>OX377611.1:38978265-40343693 GCA_947397855.1 Thelaira solivaga | reverse complement strand
TAGCTAAGTAAAAAAAGTCGTTAAAAAGCAAGACAGTACTTTTTATTAATATTTATGGTATTTTTTGATTTTTTAATGATAACGAACCCAAAACTATTAGACTGATTTTAAGCGATTCAGGACAAGATGAAAAATAATCAAGGGCAGAAAACGGTACTTTTTATTTAAATATTTAAACGGTACTTTTTGATTTTTCCCAAATCTATAACTATCAGATCGACCTCAAATGGTGCTCAATAAATAGAAAAATCAATAAACTGACAAAGTGGTACTCTTTATATATTTTAATGATACCTTTTGATTTTGTTTGTGTTAAAAAAAATGGAACTGAGATTAAATGGTCTACAATGAAATAAGAAATTGTAATAGCGAGAGTATGGTAGTTCGCTGACAAAGTATATATATGTGGGAGGTAGTACTAAACAGATCAACACTGTTACAGCACGACCTAAAGAAACAACTCTGCACTGACGAGACATACTTAAAAAAAGAAAACGAAGGGAAGACGTAAAGTAAGACGGACGGAAAGACGGTCGGCGGTAGAAATTTAAATATAATTTATTTTTTAAAAAGATAATTTGTGAAATATACACCATGTAAACTTAAGTGAAAACCTGAAACTAATAAGATAATCTGTGAATTATAAAATATTTTAACCTAAGTGAAAAGCCGAAATTAATGAGAACCATGTGTGAAATATAAACTACTGAAACTTATATTAAACCTTAAAGCTAGACCTACCAATGTGTGAAATATCAAATAATTCAACTTATATTAAAACTTAAAACTTAAGAACTAATTTGTGAAATGTATTTAAAATAAAAATAATAAATACGCAACTTTAACTTAAACCTTTTAAAAACCTACATATATATTTTTTTTAATATCTTATTTCAAAAAAAAAAACTATTTCTCCAAAACCAAAACCGACGGTTTACAATTGATAGAAAATATTTACAATTGCACAAATTTGCAATCGCAAATAGACAAGATTGTGATTGGGCTAATGTGATTTTCAGAACAAGCCTGATAAGCACTTTTCATTAAAAAAATTTAATTTTTTATGGTATAAATAATAGGACTTTAAAATACACTAAGTGTTACTGAGTTCATACAAAGTGTGAATAAAAATAAATGAATAATATTCTTAAAGTAGAGAGGAGATAATAAAAATTAAAATAAAAAACAAAACTAAATAAAAAATACGATATTAAAAAATAATAATTATAATATCAAACAACAAAACATTATACTTTATACCGATTAAATTTGGAAAAAAATTTATAGTATATTTATTGAATTATGCTAATATGATTTATAAATAATGAAATTAGCAAATAGTAAGACTGCAAAGGACAAGTGAGCATGTTTGGGAAGAATTAGCTTCAAGACTGCTTTAAAAAAACTTAATACCTTAGCGTAGCCAAAGGATGTTTTACTAGAAACCTAGAATTATATACAGCTGGAAGTGTGGCTTAAAGAAAGAAATTATTTTAATAGCCTTCCTACAGGCAGTTTTGGAGAGCAAAGGATGTGAAAATAAATACTGATTGACTCGATTTTTAATTTTTTTTTTAATTACAAATATCATTAGAAATATTTTTGTTTTGTTATTAGTTATAAGAGAGAAGTTATGCCGTATAAATAAAAACGACTAAAAAACCATTTTTATTAAAGTTAGACAATATTTACATACACTCTTAAAGTCTTGTCCGATTATGCTATGGAGCTACTGTATGTACACGTTATACCTGTAAGCACTTGTGCATTTTTTTAAAGCTTTTGTAAAAATATTTTAGTATTAAAGTAGTAAAATTTTATATTATAATTTTTATAAATTTTAATGAAATGGCTTGTAGGGTATTTAAAATTCAAATAAAAAAAATGTAAAAAATGTAGTAAGTAGTTTCAACCAATTAACAGACTGTAAATTAACTGTCATCTTAGAAGGAAAAGAAAAAGCAAATTACATTACAACATCAAATAAATAAATGATATGATATCATGTCTTTATCTTGCTCTAGTCCTCTAAACATTATGAGAAATTTCCATAATATGTTATTTGTCTTACGTTTAATTCTTTTTTTTATATTTTTTGTCGTTTAAATTATTATACAATCATAATGCTTTGAAAGATCTATGCAAATTTTCTCAAGATTTTATTTCCTAACAAAACACAACCAAGTAAAAAAATAAAAATCTTGTTATTTGTTGCAAAAAGGGAGTCAAGAAAAAATTGGAAAAGATTCAACAGAATGAGTTGTATTATTGCATTTCGTTTGAAATCTTAAAGAAGAAAGAAGACGTCTTTTTCTTTCTAACTGTCAATTACTTGTTCAACATCACAAGCCTGTATGGAAGAAAAACTATTTTATACATTTTGCACATGCAAATGAACAAATATTAAATGTTCATTTATATTTAAGAGTCTCTTAAAGACTCTATTCCTATTCTACATTACAGCTTACAGTGTGCTTATTCACAATATAATATTATGGAAAATGGTTTTGAAATTATTTAAAACTTCCGTTTGATAACTATCATTTCTGAATGAGTTTTAAACGTTACGTGACCGAAACATTTAACAACGATATATTTATACAAAATGTTCTAGGAATTTGTATTTTTTTTTTTTTTTGTATTTTGTTTTAATCTAAATATTCATTAAATCAAATTGTAAGATATTTTCTAAGAAAATGATTTTCTATTTGCAATAAAATTTAATTAAAAAAAATTCATTGATCTCTAGCAAAATTTTAGGGAAAAAATTGTATTAGAGTAATGAGTAGAACGGTAATCACTTTAACAATATTTTTAATAAACATTGGCATCTGTCTACGTGCCTTTAAAATCACTTGTAGAAAAGCTTAGCATACCAATTCATCAGTTGCTGCTGTCATCAGGTTATTAATGAAATTCATAAATGGATGAAAAACCCAAACGTTAAACGGTGGGGTCAAATTAAAAAAAAAAAAAAACTTTTGAACGACAGGATGGATTTAGATGAAATCAATTTAGATTTAATGTAAAGGACTTTCAGAGAATTATATCTTAGGCAGAGTATTTTAAAATGAAGTCAAAGACATTTAGCTCGAAATCTTCGTGGGTGTAAAAACGTTTTCAAAATTGAAAAATGACGAAAAAATCAATTTAAAAAATTTTTTTATGGAAAAATACGCCCAGATTTCTTAAGTTTACTTAAATGATATAAAAGGTGGTTATATTTTAAGGCCCGATGTTGATTTCGAATAAAACACAAACTATTTAGGAAATTATTGTCATTTTATATATTATGATAATATGGTATAGTTCAATTATGTATGGAATAATATATCGGCCAAATGGCCGCCATGCCCTCGGCGGCAGACCTCCATCCGATGGTCCAAATTTTCGATGACGTTGAGACATAATTGAGGTTCTATTCCGTTACTGTGCCGAATTATCTCATCCTTTAGCTCTTTAATTATTGCTGGCTTATCACCGTACATCTTTTTTTTCAAATAACCCCAAAGAAAGAAGTCCAACGGTGTCAAATCATATGATTTTGGCGGCCAATTGACATTGCCAACACCTGAGATAACACGGCCATTGAATTTGTCGCTCAAAAGTGCCCTTGTTTCGTTAGCTATGTTTCAAGTGGAATCGTCTTGTTGAAACCACATATCGTCCACATCCATATTTTCCAATTCGGGCCATAAAAAGTTCGTTATCATCTCACGATAGCGAACACCATTCACAGTAACTGCCTGACCGCTTTCAGGGTGCATTTGTTTTTCGACAATCACTCTTGGATTATCATACGCCCAAATGCGGCAATTCTGCTTATTGACGAATCCACTGAGGTGAAAATGTGTCTCATCACTGAAGATGATTTTCTTCAAAAATTCATGCCATTTCTTGCCACGATTATGACCATTGACGACGTTTGGAATGGTCAAGAGGCTTTAGTTTTTGAGTCAATTGCACCTTGTAAGCGTGTAAATGCAAGTCTTTATGCATAATGTTCATCAACGACGAGCGTGAGAGGTGCAATTGAGGTGGACGGCTCTTCAGTAACCCTATCGCGAACAGCAGCAATATTTTCTGCAGTACGAGCTGTACGAGCATGAACTGGTGTTTTCAGATCTCCTACAGACCCGGTTTGCTCAAATTTTTTCACGATTTTTCCGATTGTACGCACATTTAGACGATTAAATTGACCGAAAAATCATGAAGTCCACCATATGCATTTTAATTTGAATGGCCATTTTCATAATAAGCCTGAATAACTTTAACTCATTGCTCGATTGTGTATCTTTCCATGGTTCAAATTGAGTTAGTCTGAAATTGAGAAGTGTTAAATGAAATGCAGAAAAAACTTGACGCTTAGGTGTGGTTCACATTCAACATCGGCCCTTAAAATTTAACCATTCAATGTTGTCTTTCGAACTCACCAAAAAACTTAAAATCGATTGATTTTACTGGTTTATAAGTTCATAAAGTTACGAAAAACCAGTTTTTTACCTCTTGCTCAAGATCTTGGAGGTGTTTGGCAAATTCCAAAAACAGATTTTTGTTGTACTTGACAGCGCATACCACAAAAAAAATTCTACTTCCAGGTATTTTTTTTTTGTCGCACAATGTTATTAACGACTTTCAACTCTAAATATAAATATTTTCTTATACCAACATAAAAAAAATTTAAAAACAAAGTTCGTGTCTCTAATTGGAGTTGTTTTTAATAGTTATTCTCAATCTCTTTTTTGAATTTTAAATTATTGTTATAAATACAATTTAACATTAAACAAATCAATTTATCCACAATGAAACTCTTAATTGATAAACGCCTAAAAGAAAACACCCCTCTTTAATGATTTTCATATAAAGTGACCATTCCCTAAAGTTCCCTTACAAAATAATCAGAATACAAGGATGGCACTTACATTTTATAAGACGGTGCGTGTTTTTTTTTCTTTTTTTATAAAGATAAAATTAATTTAAGGGTTTTTTTTAAATTTTTTTATGCGAAATAACAATTTTCCACATTATAATAATATTACAGTTTAACTGCATTTTAGCATGCAACATTTTTAATTCAATTTAACTGTAAACATAACACTTAAAAGCCCTTAGGGTTTATTATTCATTTACATTCACACACTTGTATTCACATCTAGTGGAATTTTTTAGCTCATAATGATGTTATCATGATGCCAAGATCATGATAATGATTATGGTAGCAGCAGCAGCGAAAACAAACAAATCAATTTAAAGTTTAATAATAAATTTAAGCTACGCATACATACGAGTTTATAAAGGTAAGTGAAATCAGACCCCACACATTTCAAATTTATAAATACAAATTTTAAATTTTTAGGAAATAACACTATCCAACGTGAAATGACCCGTACTCTTTCATTACAAGTAAGGTTTACGGACTAAAAACAAAAAATAGCATAAAATTAACTAAAATGTTTGCTAAATGGGCTAGATGGCATGACATAAACGTAAGTGCTTCGTTCCCTTTAATAAAAATTTGTTTTAGGTCGTACCTACATTGTCCTTAAATTGGCTCAGTGATTAAAAAATATCGTGGAAGTGATCACGAAAACTAAATTTTATTTTGCAAAATTTTAATTTTTTCCTTTCTAAAAAATTTAAAAAAATAGAACGGGTAAAAATTGTTAAGTATTTCCTCAAAGCGTATATGCTCAAAACGCGTTATATTTTATTAAAATCAGTAGAAAATTTTTTATACTATTCATAATTAAGGGGAGCTACGAGTACTTCATAATGATAAAAATTACCACATCCGTACAGCAGTATCAAACAACAAATAAGCACTGCAAAGAAATACAAGCAAACACGTATGGCAACATTTGTTTCTGATACGTGAGATTAACTTTATTGGGAAAAGAATCAAAAGTAGAACACCGATTTCAATGAAGTATTACCCGTGTTCTTTGTAACTAATCACCCCTATTCCAGTTGTTGCCGTAAACTTCGTCGTCGTTTTTATTTCAAATTCGCTTTTCATCGTCGTCGTCATCACTTCGACACTGATTTGGTATTCTACTCGTATAACAGTCTTACTGCTACGATGACAGTTTATCGTTTTGTTTTTTTAATAAAACAAAAACACATCTCTAGTATTTGATTCAGTTGGTTTATTTTGCTTTGAATTTTTTTGATAAAATTTTTTCCCATGTAATTTGAATATAAATTCAAGTGATGAAGAAAAAAACATAATCTAGTATTAGAAATAGAAAATATATTCAAATTACCGAATGGAAAGTATGTATCGAAAAAAACTAAATTGGCAGGGAACTCAGCATGTAAAACGACTTTAATTTAGAACTATAATAGGCAATTATTTGAAAAATTCTGGCTCAGACTCTTAGGTCAATTATGAATATTCCCCAGAATTTTTTTCCAAGGAAAATTTCGTTTTTTAGGAAAAACAATTCCCTAAGCCACGGAGTACTCTTTTATCAAAAATAAAAAATTGTAATGAGAGTAAAAGAGAAAAAACTTCCGGAGAATTTTTACGCAAAATTAATTTAACAGCAATTTATTTTTAATTTGCTTTGAAATTAAAGAGAATATTACCTTCTACTGCAAGGGAAAGACTTTTTTCAATAAGCCCACAAGTTTTACAAATTGGTTTATATATATCCCTCTATTTTTTATTTTTAAAATTTTTCTTTTTTATTATTTTTTTAACAATTCTTAGTCGTTACCTAAAATGATGACGACAAAATCATAGTCATTTCAATACAATATCGCAGTGGCATTTTCTTATAAAATACCAATTATAAGCAAACTCTTATCGATAAATACGGATAACTGGAATACTAATTTAAGGCCGTCGACAACAAACAATGTCGTTATCTATTGATTACAACTGTAATAGGGGTGAATGATTCTATATCTATATAAGAAATACTATCAGACATCTATCCAGGGTAGGGACAAATTTGAGCACCGAGCGCGAGCTAAGCTCGAGAGCTCAACTAAAGCAATCATGAATCTCGTAATTGATGTGAAATTCATTTTACTTAAGTCTTCTGGGGCTAGTGCCCCACTGCCTATATATCTCATTCTGCGTCTTGCAAACGCTGGAAAATTGTACATGATATGCTCCGACGTTTCTGGTTCTTCTTGATAGAAACGATAGAAGTCGTCATGCATCACATTCGATTTCACTCATTACAGTGTAGAGTTTGATGTCATTTGATGCTGAGGTTAAAAATGACTTCTGCTCATTTTTTATTTATGCGTGTATACTAAATGTAAAAACATTTGATTACGTACGGAATGTACGACCAGTTTCGATGTTTGCTTAAGTACATGACATTTGCCAAAACTTTACGAAACTTTTTGTTTGCCATATACTGATTCTGTGTAATCGCACAATTGTTTAAGCTAGCTTATGCCTATTAAAGTTAGGCCTCAAAGATACATATTAGTTTTACAAAAAGCTATAACAGACAAAATGGCGAAGGATAAAAAATTTTGATTCTGGTAAAGCCCACTATTTTCTTAAAATTATGAATATTTCAATGCCAAAGGCATAGGTCAAACTGCCGCGAATTATTTGTATCACAAGCTATGAAACTACTATTACTAATATTTGAAAAACATTTTTTAGAGCCTAGGGTAGATGCTCAAAATTAGAATAGATTGTGTGATGAAAAAAAAAATTTGCAAGCAAAGCTAGTCCTCGTCATTCCAAAGAGGATTAAATGCGTAAGTCTGGCCAAAGACCATCTACACAAAAATAATTTTTTAAGCGAAGCCAGTTCGCCTTCCAGAAAGACTTTTCACAATTTCATAAGCCCATTATACCGAAAATATGGGTTTTCATAAAAAATTGTATATAAAATTTCTTTCTTAGAGTTAAAATTTTTTTTTATTTTTTTTTAACCCACAAATTTTATACTTAATTTAACCTATGAAAATTTTATAGGCCACAACTAGTAAATACGAATTTGTCCTAGAAATTTTACTTCTTAACATTAAATTTTCCATGGCTAAAGTAAATTTAAGATTAAAATACATATCTGCAGATTGTCATATCCTAGCCCATGTTCTGAAAAAGGCAAAACTCACTTCCGCAAAATATGTTTTTATAAAATATCACGCTTGAAATTTTTATATTTTAAATGTCAAGCTGTAGGCGAACTGTTTTGTTTTGTATGACAGGTGTTAAAGATAAACTAGCGATAGAAATTAATGTGTCATTTTCATGGTTTCGGCAAGAGTTTCAAAATGAAACCTGCAGATTGCTCACTAAATTTTGTATGACGAATCTTTCTGTTTCATTAGGGATTGGGGTGTGAACCCTCAAAAGAGAGAAAATCTTGTCTCGTGTGCACATGCTATTAGCTCAGGTGATTTCTGAATATGGATAATACAAAAGTGTCATTTACTCAAATTTTGCTTAAGTCACAGTACATGCCATGTATACATACATTTATATATATTAAAATATTCAAAACTTGTTGATTAAAAAAATTAACAGAATTTAACCAATGGCTGACCATGAATATGCTAAAATTGAAAATTGTTATAAAAGAAAGGTGTAAATATGTTTGTGTAGTATTAAACATAAAATAAGTCTTGTTACAAACGAACTACACGCACTTGTTTTAACTGACATTTTTGACAACTTTAAATTATGGCGCGTATGTGTCATGTCTTTAGACACGTGATGTAAATGAAAGAGAAACATGTAATAACTAAACTAAAGCTGTAAAAAACAGCATGTGATGCTGTTTGTGTAAATATGCAAAAGAAAAATGAAAAGACTTTTAAAGCAAACTCATATCCAGTGGCTTCGGAACTAAACAGACAAATGAAATTAAAAATAATAGTGTTTTGCTAACATCTTAAAATAAAAAACCCTTCAAGCAACGATTAAGAAAAATGACAGCATTTAAGAACTTTACATTAGGCTTTAACCAAAGTTGAAAGGATGTTGCGTTAGTTTAACAGAAAATTATAAAATATAAATGTAGAAGTGGAAACCTTTTTGAACTCAAACTATTTACATTATGGCTGTTAAGAATTAGCAAATTTGTTTGTGTCGTTCAATGTTTACATTGATTGTTTTTATGAAAGTTAAAAAAATTTTTTTTCCAACATGACCAATTCATATTTAATCAGTTGGTTTTACAGTATAAGTAATCAAATATTTTATTCCAGATCTATGGGAGTAATCCACTGAAGGTTGGAGTAGCTTGTGTAAAATGTTCCATATAAATATGCCAACCCTGTTAGTACTTATTGTGCTAAATAAGCAATGCATTTTTCATGATAATAAATAATCATGAATCATGATGCATGTTGCAAGAACAACATAATAGGCATTAAGCAACTTTGATTAACAACCATTTTTTGAAATTTCGCCTTTAACTTATTTCTTATTGTTGTTAGACGAGAGATGCAAATGATCTTTTATTAAGCTGTGAAATTTTTTATACCAAATAATAAGCTAATTCATTTTGTACCAAATATTTTTATATTTAAAGTATATTTTAATAAGTAAAATAATTATTTCTTAGTGTTTTTACAAAATAAAGCGTTTTAGGTTTTAAGCCAATTAAAAATATTATGTCATGAACCATATTTTAATTAACACAGACAAGACAGATACTCACTTACTAACTCACTCACACATGAACAAAATACTTTATGAACTAAATAATAAAAGCTGACATTTGTTAAACAGCTTTTAATCTGCTTAATTTTTTTTTTCAAATCCAAAGTTCCTACACTCATGTCAAAGAATATACATACGAGTATGCAAAATGCAATTAATTTTTTTTTCCAAATCTTATAAATAGTTGCAAGCATATTATGGTCATACTACAAGTTTATTTTGGAAATGATATAACAATAAGCGAATTGTGTCTCAAATTAAAAAAATTATTGTACATTCTGCTTTTTCTTTTAATAAGCAAAAACAATATTTTAATATCGTATTTTTTATTTATTTCAGCATTAGGCTTTAGCATTCAAAGCAAAGGAAGGCAAACAACTTGAAATTTAGCAGCCTACATACTTGTACGTACAACTACCACAGCAACGAAGAGAGTATAATAAGAAGAAAAAAAAAAGAAAAACAAACAAACAAACCAAAAAGATGCTTATTTAATTGCATATCAAAACCTTGAACTTGACCTTAATGATTTGATGTGGCAGACAACAAATCAAGCAACACAATAGCATAAAAAAACATCTTTGGTAGGTCGTTTAAGAAACGTACATACGTACTTACTTTAAGATTCGCTTAAACAGCGAAATATATTGAATGGCAGCAACGTCATCAAAGTCATTATCATCGACATCATTATTGTGATCTTCAACATGGGTGAAGTTCAAGTTTGAATTTGCCACAGATGAAAAGGCACAAGAAGTACGTTTTAAAAGAAAAAGGAGATACACATTTTTTCGTTAAATTTGTATAATAAACATCAGCAAATGTGGCACCATGTCTAATATGATTTAACATTATTAAACTACGTACTTATGTGCATATAACAATCATTATATGAGCCCAAGAAATATTTAGTATAAGTCTGCGACTAACCTTAACTCAAACAAACTTAATCTACAGTAAATGCAGATAGAGCGAGAACGCAATCAGAAAATACAAATTAAGCTTTTTGACATAAACTTTAATACCGTGTTTTGTTACTGGTTTTGTTTGCTTATTTTTTTTTTTTTTTTTTTTTTTTTTTTTTGATATAATGAAGAGCAAGAAAGAAAAAATGCAATAAACCAAAAGACCAAATTAAAAAAATTTTAACTATGAATACAGTGGTGCGATATAAAGACAATGGGTCTAATTCTTCATTCCGTTCCGCGCTTGCGGAAAACATTTTTTATGCGGAAACAAAATTTCTGCAATTTAGATAAATTTCTACATTTTGCTTACGCTAAAATTTTCTCACGGAAAGCAAACGGAGAGATAAAAAAGCAAGAAAAAATAAAATGTGTTTTAGCTTAATTTGTTTTATTTTTCGAAAATAATTTCGTTTTTGTTTATTTAAAATTTATTTTGGTGCTAAAAATTTTAACACAATTCATTCACAAAAAAAAAACTTTTATTTAAATGAAATAATTCAAAATAATAAGATAACTTCACAGGAATTATTAATATCAAATTTCCAGATCAATATATTTTTCTTTTCGCTAGAAAAATATTAAGAGCAATTATTAAGGTATCAGATAGTTATAAATATATTTTATAAGGATGTTGATTACACTGGTCGACAAAAAAAACTTTTTGTGTGTAACATGAAAACTTTTGTCTTGCTATGTTTAGGACAAGGATATAGATAATATAAATAAAATTAGAATGCTTCCAATACGAATAGTTTTTTTGTAATTAGATGTTATATAAATTTAGAAAATTTGAGATTTTGTTAACAAAAGTAAGTTATTTTATTATGTTACAGTATTAATTTAAATAAAATTTTATGATTTTCTGCTGTATTTTGCTTCAGGTACATCTCGTTGTAATGTCCAACAGTAATCCGCTAGCATACGTGGACTCCACTTGCCCTGGTATCGTTTTTCCATGGTAGAAATGTCTTGGTGGAATCTTTCACCATGTTCATCGCTGACGGCGCCCAAATTTTCAGGAAAAAAGTCTAAATGTGAATGAAGGAAGTGTATTTTCAATGACATATTACAACCCAAAGCCTTATAAGCAGATAGCAGCTCCGCGACAATAGTTTTATAGTCATTTGATCGGTGATTTCCTAGAAAATTTTAATAAATTCCATCCCTTTAATCTAGAGCCCAAAAGTTCTGCCTGTTGTTTGGACAAATTTAAGGCACGTACTAAATCGTTAAGGTCTCCTTGAGAAAGTTCGTTAGATGAGGAAGCTTCTTGAAAGTCAGGATCTAATGCGTCGTTTTCCACTGTTGATGGCGTAGCGGTCAAATCGGAACTTTCTGATGGTTCTGGTACAGGTAGTACCTCACTATGAGGGATCGGTCTTTTAGCAGATGGCAGGTCAGGATATGTTATTTTATTTTTTGTTTTAATTGTGATACCTTTCGTATCAGTAACACAAAAATAACAATCAGATAAGTGATTCGTTGGTTCTGTCCAAATTACGGGGATTGCAAATGGCATAGATCGATATCTCCTCGCCCATCTAGTAAGAAGACCCACACATGTAACACAGCAGATGTGTGGAACCCACGCTTTGTCTTGCTGTCCGACGGCAAAGCCAAAATACTGTTCATATAGCTTAGTCACTAATGGTGTCAAATTCCTTCGCTGAGTTTTAAAAGTAATGTTACCACAAATATAACAAAACCTGTCAGGATCATTTTTGCACTTTCTTGACATTATTTAACAGTCACTTAACTCAATAAATAGAAAAAAACACTATACTATTCACATAAATAAAATCTCTGAATGCAAAAGTGGAACAGAAATGGTTAATTTTAAATTTTACGGGTAGTAGCTGTAACACGAAAACTAGAACTGATGGAATCAAAATAAATACGGTGATTAAATGAGGGTATTTAGGTAATTCCAAATTGGTAAGTACCTTTCTTGTTACAAAATTTTGTTGACCAGTGTTATTTGCTAAATATTGATATTGTAAAATTCAATTTAATTATACTTTTAAATATATAATTGTTTTATTTTATAATAAAGTAGTGTTGGTAACTTCACACACGTAAAGAAAATAGATGATTAAATATGGTTACAACAAATATAATAGTTTGTTCTCCGCAAAAATATTATTGTTATAGCATCTACGAGCAAGCATTCTTATGATCACAATATATATAGTTATTTTAACCATGATATGTTTACTGCCATAGATCAACCTTATTATTTTTGATATTATTTTATCTGAACCCATAAATATGTTTGTAGTAAAAATAATAATTAGATTGAAATAAAACAATTTGTTTTCTGTTTTATCTCTTTCACAACCATATAAAAAAATATAAAAATCAGTAAATTATCAAAAGGGACCTTTTTCTATATTTTAATGATACCTTTTAATGTTATTTGTATTAAAAAAATTAGAATTGAGATTAAATAGTCGACAAAGAAATACGAAATTATAATAGCGACAGTATGGTACTTCGCTGACGAAGTAGCGAGTTAAATGTTACTATTTAATAAAATTTTAACTTGAATCATAAATATGTTTATAGTAAACATAATAATGACAAGATATTTTTGAATGTAAATTGTCTTCTATTTTGTCTTTTCCGCAACCATATAAATAAAGTGAGTATAAAACAAAAATTTAATCGTTCAAACTCAACTGAGTTCTGTGGCTGAAGTGGTTGAGTGGTGAGTTAATGCTTCTTAACTAAATATTCAAATGCAATTAAAAAAAAATAAATTCAAATCCTCTGTTTTATGTAATAAATAAATACAAATTAATAGAATAAAAAAATGTTATATATACAAAAAAAAAGTATGTAAAAATTTATTTAAAAAATTATATAAAAAATGTACTCGTATGTATGTAAAAAATAAAAAAAAAAAAAAAAAAATTCATTTAGCCCTAACCGACGGTTGAACTGCAACATCTGTAGCTGAAAAGTATTTTTAATATAGATTCAATCATAAATCTAGCCATATATATGGTTGGCTTAACCATATTTTTCCTTAGCGTGCAGAGAACAACAAAACACATCTCATGATAATTAAAAAAAATTCTTAAAAAACTCATTAAAACTCTAAAATAAACAAAACCTTAAATTTTTTTCTTAATATCAATACCTCCATATAAACATTACAAATAATATGAATTATATTGTTCACTCTGAATTTATGAAAAATTTACTTGACAACTATTTATTTTATACAGGGTGTCCGCCGGGAAGGTTCATATTTGGCAGTCGTAAAGTAAACTCGTGGCAAATTTATTATGGAAAAATATTCGACAAATCAACGTGTTTTAATCGTTAAAACAATTCACCAAAATCAATCATCGATTACTGTGACGATGAGAAAGTTACGTGAAATTTTTTGGAGAAACAATGTGCCAACAAAACGCACTATTTATCGTGTAGTGAATGATTTCAAAGAAAGAGGGTCTGTAGGTGATAGGCCCAAGCATGGACCCCAACGTACTGCAAGAAAGACTGAAAACATTACTGCTGCTCAAGAAAGTGTTCAAAACAATCCATCAACCTCAATTCGACGACGTGCTCAGGAGCTTGGTCTTCAAAGAATAACTTTGGCCACAAATTTGCACAAGGACTTGCATTTATCGCCATATAAGATTCAGTTGAAATTAATGAAATACAGCGTGAAATGTGTGAGAGTGTAATGAAAAATGTGCTCAAAAGGGCTCGCATTTGTGAGACTAACAGAGGCGGACATTTATCTGATATTGTATTCCATACGTAATTGCCGATATTAAATAAAACATTTATCAATATAAGATCTATTCTCTTTCATTTAATCAAAAATTATTAACAAACAAAGTAGTATACCTTCCCGGCGGATACCCTGTACCTTTCACTGTAAGTAAGAATGGTATTTATAAGTTTATGATTCCGTTTGTATTTTCTACTCCGTACATGTGTCACCCTATAAAGTAAATATTTTCTTTAACTTTGTAAACAGCATACCAGCATGCTGTCAGTTGTGGCTGTCGTTAGGCTCCTTTTGAAATTCAACTCAATCGCTTCATAAATAGTGAAACTTTAAGAGAAAAACTGTGACTACCTCAATATGTGATCCATGTTTGAAGTAGGTTTTTTGCCCTTATTACAAAACGGAAAAAAACACATGGCTTACAGTTTTATCACAAATGTCATAGTTAAAAACCAAAGCAATTGGTTCACAACTGGCTGAGAAAAATTTTAAATATAACCGACATTTTTGCTCATACTTAAAAATCTGTAATAGAATTTACACAAAGAGGGACGCAAAAAAAAATTTTGAGAATTTTTAATTTTTGCCATTAAAAATTATATATATAAAATTATATAATTATTTAATTATTGATTGTTCTAAGTAATATATCCAAGAATTAAAAAAAAAATCATTTATGTGTTAGCAGTTATAGGTTCCTTCGAAAACCCTATAATTAGTAATAATATTTACTAAACTTTACTAAAACACGTTCGTTTACATAAACTTTGGTAAATTAAAATAATTTTTGAGAGAGCAAACTGACAGTTCTATGGCTGAGTATTTCTTCATTTGTACTGAGGAAATTTTTTGTTAGTAAAATTTAGTAAGATGAAAAATCATATGATTAAAAATTTAAACAACAAATAACACTTGATAAATTAATTACATTTTAATAAAAACTCTTTAAAAAAATTAAAACTGAAAGTAAAAAAAGGCAAGAGTAATTATTATTGTGTTTTAAGTGTATTACATCCAATTTGCTTTTTAAATTTTCCATTATCCTCACTAGTTTAAATTTTCGAATGTTGGTATCAAATGCTGTATTTTTTTTACTTTCAATCAACTACTTAATTACTAAATTTTACTAATTTTCCGTTCGGTTACTTTTTTGTATAAAAATTTATTAAAATTCATTCAGCATTTATTCAGTTACTAAACTTTACTAAGAAAATTCTCGAATGAACCTTGTAGTTCAATTGTAGTGACAAAAAACTTTACTTCATAATTAAAATACATACACATGTCTGAAACTGAAAAGTATAAAGATGAATAGTAGAGAGTAACTATGTTATTTAATGTAAAAAGTTTTAGTTTTTCTTTTAAAAATTAATTAAAAATAAAATATAATTGTTATAGCCGAATTTAATTTATTCCACTGTGCAATGACCACAAAAATGCGAGTATTTTCGTAAAAAAATTTTACTTTGTCTGTCCTTTTAATAGTTTTATAACCTCTTGGTCTAAATGTCTTCTTTGAGAAAATACAAATATTTCATATGGTTGCTTTTTGCCATTATGTAGCAGCATTTGTACGTGAATTCACTTACTTACTTGTGGATATTTTACTACTTTTTGGTAAATACTCGTATAATCATGATGTAGAATATTTGCAAATGACTCTGCTTGAGCTCAAGCAGAAGGAAAATATAAATAATTTTAAGCTTAAACTTTAAAATAATATAAACAAGCATGATGAGAGAATAAAGCCAATTACTTGTGGTCTCTTTGATGGTTAGCAGAAAAGAAGAAGGATACAATTTTACCTACTACATGGATACGGTTACTATTGTTGTAAGTTCAATAATGTTGTAATGTTGTTGTTATTGTTAATAATCATGAAAATCAAGTCTTTTGTTTAACATAGCTGGTGTTGATAGCATCTTCTGCTTGATTTAGCATGTCTACTTGGTTCAACACTTTTTTGTAACATTTTTATTCTTTTATTTTTTTATTGTTGGAACTCGTACTTTTATTTCTAAATATCTGATGTTCATCATCGTCATCAGTGAATGAATCTCGTGTTTTTTAGTGTGTTCCCCTACCGTACCAGAATTGTATTGTTACTATTTCTTTATTTTTTGTTAAGTTTTAAGGTTTTAATTTTTCTTATTATTTTGGTTTAATACTCTGTCATCATCGTCTACGTCCAACGTCATTATAGCGCTACTACCCATGTTATATGGGGATACATATTTAAAGCAGTAACAAATATATTGAAAGATATTCATGTTGAGCAGCCAATCATCGTATGTATGTTCCACTTTTATTTTTACCAGAACTTGAAATATTTTGTTTCCTACAAAATTTTATTAAGTATTTTATTGTAACAAGAATATGAGCTAGATTTGTGTTTGATATTGGAATGGGTGTTGGCCAAAGGCTATTTATATGTTTGTGACTGTTATTAGAGGTCATTGGACTAGCGGTACACAAGCCAGAAAGTTCTGCTTCTGTGCGTGTCCGGCTCTTCTTGCCTATTTGATTTATCGGAACCTATCTTAAAAATCTGATTACATCATTTTGACAATATTGTAGAGTATGCAGTTAAAACGGAATGTTGTGCTTATAATTGATGACAAAAAAATGTTTATGAAAATTAATTTTTATTTAATTTTTAAAATATTTTTTTTAATATAGACTTTAGTTATTTAATAATATTTCTAATAAAAACCATTCATTTACAACTCTGTTTTAACATCTAGATTAACTCTTCTTAACAGTTGAAGTATTTGTAAATTTTCGACGACTTGCAATGACTTTATAATTATAACAGAAATCAATCAAATTGCACAATACCAATTCCGTTGCTGCTTCAACACTCATTTTATTTATTTCTTCTCTTTCTTTTTTTTTTTTTTTTTGATATAGAAAAGAGAAAAAACTAAAATCATTTCATTTCATTTTATTGCTTTAAACATTTCAGCACATTTTGAATGACAAGATGCGCAGCTAGGTCTGTACATAGATAAATAAAAATAGATGTACAACTTTAACCATGATATTCAGAAAAATAAAAAGTTATAAAAATGTTTTAAAGTGGATGTGTAGATGTATATTTTGTTAACGTTACATATGTTTATACTAAACTATTTAAACAACCAGGGAGAGAAAAATAGGAAAATTTGGCCTCCTAAAATGACAAGATATTTTAGCTTAAAAAAAATTTACTATTTCATAGAAATTTAGTTTAATTTAAGTTTTAAAAATAAAATATTTTCTTGGATCTGACAACAATATTTTCTCTACATGAATGAAGGAGAAATAAAAATTTATTTTATATTTAGCGATCACTGTCAGACCAAATACAACTTCACTTGTAATTTCAGGCTCACAGATCCAAACCTGGTGTCGGGTCCCATGTATGGTACACAGATGACTCGCAAACGGTTGAGGGTGTTGGAGCAGGGTTATTTGTTCTTAGCCACAGAGGAAGCTTATCTGTCAATATGGCTCTAGAGAACTCAGTTTTTCATTCCGAAATACATGCCATAGAGCTTTGCTTAGATAGAGACACAAATAACAGTCACACCCATATTCACTCGGAGAGTAGAGCGGCATTACTGGCACTCAGTGTCTTTGAGATAAGATCAAAGCTGGTCTGGGATTGCCTAAAACTTCTAAAAAGACTAGCATCTAATAACAGGGTTCACTTGGTATGGGCGGATACATACGCAATCGGATGGCAAATGAACTCGCAAAAAACAGGGCGGCTAATAGGTTCATTGGCCAATAGTCATTCTGTCTTGGAGCTCCATTAAGCTCAATTTTAGGGAAACAGCAGGTATCAGGGTAGCGAAAACATTAGTGCTATTCCGATCTCGGAAGAGAACAACGGAATTACTTAGTTTGACCCAGTCAGGAATTCGCATTGTCACGGGATTCGTAACTGGATATTGCAGAGTATTGAAACACCTGGCGAATATGAGGATCAGTAAAAATTACGTCTGCAAGTTAAGTGACGAAGATGAAGAGACAGCAGAACACATATTGTGTCACTGTAATGGTCTAATTTGGACCCATTTTTGCTACTTAGGACAATACCCAAAGAAACTTGTGAATTCTTAAGGAATTAAGGACTCCGGGAGGATTTGTAACTTGAGAATAGTGTCACAATAGCTCTATTTTGGCCGCAATGATCAGGTGACTTGTTCCCACTCATTCTAATTCTAAAATTCTAGTCCAGGAACATGCACAGCAGTTTTGTTTGTCTAACTCTTGATTTTATTACGATAAAGTAAGTTAAATCTAAACATAAAAATTATATTGAATCATAAAAGTAATAAACTATTACTCGAAGGAATTTAAAATTTTATTTCTTAACGTTCAAGTTAAAAAAATAATTGAATTCGCTTATAAGTACTTAAAGCCATGTGGAAAACGACCTTATTTTCTTTAGTTTTTGTTATTTAATGTTCTCTTCTTGGCTTTTTAAAAAATCATAATTACAAAGATTCTCATACAGTAAAATTTTAAAAAAGTTAACCGAAATGCTATTACCTTATTTTTGTGAATTTAAAAAATGAAATAAATCCGTAATGTAATAACCATATTTTTTGTCGGATATACTCGTATGTAATAAACCCCCGGTAACCTTTTTTACTAACGAGTACTAAAATAGACAGACAAACAACTAGATTAAAAAGTAGAGTAGTCATCCAACTGCCGCCACAGAAGAGTCTTCAAACTGTAATTTACTTATAAGCTTTATAAACCATTATAATTAATTAAAAAGAATAAATTACAAGCAATTAATGAATTAAAACAAAAGTGTGCTTATATATTACAGCAGAGCTTACATAATTATGTTAAATTTTTATTTATTAATCTAGTTTTCATCACTAAAAAATAAGAATCTTAAAGTCATTTGAAGTGGTTAAAAGTTCACAGTCACTCTGAATATTTTCGTGAGCATAAAATATTAATTTATACAGAGTGGCTTAAAAAACAGTCAATGCTTATTTGCTTGCATCCTTTGCGTAATAGTTATTGACTATTTTAGTGCGCATATTGAGAAAAATTAGATTTTCATCATTATTTTTAGACCATTTTATCAGGGTACTTAAGCTTTCAACTGCTTTCGAAAAATTCACTTTAACTTGTTAAGCATCTTCCTCTATAATTGAACCGTCGCTTTCGTCTTCGGAAACTTAGAAATCATTAATATCTTTTGAAATTTGATAATTGTTCCAATTTTCGATGTCATCAATGCCGAAGTCAACATTATCCCCCATGTTTGACGTCAACAATGAAACCTCTCGAAGTGCAAAGTTGTATGCACTATTTGATTTATTTATTTCAGATCACATCATTTCGTACTGATCATCCCATTTTTTTATTTTATTCCATGCTTTTATAAGAACTTCTTGAGGCAGTTCATCTCTTAAACTTAACCTCTCAAGTAGCTTTTCAGAGCGGCATGTTAATTCTGAAACACTATTAACTTAACATTTACGCAATTTAACTGTTTTAAGAATCTACTGTATTATACTTGTAATAAAAAATTAAAAAAAAAACTTTATCCAAGCCTTTTTTGAGCGGAACTTAGCTTTTTCCAGCCTTTTTTCTAGGCCAAATTATTTTTTTTATTTTCTAGGTCCTGGTAAAGCTGTTGGCCATAAACTCTAAGTATATAATTGCTTGGCAAAAATTTTGTAAAGCAATTTTATTTTAGATAATAAAAAATAAAAAAAAACCTAATTCTGCCTATTTTCTGTTTTAAAAACATACCATTTCATTTGATTGCTTTACCCATCATTATATTTAGATATGATGATGTTAATTTGTAATAAATACAACTTTAGTGATGGTAATTTTATCAGAACTTGCAATACTCTTGTATACCCTTCACAAAATGTGAAAAGGATATATATAAGTTTCTGATGATTTAGATGCAGCAGACTAAGCTACCCTTCAAATTCTGATAATATTATTCAAAACAAACTTTTATTTTTTAAAGCAATTCAAAGCTATTATATTTATTTTGGTTCATTTATTTATAAATACGTTAAGACAAAAACTAGAAAAAGGAAAAACGTGTTCGTTATAATAAAAGTGAGATGCAGGAGAATGAGAAGAGTTGTCACAAGTTAATCAAATAAGACTACTATACCAACAAGTCCTCTAAAAGTGGTCACGTTGCCGCGGTTCATGACCACTGTTTCTTCTCTACTTGCGATCTACAGTATTTTCCTGTCCCTAGTGTCATTGGCCTGCTACTATCATTTTTAAATTTATATGGTATATTTATTTCGATAGCATTATGATTATTCTAAAACAGTGTCAGTTAGAGTGAGGTAGCAGCTCATTAGCATAACGAGTTCAGTGTACTGTTCGCTAATAATTATAATATCAGCCTCCTGTGCAACAACTATATATTTGTGGTAGAAGAGTAGAAGAGCGTGAGCTACCCTTCCCCTATATATATGTTTTCGTGTAGTAATTTCAAAATAGCCATTGTTCATTTGGCTTGCAGTTTTTCGAGCTCGGCAAATCATCTGTCGGTCGATTTCCTTCCTGAGAGCAGAAGAAACATTTTGTGGCGTTGCTGCACTCTTTCAGCTTATGTCCCTTTTGACTGCATTTAATGCTTAGATGCGTTCTTTTTCTTTAATGTAAATTACTCTTCTCTATATCTGATTTGACAGTTCGTCATCGCGATGTTTATCCTCTTGGCCTTGAAGAGTTCATTTGCTGCAGCTATTGGTAGGGAATGAAATCCCTTGTTTGTCTCTTATTATTAGATGCGTTTAGATAATCTCCGATATATCTGTATCGTCTTTAAGGCGCCGAATATTTCCTCCGCTATTGAGAGATAATCCAAATCCTGGATCTCTATAGTTGTTTTAAGCCTAAGATCCACCAAAACAGCTGCTTCTTGGAGAATGCCTTTAATGGCTTAACAGAAATCTTTTTTCTTTCCTCCTTTTCTTAATTTTAGCAACATTGCTCCTATTGTCTTCTGGAAGAGGGATTGGATTGCAAACTCTCTTTTCTCTAGCTTCACGTTCTGTCTCAGGTTGCTGAACACATAGCCGTAGGTATGTCTCTCTTGTGGATTTATTCGTTTCAGTGGCCTTCTCCTTTAACTTCTGCCCTTTGTTCGGTTTCTACTAGAAACGCCTCGCTTTTTCTTTTCACTGTCATTGCCAAGGCTTTACCAGTGTTGCCTGCCGCATTAGCCCATAAGCCAATTTAATCCGATGTCACTCGAACCTACTAAAGTTATGGAATACGACAACCCCCAGCCCAAAAACATCCAAGCATAATCAGTATATCCATCAAAATTGCATGTCATATTTAGTTTGTAATCGCCTCCGGGTATTTTATTACCCTTCACGCCTACAACTAATAAAAGGCATAGTAAACATCTATAATTTGCCGCATGGAAGAGCACCGATAGAGATTCAACAACCCCACAGGGGTAGTTCTGAAATACCTATTATAATTTTAATATTCCTTTACAGAAAAGCTTTAAATTAATTACTATCCCTCCTTTACAAAAATAATTCTTTATATAGGTACCCATGTAATTTCGAATAAAAAGAGAGATAAAAGCATAAAAGAACAATAGGAATTGGATTATTTGATACATTATTGGTAATAAAAAACTTGACTACTCACAAAATCATCTAACCCTTTTAAGGACTTTTAACTATTTTGTAGTTTGAGAACTTTAAAGTCGAAAATTTCTTTGACAATACTAAAAGGCTTCAAATACAGCAACTGTGGATGATCTACCATTGTCTACAATGGTTTACAATTACAACAAATGTACAAAAGAAATGAGTATGTAATGCTCCAAAAAAAGAAAGAACAGAGGCCTTTTTAATACTGCACTTAGGCTTTACCATCACATTTTCATGTTGCATTTAAATAATCACTGTAAAATAATTAAATTTATGATACTTATTTTTTAAAAGGAAATTAACATTTAATTTATCGAATTGTATATCAGAATATAACAAAATTCTCAGAGACATTAAATGCAAAATTGTAGTAATAGCAGTTATTACATTTTATATGCTAATAAATATAGATTTTTATAACACTTTTGACCATTTAAAAAAAGCAATGTTTCCGTCTAAACATTTCTAATACACACACAGAAGAAAAAATAAGGCAAATAGGTAACAAAAAAAAAAAAATTACAGCTAATTATAAATGTAGCTCTAACAAGACTTCTTTCGTAACATCAGAACCCATGATTATCACCTGCGTCGTTTATACGTATGGACACAACATTGGTAAACACAATTTACGCAATAGCACCACAACTAAAGCTGAATAAAAAGCACCACCAACTTGTTAAAATTTCAATTGGCACTTAAGTGTTTTTGACCATAAAAATTATTTAGTAAAAATAAATAAAAGAAAGAAAAAATAAGAACCACTAAAATGAAAAAAAAGAAATATTATTTCTAAAAAAAAAAAAGAAATCGAATCCGAACAGCATTCATGTTCCAGACACATTTATAATTGTAGCACAAGTTGCATACTTACTTTTCGTGGACAACAACAAGCTAAAACAGAACGAATCACATGAAAACAACGCTACTGGTCATAACCATATTAAATGACAAACGACATTTTTCTGAGGTTGCGTGTAACAATTGTCACATATTGTTGTTAGAACTAACGAGGAAAAGAAAATCTTTTTCAACTGAAATTACTAGATATTTTTTATCCAAATACAACTGGGGATAAAATATAACTAAAGATGATATAAATAAATTAGTAGCAATTGATTATTTTCTACACATTCCAAATAAATAAACCAGGCATCACAAAAGAAATATTTTGCCTACAGTTGTTTTTGTTTTTAACTGGTAAACACTGAAAGAAAATAGAATATGAAATTTTTAACACGTTTTTAATAAAGGGTGGTTAAATTTTAAGGGCCGATGTTGAATATGAACCACACCGAAATCTCAAGTTTTTTTCTGCATTTCTCAACTTCAGACTAACTTAATTTGAACCATGGAAAAGATACGCAATCAAGCAACGCGTTAAAGTTATTCAGGCTTATTATGAAAATGGGCGTTTAAATCAAAATGCATATCGTGCACTTCGTGATTTTTTCGGTCAATTTAATCATCAAAATGTGGGTACAATCGGAAAAATTGTGAAAAAATTTGAGCAAACCGGGTCTGTAGGAGATGTGAAAACACCAGTGCATGCTCGTACTGCAGAAAATATTGCTGCTGTTCTCTATAGTGTGGCTGAAGAGCCTTTCACCTCAATTCGTTGTCGTGCCCAACAATTGCACCTCTCACGCTCATCGTTGATGAACATTATGCATAAAGACTTGAATTTACACGCTTACAAGGTGCAATTGACTCAAGAACTAAAGCCTCTTGACCATTCCAAGCGTCTTCAATGGTCAGAAATTATTATTGGGATTTTAGAAATTATTATTGGAAGAAGTTCATCAAGGATATAATAAGATTAGTTATGATAAGAATTAAGTTTGATTAACTAATGAAACTCAATTTGGACTTTTTTCTTTAAAGCAATTAAGGCTGTTTGAAGAAAATAGAACACAGATTGTTTAACATTTTTGTGATTTAATTGTTCAAAAGTATATATATTTTCTATGCCATCACTACTGAAAATTTTCCGATGTATGTATAAGAAGTTAAAGAATTCTTTATTTAAATAATTTCATCAGGAATATAATATTTTTTGACACCAAAACAAAACAAGAGAAATTTTATTTCTAAGACACATTTCATTAACCTCATTATTTGAAAAGGAAAGGGAAGCTTTTAGTAAATGAGTTTCATAAGTTTGTATACTTACTGCCATCGGTCAGGTAATACTAAAAAATACTTTTTATAAATTTTTTTAAGACTGTCTATGGAATTTATCAATTTCTATGTCTTTGAGCAATCGAATGAAAAATCTAGTTTTGCAAAATCACTTACCATTTACTAACGAACATACAAACATTAACTTATAAACTGTTCTCTTCATATTTCACATCGAAATTCGCTATTAATTATAGAGAATTACTAGTTAAAACATTAAAAAGTGTTGCCATTTACACTGGAAAATAAGATAATAGGATATTCACATTCTCCAGGCGTTTTGAAGTGGTCATTAATGAACGATTTGCTTAGTAAAGTGGGGAAATAATACTGGACCAACAATTGTGGTATACTGATGGATTCAAAATTGAAGATCGCAGTGCTGGTGCGAGAATTGCAGGACCACGTTTCCATTGGGCAGTTGGAATGGGAAAAGCAGCCCCCTTTTTTTAAGCGGAGGTCCACACTTTAGAGCTTTGTGCTAGGAAAAGCTTACGAAGGAGAACATGTGGTACTCAAATATAAATTCTCTCAGACAGTCAGGCAGCTCTATGTGCATTGGCGGGCTATTCCTTTCGATCAAGATTGATCTGGGACTCCTATAAACTTCGCAATGCTTTGGCAGAAAGAACATGGTAACCTTATTGTATGTGCCGGGTCATGAAGGGCAAGGAGGAGAAATGAAGTCTACTGCACTCCTGAAGGCCCGAAGTGGGCTTAGGGCCCTCACATGACAAAATGGGTCAAATGTTATTTTGTACCTCAGCAAAAATGACATTGAACTCTATATTGAACTACTTACGAGACATTGTAGACTTAACTATCATATGAGTAAAATCGGTGTAGTATAGAACGACTCCTGTCGTTTCTGTCCGAAAGGACAGGAAACGCCGGAAAATATTCTCTGCGAGTGCTCAGTGGTGGCAAGACGCAGAATATGCTGCTTAGGTAGTGGGGTATTGGTTCCAGAAGATCTAGACAACATCAGTCCTCCAACAATTACGAGATTCGTAAGGAGTCTCGGAGTGTAGATAGGAACTGGGCTGCACAATAGATTTTAAAGATCGCTGTGCGATCATATCCCCTGATGATAATAATAATAATAATCAATTAATTAATTAATGAATATGACAATATTTTAGTTGAATGAAGCAAAAATTTATTAACAAAATTATTGAATCAATTAAATATTTATTAGAATTAGTTTTGGCAACCATGGGTGGACAATGGCTTTGCCATCAAATGATTACTGTAGGAAGCTATTTAACACTTTTTCTTTTTTGGCTGGTACTAAAGCATCAGCGAGCTTTACTTCTTAAATTTCTAGTTTCGTTGAAAGTAGCAATTGGTTTATGTAGTAACGGACTGGTCTTCTTCTTCTTCTATTACTATTTCTTTTCTTTATCCTATTGTTGCATATGTTTTTATCTTTATCTTTCATCATATTTTTCTTATACGTATTACGAAGGCACCACATTACAGGAATTGCAGACAGTTGCAATTTCAACTATCGAATTAAATATTCCTTAAAATAAACCTGCCACGCAAATCTTGTTGCTTATTTTGTTTTTGGAAAAAAAAGATTCAACGCAAAACTTAGAAGGTCAATACCTCACCCGAAAGTATTTCACTGAATTTTTAAAAATATATTAAAAATTCTGGTAACACCAGCTGAAAATTTATTAGTTTTCTATATTTTTCTAACAACTTCTTTCTATAATTTGGCTATCTGCTTGCTAATGTATAAAAAAATGTTGTTCTCTTCTTTTTTCTTTCTCTATGTGTTAATTTGTTGTTTAAATCGTGAATTTCCATTTATTTTGTTTTGTTCTTATATCATATCGAATTTATTTCTTTATTACTTTCAACATGCATACAGAACTACTTTACAAAACAGACTAACATTTTATATACTTGTCTTTAGGAAAGTAAAATAAAAGTATGAGTATTTGTAGTAGTTTGTATGAGAAATAGGAAGACAGTGGTCATCACCATCTTTAAACCCTTCACTATAAGTAAGAAGGGTATACGAGTATATTTAAAGGGTAGTTCAATTTTAGGGAACGATGTTGAATGTGAACCACACCTAAACGTCAAGATTTTTCTACATTTTATTTGACATTTCTCAACTTCAGACTAACCATGGAAAGATACACAATCGAGCTCGATTATTCAGGCTTATTATGCAAATGGGCGTTCAAATCAAAATGCATATCGAAGAAAATCATCTTCAGTGATTAGGTACATTTTCACCTCAGTGGACTCGTCAATAAGCAGAATTGATAATCCAAGAGTGATTGTCGAAAAACCAATGCACCCACAAAGAGTGACTGTTTGGTGTGGTTTATGGGCTGGCGGCATCATCGGGCCGTATTTTTTCCAAAATGAGACCGGTCAGACAGTTACCGTGAGATGATAACGAACTTTTTATGGCCCGAATTGGAAGATATGAATGTGGACGATATGTGGTTTAAACAGGACGGTGCCACTTGCCACACAGCTAACGAAACAACGGCTCTTTTGCGCGACAAATTCAATGGCCGTGTTATCTCACGTGGTGGTGATATCAATTGGCCGCCAACATCATGTGATTTGACACCGCTGGACTTCTTTCTTTGGGGTTATTTGAAAGAAAAGGTGTACGTCGATAAGCCGGCAACAATTCAAGAGCTAAAGGATGAGATAATTCGGCACATTGACGCCATAGAATTATGCCTCAGCGTCATCGAAAATTTGGACCATCGAATGGAGGTGTACCGCCGAGGTCGTAAAATGAACGAAGCAGAGTAATGCATTCTACGATTTTTTGCGTGCTGTCAAAACGACGAATTTTTCGTAAAATACACAACGATTTTCATTTCATTTACCTATAGAGTTTTTGAAGTGTACAAAAAAGAAAAATTAAAATGCCGGTCACCCGAGAGTTAGGAGACGGTGGTTTACCTTTTATGGCTTCGAGACACAGATTTCACGGTGCAAATTTGATGACCGGACTACTTGAGGTATCGAGAGTAAGGTTAGAGCACTTACTCAGATATCTAAATGTCACGGGGTGGATCTAGGTCACTTTACGGCTACATAGTCTTGGCGAGTAAGTGGTTTAAAAGAGAGTCTTGCGACTCCACGTAAACCAACCAACCAACCAACCAAGTGAATTCTAATAACATTCTAAATAAAAAGAGAAGAGCGCTTAAGCTCGACTTAAATGGAGAACAAATACCAAGAGTTAATTCTGTAAAATATATGGAAATGACTATAGATTGAAGACTGACATATTTATGTTAATCAAAGTAAAACATTAAAATTGTTTTTTTATTATATAAAGTGACAATAAAACTATTCCACTTACTCTATCCTACCCTGCCTTGCAATACCTTATGGTTCAACTTTCAAAATGTGAAATTAAGATATATATGAATACATGATATTAATCATTTTGTTCTACTGTGTATGTGAGACTAGTTAAAAAAAATTCTCCAACAAGTACAAATATTAATTTGTTAGTGCTACACTTGAGCTCAAATAGTTTCCATGTTATATTAGTACCAGATTTGGAAATATTAATTCAACTGAAGTCTTAAAGTTAAGCTTTAGCGCAAATCATTTTGTCTAAATGAGTTTCGCTTAAAACGGTGTATTGCTGATTTTTGTTTTATTCATATTTAGTAGGCGTTCTTTCTTTTCCTTTCTTTTAACTGATGCTGATGTAGTTTTTTTACTATTTAATAAGTGCATTTAAGCAAACTAGTGTTTCAAGGAATTAATTCTAATGTGATTTCTTTTCATTATATTTTGCTAGAAAAATATATTCTTTAAAATTTAAAAAGCAATGTAAATAGACCAACATGCTTTATTATACTTTCTGGCATGTCTTTCATAAATAGTGACAGTTTAATTATGTAACTCTTTTATACAACTGAATATACTAACTGTGTCGTGAGCTAAGCTTGTTAAAATGTTATTATGAGTATGCCTTCGTAGTCATATGCCATTTGATACAAGCACAATGCCATAAACAACGTGCTATTTAATAAATTATTTCTAAAGAACTTTTTCGATCTCGTCTGTCTACATAGTTAGTTGTGCATTCTGTCTGTCTAACACAGTCTTAGTACTCACATAATATATTTTTAAGGTTTTTACCTAAATACTTGTATCGAAATTGCCTTGTCTATTATTGTTTCTTATCATATTTGGTGTGGGAATAATGGGATAATGATGATGATGATGACGATGATGTTGATAATGGTGATCTTTTGTATATATTTTATTTAAGCTGCTTGTTTGCGTTGTGTTAAAATTGACCCTGCTTATTTTTGGCTTTAATTATACTGTTCGTGTCTTAACCAATTTTGGACGTGCGCATAACAAGAAGCTGCTTCCAACAACTCATGTTTGTAGCGAGTCTATAATTTTAAGGAGAAATTTCTGTAAATTGTAATATTAGTTGAAATAAAAACACAAACGATCATTTCATTTCATGTGGTAATAAATTTGTTGTAAATTAGATGTTCTAAAATTTCTAGGCAGTAAACCACAATCTAAGAATGATTAACACAATTCAATAAATTTCTAAAGACTCATACCTTAAAACTTAATTGAGTAACATTGATACCAGTGAATTCTGCTTACAATATGTTTCTAACGAACATTTTGATTGAATTATTGAATTAAAAAAGCTCGTATTAAAGTTTTGATTTGCTTTAATTTGATTTCTTCTATGCAATTTTAATCAATTGTTGCAATTGCTTTACTCATATTGTTGCTGCTATCTTTAGCGTACATCATAAAGAATTATACAAATTGTTGAAATGTTGCAGCGATTTTTTCCATTTGATAAATGCACCAGTATAACCTTTCGCACTAGAAAAATTAAAAGAATAGATACAAAACAACTTCCTATTTGGATAAAGTAAAAGAATTTTATTAAAACGCTGCTGTAAAATAACTTTGAATAAATTTTTGTTTTTTAAGTAAAGGAAGTAAAAGGTGAATAGTTGACACCCTACACTGAAAGAAACCCCAAAATATTTTATAGTTTAAAAAAAATTGAACTTGATATTCAATAAATGCTAAATAAATATCAAAATAAATAAGCTAAGCTGTCATAGTTTTATTAAATCCGAATATATCGCGCAGGAGAATCAATTACGTCATTGGAAAGTAATAATAAAACATGTTAAGCGGTTGTTTTAAATTCTCATATTTTACAAAAAATTTCTAAAAAAAACTTAGCCAACAATCTGACATACTAAGAATTTTAAAAATTTACAAGTTCAAGTCAACTGTTGAACCTGAGCAACTGAAAACTGATTTCAAATCTGTATTTGATTTTTTATTTTTTTTTTTAATTGGCTCTAGTGTCCGCGTTATACTATTCCAAATCTATAAAATAAAACGGATTACGTGGCATATACGAGCGTTATTTCAAAACGGTTAATTCTATTTATTAAAAAAAAATTTTTTTATATTTTTATGACCAAAAATTACGCTTTTTTATGAAAAATTAAGAAATTTTTCATTTTCCACAAATTATTACAAATTTTTTAAAAGTAGACAAAAATTCACAATTATTTTCGTTCAAATATATGGCCTCAAACAAAACGAGAATTATTTTATTGAAATCGATGCACACGATTTATTAACAATTAAATCAATCTATCACTCAATATTATTTGAAACCAATGTTGACAGTTGTGGTCGATAGTGTTGCTTTGCCTTGTTGTATTGCATATGTAATTTTTTTTCACAATTAGGTACTCGTATCATCACTCAATTGGGAATTAATTAATCAGCAGTAATTTTAGTTAGATATTGACCATATCTTACTACAATTACCGGCCACTAATTTTATTACAAAAGTGAACTTATAGCACTTTCAAAAGTAACTGTGCATATACGATTTAAGTAAAACATGATTTTTTCTTTGTAACTCATTGGTTATGTGATTATAGAAAACACGGCCGATTTTTGTCTTGATGTATAGGTTGGTCCAACCAAAATGCATGATGTACATTGTGAATAAAACAAAAAGTTTTCAGAGAATTATCTTAATATTTTTTACTATGATAGAAGGATCTATGAAAATTATGTGTGTCACAAAATATCAACCAAATGCTCACCCCGGCTTCGCTGCCATACCTCTATCCGATGGTCCATATTTTTAATGATTCTGAGATATAATTAAGGTTCAATGTCATAATGTGAAGAATTACCTGATTGTTTAGCTCTTGAATTATTCTTGCCTTATTGACAAACACTTTTTATTTTAAATATCCTCAATTAACAACGCCACAACATGAGATAACACGGCCACTGAATTTTTCCCGCAAAAGAGCAATTGTTTCGTTGGCTCTGTTAGAAGTGTCACCATTCTGTTAATACTACTACGTCCATATCTACAATTCTTGGCCATAATATAATAGTAACTACTTGGCCGATCTCTGCCACACTTTCGCACAGGTGTTTTCACATTTTCTACAGACCCGATTTGCTGATATTTGCACACATTTCGCCATTGGAACATTTGGTCTATTATGCTGACCAAAAAAACACGAAGTGCACGAAATACATTTCGATTTGAACACCCATTTTCGTGTACCTCTCTATAGTGAAAATCAAAACCAAGGGGTGACAAAAAATTGCTCATACAAAGAGAAAATTTTAAGAAAATATTGTCAAAAACCTTTGAATGAAAATATGGAGATGACAAGTACATGATGAACTACGGAAGACCCATAAATACGGGATTGAAATAAAACTGCTACCGCTTAGACGAAACGAGTGCGAACATTTTGTTGTGAACACATGTTAAACCTAGGAATTTGCGTAAATATAATAATTTGAAAATAAAATCTGTAAAATATGAAAGTGTGAGCTAAATTTATGATAAAACAACAACCCAAAATATGAAGTATCTGTCAAAAATTGGAAACAGTGCAGTCCTTTTATAATGGGTGTTACAGTAATAAAGCACTTTTCCTTTCATGTTACAATAAATCGACTGCTTCACGCGTTGTGGTGCAGGTGGCGCCGTCTTGCTGAAAATACATCTCGTTCAGATCTATGCCGTCTAGTTGAGGTCACAGGAATTCCGTTATTATGTTCCTGTAACGAATGCCATTCACATCACTTCATAGGCGAAGGTAAATTTTATAAAAAAATTGGCATTAACTTCATTTTACACCATAACCCATTGAACGAAATGCCGGGGCGGATATTTATTCCATACTTAACCGGAGCATGTCTTCTTTACAATCCAAGGTAAAAATCACAACTCTGTCAAAAAGTAGGTTTTTTTATTATAAAATGATTTGGGTATATCTGCTATTTACATAGTGTAATGATTAATATTCTAAATGTTTTTATACCCTTCATTGTAAGAAAGATTTTGATTCCGTTTGTAATTTCTCGAACTGAAATTAATTTCCTTTTTATTTAAAATTAATAAAAAAAAATGTGTATTCCAAAAAAAATATTATTACTAAAATGTTTTTATTTTATTCTTATATTTTTATAATTTTTTATTTATAAGTTTCTTTGATGGCTTTAGGTCGTATTATATCAATATTTCGTTCCAATAATAGAAAAATATATTTTTATAATACGACCTCAAGCAGAATAATATAGCCGTTTCAATTATATAATTTTTTTTTCTTTTTTTTTGATATTAAAGAAAAATGTGGAAAATTAAAAATATGAATATTTAACTTGTTATAATTTAAGTTTGTATAATTTGATAGTGAAATTGCGTAATGTATGTTAAAAATATTCACTTGTGCATTTTTCAAGATAAAAAAAGAGCATAAAATTAATTCTGTTGTGGTAAAATTATAGAAAGAAGTGCTAGTAATAGATCCCTAAAAGCCGAAATACATACTCGTAAAAAAATTAATAAAAAAATTTTTGGGCAATTCATACCTTAAAACTGAACTTGTACAGCAGATGATGATATTAAAAAGTGTAGGGTAAAATTAAGCCAAGCAAATACGATTTTCAAGTAAAGCATCACGTCCTAAACTACAGTAACAATATTATAACAAGAGAACAATAACATTTGAAAGTAATTTTTGTAGCAAGTTAACTGTCAAAGTTTAATCTTAGATAAAACAGAAACGTTTAAACTAAACATTTCAAACAAGGGGAATTATAAGAAAACTTAATTTGCTGATACGCAAGCAATATAAAGAAAAAATGCATGAAAAGCAAACACAAAACAACTGTACGGCAATGACATGCAAGTCAAAGAGATGCGAATTTCAGTTACCCTAAAAAAATTAACAAATAAAACTTTAAAAAAAAACACAATAATTTAGATTTTCCAACAGCCAAGTAACAAAAGCTACATTGAAAGTTACACTTCGGATCAGCTGTAATTTAGTGATGACCCTTTTAATACTCTGTTATTTACTTGCACACTTTACCCATTACACAAATATTTCGAATTAAGCTAAAAATTAACATTAAAAGTTGGTCGTATGCACAAAAGCAGCGCACAGTGTTTAGTGAGCATCAGCCTTAAAAAAGGCTGGAAAAAGCTAAATCACTCACAATAAAAAAAGCTAAAAAATTAACGCTTAAAACTGAAAATAATGATTCTGATTTTTATAAAAAATTAATGACAAAAACTAAAGAAAATGCTTTCCTTTTTGGTCATAACTTGCGGTTTTTTGAAAAAATTTAAAAAAATTTTTTTTCGCATTATCCACAAAAAAAAATTCGAATTAAAGCCAATACGTTTATCTATCCAACGCAATAGAAATCAAGTAGATATATTGAAAACTTCGCTAGTTATGACCAAAAAGGTAACCAGTTCTACAAAAAAAAAAAAAAAAAAATTGCTGGAAAGTAGTAGAACTGGTTACCTTTTTGTTCTTGCTTAGTTTTCAAAATATCGACTGGGCTTTAATTCAAATGCGAAAAAAAATGTTTTTAGCCAAAAATTACCCCTTTCCTTTTTTTTTAATTTAAAAAAATTTTCGCACTATCAGCAAAAAAAAATTGCGAAAAAAAGGCTATTTAAGGCTTTTTTGAAAATAAAAAAAAGCCAGGAAAAAAGCTAGAGGCTAAATCATATATGTATTTCAAGGCTAAATTGCCAGAAAAAAAGCTGAATCTAGCCAAAAAAGTCTAAAATAGTGACGATGCTGAGCAAAGCACTCATGGGAAAAAATCTTTATTGAAAATATTTCTTATACTGAAAAAAAGAAGAATATTTTTTAATAGTTTTCAAAAAGTAAAACCCTTTATATTTATATACTCTCATTAAAAAAGATGTTTCTGTTGAAGCAGATTTAAAAAAATGGTAATACTATCTCTGCTTAAAATTTTAAACATCCTTATTTTTTTATTGACAAAAAAAAAATATTCTTCAACATTAAAAATTCTTCCGATTAAATGTATATTCAAGATAAATCTTGACCTAAATAGATTTTTAAGTTGTGTAAGCACATAATTTAAATCATTTAAGCCAAAAATGAATCTGGGAATTTAAAAGAATGTAAAATTATACTTCACTTTAAGTAAAAGGCTTTTATAAAATAATGGTTAAAATAATAAAAAGCCTTTCTCACTTAATTACTTCTCCATTAAGAACGTTTCTGGACTACGATTCTATTTTATGCAATCCGTATTATTTCGTCCATATTGTCAAAATTGAATCCATTCAGAAACAATTTTCATTTTTTGTCGAAGGGTTGTATATCGAAGATATATTGGTCTACAATATTAATCTTCTTTGACAACAGTAGCCGTCCGTAGCTAGATCTATTACCTGCCCATTTTCAATAAAAGAGCTGCGTGCAAAAATTTATATTAGAGATACGATCAGATTGAAAATGAATTACTCTTAAGCAAAACAAAAAGTATAATAAAAAAGCCCACTTTTATTGGCTCACACTGTATTTGTAGTCTTTTTCGCTTTTGTAACAGGTATTTATAGCACTGGGGAAGTTTTTACTTCAAGAATTTTTAATAAAAAAATCACTAAAACGAACATTCGTTAGTACAAACAGCAAAATATGAGGGAGAAGCAATAACTTCGTGTATTTTTGAGTGAAACACAGAATTTTTTGCAAAACAAAAATTTATTTATCAACATAATCTCAATACACTTAGTCCAACGTTTCTCCAGTTTTTGTATCCCTTCCAAAAAATAGGATTTTTCGAGGTCCTTAAAATAGGCATTTGTTTGGTCAATAATTTCATCGTTGGAGCTAAATCTCTTTCCACCGAGCCATTTCTTTAGGCTTGGAAATAGGAAGTAGTCAGTAGGGGCTAAATCCGGAGATTATTGTGGATGAGGTACCAATTTGTAGCCCAATTCATAGAGTTTTGCCATTGAGACTGAACACGTGTGCACCCGTGCATTATGGTCAATTAAGAGCAAACGCGGCATCCATCTTGCAGACAACTTTCTTAAGCCCAGCTGATCATTTAAAATCGAAACCACACTGCCATATAAAATGCCTATGGCATCAACAATCTCACGCACTTTTACTCTTCGATCGGCCACACCATATCGTGGACTTTTTTCGACATTGTCGTGGGTATTGATCTCAATTGGCCATGCAGAACGTCAGTAAACCACTTTTATACCATTGAAATCGATGGCGCAGAGTTCCCATAGTATTTATCAAGCTTTTCCTTGGTTTGATTGACAGTTTTTTTATAAAAAATAATATTTAATGAGCACTCGAAATTCAGTTTTTTCCATTTTTAGAAAAATACACGAAGTTGTATGTTTCGAACAGCTGTTAAACGCAAAATAAATAACGACACTTGCTCAAAATTTGACAGTAGTCTATTAACAGGTTTTACTTGATAGAAACAGTGTTGCATCCGCCCTCGTATATAGTTAAAAACAACAATATGTCGAACCCTTAAAAGTCACTAAGTAGCACTATAGAACAGGAAATGTAACATTGGATTGAAATGCAGCAATACCTGTATCTTCGTCTGAAAATTACCACACCTCTCAGAAAAATATTATGAGAGCCTTATGCCAAGTTCCTTGCATTTGACACCAAACTCGAACAATTTTACTCTAAAATTATTTAAAATTAAATGAAATATGTTAACATTTTTTTTTTTGTATGAGGCAAACTACTGTGCTTTGGCTGAAATGATAATAACAACAGAGAATCGTAAAACAGTCTATGTACAAGTAAACACACTCGCACATATAAATTAAAGACTCCGGTAACTTCTACTACAGAGGTCGGAGGTAATACAACAACGATGAATATTTCAGGTGTTAATAGCATTAAGCGTGTAACAGTAATTTGTTGCAAGTTTAGAAAAATAAAATAAAATAAAAAAACATCAACTACAAATGAAACAAAAACGGAAAATTTTATTTTATAATCACACAAATACAAATTTTGCAAACAATGTACTGCCTGTGCACTATGGCTTAGAAATGTCAAAAGTCCATTATAAAACGACTTTGCACAATTAGATAATTAGATCACAGTAAAAAAATCTACATATATAAAATTTAAATGTCATCATGTGAAAACGGCTGGATGGATTTGGCTAATATTTTTTTAAAATGTTCGTCTTAACCCAACTTATATTTTTACCATAACCATTTGAGCGTCGGGACCGATTTGCAAACATTTTTTCAAGTGTTTGTAGGAAAAGAGAAATTATCCACAACCAATTCTACGCCTCCTATTTTTATACCATTACCATAAAGTGAAAAGGATATATCAAAGTTTGTCATTTCGTGTGTAATTTCTATACATGTGCCACCACTGATTCCAACTGCGGAGAAGTCCGTTAAAAATAACATTTTATTCAGCTGGCGAACTCTTTAGAGTATAAAGACGACCAATGTTACCAAATTGCAGAAAAACTCGTTGGAAAACAAAAATTTTTATATATAATAACCAAACAAACAAAAAAACTAGTTTTTATTTTGAATCTTTCCTTTTCGAAATTTACAATAAGAATTAGTAGAGATGTATTCCAAAGTATTTCACGTGGTTTTGTTCAAGTATTCTCAATTCGTTTATTGTAATGGAGCACAGATATCTCTTCCCAAAGGAAGAGTATTGTTAATTCACTTCCATTGAAGTATTCATTTCTACAATTGCTCCATATGACACTGACGGTGGCTAGATGTAACTATTGGATTGTCATGAACGCTGAAAATAGCTGTATCACCAACAAAGATAAATGTGTATATCAATTGACTAGTTGGAACGGCTCCAGAATACTTTTTTGTGGTACGCCGGCATGTATAGGTGTGGTAGCAGAGAAGGCAGTTTTCTATTTTATATGGAAAAACTTTACACTGACTAATTTAAGTAAATTTGGCTGTACGACCCTGCCTGTTTACCTGCAAGAAGAAGGAAACAGTGACAACCTCGTCATCAGCATTGTCAGGACTTTAAAAAAATAAGCTATATTTCCCTAAAAAAAACGCTGGAAAAGGCGAAGTCACACAGAAAAAAAATAAGCTAGAAAAAAGTTAAAAAGCTACAGCTTAAAATTCAAAATTTTCTTAATTCTTTCTTACATTAGGAATCTTAATTATAATTTTTATAAAAAAAATATTAAATATCAAAAGAAAATAATGTCGTTTTCCACATGGCTTGAAAATTACCAAAATCAAAAAGGAATTTAATCTGTAGGTTCTAATTTTTCTATAAGTGCTTTAACATTTTCAAATAATTTCATAGTTTTAATTTTATGATGCAAAACAGAAATTGCCAAAATCTTTGAGAACAACAGTATTGAGTTATATGGATATTTAAAAAAAATTTTAAAAATATTTCAAAATAAGTTCTAAGTATTTATGTTTTAGATCTCCTCTATAGAATGATATGTATCCCATTCCGTAATCTTTTATAGTTCGTCTTCAAAGCAACAGTACTGGAGTATACACAAATTTCAAAAAATTTCAAAATAATCCATAGTAACTTTCGAACGAACCATAGAAAATTAAGGGGTAAGACATATACAATTTTAAAGGGAAGGCAGTCTAATTTAGTAATCTATTACTCAAATACTCAGAAGTTACTTTGGACTATTTAAAAAACTTTTTTGATATATCGATATATTATCCCAGTAATGTTGCTTTAATTGATTTTTACCATTCCCCATTTTGCCAATGAAAATTACAAAAATCAAAAAGGAGTTTAATTTGTACGTTCTAAGCTTTCTGGAAGTGCTTTAACATTTTTGGAAATAATCGTAGTTTTTATTTTATGATCTAAAACGGTAACTGCCAAAATGCTTGAGAACAGCAGTCCTGGGGTAAATGGAAATCTAAAAATAAATCAAAGTAACTTCTGAATAATTGAGCAATAGATTACAAAACTAGATAGCCTTCTCTTTAAAATGGGCAGTGAGTACTTGGGCAGTAGATTAGACAACCTTAGCTTTAAAATGATATGTGTCCCATCCCGTAATCTTCTACAGTATTGAAATACTTGCGACCGAATTCAATTATATTTCAACTTCAATGTTTACAAAATAATATTTAAAATTCCTTTAAGTCATGATTTATTTGCTGATTTTTAATACGATTTATATTCTGATATTTCGTTTGCTTTATCGTACTCAAAAGTGAGCAACCTCAGCATTACTAAGCGGGAGTACTAGATAACTAAATACTAAATGGAACAAATTATTAATCAATTAGGAATAAAGTGCACTTTTATTTAACAAGTTAGAATCCAAATACTTTTCGTTACTTATGAAATTACCGTCGTTTGAATAATTTATCAATTTATCGAAATATTTTATCGAAGATATTAATTTAAATAAATTGGTCTCAGTCTCAGATTGTTTATAAAGGGTGTTTTTTATAGACGTATAGAACTTTAAGTTGGTATTACTGTTCAAGATGGCGACCGATTTAACAGCTGTCAGACCGATTTAACAAAGCAGAATATAAGAAAACAAATAATACAAAAGGAATTAAAAAAAAAATTTGGGACTCAAATTAGACTATTCAAAGGATAAATAGCGAAGTACAAATGATAGTAATACGACCAGATAAAAAGGTTTGCTATTATACTTAGTGTACTAAACTGTAAAGAAAATATCAATGGATCAAAATTTCAAGAAAACGCCCCACTTTTTACCCAAATGTATTCTCAAGAAAAATTACCCCCACGGTACATACAATTTTAGCTAATAGAAAAAATTTAATTGAATATCAGTGCTTACCAATTGAAGAGGTTTCAGAAGAAACCCAGGAGTGCAGAAATAGAGATTATAAAATATTTAGGTACACAAGCACTTGCAAGATTTCACGCATTGGAGAAAATTAAGACCTCTTCAACATGTTGCTTTCTTCATCAGATCCACTCATTTTATCAAGAAGATGTGTAAGACTACAGAAGAATTTAACTTCTATATTTTCTTGAACAATTTACTTTACGTATTTCTGTGTATTTCTACACTAATAAGTTCTTATTTTGTATATACATACATACATATGTACCTATCAATATTATACCGTACAATTCCATATTTATTGAAGGTATGTACGAGTATGTCTGATATATTTTTATTTTTTTATTAAATTTTTAGCAATTGATATTATATTTTTGAAATGGTATAGTGATCACTTTCGTAGGAATCCCTTTCTCCTAATCAACACCATCTGTGTCACCAACTTTGGGATGCTGTTGAATATTTAATTTAAGTATCAATAGAAATAGAATACGAGAATTTTTGTACTTTCATCACAGTACATAGCTAGGCGGAATACAAAAAAGAATTGATAGTGCAAAAAGTTATTCAATTAATGGTAACACTTAGATATTAATAAATAATGTAATCCATCGGTGCTAACACTCAGAAAAATTTAATTTAATTTAAAGCTAGATCGCACCACATATCACATACGGCGAATTAGCCTAGCGATGAGGAAACACAGAATGAGCTCCTTAAACAGATTGAGGATTGAAACAAAAGGTCTTTTATTGTATTATTTGGGTATCGGCTTTCACAATAGAACTTAAATGTTGGGGTACTATTAGGCACGTAACTATAACAATATATGGTTAGCCGGAGAAACAGCTACGAACGGAGCAGTTGCTTTTAAAAGGTACTTCAACATCAGCAAAAGAAAAAAATCTCGAATGTTGTGAGAGCGAACGAATGAAGCTTAACAAAAATATCTGCCACAGTAGTGAAATAATGCTTAGATTATCTTGAAAGGCACCAAACACTATTGGTGGATATTCTAGAAATATGAAATCTATATATTTTGTAATGATATTGAATTGCACTTTTCTTATGGCCACTTTATTTATTATTTTGTTTTTAAAGCAATATGTGAGTATTTCAATTAAAATAAATTTTTTAACATTAATTTTTTGCACATGTATCCCATAGTGCATTTTTTTTAGGTACGAATAATCATCATTCTTTGCTGGATCATGTTGAATGTCTTTATGTAAGTTTCTTCTTAAGCAGTTGTAACAAACAACATTTGAAAAATCACCATTAAATGCAAATTATTTTTATTATCAATTTTTCTTTGGTTGTGGCAAAAATAAACAGTTTTCTGTGTCAATTTGCTGTAAAACTCCTTATACTGAAAATAACTTTTCTATTTTGTTTGAAGTCTTCCATAAAGAATAAAAAAAGAACCAAAAAAGATATAAAAGAATTACAAACATGTTCCATATTTACCATGGTCCGCCATGATGTGCATTCTGTCTGTTCTGGCCATTTTAAATAATTCCTGTTATTCGAGTACGAATGGTGTTGATTTTTCATTCCATCATTAAATTCATTTCTTATTTCGTTTTTGAATTTTGTTGTTAATTTTTGATTTCTGTTTGCATTTCAAGCTCATCAAAATGGAATCAAAGTTTTAATTTTTTTTATTTTCTGCTTATAATGATTTAAATATTGCAGAATTGTTGTAGTCAGTCGGTCGGCAATAGTAGTGATTTTCATATTTGCTGCAATTTCAAAATCGTGTCTTACGTACAAAATGACAAGGAGTGGAAAATGCACTCAGTATGTTTATAGTTTCTTTTCTTTTTGCCAGTTCAGAAATGCTTTTATAAGCTATAATTTTTGCATTTGATAACTATTTAGTAGAATAAAAGAATAGAGATTGCAAGGAAAAGCCAGATATTCTCAATTTTTGTGTTGCACATGGAAAATGTTTATAATGATTTTATGCTTGGCTAAAATGTTTATATTGAGGTCAGTAGGTAAAACGTTTTGAATCTTATTTTTTTTTTTTTATTTCATTCTCTTGGCTTAAGAAAATATTTCTATGTTGTGTTCTTAAGAGCCATAAAAGGTAACTTTTCTATTTATGCTTAATTCGCACTCACACTGGAAAAGGGAATTTTTAGTTTTTATGTTTAAAATATACTCATGAAACCACGTAGTACATATAGCGTTGTTTGTTATTTTAAACAAATTGTAAATACATCCTAATTGACAAACTAACAGCATAAGTAATTGCTTTTAGCTTGCTGACAAAACTACATATTTTAATAAAATGTATTTAAGCATATTAGCAACAGTTTAAACAATTTTCTTGTATATGATCTTTGCAGGTAAGTCAGCTAATTTAAATATAACACAACTAGTGTTGTTTAAGATTTTGACTTTGATTTTTCTTTGGGTCAGAACAACTTCATTCCACTGTGCCCTATGCAATGATAATATTCTGTACAACTTTGCTTCGAGGCTTTATTGTAATAAACTGGTTATACATTTATTACTCAAAGTATTGTCCATCGCTGGCCACTACTTTCTCCCATCTTTCGGGCAGCGTATGAGTCCCGCATTGAAAAAACTGGTCATTTTTGAAGCGATCCACAAATCGATATAATTTTTTACTTCTTCATAAGACCGGCAGTGCTAGTCAGCCAGGTCGTGTGCCATTGATCGAAAGAGGTGATAGTCCGAGGGAGCAATGTCTGGAGAATACGGCGGGTGGGGTAGGACTTCCCATTTCAATATTTCCAAGTATGTCTTTGTTACTTTTGCAACATGGGGTCGAGCATGATCATGCTGTAAAATCACTTTATCATGTCTCTCTTTGTATTGCCGCCGTTTTTCTTTCAATGCTCGACTCAAACGCATTATTGCGTTCGACAATGATCGCTTGTGATTGTTTCAGTCGGTTTTAACAAGTCATAATACACTACGCCGAGCAGGTCCCACCAAATACAGAGCATAACCTTGGAACCGTGAAAATTCGGCTTGGCCGTCGACGAAGAAGCATGAGATTATTGTATTGAACCCATATTTCAACCCAAGTCACAATGCGATGCAGAAATCCCTTCCGTTTTTGCTTTGCAAGCAGCTGTTCACAAGCAAACAAATGCGGTTCAACATCTCTCGTTTCCTAGTTTCTGAATCACTCTCATGTCTTTCAGGCGTTTTGAAATGGCTTGTTGCGTCACTCCCAATGATCCTGCTAATTCTTGTTGCGTTTGACACGAGTCTTGACAAGTACAAATTATTACATTAAGCCTATATTGATGAAACTCTCCATGTCTTCAAAATAAGTTCTAAATAAACAAAAAGAAAATTAACTTTCAATAAATAAAACTAAATTATATTCGAAAAATATAACAAATTAAGCTAAAACACATTTTATTTTTAAAAATTTTGTAGTTTTTCTTATGTTTTTAATCATTTAGCGTAAGCGAAATGTAGAAATTTATCTATATTGCGGAATCAATAATATAGTAATACCACCACGGTAGAGATGATACTGCAACTGCGCAAGAATACCGCAGCAACGGAGTGAATAATTACAAATTTTGCTTCTATTCAAAAAATGCTTTCCGAAAATCGCGGAACCCAATATGATAAAGTCAATCATATCTCTGGCGATAAATACCGTTTATCCGCCGGGAAGGTATACTACTCGCAGAAATTAATTGTAATCGTGGCTGTATTCGATATGGCACCATCTTGTTGATACCACATGTTAATCAAGCCCAAAGCATGCAGTTGTGGCATTAAAAAGTTTTCAATCATATCACGATATCGCTCCCCATTCACAGTTACCGTTACGCCGTTTTTATTTTCAAAGAAGTAAGGTCCAATGATTCCTCCTGACCAAATTGCCCACCAGACTGTCACTTTTAATGGATGCAAAGGTGACTGATGAATAATTTGAGGGTTTTCCATTGCCCAGAACCGAATATTCTGTTTATTCACATATCAATTCAAATGAAAATGTGCCTCGTCACTCATTATGATTTTTTTATGAAAATCGGGGTTGTCATGGGCGAGCTGTAACATCCTATTGGCATATGTACGGCGTCGTAAATGGTCTTATGGAAGAAACTCTTGTGTCAACTGAATCTTATATGGAAACAAATGCAAATCCTTGTGCAAAATTGTGGCCAAAGTTATTCTTTGAAGACAAAGCTCCTGAGCATGGCGTCGAATTGAGGTTGATGGATTGTTTTGAGAACTTTCTTGAGCAGCAGTAATATTTTCAGCCGATCTTACAGTACGTTGTGGTTCATGCTTGGGCCTATCACCTACAGACCCTCTTTCTTCGAAATTATTCACTACACGATAAATAGTGCGTTTTGTTGGCACATTGTTTCTCCAAAAAATTTCACGTAACTTTCTCATCGTCACAGTAATCGATGATTGATTTTGGTAAAATGTTTTAACGATTAAAACACGTTGGTTTATCGAATATTTTTCCATAATAAATTTGCCACGTGTTTACTTCACGATTGCCAACTCTCAAGACTAATGTTTACCAAAATGGCGGCAAAACAAAGTAGTATACCTTCCCGGCGGACACCCTGTATAAATAGAGTGGTTGAAAATAACTAAAAACATGTTTATCGTGCTTAGTTTAGATGCTTCAAATTAACAATAATATTTTTGCGGAGAATAAATTATGTGTTCGGGGACCACATTCAAACATATTCCTTTTTGTATGTAAGGATGTGTACATACACGTATTAAGTATAAAATTGTTTATCTTAAATTTTTTGTCCAACTTATTACTATAATTTTTTTATCTGATGCCACTTTTTATTAATACAAAAAATTTGTGGAATTTTTCCAGTACTAATAAATTTAGTTCGATTACTGCAGCTTAATATTAAAAATTAATAACAATAAATAGAACAATATCAAAGGAAAAAACAAAGCAATAATATACATCAAGAACCAATGAACCTTTATGTGAGCAGGGCTACAAATAAGTTCTATAATTTAAACATGCGCAAAAGAAAACAAAAAAGCAGACAAACTTGCAAATCACATTGAATAAGCGGCTGAAACAAAAAAAATTAATAATAAGAGAAAACAAAACAGACTAATAAAAAGCAGTCTTTATCAGCAATTCTACTGGTTTAACTGGGCTATTTATAACAAATCTTGGCAAAGGTTTGGTCGCTTTTGCACTAAAAATAACTTAACTAAATCTTGGTTTTATTTATTATTATTTATTTTTTTCTTTTGGTATATTTACACACAATACATTTCAGTATTCCCTCGATTTTTTTTTAAAGCATCACTTTGTCATTCATAAAGGACACTACACATTTAGCACACACAGTGTGAGGACACAAACAAAAAGGAGAGCATCATTTTGTTATTGGTATTATTGTTATATTAAATGTTCAATATGTTGCATATATGCGAATACATGCTGGTTAAATTACTGACTGATAAATACACACATAGACGGACGGACAAAAAAACAAAATGAATTACACATCACCATAAATGACAGTCAATAGATCAAAACGCTGGTTGGTTGAATGAATGCAAACAAATATAAAAAAATAAACGAAATGATGATCACAGATACAAAACAATCCTTTATAAACTATTTTTAGCAACTGATCATGATTAAGATGTACAATCATTTCAAGAATTTTAAAAAGTTTTACTAAAAAAAATGGGATAAAATTATTTTCTTTTGTCTTGTAAACTCAAACACATTGATTTACGAAAAAAAATTTTTTGCGGGCTGTTATTTCATGTAGGTTTTATTCAATTTCTGTTGCTACCACTTCTAAATTATAAATAAATCTTTATTATAAAAAGGTTTTGCAAATTTTCTATGTGCCGATATCTATTGATACCATTGCTATTTTTAGTCAAAATGATTCTCACAATTACTCAGCACTTCAGTTACAATGGAAAAAAAAATAAAATAAAATTGCTGTAAAAATTACTGCCAACATCCGCTTTGTTATTTGTAGCATCATTCGTTATATACAATTATCTCATTAATTTCTCTCATTCATTTTTTAAATTATAAACAAAAAAAATGTTTCACTAGAGTTAAGTCATTTAACTGTCTGTTTATCCATCATTTGATCAGACAGTCATCATCACCTTTCCAATAGTGTGAGCAAATAAACAGTTAGAAACGCAAATTATTTGCTGAAATAAGTTATTGAGTGGATTTAAAATTTAAAAGAAATTACGTCATTCAATCGTCGTTTTTGTTAAGAAATAAAATGATTACAATAGTTCAAGAGATTTTAATCAAACAGAACTCAAAATTATTCCTGATAATGTGAAACATACATTCCTTGTTATGATTAAGGAATTAATCTATTCTAGTACACTTGAATAACTTTTTTTAAATTGTAAGTACATTTTTAAAATTTTTATCATAATGGATGGCTTAAAAACAACTGTCTACTTAGCTTAAATATACGGTTGTTACCAACAATTAAAACTACCAAATCGTCAACTGTGCATTATCTACTTTTTTCGCAACTATGCTATTTTATATGCTTGTATACTTCACTCTTTAATTATCACATGTACCTCAAATATTGAAGAAGATTTTTTTGTAAAAATTGAATTTAGATAAGAACGAGAAAATACTAAGGTAATTTTATTGAAAATTAATTTAATTTTTAAAATAATAAATTTTGCTTGCAGAATTTTAAAGCAACAAAAGCTACAATTCCACAACGGTCTTTATCCAATTAAGCTATATTTACGCGACTGAAGGCATTTTGAAGTCTTATCAAAATTTTGAAAATTTATTTTGATGTTCTATTTACTTGTTTCAAAAATTTTATCAAAATATTCTTTCAATTATACTTAAAAATCGTTTGATAAATATTTGATCAAAATTTGTTGAAGCTAATTTACACTATTGGTAAACTTTTTATATTGAAAATATTGACTTTGATCAGTTGTATTGCTTTTCTTGTGAAATAATTAATTATTAATAAGTATGGACGACGACACAATCATCATAGCATCAACATTTTTAATATTGGAGGAAAAAGTAGCTGATAATAATGCAAAAAAAAAAAAAAATAAGAAAACAAAAGGAACATAGGGTGAGACCTTTTCTTTTGGAAGGTAATGATGTGTATGTGTCTTTTGGGGAGCGATTGAAAAGGAATAATCCTGACCTATACAAACACTTTGTGCGAATTTTTTTTTTTATTTTATTCTTTAAGAAATTTAATTACATTGCCACTTGCCGCAACAAACATATGTAAATAAAAACACTTGATATGTATTGAATCAAAAGAATGAACATGCGTCAAATTATTTATATAATTATCAATATTGCAAGATGAGATTTTGATACTTATTTACACGGCATCAATAAAATCTTCAAAAGTTTTGTTCAATACATTTTGATCAATAAATTTTGAAGATATTTTGCTGTTTACACGAATTTGAAGCATTTTGAAGAACAATTTTGAAGAAAATTTCAATCGTGTAAATATAGATTTACTCTCTGTCGCTTAATTGATTACAATAAAACTCGAAATTTTTGCCCAGAGAAATCCATTTACAAATAGAATTTAAAAAATGCCTTCAACGAAATACAGCCATTCACTGCTTTATAAAGGGGTTCAAGACTTTTGCTAGCATTGTTAGCAGAGGTGGTAAATAAAATATTTTAAAGCATAATTTCAGGCTTAAATTAACTACGAGCACACGTCTTTATGATCAGCAATGAGTAAAAATCGTACCTGGTAGTATAGAGATTATATGTATGAAATTTCAAACAAATCTGTTGGAAAACAAAAACTTTTTTATAGCAAACAAACAGAAAATGAATTTTAGTTATATAAATATGCCAAAACAGATTACTTTGTTAACGAAATAACGTAAATACTGTTGATATTAATATTTTTTTCATTTAATAAAATCAATTACATTAATTTTCTTAAAAATTAGAAAAATTGACAAAACGATTCTTTATAATAAAACTTTTCCAACTCACATTTTATCCTTTATGCCGTTTTCAGTTACAATTTTGCCAACAAGTTTCATAATATTTTGAAATGCAAGCACTACCAACTAAAATGGGTTCTAACTCAGAGATTTGGTTAATCTGTTGCTTTAAAAAGGTTATATTTTCCAGTTAGAACTTGGTTTTACTTAATTTTTAAATGATACAATTTTGAATGTATTAAATAAGTTTCATTTGTTCATATACGAGGTATGATCAAAAAATAACCGTTATTTTCAATTTTTTCAAAAAGTATTTATTTATTCATCAATAACTATCTTGCCCCCTTCAAAGTATTCCCCCTCAGATATAATACACTTATGCCAGCATTTTTTCCAATCCTCAAAACACTTCTGAAACGCGCAAAACAACAAAACAAAATTTTTAAATTTAATTTTCGATTTCTTTTTTAATAATGTAATATAAAAATTACTTTAGTCACTATGTTAAAGGAAAATTAAGATTTAATTTAAAAATCTTAAAATTAAGCTTTTTAGCATGCATAATACATTTTCTCTTCTTCAGCTTATTTATTTTAAATACCATTTTTGTAAAAGAAAATAATTTGCAACGAAAGCTTGCTTTCGTTTAAGTACGAGTATAGTTTGTTCGTTCGAGCAAGCTAATGAACTATAGCAATACAAAACACGGACTAGTTCGTTCAGTTCCAATAAGTGAATAGTACAATAGGAAATTGTTCGTTAGTGTAGTACCCAAGACTATTAAAAAGCCTTTTTGTTTCAATGTTACTACTCCAGAACTACGAAGCTGAGATCATTAAAGAAAACACATTTTGACACTTTTTATTTAGTTGTTAATTTAATTTTTTTTTCATAATAATCAACTTATTGGGAAATCGAGCACAAAAAGGATAAAAGCACCATAATGCTACTTTTTTCTTTTAATGGTGCTTTTTGAATTTTACAGTATTAACGAACTTTTTTAAAAATGATATGAAATGGTCCTGTGCCCATATTCTGTAACTCTCACTGCTAGAAACTTTTCACTTGAAACATGTAAAATGAAACAAAATACATGAAATTGAAAAAAATTGCTGCTTTTTCTCACTATGCTGTATCTGTAATTTTTTTTTTTTTTGTGAGATACAGCATGAGTATATTACTCGCAAATTCAAAGAAAAAATGTGTCTTTAAGAATTTTATTCGAGAAATTCTCACTTAACCCCCGTATCCACATGCAAGTGCAAGTTCGAAAAACTCAATACACTCTCACTTTTTCACTGACACACTCATATTTTTCGAACTTGCAGCTGAACTGGCAACCAAATTCTTTTGCAAGTAAATTTTTGACACTTGCAGCAAGTAAATTGACAAGTGAGAAACAGTGCTACCGCGCATGAGTTTTAAATTAATGTATTAGGCTGTGGAAAAATAGAAGTTACGTTAGTAATTGATATTTTGCATATTTAACAAAATTAATAAATAAAAAAAGAACGTAATGACCCACCAACACATTTGGAAGTTAAATTTAATTATCAATTTCATATTTTTGACTTAAAAAATACTAACAACAAAATTTTTAGTTGGTATTCACGGTGTTTGCAACGCGTCAACACTTCATTCATATATTTTTATTCTCTATATCAATGGCGCAGCCATTTTTTCATTAGAAGCGAAGCCGTCGCCGATATTTTAAAAATGAACTTGCATTGTTCTGTATAGACACTCATACAATTTGCAAGACTTTCGACTATTTTTTCGGCTTTTTCGTAGTTAATACGTATACTCAACTTGCAAGCAATTATTTGCATGTGGAAACGGGGGGTTAAACTGTCAAAAAAACTTACAAATAGAAAGTCGGTGAATTGAAATTAAAAAATATAATAAATTTTAAATTGTGCTAGTTAAAAAAATGGACAATAATAATAGTGAAAACATAAATATTTTGTTTTTAAATGTTTTATCATTGTTAAATTAATATTTTGCTTTTAAAATTTAAGAAAAAATTTAACATAAATAAAACAAAAAAAACACATGAAAACACTACGTCATACATGACAATTTTTAATATAACCGAATGTTGGCCGACGAAAGTAGTTCGGACGCCGGCGCTGTACATTTTTCAGTTTTAGTTTACGTTAAGCCACCGTCGAAAACATTTGTGGTTAGCGGCCTCGCCGACTTATTTTTGTTATCTGCTGCTCGTTATGTTATTGTGACAGTTATAACGTAACGACGTAGTCATGTGTGGTGTTTTTCGTCTTGAGTTACAGACAAAGTTTTTTCTCACTTTTCGAGAAACGAGAGAAACTTTTCGATGCGAGAAGTTCGCACAAAAGTTACAGAACAAGGGTACTGTAAAAAAGTGATAAAACATCAAAAGAACAAATTGGTAATTTAACGAACTTATTTATAATTATGAAGCCAGACTAAAACGTATTTATTTATTTTTATTTTTTTATTATTCACGAACTATGAAATTGAAATGAAACATTAAAAGAGGCAAAATGGTAGTTTTCGTTTGTTTGAATTCGATTATTTCAACTTGTTACAAAATCTTTTATAGCAAATGAAACTTCTTTCTGAATAAATATATTTGTTTTACTACCAATATTGTTGTTTTATGTTAGTTTAGAGTATTTTAAGCTACTTGTAGAAAGGGCTTCTACAACTTATTCAACCTACTGTGTATAAAAGTAGCTGAGGCAACAAATTTTTTTTTTCCTTTTTAGTAATCAATTACTGCTTTAAATTTCTTTCTTTTTTATTCCTGCTTGCTGCTAATGGGTTTTTTTTAAAGAAATTTTTATCTTGAAATTAATTGAAAATGTTCAACGTGAATCATTTTCATTTGAAGCTTATCTAAAACGAAAACAAATTAAATGCTGAAAAACATGGTAAATTGTATATTTAATTAGTGTTAAAAATGTGTAAAAGACACGCATGTGATGATGGTTTCAAGCTTTAAAGTTAAAAGGCTAAGTCGAGTTAAAGTAAATTTTTTAAATTTTAGCAACTTTTTCAAAAGTCAAAGAAAATAAAGTTGACTAATAAAGTTAAGATTAAAGCAAGAAAAGGAAACCAATGAGGCAAAAGTGTTATTCAAGGTTTTGTCAGTTTTATGCATTAACATCTAGTATGACTTGCTTTTAAAATACTGTGACATTTTTGTGAGTCTCTAAAAATTTTTCAAAATGGCTACTGAATAAAATAAAATGTTTTTTGATGCAATTGAAATATTGTTTAATAAAGAGTGTTTTTTATAGACGTATAGAACTTTAAATTGCAATAAAACAACGATGGATTATTCGATTGACATGAATTTTATTTATCCGAAATATAATCTTGTGGCATTACATTTTAAATATGATTTCTGGCATATGACCGCCACGGCTGGCTAGGATGTAGTCCAATTTTTCCAACATTTGTGGCCGTATATCGGCAATAACACGGCGAATGTTGTCTTCCAAATGGTCAAGCATTTGTGGCTTTACTGTAATGTTACGCAGTACCTTTTGTTTGTCTTGGTAGGTGCTCGCACAAATCAGAAGCTACTGCAAACTTCGATCCCGTACTTTTTGGGTAAAGTTCGGGCAAAAGAGAGTAAAGACTCTCAATTAGAGACTAAAATATTTAAAAGTACGGGAACAGCAAGAACCAAATTTTTGGCAAAAAAAAATTTCAAAATGTTTTGATATTTTAATACAAAACAGCATAAAAAGCGGCAACAAAAATTAAATTTTTATTGTTCAAAAACGAAAATGTTTAACAAAATATTAATCTTTATTTGTGCTTAATTCCAGAAATTGTGTTGGTTTTAAAATTTATTCTTTTACTCATGATATTCTCATGAGTTATTTATTCAGTACAATAAGTACTGAAGGGGATAGCATACCTATAGGGACCATTTCATCAGACGCTACTCTGAATCCTCAGTAGGTTACTCCCAACGTTTCTTGCAAACATTAGAACCTTTATATTGTAAAAGCAATTGACTAAATAAGAATTATTAATCAATAGTTACAAAAAGATTCAAATATTCAAACAAAAAACTCAGTAAGCATTGAACTGAATAAATAAATAAATCCCAACCAACATTTTAATATTGAAAACTATATATTCTATTTTATTCTTCTCTTCTCTTTTACAAAAAGAAATTATTACATATAAAAATATTTTTATTTAAACTCTTAAAAAAAAAGTTTTTACATTTTATTTGTTTACCTTTTCCAACAGCTGATTGGTTTACACACTTACCAAATCAGCACGAAAAGAAAAAATACGGTTGAGGTAACCATATTCTGGTGTAAACATAGTATGTTAGATTTATGATTTTTAAATCAAAGATATTAAAAATAGCTTCCAACTGCAAATTAAAATTTTTTGTTTAAATAAAGTTTTTTATTCCATTAATTTTTCTTTTCTATCAATTTGTTTTTATTTTTTTTTACTCTACCAGGTTAAGAAGCATTAACTCGACACTCAACCACTTCAGCCACTAAGCTCAGTTGAGTTTGAACGATTAAGTTTTTGTTTTATACTCACTTTATTTATATGGTTGCGGAAGAGACAAAATAGAAAACAATTTACTTTCCATCATTTATTTTAAACATATTAATGGTTTCAGTTAAAATTTTATTAAAAATAATATGATAATGATATGGTTGATCTAAAAACATGTTTATCGTGATCATAATAATGTTTAGATGCTTTAAAATAATAATAATATTTTTGTGAAGAACACGCTTTGTTTACGGTGACCATATTCAACCATCTTTTTTCTTTGCGTGAGCCCGAAAAAATTTTGCGGGCTGTTTTGGGCAGGAAGAAGAAGAATATTACTCTCTCACTTGCTTAAATTTTGTGTACGGGAAGAGTTTTGGATAAGTTTGGGCACCAGCGGCCTCCCAAAGCAGAGTGTTGTCAGTAGCAAATTTTCAATAGGCAGTAGTATTATATCCTACCGCCATATTGAAATAAGCTCTCTTCAATCATCTCTCAGCAAATCTATCTCATACAAGTATTTATATCGTCATATGATTTCATTAAAACCCCAAGTAATATTTTAAAAATTTTAGGGAGACAAAAAACAGTCGATAACATGAAAAATTATCAAACTTTTTGAAGTCTTGTTTAGTTTAAGAATATTATTTTTAGTTGTGAAAGTTAAAAACTTTAAAAAAGTTTAATAATTTTTCATATTATCGACTATTTTTTGGCCTCTCTAAATGTAACTTAGACCTTTAATGAAATCATATGACGATATGTATATATGTTCGTTAACAAAGAATATACAACACAACGACACACTCACAGTAATGCATGTATTTTGTTTTTAGCAATCTTCAATTCTCTCAGCAATTCATATTCATATTCAAATTTACTTTTAATTTTTTTGTAAATACCAGCCAGAAAGTGTTATTTTTTTTTTAACAGAAGGAAGATACTTAAAAGCGAAAATACTATACTATATGAATGCTTTCATTCATAATTTTGACTATATAACACACACACACATTCAAAATTTCATATGCATACGTACTCGTACGAGCTTATTTAGCATTGAAAAAAATAAATTAAAAAAAATTTACAGCGGTTTGTTTATAACAACGCCCTTTTTTTACAATATGTTACATATTTTTTTCTCTAGAAACATTGTTGCTAATCTTAATAAAATTTAAAAAAATTGCAAGTTGGGGTTAAGGTATAATTTTCTATTTTACCTTAATGATGAGCCTGAATGATTATTTTTTTCTTACCTAACAAGCAAGAAAACCCTCATCTTAAACCAGGTGAAGAAGAGGTTTTTTTAACAACTTATTGTAAGAACAACAGCAAAAACAATAACAATCAAAAAAGTTCAACAACGAAAATTACAACAACAACAACAGATTATCCTATATACAACATGTAAAGTAAATTAATTTTTTCTTTTTCAGTATTTCCCTTAAAATTTTTCTTTATATTTTTTTTAAATATGACTAGAAAGCATTCGATATTACAAATCGACTTGCGTACATAAATATGACCACAGAGAATACAAGCCATCTAAATTTATAAATATTTTTCAATTGTTGTTTTAATTTTTACACAATTAAATAGAAACCTCATCGGAGAATGCATAAGGTTAGGTATTATTTATAATTAACAATTTATTTAAATTCGGCTGTGCCGAAGGGTGTATAAGACCACCCTTCACTGTGTTAGCCAAATATTCATATATTTCACTTTCCACATTCTTCTCAATGAGCTGTTATTATAACATAAGTACATGAGTGCTTTTTACTATAAAATTTCCAGACGACTTGATTGCTTGTGTTATAAACACCACATCACATATATATCAAAAAAATATATATGAATATGTATGCTAGCTGACCCGGGAAACGTTGTTTTCCCTTCAAATTTTTCGATTCTAATTTAAGAAATCGTACTCATAGAGTAAAGAACCGTGCAAGATCGGGTAAAAACAGGTAGTAGATAAAAAAAGCCATATAATAACTTCAGCGCCAACTGCCTGTCGGATTTGTGATGCTAAACCTTCCAAGGCGTAACCCAAAGGCATACACAGAATTTTAATTAAATCGGTCCAACCATTTAATAGGATACAATGTCAAACATACTCGTACGTACAGTCGAATTTTATATATTAAAATATAATAGAAATGGCTAGTTAATTAAGCTTGAGGTCGTATTAAATATAAAAATTTATTTATTATTGGAGCGATATATCGATAAACAATTTTTTTTTATAATACGACCTCACCTTAACAAACTATACTTTCCATAAAAAAAAAATGGTATAAACTTACAATTGAAAAAATATTAAAGAAAGAAATGACAAATATTAATAAAAATAATTTTCTTTAAATTTTTTTTATTAATCCTAAATAAAAAATTAATTTCAGTTTATGAAAATAAAATTAAGGAGTTCTAAGAAACAATCCGTTGTGAGAATTCAATTTTTAAATGAAAAAAAAGGAATTCTTAGAAAGATATTAAACAGGAATGCAATTTATATACAATTTAATTTAATTTTGCAAGCATTAGAAAGAAGTTTTTAAGCCAAACATATTTAATTAAAGTTTTATTTAACGATGTCGGCATTCGTAATGCAGACAAATATTACGCATGTGACAGCATAAAAAACAAAGGAAAAACAAGCAAAAATTATTGAAAATCTGAAAAATCGGCTATATTTTTGATGTTTCTTGGTTATGTATGGACCGATCGTTCTGAGTTTCAGCACAAACATTATGTTATTCTGTTAAAACTTTTTTTGATCCGTTGTAAGTTTTTGGCAAATTACGCAAAAAACGCACCAAAAATTTAAAAAAAAAAATCAATGTTTTCGCAATTTTTGATTCATAGCTCCGTCATTTATGAACCTATGCAGCTGAGTTTTGGTCCAGATACTGATGTTTGAAAAAAATGTGTACTACCTTTTTTTTAGTTTAAATAAAATACCGAAAAAAAAAATAAACAAAGCAAAAATGAATGAAAATTTAAAATTTCGGTTGTATTTTTGATATCCCTCGTCCAGTTGTAGTTGAAAATCAATAAATCGACAAAAGGGCCCTTTTCCTATATTTTAATGATACCTTTTAATGTTATTTGTATTAAAAAACTTAGAACTGAGATTAAATAGTCTACGAAATTATAATAGCGACAGTATGGAACTTCGCTCACGAAGTAGCGACTTAAATCGAAAAGCATACACACTATGTAAGTGTAAGTAATTTTAATATATTGAACATTGATAAAATTCAAATATTGAAAAACTTTCATATTTACAGCATCAATGGAAAGAAGTTTGTGGTGAAGTAGTTTAATCATCTTTTTTCTCTTTGCATTCTAAACATTTAAAATAACAATTTAAAATGTTTAATATAATAAATTGAAAAGCAAATATTTTAAAAATTATTGCGAAAGAAAGATTAAAAATAAATTTATTTATAATATTTTCATGCACGATTGCCAGTTACAGTTCAAATATTCTAAATTCAAATTGCATTTAGTACTCATACCATTGAATCCATATTTATTTGTTTGGGAATATAAAATTAGATCTGTTTTGTTTTGCATGTTGAGACGTTGTAGACGATGAAGTCGATAACAAGATAAGTATTTACCAGCAAGTCGATGTTGTTTATGAATTTCTTGTATAGTAAACTAGAACCAAATATTATGTATCGAATTAGCAAATAACAAATTCATGCTACATATAAAAATATTTTGCTATATTCAATTTATAATAAAGCATAAATAAGCATATTTTTGTTTTGCATCTAAAACTAAAAAAAAGAACAATTGTGTTCAAATAAATAGTAAACTGGTCAATATATATAAGTAAATACTAAAAGAAAATCTAATGGGAAAAATTTTAAAAATAATCGGTTTCTGCATTTACGAAAACATTTAAGTTTTTGTTTTTAAATACAAAAGTGGGGACTTGATTCATTATGAACTAGTTCCTCAACAACGTTGCCAGGAGCTAGAAAAAAAAGAAGCTATATTTCCCTAAGAAAAACGCTAGGAGAGGCTAAATCACACCGACAAAAATAAGCTAGAAAAAAGTTAAAAAAATACAGCTTAAAATTAATAATTTCCTTAATTCTTTATTATATTAAGAATCTTAATTATAATTTTTAAATACTCATAAGCGAATTAAATTATTTTTCGACTTCAATGTAAAAAAATATTATTTAAAATGCCTTTAAGTAATAATTTATTTTTTGATTTTTAATGCAATTTCCATTCTGATATTTCGCTTGCTTTGTCTTACACAAAAGCGACCAACCTCAGCATTTACTAAACGGAAGTACTAGATAACTAAATACTAAATGGAACAATTAATTTATTTTACAAGTTAGATTTACATATCAAAATTTTATTGAAAATATTATTTTAGCTAATTTGTTTTAATTTTTCCGAAAAAGGCTATTTAAGACTTTTTGAAAAACAAAAAAGTTTAGGAAAAAGATAGAGGCTAAATCATAAATTTTGAAGCTAAATGCGAGAAAAAAAAGGATAAATCTCGTCTTAAAAAGGCTAAAGTGAGAAGGCTGTTCCTCAAATTTAAAATTAACTAAGCTCTAAAAAGATGAACTAACTTTCCAAAATGTTAATTACGAGAAAATCTCGAAAATAGACAGAACTTTTTCTCGTAAAAGGTATGCATTCATTTTTGAAAAAAAAATTGTGATAGAAGCAATTTTTCGTTTTGTGCAGAAACATCTTTGCGTACAATATTCAATATTCATTATTCAATGTGAAAATATGTGTAATACAGGTGATTATTACGTTGAACGGTGTGAATTGCAAATAAAACAAAAAGTTTTCAGAGAATTATCTTAATATTTATTTTGATTTTCTTTACAAATTTATATCATTTTATTGACTCTACCTGCATTCGAACTAGCTCACATTTTTCACATTTTTTTTAGTTAAAACATTAAACAGTAAACAAGATGTGTCTATAATAACTGTGAGAAACTGAACTTCTTGTGTTTTATTTTACAATAACGAACCTTAATATATTACGTTTTTATGAAAGTGTAAAAAAGAAACAATATTATGTTTGTTTTAATCATAACACGTTTACTACAAACATGTTTACGATATCTAAAACCGTAAGCTTAACATGGCTGCATATAACTAGATCATAATAGTTCTTAAAAGCTTTAAATAAATAATTATGTTTTCGTGGAGAATAAATTACGTTTTGGCGATTACATTTAACCAAATTTTCTTCTTTTCGTGAAAGCATTTAACTCTTATTTTTTATTCTTTAACTTTTTTAAGATATAAGTCTCGTAAGTCAAAGATAATTTAATTGGTTTCTCATATGAAAAAGTGCTTTTAAAGCATGCACTCCTGTAGTTGTTATCTATAAATAAGTAAAGCTTTTGAAAAGATTTTTAATTTTACCATCAGCTAGAATAAAAAATTTGCTATTATTTATTTTTTATTTCTTTTTTTAATAAATAAAAAGTAAAGCAAATCTAGAAGAGAATTGCCTCTTTCACTCAATAAGAAATTCAAATAAAAAAAAAATATTAACAAAAACATATTTAAACAACTCAAAATCATGAGGGTGTATGATTTAATTATATAAACAATCGTTTAATATTTTCTATATCATATGAAATAAAATGAAAGAAGGAAAAAATTAGTTTTGCATAAATACTACCCGGAAGTCCATTTGAAATTTTAATTTACATTTAGTAACAAAAAGCAAAAATTTTCAAATACACTTTATGGCTAACAAGCGAAGCATACGATTACGAGTACACTTTGTATGTAAATAAAAAAAATTTGTTGTTTGTTAAAACAATTTATTTTTAAGTTGGATTTTTGGCTTTTTATTTAGATGTTTTCTTACCGTGCACATACCTCCCAATGCTTGCATTTTTTTAGTTGCATACATTCACTGAATAACTTCATAACATTTCATTTGTCTGTCCTAATGATTGATAATTTTAACTTGGTGTCTTAGTAAAAAATATTTTGTCTGTTTAAATATTCACAACACAATTTTTAAAAATGGTTATTTATTTTTAATTTACACATTTTACTCAAATCATGAAAAATACGTGATTGCTTGCAAAAAAGTTGACATGTCCTATTTAATAAATTTAAAAAAAAAAAAAAAAACCAAAAATGATATGTTAAATAATACTCGTAACCTATAAAAATAAAACAAATAAAAAATAATGGTTTTATTGAATTAGATCAGTTGTATTTATTAATATTTATTGCTGAGTCCCGCCGTGACAGAAAACATTGGAATATGTTCAATGGGTTAGAGCACACGACCTGACACAAAAAAATATTTAAATCTATTTTTATAAAATTTTTTAAGGGATTGTGATGAATGAATTAATAACATCAATTAACAAACTTATAAGTTTTAGGGTTCTTATTTTAAAACTACTTAAATCATTTAGTTAATTAAATGTGTTTAAGCCAGATTCTTGTTTCATAATTTATTTATTTCAATTCGTCTGACAATTTTGCTGAAGTCCAAATTTCTCTTTGCTTATGAACTTTATATTTGTTGTTTATTTGGATTTCGGCAAAGTTTTTTGGTTTTTTGTATAAAACAAATATACATAACTTACTTGTGTGAAAGCTACAGGAGGCTTATTCTGAATTGTAATACATAATTGAAAATACATAAATGCGAACAATTGCTTTCTGTATTGCGATATTCGCAAAGTTCTTTTTTAACAGCATTTCAAATGCGAAAAGGTTTCAAGTCGGTATTCTACATTGCGAAAACAAATGTCAAATTCGACAACAAAATAGCATTCGCAAAGTACAAACATGTAAATGAAAGATAATATTTTATATATTTATTCTTCATATATTTATTATTTAATTCAGGGACCACCAAGCCGCGTCAATTTGAAATAATGATAGAATTTATGAATAAAGCACAGCCAATTGGCAAGAGGCCACTTGAAATACTTTGTGGCAAACGTTAATTGAAGAACTAAATATCAATGGACCACCTATTAGAGAAGCTGCAGGATGAAAAAAAGTATGAAATATATAAACCAGTTCAAAAATATTTGACTTCAACTTTAATTTTAATAGGTTTATTTGAGCAGCGTTGACACGATTTGAAATAAATTGCGAATCCGATTGCGAGTCTAACAGAATACGAATTTTCTTTCGTATCGCATTTCATTTGGGCATCGTATTGATTTTCACATCGCAATTCAGAATAAAGGTTTTTTAAAGGTAATATTTTTTAATCGAATAAAAACACAATTTTAATAAAACTAATTAAACCTGATATATTTTATTTCATATTTTATGCCTGGCGCGCAAACATTTGGTCTTTCGAGCCGGATTTAAGAAAAATTAAATTCGAAGCTAATATTTTTAAAATCATCCCTTACCGCCATCTACATCGAATATATAAATTAGATAAAAGGTGCGTAAGTCATATTTTATCATTTAAAGTGGCATTAAAATAAAGAAAAGATAAAAATAAAAGTGCTCCGGCAAATAAAATATATGTGTGTATGTAAATGCAAAAAGTGTAAAAATTAAGATAAATAGATTACCAATTGAGTGCAACTTCGCGTAAATGCGTTACGATAACGATTGGCGTGATGCACTGTGGCTTTCACAGTGTATGTTCAAACCAACTCATTTCAGGTTTGAGGATTTCTGATGCAATATGCGATAGATCATTGTTATCCAGACATGTTTTACACATAAAAATATTTGCATGTACAGATTGTAAATCATAATTAACTTAATTAAGCACTTAACACAACACAAAAATTTTATGATAAAAAACACGCCCCAGTGAAATTAATTTTTTTTTTTTAAACATTAACCCCCATTATCCAAAAAAAATAATGTAGACTTTAAAGTCAACGTTATGGAAATTGTTCATATAATTTTTTCATAAATTTTACTTTAAAGTCTACGTCAACTTTTTTTGGATAAGAGCATAAACCTCATTACAATGTTTTTTTTAATGAATTAAAATTATTAAATTTTATAAACAAATAAAAAATTTTTTTTTACAAGTATATTGAATAAATAAAAATAAATAATATGCTTGAGCACTTGTATAAATTTATTCTTTTTTTTTATCAAATTTATTTAACGAAATTAGAAGCTCAATTGCAGAACATTTACTTGGTTTGTACATAAGAACCAAATTCCCATTAAATTTTGCACTCTCATCAGTATCAAATAGCCTGCTAATCAATTTCTTATCTCTAGTTTAATGACACCTTGCTTAAGCAAAAATAAAAACTTCCACTCACTGCCATTTATTTTAGCATAAATACGACAACACCATAATTCTGAAATACTCAATTAAACAACAGCACGTTGAGTGTGCCTACACATCAATTAAACACGTTTACTCTATTATAATAAATCGCTTGCAATTAATTACAAAAGGGTGGTATTAATATTCCTTTTAAATACTGAAAATTATTATTAACTAATTAATCAATGTTTACAGGCACATTTTTTCTACATCTTAAACCATAAGAACAGTTGATTAATTTCCTATAAATAAGTAAGAATTTTTAGTTTTCGCTATCATTTTATACGATCAGTTACGTTAACAACCAAACCTTTTTCTTTTTATGTTTAACCTCCGAAAGAAAGGATACAATTAGTGAATTTGAATGTCTAATTAAAAAATAAGTTTTAGACACAAAAATTAAAGTATCTAAACTAATTATATCTACTATATCTTTTTGTTTTTCTACATAACAACGGTTGAAGATAGAATTGATTATTTACATTTTAGAGGACACAAAAATTTTTCAAGTTTTTCGAAGTAATTGATTCAATTGATGTGTAAATTTCCAAAACATTTAATATTGTCATTATGAGCCATAATCGCACCGCGACCTTTAAGATCTACTATACAGCCCAAAATAAAAAAGGCTCCTTACGAATCTCTTTCGAAAGTATTCCAGTCCGTAGGAAATTGATTCTGCGTCTTCCTACTACTGAGCAAATACACAAAATGCGTTCCTAACCTTTTTGACAAAAAATGACGGCAGTCATCGTGTATTCATGTGAAAATTGAGCCAATGATGTTTTGTAAGTAGGTCAGAATAGAGTTTAATATCAGTTCTCTCTATTTATACTGGTCAAAAATAAAAAACAATTGTTTTGCAGCCAACTTCACTTCAAAATGCATTGTCAAAATTGGATTTTCCAATTAATTGTTTGGCGTTGCCGCCTCGTTACATAGGTATGACTGTTAAGTAGCTAAAATAAAGCTTATCACTCTTTGTTGTTCAAATTCATAGTAAAAATACTTCCAAGCTTGAGTTACGCTTTTTATTGATCTTGAAAAATTTTTCCTATTAAAATAAATGGTTTTCAAAATGACAGCTAAAGTTTTTAGAAATACTTGCAGTGTATAATAAGCAAATGATTATAGAGAAATTAAATATTTATTCATGTTAATGAAAATTAAATAATTACATACTGACATAAATACATATATTGTTTTGTTGTTTTTTTATAAACAAAAGCATGACAAATTTTTCTAATTACCATAAATAGTGGCATGTACTTGTGTATGATAGACAGCACACTCAATCAGTTCCTAGCCAGATTGATAAAATTTCTTGATTTTAAATAAATGATTTTTTTTTAATGTTTTGTGTGGGCTTTACAAAAGAGAAAAAAACTGTTATGTTTGCTAATTTAGCGACCTCGTATTGCAATAAAGATTTTGTCATGTCTAGTCTTAAAAGAAATAATTAATTTTACGCATATGAGTCATAAGAGTGACTGAGAGCTCAAATCGAATTTATAAAAACCAAGAAACTTACGACTTGTTTTTATAACTCACACATAATTTTCGTTTCATTTCGATCATGTTTAAAAATTTAAATAAGTAAAGTAAGAGCGCACATTTTCATTTCATGCTGCAATAACCAGTGCCAGGTGGCACTGAAATCACATGTCATCCAATTGAGGCCACAAGAATACCTCGTACGAATGCCATTCACAGTCGCCGCAATTTCGGAGTTATTTTCAAAAAAGGATAGACTTCTCGACTAATTGTGAGCAACGAAATTGCAGACTATCGGATTAAAATTGTTGCGAATACCCTTTAATTGCCCTAGAATTCTTCTTCAGGATAAATAATTACTTTATACGTGATTTATTATGCGAAGGAGAAAAACAAAGTCTACAAGACTATTGGAAAGCCCTAGTGGACATGCGTTTGTCAAAAAGACTTGGGTCTAAAGCTATTCTAAACCTTATCAAAAATGACTTTAAGCTCTACTGAACTATTTAAAGAACATTTTGGACTCAATTGAGACATAAATGAAATTGGTATGATACAGGATGATTCATGTCGTTTCTGTCAAGAGAAGGAACCTGTACATTTTCCAAAGTTTAAAACACAGTATGGTTATCCTAGCAGTAAGAGCATCAAGAGAGAAATATTTGACTACAAAATGTTATTAAGTAAATACATGCATATTTAACATGTGTGAAAAACCACACATGAGGGTAATTTTTGAAATATTTCTTCAGAAAAAAACTTTTTTAATTTTTAAATAATGAAGACAAAGTCAAAATATTTCGATAGAAAGCTTAATTTTTTCTTTTTCAAATTATAAAAAAAAAAAATTTGTTTGTGTGGTTTTCAACACAAAGATGAGATGAAGGTTAAGTGAATAATTCCAGCTTTGCAGAATTATGTTTTAAATTTTGATGAGTACCGTATTTAGACGTCAAGCCTATTTTGTTTAAAATCTGCTACCTCTGGCTCTATGGATTATTGATCGTTGAGAATAAGGAACGCTTAAGGTGAAAGTACACATCACGCGCTTACGTGTAACGTGAGCTTTTTACGCATTTACCATACCATCGATAAACACTGGTCCTTGATGCAGCTTCATCGCCAAAAATTGAATTAAGTTCGTCGACCGTTCTTGCCCAGTTCCCAGAGGTGGCTTAAATAAGATTGGCCTTTTAATATTTTTAGCTGCGCGCCATAGCGAATAACCTGACTGAGGTGTTATATCGATACTTTCTAGGTATTCAGTAAAAGAAGAGGCTCGCAGTAATTCGAGCTGTTGTTTGAGTCGCCTTGTACAGGGTGGGCCAAAAGAAACCAAGGGGTGTAAAAGTCTAATAACTTTTTTTTTATTAACTTTTTTTTTATTTTTTCTTTCAGATTATAAAATATACAAAATGGAAATTTTTTTACACTAAGTATGAAAAATGATGTCTCTTAAATGACCACCGTTTTCAGCTTCGCACTGATGGGCTCTTTTTAGAGCATTTTCCATAACATCTTTCAAAACTTGTGGCTGTAGCGTTCGAATTTCTGCAACAATGTTTGCCTTGAGTTCAAGGATTGTCTCTGGCTTGTTCACATACACTCGCTCCTTCAAAAAACCCCAAAGAAAATAGTCGGGTGCTGTCAAATCTGGCGATGGCGCTGGCCAAATAATTTCCGAATTTCGAGAAATTATTCGCTCTCCAAAAATTTGACTTAAAAGTGCCATTGTGTCTCGGGCAGTATGGGCAGTGGCTCCGTCCTGCTGAAACCACATACCAGGTCTGTTTTCAAGAGCAGGACGTAAAAAATTTTCTATCATAAAACGATACCGCTCTCCATTTACGGTTACAGCACTTCCATCTTCATTCTCGAAGAAGTAGGGCCCAATGACATTTTCAGATGTGATCCCACACCATACTGTACACCTGATGGGGTGCAATTGGCGTTGATGAATGGCTCTTTAATTTTGAGAACCCCAGAACCTACAGTTCTGCTTGTTAACAAAGCCATTCAAATGTCGACGATATGCTCTTTGCGTTAAAATAATTGATCTCTGGTTTAAATATTAAAATTCTATTCTGGTTCTCTGTTCAGTTGTGAACCTCTCCATTATAAATTCTCCAAGTGTTGTCTATATAATCTGAAAGAAAAAATAAAAAAAAATTAATAAACAAAAAAGTTATTAAACTTGTACACCCCTTGGTTTCTTTTGGCCCACCCTGTATAAATAAATTTTTTCAACTGTTTTGATAGAAGCATAAAACGCGTCGTGATATGTACTTCTATAATACCTTTAGCTTTAAACAGTTTTTGGTAAGAAAGCTAGTTTTTTTCAAATTAGATGTTTGAATCAAAATTTAATCTGTGCCAGTACTTAAATGCAGATAAAAGAAAAACTCGAACTCTTAGGGCCATAAGCACATTGCATTGTTTTCACTGCTAAATAGTTCCCATAGAAATTTATTACTTAAGCAACCATGAGCATTTCCTACCCATTCCATATTCCACTTTAAAAATTACTGTAAGTACTTCCCTTGAAAAATATATTTTCAAAGTGGCATACAGCTTTTAATTTGTATTTCTAAATGTTTATTAACAAACCAGATGCAAATATTTTTTAAAACCAAACAGAATACATGGTTGAATATTATTTTATTCTTTAAAATAAAAATATTGCAGCAAAATAAACAAAAGCTTAAATTGCTGTGTAAGAGTAAAAGAACTACCAACTTCTACTAAATTTAGAACTAAAATATCTTGTTTTTCCACAATTATTTTTTTTTTTTTTTGGTTTATTTCACATCAAAGGAATAATTTTGCAATTATAAAGAGATTAATGCATGCTATAGTTAATTTAAAACTTGTGTATAATCAATTTTTTTAAATAATAATTTTAGATTCGAGTAGAGAGGCGCTAAAAGACTTTATTGGACAAAACCACGAAAAAAAAAAATATGGATACAACAACGGCTAAAATTATTATTACAAAGGAAAAAATAATTTAAAAACCATCTGACAAGAGCAGACAAATACTGGTAAGAAGTTAAGCAAGAACAAATTATACGAAATTATAGACTAAAAGAATTTTGAACTGCTTTTTGTTGTTGCCCTATAGAATAGTGAAACATTCTAAAAAAAATTGATAAATTAATATTTCTTAAGAAAATGTAAAAAAGAAAAAACCCAAACATAATCAATAACTAGAAATTATTTAAAAAAAAATACACAATTTATTGCAGGTTGATTAAGAAATATAATTTTGTTATTTTGTAGTGAATTCAGTTTCCAATCTGTTTTAATAATTTAATGATTTTGATCTAACCAAACGATTTTGTTGCTTTATTGGGGGCATACAAAAATTATACAAAAATTGAAATGTGCCAATTGGCTAGAAAATCCGATACGCAAAGTTTCACCTGAATCTGATAATATTAACACGTGCCGCATTGGGGTTAAAGTTACGAAAAACATCCTAGCTTTTACTTCTTAAAATAGACATAATTTTTTATAGAAATATAGCTAAAGTCTTATAGGGGTATTTAGCATTTACCAGTCCAGGTAATAATGGATATGCCAAGGGTAAAGGACATTGTAATAATCAATTTTATTGGTTACAATTTTTATTATAAAAAAATAAAATTTCATGGTGGTAATGACTTACATACGGTAGCTTTTAAAGAGTTCGAAAAAAGATGCTTATATTCAGATACAACTTGTAATAAAACCTTTGTTAAGGATGATTTGAAGTTTTTTTTAATTTCACTCGTCTTTCAGCTGTGGCATCCGCTACTCTTAATCCCTCCACTATTTTTTAGCTTATCACACCATATATCAGGATCAGTATTTAAAAAACTCGTATCGATTTTAAATCTCTTAAAAATATTTACAGTCGGAGAAAAAACAAAAAAAAAATTTATTGATCAATTTCTTTGCCCAGCAATTGATCAACTTCTTGGAAACTAACTTTAGTATATAAATACTACAAAAATTTTGTACAATTTACAAATAAAATTTTACGTAATTTCCCAAAATTTCTAATATTACGAAATATTTATTTACTTTAATTTTACGAATTTTTCTTAATATTTAGACAAGTTTAGTGTATTCCACGAAAATAATTTTACGAACGTTAATCTCGTATTTTTATGGATAAAATATTTTGAGTGTAGCATTTGTAGTATATTTTTGCTCTCAATAACAAAATTCACTTGCTTAACATTTGCAAATAAGCAATACGTAAAACCAATAGTTTATATTTACTTTTCGTATGCAGTATTTAATATATATATTTTTTTTAATTCTTATTTCTGAAGAAAATTTAATTCGAATTATAATAATTTTATTAAAATGGCTATTTTGTTAAGCTTGAGGTCTTATTTTTCAAAAATTTATTTTTATATCGATATTTCGCTCCAATTTTTGTAGATTCTTCAGGATATAATTATCGATATAAAAATAAATTTTTGAAAAATAAGACCTCAAACTTAACAAATTAGCCATTTTAATTAAAAAGAAAAAGGTCAAATAAAACTAACTAATAAATTTTATTAAAAAATAAAAAACAAAATTCTTTTTCTTTTTAACCAAAAAAATAATTACAATTAACTACTTATTATAAAAAAAATAAAACTAACATTACGAGATCGTTAAGAAATAAACTTTTATCCCATAAATTTTTATATTTTTTTAGTGGCAGAAAAAACTTGCAAAAAAAAAAAAAAATTAAAACTTGACAAATAATAACACCGATTTTAAACTTCAGTAGGAATCAATTCTCGTTTTAACCAATCAGCTGAGAATTTCTTGTTTTGCAACAAGTACTGCAAGCTACACCAAAAAATCTGTTCACAATTAACGGAAAATATTTACAATTGCACAAATTTGCAATCTAAAATGCAGAAGATTTTGGATAGGGTGGTCATTTTTTCAAGATGTAGACTCCATCTTATACTAAAATTATCGCTGACTAATTTTTTAAAAGAAAGTGGATTCATACGAGTACCATTTTCAAAAATAGCAGCTCATAAAAATTACAAAAATTGTACATTTGATTTATTTTAATTAAACTTTTTGACTTTTTAGTATTAACTAACAGAGAACTTTGAAACTGAGTTTATATGGTGCAGAAGAAAGTGAAAATCATAATTGATAGTTTTTTTTTTTATTTTAATGGCATTCAAATATTTTAATATGTATTAATGAACCAGACACTACTGAGGAGAGTAACAAATAATAAAAGGAATATAATTTTTTAATATTTAATATTAACAATTTATAACTATGAAATTGAAAATATGTAAGAGAAAATATAGTATTTTGCTAACGTAGTTGAATTTTAGTATCCTTTAAGATCTCTCAATCAATCTTATAGAAATTTCCCATCTCTTCATCTAATACTTCTTGATCGTAAAGAAAATATTCAAAGAATTTTTTTGCCTTATTTTAAAAAAGTCTCTATTAGATTATTTCAATAGTTAGTACTTTTTATGTTAAAAAGTACCGTTAAGATTGTTGAAAGGCACCTTTAAAAAACTTTAATTTTTCCAAAGGTATGCAAATAATAAAATAACGTTCTAGTAGGCAATTAAAAAAGCCCCTCCACAGCAGCATATTTTTCTTAAAAAAAAAAAAAAAAAATACACCGCGTTGGACAGCTTACCAGAGCTTAAGATTTTAGTTAAAGAGAAATTAATAAAAAGTATTTATCAATTCACCTGAAATATAAAAAAAGTTTTGAAAGCAAAAAGGATAAACAAAAAACCTGAAAATTTAAAACCCTAATAAATATTTAAAAAATCTATTTTTAAACACAACCTATCAACCTTCTTCACTTGTCAGCAAATTTGATATTTTAAAATCGTTCGCAAATTCGATTTTTGTATTCCTGCTGTTGCTGTTTAAAGTTACTATTATTATTGTGGTTACTTTTGAATTTTCGGATTTAGTTTTCTTTCTTGGCCTTAAATATCTTTGGTAATGCATCATCAGCGCATACAGTCAGTTCGTCATCTCCTCCATACGATCTTAAGCATTATAGTCACGTAGCCAACAACATTTAATATTTTTAGCAAATAAAGAACGCCCACCATCAAGGAGACACCAAACACACAAAACCTCACGCACACACATACATACCCATCACATGAAATAAAGAAACCACGCTTTTAGTCTTGTCTGGCGTATAGGACAGGCATGCGTGCCAACTAAACACGCCTAAAAAATACAATATTGCAACTAAAAATGAATGAAGTAGAATATCGACAGAATTGAGTGCAAAAACGCATATTTGTGCGCACTTCAACAATTTATTTTAATTTTTGTTTAACGTTTTTCTTTATTTCTTTTTTTTAATTTTACATTGCAGCCACTGCAACTTTTTATATTTATTTAAAAATTTAAATGAAAACGAAACGAAAAAAAAATTAAATGAATAATAAAAAAATGATTATTAAATCACGTAGTTTTAAAGGTGATGCAGGAGCATATGTTAAGATACCAAAAAACAACAATAAAATGAAAACATGTCGTCACCCATTTGTATGGGAATAGTGCCTGGCGGTGCATCTGAACTTTATAAGTTCAAGCGTGTACTTTGCGGTACCTTAATCTCAGCTTGCTTCGTAAATGGCATGATAAACAAAATGGAAATTGTGCCAGCAACTCTATAGATTCATGTCAATAATTAACAGTAGGAGTTATGGGAATATGTGATTTAATTTGCATTGGGAAAGAAAAGAGCTAAAGTAAATTATTAATGTCATGAAATACTTATGTGAAACCTGTGAAATAAAATTAAACTACAACAATAAATTAGCAAAGTTTTTTTTAGTTCAATTTAATGCAAAAGTCAGAAATAAGTGCATATCATGAATATTTAACAAGCGATTCGTTAGTTTTCAACGTTGTTAGCAGGAATTTTTATTATCCTCAAAATCAAACAGGCAAATATTTTGTGCTTTAAATAACACATTTAATAAACTTGGTTTTCTTTTTTTCTTAATGGACTAAAATCTGTAATGCATTTTTAAAGTTTCTAGGAATATTCGGTTAAATAATTTACTCAAAAAAAAATATTAAACAAAATGACTATTTTATTGCTTTTAGTAATAAAAATTTTGTAATTGTGATCTACTGTCCACCAAACTTTTGTCTGTGTAAAATTTTTTTATACAAAAAAATGTCAATCTATGGGAAATTGTGCTAATTTTTATAAAATCAAGCAAAAAAAAACCATCTCTCTTGTGAGAATTTAATTTGATAATTGACAAAAAATTTTATTTGAAATACATAATTTAAAAATCTGGAGGGTTTTATGTATTTCGATTCGAATCGGAAAGGCCTTCGAGGACAATTTTCAATTAAGAAAAAATAATAATTATGTAGAACATTCGAAAAAAATAATAATTATGTAGAACATTTTTAAAATTACCCTCAAAATTATTAATACTGAATTTTGGAAATGTCTACATATTAGCTTTTTTTTTTAATTGAAAATGCTTTTCGAAAGCCATTTCGATTCGAACCAAAAACACAATAACCCTCTTGGCCTGATAAAAACTAAAAAATTTCATAAATATTTCAAATTCTCTGGATAATGTTTTCTTGAGAATTTTTTTATATATGATATTTTTGAAGAACTCTTATTTATTGGAATTTGGAAACGACTTATCCAATTTATATTGGTTTAAATTTATTTATTATGAACAATTTCAACAACTTAAGACCATGAAGCAACTTTATCAGGGATTGTAGAATGAAAATATGATTTAAAAATCATAGAAAAAAATAACCTATGACGAATTCATTTTTAAATCATAATTTATCAAGCTTGTAAAATATTATATATTTTTTACACATAGGAATTGATGTTGGAAGTTTTGAAAAAAATAAACCTAAAATGGGCCATAATCATAGTCATAGTTCAAATGAACGTTTTTAAATCTTCCTATAGTTGGGCGACAAGTGAGGGATATGTGCCAGCTATAGGAAGATGAGTTAGAGTTGGGTATAGTTATTTTGTCAAGAACAGGTAAGTATCAAGGTTCCATAAATAAATAAATGGTGTTTACATTTCATAGATCACAGATTTATTTATACATTTTATAAATTTATTTACAATTAGGTTTAAATTAGGGCTTAGGTTAATTTTAGTGTATATAAGTGTAGATGTACTCTTCACATAAGTATGTATGTATACAGAGTAGATTTTAAGTAATTGTAGATTTAAACATTTTTTATTTAAGTTTATTTTATGGATGTAAGCAAGTACTTTGGAAAAGTTATGATTATAAGATTTTAAGTTCAGATTTAATAAGTTATTTATCAGTTCGAAATATTTGTATTTAATGGTTGTGAGTTCATATTATTCTATAAATTAATTAATGTATGTATGTGTATGTACAGCGACTTAAATTACATCGCGGAGAAGTTAACTGGTTGATGACTTACAGAAAACACTTTTATACAGCTTTGTGTGTAACAATCGTCACTTACAATTTTACAATAGGCTTTATTAAAAGTTGACTTTTGTTCAAAAAAATTTTAAGAATTTAAAGTCGTCTTTGAAGAGATACCGACTTTAGAGTGACTATGATTATGGGCTTATTTTATTTCTATTATATAGGTTTAAAGATTAAGTAACCTGCAAGTATTGGACGCATTCTATTTTTTGTGAATTTGTAAAAATCAAAAATTTCATCATTTCTATTCCCTTTACTGCAAATAAGAAGTGTATATAAATACTATAAGTTTGTAATTCCGTTTGTAATTTTTACACTGAACCCTTAGCTTAGAGTAGACTTAGCGTCGTTTCTCTGTCTGTACCAAAAAAAAAAAAAAAAAAAAAAATAAGATGGTATGCAGCTTTGTCTGAAAAGCAAAAATCAGAACAATCGGTCCACAAATCAAAAATACCACAGAAATTTTATTTTTTCATTAATTTATGTGTTGTTTCGTATAAACAAAAGCCAGCATACATATATGAAACCTGGTAATTGGTCTTATACAAACGTACGTATTAAAGAGCTGTACAAGCCTTTTTTTTCAAAATTCACCTGATGCTTAGAAAGATGATTGGCACTTTTAAAGTATTTTAATTAAAAATATTTTAATTTAGTATTTTAGAAGATTGAAAAAACGTGGTTGGTCGCAAACACATCTTACATGCGCTTGAAATGTGACATTTTTTTTGTTGCTTATGATGACATTGTTACGAAAAATCATACTGTTGTCCCACAGTTATTATTTTTTTCGTAGGAAACTGTACATTTAGAAATTTATTGTTAATGCATAGAATTTGTGAATGGAATGCTTTTGTGTGTGAGTTATAAAATAAGATGTGCAGTATTTATTTCTGTATTTGTGAATAAGTTCAGTAAGTGCTAAGTGTTGTAGGGTTATAGTGTTTTTACACTAGAGCACATTTAACATCTATCATCCATTCGGCGAGATGACAACATCTTCCCATATAAAATGCATGTAGAAAAAATCAACATCTTCCAACATCTTTACAAGATGTTCCTATTTCATTTTGTTTCAATCAACATCTGTCGATAATTTTCCTGCCATCACTAGAAAAATGGCAATATTTTCGATTTTAGTGGCATCACTGATAAAGTAATATTTACTTATACATACATACCATAAGTATTTGCACATATTAAACAAAATAAAAATTCAAATTTTGAAGATTAATAGATTTGATCTTGCAATGCAACACTTAATCCAATAATAAATGATTTTTCTGAATTCATTTTCATATATTTTTTGTTTTCGAAAATTATGCGTCTTCTTTTCTTTTATTTTTCGACAGTTTAGTTGATGGTAGATGTTAGATGTTGGTAGTGTAAACAACTTTTTTTCATTTTGAACATCTTCCACGCATTCCTCTAAGATGTGCTCAGTGTAAAAACACTATTAGCTAGATTTAAAATGATCGTTACAGTTTGGTATTGTTATTAGATAAATCTGGAAGGTTCTAGGCTGAGCTAAAATGGCCGTTACGGTTTGATTTCATGACCGTTACATTTTTATTGCATAACCGTTAGGGCTTGGTTTCATTAACTGATAAATTTAGAAGATTCTAAGCTGAACTGAAATGACCGTTACAGTTTGAGTTCATAGCCGCTAAGGTTTGGTTTCGTTGCTTGATAAACGTAGATGATTCTAGACTTAGCTGAAATTGTATATATATAAAGCCACGCTGAGATTGTCATTGTGTTAATAAACAGGTGTATCATACACATTAAAGGAATATTCATAACTACTATAGTGTATTGTTAAAGTCACAATTACTAAAGCATATAATATTAATTTCCAGCAGATATATAGATGGCTCTATACCAAAGCTCTCCTTAATATTTCAAAGCATACCGTTATATTATGAATATTCCCGTATTCTTCTTTCATGATGAATTCGTGTAAGTACTTTAGTTAACAAATGTAAAGCATCCCCAGTTGATGACACAAATGCTGCCGATGAGGAAAAATTGATTTTTCCGAAAGCCTCGCTCCAGCAATCCAGTATCTGGGAGTAATATTAATTTTTCTATATATTTCAAATCAAAGCAAATATACTTTCAATAAACAAAATTAATATAATAAAATAATTAAAAAAAATTTTTTAATTTGCTTCCATATTTCTGAAAAAACTTATATAAATTTTACAATTAAAAATTATATGTAAACGAAATAAAACTATAACAGAACACAAACAATAAAACAACATCCGCTTATAAAAATTATATAAATTTTCAGCTACGGTTTCATGCTTAGATGAACTAGCCACTGTGTTGTTTTAGATTAGCTGGGCTTTATAGTGTTGCTTAATATGTGGGGTTAATCTTAAGATGTACAAGTACAAGAAACGTATATGTTACCAGTATAAACAAATAATACTCAATTTCAATAAAATAAAATTTTAAATTAAACATTAAAGGAAGGAAATTGAATAGTTTGCTTTGTTTTGCTTTCATTCTTTACAGTTCGTTATTTTATTTCTAGATATAAAACAAAAAAAATTTATTTATATTCTTTAAGTTTTTTACACTTTTAACACGATTTCCTGTCATCTCTCATAAACCAAACCAACAACAAAACAAATAAATAATTGCAGCAAGTGCTGGTGTTTCTATGTGATAGACTCATATGTATATCAGTAGACTTTGTTCTTAAATAATTAAAATAAATTATTTAAAATATTTCCTCAAAAATATTTAAATTCTTAGCCTTCCAATTTTAACAAAACAAAAAAAAAACCAAGATTAAGTTATAACATTTGAAAAATTTAAAACCCTTGTATTTATATTATAGAAATACCATTAAGTCTGCAAGAAACTTCATGTGGTATTCATTTTTATGTATTTTCATGTTCAATATTTTAAATGCAAAAAAGAGCCAATAGTTACGCCCCTTTGATTTTTAACTCAATAATAAAGTGCCTGCTAAACGCCAAGTATTTATATTCACCAAACAATATAAAAATACAAGAAGAAACACCCAGACAATACCATTAAATCAAAAGAACACAAGCATCTTTTTTATTTTTTGCTTCATTTTTTGTAGATTTTTTCATAAAACACAGCACTTCCTAACAGCGGCAGGAAAGTGCAACTATAAAAGGACCCCTTTTCCAGAAACTAGGTATATGGAACTATTATCCGTCTCACTTGATTTTGCTTCTTGTTTTTTTTTTCTTCTTCTCTTTTTCCTACTCAATATTTGGAAGGAAACTTTCGTCACTAAAGGCTTATTAAGCGTAAGCTAAAATATATTGGGTGTAATTTTTTCTTTTTTTATAATTTACAAAACCTACGCTTTTTTGCCAATATATTGTGGTTTGTGGTAAAATATTGAATTAACCATAAAATGGTATTGGAAATGCATATGAGACATGAAACTTTGGATGTGTGTAACTATAATTTTTTTTTTTTTTTTGATTTTAATGCTGCTGTTCAAAAAGAAATTAAATTGTGACAAATTTGGTTGAAAACATTTTTTAATACCAGCCTAATTTTTTTACCAAAACTGTGTGCAGTTTGTTAGAAAGCATGTTCTCGCTATTCCAAAGATTTGCTGTATTTTTTTCTTTGGAATTTATCTTCTTGTGGGAAGAAAATAGTCGGAGTTTAAGCAACAATCAAGCCTAGCACCTTCTAACTTAATGGCCGGCTGCTGTAAATAAAAGCCATAAGTTTTCGAGAATTCAGACATTTTTTCTAGTTCCTCATTAGTGTCGTTGAGTTATAGTTTGTAAATTAGTTTTTTCCAAGTACCCAACTTGAAATCAATCCCACGCCCAGAAAAAAACTTCTGTTACTCTTAGCCCACCACAAATGAGAATTAAGCATATCTTCTACAAGAAATTGCTCTTTTGAAACTCTCACAATAGAGACCATCTTCACTGTAACTATTTTAATATTAAGAATCATCAGAGAACCAAGCTTTGTTAGTTTTCTTGGCTGACTTCAATTTGTAAAGTATTTATAGGTTCAAAAATAATTTATTTATTTATAACTCAAGTTTTATTAAATCTATGTTGTACAAAAGTATGAAAAAAAGTGAGTATATGTCTAAGCAGGAGTAAGAGCATGGCAACATAAAGTAGTATTCCACATTGTGACAATTAGGATAACACAACCCAGCAAAAAATTATCGTATCGTTATTTTTATATGGACACGACATAAAAAGAAATTAATAACGTTGACCTGATAAGCATCAGGTAGAATTAAAACTTTGTTTTTTTAATGAAATATTATATCCAAATAAGGTTAACATATTTTCATCAATGAAATATGATTTTGGCTGTATACGAGTAAGTTAAAAATGCAGAATTTTTTTGTTTTTAGTTTTTATGTGACGGACTCATCTTTTTCTTCTTTCTTACTATATCGCTATTTCTTTTATTCTGTCCTATAATTTATCTCTATCGTATCTCTATCGCTCTCCTTCTTCATTTTCCTAATATACAATTATCACAAATAGACCACATCAGAGAACCGAAGTGAGCCCTTCTGTTTTTCTTATTAGTTCTAATCTTTACCCATCTCCCTGGCAACATGTGTCGGTGTCAAAAAAACTGGTAATCTTTTGAGGCCAAGAATGAATTAAGTCAATTCCGGTTGCTATCTTCCTTGTGATGATCTTCGTGGAGTAGTGCTTCCAATTTAGCAATTCTGAAGCGAGCAAGCTGTCTCTTGTACATTGACACCTATAAAGCACATTATCCATTAGTCATAAGTATTCATCAGTCATAAGTATTCATCGACGCAAAATTTGATATTTCGAAGAAAAAATAAATGAGAATAAGCCGCAATAAAAAAATACGCCATTTGTTGTGAATCTGACATTTTTACTTTAATAAACCAAATAATAATTACGACATAAAGGGTTAAAGTATTTTTCTAAGCACAGGGGCAGCAGTTGTCTTTATTATTTAAATTTTTTTCTTTAATAGTAAGAACAAAATATGTACTTGTACTTTTTCTAGTTTTTCAAGGTCACTTTATCGTTGAAGGTTTATGTTGTTGTTTTATATTCAACATTTTAGTGCTTTTTTATCTCCGCCTTAAAATAAATATTTTACTTTTACATTTTCTATGAAAAATTTTTTTTTTAACTAAACCGCATGAAATAAAAATGTGTGTATGCAGGGAGGTGAGTTGATGTGCAGTTTTTCATGTTTAATAATAAATCATAAATAACATATTGTCAAGATTTTTTTATACAAACATACTCGAATAAATGGATACTCATGTTATTAAATATAATCTAACAATTATAATCTTCTATACAAATTTATTTATGTTAAAAAGATATGTTGTTAATTTTTATTTGAATACTAGCTCGACCTTGCCTAGTTCTATACTTTCTGAATGGGAATTCTTAGAGCAAGGAATATGATTAGTAAAAAGAAAACAAAGTTAAGTTCGGTGCGCCGAGTCTTATAGCCAAACATTCATATTTTTCACTTTCCATATTCTCCTTAAAAAAATAAAATAAAAAAGGCAAATATAATTTAAAATAATATATTCAGTTAAAGAAATTCAAATTAAAGAGATCCAAGAAAAAAATCAGTTCTGGGATTATTGTTTTTAAAAGCAAAAAATGTCTGCAGGCACTCAATTTTTTAATGAATAAAAAAGAAATTCTAAGAAAGATGTCCAATATAAATAAAAAATAAATTTAATTTAATTTGAAATGTTTGCAAACATTTTTTAAATCAAACATATTTAAATAAATATTTAATTTCAAATAAAGCAATTTGAATATCCAAAGTATCCTCTCTAGCATTTCTCTTGCTATAATATCTTTCTATTTGAGTTATTTTATACAAAAGACATTTCAAAGCCATACATTCCTACACACATTTGTAATAAGACCGGTTGAAAATTTAAAAATTTTTATAACAAAATAAAACTGAAATTAATGAAAATCGAAAATTTCGGTTATATTTTTGTTAAAATTATATACAACTTTTTTTTTTTTCATTTTATATATTAGACAAAATAGGCAAAAAAAAATTTACTCATAAAAATGGTAAAAAAGTAGAGGTAGTTGCACTTCATAGCTCATAGTTGGGCCATTTATTTACCGATTGGGCTGAATTTATATAGCAACCTGCTGGCTTACAGACATGGCTAAATCTACTTCGCTATTTAGAAGGACTCAGAATATATATATACTGCACACAAGGAAAAAAGATGGTTGAATATGGTCAAAGCAAACATGGGTTATTCTTCACAAAAATATTATTATTAATTTGTAGCATCTAAACATTATTATGATCATGATAAACATGTTTTTAGATCAACCATATCATTATCATATTATTTTTAATAAAATTTTAATTGAAACCAAAAATATTTTTAGATGTAGTAAACATAAATAATAATGAGAAAATATGGTTGAAAGTGAATTAATTTCTATTTTGGCTCTTCCGAAACAATATAAATAAAGTGAGTATAAAACAAAAACTTAATCTTTCAAGCTCAACTGAGCTTTGTGTTTCTTAATCCTGGTAGAGTCAAATAAAATTGAAAAAAAAAATTCAAAACCCACTCTATTATGTAGTAAGTAAATATAAATTAATACAAACGAAAAAGTAAATGGAATAAAAAAAAATTATTTATACAAAAAATTAATATTTTTTTTTAATTCATATTAAAATGTTTTTTACAAATATTTATAATATATAAAAAATTTATGTATTTAAAAAAAAAAAAATTGTTTTTAGCCCTGACCGGTGGTTTAACCGCAACATGTGCAGTTCAAAGGTATTTTTATATGTTTGATTTAAAAATATATATGGTTAGATGCAATAATAAATCTAACCATGCCATGTTTCCACCAGAATATGGTTGTCTCAACCATATTTTTTCTTTGCGTGTACATGTACGGTGTAAAAATTAAGCACGGATTGAGTTACACTTTTCGTGAAACATTTTAAACTAATTTGTTGCAAAGTAGGGATAAATATCAAAAAAGTACATGCCGATCTTTCTTGCAGTATATAAGTTACATATAGGAAATTTCTGAGAAATCTGTTGGAAACAATTATTTATATAGAGTACAACCAAGTAGAAATTTAATTTTATTTAGGGATAGATAGATTTAGATGTTTCAAACTAAAGAATTTTACTTATTCTAGAGGCTTTGAATATACAACATTTTACGTTTTTCTGTCATGTTAATAACCGAAAATATATTGTTGGCTCAAATCTGGAAGAGGTGCCATAATTGCCCATGACAAAATCGAGTCTCTAATTTAGTCTTAAAATAGACTTAATTTTGCACATGGCATATGAAATGCCATACTATGAATTGTAGTCTTTTAAATTTTTTAATTTTAATCAAAGGTATTCTCTATTCAAAAACATTGCCCATCATTATTATTTTAATCAGTATATTTGTTTATAAAACATTTGATTTGAAATCGTTAACAAACAAATATATAACCGATCAAATTTTTATTTGAAATTTTGGTACATATAAGTTTTACTTTGGATAATGAGCTCGTTGTCTGTCTTACGTGTTGGCAATCAGTCATCAACTAAAAATACATGAAAGAAAATGCCGTACAGATTAGGACTTATAAGAGTTGAATTAACTTATCTGACAAAATCCTTAACCCTATTTCCCAATAGGGCTTATGTATTCATATAAATATCACATGAGTGAGATTGTCTTATTGAGCGTGCGGTAATCAAAAAAAAAAAAAAAGAGCTTAATAAAGCAGATTGGTGATCTGAGCCTCAGCAAAAATTACATTAAATTCTACACTAAACAACGTTGTCGAAAGAGTTATAAGATGCAAAATTAGTTACCTAGGCAGTGAGTGAGATACCGCCCCTAGAAGACAAAAGTAAAATAGCCTCAGAACAATTATGATATTCGTGAAGAGTCTTGAATTATCTTTGTTAGATATTAAGCTGCTGACAGATGCCAATAATAATAATATGTAACAACAAAACATGATTTGTCACATCTCTGTCTCGAAGCAAAACGCTGAGAGCTTACAGAGAACGTAAGTCTCCTACCTATTGGCTGTATATATTAAAGAAAAGTCCTAATCTACTGGAATATGCACCTTTAATTCAGTGGACCGTAATCTGAAGCTTAAAGTTTCTATATAACAGTAAATTGGTTCCCTAAATGAAAAGCAGTATATTTATACAAGTGCTTGATTTGTAAAATACTTTAACACAATTCAACACAATATCCAAAGAACTTGCCAAGCTTAAAAATACAATGTCTTGCCATGACATGCCAATTCAAGTAAATTGTTCTTTTATGTTATGTGAGCTGATATATATTTAGAATACTTGCATATTATTGCTATGCCTCCAGCAGGAACTTAATGTGCATGCGTATATAGCTAATAGGAAGTAGACTTGGGCTCAACTCGCTTAGCCGATGTTAAACGATCTCAAGCTAGATCTAAAGCATATTAAGGCTGATCTCTGATTTTAAAACAAACTCGCACTGAACGTCCTTAATTTTATATACATACGAGTATTCTTCACAATTTTATTGGAATAACAAGTTTTTGTTATTTTAATAAAATTAGGAAAATTGTTATAAAACGATTAAAATTTTTAATATTTTCAGCTTTAAAATTTCAACCCTTTATCATTTTGATACCTAGTTCGAGATTGTTTGAGATCGGCTGAAGGAGTTGAACGCAGTCCAATAAGAAGTTGTGAAAAATTGCCAATCATTTTTTTTTTGCACTCAGATATGAAAGTACCACATGTTGCCAATATATTTATACACACTTTTACACTTTTTCAAAGCAAATTTTCAAAATTAATCAAATATTGTCACTCATCCGACACATCCGATATGTGTGACATGTTACATGTTTTCTATATTACATATTTCCAATGCCATGTGCGCAAATGCTTTTGAAGAACGATGTATTTGTACGACATAACAAACATGTTCGAAGAACAGTGCAAAGGTGTCAAGCTGTGCATGTTGAACTATGCTTCAATATATGTTGCATATTGCTTGCTATAAAACGATATCTTCTAACAAAGACATATCTGGAATTTATTTACCGGCTATCGACTGTTTGCCCAGTGCTGCCTGCTACGAAATTGCTTTACTTGACACCAACTCAAATTCCAAAATATTCTTTCAAAGTTTTGGCAATATTTTCCAAAGCAGAAGAACGTTTTGACGTTGCTATTTAACATTTTTTTTATAAGGAACAACACAATTTTTAATGATAATTGAAAAATATTAAAATTACTATAAATAGAAATCGGACTTTACAACTCTGCATATAATTATTCATAAATATTAATATAAAAAAAAGTAAGAAAAATAATTGTGTGTAAAACTAATTAACACTTGTGCTAAAATTTCATTGTCTTTAAGTAGCAGGTAACATTATTTTCAAGGGAATAAAAAAACCTACCAGACTACTACGCAAAGCTTTTGTCTTTTGTATAAAAATAAAATTAATCTTCTGGCAAAGCAGATGTATGAATTCATAGGAAGTTGTATTTTTATAAACGAAATTCAAAGAATTTTATAGTGTGTTGGCATTAGCACAGTGTAAAGTTTTATATGTTGTTATAAATAAAGGTTGTTATAAATAAAATTTATTTAAAAATAATTATGATTTTAATGACTCTACTTACCGTTTATGAATATTTTTATGTAGTTGATGAAAAGTTTTTATGGTTTGTTATGCAAAATAAAACAAAAATCTTAATAATATTTTATTAGATCATAAAAATAAGTCCATGAACTTTATATTTAAAATTTTTAACATCGTTTTTGATTAGGCATCTAAATTCATAAAATTATTATTTCATGAAATGACGCTGCTTATAAAAATTTACATAATATTTTTCAAGCAAAACATTCAACCTAAAAATGTAGTCATTCTTTGGTAATTCAAATGAAGGTGTTTAAGGGTCATGCAAAGAAGGCAAAACAAACATAACAATATATTTCAGTATTACAATTAAAATTAGTTAAATTTTAATTTTTACAGATCTATTCAAAGTTATAGTCAAATCTTTTTTAATGTGTTTTTTTTAATAATTCGAACGATTCTAAGCATGTAGTAGATTTAACAATTTTATTATTTATTAATCTTTTTATTTATTTATTTAAGTCTATGGATCAGAATCCTTACAGACTAAAAAATTAAACAAACATGTGCTTACTCAGTTACAAGTATTTAAAAATAAAATAATATTACGTTTTAATACATTAATATTTACAGAAAAATCGATAAAATCATACAGGTCATTATAATTTTTACATAATCTTCTTAATGGATCAGCGTTAGCATAATTCGTTTGAAGACATCTGAGGTGAAGCGGTGTATAATTTCGGGTTATTCTTACTGGTACAGTAAAGTCAATTTGACTAAGCAGAAATTCGCAGCACACAGACCCATTTATCAAATTTACCATAAAACTCACATTAAGCATCAATCTTCTGCTTTCCAACGTCGGCTTTGGAATAATTTTTAAACAGCAAAACTCTAAAAATACTCATAAAAAAAGTAACGTAAATACCAAAAAGGATTAAGACATGAACTTTGCACAGAACAAGCTAAATTCAGCTGTGCCAAGCCTTATATCACTTCGTAGGGTACCCATTAGCCACTGAGTAGAAATTCAGGTCCTGGGCACAGCTGCTAACCACTTCGACTTTACTAATGTTACCGACATGAGACGGGAACACAAAGTCTTTAAAAGGACAGTGGGTTCTAATGACAGTAGGAAAAGAGTGACTATGTATTCGCAACACTTTCCCTTGATCCTCAAAAAGAAGTCTACAGGGCCGAGCACTCTAGGCCAAAGGTTATTCTGCTAAACAATCTACAGAATATTGTCGACTCAATTCCCATATAAATGAAGTTCGTGTACTACAGGCTGATTTATGTCGTCTCTATCAAGAGAGGGGAAGGTAAAGCAAATTTAGTGGTATTTGTCCAGAGGCGGGAATATCCAGAATTAATATATTAAGAATATTTGACGACAAAATGGTATTAAACTTCAAAATACATGGCTATTTCACATGAAGGGAAAGTCGCACACACGAGGGTAGGCAAAGTAATTTTTTTAATATTTTTTCAGAACAAAAACATGTTTTAGTTTTTAAATGCATAAAATAATTTCAATAAAATTTGTTAGTTACGTCTTTTTAAAATTTACAAAAGAAATTTTTTTTTTGTTTCATTTCATACAAGGCTGAGACGAGGGCTAACGAGCCGTTGTTGGTTAAGAAAGTGGCACTGAATCCTAAAAGCAAACTTCTTTATTCTTCCTTTATTTATTTTTGAGTTTTAACTAAAAGAAAAAAATTTTTTTAATCTACTAAAAGCACTTTTATGTAGTTTTTGTTTGTTTCGTAGGCATAATTCCCTGTAATGCAATTTCCTTTAATAAATCTCTTTACTTGAAAATATAAATAAAAAATATTTAATCTTAATTCAATTTAACAACTTTAAATAACCATTAACTATACGCATAGTAAATCATCAACAAACTGCAGCATTCATCTTTTTATGATGTTTGGCAGCATTTGGACAAAACTTTTCATGTCTTACCAGCCACATTAAATAGTTATTCCTTGCAAATTTTCCCTTTCTTTTTTTTTTCTGAATCTCGTAAAACATTGATATGAGCTTAAAATTGCAAGTGTTGTTGTGCGCTCGTTCGTTTTGTTGTTTCCTATGAAATTAAATTTTTAGAGTCTTAAGATTTTCGTTAAACCTTTAGCTGCCAAATGGCTTAAATTATATACATACATACACACAAACATGTGGAAGTTCATGTTTATGGACGGTTTAGTGGTGCTTAGAATAAATCTAAAAACCATGGAATGTGCTAATAAATAAATTTATTATTCTTGCAGGGAGATGAACGATTGCACAAGCATTAAGAATATAAAAAGAAATTATTAGAAGGTAAATGATTGATAGGAGTAGAGTAAAAACAAAAAAAATATAAAAATAAAGAAAAAAATTATACGAAATAAAGTAGAAGTAAAGAAAACTATATTTTACTCTTCTTGGAAATTAAAGTCATTTGATTAAAGTTTTTATGTTTTACATGGCACAATTCACAGTAAAATGTTTTTTTTTAATGTTATTCTCATTAAAATTTTTGTATTTAATTTTATTAATAGCGTAGAACTTTAACAGCCAGGCTCTCTATTTCGACTCCCAACGAAAGGAAAATCAGTCACTCATTTTCGACTTAAAAAGTGGTTTACTATCGTTCGTTCGTTTATCTTTACGTTTTTTAAAGTAAATTATCTCAATACACCATGTTGAAACAACAATAGTTTCATAAATTAATCACAAATTTAAAAGAAAACCCGTTTTAACCCATTAGAAGTCACTGTACTCAATTGAGTACAGCCAAAAAGTTATTGTTTCCCGTTATTTTGTTGCCTTATAATATTCATATGAACCAGTTAATTTTTAGTTGTCGCATCGCTCGATATTATTTACGCTAAGGTGAACAAAAGAAATCACCTCAATCGACTTCAATATTTGACTGTATGTCTCAAAATAAAGGTGGGCACTTTCTTGGCAAACCAGAAAAACAATTACGTTGTGACATGTGCCATTACGGAGAACGTGAGCAACGTGAAAAAAATTGTTTTTTTCTTTTTGCTTAATTTTTTGTTTTCTTAAATTAATTTTCATTAATAAATCAATTTCAATGCAAAAAACTACAAACGGTATACGTTCGACCGCTAATGGGTTAATATGTAAATGTGCTTTGAGAAAACGTATCCTGATAAACTTAAAGTGTTAACGGGTATCAGTAGAAACAAAAAAAAAATTTTTTTTTAATAAAAAATTTATTAAAAAATTAATTTGCATTTTGTGTGAGTTTTATAAAAAAACAAAATACATTTCTATTCTTACAAATGAAAAAAAAATGTATCATTGGGGGCCACTATTTCGTACTGAAATTCTTATATTGTCATTAGAATTTTCGTGTAAAATTTTTCTTAGCAAATCAGTTGTTTGTTAGTTTTTTAAGGCTAGATTTAGTCTTTTTTTTTTTTTTTTTTTGTTGCATTCAGCCTCAAAATTTATGATTTAGGCTCTAACTTTTTTCCTAGGCTTTTTTGCTTTTTAAAAAAGCCTTTTTTACAGAAATATTAAAACAAATCATGCATAAACAAATTAAGACTGAAGAAAATTCCAAATAAGTTTGTTTTGTAAACTTCCAACTTTAATTTCATTAAATTCATATTTTGTCTGCATAATTTTGAATTAAGTTGTCACTATTTACAATTTTATTAGAAAAGGCAAAATATTAACGAAATGAACTAAATGAACTAAAAAAATGCTTTCGATAACGCTTTCATATAAAAATTCATAAACTAATCAAGAGAAAGGTAATTTCAAGAGTGAAGAAAAGTAATTGCCTTCTACTCGTACCTTGTAAAATAAGTGCACTTTATTCTTTGCATGTACTTCATATCCAAGCTTTACTTTTTAAGACACATTTTTTGAAAAAGCATAATATTGCCGAACAAAACTATCAAAAAAATCTTTATTCCTTGCGATAAAATTTTTTTCAAAAGAATTCCGTTTAAATAAAAACTCATACGTTCATAGATTTGATCAATTCAGTATTTAGTTGTCCAGTACTATCGTTTAGTAATAATGCTCAGATGTCACGATTTTTAGTACGAATAAGCAATTTAAATATCAGAATAGAAATTTCATTGCTATCAAAAAACTGAAGTTAAAAAATAATTGAATTTTCTTGAAAGTATTTAAAGCCTTGTGGAAAACGACCTTATTTTCTTTTTATAAAACTCATAATTATTTTTATAATAAAAAAGGAAAAAAAAAAAAATAAATTTTAAGCTGTAGCTTTGGAGAACAAAAATATCTTTAGTTTTTTTTAGTTCACTTCAAAAAGTAGTTTTAAAACGGTAAATGTAGGGAAAAACGTGTTTGTTAGAGTTTCAAATCATAATTTCTTTGTTTCCCAATGGCTTTTTATTTTTTTTTTTCTTCTGTTAGAAGGATCTTACTTAATCTTTTAAGAAAAATGGATTTATTGTCTGATTTTGAACATCGGCTATAAAGCATTATTCACATAAAATGGAGCCGCACAAGAAATTGAATATATACCTAAAAGAAAAAAAACTATTATGCACAAAATCATAGATATTTATTGCTTTTTCAGAAAATATTAAAAAAAAAATTCAATTCATAAGAGGAGCTTTTGAATTTTCTGATTTTTACCTTAATGAATCCCATTAATTTCTGCACAACATTCTGATCAATTGTAACAGTACCACTTTTCCTTAATTTCTCTTTGACAATAGTCCAGTATTGTTCAATTGGCGGAAGCTGTGAGCAGTTAGGAGAGTTCATGTTTTTTGCTACTATATGGACTTGGTGTCTTTGAGCATTTAATCGCAGTTTTTTTATTCATATAAATTTCTGCTGTCATTGTTAAAAAGACAATAAATGACGTGCTTTTTAGACCACAACTGCAAGTTGTTTTCCAAAAAAAAAAAATATTTTTTTCAAAAATGTTTTTATTTTTGTTTATTTGGACTTTGAATCGACTTCTCTACGTTTCACTGGAACACAAAAGATTTGAACTGGCAGCTGTTTGAAGTTAATTTTTACATAGGCTTCATCGTTCGTAATAAAACAATTGTTTAATTTTACTAAAATCGTATTTTAAAGAATGAGTGGCCGTTTTATTGCAATAAGAGTCTGCTTTTCACTACGCTTTGGATATTTTATGGCACGATTGTTTCTGTAGACAACAGCCGTTGTTCTTCTTGCGGTACTTAAACTCGTGTTGTATTAGTTTGCACGATCATTGTCAGAGACCGTTAGATTTTGTTGCATTAAGTGTGTTATATATTTTAAGTTCTCAGAACTTTTTTATGTTCTTTTTGCCTGCAATCTGTCCTTAATGTTTGGTTATATCTTTTAATATTTTATTTGCAATCGTTTTTGGCAGCCACAGCTTTATTGAAATCATTGCATCTGAACATATCGGATATTCAAGACATTTGTGCAAAATATTTTTCTATTTAGACTTTCCGTGGCTAAGAATTTAAAAAATAATCTCCTTATACAGGGTGGCCCAAATAAGACCAGCTGAAGTGAAACACATATAACTTTTTTTATTTTTTAACATAATTTGTTGAACTCTTGGAAATTTAAAATGAATACGTACAGTCCACAACAACGATCGATTTTTATTATTCTTCTCAACGGTCAATTGTTCTGACGCAGCGAAATTATCGCCGTTTTTTTTTTACGTAAGATCAGCGCCCACATCTTCCATGATTACAAATTTAGCTCACCGTTTTGAGGTTCAGTTGCCGACCGTCCAGGAAGAGGTGTTCGTCGAAATATTCGTACTGAAGACAACGTGGAAGCTGTGCAGCAGAGTGTTGCAAAATGATCCATCTGTCTCAACTCATCGCCGTTCCGCCCAATTGGGTATACCCAGAACAACATTACAGAGAATTTTAAAGCTGGATCTTAAGATGTATCCATACAAAGTTCAAATTGTGCAACAGCTTCTACCGCAAGACCCCCAACAACGACTACGATACGCTCACTAGGTCTCATTATTTATTTGTTAAATTCAAGTGATAGCACTAGGTTTTTCCAAAATGCTTTTATAAAGCGGCTCCATTTTGTGTGAAGTGTAAAAAAACACAGTTAAAAAAATTTCTTTTAACTAATTTATTAACATGCTTACAAAAAAAAAAAAATGATGTGGCACAAAGCGATTTAATTAAAATCGTTTTATCAATTCGATGAAACATTTCATAAATTTCATTATATGAATTCACTTATTTAATGTAATAAATCATTATTCTTGTGAAAATTAAAGAATTTTTTAATAGATTTACATTTAAATTCAAAAGATATATATATATATATAAAATCTCTCAATAAAAAAAACAAATTTCAAAATGCATATCGATTGGCACTTTATAGTCTTCAGCTAATGTGTTGCTTATTCATATTAGGCTGACATCTAAGTTGTAGCAACGTATATATTCTTAATTAAATTTTTTTCATGATGAGCATAGTATTTGCTATAAAGTTGCCTTTTAACCACTGGTAATATTTTTTTTTAAATCACATATACTCTCTTACATTATTAAATAAGTAATCTTTTAAAAACCTGAAACTGATTGCAATTTTCTTGACTCTTACAGCACAATAATGAAGATATAATTTAGCATAAAATAAATGTAGTAATAAATGCACATAAGAGAAAAAAAATTTAATAAAAAAATAAAAACGTAACGTAAAGGAACTACTACCACTACCAATTACTGGCCAGTGATCATTTCTTGTAAATCAAAGCCCCAAAAAAAAAAAAAAGAATTTAAGAAAATGAAGAAACCTTTAGGTACCTTTCCAATTCATTATCACCTAACCAAATTGTTAAAATCACCATAATTTGCAAGTTTCATTTCAATACATTCTTTTTTGTTCCTCTGTTTGCAAAACTTTTTGGTTTTCTAAATAGACGACTGGCAGTCGTGATGGGTGAATTGAAAAATAATCTATAAAACATCCAATGGAAATGCAAAGAAGCAGAAAAAAAACTCCCGCGGGTATATAAAAAAACTAATAAAAAGCACATACATAAATAATTCCACAAATATTTATACACAATAGAATTTTACTTACACACACACGTACACAAATATTCTGTTTTTTTTCAGCTTAAGACAAGCAGAGAAAAGTACTTGAAAATGTAAAAATAAAGTTTAAATAATGTCTAAGGCTAAAATAAAAAAAAAAGGATTAAAAAAAATATATGAAAAAAAAAATTATTTTTGTCTAGTAACAAGTCCTAAAACATTGAACGAAATAATGTTTGGTCAACACTTAGAAGGAACACGCATTTTAAAAATGTTCAAAAGACTTTTTTTGATATTCATGTTGATATTGCTAATGCACAGTGAGCATAAAGATGCAAACAGATCGAAGTTAAAATTAAATTACTTATAAAATAAATATTTTACAATATAAAGAGCAGATAAAAATAAAGCAGTAAAGCTTTAATAATAATAACGCTAGCTAAAAATTTTCCTTAAAAAATTACTAATCATCCATGAAGCTTTTCAAAAATGGCTACAAATTCGTAAATTTAAATGCTACTACAGTAGCTATAGCCTTAATTAATTTACTTTTTATTAATTTTATTTATTATTGTGATGCTAAGGAGAGGCTGCTACACCTTAAATTTCAAAAAGTATTGAGTGTTTTCTTAAGGCCCATAGAACTTTCCATTGTAAAAATATAAAAAGAAAATATTTTTTTATTCGAAAGAAAAATGTCTTTTATTAAAAAGCTATTCTTTAGGTCAAATCTTTTCAAAAAAAAAATTATTATTTAAAAATATTAAAATTTCTTTGAAATATAAAATTTTCAGACATTTTCTGCATTCCACTTTGAAGTAAAAGTGGTTTGATTTTACTTCAATTTGAATGTTTGCTGTTCTGCGTCCTACTTTTAAATTTTGGTTTTTCATTTTACTTTTTGTTTTCGAACTTCAGTTCGTAGTGAATTTCTATGTTCTCCAAAAAGAAGTGCTTTGAAAATACTCTTAAATTTCATTGTGAAACTGAAATGTTAGTGTAAATAATTACTAGGTCAAGGATTTTCTTGCAATTGCATGTTTTTACTTAGTAAATAAAATCCATTCTGATCAAGTACATTTTGTAATTCGAGGATTTAGTGAGAAATTGCATCAATTTGTAATGGCATATTTTTGCATATTTTGTTATAAATGCATATTTTTTGTGCATAATTTGTATTAATTTTCATAATTTTAATTTTAAAAAGTATTCACTTACTGATAAAAAAATTTCACATGGGCAGCATTTTAGTGCAACATATTCTTCTTCTCTTCTTTGTATATAAATATATGTATGAATATATTGAACAATTTTCTATTCTTAAGTTCATCAAAACAGCCAACATGCAAAAATTACAATTTTGCTTTTATTACTAATTTTGTGGCTGTTTTAACGTTGAAGTCGGTCAAACCGTCTAGAAAATTTCAACATAAATTTTCTAGAAGATTTGAAGGTTTGTAAAATGAAAAGAGGCACTTTGTTCATTGTAAGTCATCATAGTCTCGTAAGGTATTACAACATATTTATGAACGTAAGGCCAATCGAACGATAAGTCGCTTTTTCAGTCGAAAATGAGCGACTGGTTTTCTTCGCATCGAAAAGGGAGCCTATCAGTTAAAATTGTTTTTACTTTCATTCCCATTTGCGTTTACGTTTATTCTATTTTTAAAGCCACCGTCCTTTCCTATCACCTTTCAAGTGAAATAAAATGTGTTAGTTTTAAGTCAAGTTTTGTACCGTAGTATCATTATCAAGTCACGACAAATTCTTTAAGTTGCTTAAACTTCTACTTCTACTTTTCTTTAAACATTTTCAATTTTATTCAAGAAACAAAGCCAAAAAAAAAACATTTGAAGTTTGTCAAGATGTACTCGTAAGAGACAAATAAAGTTTCCATTTGAGTACTACCCTTTTTGTGAATTTCAAATCAGCAAACTAACTGAACTAATACAATGACAGGACTACACACCTTTTATGGAGTAAAAGAGTTTAGTTAGTAGTTTCGGCTAAAAACAAAAAAAAAACATTTAGGGTTACAGGGAGAGATAAAAGCGGAATGCACTATCATCATCAACATCTTCTTCAACATTATGATCATTAAGAACACAATAATACATACGAAATATTTAAAAGGCGGAAAACGAAAGCGTTACTAAAAACGTTTATAATACTCGTACATAAAGCTTCAGTCTCCAGCATGTGAATGTATAGAATAATAGAAGAGAATACTCGTAGCACGAGCAATTCACACTGTTAGTATTATAATCTAAGCATGACCATATAAGCGAAGTAAGTGTGAAAATTACAAATGCAAACAATGTTTCAAACTTTTGCTAGTTGTCTTGCCAACCCATCAACCAAACAGTCATCCATATTTATCTTGCAAGTGCACCACCAGTCATCTAAAAAAAGCTGCTTCACTAACTGATGGGTTTGTTTGGACTGGCGTGTAAGTGACTACAAGTGTGAATGTGAATTTTTGTGTAATTTTAGTATTTGATGTTGGTCACAATGAAGGAAGATCAAAGTGTGCCAATTTCACAATGTACAAAAATCAACAGCCAACATGTCATTTTTCCTTTTTATAATTTTTGTTTGTTTGTTTCTTCTTGAACTGATAAAGATGCCATTGTGTTAAATCTTGGCGATGATAATGACGATGATGATGATGAGGCTTGATCAGCTTTGGTTTATACTTAAAACATACACACACATCAAGAAAGAAACAGGAAAAAAGATCAAGCGAAAGGGTTCCAATTTGCCTCTAGGGCATTTTAAAAAGATTTGCTATTTTTTATGAATTTATTTTGCCGCTCTGCATTGCATGCATTATTTATTTCCTATAATACTGGTAGTTATTCCAAAGTAAATCAGCCGCTTTTATACGAAACCTTCTGCAAACAGTAAATGATTTTGTATTTTTTTCTTCTTCTGGGTTTTCAATTTCTTGTTGTTTTTCACTTTGCATACTTCTTTGTTCTAATAGACGAATGAATCCCTTTTCTTAGGCTGTGAGTGGTAGTAAATATTTCATTCGGCAGCGTTTGTTTGTCATTATTTAAATTTGCGCATAAAACATATTTATAGCTTCATAAAATACTGTATTTATGAAAATGGTAAGGGAATTTATGTAAATATTACATAAATTGTTACAACTAATTGAAATTTATTATTTTGCTTAAACGTTTTATATAAATCAAACTAATAAAAGATTAAACAAAAAAGTTTTGTACGTATACAAAGGTGATGCAATTTGGATTACACACTAAAATATAATGTTCAAATATTTTTTTAATTTTATAATAAATCTTATGATACACTTCGGTAGGTAAACGAATAATTAATTAGTCCACTTCTAAATAAAAATTCCCCGGGTATAATGACCTTTATTCTTATCATTAATAAAATTTCTCCCTCTTTTTAACATAATAGTAGGAAATTCTCTGTTTTGGGTATTTTTTCCCAAAAACCTAAAAATTTTAGGGAATAATTTTAGATAGGAGATATAAATATTTTTATACGTCTGGAGGTAATTATTTATGATTTACAAGTAGACAAAAAAAATTTAGAAAAATTAATTTTATATTACAAAAAAAAAAAAAAAAAAAAAAAACCGATATAAGGTCCGTGGATAAAAATTGTAAAATTTTTTTATCATTTAAATTAAAACTTTTGATAAAGTGTGGCACAGAGGTTTGATTTATAAATTAAGACAGAACTTCCCAATAAATATTTGCAGGCTATTAGAATCCTATTTGACCGATCGAAAGTTCATCGTTAAACAGGGAGACTGGTTATCTTCTCCTTAAGCAATTGAAGCTGGAGTTCCGCAGGGTAGCATTTTGGGACCGTTATTGTATTTGATATACACCTTGGACTTGCCAACGTGTGATTATGTGCACACATCAACTTTTGCTGATGATACTGCTTTTATGAGCATTCACGAAAGCCCCCAAGTGGCAACAAATCGTTTACAGGACCAGGTATCCCAGTTGGAGTCGTGGTTAAAAAAATGGAGAATAAACGTCAATGAACAAAAGTGCGTCCATATTACTTTTACTTTGCGTAGAGAGACATGTCCATCAATTACCATTAACAACCAAGTAATCCCTCAGCAATCACATGTAAAATACCTCGGAATGACACTGGACAGGCGACTGACCTGGAAATACCACAAAGATGCAAAACTGGTTCAAATAAAATTGAAAGCAATTCAACTATTCTGGCTTATTGGCGTAACTCTGTTCTAAGTTTGGATTGTAAGCTGTTGCTATATAATGCAGTTTTAAAACCAATATGGCAATATGGAATACAGTTATGGGGCACAGCCTCAGCGTCAAACATAGAAAGAATCCAGAGACGTCAAAACAAAATTCTAAGAACAATCACAGCCGCTCCCTGGTATATAAAAAATACCAACATACACAACGACTTAAATGTGGAGATAAAGAAATATGCTTCATCTTATTTGACAAAGCTGGAAGTGCACCCAAATATTCTGGCCCGTAATATACTAAACGAGAGAGGATGCGCTCGCTTAAAATGGAGGGATGTTGCTGCCCTTACAAGATGAGTGATATATGTAGTATTTTGCCTATCATTGGTTAGGCTCAATAAACAATTACTTAGATTTTAAGATTTGAATACTTATTGTGGGTTCAAAAAATACTTGAAAATTCAATAAATAATTTTTGTATTAAAAAAAAAAAATTTAAATTACGTCATAAATTTGTAATACCTATATAACCAGAAGTATCAAATATAAGATTTACTTCTGAAAATTGCTTGCTACTTATAGCTTTGATATTGGCTCTTCTTTTTTATTCTTAGTTTGCCTTTAAAACTGGATTCCACTGAACGGAATAATTCAATATTTCTGGTATAAGCTTTTTATTTTTAAATATTTTTTTTTAATAAATACACATATTTTGAGAAAAAACTATCACAATATTTTCACTAGTCAAATGCTCAAATGAGTAAACTTAATTGAATATGTGTGAATACCCTAACCAGTCACAAAATTTAATACTTAATTGACTTCATTAACTGTCATGTCAAAAAAGGCTATACGATGTTTCCAATGAACTTAGAAGTTTGAAAAGATAATTCATGGCCACCATTTAGAAATTAGAATTTTTAGCAAAAAAAAATTTATTTATATTTTCTAACTCGCTACTTCGTCAGCGAAGTACCATACTGTCGCTATTATAATTTCGTATTTCTTTGTAGACCATTTACTCTCAGTTCTAAATTTTTTAATGCAAATTACATTAAAAGCTATCATTAAAATATAGAAAAAGGGTTCTTTCGTCTATTTATTGATTTTTATATTTATTGATCACCGTTCGTTAATGTAAAAAAATCAAAAAATACTATTATATTTAGTACAGTTTTCTTCTCTTAATTATTTTCCACCTTGTCCTGAATAGTTTTAGGTTCGTTAATAATAAAAAATCAAAAAGTACCATTTAAATCAATAAAAAAGGTACTGTTTGCCTCTTAATATGGTTTACTTTGCTTAAGAGCGTTAGACCCCAATCTCATAGTTCTAGTGTTGTTAGCATGAAAAACTGAAAAAGTACCAATAAAAAGTTTTTTCCCATTTCTTCCCATTCCTGGTATTCCACCTTATTTAAGATCATTTGAGCCAAAACCCATAATTTTACATTCCTTCATAATAAAATACCAAAAAGTACAAAAAAAATATAGAAAGTACCATTTGTATTCCTATTGATTTTTCACTTTGCTTGGGACCATTTGAGCTCAATATCGTACTTCTAGATTTTTTTACATAAAAAAAATCAAAAAGTACCATTAAAATCAATAAAAAGTACCATTTTGTCCACTTAATGATTTTTTATTTTGTTAAGGACCGTTTAATTCTACTGTGAGCACTCTAGCTTTGCACATAACTTTAAAAATACCATTAAACTTGCTTAAATATAAAGTACAAATCTTTCTTTTGGTACTTTTTTCCCCCTTACAAAATTTTTTTTACCATTGATTTTTATTGGGTGCTACAAATTAGTAATAAAATGTTTATATGCTGCATCAATTTACATTAAGGTACATTTGCTTGAATTTTAAAAAAAGTGCCAATATATAGGGTGTCCCAACAAGAACGCAAGATTTAAATTTTAAATAAATGACTGATGCAGCAGTTGAATTGTTTCTCTGGCTGTATGACTTGTGGCGCCGTCTTGTTGAAGCCACAAGCCCTCCACATTCATTTCTTCAATTCTAGGCAAGAAAAAACTGGTTATCAGTTCACGATACCGAACACCATTGACTGTTTGGGCTTGACCTGCCTCATTTTCATAAAAAAAAAGGTCCAATGACTCCTCCAGCCCAAAAACCACACCACACAGTGACACGTTGAGGATGCATTTGCTTCTCGTTAGGCCTTTTTAAGAAGAGAAGAATAAAGTTTAGTTTTTGTTGCTATGATTGTTACTTTGAAAAATAAATGAGGCTAAAAAAACGTACCAACATTAGTTTGTACCCTTTTTATGCCATAATCGTACAAATATCAAAAAAATACCAAATGCCTATCCGCTTATTTTTTTTAGTGGAATATTTTGTTGTTTGACCTTGGCTCTATCTGTAGTAGTTCCGGAGATATAAAAAATTCGATTTTACCCGTTTTTACCTTTTTTTACCACTTTAATATTCGAATTTCCAAAAATCTTTTTCTATTCGTCCTATACATTGGGACATGCTCCTGCTTACCGAATTTCAAGTACGTAGCTTGAGCTGTTTGGGCTGGGCGATGATGATAAGGCAGTCAGTCAGTCAGTAACGTTACTCTTTTATATATAAAGATTTTTTATTTGTATGTATTATATTTTTATTATTCTTTTTTTTTTAATAATTATTATTTTATTAATCGAATAATTTAATAAAATTATTATTATTATTATTATTTAATTCTAACAATAGCGTTAAGCTTTTAAAACTAAATGATTAGAAATAAAGGATAGATATATTTAATTTACTATTGTTGAATAGATTATATATCTAATTTTATAGTTGTTTTCATGCAACTTAAAATTCTGAACTAAATTTAATCAAATTTACTTATTATTTTAATACGAAAGAATAAATTGCAATTAAATAATGATTTAAAATAAACTCAAAAATAACAATATTTTTAAAATTAATTTAATTCCAAAAGATGACACAATTTAGGTAGAAGAAATATTTGTAGTAAATGAATTAATTACTACAGTAACAGCCATCTCTGGTGGTGGTGTATATCCAATCTAAAAATTTACTTACACGAGCATACACACCAGGAGCATCAGGTTGGGCGCAACCAAAACCAAATGAAACAACACCTTAAATAGAAAACAAATAAATAATGTATTTTATTCATACACACTAAAGAATAAATTTCTATACTTACCAGCCAATTTGAAACGACCCTCATTGACTATTAATGGACCGCCACTATCACCTTGACAAGCATCTTTGCCACCTTGTTTTACATAACCAGCACACAGCATAACATCTTGAATTTTGTTCTTATATCTGGTATTACGACATTCTTGATTGGTAATAATGGGAACAGTAGCCTCTTGCAAATAATTGGATGTGGTACCACCCTCTCTAATTAAACCCCAACCAGCTACAATTGCATTCTTTCTATCAAAATTATGGTTGCGTTCAGGTAAACAAATAGGACGAATTTTATCACTGATTTGTACGGGAGATTCTAGTCTTAGTAAAGCAACATCATTTGTGATTGTCACTGGACTATATTGAGGATGTACCATAGTTCTGGCAACCTGAAATAGTAATAAAGTGTAAGATGTAAGTATTTTTTTAATGGGGATATACACTATTTACAAAACGTTTCACAAGAACTCAGCAGCAAAATACAGACTGTGAGAAATTGTTTGGTTTTTATTTCCGGCAAGTTTGCTACTTAAGTCTTTTATTTTCATGTTGTTCATTAAAAATGCACAGTGGTGCAGTGCAGTATGTTAAACAAAATATTTTTTTTTATTAAAATTGCTCAAAAAACAAATAAAGAAGTAGATTTAAAAAATTAAAAATTTCTATTTAAAAAAAATTATTTTAAAAAAAAATTTTTTTTCATAAATTTTTAAAAAAAAAAATTTTTTTTTTTTTTTTAATTAAAATATTTATTTGAAATTCACTGTTTTCCAAAAGATGTTTTCTTAGAGCTAAATAGCTTCTTTCTTTCTCATTGTATTAAAAAAAATAATAATAATAAAATTTTTTAATATTTTGTTTTGGTACAAATAAGTAGATAATTTTTTTAGTAAAGTGTTACAGCAAAGTTGTTCTTTGTTTGCTGTTGTGTGCTCACCTTTATTGTTATGCCAGGATCTCTGGATGATCTGTCCAATTGTAATAAGCGTACTGATATCTGATCACGATTATTATGCACACAATGTGCAGCAGTCAACACGTAGCGATCATTAATCAAAGTACCACCGCAGAAGAGTCGCAAATAATAGCGACCCTTGATCAGTTGTGCTGTCCAGGGATATTTATTTTGGCGCACCTGTGTGCCACCAATAATACGATTAACATTTGGTATACCACAAACTGTAATGAACAAATAGTTATTTATTTTTTTTTTTTTTTAAATAAAAAGAGAATTTTGTTATGATAAAACTTACAGCATTTGTTAGTGCATGAATTTCGAGCATAAATTGCTTTGGCTAATGTTTCATTGTGTATAGCACTGCTTCCACTTGCTACTACTTGATAATTGTTTATCATTTGTGCAAAATTTTCATTTAATGTATTTACGTAGGGGTTTTCGTACACATAAGCCGCTTGTGTAACTGCCCATAAACAGCCAAATGTTAAAACGAATAATTTCATTTTTTTTTTTTAATTAAAATCTTCACTTGAAAATAATTTTAACTTTTTTTTTAAATGTACACAACAACTGTGCTGTTTCGCAAGCACAGTTAAAATGTTGAGATTTTATGAAAAACCACCTTCTCTTATACCTTTATTGTAACTAAAATTTTGTGCTCATTCTTTTTTATTTTTGTGTCTTTTAATAATTTCGAATTTAAATCAATTATGATAAACTTTCTTTGTTTTTATTATCTTTCTTTTTTAACCAACTTTTTTTTGCTAAAAACTCTTTTAAGTATTATTCAAGCCAGTTTGAATTTTAAAACTTCTTTATTACTCTTAAATTTGTCATAAAATTGTAATAAAATTTATGCCATTTCCTATATTTACGTTTTTTCTTAAAGAAAAAAAATATAATAAGATTTTTTTCGCATATTCATGACCTAAAAAGGCGTTCCGTTATTAAAACCTAATTAATATTTCATTCTAAATCTCTTTCTACACCGTTCACTGTAAGTATGAAAGGTTTTTGATTCCGTTTGTAATAAATATCCTATAAAGTATATAAATTTTTGATCCTTATAAGTAGCGGAGTCGATTTAGCGATGTCCGTCTGTCTGTTCATCTGTGTATCTGTCTAGGTATTAAAAACAACTTTTTGAAGCCCCTAGGCAACGTACAGAAAAGTTTAATATACCAATCTGTCAGTTGGTGCTGTCTTCAGGTTGCTATTGATATTAAGTCAGATCGGTCTATATTAATATTATCATTATTATTATCGGTTTATAAATGGCGGAGCTTTTGAGTGAAAAACCGTAACTACCTCTATTTTTTTAACCATTTTCTGAGTGAGTTTTTTCCTTATATTTTTTAAACTAAAAAAACTAACAAAAAACGTGGTACGCATTTTTGTCACAAATAACAGTCATAATATCTACGCAAAAAATTACAGCAATCGATTCTCAACCGACCGAGAAAAATCAAAAATACCACTAAAATTTTAGGATTCATTAATTTTTGCTTTTTATTTTTTAAGCAAATTTTTAAGTTCTACATGTGTATGCTTGCACACATGAAACCAGTCTATTAGACAAATATTTGACCGTAGTTTTATACAAACGTGTGTAGGTGTGACTTTTAAGTACTTTGTGGTAAAAGAACTTCAACAACTTTTTTATTTGAAATTAAATATTTATATATTTTAAATTAAATTAAATTTATTATACATTTTTTTTGGAAATCTTTTTTACATTTTTTTTATTTGGAATTAGACAGACATTTTATTGCTTTAAAAAATAATGATCCCAGAATGAGTACCTTCTTAGCTCTCGTTAATTTGAATTTTTTTAACTGAAATAAATTATATATTTTAGGATTAACAAAATAGATATATAAAGAAAATTAGTTATCATTTCATTAAAAAAAAAAAAATTTTTAAATATTTTAGACTGTACAAAATGTGAAAATTTGGTTACTACAGTGAAGGGTATATGAAATTCGGCACAGCCGAACTTAATTTGTTCTTTCTTTCTTCTTCACTCCACTAATTTGTTTTTGTTTTTCTTATTTTTTGTTATTTGCATTTGGAATCCTCGTACTAAGTGCACAATTTTAAAAACAGCATGTGTTTTAAAATTATATCAAATTTTGTTTTATTTATAAACAAAAATAAATTTATTAGTGTTGTTGTGATTCTTTATTTATATATTGCGATGATAACGGGCTTTAATGTTCTCCATAATTATTTATATTTTTTCTTGAAAAAACTTAAAATGCTTTTAAATATCTACACTCGATGCGGTTAAAATTCATCATCAGGATTATTTTTAAAATTTAAACAAAAGAATTAACAAAAATTCTGCAGAAATTACAATTCTATAAATAAACATGAAAATGGTTACATCAAAATAATTGATGTAACTTCAACGATTTCAGTATCTATGGAGGACTAATTTTTCTAAAAAATATTTTTCAGAATTTCTTAAACAATTTTTTAGTCTTAAAACAGTCAATTACCGGTAAGTGGGATTAATTTTAAAAAGAGTTTTTTTTTTAGAATAAGCAATACAAAAATAACATGTGTTTGACCTCTGATTATGATAGAGGGAACCAAAATACGTTTTGAAAACTTATATCTGGGCCTACGTGAAAAAAGGGTTCAAAGTTGGAAACTTTTTTAACAATTTAATTCTGACTCGGCAAATTTTAGGTACATAAATTGTTCAGAAAACTTGTGCAAAACTCTACGAATAATATTTTGGTAGAACATTTTAACCCTCTAACTTTTCAATTAAAAACAACTCGCTAGATGAAGAGTTAGAGAGATTTCTACATTAAAAAAAGTCGATAGTATTGTTACGTTTTTACACTATCATAAAAACGCAAACGCTTAGTTTATTAAGTTTCTTTATTGTAAAATAAAATTAAAGAAGTTGTCTTTTCTCAACGCTTATTGTAGAAACACACTTTTATTTTAAACGTCACAACGATACTATATTGCTTTTAACGTTTGAACTAAAACTTCACCTTGTGGTAACCTCAGCATTGCTTTATATACCTTTTCACCTAAATCTAGAATCTAGATTTATCTGGAAACAATACTAAACTATAGCGGTCATTTTAAATGTAGCCGTGAAATTTATACACTAACACAAATATAAGTACTACACATCTCACTTTATAACTCACACACAAGCATTTAACTGCAGTTTAGATGGCCCTGGGACATTAATTCCTAGGCCGGCCTTTTCGGTCCCTTCCACCCTTCGTGCTCTGTACCAGTAATGCAACTTCCGGATTTCCCCGTTCCGGGTGTGTGCACGAGAGGCGCTAATTTTGCCCCTCCCTGCTCCTGGTGCAGACTTTTCTGCTCTGGGGACCGTTTTCGGTCGCTGGTCGGGTTGTAGAGCACGAGCTTTTGCAGCCGCTGCCAATGTGGTTGGATGTTTTCCAACGACAACGTTCTCCCTATTGCCCTTCTGTTTCGGTCTGAGCTGGGCACACCCATTGCCGTTTCCAGAGGTATGCCTTTGGTAAACACAGTCTTGAGCCTTTTGCAAAGTGAACAAGACATCTTCACCCAATCTGGTGGAGTCTTCTTTTTCTTCTGCGCACCCGGCTCTAGAATATTTCTCTCCAATTTTGAAGATCAACATATCGTGGTTCATATTTTCATCGATGGCAGCAGCTGTTGCCCCTACCATCAATGAGTGTTGCTGCCTCTGATGAGCCTTACCATCATGCACCTTTAACGTTGCTCAGTCTATATTTTCATAAGCGTCAAAATCCATATGAAAATTCAATTTATTCTGGTCACCCATGAGCGCCCCCATGGGGAGGCTTGATTAAAACCGTGGATTCATCAGACCTTACACGCAGTTCTCTATTAGGCTTGGCTCTACCCTACCAAGCAAGCCACCGGCATAGCCGTCCACCATAGGTTGGGGGGCTGGTTTTGGCTAGATCTGGCTACACTGTATGGTCAAATCAAATCGAGGAGTTTTCCTTCTCCTCTTGCATGACTCAGAGACATGACCTAACTGACTATGCGCCATTAGTCAAAGATAGCAGCGCTGCCCCTAGGGCCTGGCCAAATCACTAGAGTCAGGATGATGACTTTAGTTAGCCTGACGTCTAACCAGCAATTTAAAATGGTTTCAGCCTGTGCTTCGGGGTAGTTGTTGGTAAAGACCTAAAGTATGATCAATGGTTTTTACCATGTTTCATACCTCAGGTCAACACAAGCCTCTACATCACGTCAAGGTGACTACCCATGGAATAGGTAATGGTACTAAAAAATGTGTGTAAAATCTATTAAGTATAAAATTTTTAAAGAGACAAAATAGTACTTTTTATATATTTTGATGATACTTTTTGATTTTATTAGTATTAAAAAACCTAGAACTGGAATTAAATGATCTTGAAGAAAATAAGAAATAATAATAGGGTCAATGTAGTACTACGGTGCCTAAATAGCGGGATAAATTTTAGTACCAAATATAAATAAAAATTTCTTCCTTCAACTTTGTATAATTTTGTGGTTTTATTATAATTTTTTTAAATGCTATTATTATTATATATTAAAAATAAAACTAAAAAAGCTTTTTAATAAAATATCTGAGTTAATTAATTAATTTCTGAAAAATTATAATTTAAAAACTAAAGACAACAACTAAAAGACACTTAAGGAATCCACTTTAGCATCGCTCTTTCTATAAGTAATAGCATTAGTATTCATTTAGTATTCATACTTCCGTACGTATGAGTATACGGAAATATATGCGCTCAAAAAAAGTTAAAAATTTGCTATATTTTCAAAAAGCAGTGTTTTTGTCAGGGAAAGAAAAATTCAACAACAAAAATCAAATACTGAAGATAATGCTTTTATTAGTACAAAATAGCAAAATCAAACCAAAATATTTTTTTACACAATTTGGGCTTCGCTTTTCTAACATAGCAAGAACATCTTGTTCGTACGATTTTATTCTGATTTAATTACGTGACTTTCTTCAGAATTTATATTAATTGGCTAATCAATATAACAACTCAATAGTTTACGGTCACACATAAAAAAACTAAATACTAGTTAGCGAAATATCAAAATTTAGAAAGGATTTCGGTCATTTGCGAACAAATTGTTTTGACACACATTATGACTAACAGATTTTAAAGACAATAATCTAAATAAGATTCATTCAAAAAGATTATTAAAAAATAGAAGTGGTCTGGGCTTTTCTATATTTATTGACCGATTAACATAAAAATAGTAACAAGTGACAGGTTGAAACGTTGTGTACGTTGATTTTTCTGCTTATACAGACAGGCGGAACAGTGAACTTGTGAAATGTACTCGTATAAAAGATTTGGTTCGACTACATTGAAAACTTTAATTATTGCGCAGAAAAGATGGATGGAGTCTTCAAGTAACATATAAAGTCGATTAAAGGCCAGAAACTTAGCAATGAGAGAAAGTTTTAGAAAGCGCTGCCATTATTAACAAGTCTCTTGGCAGAATATTATTGTACCTTAAATTTAAAATAAAATTAATTTATAAAAAAAATATATATTTTTTTGTTCTCTTAATGAATATTTTTTGTGCGGGTCTATTTTACTTTTTACGACCTTAATTTGAGTGGGGTTTTTTAATGTCCAAGTTATCTGCGAATAATTAAATTTATAAAAGTTCATTAGTGGCTAATGTTTATTAGATAAAAATCAAATGATTCACAACTAATAAATCACTTCAGATGGAGATTTCATCTAAGATTTCATTCAAATCAAAGCAATAAAATTTAAATAAATATTTCATTGTGAACATAAAAAAATATGTAAATCAAAGAGGAAAAAATAAATTAAGTTTAAAAAAATGTTTAATCTGCAACTGGTTGGTTAGAAGGAGAAGATTGAAATTTTGTTTAAATACACAGAGAAAACAGTCACACTATGTAACAGGAACAGTGTTGCGAAGAGCTTGTGTCTTACACATGAAGCACATGCTGAGAGAAGCCCATTTATTTTGCAAGATAGCAATGAAGCAATTTCTTTCATTCTCGAAATTATCTTTTTTCCAACTAATTCATTTGCTTAATTTTCTAAATTTTATTCACAATTTTATTTCATTTATGGCCATTTGCACAATGTACTCGTAAAAAAAGCATACGGTAGACAGTATGACAATACTGTGTCTATTTGTTTACGAAAAATAGTGTAATGAAAAAATAAAATATTAAAAAAAAGGTTTAACAAAAAAGTTAAGCAACAGGGCCACAGCATGTTATTTATAAGTTCCTACAAGAAGGCATAGATCGGCTGGAGTTCCTGACGGCAGCAATATAACTGAAGAAATTCGATATTTTAATCCTAAGAAACTATAGTTTCCAATTAACCATATTTCTAGTACTTTTATACGAACTTTATTAATTACAGTTTTTACTAATATATACTATATAGAGGCTTTAAGACATACCCTTGATAGTTTCTGCTTAATTTATTATTAAAAAAATTGACATATGCGCACAGCATTATCACATCTGCACTCAAACACAACAAACAACCAGTGGTAAAGGGTGGTTAAATGTCAAACGCCGATGTTGGTTTTGAATAAAATACAAAATATTTAGGAAATTATTTTAATTTTTTTTTTATTATGATAACATAGTATGATTCCATTATGTATGGAATAAAATATAGGGCAAATGGCCGCCGTAACTTCGACGGCACACCTCCATCCGATGGTCGAAATTTTCGATGAGGCTGATGCATAATTGAGGTTCTATGCCGTTAATGTGCCGAATTATCTCATCCTTTAGCTCTTTAATTGTTGCTGGCTTATCGACGTACACCTTTTCTTTCAAATAACTCCAAAGAAAGAAGTCCAACGGTATCAAATCACATGATCTTGGCGGCCAATTGACATCGCCACCACGTGAGATAACACGGCTATTGAATTTGTCGTGCAAAAGAGCCATTGTTTCGTTAGCTGTGTGGCAAGTGGCACCGTCCTGTTCAAACCACATATCGTCCACATCCATATCTTCAAATTCGGACCATAATAAGTTCGTTATCATCTCACGATAGCGAACACCATTCACAGTAACTGACTGACCGGCTCTCTGTGGATGCATTGGTTTTTCGACAATAGCTGTTGGATTATCAGTGCCTCATCACTGAAGATGATTTTCTTCGAAAATTGATCATCCCCTATTGCCATTTCTTGCCACCATTCTGAGCATTAACTACGTTTGGAATGGTCAAGAGGCTTTAGTTCTTGAGTCAATTGACGTTTAGGTGTGGTTTACATTCAACATCGACCCTTAAAATTTAACCATCCTTTATATGACAATATTTGCTTCTAGTGCTGTACTCTGTAGTGTAGCGATATACCAACTGATTGTAAACACAAAACATAATTTTAAAGAACCAACGTCAATCAGTTTTATGTTCATATATACGTACATATTAATAAAGGACTGCACAAGCATACTTGAAAGCCACACCTCACTACAAACATGAGCAATATTTTATAATAAAAAGTGCTTGGAAGCCAGTTCAAAGTATGCTTGCATAGCTCTTTTGCACGTATGTTTAACAAATGCAGTTATCGGATAAGCGTAAAGATTAAAAAAAGAACAAAAGTTTGTATTTATATATGAATATTTGTAACAAATGAGAGACAAATAAGACAAATCAGCCAAATATTTATATATTTTACTTTCCACTTTCTTCTTAAATATAAAAAAAAAATATATAATTGAAACGGTTAGTTTATAAAAAAAATATATCGAAATATCCTTCCAATTTCTACGGGATGCATCATTGTCACAAATTAGTAGTAGCCAACAACAGTGGGCCTTAGACGTTAACAGCATTTAGAGCGTCTAGTCAATTTGGGCAAATATTTTTTTATTCGCCGCTTCCAAAAGTAATCGCGAAGTTATCGAGAAATACGAGATTGCTTATTTGTTCTACTTCAATCATTAGAGTTTGTAAATTATATTCACGAGGAAAAGTTTATTTAAGCTTTGCTTGTATCACCCTTTTCATACATTGAACCACACGCTCCCATATGCCACCCTCTGCAGGATTGTTCGGGCAAGTTAATTGTCAATATACTAGGTATGGTCAAAAAATAACAGTTATTTTTAATTTTTTCAAAAGTATTTATTTATTCATCAATAACTATCTTGTCCTCTTCAAAGTATTCCCCCTCAGATATAATACACTTATGCCAGCGTTTTTTCCAATCCTCGAAACACTTCTGAAACGCGTTTTTGGTATCGCCAACAGCTCCTGTTTCGATTTTTCTTTTATCTCCTCAATCGTAGCAAAACGCTTTCCTTTCAACGGTGTCTTCAGTTTTAGGAAGATAAAAAAGTCAGCGGGAGCCAAGTCCCATGAATACGATGGCTGAGGCATGATTACGGTGTTGTTTTTGGCCAAAAAATTACGAACAAGCGACGATTTATGTTTTATATATATTATTACTCGCGCTTGTTAGCTCAGTATATGTACCCATTACCAATAATATTTCCATATAATTCCCTATTATTGAAGGTACATAATGTTTTTTATTTGTTATTTTAATTTCTGATAATTTGATATTATATGAAATGCAGAAAAATTGATTTTAACCCCAGACACTGGTTTGGTGGAGCGATTTGTTTGGTCAGAGTTCAGAGTTCGCTGCCGCATGTTTCATGCCTAAAACATCCGTAAAAATTACTTCGCATGAGCCGAACGATATGCCAACATCATCAGCAAACTCTCTAATAGTGATTCGACGATTATCCCAAATCATTTTCTTCTGTACTTCAATGTTTTCATCGGTTGTTGACGTGCTCGGGCGACCAGGACGAGCATCGTCATTGACATCTTCTCGGCCTTCCTTAAACCGTTTATACCACAATTGAACTTGTGTTCTGCTCATAGTAGACTCGCCAAATGCCACAGGCAACATTTCAAGTATCCTTGCACGTTTAATTTCATTTTTTACGCAAAACTTAATACAGTTTCTTTGATCCATTTTTTGAAATAGTAAAAAATTGAAGAGCACACCAAAACACGACTAACCTTTTTATCTGTCAAAAACAAACTGACAATCCAAAATGGCTGATATTGTCAACATAAATAACAGACCACATGTCCAACATGACCAACATAAAAAAAATGCGAAAATCGCACATACGTACCTCACGAAAATTGAAAATAACGGTTATTTTTTAATCATACCTCGTATGACTTTTGTCTAGTATTCGATGCATTGAATTCTTTCAATTAAATTTCGAAACTTTTAATCATTTTCCAAGCAACCTTTTTTCAATGTGTATTTTTTTTTTTTGTTGGTTAGTGTTTTACTTTAATAAAAGCAAAAGTTTTATATTTTAATATTATAAAATAGAAATGTATGCAAATTGCTGCTAATTAGTGGTTTCAGCAGGCTTTTATCTTGTCTAAAAATATTTCTTTTATATATTTTATGGTTATTAATCGATAAACTGACTTGTATTTATTTGTATTAATATTTTATATATTTAAGTGCACCCTATACGAGTAGTGTGTTATATTTTTAACCAAAACTAAAAGCGCTTTTTAATTATAGAACCATTTTTTTTTGAAATTTTAAAAGAAAAAAAAAAAAATATGATATTAATAGTAGATAAGGTATGCCGTATTTATTAGACAATTTTTAATATCTTTAGGCTCAAAAGTAACACAATAAGCTTAAATTAAAAAATCAATACCAAATGATGAAAAGTTCTATGAAAATAAATATATTAACTTGATCAAACATTTCATAAGCAGTACAAATTTTTTAGAACCTTAAAGGAAGCAGTTCCTATAATAAGCTTTCTTGTTAAGTGAAACGTGATGAGCACTTTGATATTGGTTTCTAGTCATGGTACATAAACATAATAGGTTTTTTAATTGACTAAATAACACTGGTCAATACTGAACACTTTTCCTGAGTATTTGATTTCGTTTTCGATTTACTAAAGTGAGCTGTGGCTACTTTCTGTAAGCTCTATACGAGAACTTCTGCCATCGAAAAGTGTAAAAGAAAAAATTTTCGATTTATGAGTAGAAATTGTTTCTGTAGTTGAATGTGAGAAAATGCAGAGCTGTTCCATCTTTATTGAAATCTTCCAATAATTCAAATGTCAAATACTGTAAAAAGTGTCAAAAAAAAAAAAGAGAATGAATGTACTTCTACATGAAATTTTTGTTTGTTAGAGCTAAGTGTGAATAAAAATATTGAAAAATAGTGCGGTGCCATTACCTTTTTAAATGTGTTATGCCCCATAAAAAAAAGAAAAAGATTATTTATGTGCTGCACAAAAAAAAATTTTGATTTCTTAACTGCTGCTGATCTTCTACATTGGACACACTACCGGCAAGAATACGAAAAGCAATATTATGCATTTCAAATTAATTCTTTTGTTTTTTTTTTTAATTGAAAAAAAAAACTCTGCTATGAACGTTTGTAAACAACAAAATTTCAATCACAATAAGCAAACCGGCTGACTTCGAAATTTCGATTTTCTTCTCCCTTATTTTTCTTACCAAAGGAATTTATGATTAGAGCACTGTTTTCTTGAGAAAATTTTTTATTGCGGGAAACAAATTTCTCGAGAATATTCATGATTGGGCTGAATATTTAACTACAGAAAATCATTCAAATATATTTATTTTATGTTATTTATTAAGTTAAAAGATTTAAATTTAGTAATTTTAATTTTGTCATTATTTTTTCACTCATCTCTCATACATTTTGAAATTTGAGATATTTTGACAATATTGTTACAGAAACACTTTCACTTTCACACATTTCTGTATAATAAAAGACATTTTGTTTCAATTCTCATCGTTTCTTGTTAAGTTCTATTGTTTTTGTGAAAATTTTTTCAATACGAGAATAGCAGAAACGAGTTCCTGATTACGAAAATAACACTGGTTTTTTCTAAAAGATCTAGCTTACAGTCAGATTAAAAAGTATGACTACTTTATACACTTTATTTCATACAGTTGCTGTGGTTGACAAAAATAAATTATTTTTATAAAATTTTCTTGAACAAAGATTCCAACAGTAATCAGCCATCAAATCTCAGTCCCACCTCCCTTAGTACGAATAACTTGGTGAGATATTTCGCATTCATCTTCACTGTAATTTCCAAGGTGTTCAAGAAATTGATCGAAGTGAACATAGTGTAGTTTAGTCCAACATATTGTTAACTAATTTTAAATATTGTCCTTATTTATGATATCCAGAACCGTTTGAATCGCTGCAACGAAACATTCTCAGGTTTGCAGTTCAAGTTAGTTCATAGATTTAAAAAAATTTTGTTCTATCATCTGTTGGCTAATTTGTGGTCCCTGTAAAACCTAAAATTTAATTTTATTTTTGCTCAGCTAAAACAATTTGTTCCACAGACAAACAATAAATTCGCCATCGTAGGCCTATGAGCAGAATACAACGTCGGATATAACCACTAACTCGGTTTACAGAGTTTGTGCCCGTAATATTTGCCATACAAAAATGACAATTTTCATGATGGTTACGAGCTGAGTGCTAAATCATTTTTGTCCTGAACTTAAGAACATATCTTTTTCCACTTGTCTATTGTCACAAAGAAACAACACAATTTTGTCATACATTATTTAGCAATCACGATTTTTGTAGATTGAAGATTGCAAATATTTACTTCAAAGAAGTTAAAGTACGCATATTTTACGAAGCCGGTGATCGACTTAAGATGTTTTGCAAAGATATATTCGCCACACATAACACGCAAATTTTGTGTCAATATAAATAAATAAAATTATTTTATGTGTTTTATAAAACTTATTGTAATAATTAATTCTTTTATAGCCCTGTTTAGAAGAAACAAAAAAAAATGATTAAACATGTTTGATATATTCTAAGGGTTCTGTTAAACGATACTAATTTATCATTTTTGTTTATTAATTTCCTACCAACTCTGAATTTGAAAATAAACGAACACATCATTTGTATGGCTCATTTTAGAACAGAATTATTCCTTCTGGGCTCTACCCTTTTTTGAGAAAATGTAAAAATATTTTTAGTGCTCCATTTTTTTTTTCTTTCAACTGAACATGAACGCATTTGGTCACCAAGTTGATTGTCAATAGTAAAAGCTTCAATAACACAAAAACAACAACAGCACCAATAACAGTAGAATATTATTTAAGACCAGCGGCATTTGACTGCAACATCTTTTTGTTGTTCGTATGTCTTGTAATCGTATGTTGTGCAGAGTCTTAGGTACCACCTCACGTGTATTTTCACAATAAATAAAAAAAAATATATGTACGAGTATATATAAACTCGCAGTTTATAATGCGTGTAATGCGTGTTTTGTTGATATACATTCTTGTTGTTGCAGTAGCAACAAGAAGTGGGTTGAATTATTATTAAAAAACACATTCTCTTTAAGGAATAAATTAAAAATAAGTTAAATTCAGCTGTACCGAGTCTCATATACCCTTCACTGTATTCGTAAATATTCTAAAAAAGAATATCTTTATATGAATATATAATTCTATGGTACGTTTGTTTGAGACTGAACTTTTCCTAAGCGGCTGGACCGATTTCGATTTGAACGAATTTTTTTGTATGCCCTGAGTCGTTTAGAGTGCAAATCAGCACGGCAGGAGGCCGTGGTATCTAGGTTATTTATATTCTACCTGTTTTTACTTAGTACAAATTCTTAGAGTAAAAATTTTATATGTTCAGAATAACCCAACTTATGTTTTTATGGAAAAAAAAATTTTTATGCCTACTTTTTTCAAATCCTCAGGTAAATTCATTTACAATTTTAATTATCAATTAAAAAACTTAAAGTGTCAAGTCAACGCCATAAATTTCAATATGAACAATGGATTTCTGCATTACTTTTTCATTGAATTCGTTATGGTAGTAAAGAAGCATAAAATTTAAGCAGCTTGCAACATAATTAATTTTTGTATTTAATATTCACTATAGGTTAGGTTAGGTTCACTATAAATAAGAATAGAAATTATATATTCAATTAAATTTTTCAATTTAAAGTGAAATTAATCGCGAATTTGTGCCATACAAATCGGTGGCCTCCGTTTCTTCCCAGGACGATTTCGTTAACTATCCACCTGAGCTTTTAAGAATTACCAGGACTACTAACTCACAACCTAGAGCTGAAAGCCGGAGCGGTAATTACAATGTTGTGAAATATAAGCCAACCACGTCTTTGCAATGGCACTCGGCTTGCGGTAAAAAACGGAAAATACAAAGGAGAAGATATTTTGATAACACAAACCCTAATGGTTTCTACTAATATGTCATTCCATTTTAAACGCTTACAATTTGCGGTACGACTTGCATTCACAATGATGATTAACAAATTTTTGAGGCATTTACCTTGAAAATCAATGCTTCTTCCATAGTCAACTGTATGTTGCATATACCCGTTCCGAACAAAAAAAAAATATTATACGAGTATATTATACAGCGTTATGATATCACAGCAAATCAATAGAAAAAAACTATTTATTGATTCCAATTGGTTATTTAAATATCCAATGTATGTAAATAAAATATCATAAATTTCATTGTAATTAGAAATATAAATTAAACAAACTACTTACAATGATTATTCAAAATTCGAGTCAGCTGGTATATACAGTGCCGGTAAAAATTATAACACTGACTGCATTTATTTTATTGACTACCGTACTAAGTTCCTGTTATCTATTTTTGATGTTTTTGGATTGCATTGTGATATAAATAAAGAAAAATGTAAAGTCTGTTGATACAAAAAATGACACTGAACGATGTCTAGGTATTTTTAGCACACATTTTTTAGTTTATTGTTACACCTATTGTAGAATTACAAACTTATTTAAAAAAAATACCAGATACCAGACGTTAAAAGCATTGCAAAGAGCAACGAAGAACTATTATTCAAAGAATGATTTTAGAAACAACAAAAAGAATTACAGATAAAATTATCTGTCCAAACCGTTCACTAGCATTTGCGAGAACACAATATAGAAGTTTATAATCCCAGAAAGGGTTCCATTGTTGACTGAAAAAATATAAGCAAACGTTTAAAATTTAGTTACGAATCGTTTATATTTAAATGAAGGAAAATTTTATGGACAGAAGAGAGTAAAGATGTTTTCAATGGTTGATAAGATTCTCTTTCTTATATTAAACAACTTCCAATCACAAACTGCAATCCAATGTGGAATGTTAGCAATTTATTACATAAAACATCAATGGACCCAATATCTACGTTGGTATTTTATAAAAGAGTCTTATATTGCAAACAGAACAATGACTCGAAGAATGCTAAGTCATAGACTTGAACGTGGAGTGGCCAGACCTTAACCCAATATAAAATTTTTAAGCTGAAGTTCGGAAAATGTATGTAAACCAAAACCAACCAAAAACGAACAACTTTGATCTGTAGTTAAGAAGCCGTGTGAAAATATTCCCAGGATATGAAGCCCTGACTAACACAAAGTCGAAGGCAATACGACAATATATTGGCATAAATAATTAATTTCTGTATTGAAAATATTAAATTTTGTTCAGTTTCAAATGTTTTATCAAAAATAGTGCTAATTTTTTTAACTGTCAAATTTTTACTGTTAAGTCCCCATTTACATTATGGACTTTTCTGTCCGGACAGACGAATTTTGTAGCCGAGGGGGCAAATACGCAAGGTGTGTAGTATACGACCGTCTGTACTAGACATTTTTGTGTCTCTCTTTTCAACTTTTCGTAATAATCGTCTTGTTGCTTCATTTCATGCGTGTGCATCTAACATCCAAAAGTTACAAAGAAGACAGTCGAGTATTTTACGAACAATAGTCTGCGCCGCCTGGTATATAAGAAATGAGAATATCCAAAGAGATCTAGAAATTCCAACGGTTCGAGAGGAAATTGAAAAATATTGCACTAAGTACGTTCACAAACTGGCGACACATCCAAACGCCCTCGCCAGGGACCTGTTACAGTTCGAGAAGTGATACCTTGCGCCTAGTGAGAAGAGGGATATAATTTTTTTTTTTTTTTATTTAAACGAAGAATATTCCTTTTATTTTAAGATTTGAGTACAAGTAACTAGTTATTACATTGGTAATAATTATTTAAGTTTTTTCTTTTTATATTTAAGATTTGGATACTTATTGTAATTTTCTTATAGAAAGATTCAATAATAATAAACAATTTAAAAAAAAAAAAATTCATTTTTGTACACTGTATTAATTTGCAAATATTTTTATAGAAATCAACTTTTAAAATGTATTTATTTATATATAATTAATGATTATTGAGTCACAGGAAGGCGAAATATTGAAAATAATAAATAATTATATAAAAAACAAGACTAAAGCTCAATAATCATTAATTATATATACAAATAAAAGTCTAAATAAATAATTATGTGTATTTATTTATTGTTATTAATTTAATTTGGTTTTGCTTAAAAAGTTCTTTTCAATTAATTTTCATACAAATCAATGAAGCACCTCACGAAAATAAATGGAAAGAAGAATAGAAAAAAATTTTTATCTGGCCATTAATGTCGGAAATGTAAGCGGTTTATGAAAGAACAAAAGAGAATTAAAAAAATATCCAGCAATAAATGTCCATAATGTAAATGGGGATTAATTGTATTTAGTAAACTATTTTCTTGAAAGCCAATAAATTAAAAATTTTTTTCATATCATAGACACTCTTTTTTAATATATTTTAATTATTGTTGAAAAAACTTTCCGCCAAGTAAACAAAGTTAAATTTTTTCCATATATGTTTTTAATGAAATGTCAAAATTGACAAAAAAAGTTTTTGAAACATCAATTCTTTTTTTAATACTAAAATAAAAAACTAATTTCAGTCAAAGAAATTCAAATAACGAGATCTAGAAAAAACTCCATTGCGGGATCACTATTTTTAAAAGCAATACATAAAATGTTTGTAGGTAAATTCTCCATTTTTAAATAAAAGCAAGAAATTGTAAGAAGTATATCTAATAAGAAAGCTAAATAAATTTATTTCAATTTTTTAATAAAGAGATTTAAATACAACAAAAAATCTCTTGCTGTAAGATTTTTGTATGTATTTGTAGTTCTTTTACATACAAAGCATTTAAAAAGCAAATATAACACCGATTGTCTGGTTTCGTGTTTGTTTGCACATACATTATGCACACGTGCAACTTAAAAATTTCCATTAAAAACCAAAACAGAAATTAGTGAAAAACCAAGGTTGTATTTTTGATTCTTGTTGGCCAACTATGAACCTATTGTTCAGACTTTTGGCACAGACATTACGACTGATCTGCCTCATAAGCCTGAATACCACGTTTTTTTTTTTGTCCGTTTTGTATTTCGAAAAAATATACAAAAACGCACTCAGAAAAATGGTAAAAAATGTAGTTTGTTATACTTTAGAGTTCATAATAAGTCGGGCTGAATTTCAATTGTACGTGAAAACAACAACAGCTGAGAGAGTGGTATGCTATACTTTTCTGTCCATTACCTAGGGACTTCAGAAAGTTGATTTCAACGACTTGACGGACAGACGCATGTGCGAAATCGACTCCGTTATTTATAAGGATCCACAATACATACTTTAGAGGGTGGCACATGTACGGTATAGAAATTACAAACGGAATCACAAACATATATATTCCCTTCTTACTTACAGTGAAGGGTATAATAAAAGCGCAAAGAATAAATTAAAAAGCATTATGTTAAGCAAAAATATTGTTATGATTAAAAGCCACATGCAAAATTTGTTTCACTTTTATGGTACATACACACACACACATACCCTGTTGTGTATGTTTCCTTTTACTTTTTCTTAACAAAATGTATAATTCTGGAGCTCATATTGTTTTTTTTTTGCATTTATAAATCAAAGAAATTACTTTTAAAAGCGGGTGGTAAAAATTCTATACTAATGGAGTCAGAGCAACATGTTGCTTTTAATGAACAAACCAAAGAGAAAAACGAAATTAATAAATAAGTTTTTGTTTTTATTTTTGTTACCACAAAAGGAACTTTATTTAAAAATACTTTTAATACGAGTAAAAAGTTCTTATAACTTTTTCTCAATTAGACAGTTTTAAAATTAATTGCATCACTGGCAAACATATTTAAATTTCTTTTTTTTTTTCATTTAATATCAATTTTCAATTTTGCATTAACAATTTTTGCTTTCATATCGTTTTTAACCACCTTAAAAGGTTTGGGGATTTTTATTTTAATTCAATTTATTAAAATTCCAATTTACAAACATAAACTATATACGAGTATATAATATAAAAGAAATGTGACTTATTGAAATTTTAAAAGAACAAACTGCAATTTGAAAAACAAAAAGTGATGTTTATAAAGACAAAAGTGCAAAACAAAATTGTTGGCTACTTTTTTTCTTTTTTCTTGAGTACGCAAAAAAAAAAATAACCAAAAGCGAAATTTCGTCATTCGCTTCGCAATTCATGTTTACTCGTCGACATTTTCGTAATTCTGATATAATCGACGATATAGTGGTTATTATATTCTTCTACAAATCCGTGTGGACAAATCACAAGTGTATGGCTAGCCTAAGCCAGTTTTATTCATATATAATTGAAATTGAACAAATGAAACTAATTAATTTCATTAATAAAGTGATTATATTATATTTAATTTAAATAACTTAATTGGTACAATTACTACTGGGATTTTCATTCTCTTTTGAAATTTTTTCTCCAAGAAATCTATGGGAGTAGTAGTTACCTGATGATGGGTGTAGCTTTTGTAAAATGGTAAATATAGATATGCTATTCTTTTAGCATTTATTGTATTAGTTAAACAATACAATTTGAGCTAAAATAATTGCAATTAGTAGCGAAAAGTTTAAAATTTTATTAAGCTTCATCTCACCTTCATAAAAACATTCGTTGCTTATCATCAGGATGGATAAAACACTAGACTTTTTCAGGCATTTCGAAGCTATCATCAGTGAATGCTCATTTTGGAGAAACAGTATGGTAATAGATTTTAATTGCCATCTTCAAAAATTTATTTATATTGTCAGTCGTGGTAATGGATACAATATATTAACAAACTTTTTCCGATCGGTGCTGATGAGCCTTATTATGTGAAGGAGAAAAAGAAGTTACAGGATTAGTGGACATCTCAAATATACATGGCGTAGTCAAAAAGACTAATGCCAAGCACTCTAGGGCAAATGTTCTTCTGAACCTCATCAGAAATGAAGTTAAATTTAGTCTTTTTCTCGCATTTGCCCTTTCATGATTTTTTCACAGATTTCTTTTGCTTTCAAAATAGCCTTAAAAAGCTATATGATGATGTATTTATTTGCATTTTTATTTTAATTAAAATAAATCATACTAATGCCCAATATTTGACTTCGAACTTAAGTGTCATTTGAACTTTAAGTTCTATTTAGATACAAAATTGAGTTTCTAACTATAAACTCAAATCATATTGCAAATATTAAACAAATGCTTTTGACAGTTGGTTTTTTTTTTTTGTATCTCGTACAAAAAAAAGTAATACAAAAACAAACAAGTAAAGAAAGAAAAATAATTAAAATTAGTTCTGATGAAGAAGGCATGACTGACGCTGAAATCTCTAAAATATTAATTGGATAATTATCAATAATTTTTGATAATTCATAATGCTGCCACACCTTTATTGCAAATAAATAAGAACAATCAATTAAGACTGAAGCACTGTAACTGTATTTATGTATGTGCAAGTTAAGTTCAAAACGAGAATCAACTAATTCTCGATTTAAATACGAAGTCAAAAACTGAGGATAAGACTGAAGAAAATTCCTGAACACAAATTCGAATTTTAATTATATTAAATTTATATTTCTTTAAATTTTTTAAGAAAAAGTCGCATTGTTTGAAAAAAAATTTTTACGTTTGCTTTATATAGATTTTAGGAATGAAAAATAGTATTCGGCTACTCCTCATAAATTATATGCGTTTTATATTCAGCATGTACTTCATGTCGACGATTTATTTTTCAAGTTACATTTTTCGAAATGGCTTAATTATGCTACTGTTATGTTTTAATATTTATTATTCGATTTATTATATCTTAATTCATTTGGTGTTTACTTATTAAAAGCAAGATAGCGAGTGAGTTAACATTTTACTGAAATCCATAACGCTACCTTTCTTAGTACATAAGACAATTGTTGTTATCATTACAATGTAATGGTATGTACATATAAAACAATTAAATAATAGCTGTACTAACGTACCATTAAATATTCAGTGACAGCTTAAATTAATCTTAATATTATAACCGTACTTTTGTACAGTGCATTACAAAAGTACGCCCGTCTTTTTTATATTTGTATACAATACTACAGTTACAGAAAACTATCTTAAAATAATCTCTTGCGACAAAAACTTTGTTCTAAATAATACTGCCTAAATAAAAAATACCTTCATCAGTTTGGTGTATTTAGTATTAAGTTTTCTGGTACCATTTAGTACGGCAATTTTTATTACCATAAAGCAAGTTAAAAATATAAGCAAAAAATCGCTTTGAAATCAAAGTACTAAATTCTTTTTGCACGCATTATAAATATAATCTTTGAAAATATTAGGTAAATGTTGCTATGTTTCAATATAAATAGAAATTTTTAGTTTTTGTTGTTTTATGTTTGTCATACAAAATTTTTAATTATAAGCTTTAATTTTTCTTTTTTTTTTTTTGTATAATAGTAATTAACCCAAGTTGGCGACAGCTACAACAGTGGTCGTGTGTCCATGTTGCCGTGCTGTCTCGAAAATAATGATTTTCATATAAGCACAAGTATTCTATTTTTGACAGGTTGTAGTCGGTAGCTTGCTGTCTCGAATGTGTTTAATGCAAATCAGACAAGTACTTGGCGTTATGTTTGTATGTGTATTAAAGGATTATAAACCACAGTTGATGGCTCAATATTCACTGTTGGTTTAACAGCTTAAAGTACTGTGATGAAGTTTCTTTTATTATATTTTCCTATTTAAAACTAAAGTTTCTTTAAAGTACTAAAGCCTTATCCACATGCTTTGGTGGAGACTAAGAACAAGGTAAAATTAATAGAAGAAAAAGCTTTTCTAATAGTTTTGTTTTTTATCCATCTATTTAACCAAATATATACACACATATATATATGTAAGCCATAAAGGGCATTATACATAAATTTGAAAGAGAAAATAATTAAAAATATGCCAACGCATAATTTAACTACATATAGCAGTAAAAGCGACTATAATCTACTCTAACGTAAGAAGATAGTGAAGGCTCAATTATCACTTGAGTAAAACTAGTACGTCTTGCTGTCCCTCAATATACAATCGGCAAAATTTGCGAAAGGGTTATGTGAATTTGCTGAATGGTGCGTAAGAAATTTTTGAGTTCCTATATTATATGTTTTGCGAGCACATAAGCGGAATTCACTTTTTCTTGCTACAATGCGTGAAAGACCTATTCTAAATACAATTGTAACAAAAAAAATCATCGCAGCTGATTTCATAGAGAATAAACATAAACAAATCACTCATGTATATATTTTTTTTTAAATAAACTTTCGAATTAATTAAATCCTTGAACCAACGGCAATGCCAAAGTTATCAGAAAAAACCAAAATCATAAATTTTACAGTTTAAAATGCTCTCAATGAAATTGAATTTCATCATTTTTTTCGTTTCTTTTCTTTTTTTTATATTTACATGGAACGCGTATATAGAACAGAGTACGATTTTAGCTCAGCCGCAGTACATTTTTGATACTTAAGGCAGCAGCTAAAATTACAATGCAAAATAAGCTCCACTTGTTGTATGAACTTTTTTAAAATTTGATTTTAACTCATGGAGTTTTATATAAAACTATAATTTTTTTTTATTTTAGCAGTGTTTTTTAACCAAACATAAATTCGATTAAAGCCTTGGTTGGTTATTTAAATGTCGCCTACTACCGCTGTACAATTTGATAACTCTGAACTTTAGGTATTTATTTCGTTCAGCTGTTTTGATGGTGCAAACTTTTCAAAATTTTTTGGCACATTTGCAATATCTGCAAGACTTGCAAGGGTAGTTTGCATTTCAGAGTGAATGTATTTTCCAATTTTGTTTTCGTTGTTGCTTATAAAAGGTGATTTTATAAGAACTATCGGAAATTTAAAAAAAAAACACATAAAATTCAGAAAAATGCATGAAATATTTATTTGGATCGATAGTTGGGTCGATATAATTTAATGTTTGAAGATTATTTCATGCAAATGTTGGCCGCGGCTGCGCCTCAAATGGTCCATCCGCTTAGTCCAATTTTGGCATACTCTTTCCAACATTTCGGCCGGTATCTCACGAATAATGTTGGCAGAGCACGCATTTTGGTAATAAAATTCAATAATTTGCAAGCGTTGTTCGTTTGTAAGACGATTCATGATTAAATTATAGACCAAACTGAAGATGTTTGACAGTGACACAAGATACAAAACGTGCGTGAGCTGTCAAAACTAGTGTTGCCAAAAAGATAATAGCAAAAAAATCACTCTTTATTAAACGAATAATTTAGGGAAGAAAATGGAAAATTGGTATTAATCATGTTCAATTCAGTATTAAGTACTTCTAATTCTAATTCTTGTCTCCGAGACCTTTTTCAAAATTTTTTGCATTCGATTATTTTTTATTTTAGGTGTAACAAGAAGATATTTTAGTCAAAGTCAAATTTAATATCAACCAGACCAATACAATAATCTCAAGGTTTCACTTATTTATTCTTTTATTTGGTTGCCAAATGAGAATTTTTTGTGTTACAAGAACGTTTTTGTCCCGGTTTTTTTGCTTTATACTCACTTATGTTTCAATTTCAAACTTAAAATAAAAATCGTTACCACTTATATTTTTTATTTAATTCAATATTAAAAAATCTTTCATGAACAGAAGCAATTGCCCTTACAAATTTATTCATAGTTTGCCCTCAACACATTTTAGATTAATATTCGAAACAAACAAATCTTAGATTCAAATAATCATTTGCTTTGTCTATTTGGTCAATGCACTCTCGTTTCTACATTATGCAAAATATTTAAATTAATTATTTAAACTGCAGAAAAATATTCCTTTGCATAGCTTCTTTGTGTATAATATGATGCTTTTCATAAAAATTAAATGCTAAGAAATTGTTAAAGAACAAAAAAATATAAACCTGCAAAGTAGACCCTGGAATGAGAAATTTTTTTTATTTACGAATGTGTTTCTAACGACAACAGTCAAGCCAAACATGCAAAGGGTAAAGTTACATACAACAAACAGACTAAGCACAGATAGTTAAGCATGAATTGCAAAAACATAGAAAACAAACTAAATTCGGCTGTGACGAGTATTATATACCCTTCACTATTGCAGCTAAATATTCCAAGCAAAAAAAGAATTAGATAAGATTTTTAATGGAATCGCAAATATTGATTAAAATAATTTTCTTTGAATACGTAAAATAAATAATTAATTTAAGTTAAAAATTAACCTTACTTTTAAAACTAATAAAATGACTGCAGATACTCAATTTTTATGCATTAAAAAAGAACATTCTCAGAAATTTTAATATGATTTTAACAGGAAATGAACAATTTTTAAAATGTTTTAATGTGTTTTTTATAAAAAATTTTTAAACGATTAGATGGCCCGTTTCGCGTATAAACATTTTAAATTTAATCCAAATATATTTAATTAAATACTTAATATCAAATAAAGGATTTCAAATTAATGGCGAAAGTCAAAAACTTCTCTTCAGCATCCAATTTTCAGTAAGATTCTCTATTTGTATGTCTATTCCACACAGTTCATTTAAAGACATATTAAAGGGCTGCACAAACATGCTTGAAAGCCACACATCACTACAAACGTGCATAATATTTTTTAATAAAAATTACTTGTAAGCCATTTCAAGTATGCTTGAGCAGCCCTTTTATACGTATGCATACCCATACACGTTAGTGTAAAACCGATTATCTGGTTTCGTGTTTGTATGCACAAGCATTACGTCCAAGTACAGGTAAAAAATTGCCATAAAAAAGGAAAGCAAAAATTAATGAAAATGTAAAATATCGGCTGTATTTTTGATTTTTCTCGGCTACTTGTTGACAGATTGCTCTCAATCTTTGCAACAGAGAGTGCAACTATCATTTTTGATAAAACTGCATACAACGTTTTTATCCGCTTTGTATATTAGACAAAACAAGGAAAATAACTCACTTAGAAAATGGTCAAAAATGGAGGTATTCGCCGTTAATTACTCATAGCTCAGCCATATATATACGGATCAGGTAGAATTTCAATAGCAACTGAAAGACAGAAACTACTGACAGATTGATATGCTCAACTCTTCTGTAAGTTTTCCAAGTGGGTTCAGAAAGTTGATTTCAACGACTTTACAGACAGGCAGATAAACTCTGCTGTTTATAAGGATTCAGAATATACATACTTTATAGGGTGCCCCATATCCAAACAAAATCACAAACTTATATATAACTTTCTTATTTACAGTGTAGGGTATAATAAATAAAAAATAAATTAAAAACATTTTATATTAAGAAAATATAATGGAAATAAATTTAACATGCAACAACTTGTACAGTGAGTGACAAAGAAAAGGTAAACATAATTTTTTTTTTTAGGAATAACTGTTGATGGACTGTGATGGGCAAAAGAAGGTGAGCATAACAATATTTACAATAATATATTTGTATTTTGCCTAGTGTTTTTCACGGGACAATATCCAATACCGTAATCCCGGGAAATTAGTGCGGGAATTCCCAAGATTTATCTTACGTAAAAAATTGCAGCACTAGTGTTTTAACAATAACAGCTGACATTTTTTGGCGCTTGTTTTAATTTGTTTTAATATCATTTTTGCAAGGTTCATAATTCATTTAGGTAAATATAGAAGCCTCTGGAATACTTTAAGTCTTTTAATAATTATATAATTATACAAAAGATGGAAGAAGGAAAATCCTATACATAGGAATATTCCAAAAAGAAAGAAGTGGACACTGCTGATTGTTCCCTATGTTCCAGAATACAAATTGAATACTCAAAATCTAAAGCAGAACTCTACAAAAATTAAGAAAAACACAAGGAACTATTTTACATTAAGTAAATGATAAAAATGAAAATATAAGTGTTGTAGTTCCTAAAGATGTGTTCAAGTCATATAGAATGTAAAAAATTTATAATAAATATATGGATTTTCATATGTACGTCAAATATTCATTTTTTGTACACGCAAAGAAAAAAGATGATTAAGTGTTTTCACCGCAAACATAATTTTTTCTTCAAATAAATATTATTATTAATTGGAAGCATCTTAACATTATTATGATCACGATAAACATGTTTTTAGATCAACCATATCATTATTATATTATTTTTAATAAAATTTTAACTGAAACCATAAATATGCTTGAAGTAAACATAATAATGGAAAAAATATGGTTGAAAGTAAATTGTTTTCTATTTTGTCTCTTCCGTAATCATATAAATAAAGTGCGTATAAAACAAATATTTAATCGTTCAAAATCAACTGAGCTTTATGGCTGAAGTGGTTAAGTGGAGAGCTAATGCTTCTTGACTGTATATCCCCTAGTTAGAATCGTAGTGGAGTAAATAAATTTATAAAGAAAATCAAATTAGCCTTACAATATAATATAATAAATAAATATAAATTAAGAGAATCGAAAAAATCAGCCAAATAAAAATTATATTTACATGAAAACTTTATTATAAAAAAGTTATAAATTTTTAATTTGTTGGACATCTGCAATTGAAAGTCATTATTAATATGTTTGGTTTAAAAATATATATAGTTAAATACATTCTATTTCCACAAGAATATGGTTATTCTCACCATATTTTCTTTTAGTGTGTGCGATATGAAAAGCGTTATAAGTATTTGATGGCAAAATAAGCAAAATTATTAGTTCCACAGAAAAAAATATACCACAATTAAGTATTTTTATTTACAAAATTTTCATTTTAATTAAATCAATTAAATATTTAATGAATTTACTCAGTTGCAACATGGTCATCTAAATAAATGAAAATCAAATGTCGTTTGTTGGTAATCGTATCATAACTCAACTTAGGTTTTTACTGAAAGAAAAATTGACTTCGCAAACTTTTACTTCCACTTTTTAAATTTATTTAAAAATTTAATAATTGTCGCGGTAATCTTATTTTATTCTACGTCCACTTTTTTAATAAAAAAAATAATTGTCACGTAAAATTTATTTTTGTGTAAACTAAAGACCATAAATCGAGTTTTTAAACTCGCTGGAATTAATAGGATTGCAATTATATTTTAAGAAATGTAAACCAGTCACGACTTTGATATGACACTCGGCTTGGGTTAAAACTCTGGTGAACAATCTTTTCAGACCAACAATACTTAAAAAAACTACAAAAGAAAAAACCATCGGAATAGATTAAAATCGTTCCGACTGACATGTCATTCCATTTTAAACGCATACAGTTTCCTGTACGGCTTGCGTTCGCATTGACAATTAACAAATCTCAAAGCCAATCATTGCTTTTTGTCACTTGTTCGCGCTTAGAACACTTTCAACATTATTTGTTTACGCCCGAGACAACAAAACATAAAATTGAAATGAGTGCAATTACGATATCACAGCAAATCAATCGAAAAAAAATATTTTCTTTTCTTAATTGGTTACCTGAATATCCGTTTATCATTTCGAATATAAATAAAACAGCTTAAAATTCATTGGAATTACAAAAACAAATAAAACATACCCCAAGAGGTCAATTAGAAATGTATTCTTTGTGTGCCCAAATTACTTTAAAGTTATCCAAGCACACTCAATGCTTTTTTTTTAAGCCTACAGTTAAGTACAACTAACAGACCAATTTAAATTAACGCGGCAATTTTTTTATTTATCAAACAGTTTCATGCTCACTTAAAATGTATGAAGCAAACCGAAATAATGCGATGGCAGCGCTTAATTGTTAATTAGCATGTAACTTTCTTCTTACATGGACATGGAAAACTAGCTTTGCGGCCAACCCCCAAATAAGGCTTCTTTTGTATACTATTACTATGGTCCAAAATCGCACCGCGTGCATGATTGTTATAAAATTCGCTATACCCAGGTCCTGCAGATCCAGTGTGGCATCATCCTGCGTCTTTTCCCCGATGGAAACGTTCATACCTTTCTTGTTTTCCTTGACAGAAACTACAAAAGCGTGGTGTATCGCACAGACTTTACTCATGTGTCTACAGTGTCCTGTTAGTAGTCATTTTTCTGAAGTTCATCTGCGTAATAAGGTACAACTGAAGTTGTTATTCCCACCGCAGAAAGGCTCTAGACCTACAAAAATGGTATTCGTGCGCCTTTTAACGGGTGGCCCAAATGAGACCTAGTGAGCGTATTGTAGTCGTTGTTGGGGGTCTTGCGGTAAAAGCTGTTGCACAATTTGAACTTTGTATGGATACATCTTAAGATCCAGCTTTAAAATTCTCTGTAATGTTGTTCTGGGTATACCCAATTGGCCGGAACGGCGACGAGTTGAGACAGATGGATCATTTTGCAACACTTTGCTGCACAGCTTCCACGTTGTCTTCAGTACGAATATTTCGATGAACACCTCTTCCTGGACAGTCAGGAACTGAACCCAGTTCCTCAAAACGGCGAACTAAACTTGTAATCATGGAAGATGTGGGCGCTGATCTTACGTAAAAAAAAAAACGGCGATAATTTCGCTGGGTCAGAACAATTGATCGTTGAGAAGAATAATAAAAATCGATAATTTTAATGCGTTGTTGTGGCCTGTACGTATTCATTTACAATTTCCAAGAGTTCAGTTATAATCTGCAAAAAGAAAAAAAAATTATGTTAAAAAATAAAAAAGTTATTTGTGTTTCACATCAGCTGGTCTTATTTGGGCTACCCTGTACATTTGTATAGAAAGTAAAAACAATGTACGAAACTTTGTTTTTGTTTTCAATCGAAATGTCCGAAAGAAGATATCGTTGGCTTTAGTGGGGCCCGGCCAGTAATCTTTGTACATGTAAAGTATGAGTGTATACTCGCACTATAGCCTGTGTAAAACATCAAATATTTTTAGGGAATTGGAAAGTTACATAATGAACTTGAGCTGTTTTTTTTATCCATAGGCTTAAATAATTAGAAACAAAAACAAAACACCAGATTTTGGTTTTTTTTTTTTCATAAATTTTCCACAATTACTCTTCATTGTATTAAACATTAAGTAAATAAACAAAGCACAAGAAGTAGAAAAAAATCAACAAGAATGTTGAACTTATGGACACGCTCTTGGCCCTTGGGACATGAAAATGAAATGGTTAAAAGAAAATTTATACAAGTGATAAGGTTGTGAGAAGCGTTAGCAACTAAACATAAAAAATATCCACAACAACTTAAATGAAAGGAAAGAAGAAAGTCAAAGAGCGAGATAGAAAATAATAATAATAATAATACGTTTTTTACTTAAGTCTTTCTTTTCTTTTTCTGCCTTTTAAAACAAATCATTTGCCATGTTTATTGCAACAACAACTACATCAACAAAGAAAAAAATAAGTAATGAATTTAATGTTCTTAAAGAGTTAAAACAAAGCTCACTCACTGTAGAATAGACAAAAAGAAGTAATAAAACAGTTTGTAATTTGTAGAAATTCAACTAGAAAAACCAAATGTCTACCCGCGAATCTATTTAAGTTTGGCTGTTGACTGAGCCCTTTTAAGATACATATTTCTAAGACTTAAATGTTGGCCATTATATTCCAAGCGCGTATGTGTAATTGAGTATATTTATATAAATTTTATGTTTAGGCGTCTGCCTTTTTAAAATCAAATGATCATAAATCACCATGAAGATATCATAAAACATGCGTTGGTCTCTTGACGGTTTTTTCCATTTTTTTTTTATTTCTTTTCTTATAAATACAAACACATTTATACATATTCGTAAATTTTCTTATAATAGTTCATACATTTATTTGTTTGTGTAAACATATAAGACAAACTGCTAGACAGACAACCATTATCATAATGATACACCAACAAGCTTTTTTATTATGTTGTAGCGAATTTCACAATAAAAAAAATTAATAAAACATTAAAAAAAACATACACATTTCAAACATCAAACGCCACAAGAACTAATCAGTGCTAAGTCATGAGTATGCAATCCTTTAAGATAAACTCATAAATTCTTTGACAATAATGACAGAAAGGAGAAGAAGTTTTTTTCTTTTTTTGATAATTTTTTTTTGCTGATGAATGAACAGAAGTACTAAATGTCAGAAAAAGACAAAAGCTTCCAATTAATTCTCCTCTTATTCAAATATTTACAATTCTTTTTTAGTGTGGTATCTACGTGAAAATTTTTTAATTAAAATCTATGCAAATGTATGCACATGCATATCAATTTTAATTTTTAGAGTTGCAACATACATATTTTGACCATTTTATTTATTTCTATAAACATAACTGACTCTTTTATGCACATTGATAGTGCTAAATCAAGCCGCTGAAGCTCACAAGAAAGCATGTTTTGAGCCTTAGCGGAGAAATATTCTGCAGGAAATCGTAGTCAGTGAATAATCAAATATTTACTACAAGACAAAAAGTATACGTGATAAAAAAAAATTAAATTTTGGGATCTTCTTTCTCATGGGTGAATGTATCGACTGCCCAACATCATGACAGAAGCACTCTACGCTTAATGGTGCAACATAAACTTTTTTGTTGGAATTACTGTTGATGGACCAACAATCTATTTGTGTTCTGATTCATAAATTTACTTTTATAAGAATAGATAAATAATAAAGATAATGATCAGGATCTCAGGGTTTTATTTTGGCTTACTGCTAATGCCAATATGTTAATACAGTTTTAAACCCACAATAATGCAAATCTACTGGAAAATAACAATCTGCCTTAGACTAGCTTTAGCTATAATCACTGGGTTTATTTACTTATCCGATTTATTTTATCTTAGAGAGGGTGATCTCACTTTGCAATGGAATATTCTCGAGTCTGTCTGGAATTCCGCATATTTCAAGATCTCTGACAGGATTGATAAAACACTGACTGTAAAGGCCATAGGTAGACGTTGTAATATTATAATAGGTGAGCGGGACTTGAAGTTTTGTTATACCGATTGTTTGAAAATAGACACTTACAGGCCTCAAAAATCTCAAACATATTAAGGCAAAAATTATTCAGAAGCTCAGCAGAAAGTACTTCAAACTTTACGCTAAACTGCTAACAGGAAATTCTAGACTTAAATACAACATAAGATTGGTATGGTATATGAAGAGTGTAGACGTTTTTTCTAAGAATCACAAAAAACAATATATGCGTAGGAATGAGTAGGAAGTCGCAGAATGTGCTACTTAAGTAAAAGGTGATTTTATAAGAACTATCGGAAATTTAAAAAAAAAAAACACATAAAATTCAGAAAAATGCATGAAATATTTATTTGGATCGATAGTTGGGTCGATATAATTTAATGTTTGAAGATTATTTCATGCAAATGTTGGCCGCGGCTGCGCCTCAAATGGTCCATCCCCATAGTCCAATTTTGGCATACTCTTTCCAACATTTCGGCCGGTATCTCACGAATAATGTTGGCAATGTTGGCTTCCAGTGCGTCTATCGAAGCGGGCTTGTCCCTATAGACATTAGCCTTAACATAGCCCCACAAAAAATTGTCTAGAGGCGTTAAATCGCACGATCTGGGCGGCCAATTGACTGGTCCCAAGCGTGAAATAAACTGTTCACCGAACTCGCCTCTCAATTGGTCCATTGTTTCGCGTGCTGTGTGGCATGTGGCACCGTCTTGTTGAAACCACATGTCATGCAAGTCAAGCTCTTCCATTTTGGGCAAAAAAAAGTTTGTTATCATCGCACGGTAGCGCTCACCATTCACAGTAACGTTGTGATTCGCATCATCTTTGAAGAAATACGGCCCAATGATGCCGCCAGCCCATAATCCGCACCAAACGGTTGTTTTTTGTGGATGCATTGGTAGCTCTTGCAATGCTTCTGGCTGCTCTTCACTCCAAATTTTGTTACAATAGCTCGAATAGAAGCCTCAGTAGGTCGATTAAACTGACCATAAAATGGAAGAAGCGCGCGATGAACTTTCTTAACAGAGCACGCATTTTGGTAATAAAATTCAATAATTTGCAAGCGTTGTTCGTTTGTAAGACGATTCATGATTAAATTATAGACCAAACTGAAGATGTTTGACAGTGACACAAGATACAAAACGTGCGTGAGCTGTCAAAACTAGTGTTGCCAAAAAGATAATAGCAAAAAAATCACTCTTTATTAGTAAATTTATTAGTCAAATAAGAAATGTATATGTCATTTGATATGAAATCATTAAAACATCTCTACTGGACAATTCAGTTGATAAACAAAATGCTGCGCACTTTGTTATTTTGGCAAAAATAACAAGAGAAGAGAAAAGAAGTCTTTAAAATAATTTGTACTTGTTTGTTTCGTAAATACTCGTACGCATCGTTTGATAGATAAACGTGTGTAGCGAGAGCTTAGAAATAATTTGTGCTTTTTTTGTTTTTTTTTTTAAATAATTACAATAAAAATATTTGTACTATTACAAGCCACTCATTATAATTTACAATTAAATGCAGCACAACGTCTAACAATGGTCAGACAAACTAATGGCAAACTATTTAACCAACTAGCCCAACAACTTGACTTAATGCTGTTGTGACCTTGAACACTAGCCACAAATTGGATATCAACTAAAAGAAATCAAAGAGGGAATAACTTTATGGAAAAATAAAAAATATTTTACAAGAAAAATAAAATAAAAAAGACAGACTTAAAGAAAAACACGAATTACCATAACCACAACTAATTAACTTGTAAAATAAATATACAAGCAACAATTTTATTGTATTCTTAACAAGAATCTTAAGGATTTGTGGTTGCAGAGCAGACAGGTTGCAAATGGTCATGATTAAAATGCTGCTTGTTACTGACGATGATAGCTTTGAAAAACCATAAGTGGTTGAAAACTACTTATGGCAATTCTAAATAAATAAACTAACCAACTAATCAAACAGCTAAATAATAAATAAAAATGTACAAAGAGATTAGTTTTTAAATCATACACATTTAAACTGCAATAAAATAATGTGCATGTTCTTTATATGAAAATGAAATTTATCAAGAATTAAGAAAATAAAACTGAAAGTTTATAAAATTATGTTCGAGTTAAATGAAATTCTCATTTCAAAGAAAAAAAGGCCTTGAAGCTAAATTAAATATGTGAGTAAAGTGTGTAAGAAATGTTTTACAGAAGTGAAATGCAAACGTAAACTGACCTTTTAGAGGGCCTCTTATTAATGCTTTTGGAAGCAACGCAAGAAGCCTAAGCTGTCCACATTCAATTTCTTTGTAAGTGTTTCTCCACAATATTAATCTTTCAACAGAAAGCAGGAAATTTTTTACAACATTTTATTATATTTTTAGTAGCGACTTGTAATACAAGTTTCATGCTTTAACAAAAAAATACAATTAAGTTTTATATGATCGTTAATACGTATTAACACTTGTTGAGTGTAAATCTGATTCGCTTTAATAATTTATTTTCTAAATCTTAATTTATTTTACGGATCCCTCCTTCAACTTAACAGTTTTCAAAAAGAATTTATAAGTGATGCCCACACGCAAAGAAAAAATATGGTTGAGGCAACCATATTCTGGTGGAAACATAATATGATTGCATTTATGGTTGCTATAATCATAAAAGTGTTTACTTTCAAACATATTTCTTTTCAAATTTAATAATAATATTTTTGCATCTAACCAGATGTATTTTTAAAACAACCACATTATTTTTATATGTAATAATGATATGTTTTCATCTAACCGTTTATGTTTTTATGTCAAACATAATATTTTTATATGTAATAATGATATGATAAAATGTAATCAGATGTATTATCATAGTAACAACATTATTTTTACATGTGATAATACTATGTTTCCACCTAACCATATTTATTTTTAAAAGTAATCATGTTATTGTTATACTTTACCATATTATTTTTGGGGTATGTATAATAAATAAAACACAAATATTAAATTAATATACAGATATTTCACTTTTTATTTATATAATTTTAATATTTCCAAATGAAAAATAAAAAATTTTGAATTGATATACATAAAATTATTTTTAGTTATATAAATGTAGCCAGAAAAATTAGAAATTAGTGATTTTTTGTTAATAGATAAAAAAATTTCTTCCTTTTCAATTCTAAAACTTTGATAATGTTGGTCATAACCATGACTTAAAAGTCTTCGAACACATAACTTACAAGAATTATGAATGGAACAAATATGATCTATTAGTCCGAATAATGGAATATCATCTTCATACATACCTATATGTTCAGGCTTAAAAGCCATTCCTGAAAGCATATTCCAGAATCCCAATGAGTTTCAATTTTAAATATAAGTTTCTTAACAAATATCCAAAAGTGCTCACAGTCGTTTGGGTATTTGATGTTCATTGCCATAAAACAGTGAAAACAAACTTCTATAGCATGCAGAGCATTTTCAAACTTAATTCTTCTACCGCATACATCGGCATATGCAAGGCTAACACTTTTTACAGAGTCTCCGATCATATAAATTCTTGGCTGGCTCTCCAATTTTTTACGCTTTAAGTAATTTCTTGTTTCGTCGTCTGAAGTTAAAATATTCGAATGTTGTCTTCCAAATGGTCAAGCGTTTGTGGCTTATCCGCATAGACCAATGACTTTACATAGCCCCACAGAAAGTAGTCTAGCGGTGTTAAATCACAAGATCTTGGAGGCCAATTCACAGGTCCAAAACGTGAAATTAGGCGGTCACCAAACGTGCCTTTCAATAAATCGATTGTGGCACGAGCTGTGTGACATGTTGCACCGTCTTGTTGGAACCACAGCTCTTGGACATCATGGTTGTTCACTTCAGGAATGAAAAAGTTAGTAATCATGGCTCTATACCGATCACCATTGACTGTAACGTTCTGGCCATCATCGTTTTTGAAGAAGTACGGACCAATGATTCCACCAGCCCATAAAGCGCACCAAACAGTCAGTTTTTCTGGATGTAACGGTGTTTTGACATACACTTGGGGATTAGCTTCACTCCAAATGCGGCAGTTTTGTTTGTTGACGTAGCCATTCAACCAGAAGTGCGCTTCATCGCTAAACAAAATTCGCTTATGAAAATCGGGAACAACGGCAATCTCGTTTTGGGCAAATTCAACGAATCTACGCCTTACTTGATGATCGTTTGGCTATTCATAATGAATTGTTAAGCCAAACTGAGAATAAATCACTTGACAGCTGTTAAATCGGTCGCCATCTTGAACAGTAATGCCAACTTAAAGTTCTAAAAAACACCCTTTATTACTGATTTTTTTGCTTTCTTACTAATAATACGAATAAAACTTTTATTGCACTGATGTACGAGTAATGTGGTGGCTTTGTTTCACTTTTTGAACTAATACATATATTTAATATTATAATACATATTACAAATTTGCATGTATGTATGTATCTTTTCTATTCTTTTTTTCAACTAAGTTAATTAATCTACTTACCTTTTCAAATTTTTTGTTTTTATAGATATGTAATAAATACTTTTAAAATAATATACACATTACTTAAAATTTTTTTTCCTTAAAATGTAACTACTCTAGACGCCACGAACTGCAAGGTTACAAACACATTTTTCAACTGAAAAAATAATTATCAAGCGAGAAGAGTAAAATGATTTACTTCAACCAGCTGCTTCTCAACTGGAGCAGGTTTTACATGATAAGAAAATTGACATAGTCTTGCTCAATGAGACTTTTTTGAAACCTCGCCATAAATTTAAGCTGGGAGGTTACAAAGTGTATAGAGAAGACTGCACCACACACGGTGGAGGAGTACTCATTGCAGTCAAAGAGTGTATTCAGCATATATTGTTGCCAAGAAGGAGAACGCAGATTATTGAGAACATTTCAATCCAAATTACGCTGAATAGGCGGCAGGTTACACTTACCTCTGCGTACATGCCTCCGCGTCACTCTGCTGATTTCATAGCAGATCTGGATTTATTGACCAATTCAACAGGTGACTTTTTCATATTCGGAGATTTAAATGCGCACCATACTCACTGGAACTGTGTGACGGACAATGCCGCTGGCAGAGAACTCTTCAGGCACTGTCTCAGATCCGACTTTTTCATTTATCATCCAGACAGTTCTACCAGATTTGGCCAAAATGTATCCAGAGTGCAACCCTCCACTGTAGATATCTTATTAACTAATTCTAGTATTAATTTTTCTAACCTTATAACACATCCTAATTTATTACAGTCAGATCATGTTCCAATTACATGTATTATTTTTGGACAATGTCAGAACTTGATTGCGACATTTCCCTTATATGGTCGCGCAGACTGGTCAGCAATTAGATATTGGGTAGAGAACGAAATCAGGCTACGGAATTTAGATGGACCTTTTAGTGATTCAGTTGGCCTCGAACTGTCATTAAACAAGTTAATTGCTATCGTTAATGAAGCTTTTGATAAAATCCCTGTAGGTCATAAGAACTCTTGGCAAAGAGAAATCTCTGAAATTAGCAAGATTCTGATCGGTCAAAAAAACAGATATAGGCGAAAATTTCAAAGATCTACAGATCTGAACTGTAGAATGCAATTAAGGGGTATTTTGGGGCAATTGAATAGGCTTATTGACTTCCACCTAAACAAAGATAGGAATGAACGTTGGGCAAACTTCATTTCAAATTTGCCTCACGGATCTAAAAAATTTTGGAAGCTTTCAAAAGCCTTGAGAGGTAAAAGTTCAAACATGGCAGATTTGCACCAGGGAAATGTTATTTTGAAAACTAGTGATGAAAAGGCTAACGCAGTAGCAGACGTATTTGAAAGTTCACATAGTACTACTATTGACAATCCATCTCCCTTGGACACTAAAGTATCTCTATATACTAATTTCATAAATAGTAATTTTACTGACTCATTTCATGAACTGACAAATACTGTTGAGGTCAAATCACTAGTTTTTCTTTTAATAAATAATAAAGTCACAGGTTTGGACGGTATAAATTCCATAATTCTGAAGAATATGCCTGAAACGTTAACTAGAATATTTAATTTTTGCCTAAAGTTTGGATATTTTCCTACTGTTTTTAAAAAAGCTAAAGTTATTGCTATTGTTAAGTCTGGGAAAAAGCCTAACTTAACATCCAGCTATAGACCAATCAGTATCTTAAGCTTATTAGATAAGATTTTTGAAAAAATAGTCCTCAAGAGGATCTTAAATTTTTCTATGGACCATAACATTATCAACAGTCGACAGTTTGGGTTCCGTAAAGAACACTCCACTACACATCAGCTAAAAAGAGTAGTAAATTTCATTACGGAAAATAAAAGCAACCGCAAGAGTACAGGTGTAATCTTTCTTGATATTGAAAAAGCTTTTGATTCGGTTTTGCATGATGGGTTGGTGTTTAAGCTCAACTCTTTTGGGTTTCCAATTTATCTGCAAAGGATTATTAAAAGCTTTTTATACAACCGTTCATTCGTTGTTTGTGTTAATTCAACTTTGTCAAGCGAAAGGCAAATTCCTGCAGGCTTACCGCAAGGTTCTGTACTGTCCCCAATACTGTACTCAATTTACACTTCTGACATTGTCGTGCGTAGCAACTACGAAGCAGCATTCTATGCAGATGATAGTGCTTTCATCTGTTGCGGGAAAGTATCCAATGCAATAATAAAAAGAATGAGCGCTTGCTTAGAATCGGCACATAAATATTTTGATAAATGGAAGATTAAAGTTAATGATCTAAAGACGCAGGCCATAATATTTCCATATAATAAGTCTCCAAAACGTATACAAACTCTGAACTTAGTGTCGCGAGGAGGCATCATACCCTTAAAGGACGATATTAAATATTTAGGCGTTATCTTAGATAAAAAATTGACGTTTAGACAACACATTAATTACATATGTGAAAAAGCAATTATTTGCGGTCGGGCACTTTACCCTCTACTTAATAGGAGATCAAAACTGAATTTAAAAAACAAGTTATTAATTTTCAATATGTGTATTCGTCCGATCATGAGCTATGCTTGCCAGGTTTGGTTTCATAAAACCGCTACTACTCACACAAAGAAACTGCAAATAATTCAAAATAAGAATTTGAAAATAATACATAGGCTTCCACCTAGATACTCCACTGAGCTATTGCACAGGAATAATAACTATTTAATGTTTAATACATTTGCAAGGAAACTGACTCTGTCATTTAATGAAAAATGCAGGTTGTCTGAATCTGAAACAGTAAGAGGTTTGGGGAACAACCACTGAGGTTTTTTGTTTTAAAAAAAAAACCTAATTAGTGTTTGTTTTGATATAAACTTCTTTTACTGCCAAAGATTGTTATAAGGTTTTTTAGAAAAACAACTTTTCCTTAACTCTGTGATATTATTAGTTTATTATATTCAATTTTTAGATTCTAATGCTGTAGTACTATTTAGTAAAATCTCATAAACATGTATTATAATAATATGTAAAAATTTAAATCGTTAATAGAAAATAAATAAATAATAATAATAATGATTTACTTCAACCATATAATTTTTTAATTTATCAAAAATAATATGGTTAAATTTAACCATATTCAATCAAATATAAGACGGTAAACATAGTATGATTACAAATAACTAGAAACATGTTTATCGTGTTAAAATAATGTTTAGATGCTTCAAATTAATAATAAAATTTTTGTGAAGAACAAACTATGTTTTGCGGTGATCATATTCAACCATCTTTTTTCTTTGCGTGCATAGAATTTTAAAAGAACTTCTTGCAATATTTTTATTTCACTTTTAATTTTTTTTTACGATTTACAAATTGAAAACAATGATTCTGTCTGTCGACATAAATCAATCATTTAATATAAAAAAGAAAGAAACATACTCCTGCACAAGAATGGACCTTTAAGGATTTACGATGAAACTTTAATAAGGCATTGAATTTGATTTATTGACAATCGTCTGTAACCCCAGTAAGTTATGTATAGATTTTTATTTGTTTTTTTTTTCTTTTTGCTGAAACCAAAATGATATTAACAGAATTGCTATTACTAAGAAATTAGAATATTAATTTTGTAAGTTTTTTTTTTTTTTTTTTGTGACGGTGATTATATAAAAAGTAAAAACTACTCAACTCGCAAAATGAAAAAAAAATTTCTTTAAAAGAAAATAAATATTTTTCTTTAAGAAAGAGAAAAAAATTTTTTTTATTAATTTTTTTTAATTGTTCAACATGTAATTTATTACTCTCATCTTATTTCATTCTCTTCATAGAGAAGGTGATATCAATGTAAATACATGTGAAAATTGGGCAGAATGGCTACAACAGTAGTCTTTAAAAGCGGCGAACTTAATATAATTGAAAGGTGACCAATAGTTTCGTTACATTAAAAAATACAAAATTTAAGATGACAATGCTGGGGTTAGACTTATAGCATATTTCCGAAAAGCAATTGCAAAGGTAAAAAAAAAGTCCACTTTCCCAAAGTAAGTCCACTCATTAGAGATTTGTGCTTACATAAATGCGTGCATACTGTCAGAATGTACTCGTATACGCTCGGATTGAAAAATAGTTTTAAATGCATTAGTAAGCGGTTAGATTGGGTTTGTTTCAAGCTTTTCCATGCGTTGGTGGGAATTGAAGCTATCAGTACAAGGAAAGAGGAACATCTGGCTAGAAAAAACTCATTAATCTTGAACTTATGAAATCAGAGGCAATTCTGAAAAGAACATTCTTGGCTCAATTACCATATTAATACACTTTTATGGCCCTCAGTTGGTTTTGTTAACTTCCCTTTTCTGATCTGGTCAACTTGGGTGCAAGGTTAAACTTTCAATTCATACCTTGGCAGAGAAATATTAGATTTGTTCTTCTTTAATATGTGGCACATGTAGTCATCATATGCCAAATCAGTTAATTGTCCAAAACATATCATTTGTTGGAAATAGAAAAAATTATTTTGCGTGCCATGGAGTAGTTTCTTATTTTTCTTAGCTTAACTTTTTCTTCATTATTCTTTCAAGAAATGCTTTTATATTCACAATTTTCATTAATTCAATTGAAGCCTATTCTGCTGTATATGTCCTAAAATATTTATTTATCAGGTGGTTGTTGTTACCAGAGAGACATATGCGCAATGTGCAAATTGTATTAAAAACACATTATAAATTAACACCAACACTGACCAAGCAACCAGTGAAAGCAGAGAGGAAAAAAAATACTTCCAAAATCGAAAATAATTTCTTATTCATAAATTTACACATAAAACCCTGATAAATCCATTAGTTTTTAATGTGAATATAAATTTATTATAATTAAACATCTACTTAATAGACTGGTTGATCTCTTCTTCAGTAAAAGAAAAATCGACATACTCGTACACAAGAATTTATATATAGAATTGACTTGAAACAAGACTTTCGTGAGAAATTCGCACGCTTAAATATTGTTGGGTTTTTTATTATTAGTTAACAAAATGCAACAAAATTTTAACTACAAAAATGAACACATTATCTACACTAGACTAGTACTAATACACCATTTCCTAGAGTTTGACATGTATATTCACAGATAATGGTCGGTGACTGCAAAATATTTAAAACCTTGACATTATTCGTGTAGCGTACTAACTTATCAATCTGTGAGTTGCATGTTTGATTCCTGTCTAGACCCCGGGGCTCAAATTTAATTTTAATTTTAAAATTTTATTTCAATATAAATCTTGTTTATTTGACCTTTTTTATCTGAAAATAAATAAATAAATATTTTTTAAGCTTTTAGATCTTTTTATATATTTTAATTATTATTAAATTAATTTCCAAAATTTCGACATTCCTTCGTGTGTCTTTCTCAAGGAAAATAATTTTATAATAATTAAAATTGTTTTTCTTGAGAAAGCCCCTAAAGCCTAAGAAAGATTCAAAGTACATATTCTGAGGTTTCGTCATTTAAGCAACAAAAATTGCATTGATTGATTCTAATATTTCCTATCTTACCCTGGTGGGATCTTAGACCACACCCACAAAACAACTTCGGTTGTAGCAGCCGAATTTGTGCGATTTCATGTACTATCATAGAAGTCAAGTACATCAGCTAAAGCAAGTTACTGTCGGAATTCAACCCGATCGATTATAAAATAGTCAAAAACCTTGACTACCTCTATTTTTTACCATTTTTTGAGTGAGTAACGTCAACAAAGAGCGAAAGCAATGACTGAGAAAAATCTTAAAATATAGGGTCCGCCAAATAACTTTTTTTTTTTTAAATACTATAAAAACATCGAGTGTAGCTTCTGCTGTGTGGCACGTAGCGCCGTCCCGTTGAAACCAAATGTTGCCAGTATCCTCCTCTTCAATTTTTGAGAACAAAAATTCGTTCAACATGGCCCGATAACGCCATTGACTGTAACGGCCACTCCTTGCTCGAAGAAAAATGGCCCAATTATGCCTCTGGACCAAAATCCGCACCAAACAATGACTCGTTTTGGGTGCGCTAGCTTTTCAATGTATGCGTGCGGGTTTTCTGTGCCCCAATGTGCGACAATTTTGCTTGTTTACATATCCGCCAAGATCAAAATGAGCTTCATCTGAAAAGATGATTTTTTTGGCAAAATCGGCATCTTCTGTAAGTCGATCGCAGGCCCACTTAGCGAAGCGAAAACACAACCATATTCTTTCAGGCGAAGGATAAAACTAATTATCTGTGAAATCAGACATGAGCTAAGTGCTACCATTCACAAAATAAGCACTAGTTGAAAAAAAAAACGTTCGATGGCGGACCTTATACAACCGAAATTTCTATATTTCATTGATCTCTGATTTTTTTATTGGAGAAATTGTTAAGTTTTAAATGTGCGTAATGTATGATTGTGTAGAAGAACTACAAATACAAACATTTTATAGAAAGAGAGAATCAAAATTACTACACTAAGATTGATACCCACATAAATCTTTCATAAAAAATATTAAATGGACGAATAGAATAAACTTTGAAAATAATTATTTTTGGAAACAGTGCTTAAGAGCGTAATTTGTTTTTTTTTTCTTCTTTTGGTTAAAACATAATAAAAGCTAAAAATTCACAGTAAACCAAAATAAAACTAAAGCGTGATTGTGTATGAGAAATTAGAAATTCTAATAGTTTTCTAAGTTGCCAATTTGAGTTCTTACCCATTGCAACTTATTATATGTGGTAACAACATGAAAAACATTGTATGTGTTTAAGAGTTTGTGTTATTCTTAATCATCTTCATCTTGAACTTTTATATTATACATACGAGTTAGAGAGTATTTAAATGCTAAAAGGAAGCTCATGCAGGCAGCACAGGCGTTTAAATGTTTTTTATACCCTTCACTGTAAATAAGAAGGGTATATAAAACTTTGTGATTTCGTTTGTTATTTCAACACCATATATGGGATACCCTATAGAGTATATAAATTCTGAATCCTTATGAATAGCGGGGCGAATAAGTGATGTCCGTCTCTCTGTCTGTGTAGTCTTTGAAATAAATTTTCTAAAATCCCTAGACAACGAAAAGTATAACATACCATTCCGTCAGTTGTTTCTGTCTTTCAGTTTTTGTTGAAATTCAGCAGGATCGGTTAATAAATGACGGAGCTTTGAGATTACCTCTATTTTTGACCATTTTTCTGAGTGGGTTTTTGGCGTGTTTCTTCTAAAATGCACAACTGAAAAATATGGAAAGCAGTTTTATCAGATAAATGTTTATGACAAAAATAAGATCGGTCCATAAATGGCCGAGAAAAATCAAAAATGCAACCTAAGTTTTAAGTTTTCATTATTTTTTTTTTTTTTTTTTTTTTTTTTTTTTGTTTTTTAATGCAAATTTTTAAGCTGTACATGTTTGTGCATACAAACTTAAAACCAGGCAGTCGGTCTTATACAAACGTTATTTATCGATATTATTTAAATTTCTATATTTCTTGAAAAATTTTATTTTACGTTTTTTTTTTATATGACTCCTAATTTGTTGTACTTATAAGCATTCTTATCCAATTCTACTTCATCGAACCTCATATCCATTCGTAACGTTTGAGGTAATCAAAACTCCTACAAAATAAGTATGAGTCGAATAGGAACATCAGAATATATTACAATGTTGTGGGTTTGCTCTGCTTTATATTTTAAGGACCCAACAAACCAAATGACTTCAGAAAAATGTTAAAGTAAAATAGGGGAAGTATTGCATACACACCTTGATTGCTTCACACACTAACTACTTGCAAGACGAAGAAAACTATCACAACCTCGTCATTAAAACCAATATACGTAGTATTGTTAAAGTGCAATAATTTTTATTTGACCTTTTTTTTATTGAAACTGCTATTTTATTAAGCTTGCGGTCGTATTATAAAAAATTATTTTTATTTCTCTCCAATAACAAAAAAAATAATTTTTATAATACGACCTCAAGCTTAATAAACTAGACATTTCAATCCTATAATTTTTATTCTTCTCTTTTTCTTTCTCTTTTTTTTTTTTTTGATATTTAAGAAGAAAGTGAAATATGTGACAATTTGGCTGACACTGTGAAGGGTATATAAAACTCGGCACAGCCGAATTTAACTTGTATTATGTTAAAAGTTGTTTTATAACTAAACTATTGTTAGTAACTCTTACTTACTATTTAACAGACCTTTTTTTACATACAATCTACTCATGTCTAATAGAGTATTTATAATGATGTTGTCGTGGGACATGTAATTTGCGCTTACTTTAAATATTCTTTGTACACTAACAGGATCAAGACTGAAAGCATCAATAGTGATAGTAGTTGCTGTTTTTATTATTGAAAGAAGTTGCAGCACTTAGTTAGACTTTTGTCATGCATTAAAAGCAAAAAGATGCCGATGCATGATTATTATGTTGTGCTGTTTAATGTTCTAACAATGATTGAATTAAATTTGCAATTTAAATGATGGAGGCATGCTTTATTTTTACTTCTTTTGAGGGTATTTTCCGTTTAGGTTTTTATTCTATTAGCATTAAACTGTACAAAGTAATGTGTAGGAAACGTTTGAATTTATTACAAGTAATTGAAATTGATTTGAGCAAAAAGGGTGAATAAACATTTACAGAGGTGTGAAAATGACCTAGAAAATTTAAATATGTGTACTAAAAGCCAATAATGTAAAGTTGATTTTGTTATCTGTCATTATTAAAAAAACATTGATTACATATAAAAAGGAATTCTTTCCATATGTTATAAATTTATTTGGAAGTTAAAAGCTTAACATCAAATTATTTGTTATTTCAATTATGTTGGAGTTTTTTTTTTAATAAAAACAAGATAATAATTATATTTGGAAGCAGTGAAAAAAGTAAAGGTAAAATTTTGTCGGTTGCCTTTTTTATTATTATGTTTTGAGTTGTTACTGTTTAAAAAAAATATCAAAAATTAAAATGCATTTTTAATTAAAAAAAAAATTTTGCAAAGTTTGCCAAAAAATTATTACCTCAAATTTAGCAAAAAAAAAAAAACATATTTTTAAAATATGTATTTTAGAATTAAATTTTAAAGTTTTTTTTTTAAATTTAACAGCACTAAAATCATTTAAAAATGAAATAAAAATTTTTTAATTCATGATTCACAGCCATTTGGAGCAAATGCTTTATTGCTTAAAATTAATAAGCAGCACAATCTTTTTAAGCAAAATAATCATTTTGTGGTTAAATTATAAATTCCATGGAGAATGAATGTAATTTTTATATTTATGGTCAACTAAACTTGAAATATCTTTAATGTAAATTGCTAATGCTTGATTTTGTTGACTTGTAAGTGCAAAACTTTTTATATTTTTATTAAAATATGTAGAAATATTTTTTATTATGGTGAAATTAAATTTTTTTTGTAGTCGTTATTAGCAGCTGGTTAGTTTTTACAACAGTAATTTGAAAAATTATTTACTTATTAAAAATATTTAAATAAATTTTAGGTAAAATAATAACTGAAATGTCAAGAGTTTTAAAATTAAGTTGTACGTACCCCTAAATGGCACAAAAAAGCAAAACGTGATGAGAAACATGGAGTTTTGTTTAAAAAAAATTTATTCTAGTGAATATAAAAATTTATAGAATTTTATGTTACTAATTAATACTAGACACAAGCTAAACTTAATGATTTTGCTGTTAATTTCAACATTAATTTAATAGTTGCATAACAAAAACTTAAACTTGAAATGCAATTGATTGCTGAATAAGATTTATTTTTATTATGATGAAGAATAAACAAATGTTTTGCTTTTAATTGTGAATAAGTAAATTTTTAATTATTGCATGCGCACATCCGGTCATTTTAGAATATTTTAAATTTTTGTTTGAGGTACGTTTTATTGAGAAATTTTAAAGTATTCGCATACAAAGGACTTCAAATTGTGCTGACTAACCCCCCAATTTTAATTATTTTGGTAAAGTTGTGTAAAGAATGCTGGCAAATGATAATTGTTTTTAATACAATGAACCTTAGAATATGACAAAAAATATTTGAAAAGTGAAAAGTAACCTCTAATAAAACATTTTAGTGTAGAGACCAGTAACTTTTATTACGAACATTCGTATCGAAAAAAATGAGTATAACGATTGAATATATATTGATATTTTATTTTAAATTTCTTACGCTTTCCAGCAATACCAAATTATTAATTATATTTGCTCAGGATGTGGCAAATATAATTAATTCGGATTTGGATTGAGAGGGAGAAACACAGGGATTATTTCTTATTGCTGTAAAGAGTGAAAGTAAGGATACTTACTAGCTTTTATTAACGCGGATGAATGTAATGTGATTGCTTGATCACCTTTATAGCTTATCCCTCAGAGCTAATATGTGATAATTTATTCAATGTAGAAACAATTCCAATTATTTTACAATTGGTTTATTAAAAATTTTGATTATATAATTTTAAGTTAAATTGTTTTTTTATGTTGTTTGACATAATTAAATTTCAAAAGCAAATGCAAATATTTAAAAACACATCTGAAAAAAGGCATTAAATCCACAATCACACATATTTGCGTAGTAAAATATTGGTATTTTTGGTTGTTTGTGTGCGTATTTGTATTGAAATATGGCTTTGTATTGTTGAATGTTTTAATCAAGGCATATGTATTGATGATAATGCCTGTGTTTGAATTCTACGTTTTAGATTCAATCGTGCCGAACAGCATAAAAACATACAGCTCCTAATCGTACTTCGAATATGATATCATTAAATATTGTTCCCGGTTTTTACTTAAATTGTTCATTCGATTATACTTAAAAATTTTTAATTTTGCACAATCAACCAAAAATCCGACTTTTGCAGATCTCTGGTGGAGACAATCAAATAAAATATTGCTATTGGCTGATTAAAAAATACTTAAATTAAACAATAAGATAAATTAAACAATAACATATATTACATTGCGAAAAAGCAAAAAGGCTAGGAAAAAAGCTAGAAGCTAAATCATAAATGGCAACGCTGCTAATAACAGAGGGAATAAAAAGAAAAATTTAACGACAGTTCCGCTAAATTAACAAAAGACGTAGGCCTAATAAAAATAAGTGTCCTAAACTGATTAAGGAATTTTCGTTAAGTATATCTGAAATAAAAGTTCCAATATCATCACATTATGTACATACATAATTACAGATTACAAGACTAAAATAAGAAGAAAAATCAGCAATAAAAAAAGAAAATAGAAGAGTGAAGAAAAATATTTTATACAAAGTATATACAAAGTATAAAATATTTTTACACCAAACTCTATAACTATCTCCCTTAAGCTTTCAGGATTACATTGCTGGATGGCCATTCACCGGCCGAAACTTTGTTTCAATAAATAAAAATGTAAATAATAAAATAAAAATACTTCCGTAATCATCGCTACTTACTTTTACTAAATATGATCAATTTAAAACAAGTTAAATTCACCTATGCCGAGTCTTATATACTTTTCATGTTCATATTTTTAATGTCGTCCATTCTTTTTAAATATTTAATACAACTAAAAAATTTATAATTAAATTATTGCTGAAAATAATTTTCTTTAAACAGGTATCTACTTCGTGTACGTGACAGAATTTTTGCCAACAATATTTTTAAAATGAAGTCAGTAGTGTTTTGTCTTTCGTAATGAGTTTTCAGACTTAAGTTTAATGACGTCACCGATATTGCTTAAAAGAAATTCAATGTAGTTTAAAGTGTTGTGTATGTTTCTCAGTTTATTTAAAATACCAATTTTTTAAAGGGAAGCATTTAAACTGTAATTTAAGAGAGTAGTTTTAATCAGTAATAATCCATGGAACCGCACCATCGCGATCTTGATGTATTTTTTAAGAAAAAAAATATTAAACCTTAAAAAGTTCGTGTTCACTTCTGTCATTTAAAAATCTATAATCTTATATTTAGTTGCACAATTATTATTAAGTTAAATTACCATCTAGCCTCAAGTAATTTTAATATTTATAATTTACCTCTAATTACATTTAAAATATATCAACAAACTCCTGTAATTGAAAGTAATTTCTTTATTGAATATTTCTTGCACACATTTTAACATTCTTAACTCATCATACATTTTTACACTTGTCCACCAATCAAATTCTCTTGTAATGATAACTTATGGAAACTCATACATATATTTGTTTTTGGCTTAGTTTACTAAAAAGTAACTGTTTATTAAACACACTAATAATGTAGCCATTGTATTGTATCAACAACAAAAAAAAAAACAACAAAATTTCCCAAAAATGTCTCTCTATTTCAAAATATAACAAAAGAACAAAACAAAAACCCATCAATAGGCATGAGTTATAGTTGTTTATGTAAAGAAACTGCTTTTTAGTATATTAAAGCTCTCTGCGAAAGAGAGAAAGAGTACATACACAGTTCATATTGCCACATAGAGAGAGACACAAATGAGTTGGAACAAGCACACAACAAAGAACGAAATCATGCAAAAATGGTCTTTCATTACAAAAAAAAATTTAATTAAATTATCCAGAAGTCATTTTTATACTAAATATTTCTATGAGTGGTTCTTCCACTTGTGGCCAATCACATTTATTTGTATGCAATTAGATATTATGACATAATTTTAAGAAAGAAATGGGTACTTACTATAAATTTTTTAAATAAAAAGAAATTAAATTCGTTGTGCCGAGCCTTACTCGTATTAAACTTCAGTGTGTTAGCAAAATATTAAAATTTTTCACTTTCTACATTCTTCTTAAGTATCAAAAAAATACAAACAAAAAAATTATATAATTGGAACGGTTAGCTTATTAAGCTTAAGGTCATATTAATTATAAAAATTTATTTATTTATTATTGGAGAGAAATATGGATATGAAAATAAATTTTTATAATACGACCTTCATCTTAATAAACTAGCCGTTTGGATAAAAAAAAGGTCATAAAAACTTACAAATATAAAATTATATAAAAATAAAAAAATAAACATCAAATATTGATTAAAAAATTTCCTTGGAATACCTATTGTTTTATTAATTAAACAAATATTGATAAATAAATTTACTTCGAATACCTATTGTTTTATTAATCCTAAAATAAATAATTAACTTCGGTTCAAGAAACTGAAATTAACTATTTAGTTCTAAGAAAAAATCATTTCTGAGAACCTCATTTTTTAAAGCAATAAAATGTCTGCAAACACTTAATTTGTAAATTAATAAAAAAAGAAATTCTATAAAAATATAAAATAGGAATGAAAGAAATTTTAATTTAATTTAATTTTGCAAATATAGTTTAAGCCAAACATATATATCATATTAAGTTATTTGAAATAATAAAGCTTAACAAAATTTTTAATCTTTATATAGAAAATTATGTAGCAAAATGCATTATTTTTTATGATATTCTCATGGAAAATTTTAAAAAATTGTTTACTTAGCACAATGAGTACCAAAAGGGAAAGCCTATCTATACCGCTGTTTCATCAGACGCTGTCAGATCCCGACTGTTGACCTGCAAGAAGAAAAAAAAACTGTAACAACGTCGTCATTAAAACCAATATACGTAGTATTCTGGGTATATATGACTTTCTTCGCCAAGACTTAAAAAGCATTTAATAAAAAATTTCTGACACTACAAAATTAGTTCTCACACATTGCGTCACGCCTACCAAGAGCATAAATACTTTTTATAAAATATCAATACTACTCACAATTTTTTCAGTAATAAATAAAATAATTACTAATAAATAACTACAGTCCTTAATATTTTTTTATATTTTTTTTTAATTCACACGAATCTGCGAAGCTTCCTGGCTTGTCTGCAGAAAACACATAAGGTCTAGGCAAAAATCGAGACTGTAACCCCCAGATAGGTACATTAGTATACTACCTACTGTTCTAGAGAGGTCCTTGACTGCATTTCATAAAAACAATAAAAGAAACAGGACCAGCGTTGCCAGGAGCTAAAAAAAATAAGCTAAATTTGCCCTACAAAAAGGCTAGAAAAAGCTAAATCACTCATCAAGAAGAGAAAACTAAAGAAAATAAGGTCGTTTTAAACATGATTTCCTCTTTGGTCATAACTTGCTTTTTTTTTTAATTATAAAAAAAAAAATTTGCACTATCCGCAAAAAAAATTTTAAATTAAAGATAATTCGTTTATCTATCCAATACAAAAGAAATCAAGTAGATATCTTGAAAACTAGGAAAGTTATGACCAAAAAGGTAACTGCAGTTGTAGAACTGGTTACTTTTTTGGTCATAACTTGTTTAGTTTTAAAGATATCGATTGCGTTGAATAGATAAACGTCTTGACTTTAATTTCTTTTCTCCAAAAAAATACCATGAACTACCCCCTTTGCTTTTTTTTTTTTAAATTATACATACAAAAAAATTTTTCGCATTATCAGCAAAGAAAAATTGCAAAAAAGAAAAAAGGCTATTAAAGGCTATTTTGAAACTGAAAAAAGGCTAAGAAAAAAGCTAGAGGCTAAATCATAAATTTCAAGGCTAAATCTAGCCTAAAATAGGCTAAAATGACAACGCTGAACAGGACAAATCTCTACAACTAGATCACCTGATAGTAATTTTTTCTTATCAGCATTTTGTGCGTTATATTTATTCTTTAGATAGCCACAAATAAATAACATAAAAAATAAATTATTTATAGTCGAAAATATTATTATACTGAGTGGTAAGTGAACAATTATTTTTAAAAGATCTGTGATGTCCTTAATAATGATTATCTGTGTCTAAAACTATAAAGCTAATATGACAAAATATTAGATCAAATAATTCACATTTCGTTATTCTAATCGATTTCCAGCCAATCTTTTTCTGTGTGTGTATAATCCTAAAGTGCAACTTTCAGTCAAGTATGTATTTATGAACTATTCCTGTAGTGCCTGGCCTTCATTTCGCCTTGATTTAAGTGCTAAAGTGTTAAAGCTAAAATATTTAAATTCAGTTCTTTGTAAACAATAGCCTTTAGGACTAATATGTTGTCTAGTTTGTCTGTCCGTTCATCTGTTACTCTTATGTAGGCATTATAAACAACATCATTTTGAAACCTTCAATCATTTTGTGGTCTAGTGATCAGCATTATTGTTCATTCCTTAACATTATTACGACAAACAACTTTGTTAGAATTTTCTTCAATGTTGTTGTTTTTCTTGGGTATCAGTATAGATAGTGTGACTAAAGACGTAGAGCTCATCCTATGTGGTTTTGCATAGTTTTTATTTTATGCATATTTTTGTGTTTTATTATCTTAGTTTCTTTTTTTCTTTGGTTTATTTTGTGTTGTTGTCTCTATTATCATTATTATTCTACAATATTAAATAAACTTGTTAGGTTTGTAAATTTTAATAGATGCTGACGTTTGATGTCGCAACATGAAAATATTTTAAAATGCAAATAAATTAAGAATATGCAAAGAAATACACGCAGGGAGCATATACATTGTAGTAATAGAAAAAAAATATATTGGCCATGATGCCGACAAAGTGGAAATTTTTTATTTTATTTACTACATGTGTATGAACAAGGCAATTGAAGAGGGCAAAGTTATAATATTTTGATTGCTAATGAGAGGCTAAAGAGTTTTTGTTATAGTGACAATGTTTTTAATTTGTTTAATTTATGCTGAAGGTAATTAAATAATCGATCACTATAACTTTTTCCAGCTCTCTTTTTCTCTTACTCTCTCTCTCTCTCTCTCTTTCTCGCCCTCTGTCGAAATCCCTTAAGTGGCTGATATACATCATGTATTTGTGTCTTTTTTTTTTAAAAAAGGGAAGTCACATGTATACGTTGTGTGTGAATTTGACGAAAATCAAAACCAGCTGGATTTTCTGAATAGACATATTCTCCGTTTTACTCCTGCGCTCTTGGAACTTACTTAATTAATCATATAAGTTATAAATCTATTGTAGAGCCGTTCGTTCAATAACAATTCAATCAAAAAGATTTAAAAAACACAAAATAAAGAAAAGAAATATTTTGTACAGAAATGAAATAAAATTAACCACAATTTAATATAGGAATTTTATATATGTATAATTGTGTACTTCTATTGGTGATGGGATCATCTTGTATTATGAAATGAAAATAATTGTCATTCAAGCCCAAACAATATCAAATCCAAATTTTTTTGTCACGATGTTTGTACAAAAACAGCATGCAAAATAATATGCGAGATAACAATATAATAGTATGTTCAGACGAGACAAGGTTCGCTCTCTTTCGAGGGTTCACATCCCAATCTCGATTGAAACAGGAAGATTCGCCATACAAAATTAAGTGAGCGAATCTGCAGGTTTCATTTTGAAACTCTTGCCGAAACCATGAAAATTTAGTATCATCCCTAGTTTCTATCGCTAGTTTATCTTAACTAGCTGTCCAACAAAACAAATTGTAAACAAAGAAATATTATTGTTTTGCAAGCATTTCAATGTATTAGTAAGAAACAAAGGAAAGAGTGTTAAATTGCTTAAATATAAAAATAAACATAATAAATAACACAACATATTAAATTATTTGAAATAATAAATAAATTTTTTATAAATTATTATTTTTTCTAAAAATACATATATTTATATATTAAAATTTACCTTTTTTATCCATTTCAAAACAAAAAAGCAAATGCGAAACAACAAAAAACAAAACAAAGCAACTGTCAAATGAAACTCATTATGTGTCGTCTGAACGCAAATTTTCACAATCGAGGTTCAGACAGCGAAACCAGCATTGAAACTCGTCGTGTGAACATGCTATAATAACCCCAATTGTGAGTATTATTAATTAAAACAGTGATATGTGGCAACGCCTGCCATATATTTTATATTTGTAGATAATAACGTTGATTAAGCTAGGCATACACTACCACATTAAACAAATCAGAATTACCCGACGAGTAAACATTAATTGCAAAGCGAACGACGCAATTTATCTTCTGGTTATTTTTTTGTGTACTAAACAAGAAAAAAAAAAAAGAAAAGAAGTTAATGGCTTTTAAAAAGAAATAAGCGTTCACATGTAAATTTATTAATTTTTTTTACTGCTTCTATTGCAGCTCTTTTATCTACTTCTTTATACTTTTCTAATAGATTTTCCCAACTCTTTTGTTTTGCAGTTCTGTCCTTATAAACGTCACTTTTTGTTTGCTAAATGGCAGTTTGCTCTTTTAAAATTTCAATAAATTCTATTAAAAATTCTTTGCTCGCCATCTCCGCGATACAAACACTGACGTCTCGTAGCACACTAAAATAAAAAATGGCGAATGCTCGCGTACCAGCCCTTTAAAATCCAACAAATTTATTGTAATTGAAAATTTTCAAATTTATTCTGACATGTTTGCTAACAGCGCCATACACATCCTACAAATTAAAAATCAGACACACAAATCATACGTGTATGGGCAGCTTTATACAAGTGTTTTTGTAGTTTGGATTACCACAGTTGCCACTGTTTATTTAAAAAAAAAACAGCTCTGGTAAATGTAGTCTCTGATTTTTGAAATTAAAAAAAAACGTTTTTCTTTAATATTTTCTCTCACTCAACGCAGTTATTCATAACAGTCAGAAATATTTTTATATATATTAGAGAACTCACACGACGAAGTTAATGGCGTAAACGATGCAAATTATTGCAAAATTGAGTAATTTTTCTCAATATAACAAAAAAAAAATTACCCATTTGCATTTTCCTCCGTTTGTACTAAAAATACCTTCGCCAAACAAAAGAGCATATACAGATTACAAAGATTTTACACTGACACAATGAATTGTCAGTAGCAAATTTTCAATAGGTATTTATTAGTAAGTACTTTGGCCGCAGTAAAATAATCTCTCTGCAATCATCTCTCAGTAAAGGCTTGTTTAGCTGAACGTTGTTGAAAACGTCCGGCGACGCCCGTGTCATATGCTTTTCATATAAGAAAACAAATAATTTTTTTTACTAAAAACTGTATCGCACTTTTTGTTGTAGTGTTTAATTATTAAATATTGTTGTTTTAAGTTGCTTTTTTTTAATTTAAACTTTCGTTTATATGCGCTTCACTTTTTTTTCAATAAAAAATTACGTTGCTAAATTTTATTTTATACAAATCTTGCCGTACCACCAACGTGACAATGGCTCTTTAGCGCGACAAATTCAATGGCCGTGTTATCTCACGTGGTGTCGATGTCAATTGGCCGCCAAGATCATGTGATTTGACACCGTTGGATTTCTTTCTTTGGGGTTATTTGAAAGAAAAGGTGTACGGCGATAAGCTAGCAACAATTCAAGAGCTAAATAATAAGATAATTCGGCACAAATTTGGACCATCGGATTGAGGTGTTCCATACATAATTGAACCATAAAATATTATTATAATAAAAAGAAATGACCATAATTTCGTAAATAATTTGTGTTTTATTCAAAATTAAACATCGGCCCTTAAAAATTAACCACCCTTTATGTATGTTCGTTACCAAAAAAAAAAAAATTAAAATAAGCACTATGAATACATGTTTTGATATAATTTATGTGCATTCAATCAAAGTATACAAAAAATGTGACCGATTACTTTGATGTAGGGTAAAAATATACGTTTTATCTATATAAATAAAATTCGTTTCCTGTTTGTTTGTTTGTTGAATTCGGCTGTGCCGAGTCTTATGTACCCTTCACTGTGTTAGCTAAATAGGTGACTGCGTTTACGCCATTCATCTAACGCCTTGAAGTTTTAATACCCTGTGAGCGACAAATTTAATAAATAATTGAATCAATTTTTGTGTTAGATTTAAACAACTTTATGAAGTTGATAAAGAAGACTTTTTTTATTTTCTGGATGTAACGTCTCCTACAAAATAATTTGGTATTCGAACGAGAGTCAAGCTTGAAATTTTTTGCAGAGGGATGATACCAAACGGAAGTAAGAAGAGGTTATGAATCTACATTCTGCTAAATGCTTTCACAAATATTGAATGTTTTAGAGAAAAGTCTTTATCACTTATCTGTCCGAAGAACGTAGACTTACAGCTGAAAACTCATTAAACTCAATTATGGATAAAAATTCACCAGTAGTTTTTTTTTTTTCTTTTCTTCGTATCATTAATAAAATTTTAGACGTTTTTAAAATAGAAAGTTCTCTGATTTGAAGTATTTTTTTCCAAAAACGAAAATGTTACTTAAAAAAATAAATGGGGAATATTCATTAATCGTCTGATCGTAAATTTGGAATACCTGCTTGTAGGGACGCTTGCAGCGAAAGAAAAAATAATAATTTTTTATTTGATTTATTTGATATTTTTAAACAATCTTCAAATTGTAACAGTATTAATGTAAACAACATTCTGTAATTTTTTAAACATGCAGCTGAATGGTAATGTAGCACATAGTTTGCTAGATCGCTTTCTCAGAAATAAAAAATTAAACAAATAATAAGCCGCTAAAAGTTAAAGTATTCAACCGTAGGGTAAATTTAGTTAAAATTATATTACATTTTTTGAATATCTGTAGGCGGATATCATGTTCAAATTGCCTTAATAGTGTTTCAAAGTTGCGAAAAACTCTGACATTTATTCACCTTCAATTGTAAATTGAATACATGTTTTTGCTGGGATGTCTCAGGTAGTAGGTGCGTGAATTCTTAAGCTAAATTGGATGTATTGATCATACCCACATTAATATTGTGGCCCAGAACTACTAAATCGATTCCCCAGCAAATATGAAGTTAATAAATATTAGGGAAAAGTGAACAAATTTCATGGGAAACAATTATTTACGATAAGTGGGAATTTCTTGAAGTAAACATTTTTTTAAGCTGTCAATCTCAATTGAATTACTTAAAAATTTAATTTTCATGGTAGTTATTCATGATTGCAAATACATATGTTAAATTGGAAAAGAATTACGAGGGAAAAATTATGCATGATAGGGCTGGTTATTTACTTTCCACATTCTGCATAAATAAATATAAAAAAAAATTAATGTTTATAATACGACCACAAGCTTAACAAAATAGCAGTTTCAATAAAAAATGGTAAAAAAAAAATTATATAAAAATAAAAATAACAAATATAAAAATGACAAATATTAATAAAAATAATTTTCTTTGAATTTTTTTGTTAATCCTAAAATAAATAATTAAATTCAAGAAACTAAATTTAACGAGTTCTAAGAAAAAAGCCTTTGAAAATCTTATTTTTAAAAGCAATAAAAAGTCTGCAGACACTCAATTTTTAAATTAAAAAAAAATCTACGAAAGATATAAAAAAATTTTTTTATTTAATTTAAAATGTTTATAAACATTTTTTAAACCAAACATATTTAATTAAATATTTAATATCAAGTAAACAGCACAAATCAAAAAATCCTCTTAATAAGATTTCTGTGTTCGTAGTTTTGTTACACTGTAGTGCCATCTCTTACTGTGTAGTGCCATCATTACACACAGAATATACACATTCATACAGAAGTTTGACTTCCTGTTTTAGTGTTAAGTGCACACACATTACGCTATTGCAAGTTTTAAGAATTTTAATAAAAAATAAAAAAAAACAAAGCAAAAATAAATAAAAATCTAAAATTTCGGTTTGTTTTTTTTTTTTTATTTTTTTCGGCTATTTGTGGACTGATTTTTATTATGGCTGTAATTTCTAATGAAACTATTTCACGTTCTTTTGGTCGTTTTGTAGTTTAGACAAATTACGCACAAAAACGCTCCAAAATGGTAAAAAAATAGAGGTAGTTGCACTTCGTAGCTCATAGTTCAGCCATTGATGGACCGATTGGGCTGAATTTCAATAGTTGATGAGAGGAATTTCCAACCAATTAACATACTTAACTTCTCTACAGGTCTTCTAGGGACTGCAGAAAGTTGATTTCAACATTCACACAGACAGACGGACATCACTAAATCGACTCCGCTACTTATAACGATCCAGAATATATATGCTTTATAGGGTGTTCCATGTATAGTGTAGAATCTACACACGTACATGACAAACTTATATATACTCTTTTCATTTTTTGTAAAGGGTAAAACAATAAAAAGAAAAAACTTTTTAGAATAAAATCACTATTATTACCATTTGACTAAGTATTTTATTATAACGTTTTTTGTTTTGATTACTTTTTTGTGCATTCATTGAAACATAAAAGTAAATTTTTTTAACAAGATCAAACATGAATTTGAGCCTTCCTTGTTTCCTATTTTTTTTTTTTGTTTTTTTTTTTTTTGTGTTACTTGGATACAAGATGCATAAGTTTGTAAAGTTTAGGCCACTAATAGTATATTTAAAGCACGTAACTTTCTATTTTTTTGCTATTTTGAAAAAAAAAGAAAAGAAAAGGAAAAAAACGAACAAAAAATAAAAATCTTTCTTTAATCAGAGAAGAATCTTCAAGTTGGGATCAGCATAAAAAGTAGATCTAAAGAAAACAATTTCGCCATTTCGTAACCAACTACTTAAAGCACTTGATTTTTGGTCGTTGGCGTTTTGTTTTCTTTTATTTAAATCTTTTTTGTTTGTATTTTTTGTAAATTTGTTAGAAATTAAGGATATTTTCTTTGCATTTTTTCATCTCATGATATTTTCGAATCGTAAGAATAATTGAATACCATAAGCAACAGCCCACATCAAAATGAAAACAATTGTTTAAGTATCTAATGAATGCAACAATTTACAGAAATAAAAGTGGCCAACCTGAGTTACGTCTTAAAATGGTTCTTTTAAAAAAACGAAGAATTTAATAGTAACTGAACTTTAATAAGAAATAGTTTTAAGCTTTCGGACTACAATTAGGTCTTTAGTGGGTGTCCATTCGCCATTAGATGTGGTCTGGGAATCCCTCTTTTTCTTAAAGCACAGTTCAGATAGATGAACGAACAGGAGTGCAATTTAGTCGGGAAGACCTGCCACAGACAGAATTACAATTATAGCAGAAATTTACTATGGCTCCAGAGAGCTCAGTTGGGGAATGTTATGGCAACAATAACGAGCCAATGCTGTTTTGGCAATCATGCTTGGACAAAATTTTGTGACAAATTTTTATAAGCTTCAAAGAAGTTGTTTAAACTAGCTAACAGATAAATTAAGGAGTTAAGCATTACATTTTTGTTGGTCTGTCGTGTATGCTGTCATATACTCGATTGAATATGGTTATCGCCAACATAATTTGTTCTCCTCACATATATTATTTTTAATTTGACACATCTAAGCATTATAATGATCACGATATGTTTCTAGTTATTTTTAACCATACTGTGCTTACCGACATAGATATGGTTGAAGTTTTCATATTATTTTTTATAAAATTTTATCTAAAGCCATATACAGATATGTTTATAATAAGCATGTTATGTTTAAAATAAACACAATTGCTCTCATCAAAGAAAAAAAAAATTAAAGTAAATTTTTTTTAAAAATTATATGAAAAATTTCGTTAACGTTGACATTAAAGTCTACGATAATTTTTTAGGATAAGGGGGAATATGTTTAATTAAATGACAAAAATATGGTTGCAAATAAATTGTTCACTTTCGCAATTTTAAAAATAAAGTAAGTATAAAACATAAAATTAATCTTTTACACTCAACTGAACTTTTTGGCTGAAGTGGTTAAGTGGAGAGTTAATATTTCTTAAGTGAATAATTTAGAAAGAAAATCAAACTAGACACTCAATGAAAAAAATAAATAAATATAAATTAAAAAAAACCACACAAAATCAATAAAAAAAATTTTTTTTATTTACACAAAAACTTATTTTTAAAAAAGTTATGTAAAAATATTTATATAATTTAATTTAAAAAAAATTAATAAAAAGTGTGTATAAGACCTTAAAACAAATTTTTTTCCCTAACCGGGGCAACCGCAACATGTTTATCTTAAAAATATATATATATATATATATGGTTAGATGCAATTTAAACAAAAGGTTGCTCTCAACCATATTTTTTCTTTGCGTGTATAAATAACATTGTATAGATGAATGACGCGTCCATTCCATGACTGGTAAAACTCCTTTGTATTTAAAAATTAAATAAAATTTTTTTTAAAAACTAAGAAGATTCTAACAATATCGAAAGTCCAGATGGATGTACAATCTGATGTGCAGTATAGCAAAGATTATCTGGTCCAGATGAGAGAACAGGGACTTACTGGACCAACAAAAAGCTCATTTGTGGCAGCAATATCTACAGTTTTGTTAACCATGCAAGGAAAATGCGTTTGCCATCAAATGACTACTTTCCTACCACAGTAAGTAAGAAACTGTGGAACACCTTTTCTGCCTTTGCCGGCATTGGAAGATTTACGTGAGCTATTCTCTGGGGAGTGCTACCTGCAGGTCCTCACTGCACAGGAGCTATCATGCTATCTGAATTCGGTTTTGGCTTAGGTGACGAACATCTTTCTAGCGCCATCCCCTTAACTTTTTTCTTATATAATTAAACCACATCAGAGGATACAAGTGTGCCTATTCTGTTTTTTTTTAATGGAATTATCTGAGCCGGCTAACCTAAACTAAAATATATAATTTATACGGAATTTATACGAGTTTTATAATTAAACACTAAACTCTTGTTGACAAAAATTCAAGATTTTAATTAAAAATAACTTTGGATTAAATCAAACCATTGCAATTAAATGAAAGATTAAAAAGATTACAATTGTGTAAATCAACGGAAATGCTGAAAATATAATCAAAAATCTTATACGAAGATGAAAAATATTGCAAACAAATAACTAACGCTACGATCAATGGACACATATTCTCTTTGTACTCCACGGAAGGTTGCACCGCCCGCACCCACTTCTTAAAAATTTTAAACTTAATATTTCATTTTCCAACAGATTTTCATTAAATTTTATAGAAAGAGCGAGATTAATTTTTACTGATTAATAATAGATTTCTATAACATTTAATAAATACAATATTCATATTCCTATGAAGATCACAAAAAACCACGCTTGTTTGAAATCAGATTAACTTAGATTGATTTCGTTACCTTCGCCTCATCCTCAAAAAAACTTACTTTGCTCACCTTCATGTGTAGTTTTCCACACAAATGGCACTTCTATGTATTTTTTAGTAGTAACATGTTTCTTTAATTAAAATCATGCTTTATCAGCAATAGTAAGTATGCTGCGCACTATATTACGCCCCAATAAGAAAACCAAAAGGGAGCTTTCTTGAGCCCTGTGATGTAGTGGGAGGGAACCTCTCCTGTTTCCTGAGTATATTGAGCAAAAAATAACAGCATGCTCAGATAATCCATAACAAAGTTGGTAGTGCGGACTTCCCTTACACTACATTTAGTAATATTCTCTAGACTTATCTCCTACATTTTTTTGCTTAGAGGAGGCATATACAAATTCATTATGTATATATTTAAGGAACTGTGCATAATAGAACACTAGACTTCTCCAAGCGACTCGAGGTGATCATAAAGGATTGATCATCTTCGAAAAGCAGGGAAAAGCAAATAACTCAACGAAAAAGTACCACAAAAATGAGTGCACACGTTGTATCAACTCTTACAACACACGATTTAAATGAAATTAAATTTTAGTAATAAATTGATTCATCTGACAACCTTAAATTCGAATTCTTGTAGAATGTTTCACAGTGAAAAATTAATTTTCTTAAAGAAGTTAAACTACCAAACTCAAACATTCAGACGTACCGTGTACTTTAGTTTGGAGTAACCTGATGAGTTGTAACAACTTTTAAAGTTCATTACTCCACTTAAGGGAGCGGTTGATTTTTCCTCAACAATAACAACAACAGCTACATGAACAAAAAATAATACCACAGCGACCATTAGTTCACAGTATTTTTTTTAAACACTGTACTTGATCAACATGAAGATGGGCATGTAATTTTATTTCTGTTTTTGGTTTCAACAACGACTATAGCACCAACAACAGAAACAAATGGTACATTACGCCAACAACTAACATCTTTCCAAAACATACATAATCTCCCAGAACACTCATACTCCAACATACGTTACTCTTACAGTAAAAATAGCAAGAAAGAAAACGAAAAAAAATGAACAATTGTTGCATATGATGGGCTTTCTTGCAACAAATGATGTCTATGACTTTTAATGCAGATGATGTTGCAAATGCTTAAGCATTAAAGGTCGTCATCGTTATCATCATCAACATCATTATCATCATTGTTGTTGTTGTCATTGTTAAGTTGTCGTTTTGGTCATCGTCATCCTCATTCTCATCGTCACAGTCATCATCAGTATGACTATGATCATTATCATTACCGTAGGCCTCATCATCCAGCATCTGTACCCTTAAACGGGTGATACACACATCAAAATTTCAACATCAATCATGCGTGCGTGTTTTTCAAAAATGGAAGTCACATGTGTGTGAATTTGACAAAAATCAAAACTAGTTTGATTTTTTTGGATACACACACAAATGCATAATTTGATGTGTCTATTACCCGTTTTAGCTGTTATAATAATACCGCCATCACCAACAACAGAATTTTCTTCATGGTAATTTTATCCAAGTATTCTTTCGGTTTTGATGTTGTGTGTTTGTGTATATTTTTATAAACTTCACTGTAAGTAAGAAGGGTTTGTAATTTCTACACCGTACATGGGACACCCTATAAAGTATGTATTTTCTGGATCCTTATGAGTAGTGGAGTCAATTTAGTGATGTCCTTCTGACTGTCCGTCAAGTCGTTGAAATCAACTTTCTGCAGTTCCTACGCAACGTACAGAAAAGTATAGCACACTAATCTGTCAGTTGTTGCTGTTGATTTTTGCTATTGAAATTCAGCTAGATCGGTTCATAAATGGCGGAGTTATGAGTCACAAAACCGCAACTACCTCCATTTTTAGTTTTTTTAAGTGGGTTTTTGCGTATTTTGTCTACATAACTAAGCAAACAAAAAACGTGGTATGACAGTCGTAATATCTATGCAAAAAATTAGAGCAATAGGTTAACAAATAGCCGAGGAATATCAAAAATACAACCGAAATTTTAGATTTTATATCATTTCTGCTTTGTGTTTTTGCGTATTTTATCTAAACTAAAAAAAGTAAAATAGTAAACAGTTTTCTTGTACATCACATTAATAAGATGGTGGGATATTTGAATATTTGTCTAAAAAAAATGGACAAAAAATGTGGTACGCAGTATATCAGTCCACAAACACAGTAGATCAAAAACACAACCGAAATTTTAGAGTTTCATTAATATTTGTTTTGTTTTTAGCGTATTTTGTCTAAACTAGAAAACTGAGAAAAAATGTATTGACATTGTTTTAACAGAAATAGCATTGCGAGCAATCGATTAGCAAATGGCAGAGAAATATCAAAAATATAAACGATATTTCACATATTCTTTTGCCTTGAGTGTAAAGCCATTACATCTTTTGTCTTTATCAAATGTGTTTGGCTATAAAAATTTAAGTTTCTTGAACAGAAATTAGTTATTTTTTTTAAGAATAATAAAAAATATGTTTTCAAACAACATTTTTTTTTATAAATATTTGTCATTTCTTTTTTTATAATTTATTAATTGCAATGGCCAGTTTGTTATATTGAGGTCGTATTATAAAAATTTATTTTTTATGAACTTTTCGTTCCAATAAAAAATAAATAAATTTTTATATTTATAATATGACCTTAATCTTAATAAGCTAAGCGTTTCAATTACATAACTCTTTGAAGTGAGTGAAGATAAATATGTCTAGTAAAATATGTTTTAACGTAACTCCTTACGTTTTTTAGTATTTATAAATATCTTTTCAAATAAATATAAGTACATACATAAATACGTTGATTTCTCTATGAGATTGCAAACGAACCATAGAATATGGAACACAAAAATTTTTTTTAAAAATAATCCAAAGTTCTTTTTGAGAATTTGGGTGATAGATTACAAATGTAGACGACCTGCCCTTTAAAATTATATTTATTCTATCCTTAATTATTCTATGGTTCGTCCGAAAGTGGCTAAACTACCCCAGAGCAACCCAGAAATTTCCAAAAGACTATTTTAAAATAATCCAAAGTATTTGAATATATGGGTAGTAGATTACAAATGTAGACCATCTCCGCTAAGCTACTACTATAAATATATATAGAATTATATAGTGATATAAGGCGTATTTGATAAATATGCCATTAATACAGAAAATAAATATATTTATTATACATATACTAAGAAACGTAAGAGTACGTTCATATTTATCTTCACTCACTTAATTTTTTTTATGATTTTGATATTATATTAGAAGAGTGTCGAAAGTGAAAAGTATTAATATTTTGCTAATACAAATAGTAAAGGGTATACAAGACTCGGCACAGCTGAATTTAACTTGTTATTACTTTTTCTGTTGCTGTAACAATAATAAAAGTGCTGTAACAATAATAATATATTTCATTTAAAAGATTTCATAAAAAATATCTTGTGATGTCAATCTCATAACAAATATTATGATAAATATTCTAAAAGAAATTTTTTAAAACTCATTGCATTGCTGTTTAACTGTTGATTATGTGGGAGAGCATTGCAATTATGAAGAACTGCCATTCAGAAACAAGAAACTTATATTTAAGGATTATTATTTTTTTCCTCTTGATGATTGAGCAAATCTAATTTTCTGAAATATTTAGATAATTCGGCTTTTTAGCAACCTTATCTTTAAGAGGCTTTGGAGTGATACTCCGTAGATATTTTTTGCATGAGTAGAGATATGATCGCAACTTTTAAGGTCATAAACATATCTTATAATATTATTATATAGAACCTCCAGTTTTCTCCTACTAACAACTCACAGTTATAAGTAAGACTTGGAAATAAATATGCTTTCGGAAGTAGAACTCTTACTCTCAGCGGTGTATAGTGTTTTACTAGCCATAGTGTTCTTAGTTTCGCATATAAATATTTGGAGACATGATTTGACCATGTTAAATTATTATCAAACATTATACCGAAAATTCAACGTCTATAATGGGGCTTACGTTTTTTTGTGAATTATCAGGCACTTGGATTTTAACATAGCCCATTCGCATTTGTCCATTCGCAAATATTGCTAAAATAGTTTTCTGCAGTCAATTCTGCTGGACTGCTCAGATAAAAATGTACGATCAGTGAGATATGATAAAATAAGTTTCGTTGCTGTTGTAGAAAAATAAAAAGGAGATTTAAGTTTTTTACATAGGATTTCATGATTAACAGTATCAAAGGTACTGATTTGCTGGTGTAAAAACTTTTCTAAAACTTTTGCAAGAAAACTTAGTATTGATTTAGGGATTGGAATTGTTTTTGCATGCTTCTATTTGACAGGAAAACAGCTACTAGTAATAATGGTGGTAAGTAAATGGGTTATGTATGGTAAAAGAGAGGGTAGAATTATTCTTATGAACTTGGGATGAAAATTATTGCACTCGTGTGGCATTTGATTTTATTTGCGCACAGCTGGAAATAACATCAAGCTGGCTCAAACATGCTTTGTTCCATGAAACGATGGTTATCATACTCGCATACTACCCTATTATTTAAAGAAGGTGAGGCATTAGAAAATATAGTATTAAGCTCATCAGCATTAACAGAACAGTTTATATTTAGTCAGATCCGTGTGATTCAATTCTATTAAATTAAGATTACACCATGAGCTAAGTGCATTTAGATCATTCTTTAATTAAGGCTGCAAATTGATTATAGCTCAGAAAAATTTTACGTCAAGGCATGAGAAAATTTTATTGTTGTTGGTAATTCAATTATAAATAACAGTGGGATAAGATAACTTCTGCGGCACTCCAGATAAAACAGCAATTGACTTAGAAGTAAAAGTTTTGAAACAAACATATTGCCTTCTATTTACTAAGTATGATTTAATCCACATTAAAAAATTTGGTGTAAATTGCATCAGTTTGTTTTTGTTAAAAAATATACGATGGACAAGTGATGTTAGCTGAATTAAATTTATGGTTGTAGAACAGCCTTTTTTATAACTATAAATTGAAAAACGCAATTAATAATCTTAATTAGTGTTTAGTGGTAATATAAAAAATAAAAATAAAAAAAAAAACACTTTACTGTACATGAAAGTAAGGTCATCCAAAAAATTTTTTTTTCTAAGTTTAATGATGGATGGCTAAAGCATAAAGTACCTTAGTACTTTTTTTTGTTAATGAACATATTGAGTTATACAAGTAAAATAAACAAATTTTAGTGGACAAGCACGTTCGTGCTCACATATACTCATAAACATATGGGATATTTCATAAGTTCATACGAAGTCAAATGTAATTTAAAATTATAAAACAAAAAGTATTAGAATAAATCATTTCAAAAACTTCTAAAGTTACACACACACTTAAAGCCACTTCTGTTTAAAGAAATAATTTGGTACCAATTAAAAGTTAAATTGTGATAATAGATTTTGCTTTAGCAAAATTTTTAATTATAACTATTAAAAATTCGGTTATTACAATTGAATTTACTATTGGTAACCAATTTAGTTCTCACAACGAAGTTGTTTTCAATTAGAATTTTTCAAGAATCCATAAAAGCTCTTTTATAGGCAAACAAACGAGTTCGAAAATATATTTTTATGCTTAATATTGTTACGGAAAATCATGCTATTGTCCCACCGTTATAATTATTTTTATAAAAAACTATATTTATGTATGTACATATAGCAATTTATGGTTAATGCTTAGAATTTGTTAATATAATGCTTGTAAGTGAGTTAAAAGTAGGATGTTTGGTATTTATATCTGGATTAGTGTTAGCTTTATATGTCGTAGAGTTTGCTAGACTTTAAATTAGCGTTACGGCTTGAACTCATAGCCGTTTTCATTACCTAATAGCTCTAGAAGGTTCTGGGCTAAGCTATATTGACGTACGTGTCATTGAGAGTTCACTAGTTCTAAGTACTACTGACTAAGTACTCCGGACACATATATTTACTAAATACAGTGATACTACTGACTGTGTTCTTCTTTTGGAGATATATGTAGAAAAAATAGCGGCTTTGGCATTATTGATTTTCTATACATTTAACAATGTAATATGCTATAGCCATTTAACAAAAGATTAAGTGTATTTAATATTTCATTTGTTTAAACTTGTATAAAATTAAAAAAAAGTACTATTAAAGGACAGTTCCGCTCGTTCGCACGACTGATGGCGGAATTTTATGTTTGATCAATATCGGTGAACTGGCTCTAATCGTTTATAGTTTTAAGTTTTAGTTACACTTTTGTACTACTGAGTTCCAATTTATAAAACGGCAAATTATATATCTACAATTGAAATACATTTTATATAAAAACAAATATTATAAATCTGTATGTACTTACAAATGGGTCTGGCTGCGTCTGTTGGTTGCTGTAAAATTCTTTCTTGAGGGTTTATTGGGAAAATATCCAACAAATTTGTAGTAACTGCGTTTTACGCTAAACTTTTTAGTAATGTTCTATATCGCCTTTCAGCAACATCTGAAATATATGGAAGTGCTTTTTATTAATAAAATATCTACATAGTGCAGAATTTTTTAAAATTGTGTAGTATGTAATAAATAATCGTATGTGTACATACATATATGTATCTATACCTTATATGCATGGATTTTTTTTAAAGATCTTCGCATCCTTGAATTTACTGAAAAACAACAATTAAAAAAGATTGTCAGTATATTTAAAATGTCATAATTGAAAAAAAGAGCAATATTACTTTTTTGAGGAAAATATTAAAATTTTTCTTTCTGAAACATTGCACTCGTTCAGACGACATTTCTAAGAAAGACAGCTGTGTAAAATTGGTATTATTACAAATATTGTATGAAAAGGTATACATATACATAATATCTAATGGAATTTGCGTAACTATGTTAATGATAGTTTTTTTTTTTTAATAATTTGCTATGGTAATTTGGGAAAAATCTGCATCAGATTTAAATTGCCAGTAAAAGCACTACTCGTGTATGTTAGCACATTCTTGGACACTTAGTACAGCCATGAGATAATATGTGAACTGGTACCCCACAGATAAATGCTTTTGTCACATGTTAAACAGTGAAATAATATTCTTTCCATTTATTTCCTCTTGCTCATACTTCACTTTCGAATTCGCACAGAAATACTTTTATACTATAGTTGCACAATTTAGTTTTTTTTTCACTTTTGCGTCTTAAAACTTTTTTATTTTTCCACTAAATAAAATAATACTGACACAGAAAATAAAAAAAAAGCATATCGTTACAGAAATTGAACAAAACCAATGAATTTCTGTTAACGGCGGCATAGTAAATAGAGTAGACGCATTGTTGACAATGACGTCATTAAAATACCATAAATGTTGACAAATATGTTGACTTTGAGACACAAAACCCCAGGCTTCCTTCAAGGGTAACACATATATACACACATCTTATAGACGTGCTAGACGATCATTCATTCACCGTCAATCATGAGGGCGGGTGCGTGTTTTTAAACATGGCGGGTGCGTGTTTTTAAACATGGCGGTCACACGAATACGTTTTGTGAGAATTTGACGAAAATCAAAACTAGTTTGATTTTTGGTCAAAATTTGCTGGTCTGGCACCACCTCTGTAATCATATTTTTTTTTTTTTTGGGTAAGGTTGAGTGCACATCGCAGAAATTTTAGAAAAAAAATGGAAGAAAAAATTTTTTTCATATATTTTTTCCAGTCCTTCCAATGCAATAGCAATAAAAAAAATTTTTTTTACATAATCTTATTTTTTTTTTTATGTACAATCAGAATGAAAGTGTTTTACCGACGGCAAAATGTACTAAATATTTTTATTTAATATGTTTTGCCGAGGGCAAATTGTAAGTTTGTGCACATTAAGAAAATCACATAAAAATGAGGTTGATGTCAATAAATTTGATGTGTGTATCAGCCAATTTAATTTTTTCACTAGCCCAAATGCCTAATTTGACGTTGAATGAATGATAATGTAGAACCCGCTTTACATTATAGCTCACACACAAGCATTTCATTCACAAATTCTACTCACTAACTTAAACAATAAATTGCTATATGTACACACATACATAAATACAGTTTCTTATTAATAATAACACAGTGGTTCAAAAGCATGATTATTATTGCAGTGAAAATGGGTTAACTTAACAATTTAAAATTAAGTCAACTTTTAATCCTGCAATAATAATGTTCGTAAAGCTTACTTATACTTTCTTTTTTAAATCGTTGATATACACGCGTTTTTAAACATAACGGTTCTAAATTCCATGAATGCTTTCAAGCAAAAGGAAAAAGCATAACATTTTTTGTCTTTAAAATGCTTTTATATTTCGCAGTTAAAAAGACTACACATAAAATTTAAGTGTTAAGAATACAAACTCTATAAAAAAACACATTATATATACGTACATTAGTATAAAGAGTATAAAACGAAATTAATAATAAAATTAAATTTTGCTTTTTTTTTATTGTGAACTTTAATTTTATCTTAAATATTTTTTTTAATATAAATAACATACAAAAAATTAAATAAAATCAGCTAAAAATAAAAGCTTTTTAGTGAAATATTCCCCTGTACGTAAAATTTACCTAAAGTAGTATTAACGTACTATGAAATAACGTTAATATTGCAGGGCTAAGAATCAAACATGAGCTCTTACTTTCAAAACTGCCATACAAAAAATATACTTGTTACTTATTTCAAATAATTTAAATAGTTTGAAATGAAATATTTTGTATGGAAAAATACAAGATATTTCATACAACTTAATATGAAACTGCCCTTCAGCTACAGCCACTCACATGCTATAAACTAATCACAAAATTTATGCAACCCCAGATTAAAATAAGCAAACATCTTGTGGCAAAACAATGAATGGTGGTTATATGGACGTCAGCTTATCATTTCATATCCCCTTCTACACCGAGCGCAAGGTCGCCTGATGGAAAAAAATAAAAAAAATAAAATAAAATAAACAAACAAAGCGATATGTATGTGAATGATGTCACATCTAAACTTAGGCATTGTTAACAAACATGTATGCAATTAATAAATTTATTTAATTTTAGAATAATTTACAAATCATTAAAACAATCAAACGATTCACACATTTCAGTGATGTAAACACACTCGCGCACTAACTGATTGACTCTTGGAAAATGTAACTAACAGACGGTTGTGCCATTAAATTAAAAATTAATTTTTAAATTCTATTAAGTGTTTTTTCTTTAAAGGCATGTGCCATTATTGCAAGTAACTAACCACTCGCTATTTTAATATTTATTTATTTTAGTAAAAGCATTTAAAGGAACGTGTATAATATTAATTTGAAATGATGCGAAAATTATAAGTGTATAAATAAATAATTATATATGTATGTCGGTTCTATTTGCATATTTATGATAGACGGATTATTGTTGAGTGCGAATACTTTACGTTTCTGAATTTACTTTTTGTTTTATTTTATTTTGTTTTCTTTATTTTAATCAATGCAAATTATTATAATTATGCGGTGTTTAAACATGTCAGGGCATTTTAAAAATTTTATTTTATTATTTTAATTATTAGAAAAATAAAAATATGATGTTTGCTTGCTAACATGTCATGGCTGAAATTTATTTTTATCACACATATTTATGTATGTAAGACTAACCAAACATCTATGTACTAAAGGGCTGCACAAGCATACTTGAAACAGCTTCAAGCATCATTCCTGATTTCAAATATTGTCAAGCACTGTTCTATCGCACATCAAAACAATACTTCAGCGACAAAATGTTTTGCTTTGTTTTTTTTTATGGAATATTTTTAAGCTATACAGGCGTAACGTTTATGTACACAAACACTACGCTGGGCAGTCGCTGGTGTGCATGTGTGTCTTTAAAAGGCATGCCTAATGTGTTTCGTCATGCTTGTGCTAACTAAAGTGGTTGCTAAACATATCAAATTTTAACATTAAATTATGCATTTGTGTTGGTGAAAAAATTAAATAAGCTGACACACACATCAAATTGATTAATATCAATCTAATGTTTTTATGATTTGTGTAAAGATTTACAAATTGTCGATTGCAAAACACATTAAAAAAATAATTTTTTACGTCGGTAAAATACTTTTATTCTGGTTGCACATCAAGAAAAAATGAGATGATAATTGCTATTGCATTGGTATTAGCAATAAAAAGAAACGAATTAAAAGTAATTAAGGAGTTTATGTATGAAATATTGCTAAGCGAGCTCAAATAGAATTTCGTATTATGAATTTTTGTTTTTTTTATCCTTATTTTCTTTGCTTCTTACATCCCATAAGGCTGGAAATGAGCAATACACTTCTACAGGGTCCGCCAAATAACTTTTTTTTTGAAAATGCTATAAAAAAAAACTACTGAAGATTTTCTCAAATTTCTTTTTTTATTTGAAAGTACAATCCTTCCGGTTAATAATGGAAAATAATTTCATTCAAATGGTTGCCTCGGCAGGCCATGCAGTAGCCTATACGATCGCTCCAATTTTTAAGCACATTATCGATTTTATGCAGCTGTATTTCACCAATGGCTTCACGAATATTGTCCTTTAAAGCGTCAATTGTCTCTGGCTTGTCGGCGTAACACTTATCTTTGATGGCACCCCACAAATAATAGTCCAACGGTGTCAAATCGCAGCTTCGAGGTGGCCAAACTACATCAGCTCTGCGGCTGATAATGCGATCTTCAAAAACAGGGCGCAAAACATCGAGTGTAGCTTCGGCTGTATGGCACGTAGCGCCGTCCTGTTGAAACCAAATGTTGCCAATATCCTCCTCTTAAATTTTTGTAAACAAAAATTCGTTCAACATGGCCCGATAACGATCGCCATTGACTAACGGTCACACCTTGCTCATTTTCGAAGAAAAATGGCCCAATTATGCCTCTGGACCAAAATCCGCACCAAACAGTGACTCGTTTTGGGTGCGTCGGCTTTTCAATGTATGCGTACGGGTTTTCTGTGCCCCAAATGCGACAATTTTGCTTGTTTACATACCCGCCAAGATCAAAATGAGCTTCATCTGAAAAGATAATTTTTTTGGCAAAATCGGCATCTTCTGTAAGTCGATCGCAGGCCCACTTAGCGAAGCGAAAACACAACCATATTCTTTCAGCGGAAGAATAAAACTAATTATCTGTCAAATCAGACATGAGCTAAGTGTTACCATTCACGAAATAAGCACTAGTTGGAAAAAAAACGTTAGATTGCGGACCCTTTACATCTCTGATATACGAGTATGTCTATACGTGCATATATATAATTCCTTTGCTCTACACAATTTAATTTGACGTCACAGCTTTATTTTCTTATTTCTTATTTTTACACAGATTTTTTTGATCTACTGTAAAAACGCCACTAGAAATTGTGCTTTGTTCTAGTAGAGTTTCGTGTATTTCAAATGGGCTTGTGCAGCCCTTTACTATGGACATTTCATTGCATATTTCAATGTCATATTCATGACATTAGATAAGATGTAATTTATGTTACATATGGTATTATGGTATGTTTGATAAAATTTAAACCTAAGTGTTGCAACAACGTATGCATGCTTATGAATGCTGCTGTAATATTGCAATAAAAAATAAAACAAGTTAAATTCAGCTGTGCCGAGTTGTATTTATATACCCTTCAATGAGTTAGCCAAATATAAATATTTTTCACTTTTCACATTCTTCTTATAGGCAATTTACACTGCAGCAAAATCCAGTTCATACGAGATTTTGAACGAAATCTACTTAGTTCATTTTACTAGATTTCCCATGAAAAACAAAATCTAGCTTGTTACTAGATTTTGCCAATATCTAGTCAAAATCTTACTGTACTTAGTCATACACTACAAAAAAATACAACACTACACTAGAAAATTTGACATTTTGATGAAAAAACAAAATAAATAACACACTAAAAAATAAAGAAAAATATTTTAAAATTTACGGAAATACATACACAAAAAAGGATAAGTGTTAATTATTATATTAGCAACTCGTTGACTAGTTTGTTTTTGTTAAGAAAATGAAACCTTAATTTATGTCAAAAAAAGCTAAAGTTAAGTATAGAGATTTTGAAAGAGATTTGCAATCAAATCTAATAGATTTCGGTTCAAAATAAATGCACTATTAAATATTAAAAAAAGCAAATAAAAACTTATGTTTGTGGCAACACCCAGCTCACCGATATGTGAAAATAATTCAGCTGGCAACACTTTAACAAAATCAGATTGAAGAAAACAAAAACTAATTTTTCGTGTGATCTTTTTATATATTTTAAAATAATTAAAGTATATATCTCTTGTAAATTTGTGAAATAGAAAATGAATAAAGGTAACAGTTTCGTTAAATTACAGCGTTTTATTCAACAATAGCTACATAAAAGCTTTGCACAGGGTGTCCCGCAAGTGGGTGACTCCTCCTAGAAAAATTAAAGAAATTTTATGTCGCGTATTTCGCGAGCTACTGCCATTCAGAATATTTTTTTAATTTTGCTACCCTGCGTTGATATATCTCTTGCTGTAACTACAAATTTTTACTTTCTGCAAACGTCAATAAAAAATTAATTTTCGAGGAAAATACCATTTTTTTTAGCCAACTATGTTTAGAAGGTTATTATACATCCAATTTTAAACGACCGTGCTAAAAAAAAATTAACAAAAATTTTTGGCATGTTGCATCAAAAGTTGGCGCATTTAGACCTAATTTTAAAATTGTATAAAAGTTAGATGATTGGTTTTTGCAACAGTGAAAATAAATTAATTTTTTTAATTAAACCGGTAATTTTTTTCCTTTAAATTTAAAATTAGTGAAATCGCAACGTTTTGTTTTGTTATTTACATTCTGCATCGTACCAATGTCAAATTGCTATTATTTTTGGTATTGAAAGTGTGCAGATTTCTAGTGAACAAGGATGTAGGGTGACCAATATTGTGTAAACATTTGAAAACATACGTAAGCAGTTGTAGCTTATATTGTCAATAGATTAGAAGAATTGTTCGAAAATAATTACGATTGAAGGATATTATATTGATATATCTAGGAAAAAATAGTAACGTCTGGGTGTTTGTAGAAGGTTGTAGGCTGAAATGCGGAAGGTATCTAAAGCAATGCTGAGATTGCCAGACATATTCAGTTTTAGTTCAGACGTTATACAGTAAACAAGGTGTCTCAAAAACAATAAAGTGTCGTTGTGACGGGGATAAATAAAATGTGTTCCGTCAATAAGTATTGAGAAAAATGTACTACTTGTGTTTCATTTAACAATAGGAACCTTAATCGACTAATCGTTAAATTGACTCCCTTATTCCAAGGATGCAGAATATATATACTTTATAAGGTGTAGAAATTACACACGGAATTACAAACTTATATATAGGACTTTCACTTTTTGTCAAGGGTATGAAAACGTTTACGCAGTTTAATCAGAAATATCAGGAATGATATCTGTACAAAAAATCAGATCGATCGGTTCCCAAATGGCCGAGAAAAATCAAAAGTGTAACCAAAATTTTAAGTTTTCATTAATTTCTGCTTTGCTTTTTTATGGAAATTTTTAAAGCTGTACATGTGTAATGTTCGCGCTCACAAACACTAAACCATTCAATCGGTCTTATACAACCGCGTTTATGTATGTGTATCTTTTAAATGCCTTAAGTGTAATAGTAAGTAGTGTTTTTTATAGACGTATAGAACTTTAAGTTGGCATTACTGTTCAAGATGGCGACCGATTTAACAGCTGTCAAGTGATTTATTTTTAGTTTGGCTTGGCAATTCATCATAAATAGACTCACGCCTGAACAACGCTTGCAAATAGTGCAATTTTATTTCGAAAATAATGGTTCTGAGCGGAATACGTATTTTACGAATTTTGTTTAGCGATGAAGCGCACTTCTGGGTGAATGGCTACGTCAACAAACAAAACTGCCACATTTGGAGTGAAGCTAATAATCAAGTGTATGCCAAAACATTGTTACATACAGAAAAACTGACTGTTTGGTACGCTTTATGGGCTGGTGGAATCATTGGTCCGTACTTCTACAAAAACGATGATGGCCAGAACGCTACAGTCAATGGTGATCGGTATAGAGCCATGATTACTAACTTTTTCATTCCTGAATTGAACAACCATGATGTCCAGGAGCTGTGGTTCCAACAAGACGGCGCAACATATCACACAGCTCTTGCCACAATCGATTTATTGAAAGACACGTTTGGTGACCGCTTAATTTCACGTTTTGGACCTGAGAATTGGCCTCCAAGATCTTGTGATTTAACACCGCTAGACTACTTTCTGTGGGGCTATGTAAAGTCATTGGTCTATGCGGATAAGCCACAAATGCTTGACCATTAGGAAAACAACATTCGCCGTGTTATTGCCGATATACGGCCACAAATGTTGGCAAAAGTCGTCGAAAATTGGACGTCCAGATTGGACTACATTCGAGCCAGCCGTGGCGGTCATATACCAGAAATCATATTTAAAATGTAATGCCACAAGATTATCTTTCGGATAAATAAAATTCATGTCAATCGAATAATCCATCGTTGTTTTATTGCAATTTAAAGTTCTATACGTCTATAAAAAAACACCCTTTATTACACTTAACAGACTTGTTAATGAACGAGAATTTTTAAATTTCTGTCGTTTATTTGAAGTTCTTTATTTAACTAAATATGTTTGGTTTAAAAATTATTTTTAAATGTTTGCAAAAATTAAATTAAGTTCTATTTTTTTTACATTCTTATTGGATATTTTTTTTAGAATTTCTTTTTTAAAATTAAGTAAGTGGAGATATTTTATTTTATTGCTTTTAAAAATAAGATTCCCAGAAAGGTTTTTTAGATCTCGTTAATTTAAATTTCTTGAATTGAATTTAATTATTTATTTTAGGATTAAAAAAAATAAATGGTCAAAGAAAATTATTTAATTCGTTCCTTGTTTTTAGTTAAATATTTAAGAAGAATGTGCAACATTAAAAATATGAACATTTTACTAACATATAAGACTCGACACAGCCGAATAGTAATTTTTCCAATATTATTTAAGAATTTCTAAAAAAAAAAACATTTTATCTTTCCTACCAGCTCAAGAGCTTCTTACAGTTTTAGCTTTTATCTTAGAATTTACATAACTTAAGCTTAAATCATCTATTTGAGCAATAAACAATTTAAAAAACTGTTATAAAAAGTTTTGGATTAATTAGAAATTAAAATTAATAAACTTTTCTTTTTTTTTTGCTAATATTAGATTTATTTAGCTTAATCTTATCAAAAACATTTTATTTATTAGTTAGTTAGTTAGCTTTACTAACGAGTCATTGTTAAAATATTACATTTTCATTATTTTAATTTATGATATAAACTGCTAATACAATAGCAAAGTTATTCGAAATCCTAAAAGCTCTTTAATTTATTGATAGTAAAAATCGTTTTCAATAACATTTTAAAAATCATTTAAGTTGAGATTTTCTTTTGTGGTAGCAGAAAATTGTTTACAGACGAATTTGATTATAAAATACTAAAGGTAACATAAATTTTCTTTTACTTATAAGAAGAATAGCTTCATATCAGTTTAAGTTGTATTTGTTTTGTCTTCTTTTTACTATTATATTGTTGTTATTATTATTATTATTGTTTGTATTTGTATTTTTCTTGGCTTAAGACTTCCTTTATATCATAAAATGAAAATTCCCATTGTCATCACCTTTAGGAAAATACTATAATTTAATTTTTTCTGTTGCTCTTCTGCAGCTATTTTATTATATGTGTGTTTAACAATTCTTCTTTATGAGAATAGAAAATAAACAAATATACAAAAAAATCAAATACAAAATCTAACAAATATAAAAGTTGTGAAAATTTATGATTCTTTTCTTTTAACTGTCAAATATATTTCTTTTTTTCCTTCATTCTTGTAGTAAGACTACAACAATTTACTGCATCTAGTAAAGATCTTCCTTATTTCTATTATATTACATGCAGCTCTGTTTTTGGGTTGACTTCTGGCTAAGGTCAGAGCTGCCATTCTACATATTTTTCGACTTCATTTAGAGATTTATAATCTTATAGAATTTTTGTGTTATTTTTATCTCCAAGTGTACGATTTTTGGTTGTAGTTAAAGCAATGATACTGTTACGTTTTTACACTAGAATAAAAACGATTATGTATTTGAGAAACACTTTAATTGATTAATAAAAACACAATACATTTTTTTTGAAATCCTGGTTTTTGTCTTATTGTCGCATATAGTGAATTATAATACATAATAACAGTCCATCAAGTAATCCGAATATCTTGTTAGTCCGAATCAGGGTCTTCAATCATTAATTCGGATTAGCGAGCTGGCACTGTAGTTCATTAAGGTTTGTATTATAACACAAAACACAATAAGTTCACTTTTCTCAACACTTATTGTGGAAACACACTGTATTTATACCCGTCATAACGACACTTTATTGTTTACGACACTGAACTTGTCTGGCAATCTCAGCTATTTCACTTACCCCCAGTTTTTGACTTCGTATTTAAATCTAGAATTAGTTGATTGTCGTTTTGAACTTAAGTTGCACATAAATACAGATTCAGTTTTTCAGTCTTAAATGATTTTATTTGCGACAAAAGTGTGGCAGCATCATGAATTATTAAAAATTAATGATCATTATCCAAAAAAAAAAACAGCTGTGTCAAATAGGCTTGTGGCATTCATGTTCGACCTAGTTCATATGAACGATTCAGCAGTTTCAGCTGAAGTTGACTTTTAATTGTCTGCTGTAAAAAAGTACAGCAGCATAATTGAAAGCATTTTTATTACTTATTGTTTTTTTATTTTATTTATTAAATTAAACACAATAAGCTTTTTGTACGAGATACAAAAAAAAAAAAGACTGTCAAAACCATATGTTTAATATGTGCAACTTAAGTGGACTTTAAACGCCCAAGATTGGCCACTTAAATATGATTTAAGTTTGTATCTAAATGGAACTTAAAGTTCAAATGCCAATTAAGGCCGAAGTCAAATACTGGGCATTAGCCCTCTAGGCTTCTCTAATAGCAATCCCAAACTGTAACGGTCATCTTAAATCTATTAGCTCAGCCTAGAACCTTCTAGACATTGCCACATGTTCCAAGGTATATCAAGTTATAGAGCCAAAAGGTAAACGAAAATTCTTATTCTAGCTAATTCTAGAACACTTAAAACTAATATGAAACGTATACACTAATACAGATATACATACTACACATTTCCCAACAAACCAAATGACTTGAGAAAAATATTAAAATAAACTTAAAAACATAAGCCTTATGATTGAAAAATGTTTTAGAAAATATTGAAAAACTATATCGTAACAATTGTAGAATAATCAAAACGGCACTCTTATAATTAAACTTATATGTGCAAGCTTACTATAAGACTACTCTTATAAGTGTAAAATATGCTTACGAAAATAATGTTTTCTTAACCCTTATATAGAAAATTTTATTTTTTCAAAATTGTAAAATAAGAATACATAGATTTAAATAAAATTTTAAAGATTTTTTCATTGTTATATTGATACAAGAAAGATCATTCTGGTGTCCTTAATAAACTGGTCATCTCTATTTCGTTTTGATACATCAGCATCTATCTAAAAAATATAGAAATTTAATAATTGTTTTCTTTAGTAAAAATTAACTTACTTTTTATTACTCTTTTTGAGCTTAGATTTCGCACATTTTTGAGTCCATAATAGTTTTTCATCTTGTTGGTCTTTACCAATTACATTCCTGAAAGCAGGGGATAAATAAATTTAATTACATGCATATATAGAACGAATAGAACTCACAAAAGAATCGAAATTTTCGCAATTTTCGTGCTAATTTTCACCACCCAAATGGCTTATAACTGAAATTGAATTGTATTTAAAAAAAAACTTTTTTTTTACAGATTTATATATTACCTTCAGATTTTGTCAAACTTTCGCCATTATGTTGATTTATGTATTTTATTTATTCTACTTATATATGAATTTTTATTAAAATTAATTTATTTTATTTTTAATGAATTTTTGATATATGACACAATACGAGCTTTAGAAAATTATTGAAAATTTTTATTTTATGAACATTATTTTAAATGATATTAAGAAAAGTTTACTATTTACTATTTTCATAAGCTTATTCTCAAGTTATATTTTATTTCGATTTCTATATGGTTTGTCGGGTTTACTTTATAACTCACACAAAAGCACTACCCTCACACGTCTCCAAATTTGAAAAATGGCGAAAAAAAATTTAAATTGTTTGGTGGAGAAATACGCACAGATTTCTCATATTTAATTAATCAATTAAATTTATTGGTTTATAAAGGTACGAAAAACCGGTTTTTTAACCGTAACTAAAGATTTGGTGGGTTCACTTTTTATTGTATTACTTATTGTTATTGTTATTATTATCTTATGATTTATGTTTTCTTTAAAACAAACGAGACAGTTCACTAATGACCACTGAGCTTTCAACATTACAAATAGAAGTTCCATTAGTATTTTTCCGTTCAATGTTGGTCGACTGATGTAGCCATCTCTGTAACTGCCTCCAAAAGCAGATTTCTAGACGCACATTTTACGGACTATCTGAGTTATCAGGGTTAACATCTTAAATATTTTCGACAGATAAGCCAGGAAGATTTGTAGCTTCTTAGAACGTTTTAAGTAATAATAAAAAAAATATTAAAATGATAAGAGTTCATACTAAAATTGCTGATTAAACTGGAAAACATAATTTAATCTGTTTTTTTTTACCTAAACATTTTCTATTGATAGTGTGGTGGCAATCACAGCTAAAACTTGTACTAAGTAGTTTCTCGCTCCACTTCATACTAAACGTTTTTATTTTATTTTTTTTAAACCAATTTTCTGCTTTTTCTGTTATTGTTGTAGTAGTTGTTGGTTAAGTTCTTGTATTACTCCAACTATTAAAATAGCATGACGCAAAAATTTGTTGCATTACACTTCCTTTGCACAGCTCCATCCATTGGACTCCAGCTGCCAGATTGTTTACCACATTTTCACATTTGTTAAAAAAAAAACTACTTTTGTCTCACAGTCAACCAAACGAAATGAAGAGAGAAACAAACAAAACAAAAACAAACATTCATCGAACTTGTAGAAAAAATGAGTTTAATAACCCTATAAAATACTTTTAAGGAAAAAAAAGCTGAAGAAAATCTCCTAGTAAAAATAAAAATTAAGCAAAAGCAACAACACAAATCCAAGGTTCAAGAAAAAAGAAAAACTAAATTAAATTTAAAAATAAAAAAGAAAAATTTTGTGTTAGACTAAACAGTTATTTAGTTCAATTTTTTTTTTTCAAAAGGAAGTGCTACAAACTGTCAACGACATACATTTCGATTATCACTAAAAGCAAAAGAAACAATTTTAAATAATATAAAAATACAAACTGACCTCCAATGTGGTTGACAACCGTTCATTTCGTAAGTTATACATTTTTCTACTTCGTTCTAATTATTAATTCTTGTACTTTCAAAGGGAATAAATAATTTGGTACATAAATAAATTAAATTATTAGAAAACTTATTTCATTTCTAAACGAAAAGCCTTTAGTTCCATATTTAAATTTTTATGAAAAACAATCTCGTTAAGTTAACTCACATATAATAAATAAGAAGCATAAAAATTTTATTAAGAAATATTTTATGTGCTGTTACAGCAAACGTCACTCTCAAGTTTTGTTATGTAGAAAGCTGCTAAAAATTTTCATTTTCAGAGTTGATTAATTTTTAATCTAAATTATAGAGCTGCTATTTCTAATAAGACACCATCATAAGCTACGGTCACATGACACAAATAATTGTCGAAATAAGCGTTTGGCAAATATTTGCTTAGTTCTATTACTTAAAATTAATTCAAATAAAATAATAAAATAAGCATGTGAAAGAATTCAGGATGAAATTTATGAGTTTTAAAATTCTATTGAATAAACAGCAGCTTGCTCTGTTGTGATTCATGACTGTATCATTTGATTTATATTTCCTGAAATCATATCATAATTATTTTAATGTGTGAAAACACTTCAAAAAAAATAAAATTTTTTCACACTTCAGCCACTATAACAGATTTTCAAAAAGTATGAACTGTTTGAAAAATAAACCAATTTTTCCTACATTTACCTTATAAAATCACCTAAAAAACTAAAGATATTTTCGTTCTCTGTGGACTTTAACAAAACAGAATTGGTACATGAGAATATCTGCATGATTTTGGTGACGAGAATAAATTCTTTTGTGTAACCAACACTAAATGGAAAATCGCTTTGTTGATGAGGCTACCAATCAATAAAACATTCTGGCTGCTACTAAAAGATCTATTAATGCACTATAGTTTTATTTATTTACTCACTTATCGCTTACTTTTATCTTTTCCTCTAGGTTTTTACTTATATTTTCCCAAGTGCAGGTATTTTATAAGAGGAGTCACGTGAACCTTTTCTCCTTTTTTATTAAGCTATTTGTTGAACTAACCTTAATCTAATCAAAATTTTCCTTATACACATATAGAGAGTGCTACCAGAACGTTAGCCTATGGAGTACTAAACCCTGAGTTTGATGTCCAACAGAGCTTAATAACAACGAAATTTTTTCTGATGTATTTTACTGGTATATTTCATATGTGAGAAGAATCAGTTCTACCTTGGAAAGCACTAACTACTCTTCTTCTTTTTCTTATCTCCACTTCTACAAGGTGTGCCCAAAGAAGTCATCCGATGTTCTCATTTTTTTTCTAAATGAAATGTGTGCCGTTGCTCCGTGCTATTGGAACCACATCTCCTCCAGTCCTAATTCGTTCTATTGCGGCAGAAAAAACTCGGTTAACATGGCCCTATTCCTTTCAGTCCCAAAGAACTTTAAAGTTGTATATGATAATTCGTCCTAAAATAACGTAAAAATTTATTCTTTATGTCCATACAAAGCTAATATCCTTAGAAACAGGACATAAACATATGTGTGCCTTAGGATTTCACTTGGACAAAATATAATTGTATAAAAATTAGACATTTATACATAAATTTCTTTCTTCAAAATACATAAAATTTACGTACACGCTTGTGTAGCCAGTGACGGAAAGGCCTATAGTGCGCACAGTCTACTGTTATCGTTTGACCAGCCCGATGAAGCCCGATGACTCCTCCAACGTGAACAGCGCACCATGCAGTCATTTTTACAGGGTGTAATGGCTCCTGGTTCATCACTCGTGGATTTTCGGTGCCCCAGAAGCGATAGTTTTACATGTTCACGTACACGCTGAGGTGGAAATGAGCCTCGTCGCTCATTATGATTTTGATCGAAAAATCGTCCACTTCGATTATTCTGCGTTCTTGGGGCTTGTTCACTTGTATTCTACATTTGACTAGTTTACAAATGTCAAAACAGATTTGACATTGGCCGCCATTTGCAAAAATAAGAGCATCTTCCAATAGGGTGATTTCTTTTAGCCGACCTTGTATTTTCGCCTATTTCTGTGATGCCATTCTATCACCATCTTTCTTCTTTGTTCCCCTTCTACAGGTATTAAAAGGTTCACAAACTTCACAGCTTTTTTTGAACATCAGAGGTAGAGATGATACCAAAGCTGCAGAAAAATACCGCAGTAACAGAATGAATAATTGCAAATTTTGCTTCCGTACGAAAATTCCGCATTAGACCCATTATATTGTTTGATACGTGAAGGTTTTTTTTAATCTTTCAAATAGAGATATTGATCAAATTATTGATTTTCTGATGCTAATTGATCTAATTATTTTCAAATGTAATAGTTTATATAAAAATAATGTGTGTGTGCTAAAATTGTAGTTTATAGCGCTTGCTAAAGTGAAACCCTTGTATCTTTTGATATGTTATGAGTTTTTAAATAATTTAAAAATAATGAAAAACATTTTTTCTGACTAGCACTTTTTCTATTAAAATACAATTTAATTCACTCTTGCGTTCAGTAGTTACTTACACATGCAAACATTTTTTTTAAACGCAAAAAAAACTTTGCTTCAGATTCTATATAACAACTTGTGTGCTTTGTCTTCTCGAGAAATGTCATTAAGAATGGTTTTCAGTTATACACTTCCTTGATTGCAATCGTTTTGAAAACATTTGAATTCATTTTCTAAAAGAGTAAAAACAACGTTGTCAGAGACACATGTTATGCAAAATGTTTTTATTAAAAGTAACATTTAAATTCACCATTTAACATTTCTCCATCACGAACAAGGTAAAAACGAATTCAATACATATTTGAGCAGGCATTGAACAGGGTATACATATTAATGTAACATAAATTCAACAAAGGCAAGCAACAAACAACTGACAAACGTCCTCGTAAGCGGCCCATACACGAGCATATCATGCATGCACAATCAAGTGATTCAGCTAATAAGCTTGCACCACATAATATGACATCAAGCTGATACAATATTCATTTCATTAAAACAATTTTACTGAAAGCGTTCTTGTGATTAATAAAAATAAAATAATGAAAATGAGAAAAAATGTTAAGACAAAAGTATGCTTTTACACAGAAATGGCTTTATTTTCAATAAATTATTGAAAACTTTCCTCAATGTAGCTTATTTCACTTTGAACAATACCAGCAACCTTGCACCATCAACAAAATATCAAAATATATTTGACAGCGCAACAGCACAGCGTTTAATCACACAAAATCCTGGCACATGCATACTGTCGTCATGTATGGACCCCTTTAGAATGACACATGATCCAGCTAAATTTGAACACAGAATATAACAGCAGCAACAACACGAAGAATGAAAAGAATAATAAAAAAAAATACGATTAGAAACATGCAAAATAGATGACAAGACCACCTCAGAAGACATGAGAGTGAATTTCATTAGAATTAAAGCGACAACAAAAACAACAACAACATGCGAGTATATGCATACACTCACAAGCAAGCAACAAGTTTCTTTCTTAAGTCTTTTGTTTTTTTTTTTAGTCTTGGCAACATAAAAAGGGTTTGATTTTATTGATTCATTTAAATTGAATAATTCTCTCATTATCAGTTAGAGAATGTTTTTCAGTATTTTTTATAAATAAAAATTTGTAAATACAAAAGCTACAAAATGTAAGGGAAACTGTGTATTTGTGAGAAGCAAGCAAAAAGAAAAAGTTTAAAAATTACGTTATTCGGTACCGTTATTATGACCGAATTTATGCTTCATTTTCCGTTTGAATGCATGTACATACATACATAATAAAGCAACAACAAATTATTTGCAACAAAAGGGTGACCTGATTAACTCCTCCTTTTTGCAAACATTACACCATGGCAAACATTGCCATAAAACAAAACAAACAAACAAAAACAAGAATTTTTTTGGCATATGCTTTGCTGTGAGGCGGCATACTTTTTGTGCTGCATTAAAGTAACTATCCAAACAAACTGCAAGCAATCTCACGTAATTTCAGTTCAAATATAAACTTAAATGTTGTGTTACCTACACAAGAACCATCACCGCCATCAGCGACAACACACACACACTCATCGTATGTCCCTGTGCAAGTTATGCAAACGCTAAATAAAATTCATACATGTGAGTATGTCTGTATAAGCATTTTCTTATTTACAATAAATTTAATGCTGCTAACAATTTCTATTTTCAGTTGTTTCTCTATTGTGTTGATTAACCAACAGCACTTCAAAATCCATATAAGAACTTATTGTTAAACCTTTAAACTTGAACTCATGCTTACAGTCGTGCTTATGTCATTTCGGTGTTACAGCAAAATTAAAAAATACTTTTAAGTGAATAAATTTTTTTCTTACCTTTTAAGTATAAATAAAAGGTTGATTGTGCTTGTAGCGTATTTAACATGCTCTAGATATTTGTCCAACCGGAATCATTTTAAATTAAAAATGGTTCCTGGATACCGAAAGAGAGCAAAAACGATCCACTTTTTTTCAATTTAGCTCTTATAATCCTAGGCTAAGTTTGATTTGATTCTCTAATTTGATCTCTTTGTAATACCTGTGCAAGAGGAAAAAAGAAAGACAGATGGCGATAGAAAAATATCAAAGAAATACGAAGCAGACGTATAAAGCTAACTATAGTAAATAAATAATAATAAGAAGAAGACGAGAGTGAGGCCCTGCAGATAGCTATTTGAAATAAGGCTCATGCACAGTTTCCTGTCTTTGCATTGTTGCTTTAAGATTGTATTCTCATGTATATATGTCATTCATTTTTACTTTTTATTAGGTATGATATTGCACCACATATTCTATGCGAGCAAATGCGCAACGCTTGGCTCTCTTGGCGCATTCACTGACTAAGAATTTTTTGAAGTTTTTAATATTATCCAACCAATTACCGTGATCATGTTCAAAATATTTCAGTTTCTCATTAAGTAAGAAGAAACTTTGTCTATAACTCATGGCAAAAAAAAAAAAAGTGAAATAAAATCCGGAATAAATAAGAAGAAAAGAACAAAAATAAATCTGTGGTTTTTAAGGCTTTCCAGGGTAACAATTTTACAGTTCATTTTGAAAAATGTATTCCTCTTTTTGCTAAGAAATATATTTAATTTAATAAATTATTGACTCTAGCAAAAGTAAAGTAAAATGAAAATGTAACTTTTTTTACAATTGATGGATAAAACGTTTACGTTACTGATATTTCTAAAAAAAAACGGTATACGAGTACATGCGAATTTGTGCGAAAAAACAGTTCCCTACAAGAACAGTGACTGTCATTTGATCATCATTATAGATGGAGTCTTCTATCACAACGCAATATAAAGTTTCTATTAAGGCCAATATGTTAAAAGTGATGTTTGTATCTCCCTCTATCATGTTAAATTTTGACAACTATAGAACATATATCTGAACTGCTTACTCTAATGCTCTTTCCTAATCAACGATGATGTATAGGTGACTAATCATTTGATTGTCATACTTGATTTATATTTACATGATTCAGGTGCCCCCTTATAAAACACAATATTGTTCTTATATTTTTTAATAAAATATATATAAATAAAAGTTATTAAAATGTTTTTTTTTATACATAAATCACTTTCTTATATGTTTTTGATTTGCCTTCTTCTCTACAGCTTTCCCAATTCTTCATCAAAATTTAAGGACTTCTGGTGCAGTTTTCTAACAATTTAAAATTCTAAATCAAATTAGTATGGGTATTAAGCTCGGCATATTTATCTTCATTAACTTAATTTTTTTTATGATTTTGATATTTTAGAAGAATGTGGAAAGTGAAAAGTATTAATATTTCGCTAACACAGTGAAGGGTATATAAGACTCGGCACAGCCGAATTTAACTTGTTAATATTTAAATAAAAAAAATACATTTTAAAAAAGATATTTAATAAGAACGAAAAATAAATTTAATTTAATTTAAATTTATACAAATTGTAAGTCCAATATATTTAAATTAATATTTAATATCAAATTGATTGATATCAACCTCATTTTTACGTGATTTTCTTAATGTGCAAAGACTTACAATATGCCGTCGGCAAAACATATTAAAAAAAAATTGTAAATTTTTCCGTCCGTAAAACACTTTTATTCTGATTTCACATAAAGAAAAAAATAAGATTATGTCACAAAAAAATTTTATTGCTATTATATTGGTACTAGCAATAAAAAAAACTAATTTGGATGAAGGACTGTAAAAAATAAATGAAAAAAATTTTTTCTTCCATTTTTATTTATAATATTTCTGCGATGTGCACTCAAAAAAAACAAAATTATGATTACAGAAGTGGTGCCAGACCAGCAAATTTTACAATTGTGCCAGACCAGCAAATTTTGGCTAAATATCAAACTAGTTTTGATTTGCGTCAAAATCACACACAACGTATACGTCTGATGGCCATCTTTAATAAACACGCACAGACCCTCATGATTGACGATTTACATCTTAAAAATTTCCATAAAAAAACAAAACAGAAATGAATGAAAAACTTAAATTTCTTTTGCATTTTTTATTTTTCTCGACAATTTTCTGTGATTGTTTTAATTGTTGGCACGATGACTGCCATTACTGGTAAAACTGCATACCGTGCTTTTTGTCCGTTTTGCATTTTGAAAAAGAAAATCGATCAAAAAGTTAAGGTAGTTACATTTCAGAGTTCACAGCTGAGTCATTTATGAGTCGATGGGGCTGCATTTATATATCAGCCTGCGCGCAGGAGCTTCCAACAAACTGCCAAATTAAACATTTCTGTAGGTCTTCTAGGGACTTCAGAAAGTTAGTTTCAACATCCACACGGACAAACGGACTCTTCTATCTATAACGATGCAGTATATATATATTTTATAGTGTGCCCCATGTACATTAAAAAATAAAAACGGAATCACAAGCTTGAAGAAATATAATTTTAATTTTACTGCTTTGTTAGAGATACTCGTAAGCCTCTTTATCCAAAAAAAAAATTAACGTTATCAAAATTTTTCTTATAATTTTTTCATAAATTTTACTTTAAAGTGTATGTAAATTTTTTTGGATAAGAGTAAAAAAAATTTAACAAAATTTTACCCAACAAATCCTTTAACTACTTACAGTGACGGGTATAAAAAATAAGTTATAGTGAACGGAGCTCACTTCCATGTGCATACACTGATAAAAAACTTTGGTTGTGAAAATTCAATATGTTGTTAAATGAAAATGCTGTTATAAAAATTCTTTTTACTACAACTAGAAAATTTAGTTCTCACAACCGAACTTGTTTTCTGTGTGTACAAATTGACTATGAAACCTTAGCCCTCATACAAAAGTTTCATTTTATTGACTTATGTAATTGACCTAAAGCCAATGAGCAATTTATTTATAAGAACTAATTACTTTTCTATTATTTTACCTCGAGTCTGAACTTATAATTCCAACTGCAGCTAATTTATTTTTCTTAATTTTGCACCAAACTAGAATCGATTTTTCAAGGTCTTTCCAAATATTTTGAACATATTCAATTCCTTAAGAAAAGAAAAAATTTTTTTGTCTTGAAATTAAATTTAAAACTCATTTCGTTACCTTTAAAGCGGAGATTTAAAAAAATAAAAAATTAAAATCTATTACAGATGCATGCAATTTTCATTATTTTGTAAATAAAATGTTTGTATTGGTATGCAGTGCATGCATGAGTACATGTGTGTGCATGAATGTAAATATTCTTTTTTAAAAGAAAATTCATTGCCACCATGAAATCTTTGATAAGGGAAACACCCGTAAAGAAAAAACCTTAAATGAATAAAAGGCTGCATTAAATAACATGAAGGTCATGACAGCAAACAATTTCCTCACGCTGCGTATAAATATTGTGCGTAAAAAAAACGTTATAATACATCAGCTATTAAGTAGAACAGTAGTTGAAAAGAGTTAATTGAATTTTTTAAAGTGCCAGAAAATATTTTTGGGCCACTCTATTGCATATAAGTGTGGGCTTTTAAAAGTAACTGTGTTAAGCATGAAAGTGTTTTTCAACAGATACAAATCTCATAATAATAGTCTGTGTCTCTTTCATGCTTAATACTCGTATATTCATAATTTTTATTTTAAAAAATTTGCATAAGCGTATGGGATGTTTTTCATTAACGAGATACTCTGCATAGCAATCTAATTTTTACTTTTATTTTTTCATTCATTCATTTGATATCGAGAAAGTTCTATCGAAATTTTCAAATTATTTCAAACAAATAAAGTAGAGTTCCAATAAACTTCACTCGATACCTAATGCTACGATTTTACTCCTTCAATGTCCATACGACGGTAATTTGTTGCTTCTATACTCAATATTATGGTTCACTGAATACACTTTAATCTTTGTTTTTGCTTCAATTTTAACTGCAATCTTTTTTGGTGGGCTTCACATTTTCAGCTTGTGCCATTGTTGCTACTAACAGCCACTTGTTGTTGCCACAGTTGATGATGTTTGTTATTATTGTTGCTGCTGCGGTTGTTGTTGCTATGAGTAAAAAGAGAGATATGTTATCTATCGACATCTGCACAAATTTTAAACACACTCATACGTACACACGTACGTGCATACAAACTTGCTCGTATTGATAATCTGTTTGTGCAACAATTTTATGTTTAATTCAATTTTAAAGGTGATTTAAAACTCATGTACGAGTAGTTTTACTTTTTCTTTTCATTTTGTTTTTGCTTTGCCTTCAGACCGCTGGTGTAGTTTATGTTTCTATGCTCTATAGTGCGCTTTTTGTCGACTTTAAAGAGGCGGCTCTACAAATGTGTTTAACTTTGCGTTAAAGTAAACTATGTTTTAATTCAATGCAACAACAACAGGAGTAGCAACTTTTAACAAATGCCAAAGAAGTTTGTTTTAATTTAAAAATCAGTTGAAAAGTACTTTTTAAACAATTTGTACTGAGATCAATGTAAAAGATTAACTTCCCGATAATGCTAGCAGGGAAAGTTTGTTGTTGCTGTGTGCCCAAAAGAAGACAAATAAAATTTATGGTTGATAAATAAGCATGTTGATAGACAGAAAGAAAAAAACGGACATGCACTGTTTACATAAGCAATTCTCTATATGTGTAGCAGTTTTTAATGAAAGTTAGCCAAATGTACTCGTGAGTATCCAAACAGTAAAAAAAATTGTTTCAATTAAATTCTATAAATTTTTTTAAGTTATTACCAGTAATTAGTTTCATGTATAAAGAGTATTGTTTTTTTTTTAATTGTAAATGAAGTTTTCTATGTGAAAAAGTGTTGCTAGTCAATTTTATAATGATTAAGAATTATAATCGTAATTATTAATTGTAGCTACAAGAATTTAGCTCTAATAATTATGTTTTGAGCCTATTAACGAATTTTTATTATTACAGTTTCTCAGTGCACTGCAAAAGTACTATTGAATTTTTTCAGTATTTTTTAGTTAGCAACTATTGCTTACTCTCTGAATATAAACAAGTTAAATTCGGCTGTGCCGAGTCTTATATACCCTTCACTGTGTTTTCCACAGCCGTCTAAAATATCAAAAATATAGAAAAAAATGCCGAGTTCAATATGTTTTAACGTAACCCCTGAAACTTTTTAGTATTTGTAAATATGTTTATTAAATACGTCTTACGTCACTAAATACTTCTATATTTATTTTTAACAGCTTCCGTTTTGCATAATGAAATAAAAACTACGAATGTTTTAGAAAATGTTAAAACACTTCCAAAAAGTTTATTGCCTACAGATTAAATTCCTATTTGATTTTTCTGGCCAAAATCGGGAATTATACCTCAGGAAAGTGTTGAATGATAAAAATCCCTCAAAAGAAGAGTACTGCGGAATGAGGTAATTTCAAAATTTTTTTTTAAATATATTAAAAATTTAGGCGACCTCTTGTTTCAAATGATAAGAGAACCAACCCGTAATATTCTATGGTTCGTTTTCAATCTATTGGAGAAATCAACGTATTTATGCACATTTGTATCTTAGTATGTCAAAAATACTGAAAAGATATTTACAAATACTAAAAAACATAAGGAATTACCTGAAAACATATTTGACTAACCATATTTATATTTACTCACTTCAAAAAATTATGTGACTGAAATGCATACTTTTTTCAGCACGAGGTCGTAAATATAAAAATTTATTTATTTATTTTTGGAGCGAAATATCTATCAAAAAATAAATTTTTATAATACGACTAAAATTAACGAGTTCTAAGAAACAATCCTTTCTGAGAACGTCATTTTTAAAAGCAATAAAATGTCTGCAGGCACTAAATTTTTAAATTAATAAAAAAGAAATTCTAAGAAAGTTATTAAATAGGAAAATAAAAAAAAATTATTTTCATTTAATTTTGCAAATTTTTTAATTAAATATTAAATTATCGAAAAAGATCTAATGCACTCTCTTTCATTAAGATTTCTGTATTCGTAATACTATTTAACCCAAGGCAATACACACCACACACACACATATACTTTTTTATTTTTCGTGTTTGTGTGTACAAAGCACATGATAGCTAAAAAATTTGAGCTCAAAAAAAAAAAAACAAAGCAAAAGCAAAGCAAAAACTAAACAAAAATTAATGAAAATGTGAAATGTCGGTTGTATTTTTGATTTTTTTGGTCCATTTGTGGACCGATCTATCTGATTTTTTGCACAGACATTACGATTTATTTTTAATAAAACTGCGTATTGTCCGTCTTGTAGCTTAGACAAATTACGCAAAAAAACCCACCAAAAATGGTCAAAAAATAGAGGTAGTAGCGATTTATGGACCCATCCAACTGAGTTTTGTTACGATGCTATGAATGTGATGTTTGAAAAACTGCGTACTACTTTTTTTCATTTTAGATAAAAAACGCAAAAAAAGTAAAGCTATAATTAATGAAAATCTAAAATTTCGGTTGTATTTTTAATATTCCTCGGCCATTTGTGGACCGATTTCTTTCATTTGACATAAACATAAACGTTTCCCTTTAAATTCTTTTCATACTTATAAATCGATATTACTTCCTTTTCAAAATATTGCTAACATGTTGTCATCTTAAAAATTTTGTTCCTCGGTTTGCAGAAATTTGTATCGCAAAATATTTTTGTTTTCATTTGTAAATTAATATCTTAATGTCTACAGCCTAATTTAGGCTAAACTAATTTAAAATATGTGTTATATTCATTAAACTACAAATTTAAGTTTTTTTGACAATAATAATGAAGTAATAAAGAAGATAAATTGTAATCATGCAATTCTAAATTAAAATCAGTTCTTGCGTGAGAAATATAAATGTGGGACCTTGGCTACTACAGTGACATTGCTAATTTCATTGGTAGGGCGGGTATAGAGAGATGTACTCGGTCGATTGGTGATCTAAGTTCCAATAACAACAAAGACCTTAAAAAAGGGGTTGTTTCCATTCAATTTTAAATCTTAAAATCAACACCTTGTCTTTTTTTAGGTTATTTCGGGAGTCCCTTTTAATGTTAATTTTAAATTGTACATATTGGCGAAACTCCACAAAAATAAATTGGCAAGAACTAACCTCACCAGACTGACTGCTAGTCGTTTCAAAGGCTCCCACTCGTCAATTTATTTGTCGCCTAAATGAGGAGAGATCTGTTCTGTTTGGTCACTCCCATAATGTGTCCATTACAGTGTGTATCAGCCACTATTCCCCACTATTTCCAATGTACATGTGTATGTAAGTGTATACCCTCACAGCGGAATTTATCATCTTCAACATCACTGCAGCTATTTGGAAAGTCACGTTCGTTCAATCACACTTGCTGTACTTTCTTTTATGCAGCAACATGGATTCTTTTGGAGAGAACAGTAATTTTAAATGCCAACAACAGACAGATTTTATATCATAATGTGTGAAATGGAATTTTGATTCATATTTTTATGAACGTAACTATATTCGAGAACTTCTCACATCGAAAAGTGTGAAACAAAAAATTGAACCGTTTCTCGATTTGTGAGTAAAAAGTGTTTCTGTAGCTTAATGTGAGAAAATGCAAAGCTGTTACGTCTTTATTGGATTTTTCCAATGATTCAAATTTTAAATACAATATAAAGTGTGAACAAAAAGAGGAATCTACTTCTACATGATATTTTTGTTTGTTACAAATTTTGTTAGTATAAAATGTGAATAAAAGTATTTAAAAATGGTGCGATGCCATCACCTCTGCCACACAAAATAAGAAGAAAATTTATTAACAAAGAATAGACATAAAATTTAAATATTTAGCTACAAAAAATATTCCACTACATATATTTTAGGTAATTTATTAATTTAAATGATTTAAATTTATTAATTTTCATTTTTTCATTACTTACTTATAATGTTATATCTGGGAATATAAACTATCCTTAAATAATAAACTTTTTTCTTTATATTGCCCTCCAAGAGTTTTTCAAAATAATCGTATGTTTGAGCAAGGCATTCATAGATCAAATTAATCTTTAAATGAGTGTATTGCACGCTGTTTACACCTATGCAATAGCTTTAAGCCCATTTTAAATTTTAATTTAATATATAGTTTGCTTAAGCTACTTTTACTTAAGCATTAGGTACATAGTAATTTGTAAGAATTTAATGCTGTAGATGAATAATGCATATTTTTATTTTAGTGATATCTCTATTAATTTTGCAGATATTAAGATACCGATTTATCCAATTTTTCTTTTATCATTCGACTTTTCAAAAAAAATTTCTTGTTCGTTTTACGAATTTCAATTCTATAGTCAATTCTATTGACTCTTGAATCAGTCTCAGTCAATCAGTACCATTACTCTTTTATATATCTGTGCTGATTTGCTTAAGTCGACTTAAGAAAAAATTGACTTGAAGTTGCAATTAACTCAATAACATTATCCTTAATGCATGATGCAGGGATATATTCCACAATTAACGAATAGGCAACGAAAACCATATCGTTAACTAGAATGGGAATAATTTTAAAAAAAATATTTTTCAGCTTTTATAGTTTTATTGCTTTTAAAATAACTTAATAAGGAAATGGCGATTTTTCTATATTTAGAAAGATTCAATATGTAAAAAATCTTGTCCAAATTTTCTGGACTGCCTTCTTTTTATGATGTGCAGATATTTTAAAATTATCTTACTTTGCTTCTTCATAATACATGTAGTAATCAATATAAATTGATGTTGCCGTCTAGGGTCATCAACTCCAAACTAATATTTATATGAATTCTACTTAAATAGTACGACTATGACAGGATACACAAGCAACAAAAAGAGCTTTTACAGAAAAAGGAAATTTTATTGGTAAGGGTGAGAAAAGAGAAAGTCTAGGCTATAGAAAAAGAGACAATAGAGCGGGAGATTTTTTTTTATATGAACGTTAATGGAAAAAAATTGGAAGTTACGTTCATCCATATTCTACGGTAGTAGATACAAAAGGGAAAAACGGTAGGTAGGTCAAAAAAAGAAAAGAAAATGTCGAACAGCAGTCGATTGAAAAAAACACAATATTATTATAAAGAAATATAAACTAATGTGAAGATCCTTGGTTTAATATAGTGGGCAATCGGCAGACAGGCACAAGTATAGACAAGAAAAGTAAAACAAAGTCCGAAGAAATAAGTAATAAAATAACAGCAATTAGTCTCAGAAGATGGGAGTAAGATAGCGAAGCAGCAAATCCGTCCAAATTTCTACGGTGGCAAAAAGTGTTAGTCAAGTGGTAAGATCGTGACAGAAGTTCCTTTTGTAAAGAAAAAGCTGTAAATTTTTAAATATAAAGCTTAGTGGTGGATTTTAACATTAAACGAAAGCAATAAAAAAGTTTGAGTGAGTAATCCACTAAAAGAAAAAACAAAAAAGTTTATATACTTTAGTTATTGTGAATCAACAGCAACCTATAAAAATTAAAATTAAAAAAAAAAAGAATAGAAAAGTTAAACTTTTGTGTCAAGAAGCTACAATCCACATTGCTATAAATACTCGCAGGTTGGAAAAAGTGTAGTTCAAATGTTACTTTTTTGTAAATCTTAAAATTCCTGAGAAAAATTTTTTTTCGACCAAAAAATCTTTTTTCTTACAAATCATTAAAAAGCAGTATAAATGTGTGTATTTTTAGTTTTATTTTATAAAAAAATGTAACATAAATAATAAATATACATTTAAATAATTTTTTTTTCTTTTGTTAATGTCTTACACGTTGAAAATGTACATATACGAGTATACTTGGTTGGCAATAGTAACTTCAACTTCTACACCAGGTGATCCTTTTGACAATGAGGAATGCAAATCGATGATAAGGGTTTATGAATTATCATCTAGAAAAGATCCCAGGTTTTTGAACCTTCATCACAAAGAGGTTTACGGGTTGTTATGCCTAGAACTTTAGTTGGCATGTGTACTCGCAAATTTTGATTCTTAGCACCGTTGATCAAGTCACAGCAAACGTTTTCCAGAGAACGTACATTTTTTGAGGTCAAAGTAATACGGATGCGGTTAACTGACGAAGAATCAGCAACTTGGGGATTCTCAATATCTTTAGCAGCAGCAGCCATTTTAAACAGAAATCTGGTCGAGGTATTCAAAATTTTTAACGTAACAATACATTAATTGTAAAAATTGTACAAAGCGTGAAAAATCCTAATGTTGTATGTAGCAGGATGTAAGCAAATATTAAATACTGCTGTACTAAAATGTAGTAAAAGGAATACATTAAGTTTGAACAGTTTTTGAAATTAACGAAAAAAATGAAGTCTTACAAAATCTATTGCTAGGTATAGAAATTAAAAAAAAAACTTTTATTTTGAGAAGAAAAACTTAAAAACTTTTAGCATCTTAAGCAACTTGCAAAAAACAAATAAATCTTACAATATGACAACACTGAAAGATTTGAATATAGATTAATTTCATCCTTAAAATAAGAGGAGAGAAAAAAATTTTAATTTAATAGGAAATGGTTGGATGATTTGAGAAGAAAAAATTAAATTTGCAAATAAAATGCGACCAAACCAGAAGAAACAAGAAACTCAATTATTACCCTTTAAAACATCATAATGGAAATGAATTAAAAGTTTTTTTGTTAACTTGCATCTAGCTTTGAAAGTTGTGGTGTTGTCTCAACTAGTTCCACATCTTTAAATGTGTGGTAGGTGTCTTTACTAAGCACAATTTTTCAATCACATGTGCCATATGAAATATTATTTGCTGATGCCGCAAACTTGCTGGTATAGATATACTGATTTAGATACATATATGCATCTGTAGTCAGTATTGTAATTTTTTTTTTTTTGGTAAATCTTAAAATTTCTGAGAAAAAAACTTTTTTATGTCAAAAAATCTTTTTTCTTAAAAATCAGTACAAATGTCTGTGTTTTTAGTTTTATTTTATTAAAAAAACGTAACATAAATACCAAATATTCATTCGAATAAACAGGCACTTTGTTTAATATTTAATATGAAATTATGTACTTACAACGAACATAACAAAAATTTATTAAAAATGAGAGTATGTATTATAAAAGATATTAGTCGTACACTGTTTTTAAGAACAGGCCAATACACAACGGCAGCACGTATTTGTGCCAGCGGTTTCTTAGTAAATTAATACATTAAGTTCTTTAAAATGCAGTAAAATAAACTAAATAATAACAAAATAAATTTAAAGAAGCATGTGTAATATGCCCAAAAGAAAATTTGTTGTTAAATTTAGAAAAATTATTAATTTTAGGTCCACTATTACACGTTACAGCAAGTTAAAATTAAAATTTTATAAGTCAAATACAGCTTTTGGTTGGATTTTAAATTAAAGTTGCATAGTGAGTCCCTCACTATCCACCCAAATTTGGTGCCAAATTTGTAGCAAATAATCGGTTATTTTTAACTCTAATTTTTTTTAACTTTTTGCTAGCTTATATTATAATTTTTGATTTGCCTTTTTCTAGTGTTTGTTTTAAGCAATCTATCTTATTTATTTTCTAGCTCGCGGCAACACTGACTATTATCACATCATTCGCATTTTTCTGTTTTTATACTCTTTATAACTTTGTAATTCCGTTTGTAATTTGTACATGGTACATGGGGCTACCAAAAAGTGTATATATTCTGAATCCTTACGAATAGCGGAGTCGATTAAGCAATGTTCGTCTGTCTGTGTAGTGGTTGAAATCAACTTTCTGAAGTCTCTAGACAACATACAGAAGAGTATAGCATGCCAATCTGTCAGTTGTTTCTGTCAGCTTCTTGTTATTGAAATTCAGTCGGATCAGTTAGTAAATGGCGGTACTATTTTTGACAATTTTTTCAGTGTCTTTTTTACGAATTTTGTCTAAACTACAAAACGTGGTACGCAGTTTTATTAGGAATAACAGGCAAAATGTCTGTGCAAAAAACAAAAAGATCAAAGAATAATAAAAAATACAACTCAAATTTTAGATTTTCATTCATTTTTGCTTTGTTTTCACATAAATTTTTAAGCTGAACATGTGTGTGATGTTGTGCTAACAAACCTTATACAAACGTGTGTATGTATGAGTGTATTCTGTGTACAGTGATGACACTACAGTGTAACAAAACTACGAATACAGAAATCTTTTGAAAGAGAATTTTTTTTTGTTTTAGCCGTTAATTTAAAATTCCGTATTTGATACTAAATATTTATTTAAATATGTTCGGTTTCAAATATTTTTTAAAAATGGCTGCCAAAGTTACCGGTAAATAAATTTTATAAAATTGTTATTGAAAATAATTTTTAAATAACTAATTTCTTTTAATCATTAGCTTGCCTTCAAAACAATTTTTTTTTTAATTTGATTTTCTTTTTATTTTTTATTTTATAAATATTCAAACATATTTTCAAAAAAAATTTCACAATATTTTCATTTGTCAAATGCTTAATTGCGTAAACTTAATTGAATATGTGTGAACACCCAAATCAGTCACAAAGTTTAAAACTTAATTGTCTTCATTAACTTTTACGTCTGAACATGCTATAAAGTTGAGGTTTTGAAATAATAGTACAAAGCCACTATATTATGAAGGCGTTGATAAATATACATATGTCAAATTGACAGGTATATATATAAATAGATTATACAAAGAATACATTCGTTCAAATTCAAAATAACCGATGTCGACAGAGTTCTTACATACAGTTAGCACTTGAGATTACCTTTTCTCTTCTATAATATAATTTAAATTAACGGAAATAAATTTAATTCACACATATAAAGCTACATATCTTTTATTTTTCGATAAAAATGTAATTTTTGTTGAATGATTTGCATTTTGTGTTAAGAAGTGTGGTAGTACTTAATTTCTAAGCAAAATATTTGGTGTTCCGCATATAAAGCACTCATTTTTGCAGTGCTATTTCCTACTCCTATTTTCGGAATAACGTTTTTGCAAATACTTGAGGATAAGAAATTGATAAGCACTACTTTTCACTATTTGAGCTCTGTGAGCAAGTACGTACTCGTATTTAATTTTGGCAAATGTATGCAAACACAAAAAAGCCATTTGTTGCAGATGTCTAATATATACCCTTGTTACTTACAGTGAATTGTATAAAAAATAATATGTTGGTGGTAAATATGGCATAACAAGGCTCCATCTAATTATTTATGGGTAATTTAAATTTTATACTTCAACAACAGAATATACTCGTATATATGATAAAATACTTAATGCCACAAACAATATTTATTTAAATGCAAAATATCCTGATAAAATACATGCATGTATGTACCATATGACTCATATAAAGAGATTAAGAACACATTTGTTTAGACACACGACAACGGTTCATAAAATCCAAAGAAAGGATACTTAAAATATATAACATTTAGACAGCAAAGGTGAAAGAGCCCAATTCCTCACACACTTCTACATTTATAAAGCACGTAAACACTTTAATATAATACAGACAAATTAAGAACTAAACATCATGCTAAGAACAGAAAACAAACAAATAATAATAAAAAAACAAACAAAATTCGGCTGTGCAGTTTTATATATTACAAGTATACTTGAAAGCCACACATCAGTACAACCATATAAAAATATTTTATAATAAAAACTTCTTGTAAGACCTTTATTCGAGACAGCAGGATACCGACTACACGACTACAAGTGACGTTAGCTACAAATGTCGCCGTGTAGCCAGCTACTTAATTATTTTAGAAGCGGCATCAGAAGTTGTTTAGGAATGTAAATACATAGCTGTTGGTTATAGAAAGACATATTTCAGTAGTGCCACGTTATATTTTTTTAATATCTGTGAAAATAATATTATTTATTCAAGCTCACAAAAAACATAAACACACATTCATTTGTGTATATAGATATACTTATAACACATAACAATGTAAAAACGATTCTATTCATTTCTTTAACATCTCTTGATTGTCAAATAAAATTAAATACTTTTAAACGCTCATTTTTTATTATACTGGCAGCACTAAATTGTTCATTGCCACCGACGAAAATAGAAATTAACCCAAGTTGGCGACAGCTACAACGGTGGTCGTGTGTGCATGTAGCCGTGCTGTCTTGAAAATAATTATTTTAATATAAACGCATATATTCTATTTTTGACAGGTTGTAGTCGGTAGCCTGCTGTCTCGAATGTGTTTAATGCATTACAGTCAAATATTCGTACTTTTAGCTTTGCACATTCTTCTTAAATATTAAAAAAAAAAATATATTTAAATAAGATTTGTAATGAAATCGCAAATATTGATTAAAATAATCCTCTTTAAATAAATAATGAGCTTAAATACGTTTTGTGATCCTTATATTTAAAACCAATAAATTAAATGACTCTAAACTCTTAAATTTTATATATAAAAAAGCAAATTCTAAGAAATTTAAAGAAAGTGAACAATTTTTTGTATTTTCCTCCAATAATATATTTACAAATAAAATTTGAAGGCAAAACAACGTTCGCGGGTCAGCTATTAAGTACTTCTTTTTTGCAGTAAAGGATATAAAAGTAAACTAACTTTTTTTGAGACAACGATTATGGCCCATTGTGCTCAAAACAAAAAAAATAAACATTTAAACAAAGTAGACTTTTTTTTTCATTTAAACTGTATTTTGTAATAATATGCTTTTTATTCTTAATTTATATGCCTTAAATTATTTTGTGTCATATTTCTTTTACAACAACTAACAATTAACAAAATAGATGATATTCAGGTATTTAAAATTTCCTTAATTATATTTATTTGTATGCAGTAAGTGGTTCCAAATTGTTTCTTTATATTCTATAATATGTTGTTTGTTAATGTTAGTAATTGATTTTTAAATTTAAAAAAAAAACAGTATTGAAACTTATATATTAGATATTAATTTATACTTAATAATTGATGTGTAATGTTAACATTAATTTCATTTTCATAAAGTTTTTATTTTAAATTACTTAAAAATAAATGTTATTGACTATTTGGTGCATTTTAGTTTTTTTAATTTAGATTTATATTTTTAATTGATTTAAAAGTTTTATTTGATCTTTATTGATGTTCTTGGTAGAAAATTCAAGAAAAGTTTTGATTATAAGTTTAAATTTAAAGAAGTTTTTGCGTTTGCATTTAATTCAATTAATTTTTTTTGTTCTTCATTTAATTATTTGGTAAAATAAAGTTTAATTTAGTTAACTTTTTTTTCTTAGACATTTTAACAAATAGTAATTATTAACTTAGTTAATTGAAGGTACTGCTTCGTATTTACTTTCAGAGATAATTTGGTCGAGAGACGCAACAAAGTAAACTCATATTTTTGCAAATGTAACTGTGACGTCCCTTATTTGCCCATGGTCCATTGTTATCCAGTGCCGTGTGACGTTCTGAAAGAATAAAGAAAATAATAATAATAATAATGTGTGCCATCAGCGTTGGCTAGATTTAGCCCTTTTTTCTCGCTTTTTTTCTAGCAGTTTTTGTTTTTCAAAATGTCCTTAATTAGCCTTTTTTTATAAAAATGAAAACAAATCATACATTAATAAGCTATGGCTGAAAAAATATTAATATTATTAAAACTTTGATATGTAAATTGATAAAGGTAATGTCTGGAGTCAAGAAAAATATTTGGATTTTGCCTTGTAAAATTTTTTTCTTTATTTTTCAAGACACATTTTTCGAAATGGCTTAAAAAATTTTGCAGAATTTTTATCATTAATTAATCAATTTAGAATTTAGTTGTCCATTCTAACGTCCAGTAATGCTGAGGTTGCTCGCTTTTTAGTACGATAAAGCAAGTTAAATATCAGAACAGAAATCGCATTGAAATTAGAAAACTAAAGTTAAAATCAAGAAATTTAGTTTTTATGTTCTAGCTTTTTTTAGGGAATTTTAGCTTATTTTTTTTAGCTCCTGGCAATGCTGTTTATCATTAAAATTTTTTTTTTTGGTTTTAAAATATGTTACATACACCAAGCCATACAAGTTTAAGGACGGAAAAAATTACATTTTTTTTATTTAAAGGGGAAAACTATCTAATTTTTTTATATCTTTAAAAAAAATTAGGAAGAAATTGAAATTAATTTTTTATTTCTCAAAAAAAGACGAAACAAGCTAAAGAAGGGCAAAGAACTTTAGAATTACTGTTTACGAAATTTACAAAATTTTAAGAAAGTTGCTTGGTACCAGGTGGGCACACTTTTCAATTTTACCACTTACTTTAATCTATTTAGCATGAAGTTTACCAGGTCTTAGTAAGTTCTGGCGAACTCTTTCCTAATTTTTAAATGACTTTGAAATTGTCTTTAATTTTTGCCTAGAAGGCAGATTTACCTTTTTTATACCTGTATCTTAAAATATGGCGATGGGTGGCTGAGGAAGATGCTCCAACTTTAATTGCACGTTATATAGCAGCTACTTTTTTAATATTGTAAAATTATTATAATCTTTGGAGTCATTGTGAAGCATTTATATACAAATATGTAAAACATTTTTCGAGGCAGTTTTTCGTTTTGGAAGAAATTCGAAATAATATTAACTTTCTAAACTTTATGTGACCAACACTATTTACACATGTGCATTCTAATATTTTCAGAAAGAAACATTTTGTTAGTGGTGTTAATAAAGGGTGTCCCAACAAAAACGCCAGATTTAAATTTTAAATAAAACACAGATATTTATATAATTATTATTTAAGACTTTTTATTGATATTAATTAATTAATTTGAGCTTAGTCTTGATACTTAAAAATGTTTTTGTTTTATTATTTATTATTTTCAATATTTCGCTTTCCTGTGGAAAGTTCTTCAGGAAAATTATAAAAATTAATATTTATAATTTTCCTGAAGAAGCTTTCCACAGGAAAGCGAAATATTGAAAATAATAAATAATAAAACAAAAACATTTTTAAGTATCAAGACTAAGCTCAAATTAATTAATTAATAAAACACAGATATTTAAAAAAAAATCGTGAAACTTTATTATATCGTAAAGTAGACAGAATGAGGTTATGTATGGAACAACATATTAGGCAGATGGCCGCCGCGGCTTTGCTGGCACACACGCGATCTTTTAATGAAATTTTCAATGACCGTTTTGCATAAATGCTGCGGTATTTCATTAATGCAGCGTCCAATTTCCTCTTTTAAGGCTTGAGTGGTCGTCGGCTTATTCGCGTAAACCATCGACTTCAAAAAACCCCAAAGAAAAAAGTCTAAGTTAAATCGCACGATCTATGAGGCCAATTCTGGTCTCCAAAACGCGAAATAACATGACTGATGCAGTAATTGAATTGTTTCTCTGGCTATATGACATGTGTCGCCGTCTTGTTGAAACCACAAGCCTTCCACATTCATTTCTTCAATTCTAGGCAAGAAAAAACTGGTTATCATTTCACGATACCGAACACCATTGACTGTTTCCGCTTGACCTGCTTCATTTTCATAAAAAAAGGTCCAATGATTCCTCCAGCCCAAAAACCACACCACAGTGGCACGTTGAGGATGCATTTGCTTCTCGTGAATCACTCGAGGATTTTCCTCATCCTAAATGCGACAATTCTGCCTATTGACGAAGCCATCAAGATGGAAATGGGCCTCGTCACTGAAGATGATTTTATCGGCAAAATCAGCATTTTCATGCTGTCTCTCTAATACCCAATTAACGAACTCCCTTCGCTGTCCATGGTCATTTTTTACTAACCTCGTACCTTCTTCTGGCTTCAGTTCCTGAGTCAATTGAACTTTGTGTGCATAAAGATGCAAATCGTTCGTCAAAATTCGCTGCATAGTGGGTTTGGAGACACCAATTTACCGAGCTCGATGTCGAATTGAGGTGGATGGAGTTTGAGCGACATCATCACGTACAGCTGCGACATTTTCGGTCGATCGACCTGGTCGAAGGCGCTTTGTTGTCTTTACATCACTAACAGATCCAGTTTCGGCAAATTTATCCATTAATCTCTTTACAGTTGACTCTTTTGGAGCATTATTGTGACCCTAAATTGATCGCAATTTGCGAACTGTAGCCGCAAAACTTTCACCATTTTGGTAAAACAATTTCACAATGGGAATGCGTTGTTCATTCGTGTAGCGCTCCCTTTGTCAAACAATGACACTTCGAACGGCGCCAAATTTAAATCTTGCGTTCTTGTTGGGATACCGTATTTATTTATGGACTATGCGTATTTATTTTGTTACGGTTATATTTTTATTTTTAGCGCAATGTCAGCAAAGCTTTTTGAAGTGTTTATGTATATCGGTAAAATTAGTTATACATAACAATCTTTACTATTAATTAATTATTAATTAACAGCAATTTTTAAAGCAGCAATCATTGCAGTTAAGGGCTATTTAGGCAACCGGAAATATAGAAATGTAAATGTTGCCGCCTCAGTTGATCATTTTTGGTATCTGAGAAACTATACAAATGTTTAGCTGAATGTAATGACACGTAAAAGTAATCTCCCAATCTATAGAAAGTAGAATTTCTCGTAACCAAATGTAGACATTGTTGAGATGTATGTATGTGTATTGGATGAGAGTGTGGCCCTTTTATATGATACTTTTTTGTTATGTTTGAATTTTTTCAAGTCTGAAATTTATATATTTAATATACTTAGTTTTATTTTTTTCAAAACATTTATACTAATATGTATTAAACATATGTATGTATATGTACTCGTATTTGTATTCAAAATTTAAAATAACTGTATATGTTCAACGTACGAGTACATACATACAAATATACAACAAAGGATGATATATATATATATAGTAGAATCTTAAAAAAGTTAACCAAAATGTTCAAGGCCTATTAAATTTTTCGGACTTTAAACTTTTCAAAGTTTTTTTTTTTTTTAAGTTGAAAAAAGAAATAATTCCGTAATGCAATAAACATCTTTTTTAATGGATATATATATAAAATGTTAAGTTTTTATTTATTGCTTGACCATTTTCATGCGCATACTGACACCTGATTTTCATCTTTTTTATTTTTAAGCCTTGATGATTTCATGGGCTTTAGAAAAACTCACTTGAACATCTTTTGGCCCGTCGTTTTCATTTTCAGAAACTTCCAAATTATCGTTATCTTCTGAAATTTGATCATCCAATTGTCAATTTCATCAATGCTGATGTGAACGTTATCCCTCACCTTTGACATTAGGAATTGAACTCCTCCTCGTCTTCGCTATCGTACTGCCCGTCATCCCACTTTTTTATCTTATTCCATGCTCTTATAATAACTTCTTGATACAGTCCATCATACACGGAAATAAATAGCAAAATAGCATCACGAATTGTATGTTTCTTCAAAATATTTTCGATCGGAACGTTTTCCGGCGCGACAATGTTGCATAACAATTTAGATCGATGTGCTAATTTGATCAATCTTATTGGATTTTGATCCATGGGTTGTAGAACCGCTGTTACGTTAGGGGGTAAAAGCATTGCTAAAATGTTTCCATCTACAGATTGTAACATGTCAATGAGCTTGTGGGCAGTAGAGTTATCAATCAATAATAATGACTTTGGCCGTAAATTATTTTCAGCTGAAAATCGGTGAACCAGCAAAAATTTTCATGCATAAATCAAAAAAATTTATACAAAACTTAAAAATGAAGTTTACTTGTTTTATAAAAGAATTATGGAACCTGTTGAAGAATCATCCACGACTTTTTTGAACTTGCGTACTCCAATGGATTTTCAAATCGTTTAAACAACGAGGATTTGCAAATTGAGCGAACCATCTGCATTTGCACACAACAAAAAAATATTCTTTCTTTTGTAATTTTTCGGCCCGGTGCGGTCTTTTCGTTTGCAGTGAAAGAAAACGATAGAAAAGTCCAGTTTCATCTGTGTTATAAAGTTAATAGTCTGATATGTCCCTTTCATTAATGTTGCTCGTAAATTATTTTTATGAAGGGTGTAATCTGATGTTTCGCTTGAAAGGTATTCGTCACAAGTTTTGAAATGGCGAATACCATATCTTCTCTTAAAATTTGCTAGCCATTATTACAGGGTTCATTAGGTCGAATTCGTGCTTTGCTGTCGTTGGCTTACGAACCATTTATATAATCTTGCCTCAAGATCAGAATATTCCTGTTTATGCAGAGTTTTTTTGTTAGAGTTTTCATATGTGTTCGCCACAGCCACTAAGATTTCACTACGTTTTTTCTTTATCTTTGAAATTGCTACTTTAAATACACCATAATTCAATGCCAATCGTGAATACCTTGATAAAATTTTTAATATGTCCACTTTCCGCTCCAAATCTAATCAGATTTATGATGATTTCATCTTCTTTGCCATTTTTTAAATAAACACTACAAAACTCACAAGCTTTGTTGTTGAAAATGATCAACGTTTTCGGTGGCTGCTCAAAGAAAAAGGAAGTTCGGGCAATACCTTAATACAAAAAACAAACTTATGGGCTAGCGTTGTCAGTAAGAAGACTAAATGTGATAGAATTGCCATTATTATTATTGAAAAATTCTTTGTTTACAAAAAAATCTACACATGTATTCTGAAACGCTTTTAACTTATCCGCGAGCTTAATTTTTACGCGAGTTAACTTATTTAAGATTCTACTGTATCTATATGTATGTATGTATATATACTATTATTGTTATTGATATTATTATTATCTAAAAACCATTTTTTGGTACATACATACATACATACATACAAACGTGCATATACACTTGTGCTCATGCAATTAAGTCATTTTGCTTTTTTTTACAAAACGAGAATTTTATTCAGAGAAAAGAAAACTTTTTTACACAAAATTAAAGTAATTAATATATGTAAATTAATTAAAACTTAATTTCATATTAAAGTTATATTTTAACGAAAATAAGCTCTTTCTATGCTATGCTCATATAATTAAGTCATCTAAGAGAAAATGTTATTTTTAAAGGAATATTTAGTTAGAAAACCTTTATTTGGCATCATATTAGCACATCTTTTTGGCATTGTAGCACATTGCGCTTTCGTAATTTTATTCCATGTTGCCTGTATTATTTTCCATAAAGCGGCCTTGTTTTTTCGTTTTCGTGCCGCTGCTGCTCTTTTTATTATCCCCATAGATTTAATATGGGGCTTAAGTCGAGATTCTGTGCTGGCCAGTCTAAAATTTTAATATTATATGCTTGACCATTTGCGGGTAGTGCTTGTGGTCATTATCTTGTTGAAATATCCAAGCCAAGGGTAAATAATCCACGTCTTCAGTGTCTAAATATCACATGTACAGCTTATATAGCGCTTACATATGCAAGAGCAAGTGCGAAAAACTCAATACACTCACACTTGCAATTATATGCTCACAACGTTCGAACTTGCAGCTGAAATTTCAATGAAATTCTCTTGCAAGTAAATTTTTGACACTTGCAGAAAGTTGAACATCACAAAGATGAACAGTGTTACCCAGTAAAAAATTGTTGGCAAAAATTTTTGGATTATGATTCACAAAATTATATACACCCTTCTTACTTATACGAGTAGTGAAGGGTATAAAAAAGACACAATACCTTCATATTATTTTTATTTCTATTTTTATTTTTCAATATTTCTTTGTTTTCTTTTGTTTGCCAAGCATAAGAATAAAATTTACAATGCGGCATTAACGTACAAAACATAAATTTACATTTTACACAAATAAATTGTGGTAAATGAATGATATTATTAAACTTACCCAGGTATGCCTCATGCTGTGGCATGAATTCTTGCATTTCCGACAACAGCACCGCAATATCCTGAGAGTCTTTTGTAATACTACATAATTCCTCTTGATTAAAGTCCGGTGTGATTTGTTTACATAGTAGAATTTGACTAATAACGTTACCTAAATTTGAAGGACCAGCTCGATTTTCTAAAACAAACAAAAAAAAAAAAAAAATCTAATGAATTCATAAATAACAAGAGGCAATTTTTTCCAAGTACATAAGGCGCAATAAATAATAAAAACAAAGCAATACGAAAACTGTAAAGCTTAAACAAATAAAAACCTTTTGTTAAAAATTTTTTTTAAATAAGTTAATGTAATCTTTTGCTAAAGAATAATGAAATGTACTGCTAAGCGTATAAACCCGCTAATTTTTGTCAAGGAATAATTAAGATTTTTATGGAGAGAAAAAATTTTAAAATTGCGAAAAAAATTAAAAAAAAAACCCCTGTTCTTTTAATGTGTAAGTGTGTGAGTGTGATTTATATATTACATTTAATTAAATATAAATCATACGCAGAAATACCAGCATAATTACACAAGTATGCACAGGTTTGGACTACAGCAATTGAAATCTGTTTCCAAAGTATTTTGGAGAGCTCACTGCAACTTTTGCACTTCGTTTTTTAAAGTTTGATCTAATTTCCGAGATATACCGTTAATTTATGATTTCAAGATGTATGTGAGACTTACTTCAATATGTCTTGAAATATTCTATTAAGAAGAAGATCCGATATTTCACATTAAAATTTAATTTAAAATACTAAAGAGCTACACAAGCATACTTGAAACAGCTTTCAAGAATTATCCCTGATTTCACATACTGTCAAGCACTGTTCTATCGCATATAAAAACAAATACTTAAGTAACAAAATTTTTTGCACTGCAGTAAAAATTAGAACCCCTAGAACATAGAACAACCATAACACAAATGCACTAGCACAAAACTGAACATAACAATAACGCAGTAGAACAATCAACACGACAGCAGAACTTTGCTTTTTTAATAGACATTTTTACGCTATAAATGCGTAAGGTTTGTGTACAGAAACACGATGTGTGTCTTTAAAAGGCTTGCCTTGTTAACTAAAGCAATATGTGTGGATGTATTATATATAATACATGCATGTATAATTCCTTTGCTCTAGTGTACATACTATGCACAGTTTAATTTGACGTCACAGCTTTAAAACAAAATGTTGTCTTGAATCTTTATTGCCGTACAAAACACAAGTACTGTTAGAACCGTAAAAAAATTCAAAAAGTGTCAATGCCTGTTCTGTTGCGTCATTTTTGCACAGAACTTTTTGGTTTACTGTAAAAAGGATACTAGAAACTGTGTATTTCAAATGGGCTTGTGCTGCCTTTTAAGCACATACATATATGTAAAAAAATCTACTCTGCAATAACTGAAAGCATTAGTGGACGAAAATCCAGACCTCGCAAGAGGAGCTCCGGTTTTTGGGTCCAATAAATTTTCCGTAGATGAGAAATGGAAAGAGATAACTAAAATTTTAAGCGCCATGGCACCACCTAGCCATTTTCTTGCAGAATGGAAAAAAGTAAGTAGCTAATTTCGATATCTACAGAACAAAAATAACAAGAATCGTAAATTGTTCCATATTTGTATCTTTGATTTTGCAGACAAAAACAGCAAAAGTCTTAAAGAAACTGGCGGTGGTTTGCAAAAATACAATAATGTCTTAGAGTAAATTATTGATAGGAAATTATTGCTCTCATCAGCTGCAGCGCCTAGTGGCAGAGTATTTGGTGCTACCCTTACGAATTGCTTACCAGAATCTATTGAAGAGTGTTTTACTTCGTTGATGAAATCGCCGGCGAGAAATGAAAACACTGTTGCTGTAACCCAATAGACAAAGCAGTGAAAAGGAGGGGTACCACTCACACCAGCGTTGTATGCACGCTTAAGAAAAATAGCATTATTTTTTAAAATTTAGCAAGTAGGTACCACTATACTTTTCTGAGACGTAAAAACAGAAATTGACACACGTAAAAGCAGGCGAAAGAAAGTTGTCTTTATCGCTGCACGCAAATTTATTCGAATTCGAGCGATTTGCTTTCGTTCGGTTAGGTTTTCTTGTGAACCAGCAGTAAGTTTTAATTAATTTTTGTTTTAGTTTTTATGTAAATTTTTAAAATTTACATGTGCGTATTTTGTGGGCACACAAACACTAAACCAGAAAATCGCTCTTATACAACTGAATTTCTTATTTGATATTCAATATTTAATTCAGTATCATTTAGTTTAAAAAATATTTACAAACATTTTAAATTAAATTAAAATTAATTTAATTTGAATTTGTACAGACATTTTATTGATTTTGAAAACTGGAACCCCAGAACGAATTTTTTTCTTAGATCTCGTTAATTTGCATTTCTTTAAATTAAATAAAATATTTATTTTAGGATTTACAAAAAATAATTATTTAATTATTAACTAATATTTGTAATTCCATTAAAGATTTTTTAATATATTTTTTATTGAATCAATTTATGTTAAGGATATATTTATAAGACACGGCACAAATGAATTTAACTTGTTTTTTTTACTTTCTGTAGAAGTTTTAAAATTGTTACCACAATAAATAATTGTTTCAAGAGACAATCCCATCAGCTCATGTTTGTATGTATGTTTCGATATTGCGTGGTCTACTTAATATATTTATTAAAGGGCTGCACAAGCCCATTTGAAATACACGAAGCACTACTGGACACTAGAACAAAGCACAGTTTCTAGTGTCCAAGCATTGGCACTTTTTGAATTTTTTTTTTACAGTTCTAACAGTACTTGTGTTTTGTACGGCAGTAGAAATTCAAGACATAATTTTGTTTTAAAACTGTGACGTTAAATTAAACTGTGCATAGTATGTACACTAGAACAAATGAACCACACATATTGGTTTAGTCAACACGAGCGTGACCAAACACATTAGGAAGCCTTTTAAAGACACACATATACATGTTTGTATGACACCGACTGCCTGGTATCGTGCTTGTGTCACAAACGTTCATGTATAGCTTAACAATTTCCATTAAAAAAACAAAGCATGTGGCTGTGAAAGTACACATATAAACATATATATACGTGTAAATACAGCAAAGTTCTATAATGTTCTGCTGCCGTGTTGCTTATTCTACTGCGTTATTATTATGTTCAATTTTGTGCTAGTGTATTTATGTTCTGGTTGTTTTTTGTTCTGGGGATTCTAATTTTTACTGCAGTGCAAAACATTTTGTTGCTGAAGTATTTGTTTTGATATGCGATAGAACAGAGCTTGACAGTATTTGAAATCAGTGATGATGCTTGGAAGCTGTTTCAAATATGCTTGTGCAGCCCATTAGTATTTATTTGTATGTATACGAATATACAGCCACACATTAAATACGTATGCATGTATGCCGTATGTATTTCTCTTCCTTAGTGTAGTGTAGGTGTATTATCCCCTTTAAAGGAAATTATTTTTTCCACCCCTATACACATTCGTTTTGTTAAATTTTCTTCGCTAGTACGCAAATGGTCTTAAATCTACTACAAGTTTTTTAATACGCTTTTCCTTTGAAATATTTTTCTTTCTTTCAGCAATAAAAGAATCGAAACTTTTTAATTAAAATACTCGCAAAACAAAAACACAACTGAAAAAGCTTAATTTTAAATATAGAATTTTTTGAGTTTGATGTCTTATTTCTTTAATTTAAAAGTGGAATTAATTTAATGTTGTCTGCATTTTAAAAATATTTACATAGTTGATTATTTAATACTTTTAAAGTAATTCTTTAATATTTATTTCAAGGAAATATAAGATCAAGTTGCAAATATTTAAACGAATTTGCATTTTGTTTTTAAAGAATTAAACAAAGAAAAAAGAAACAAATTCAAATTTAACTGTTGGAACTTACCATAATATCCTGACATGTCCATTGGCACCACTTGTATAAGACGATAGCTTTTCACTAATTCACGTAAAAACAATTGTGCCATGTAAAATAACAACACGAGATGGGGATTGTCAGTAAGGACGCCATCGGCAGTAGCACTATATTAATAGGGGAAACAGCAAACATGGACCGTTGTGCACCCAAAAATCAGTTTTCAGTTGTAGCAATAAAATTAGCAACAGCAGCACAGTTACAAAATAGCATTGGTTGACAATGATGAAATTAGTGTCAACAGCATACACATGCACACCACATTCAAGTTTTTGCAATAACAATGATGATGATGATGAAAACGAATAAAATAGATGGAAGCCAAGAGCCATAAAAAACAAGAGAATAGAATAAATATAAAAAGTGGTGAGATTGATTGTTAAATTTTCTTTTTGTTCATTTTTTTTTTTGTTGTTGTTGATAACATAAAAACCGAAAGAAATTGAAAACAAAACAGGGATAGAAATCTAAAAAAACAGTAATAAAATTTAATAATAGATACATTGAGAGCAATAACAACTCTGCTGTGGTATGTCCTTTTCCTATTAGAAATTATACTTGACATTTCAAGATGGTAATGTGGGTTAGTGTTATTAAAGCGAAGTGAAATAATCACATTCAAAATACAAATTTAAAATATACTTTGTATAAGAGTCTGAATCGCAACAATATTGACAAGGACAAGGAGTATTAAAGTAGCAAAAAACTTCAGGCTATGCATACTAGAATTAGGGAAAATTTTTAACTGGAGAGTAATGTCACAAAAGCACTATTCTGGTCACGGTAACCAGGTGACCAGGTGACTAGTTCACGCTTCTGATTCTAACTCTTTCTTGAGTATGAATAATTTTTAGTGGAAGCTTTATAAGATAAGGCAAGTCTTTGGGAATTTCAATCTACCTTCTTTTTCTCAAGATTTAGGTGGGGATTTCTAATTAAATAATTAAATGTAGATGTTAAGGCTTCAGTTCATTCAAATGTAGACTTTAGTATTTAACTTTAAGCTCATATGTTCCAAAGTTGATTATACAAAATTTAACTCAGAAGTTAAGTTTGTTTTGAGGAAATTTATAAAACGAATTGACTTCCTAATGTAATTAATTACATAAAACTCCACTAGGCGTTTCGATATAAAGTGCACAAGTAGTATTTGTGCAAGGATAATGCCAAGAGCTCTGCTAAAAGTGTCATCTCATTCGTATATCTGGCATTAAAAAAAGTCAAAAGCTATTGACGCTTTACTCTTTTTCCTAACAAAAGTATTCAATGACTTAAATTATTTCATTCGTTGTGAATTATACTTCAACAACATTAACATTTTAATTAAAATTAATATTTCATGTGGTGAATAAAAAATGTATTTGTAAGTTTATTTGACCTTTTTCAAGCTTGAGATCGGATTATAAATATTTATTTTTATATCAATATTTCGCTCAAACTTTGCGTAGCTTCTTCAGGATATAGTTATAAATAAGATCATGTTTTGCGTGTTCGAGAATAATATTCGTGCTCTAGAAAATTCTACCTTAAATATCCAGCTGAATAATTTTAACTCGCTACATCGTCAGCGAAGTACCATACTGTCAATATTATAATTTCTTATGTCGTTATAGACTATTTAATATCATTTCTAAGTTTTCTAATACCAATAAAATCAAAAGATATCATTAAAAATTACCTTTATGTCAGTTTATTAATTTTTCTGCATACTGAGCACCTGATAGTTCTAGATTTGTTAATGTTAAAAAAATAAAAAGTACCATTCAAATCAATAAAAAGTGCTGTTTTGTCTCTCAATAATTTTTTACTTTGTTCAAGAGCATTTAACCCCAATTTAATAGAAGTATTAGAAGGGTAACGGACCATATGTTCTAAAAAAATGCTCTAAAAACCCAAAGAAATATGCTTTGAAGGAAACAAATACAGTTTGTTGGATAATAAAAATCAACAGTTTTGTTCAAAATTTCTTTGCTATTATCTTTTTGGCAACACTAGTTTTGACAGCTCATGCACGTTTTGTATCTTGTGTCACTGTCAAACATCTTCAGTTTGGTCTATAATTTAATCATGAATCGTCTTACAAACGAACAACGCTTGCAAATTATTGAATTTTATTACCAAAATGCGTGCTCTGTTAAGAAAGTTCATCGCGCGCTTCTTCCATTTTATGGTCAGTTTAATCGACCTACTGAGGCTTCTATTCGGGCTATTGTAACAAAATTTCGCACCAAATTTACATTGTTGGACATTAAACCACCAACACGCTTACGTAGAGTGCGAACTGAAGAAAATATCGCAGCCGTATCGGCCAGTGTTGGTGATGACCGTGAATTATCGATTCGGCGCCGTTCGCAGCAATTGGGCCTCTGTTACTCCACTACGTGGAAAATTTTGCGGAAGGATTTGGGTGTGAAGCCTTATAAGATACAACTGGTGCAAGAATTGAAGCCAAACGACCTACCACAACGCCAAATTTTTGGTGAATGGGCTCTTGAAAAGTTAGATGAAGATCCACTTTTTTATCGAAGAATTGTGTTCAGCGACGAGGCTCATTTCTGGTTGAATGGATACGTGAACAATCAAAACTGCCGTATTTGGAGTGAAGAGCAGCCAGAAGCATTGCAAGAGCTACCAATGCATCCACAAAAAACAACCGTTTGGTGCGGATTATGGGCTGGCGGCATCATTGGGCCGTATTTCTTCAAAGATGATGCGAATCACAACGTTACTGTGAATGGTGAGCGCTACCGTGCGATGATAACAAACTTTTTTTTGCCCAAAATGGAAGAGCTTGACTTGCATGACATGTGGTTTCAACAAGACGGTACCACATGCCACACAGCACGCGAAACAATGGACCAATTGAGAGGCGAGTTCGGTGAACAGTTTATTTCACGCTTGGGACCAGTCAATTGGCCGCCCAGATCGTGCGATTTAACGCCTCTAGACTATTTTTTGTGGGGCTATGTTAAGGCTAATGTCTATAGGGACAAGCCCGCTTCGATTGACGCACTGGAAGCCAACATTGCCAACATTATTCGTGAGATACCGGCCGAAATGTTGGAAAGAGTATGCCAAAATTGGACTAAGCGGATGGACCATTTGAGGCGCAGCCGCGGCCAACATTTGCATGAAATAATTTTCAAACATTAAATTATATCGACCCAACTATCGATCCAAATAAATATTTCATGCATTTTTCTGAATTTTATGTGTTTTTATTTTTAAATTTCCGATAGTTCTAATAAAATCACCTTTTAGAAAACTTCACCATAATAAGAAACAAAACAGAAAATAACAACAATTAAATTTTCAGGGAGATCTGAATATATAAATACATTAATACACAATTTAATTGTTAGTAAAGTAGAGGGCTTATCATTGGTAATCGCTTTTACAATAAACAACAAATAAAAAGCGTAGTCTATTATATCGAAATAAATCGAAAATAACCTCTCAGCGTCTGCTGATGTGATAAAAGCATATTTAAACGATAATATTGCCTTAACATGATATTTCGACATATGTTTTTGTATAGGATGCGTTATACTCTGCGGAAAGATGTTCACATGTAAGTTATATTTCATTTGGTCCTTCGTTTGTATCAGCTTCGTTTGTTGCTCAAACAATGTGAGATTACTGATTTATAACTTTTCTATAAAGTTTTCGATGAAGCCAAAATTTGCAGCAATAAATATTACTTCGTTTTTTGGACTTATACTTTTTAATACATTTATTTCTGGTTTTATATACTGAAGCTCTTCGCTATTGAAAATACTTAGAACTTTTAATAAATAGTTACTCACAATTGTTAGCGTAAGAAATACCGACAGCATGCTTTGTTGCCCAACGAGTTATAATTGGTTCGAGTGGCAAAGAAAGGGGCGGATACATGTCTTTTAAAATGTCGACTCTACTTATGGCTTAAAAAAAACTTTTTTTCTCCTTAGAAATTGCTTTATTAAGATTTTCGTAATGATTTCTAATACTCTGACTTCTATATCGCTATCATATTATTTATGATACTAACTCGTACACATAAATCCATATTGTGCATAGCGGAAGAAAAGGGATCTTATACAAAGTAAAACCAACAACAGAACATTAAATTAATTTTGAATTTGCATTTATGTACGTCAATTGATTGGAAATTAAATAGTGAGAAATATTTTTGGCTTTACCTCTTGCAAACATTGGAAATTCATGTCTTTAAATCTTCCAAAATTTTTACAACGAGTGGGGGAGATGTTAATTATACTTGCTCCAGGGGATTGCAGCAATTATAATTAATAGCGTTGTTGGGATGAAAAAGTGAGAGAGACAAACAATTCAGTTAATTTTTGCCGGCAATTTATGATTAGTTAATTACAACTTTCCCATGTGTAGGGGAAGAGTAAGTATAATTATCCCTTGGATTTTAAGGTATAGTTTTCAAATTGAAGCTCATTTTTATTATATTTTTCAGAATTTATTAAATTTTATTTCACAAATATTCTTTTTTATTCAATGTTAGATTTATTTTTTACTTAATTTTTTAGTTTAATTTAATTTAATTTAAAAATTAGATTAATAGAACGAAACCATCATGTGAACTTGTAATAATAAGCCCCAATTAATACTTATGTTTATTAAATTATTGAATTTATTCTCTGATTAATATTATTCGTATTAGAACTGATATCCTTATATAGTAAAATATTAAATAAATAAATGGATGGTAGTTTATAATTTAACGCTTACAATATGCTACGTAATATAAAAGTTTAGCAAATTTTGCACAAAATGTGTGAATGAGTTTTGCTAGACTTGTATTGGTCATAAATCATTTATAACATTCATTGACAATACAGTAGATACTTGTAAGAATTTATTGGAATTGATTTGAAAATACTCAAATAAAACAACACATTGTGTCATTATTAAATAAATTTATTTTTTAAACGTTGAGTTATTTTTCAATGTTTGTTTTCTTGCCCTCTCGCCCAGAAAGTTTTGCTTATAATTTTGCAAGTGTTATTTTTACAGTATTTATTTGGTTCCATAACAAATTTATGTGCATATGATATTTAGTGTTCGTTAGAAGAATTTTGTAAATGGTTTAAAAAAAATCGTTTCACTTGCTTGAGGATATTTTGCCAAAATGTGTTGACAAAGTTTTAAAGAATTTTACGCATTATGTAGCCATGTCAGCTATGACTATTATTTGTTAGTGCAATGAATAGATTACTCAGTGCGACAATAAAGAATGAAGTGCAAATACCTGAGAAGTGATATTATTTTTGTGATAGGTGCTGTCGAATACAAAAAAAATCTTGAGTTGCGGGTAAAAAACCGGTTTTTTGTATCTTCATACACTTATAACCGTTAAAAAAAAGAAAATATTGAGCTTGTTCGAATGGTAAATATATATATATATCATTTAAGTAAACTTTTTTAAAATTTTTGTCGCCATTTTTCGTTTTTACAAAGTATTTTATAAAAAAATCGTACAATGTTTGAATTTATTTTAAAAATATGTTTATTAGTAAGTAAAACAAAACTTTTTTTTCTAAATCCGTTAAAAATTTACTGATTTATTAAAATTTTTTTTTCAGAAATACAATTTTTGACGATTTCGTTAAAAATGTTTGCTTGGCAGTTTTTTTTTCATGTTTATTTTCTTTTCGAAAATGATCGCCTTGTTCAGGGCAGAATTGGCCTAAGTTGTATAAGAAGAAGTTCAAATGTGACGGCAGGAAATGTATTTTTATGGAAATATTGCAGCGCATTGCGTCATATGCACTTACAAATTCATTCGCAACTGTGACAAAAACATCCATGCTATCTTTGTGAACGCAATAGCCGTGCGCAAAATCACTATGATGGCAATACGAGTATATAAGTCGCATGAAATAAGCAGAAAAAACATTTGAAACTTAAATGTCTAAATTGTAGCCACTTTTCAAAAATACAACTTGGCATCATTAAATTTTACAGAGTTGATATTCTCGAAAATAGAAAATTCTAAAAATTTGTTATGAATAAACTTTTTGTAAAACTAAATAACTGCTACAACAAATCGGCATTGGTACTGTAGTTCTGGCATTAGAAAGTAGAAAATTGGAGCTTACTCAGATATCAGTTGAGTGAAATGAGTTATCTACGTAAATAATTCATATGATATTGATATGAAATCTTTCATATGTTTTCCTGAAACGTTACTACACATGAGAATAGTGTCGCAATACTTATATTCTTGATACAGTCACCTGTAGTGCAATTTAGTAACAGACATATTGATCTTATTAAATTCGGTACGATAGAAATCTTTATTTGCGATTAATATTTATTTGCTGTTATCTTCGTTGCAGATTATTCTGTATTGAAAATGAATTTTGAGTATTAAGAATTTTATTTAACAAGACAAAACAAAACAAATAAAGAAATGTATATTTTATATTAATATGTAGTAATTGCAAAAGTTATAAAAAAAAATTAAATATTTACACAAAAAACTTCATTCACAATACAAATTCCATTGTCATTTAGCAAACTAATCAGCTGCTGACTTGTTAGACCACTTTGTTCCCAATCTATAACAATGAGCAAAATCGAAATATAAGCATTTGCTAAATTTTTACATTTATTTTAGGTTATGTTGCAGATATGCAACACAGCCGTAAAGCAATTTCAATAAAAAAAGATAAAATAAATTTACAAATAAAAAATTATGCAAAAATAAAAAAAGGAAATGACATATAGTCATAAAAATAATTTTCTTTGAATACCTATTTTTTAATAATATTAAAATAAATAATTAATTTCAGTTCACGAAACCAAAATTAACGAGTTTTAAAAAAATCATTTCTGATAACCTTATTTTAAATTAATAAAAAAAAAATTCTAAGAAAGATATAAGATAGGAATGCAAAAAGTATAATAGAGGTATTCACCCTTTGTTGCATCTATACAACCACATCAAATGTGCTATGATTTTAAGGTACAAAGCGTGAGCGACGATTTTTTGTTCATTGCAAACTTATAAAATGTAAAGAGAGCGTCAACGGCAATGGTGCCAACAAATTGATTTTTAAGATTGTTTAGCTTTATTTAGCAGCTTAAAGCGCCAACTAATCATTTAGCTACTTATATAAAGTAATTAGCACCACTTGATTCCACCTGTTTTATTTTTGATGTAAAAAAGCAAGTAAAAGCTAAGTAAAAATTCTTAAACATAAAAAATGCCCAAGCATAATATTAATATCGTTGCTGGAACTAGTTTCAAAAACTTTAAATGGAAACTGTGGTGATTTTTGGCCAAAATGCCGTGAAGTTCATCGTAAAATCGACACATTCTATTTATCCTTTCTGTAATAAGAAATTATAGAATTAAAGCTTATCAAGCTTATTAAGACTAGATGCTACCAACAAATTTCTTCAATAAATGGTATTGGTAGAACCTTGTTATTTTATTTGTGCTCCAGCGCTAATTTATCACTTGCTTTTATTGTTGAAATGCCTTCATCGCTCTCTATTAAGCCAGCACCTGTTGATTTGCGCCAAGTCTCGGCTTTGTTATAATTACTTTTCAGGTGCTTCACCTTCCACCTTACTAGGTCCCAAGTGGCGTTAATGTCTGTTGGCTCTAACAACTTCCTATAATATAGTTGCTCAGTCGGCTTCTGAAAAACGACATTAAAATAAACTTCTATATTGCCGGAATATTAAGGATCTTACCTCGAATTCATTGTGGTCCTGAAAAAATTTAATTATTTTCTTAAGTTCCTCATCACTCCACCTTTTATTATTAGTTTTTTCTTTAATTTTAAGCATTTTTATTTTTGCGTCAAAACCTACTAATAAATTATACTATACCAAGTTGATTATAAAGGGTGTTTTTTATAGACGTATAGAACATTAAATTGCAATAAAACAACGATGGATTATTCGATTGACATGAATTTTATTTATCCGAAAGATAATCTTGTGGCATTACATTTTAAATATGATTTCTGGCATATGACCGCCACGGCTGGCTCAGATGTAGTCCAATCTTCGATGACTTTTTCCAACATTTCTGGCTGTATATCGGCAAAAACACGGCGAATGTTGTCTTCCAAATGGTCAAGCGTTTGTGGCTTATCCGCATAGACCAATGACTTTACATAGCCCCACAGAAAGTAGTCTAGCGGTGTTAAGTCACAAGATTTTGGAGGCCAATTCACAGGTCCAAAACGTGAAATTAGGCGGTCACCAAACGTGTCTTTCAATAAATCGATTGTGGCACGAGCTGTGTGACATGTTGCGCCGTCTTGTTGGAACCACAACTCCTGGACATCATGGTTGTTCAATTCAGGAATGAAAAAGTTAGTACTTATGGCTCTATAGCGATCACCATTGACTGTAACGTTCTGGCCATCATCGTTTTTGAAGAAGTACGGACCAATGATTCCACCAGCCCATAAAGCGCATCAAACAGTCAGTTTTTCTAGATGTAACGGTGTTTCTACACACACTTGAGGATTAGCTTCACTCCAAATGCGGCAGTTTCGTTTGTTGACGTAGCCATTCAACCAGAAATGCGCTTCATTGCTAAACAAAATTCGCTTATGAAAATTTGCGCACTATTTGCAAGCGCTGTTCATTCGTGAGTCTATTCATGATGAATTGCCAAACCAAACTGAGAATAAATCACTTGACAACTGTTAAATCGGTCGCCATCTTGAACAGTAATGCCAACTTAAAGTTCTATACGTCTATAAAAACCACCCTTTAGAATATTTGCTGCGGTATGAGCTAAGCCGCACTCAATAATACAAAGATAACGTCGTTGTTAATATTACCCTACGTTTACATTAGATAGTGTTGCACCAAAAGTAAATCGAATGTTGTTTTTATAATTAACAAGCTTTGCGAAAATACTTACTTGTTATAGATAATTGTTCTTTTTATTTTTATTAAAAAAAATAGAGACTATCGTCTCACATATAAATTTATATAAGGCTGACCGCCTTACTTCAGCCACGAGTCGCCTACTGATGCCGTCAAACTCAAAAGCTCTGTTTTTATACAGTTTGTTTTGATTTAACTCTCAGCTCTCTTTTAAGCTGCTTTGCTATGACAAAAACTCTTGCGTATAGGAGCAGACTTGGCAAATCTAAACCTCACACACTTTGTTGTTGTGGTTTGCAAAATGCAGCATTTTTTGCTAGATTTGAAAGGTCTGCCAGGTCTACAAGGGCAGTTTACAACCCTTAAATTAATTTAATTTTGCAAACATTTGCAATATTAATGGACCGATAATCGATTGCAAGTTGCGTTGCTAGTTGCCATCGCATCATTAAAAGGTACTCGATCGCGCTACTACTATTGACTTGCTTCCGCTCCCGCTCCCGCTCCTAATTCTAATTTTATTTATAAGACTTTATAGAATTCTAAGCATTCTATTCCTAAAACTTAACATTAGTTAGAAACTTTTAAGATAAAACGCAATAAAAAACTTCAGTTTATATAGTAAATATGAATATACATTCATATACTCGTATACATGTAGGCATGTACTTACTTTATATTTAACATACTCATTTTCGAATCATAAAAAAAAAACTTTTCAAGGCTTAAGTTAAGTATTTCAAATGTGCAAATGTATGGCATCTGTGATAAATTTATGTATTATATTATATCTACTACATACATATTTGTAAGTCCCATAGAAATCCCATAAAAAAGAAATTTACTATTTTTATCCCTTTTCTTTATGATTAAATAAAAAGTTTTGTTTGTTTGTTTTTTGCTCTTAAACAAACGTGTGTAATATGTTTTATTACATTTGTTTCGTTTGGTTTCTCTTATTGAAATAACAATCGATGTGCTTATAAATTATTTTTATTATTTTATTTCTATAAATAATAAATCAATATTTATACGCTGAATAAACATAGAAATAATAGAAGAAAGAAACAATAATCTATTATTTAAAAGTCATTTGTCATGTTCGACAACACCTGACAATAAAAATTAAATTTATTCATGCTTAATTAGCAATTGGTTCAATTTTAAGTTTTATATTAAATGAGATATTAAATTTTCATTATTTCATTCATTTCACTGTAAGTAATTCTCTTTTCACACGATAGATACGTTAAAAAAGTAGTCGTTAAAATCAAATTTCTGAAGTCCCTATAAGACGTGCAGAAGAACTTAGCACACTAATCTGTCAGTTGTTTTGTCTTTTAATTACTATTAAAATTAAGCCGGGTCGGTATATAAATGGCTGAACTACAAGTCCAAAACCGCAACTGCTTCTATTTTCAAAAATTTTTCTGTGTGGGTTTTTGCAGTATTTCGTCCAAAATACAAAACGAACAGAAAAATATTTTATAAAAAATAACAATCACAATGTGTGTACCAGAAATCAGAATTATCGACTTACAAATGGCCCTATCAAGAATAAAAGTGAAATTCTTGTTCCATTAAAATTTTTATTCCCCTGATGGGAAAAATTGCTATCGTGAATCAGCAGTGCAGAATGAATGTATAGTAATAAAGAAGAATTTATTAAGTTTTCCAAGTTTTCAAGAGATAAACAATAAATTTTTGTAATTTACGAGTGGTTCTTGTGGTAAAGGTGTCAACTGTTGTGGATAAACGATTTTATTAGAAAATAATTGATATTTTTGTAAGTAGACAACCACTTTTTTATTCTTTTGTTAAAAAATTATTAAATTCTGCTTGCTAAATTAAATTTTAATAAGAAAAAAAAAACAAAAATACTTGTGTTCGCCAGCAAAAAGTAAACAAAACAAAGGAAAAAAAATTTTTTACTATAAGGAAATTTGCAGGAAATTCATTCATAAATGCTATCCCAAAGAAAGTGAACAATGAATGTCTGTGCCAGAAATCAGAAAAATCATATATATGTACAAGCGAAAATTTGTTTTACATTTATTTCTGTTTTGTTTTTGTGGTTATTTTGTCTAAATTACGAAGCGGAAAAAAACGTGGTACGTAGTTTTGTCAGAAATGATAGTAATATTGTAAACGCTAAAAATTAGTGCAATTGGTCTGCAATTGGTAGAGAAAACTCAAAAATACAACCGAAATTTTAGTTTCCATTCATTCCTGTTTTGTGTTTTTACGGAAATTTGTAATCTGTAATATTTTTACATACAAAAACGAAACCAGTCTTATACAAATATGTGAATGAATGTGTGACTATTAAATGCCTTGAGCATTTCGAACACATACATCTTATTAAAAGATACTTTTTGACTTCTACCGTTTATGTAAAATTCGTTATTGATATTAAATATTTAATTAAATATGTTTGCTTTAAAATTATAATAAATTAAATTATATCTCTTTGCATTCCTATTCAATATCATTCTTAGAATTTCTCTTTTTATTTTATTTTTTTTTTTAAGTGAGTGCTTGATTACATAAATAAGGCTTTCTGAAAGAATTTTTCTTAGAACTCGTTAATTTAAGCTTCTGGAACTGAAATTAAATATTTATTTTAGGATTAATGAAAATTAGGTTTTCAAAGAAAATTACTTTTATCAATATTTGTAATTTTATATAATTTTTTATTTGTAAGTTTATTTAACCTTTTTTATTAAAATTACTATCAAATTAATATTAACCTTCATAAGGTCTTCGGGTCAATTTTGACCCATTTGAGAAGAAAAATTGCGTTCTTTCCGAAAATTCGGATATATTATTTTTGATATTTTTTTAATTTTATTTAATTTCAAAACTAAGTAGCTACATTAGGTTTTCAGAAAAATATATTTACCAGAAAATGATTTAAAAAACTTTTTACACTTAAGACCTTTGGGTCAAATTTGACCTGAAGTAAAAAACTTAAGTTTTTGTTATGGTGACAACACATTTTCTGTCATAATTTCGTAACACTAAATTTAAATATATATCTTATAATGAAATTGAAGAAAGTCTGTCGATTCTGAAATTTTTCGCGAATTCTAAGGTTTGACAATAAGGATAATCGCAGTGAAAGACGAATTTTATACAAGTTTGCACCAATTCGTGAATTGTGGAATCAATGGGTTGATATTTTGCCTAAACTTTATAATCCATATCAAAATGCAACAGTTGATGAGCAGTTGGTGGCATTCAGAGGAAGATGTTAATTCCGGCAATTCATACCGTCAAAACCAGCTAAGTATGGTATAAAATTTAGGGTTTTTTGTGATTCTGCTACAAGTTATGCTTGGAACATATAACCATTTACAGTCAAATAAATAGGAACTATGTAGTTTTCGATTTGATAGTTGGTCTGAAAGGCCATAATGTAACTACAGATAATGTTTTTACGTCATATCAATTGGGGCAAAAACTACTGGAAAAGCAAATGACTTAATTGGGCACTATACGTAAAAATAAAACCGAAATACCACCAGAGATATTAGGAACTAAAGGCAGAACTGTATATTCATAATTTTTTTGTTTCACCATGGAAACTACTCTTCTTTCTTATATTCCTAAAAAAAATAAGTCTGTGAATCTCCTTAGCACTTTGCATCACGACCCAGAAATTAGTAATCGTGAAGATAAAAAGCCACAGATAATATTAGACTACAATACCTAAGATTAATAGTTGTCGATACGCTAGATAAAGTTGTGTCTTGTTATACTTGCAAAAGAAAGATTAATCGATGGCCTCAAGTAGTATTTAGTAACATGCTAGACATATCAGCTTACAATGCTTTCATATTATTCATATCGGCTAACTGACTGGAATGAAAACTGTTTTACCAAACGTAGACACTTCCTAGAAAATTAGGCTTACAGCTTACCGCACCTTATATAAAGAGCCGAAAAATGTTACCAAGAGCACCATTTTCTCAGGAAATTGCACAAAAGTTACGGGATGTGGCAGAGCAGAATCACCAGCCTACAACTTCAACCAAGTCTAAAGTAAGTATATGCTAACCAATCAAGAATTTGAACAAAAGAAGTCGCTGTCAAATATGTCCGAAAACAAATAATAAACCACAAACAGCACTCCAAAACTATTACTATATGTAACTAATGTAATAATGATAATTAATATGAATATAACATTAAGTTTTTATATGTGTACATATTATTTGAATTTAATTTTAAAAATTAATGTAATGTACTGTAATACAATAAATGTTCATAATAAATATACTAATAAGATAGAAATAACTACAACATAATAATTACACTATACATACTCGTACATGAAATTTACTACTTGGGTCAAATTTGACCCGAAGAACGTTAATGTTAACAATTTTGAGGACCTTATGAAGGTTAAAATCGTATTATAAAAATTAATTTTTTCATTCATTGGCTTAAAGAAAAAATGCATTGGGCATATGAACAAAATTCTTTCAGTTTACATACAACATTGTTTTATCGTTTTTTTTTTAGAATAGTAAATTTATTTTTCTATTTACATTCAACAAATTGTTCTGTTGTTTCAATTGAATTTCCTTAACCAACTCAAAATAAAAAAATTAAATGCCTTAAACCTTTTATGTCCCGTTTCGCCCGGCCTGACCTTTTATTATGTGAGTAGGTATCCCTAGAAAGCATATGTGTCAATTTTTATAGAAATCCGTTTACAAATAGCATTTTAATTGTTAATCGAAATAATTCAGCCATTCACCACTTTATAAAGTGTCTCAGGTTTTTGGTAGCATTACCACCCACCAAAGCGGCTTGGCGAGTTTCTTAACGTGTTAACTTTAGCTCCACAAAGTAATGAATCTGTAAATATGTTATCCCCAATGATTATTTTACACCCTTAAAGGTAACATTTTTACAAACTTTGAATGCCATATTTATTTATTTATAATTAATCAGCAGCCTAAAATATAAGTTTTATGCTTCTAGTCTGAAAATGACAATACTTTCATACAACCTTTCATCTCCTTTTATAACCCTTTACTCCTTTTTTTCCAATTAAAATGTAGCCTATGTCCTTTCTCATATTTTAAATTATCTGTGTACTAAATCTCATTTAAAGCGGTTTAGTAGTTTTGGCATGAAAGCGAGACAGACAGAGTTACTTTCGCATTTATAATATTAAGTATGGAAATATGGATTATTCATAAATCTGTGTTTGCTATTTAACATGGATAAATATTTATTTGGGTTTACATTATTATCGAAAGATGTACGAATATAAATGCTTAAAAGAGTATAATATAATTTTAAATTTTTGAAAGAACACTTTATAAATTCTTATTCCTCATATACGAGTAGAAGAATGAAGCTAGGGAAAAAAACACTTGCTGGCCAGGTCCACAAATAAATTTTTAAATTATGCCTTTTAGTCCCCGGCTACACAAACGTGTAGGTAAATTTTGCGTGTTTTGAAGAGAAGAATTTATGTATAAATGTCTAATTTTTATATATATTTTGTGCAAGTGAAATTTTAAGGAGATGTATAAACATAAAAAATAAATTTTTACTTTATTTTAAGACGAATTATCATACACCGAAAACTTCATTAAAATCCGACAACTTTAAAATTCCTTGAGACTGAAAGGGTTATGATTATTTATGGTATTTTTGTGTAATGAAATACATGCTAGTAGTTATAGCTGCCGTTAATAGCCGTATGCTAGCTGTATGAATAAATATTACGTATACGATGTGTTGTGTGAATGCACCACATTCGGAGAATTACGGCCGGGTCCCCGAACAATAGTTTCTTTCGTACAAGCGTATTTTCGTTTATTGATTTAAATACGAATTTACGAAAGGAGCTTTCGTTAGCTTTTATTTACACGGCTAAGCCGTAAATTTAGATATACGTAATGTTTCTTTACTCACACAATAAATTATGAATATTCAATTAATTTTTTCTGTTATAAAACACTAATAAATTTATTTCTATTAATTTTGTATGTTTTAAATGAAATTAAATTATATTAAATTCTTTATTCAATGTTAAAGTATTTTAACCAGAAATATTTTCTTTTGCAAATCTATAAATATATTTAAAAAAATTCTTAACACCTGTTGACTCTAACAATTTGTTTCCACTTTGTGTTTATGCTTATGTTTACCGAATAAAACTTTTTGTTTATTTTATTTCTTTTAATACGAAAGAAAACATTTTACAAATTCATTAAAAAAACAAACACATACTTACTTTTTTACTTGTGGCAACAATATTTGTTCCATTCTTTTAAAGGACTCCACGCAGGTACGCCGTAGCTTGCGTATTTTTTCACGCAATTCTGGACAGTCTTTTGATTGGCCCACATGTATTAAAAGATCACGGAATAAAGCGACGTGACTATTAATTTCTACAATCAGCTGAAATAAGTAAAAGAGAACGGTATGAGGTAAATAAAAATTTTTTTTTTGGATATATAAAATTGAGTGGACAGTTGCTTAAAAGCTTATACAATAATAAATATTCATTTATAAATATTTTGGATAAAGTTTCAAACTTCTTTTCAATAAAACTTATTTTAATTGTTTCCACTACAAAATTCCATTAAGTTGAACTAATGTATTTCATATTTTAGTTAATTTACAACATAATTTTCATTTGTCATCTTTTATTTTGTAAACAACTGATTGCTTTACATTTTGCCCTTTACAGTGCACAAATGAAACTCTGGATTTTTTCATGTAAAATAACAAATGATTGAATTTCTCTTGTCTACAACCACGTGAAAGCTTTACGCTTGAGTTAACGAACTTACTTTGTTGATGGCCAAAATAATTTAAGTTAATTCCACACAATGCCGATTTATTTTGTCTGAATATTAATTTAAAAAGATTTTTTGTGTTTTAGGGGTCAAAAAATTGTTGTCATCATAAATCAAAAAAATTTTATTTTTTTTGTAAAACAAAACTACAACAAATTTATACTCACATTTTTCATAAGAAAAAGAACTGTATCTGAAGTAAATAATTTAAGCAGTCATCTTTTACATCTCTTTACATTTTGTTATTGTTTTTATTTCTTAATTCTGTTATAAATTTTCTATACACATAAAAGAGTAACTTGAAATTCGGTGAGCAGGTTCCTATCCCAATATGTAGGACCAATAAAGAAGGGATTTTGGAAATGCGAATATCAATGGGGTGAAAAAGGTTAACTACAGCAGAGAGAGCCAAAATTCAAACTACAAAATATTCTTTTATGCTTAAAAATTAGCCGATGGGTATTTGGTACTTTTTCGATATTTCTACATTCACGGGATAAAAAGAATAAAAACTAATGTTGGTACGTTTTTTGACCCCATTCATCTTTCAAAGTAACAACTACAGCAACAACAACTAAATTGTATTACTCTCTTCCTAAAAAGTTCTTCAATGTATATTGGCCCTTTTTTAAAATTTGAGCAAGCAAGGGGTAAAATATGTACCCCTTTTTACTACTATTTCTAATTATGTACTTTTATGCAGCATATGAACATTCTATTATTAATTTGTAACACCCAATAATAAACTCTATTTAAAAGTTAATTTCAAGGGAGAAAACAAGTACCAAAAAGGGTAAATAATATGGGACCTTATATATAATTAATTTTAGTGATATTTTCTATGTTATGTGCAAGCCTAGAATTAAACGGTTCTAAACGAAATAAGAAATCATTGAGTGGACAAAATATTATGTTTTATTCATTTTAATGATACTTTTTGAGTTTTTAATGAAAACGAACCTAGAAGTACGATATTGGAATCAAAAGTTCCTGATTAAAATGAAAAATCATTTAGGAGACATATGGTACTTTTTATTACTTTTATAGTACTCTTTGATATGTTATGATTAAGGAATCTAAAGGGAGTATATTTGGCTCAAATGGACTGATGTAAGCTGGAAAATAGTAAATAAAACAATATGGTACTTTTTACTGATTTAATTGGTACTTTTTCAATTTTTCATACTAACAACCATAGAACCATGAGATTGGGATCAAACACTATTGAGCAAAGTAAAATATCAGTAAGAGGCAAAACAGTTGTATAATGCTTTTTGATTTTTAATATTAATGAGCCTTAAACCATTAGACTGGTCTTAAACGATTCAGGGCAAGATGAAAAATAAATAAGAGAAGAAAATAGTACTATAATGGTACTTTTTGATTTTTTAACATTAACGAATCTAGAACAATCCAACCGAGCTTAAACGGTGCTTAGTAAATATAAAAAATTTTTATACTGACAACATGGTACTTTTTATATATTTTATGATACCTTCTGATTTTATGTGTATTAAAATACCTAGAATTAAATGATCTACAACGAAATAATAAATTATAATAGTGACAGTATGGTGTTTCGCTGACGAAGTAGCGAGGAAATGCTAGTATAAGATATAATAACCAAAATGAAAATATTTATATACAATAGCAAATAAGCTTTTTAAGAAATTATTTCAGTTATATTGAAAAAGTTGACTTAATTAAAGAAATGTAAATAAGTTCAATAATTTAAAAACTTGGGTTGCATACAATATGTAAAAGTTTACAGACTAACCCCGAAATTCATAAAAAATATTATGTGCTTAATAAGGGGTTATTTGACAAATACTGCATAAAAGTCTGTCAAATAAGCCCTTAATAAGCACATAATATTTTTTATGAATTTGGGGGTAAATAAAAAAACAATTACAAAAATGATATGAACTGAACTTGAACATTTAAAGAATAAAAACAGCTTTTCTTTGCCAACTAAATAGTTTTGCAGTCAATATCTTCGATTACTATTGGGAACCTAGCTACCTTAAAATTTAATGAACTAGGGAAATAACAGCGCAATTTTTTTAGAAATATTTTTTTATAATTCTTGCAACAGTTTGCTGGAACATTCCATATACATCTTCTAAAATATTTCCAAATCATTTTATAAATTGCATTACTGACTTACTTACCAATATCACTTGGATGAGCATATCTTCCAAAAAATTTTAATACTGTTAGCACTTGCAAAGATATTGGATATATTTTAAATTTGAAATCGCCTTTTTTTCTAAAAACTTGTCTATAGTAAACCTAAAGTACTCGTACGTAAAATATACTTAAGTACTCTTAAAGTATACTTTTTTTAGACTGTGATTATGGGCTAATAATTTTTCTGTTTTGTAAATAAACCAGGTAACACTAAGATGCCAGTTGAATGCTGCTTGACTGAAACCCCGCCTGTTAAAAGTTAAAAGACATTAAAGAAAAAAATTTTTCTACAGACAAGCCAAGAAGATTCGCAGATTTGTGTTGCTTAAAAAAAAAATTTTAATTTACAAATTTAGAGTTGAAATAAACGAAATTTAATTAATTTTTACTGATTTTGATATTTATAAAAATAAATTAAAAATGTAGTTGAATCAAATGAAATTTAAATAACTTTTCACTTGTTCAAAAAGACTTTTTATTTGAAATTAAATTAGCAAACGTTTTCGAAAAGTTTCTTTTAAACCTCTCATTTTCATTTTCAGTCGGTTTTTTTCTGGCTGCATAAGTTTAAACTAATAGTATAGTTTGTTCTCATGAACAAAACAAAAAAAAAATTAGTCGGCACACACGTTTGTGTTGTGTTGTGCTTTGATTTGCTTTTAGTGCAAAGAACAAAACAAAAAAAAGCAGTTGTTTCGTTCTGTTTATTTTCTTACTCTGGTATGTACATATAAATATACTCTGCTTACTTACAGTGGAAGGTATCAAAACGTAAACAAAATCCCATTTCCAATATTAAGCAAACATGTGGCACAGCAGCATTTTTAAAATTTTAGCATTAATTTTAAATTATATATGTTGAGTTATTTTCGGCTATTTTTGGTTTTTTAAATTCATTAATTTTTATTATAAAAATGTCAAATATTTCGGCCAACTTTCTTGGTCATCCTAAGGGAAAATCAATAATCTAAAAACCACAACAATAAAACAAATAAAAAAAAATTTCTAGAAATTTAAACTTAATAGATTACCTACCAACCGTCTTTAACAAATTTTGAGTGTCTACTAACTAAATAATATCATTGTTATTATCTTATTCTGTTATTATGTTTGTTTATTAAATATCTGTAAATATGGGCCCAGTTATCAGTATCAGTTTTATAATTAAGTCTTTTATTTGTTGGAGTATTTATAATGTGAATCATCTCTTTTATAAATCTTTTTCCATAATTTTTCTCTTCCGTTAATATTCTCACATTATCGAAGTCAGGTTTATGGTCAGTTCTTAAACAGTGGCCTTCGAGGGCAGTTTTTTGTATTTTTCATACATATATTTTTCACACGTTCCTGTATCATGTCTTACCCATTTTGTCCAATCTCAATTTCATCTTTTTAAAAATTCTCTTGCTTAATGTGTTTGTTACTTTTATTGCTAATTTATGTATATTTTTCTTTGTCATAAATGTCAGATCCTTTTAGTCTTTCCGTTAAGCCTGGGATATAATCCAATGTTTTAAAAATTTTCCTTGTTTTCTCATGTTCCTCATTTTCTTTAGCTTCCATTTTTTTGCATACATCTTCAATTAGTTTCATAGTCAACCATTTTGGTCAATCGTTTTTACGTAAAATGTTCACAATCTTTTGTTTATTCCTTGTGTGAAAATTTTAAATTTCAATATGACAATTGTGTTTATATAAAATTGTTACCGCTTATTTACATATTTCAAAAATGTTTATAAAATGTTTATAAAAGATGGTATGTGTTTAACAACTCGCAGGCTGAATTAATTTGTACCTGTGTTTTGTTAATGTAAAAATTTGAAGGTAACTTGTCTCTAACCATTTTGTTCAACTTTAATTTAATTTTTTTTTTTTTTAAAAACTAAAACTTACATTTTCTGATGATGAAACTTCATCTCTGACAGTTATTATGATAGCTGATATTTTATTTTACCATAAATGTGGGTATCTGTTGTTTATACTATGCAAACATAATAAGACGGACATCCATTGTATGTGCATATATGGATAACTGTATATTAATAAGCTGAAATTTGTACATCATTTTGGCTTTATGCAAGTGCACGTGCTTGTATGCATGTGTTTATACAGGTTGTAACGGTTGTTAGCTTAACATTTTTTATAATTTGTTATTCATACATAAGTGGAACACAGAAAGAAAAATAATAAAGGGTGTCCCAACAAGAACGCAAGATTTAAATTTTAAAAAAATGACTGATGCAGCAATTGAATTGTTTCTCTAGCTGTATGACATGTGGCGCCGTCTTGTTGAAACCACAAGCCCTCCACATTCATTTCTTCAATTCTAGGCAAGAAAAAACTGGTTATCATTTCACGATACCGAACACCATTGACTGTTTGCGCTTGACCTGCCTCATTTTCATAAAAAAAGGTCCAATGATTCCTCCAGCCCAAAAACCACACCACACAGTGACACGTTGAAGATGCATTTGCTTCTCGTGAATCACTCGAGGATTTTCCTCACCCCAAATGCGATAATTCTGCCTATTTACGAAGCCATCAAGATGGAAATGGGCCTCGTCACTGCAGATGATTTTATCGACAAAATCAGCATTTTCGTGTTGTCTCTCCAATACCCAATTAACGAACTCCCTTCGCTGTCCATGGCCATTTTTTACTAACCTCGTACCTTCTACTAGCAAACAATAACAATTGTTCAAATGTCAAGCAATGACACTTCGAATGGCGCAAAATTAAAATCTTGCGTTCTTGTTCGGACACCCTTTGTTATAATTTCTTTTTTCGCTGTAGTGGTGGTAATAAAGTAAACTTTCCTTATTTTGGCATGTCCGCCATTTTTGTTTTTAAAACTCAAATAAATAGGTATAATTTATAAAAAGCCATTTATGTTTAAATAATATATTTAACTCTCTATTTCCAATGAGTTCATCTTACTGAAATAAGAAATTAATTAATAATTTGCCTTTATCCAATATGTCCTATGCAACAACATCTGCTTTCCTTTGAAAAATATAGTGGCAAGGTCAGTTTTGAAAGCGTTGTTAAAGCTATTATTTGAAACAATTTCCATTTTATAATGGTTTCTATGGAAAGAAAATAGTTGATAATGAAAAATTAGCGAAAAAATAATTGTGTTTTTACTTTTTAATGTCACTTTTTTAAGCACAAAAAAATTTTAATAATTTTCTGCAGTCGTTATTGGGTGCCGACTATGAGTAAATTGTGATTTGCCAGCAGTAAGCAGAACCTTTTATCAAGTAATTTCAAGCCTGCCGAATACAGGATCATGTTTCTGGAGGCAGCTGCTGATTGCCTTGAAAAAATTTAAAGCAAAATGATATGCCGACATGTATGCCGACTACGGCCAAATTTGGTGTATTTTTAAAGAACTATAAATTACTCGATTTTAATAAAATACATTTACCTTAATAAGTTTAAAAATACACCCAATACAATGCAAAACTCTGAGCAATTAATTCTAGTTTGAAAATAAAAAACTCTTATTTTCAAACTATTTTATATAAAAATGCCATAGCTTTTCGTTTGCGCTCCAAATACTATTTCTCTTTTCATATTCGCAATTTGGTCCAAGTTGTCTTTTAACTAATTGAGATTCAACAATTGTATGGCTTTTTACACATGTCCGGGTACATGATGGTAAGCTTATACTTGATTTTTGTTTATCCTCGTCAGCACTGTGCTCTTCCGGCAAAGCGTGTCATCAGAGTAATACGATGATCAGGTTTAAAATGGTAAAAATTTGAAAAAGAAATGCGTTAAACTGTCGACTTCCGGCACATTTACCCTAATAATCAACACTGAAATATTTTCCAGAGCGCTTGTATTCGTTTTTTCTTTTGTGAAAAATCAGTACGACTTATTTAAACATAGACAGCCAGAAAATAAAAACAAGTTAAATTCGACTGCGCCGAGTCTTATATACCCCTCACTGTGTTAGCCAAATTTTCGTATTTTGCACTTTCCACATTCTTCTTAAACATAAAAAAATACAACAAATTATATAATTGAAAAGGCTTGCGGTCGTATTATAAAAATTTATTTATTTTTTATTGAAGCGAAACATCGATTTAAAAATACCACCTTAATCTTAATAAACTAATCGTTTCAATAAATGAAAAATTATACAGAATTTAAAAAAAGAAATTAAAAAAATTGATAAAAATAATTTTCTTTAAGTGTCAATTTTATTATTAATCCTGAAGAAAAAATCTTTTCTGAAAACTTTATTTTTAAAAGCAATAAAAAGTTTGCATGCACTCAATTTTTAAATTAATAAAAAAAAGAAATTCTATTCCAATAAGAATGCAAAATAAATTTAATTTAATTTAAAATGTTTATAAGCATTTTTTAAACTAAACATATTTAAATAAATATTTAATTTTAAATAAAGAATTTCAAATTAGCGGCAAAAATAAAAAAAAATCTTATTTTAATTGACAACTAACAGATTGGTATGCTATACTTTTCTGTACGTTGCCTAGGGACTTCAGAAAGTTAATTTCAATGACACAGACATCGCTTATTCGACTCCACTATTTATAAGGATCCAGAATATATATACTTGATACGGTGTTCTATGTACGATGTAGAATTACAAACGGAATCTCAAAGTTATATAAAACGAAACGCTTAGCCAATCGTTTTATGTGTGATATTATTGCTTAACCTCCTAGCATTTACACATACAAATGCAAGAGCGAAAAGCTCAATACACTCAAATTTTTGGAAGACAGTGATTTTTCAAGATTGCAGAAAGTTAAACGTCAAGGACATAAACAAAAACTTCTGGAATGTGATAAAATAATTACTTAAATATTAATAGTTTTTCTGTACAATAATTTTTTGTTCATTACCAAAGTAATGACGAACAAAGTTTTTTGTTCTATGAATTTTCGATGTGTCCCCTGTTGGCTAACTAGTCTGCCAGCTCATGGTCATATTGCCCGAACACAAAATACAATTTTAAGCTACACGCAAAGAAAAAAGATGGTTGAATATGGTCACCTCAAACATAGTGTGTTCTTCACAAAAATATTATTATTAATTTGAAGCATCTAAACATTATTCTGATCGCGATAAACATGTTTCTAGTTATTTCTAACCATATTATGTTTAGTGTCTTGGATCAACCATATAATTATCATATTATGTTTAATAATAAATAAAATATGGTTGAATGTAAATTATTTTCTATTTTGTCTCTTTCGCAACCATGTAAATAAAGTGAGTATAAAACAAAAACTTAATCGTTCAAACTCAACTGAGCTTTGTGGCTGAAGTGGTTGAGTGGCGAGTTAATGCTTCTTAACTAAATGTTCGCAAGTTCGAGCCCTGGTAGAGTCAACTAAGATTTTAAAAAATAAATTTAATGTAAATATTATGTAATAAATAAATACAAACAAATTGATAGAAAAGAAAAATCAATGGAATAAAAAAACTTTGTTTATGCAAAAAATTTAAATAAAAAATTTTTTTAAATCATATTAAAATATGTATGTATTAAAAAAAATTAAAAAAAATGTCTTGCTTTGACCGGGGGTTGAACCGCAACATCTGCAGTTGAAAGCTATTTTTAATATCTTTGACTTAAAAATATATATGGTTAGATGCAATCTAACCATACTATGTTTCCACCAGAATATGGTTGCCTCAACCATATTTTTTTTTTGCGTGTATTACGAATAACAAGTTTATTTAAAGACATCAGACTACAACTGATCATACGTTATAGTCCGTCATCTAGTTTTCGCCTTTAACCTTCGAATAACGCGGATTGTTGGCTTAAATGTGTATTCTTGGATCTGGATATCTAACCTAATTAAACATAATCTAATCCCTTACAAGAATTTCTCCACACGTTCAATACTACTTTACAAATCTTATAAATGTGGCTAAGATACTCGTAATATTTTACATTAAACAAAAAAGAAAATGAAATAAACTGAAATTTAATCATACTCTCACATGTGTGCTGAAAAACTTTTGAAATGATACACACACGTTATCCTTGTAGTGATAAAGATTATGGAATACACATGCACACAAAATTGTTTTATATGTGTTTTGTTGAACTTTTTTTAATTAAATGTCTTTTTTTATCACAAAAAAAATATACAGCCGAGTCTCGATAATTTTAAATTCAAGCGACAGAAAATTTCAAATTATCAAATTAGCAAACGGTTTTATATTTTGTTTGTTTCAAAAACAGTAACAAAGTCACATTACAAATTCAAATAATAAAGTGGAGAAAAACCAAACTTCAAATTAAAGAACGTTGGGGGACAAGATCTCATTTCTATAGAGCAACGCATATTAACTCAAATAAGTTATTTTATATTTTACATAAGACAACACATTAAAATAATTAAAATTATAGAGCGTAGAGCCAAAAAAATGCAAATTATAGTGGGCCGGAGATCAATATGCCACTCAAATAATTTCAAATTACCGAGGGGACCAAATTACATACATTTTTTTCAATTTATTGAATCTTTTTCAAGGGACCTGGAAAACAGTTCAAATTATCGCGTTATTCAAATTAACGAATTTCAAATTATCAAGAGCCATCTGTATTTATCACACATGTGCTTACAAACTCCCACTTATCATTGATCTATGAAGCTAAATTAATGCTGTTTAGCAAATATTTATTTTCATAATTTTTTTTTTGGAAATCGAAAATTTCTTACTTTTAAAAATGGAAAATCTACTAAAAAAAAAAAAACTTCTATTAGAAAATATACAGATACATAGAAACAAATAATATTTGTTTAAAGTTTTAAACAAAAATCTAAATATTTCGATAGTGAAAGCAGAGATGATGAAGAACTCAAAGCAAATTACTTGAAAAACTTAAAATGCATCAAAATATTCTAGCCCAAAACATTTTAAATAAAAAAACTCTTTATTCGTGTCAAAGAGTCAAGTTCATTATACTTTTAGCACTGGCTGGACTTTCATTTAAGTTTAATACTCTGTGTAAGGCTGAAGTAGTTAAAGTAATTTTAAAAGTTCAGTAAATAAATTTCAATTAAAAGAAAAAGTTTCAAGTCCCCTGACGGCATTATTAGATTAGCAAATAAACCGCATTAAATGAAAGTAACTTTCTATCTAACAGCTATTTAAATATGGTTAATTTAACTATAATTTTTGCTGCATGACCAAATTTCGATCGAATTTTTGACGATTTTGTTTTATCTTTATAACAATACATTTTACAGTCGATTAAAGTGCTGAAAGTGAACTTATCATTAGGTTTATGTACAAATTTCACTTCAGCAATACTATCATGTTATACTGGGAGACCCAAATCTGTATAAATGAGGAAATATTTTCACACGGATAGAATTTTTTTCTTTAAAATATTTACTATCAGCATGTATGATAAGCACACAACTAAACAAGTTTATTGTTTCACAAATTTAAATTCTTCAGACTCAACACTTAATTCCTTATTGAATTTTTTTTATTTGAAATTTTTATAGGCTGAGTTTCCAACTTGTTAAATTCAGGATCTAGATCCTGAGAATTAGTTACCTTTTCATTGAGACACCATATGAATTGTTCCAAATGAAAAGTATACGATGAACAATTGGTCTATCTAACAATCTCTCTACCTCACCCTTCAGATCAAAACGAAATTATCGATGATCTGACAAAGGAAACTTCATCCAACATCCTCCAATTTGAAATGTTATTTGAGATAAATGCCCAGGTGAGATTTAGTATTGATGTATTTGCGATTGCTACAAATGATTTGTGAGTATAATCGTGTACTGCATAAGCAAATAAATCCGAATATATACTAACACTAAAAGCAAGTAAGCATAAGTAAGGAGCCATTGGTGGGTTTATTTTTTTTTTTTTCTGAAATTTTGTTTGTAAATATTTGCAAATGCATGCACTTGCAGCTGAGTAGATAAGTACTGCGCAAGTACAAATACATTTTTGCAGATCCTTATGAATAGCGTAGTCGACTTAGCGATGTCTGTCTATCTCTTCGTCAAGTCGTTGAAATCAACTTTCTGAAGTCCTTAGGCAACGTACAGTAAAGTTGTTTCTGTCAGATTATTGCTTTTGAATTTCATCCATGATGGGTCTACAAATACCCAGCTATGAGTCAAAAGCCGCAACTACTTTAATTTTTGACTATTTTTTGAGTGGGTTTTTTGCTTATTTTGTCTAAACAACGAAACTGACAAAAAAACGTGGTATGCAGTTTAGTTTGAAATAACAATCATAATACCTGTGCTAAAAATGACAACAATTGGTTCACAAGTGGCAAAGAAATATCAAAACTACAACCGACATTTCACATTTTCATTAATATTTTGCTTTGTTTTTTATGGAAATTTTTAAGCTGCCATGGGCGTAATGCTTTGTACACACAAACACGAAAACTAAAAAAAGTGTATGGGTGTGTGTGGTTTTTAATGCTTTGAGTGTAATAGCGCTACGAATATAGGCATCTCTATGAAGGAAAATTTTTGTCGTTAATTAAATGGGATTGGCTTAAAATTTTTTTATAAATGTTTGCAAAATTAAATGAAAATAAATCTTTTGCATTCCTGTTTAATATCTTTCTTAAATTTTTTTTTTATTAATTTTAAAAATGAGGTTCTCAGAAAGGATTTTTTCTTGTAACTCGTTAATTTTAGTTTCTTGAACTGAAATTAATTATTTATTTTAAGATTAATAAAAAATAGGTATTCGAAAAAAATTATTTTCATCAATATTTGCCATTTATTTTTTATTTTTTAATAAGTTTTTAATTGTAAGTTTATATGACTTTTTTTTATTAAAACGTCTAGTTTGTTAAGTTGAGGTCGTATTATAAAAATCAATTTTTAAATCCAATAATAAATAAATAAATTTTTATATTTAATATGACCTTAAGCTTAAAAAATTAGGCGTTTCAATTACATCAGTGTTTAAAATGAGTGAAAATAAATATGGTCACTTAAATGTGTTTAATTTTTAAGTTTTCAGTATTTATGACATACTATTAAATATGTTTAGGAGAAATATAGTAATCACATACATTGATACAAATGTGCATCAATAGGTTGATTTTTTTAAAAGATTGCAAACGAATCATATAATACTACGGGATGGGACACATATCATTTTAAACAAGAGGTGGGCTAGATTTTTAATTTATCGCCCTAGTACTCAGAAAAATCTTTGTGTTATTTTTAAATAATTTTTTTAAATTTTCTCATATCAGCTCTGATGGCTTTTTAGCATTCTCATTTTGGTGAGGTACTATTCCCGATTTCGCACCAGGAAATTAGTAAAACCGAACTGGAATGAAATTTGTAAGTTCTACGCTTTCTGGAAGTGTTTTAACATTTACAAGAAATTTCGTTGTTTTTATTTTATGATGCAAAATGGAAATTGCCAAAACTCTTAAGAGCAACAGCACTGGAGTATATGAAAATTTTGTTATAGTGCTCAGTTATAAAATTGTAAAACTTTTACGTCGTTGCTTTGAATATGATGACGTTATAAAAAAAAATAAATAAAAAAAAAACCTTAAAAATTACCCCATATTTTATTCTTAAAGATGATTGTTCCAAGCTCATTCATAATTTTAGCACGTTTTATGTATTAATATTAAAAGCAACAAAAATAAACATTTTAAAAATTTATATTCTGGCAATTTTCTATTATAGTAAAAACTAAAGTAACAGTTAAGCATAAACAGCTACAAGGTGAGATGATATTATGCACAGAATTATATTTCAACATCTAGTGTAATAAATAACAAAAAAAATTATAAATTTTATATTTTAGCCAAAGAAAACTCAACGTATTTTCAGGAATTCCTTAATAAAACAACAAACAGGTAAATATTTTCTTAAAACTTATTATCTTTTATGGGAATAAGAAAAGAAACAAAATAAAAGTAACCATAAACTGAAGTTGTAGTACTTTTATTTATTTTATCTGTAAATATAATAAATGAAATGGAATTTTACTATTTAAATATTATATAAAACTTACTCCATATATAAAATGTTATTAATATTTCTAAAAAAAAAAAAAAAAAAAAAAAAAAAACAAGTAAATACGGCTGTATCGAGTCTTGTATACAATTCACTGTGTTAGCCAAATATTTATATTTTTCACTTTAAACATTATTCTTATACTCGTATATCAAAAGCATTATATAATTATACAATTGAAGAGCATAACTTATTAAGTTTCAGTTCTTATTATAAAAATTTATTTATTCATTATTGGAGCAAAATATCGATATAAAAATAAATTTTTATAATACCACCTTAATCTTAAGGTCAAATAAACTTACAAATAATAAATTAACAATATTTGTTATCGTCACTGCATTTATCGAATACCCCTGTTAAGTCGGATATCATCTAACTACTAAATAATCGTACTCATTTAACTTTAAAAAAATCATGTCTAGAAAAGGCGCATTTTATTAGAAGTCTTTGAAAGGTCAAGTCCGACAGCTCTACCATTTTCTATAAATTCATATTTTTTATTAAATTTATATTTCTCAAAAATTCGTATTTATACTCTCGCTTATGTTTTGCACTAAAAAGTACGTATGAATAATTAAAGTATAATTAAACTGAACTTTATATATGTAATAATTTTAATATTTGTAAACAGGAATTATAACATGCAAATATAAAATTGAAGTATTAAAATCTATATTTGGTGTTTAAAATCTAGCGAAACATAGCGACGGGAGAATTCCCGTAACAATATTGATAAAAATTATTTTCTTTGAATACCTATTTTTTATTAATCCTAATAAATAATTAATTTCAGTTCAAGAAAATAAAATTAGCCAGGTCTAAAAAAAATCTTTCTGAGATCTTATTATTAAAATGTCTGCAGCCACTTAATTTTTAAATTAATAAAAAAAACAAAATTCCAAGAAAGAAAACCAATGGGATAAATATAATTTAACTAGCTATACTCACGACTTCGTCCGCGTGAAATAGTGAGTTCGGTTAGCAATTTAAATTATTATAAATGGGAAAGTAACTCTGTCTGTCTGTCCCGCTTTCACCCTAATTTTTTTAATAATAAGATACTTACGTATAAATACTTAATTAAGCTTTTAGCAGTTTTGCACTTAACCCTTAATTTGGCAAAGGAAAAAACATATAAATTAAAGGCTTAAAGTCTTAAGCTTTATAAAATATGAGCTTATTTAAGTACATTTTTATAAAAAACGTTTTTTGTTTTACCATCTTTTGCCAAAGCATAAAGATTTTGTAGATTTGATACACGTGCGCATGCCACATAGAGTTGCCAATGAGAAAAACTATTTTTTTATAAATTAACTCTCACAACTTTAAGCGTCTGACCTTGGGCTTTATTAATTGTTATAGCAAATGCTGCTTTCAGAGAAAACTGCACTTTTTTAAATTGGAATGGCAAATCAGTCGGAATTATTGGATTACGGGGAATCAAGACATTTTCTACTTTTGCCTTTATAATTTGAGCCCCAGATTCGTAATTTGTAGCCGTGTACCATTACATAGCCTTGATGCGTTAAGATTAATATTCAATAGGACTGGAACACCAACTTTTACCCTCAAATTATGGGATGGCACTCCTGATAATTCTAATGATGTAACTTGTTCGTTGTCCACTGCAAGGTATTTAACAACATCTCCCTCAACTTTTGACATGATTTGTTCGTTTATCTTATTAATATCTCATTAGTCGGCGTCAAAATTGCCCTTTCTTATAGTAATTCTCGATTGGTTATATTTGTCTGAAGATCCGGAGACATTATCCGGATACTGAAAATATATTTACAAGTACTAAAAAACGTAAGGATTACATATTGAACTCGGCATATTTATCTTCACTCACTTCAAAAAGTTATGTAACTGAAGCGCCTAGTTTATTAAGCTTGAGGTCATATTAAATATAAAAATTTATTTATTTATTATTCGAGCGGCATATGGATATAAAAATAGATTTTTATAATACGACCTCAACTTAACAAACTAGCCGTTTCAATAAAAAAATCATATAAACTTAAAGAGTTATAAAAAAATGAGAAAAAAAGGCATTACATTAAGTTATTGAAATATTAAGTTACGTAAATGTAATGAAAACTAAATTAAACTTTGTCATTATATTTACGTAGCCTTTCATTCATACATATGTGTGACATGTAACATTCTGTATACAAAACTGCACGCCGTTAGCAGCAAACAATTTATTTCACATTATTTAGCACTAAAACAACCAAAAAAGCCAAAAAAAAAATGTTATGCGTGAATCGAAGTTTGTACACAAATTTGAACACATAATATGAAAAGTGAGAAATCAAAGAACAAAAAGAGGTAAAAGGTAAATTGTTAATAAAATGAATTTGTTATGAAATACATATATGTATGTAATATGTATTTTTTTCACCAAATTCAAAAGCAAATAGTGAGGGAATGGCGTAGCATTTTAATTACTACAGGGTGGGCCAAAAGAAACCAAGGGGTGTAAAAGTTTAATAACTTTTTTGTTTATTAATTTTTTTTTATTTTTTCTTTCAGATTATATAGACAACACTTGGAGAATTTATAATGGAGAGGTTTGCAACTGAACAGAGAACCAGAACAATAGAATTTTATTATTTAAACCAGAGATCAATTATTTTAACGCTCATTTTCATTTGAATGGCTTTGTTAACAAGCAGAACTGTAGGTTCTGGGGTTCTCAAAATCCAAGAGCCATTCATCAACGCCAATTGCACCCCATCAGGTGTACAGTATGGTGTGGGATCACATCTGAAAATGTCATTGGGCCCTACTTCTTCGAGAATGAAGATGGAAGTGCTGTAACCGTAAATGGAGAGCGGTATCGTTTTATGTCCTGCTCTTAAAAACAGACCTGGTATGTGGTTTCAGCAGGACGGAGCCACTACCCATACTGCCCGAGACACAATGGCACTTTTAAGTCAAATTTTTGGAGAGCGAATAATTTCTCGAAATTCGGAAATTATTTGGCCAGCGCGATCGCCAGATTTGACAGCACCCGACTATTTTCTTTGGGGTTTTTTGAAGGAGCGAGTGTATGTGAACAAGCCAGAGACAATCCTTGAACTCAAGGCAAACATTGTTGCAGAAATTCGAACGCTACAGCCACAAGTTTTGAAAGATGTTATGGAAAATGCTCTAAAAAGAGCCCATCAGTGCGAAGCTGAAAACGGTGGTCATTTAAGAGACATCATTTTTCATACTTAGTGTAAAAAAATTTCCATTTTGTATATTATATAATCTGAAAGAAAAAATAAAAAAAAGTTAATAAACAAAAAAGTTATTAAACTTTTACACCCCTTGGTTTCTTTTGGCCCACCCTGTATTTAAAGTTCGCAGTGGAAAGAAATATTTGACTTAAAATAAAAAAATTTTTTTTAAATATTTAAGTGTTGAAATATAAAAAATCACCTGGATATGACAACATAGATGGCAGAGTGATTCAAGCATTACCAAAAAATGGTGTTCTATTGCTCACATTTTTGTATAACTCAGTTCTGAGGTTAAACTATTTTCCTGTTCAATGGAAATGTGCTGAGATAGTAATGATTAATAAACCAAACAAGCCGGAAAATAATGTTGTATCATATAGACCTATAAGTTTACTGGCCATATTTGCAAAAATATTTGAAAGATTGCTTTTAAAAAGATTATTACCAGTTTTAGAGAAATTAAATATAATTCCAGAACATCAGTTTGGTTTTAGAAGCAAGCATGGTACCCCTGAGCAATGCCATCGTATTGTAGCCTTCATAAGAAACACATTGGAAGCTAAAAAATTTTGTTCTGGAGTATTCCTTGATGTACAGCAAGCATTTGACAAGGTTTGGCATATTGGGTTAAACTTCAAATTAAAAACACTACTTCCCACACCTTATTATTTATTATTGAAATCTTATCTAACAGATAGAAATTTTTATGTTAAAGTTAATTCTGAACTGTCACAAATTTGTAATATAAAAGCCGGTGTACCTCAAGGTAGTGTGCTTGGACCAGTTCTCTACACAATCTTCACCTCAGATATGCCAGTTACAGAAAATGTACTAATTGCAACTTATGCAGATGACACTGCAGTTCTAGCAGCTGATATTTGCCCAAATAATGCATCAATTCTTCTTCAAAATTAACTAAATGAAATTGGATCATGGTTAGACGAGTGGAATATTAAAGTTAATACTGAAAAATCTTCGCATGTCACATTTTCTTTACGACAAGGCAACTGTCCTGAAGTTTGTTTAAATAATGAACCAATACCTCAATATGATTACGTTAAGTATTTAGGAATGTACATAGACAGAAGATTAACATGGAAAGAACATATTAAAGCAAAGAGGCAACATTTAAATATCAAAACAAAAAGTCTATATAGGTTATTAGGCAAAAAGTCTCAGTTGAGCTTAAGAAATAAAGTATTGATTTATAAATCAATATTGAAACCTATTTGTACCTATGGGTTACAGCTCTGGGGAACAGCCAGTAATTAGAATGTTGAAATATTACAAAGGTATCAATCAAAAACTCTTCGATCGATTGTGAAAGCTCCTTGGTTCGTTTCGAATAACACGATATATAATGACCTCTTAATTCAAAAAGTTAAAGATGAAATAAGACGATTCAGTGAACACTACTTGGAGAGATTAAGTTTTCATGTGAACCCATTAGCCATTATGTTGCTTGATGATACTGAAGAAATCAGAAGACTCAAAAGATACCATATTTTGGACTTACCATTTAGAAATTAACGACTTCTTTTAATTTGTGTGTAAAATATCCTTAAAATTTTTATTGTTAATGTGATTGTTCTTAGTGAAGTTCAACACATCATGTTATTTTTATTTAAATCAAATTTGCTTATTATTCTTAATTGGATAGATTGTAAATAAAATTATATTAAAAAACAAAAAAAAAAAGTGTTGCAATATATATACTTATGTCGTGTTTTTTGTGTCAATGATTATTTGAGGATAAAATACCTAGCTACTTTATTCATTTGAAAAGTTATCATTTTATTAAATTAGATGATGATTATAGGTGCTGTGGCAGCATTTTTAAAAATTCATCAATACAACATATTAAATTATTTGGAATAATTGTGCTTAACTCGAAATTATTTACTTAGTACAATAAGTACTAAAAGGGAAAACATATCTATACAGCTGTTTCATCAGACACTACTCTGAATCTTCAGTAGATTACTCCCAAGTCCTGTTAAATTCCTGCCAAAAGATTCGAATACTTATTTCATTATACCAACCGACCAAATGAGAATTTTAGTCAATAGGCAAACAAAAAGTTTCAAAATATTCAAACAAGAAAATAAAAAACTAGCAAAGTAGCCATTGTACTAAGTAAACAATTTTTTTAAATTTTCCATGAGAATATATTAAGCACAAATAAAGATAAAATTTTGTTAAATTTCATCAATGTTTAAAAGACATATACGTACAAAATATCTCCAAATGCAAAGAAATATTACTAATTTAAAAGATGCAACCATTCAAAATGAATAAAGCGTAAATTATTCAAAAATTTACAAAACTAACGAAGAGGAAAGAATTAAGGGTTTTGTGATTTTGAAAAAAAAAATTATATAATGATATCTATTTACAAATATCTAAATTTACAGATGAATTCCAAAAACTCTTTAACAAAATAAAAACGGGAGCCTGTTTAGTCCGCTGTAAGAAGAAGTGGTAGATAAGTCTTTGCAGTATAAGCAAGGTAAGTTTGAACATGTAGAAACTAGAAAAAAAAATGCGTATTTAAAGTTTTGTTTTAAAAAAATAGTTTCTTTTCTTTACAAATTGACATTGATTTTTATAAATTATATGGCAATACATCCTCAATTATGTAATGTAAACAACTTTTCCAAAAGTCGGTTTATAAAGATGAAACCAAAAGAGGATGTATCTATCTACATAGACTTATTTTATATTAATACAAGGTGGGCCACAAGAAGTCATCCGATGTTCCTTTGCTCTCATTTTTTTTCTATATGAAAATGAACATGTCCTCCATTCCTAATTTGTTCAATTGCGGCAGAAAAAACTCGGTTAATGTGGCCCTATAGCGCGCGCCGTCCACTGTTGTCGTTTGATCAACCAGATGACTCCTCCATCGTGAACATCGCACCATGCAGTCACTTTAAGCGCGTGTAATGGCTCCTCGTGCATCACTCGTGGATTTTCGGTGCCCCAGAAGCGATAGTTTTGCTTGTTCGCGTACCCGCTGAGGTGCAAATGAGCCTCGTCGCTCATTATGATTTTGGTCGAAAAATCGTCCACTTCGATTATTCAACGTTCTTGGGAAGAGTATCGCTCCATGGCTTGTTCACTTATATTCTACATCTGTCTAGTTTACAAATGTCAATAGAGATTTGATATTATCCGCCATTTGCAAAAATAAGAGCATCTTCCAATAAGGTGATTTCTTTTAGCCCACCTTGTATAAACAACAATATTTATTCTTCTAGACAAAGACCTTTTTCATCTAAAAATATTGTGGTGCATTCACTACATAAATATTACATCCCACAAACACATTTTTGGTACATTCTAAGAAAATAACAAAAGTCATTTATCTATGTGAATGCTACCATGCAGTCATCAAATGACCACATAGATTTTTTATTAAAAAAAGTGATCCCATTCAACCGCTTATAAGTAATTTTTTTATATATTTAGATGGACAACTATTCAGTTTTGATAGTTTCCAAAGAGCATTTCATATTTGTTTTAAAAGCTTCCATATTTTTAATGATGAGTATTCATTGGCATCTGCTCCATTTTATATTAAATTTGTACTGCAATAGTAATTTAAGTTACTTAAATGTTTGAATTGTAATAATTTTTTTAATTGTATTAAATACAGCCTTGGCCAAAAGTATTGAGCACCCTTAAAATTTCTCACTTGTAGGGATAGTATGGTCAATAAACAAAGCTGTTGTCTAATAGTTTTTTTTTATCAGCGTCTAAAAAGATTAAAAAACAATAGTTCATGCTGCAACTAGCCATAAAACAGCCGGATTCAATAAAATTTTAAATTTTACGAATTTCCTATTTATTTGGCACTTCGCTACTGTCGCTCATTGTGGACACACTATGTGATTCATTGTTCTTTTTGTGTTTTATTTCGCCAGTTTAATTTAATATTGTGTGAATATGGCAAAAAAAAACGAACTTTCGTTAGAAAAACGTGTACACATACAGCTCCTTCATGAGCAAGGTAAGTCACAGGTAGAGATTTCCAAAACACTTAAATGTTCGCACCTATCCGTGCAATATGTTATTAGGCGATTTGCTGCTATCGGATCTTATCAAAATAGGCCCAGAAGTGGAAGCAAACGCATCACTGCGGAACGTGAGGATCCTCAATTACTAAGAAAGTCGATGAAAAACAGAAAAAAACATCATCTGAGCTCGCTGCTGACTTTTCAGTAGTAATTAATAGAAAAATTTCTGCTCGAACTACTCGCAGAAGACTATTAGATGCTGGTCTAAAAGGCTGTAAAGCCAGAAAGAAGCCATGGCTTTCCCACAACAACAAGAAAGCTAGGTATGAGTGGCCTTTAAAATACCGAAGTTTCACAGATGAAGCCTAGCCAAATGTCATTTGGTCAGATGAATCAAACTTTGAGGTAAGTTTGCACTTTAATGCACTAACAAAATTTAATAAAATCATTTGAAAACAAAGTGTCTTCATAAAGTTATTTAACTTTTCAAAACTCAATATTTTTCTCTTTATTGCAGATTTTTGGTACCCCTGGTGTGCCCTTTGTGCGTTGCCGAGTCGGCGAAGAATTTAAGCCACAATGTGTGGTGCCAACGGTAAAACACGGCGGTGGAAGCATAATGGTCTGGGGCTGTATGACCGATTCAGGAGTTGACGAATTGTTCGTGTGCGAAGGTCGCATGGACTCTTCAAAATATATAAATGTCATGGAAAATGCGTTGCTGCCGTCTCTAACCAAACTTTTCGACGACACAAATATGGATATCGTTAAATTCCAACAGTATAACGCGCTGTGCCATAAGTCAGCTTGCACTATTACATGGTTTCGCCAAAATCAAGTTGACCTTCTGGACTGGCCTGCCCAGTCTCCGAATATAAATACTATAGAACATTTGTGGGGCTTATTAAACGCAGAGTCAGGCGCCACGTGATAAGCAACAAAGAAGAATTAAAACGCTGCCTGCGCCTCGAATGGAATGCTATAACTGCAGAAGATTGTAAAAAATTAGTAAATTCTATTCCAAAAAGGAATATCTGCAGTTATAAAAGCTAAGGGTGGACCCATTAAATATTAATTTTTGAGCAACAAATAATAATATAAAACCATTTAAAATTGTTTTATTTTAATATATTTAATACTCCGCACAATATCGAGAGATTGAATGGGTGCTCAATACTTTTGGCCAAGGCTGTATGTACAAATTATATTCATGTATGTATGTTCATATAAATATGAATATGTAAATGATAAAATTATAAATTGTTTTCTTAATGAACGATGTAATTCATATTATGATTAAGTTCATAATATAAATGAAAAAATTTCGTTAATAAAATGATAAAGTGTCATAACATTAATGATACAATGCATTTTATTTACGTAAAATAACCATTATTTGAATGAAACAATATAGTCAAAGTAATGAAAATATTCATATATATTGTATGACTATTTCATTCCATGAATAACCAAATTTCGTTATATTTCAATTGTATTAGCGCTGCTTAACATTTTGGCTACATATTCTCTATACGCGTTCCATGTATAAAAAAAAAAAAAGAAATGGAACGAACAAAATTATGAAATTCAATTTCATTGAGAAAATTTATGATTTTGATTTTTTCTGATAACTTTGGCAATGCCGTTAGTTCAAGGCTTTAATTCATTCGCAAATTTACTTTAAGGAAAAAAATATACATGAATGTTTTGCTAAAATTTATTCTCTATAAAATCAGCTGATGATTTTTATTTGCTGCAGCCGTAGAAAACGTCGCTCACGCATTGTAGCAAGAAATAGATGCAAATTTGACTTAATTGCCCATATGCCAACAAGAGGGAATTCAGCTAATAGCCTGTTCAGACGTAAAAGTTAATGAAGTCAACTAAGTTTTAAATTGAGTGACTGATTTGGCTGTTCACACATATTCAATTAAGTTTACGCAATTAAGCATTTGAAAACTGAAAATATTGTTAAATTTTTTTTTTGAAAATATGTTTGAGTATTTATAACATAAAAAATGAAAAGAAAGTCAAATTTAAAAAAAATGTTGGTAGCTTATACTAAAAATATTGAACTACTCCGATCAGTGCAATCCAGTTTTGAAGGCAAGCTATTGAGTAAAAGAAATTAGTTATATAAAAATTATTTTCAATAACAATTTTATAAAATTTATTTGCCATTTCCTTTTTATGACATTTATTTTTAAATTTATTTACGTTTTCTCTTTTTAATACTGAAAATATCATCTTTTCTCACTTTTGAGTTGATAACACTATGGAACATTTTTGGGATTATTGTCTGGGGGGTGAGAAATTCCAAGTCAGGGTGATGGTACTAGGTCAGTATAGTAAAACCCTTTGAGGGCTGTTGTACTGTGTAATTAAAAAAAAGACTTGCATTTTGATTTTGACTTTATTAACGTGCAATCAATTTTTAATTGCGCAATTATTGATTGGAAATTTGTATGGTAAATTGAACTCAATAAAGACGATAATTGCGTAAAATGCTTAATTGCTCAATTAAGGTGTATGTCTGAATAGCCTATAATATTATAACAATGTAGTGAAAACCATAAAAAAAAGTAGGGGAAACCGTAAAAAACATAATTTCAATACAATAAATCATTTTTGCACCGGTCAAAAAAATTTTTAATTTTATTATTTTGTCCAATAACCTTTGTCTCTTTTAAATGTTTTATGCGGCTTGGCATTGAATCATACAATTTTAATACATATTCCATTGGAATAACTCGCCATTGTTCTTGTACTCGCTCCCAGACCTGATTAATTCCACTATGGAATAATATTTATGTTTTATTTAGTTTTTCTAAGAATTAATTTTAAATTTTGGGATATTACGAGAGAACTAGTACAAGAAAACTTTTATATTTACAAACTTTTGAAAGGGATTAACAACCACAAGTGAACATTCACGTATACATGTTTACCTTTTGTTTGTTAAGAAAATAAGAAAATAATGCGCTAAAGTAAACTAAAACAGAAGTAAAGTTTACGATTGCTGTAAAAAGAAATTTTTATTAGTAATGAAAACAGAAAGTTTTCTAATATTCTAGATAATATTTATGTGCGAATATACGGAGATAATTTTTTTTTTGCTTATACTGTAGCAACACAGTAAAATTTGTTTTTAGTAGATTTACATACATGGACTATGTAACTATGTTGATGTTGACATATCGCCTTCGCAATGTGAAATTAAAAAATTGGTAATAGAGAGTGTCCCATAAAGAACGCAAGATTTAAATTTTAAATAATTGACTGATGCAGCAATCGAATTGTTTCTCTGGCTGTATGACATGTGGCGCCGTCTTGTTGAAACCACAAGCCCTCCACATTCATTTCTTCAATTCTAGGCAAGAAAAAACTGGTTATCATTTCGCGATACCGAACACCATTGACTGTTTGCGCTTGACATGCCTCATTTTCATAAAAAAAGGTCCAATGATTCCACCAGCCCAAAAACCACACAACACAGTGACACGCTGAGGATGCATTTGCTTCTCGTGAATCACTCGAGGATTTTCCTCACCCCAAATGCGATAATTCTGCCTATTTACGAAGCCATCAAGATGGAAATGGGCCTCGTCACTGAAGATGATTTTATCGGCAAAATCAGCATTTTCGTGTTGTCTCTCCAATACCCAATTAACGAACTCCCTTCGCTGTCCATGGTAATTGTTTACTAACCTCGTAGCTTCTACTAGCAAACAATAACAATTGTTCAAATGTCAAGCAATGACACTTCGAATGGCGCCAAATTTAAATCTTGCGTTCTTGTTGTGACACCCTTTAAATATAGAACTTTTAAACTAACGGGTGGGCCAAATGAGACCTAGTGAGCGTATTGTAGTCGTTGTTGGGGGTCTTGCGGTAGAAGCTGTTGCACAATTTGAACTTTGTATGGATACATCTTAAGATCCAGCTTTAAAATTCTCTGTAATGTTGTTCTGGGTATACCCAATTGGCCGGAACGGCGACAAGTTGAGACAGATGGATCATTTGCAACACTCTGCTGCACAGCTTCCACGTTGTCTTCGGTACGAATATTTCGATGAACACCTCTTCCTGGACGGTCGGTAACTGAACATAGTTCCTAAAAACGGCGAGCTAAACTTGTAATCATGGAAGATGTGGGCGCTGATCTTACGTTAAAAAAAACGGCGATAATTTCGCTTCGTCAGAACAATTGATCGTTGAAAATAATAATAAAAATCGATAATTTTAATGCGTTGTTGTGGACTGTACGTATTCATTTTAAATTTCCAAGAGTTCAGTTATAATCTGCAAAAATAAAAAATAAATTATGTTAAAAAATAAAAAAGTTATTTGTGTTTCACATCAGTTGGTCTTATTTGGGCCACCCTGTACATGACGGATGATATATGGTAACACAGTGTGATTTAAAATGACTTCAAACAAGGCAACTTTGGGCTTGTAACAATGTCCTATGCCAGTAACTTCAATTTAAAAAATCGGTTTATCTGTTATAGATTTCAGTAATTTGCTTTAAGAAAACCTCTTTCTCTTGTATTTGTCTGACTTTTGTCTCACAGTTTTTTAAAATGTTATCGAAAATACATATTTTTTTAAATATGTATTGGTAACCACTATCTGTACGCCTCCCTACGTTTCCGATAACACAGTGAAACAAAAAAGAATGAAGTGCAAATACCTGGGAAGTGATATAATTTTTCTGGTAGGTGCTGTCGAGTACAATAAGAATCTGTTTATGGAATTTTCCAAAAACCCACAAAATCTTGAATTACGGGTAAAAAACCTTTATGCACTTTATGCACGAGTATAAATTAGTAACTTAGTTAAATATCAACCGATTTTAAGTTTCTCAGCGGATTTAGATTAGTTAAAGCTGAGTATGTTATTCAGCCAGCATTAAATCTAAAGTTAGGATATTTGAAACAATTTGTAGACAAATTTTATTTTCTTTATTACAGGTATTACAAAGGATTCATGTGTACCCTATTTTCATCTATTTTCTTAGGTCACCCCGTTCAAAATAACCTAACTCCTTGTTATTAGAAAAAAAATACTTTACTACTTACATACATATTAAATATTATTTCTAAACTATTAAATAAACTGTTTATCAACTTACCGTATTTAAATTTGTTATTTTATCCAATTCTACAGTTGTACTGCCACGGTGATGCAGGTGTGTCAGGTGATGTGTTGTTAACATTTTTTAACGTTTCTGATGAACTTTTCAATTCAAATTGGTGTAATTCATCAAAAATTCTACTGAAAAAAAAAAAAACACAAAAAGTGGAAGAAAAAAAATTAATTGATTGGTTGCCGTTTTATTAGCACATATTTATTTATTAGAAATGCATATGGAAGTTAACATACGTTCAACTTACGTAGTACATAAATATGAAAGAGCAAACATTTAACTTTAATTTTCAAACAACCCTCGTCAATTAAAATTGTGTAAGCTGTACTTATTGCTAAGTTAAGCGTAAAAACAAATTTTACAAAAACAAGATCCCAGTTATCAATGTAAAATTTTTCCCAATGAATGACAAATAATAAAAATTCAAAAACAAACTTTACGCAAAAAAATATTAATGAAGTTTATACTCAATTAAAACTAAATTAAAGTCTTAACTTGAAAATATGTTAAACGAAAAATAACTAAATTTGATTAAAGAAGAAAATTTATTTAAATAAATTAAAAATTAATAAAATGGTAAATTAAACAGAAAAGAACTACACATAATTACTAATAGTAAATACAGTTATAAATTAAAAACTAAAGTTATTTAATTAAATTTTAAATTTAATACAAATTTTAAATTTGTTTTTAATTAAGCAAACTGATTTAAAATTATTAAAAAACCCAGTAACAAAACCACTTTAAATTAATTTGCACATTCTAACGTTCCGAGATGTTTAAAAAAATTAATGAAATTGATAGCAGGTCATTGAAAAATTTATTTCTTGAAGAAAGCGTGTGGATAAATTGAAAAATGTTTTAATAAAAAGTACCAAGAGCTTTAAATTTTTTTTTTGCCACGAAAGTGGCAAAGCAACAGCATTGGTCAGTCTAATCATCTGCTTATTGCCAAAAAAAATCATTATATGTATTGTGGATACATTAGATAGATATGGATACATCGTCACCTTAGTTGGCTAATGTAAAAACAGTACAACTCCCATTAGATTTGCATTATATTGTTAAGCCTATATCACAGATGATTTGCAGCATACAATACCAGCTATGTTCTAATGACGCTTGATGAATTTTTAAAAAACTTCAACGATGTAGGCTGTCCGCATAACCATCGACTTGTACTGAAAGAGTGACACCGAACCGTCATAAAGACACAACCATCTTTTTATGTAAAAACTGCATAAAAAATTTCTAATATGAGCTACCGCCTTAGTAAAATTTTTAAAGATTTAAAAATCATTTTAACAATTTTCAATATGTGAAATACTGGTTAAGAAAATTTTAAATGAAAAAACACGAAAAATATAAAATACTCGTATATAAATTTGTATGAAAAAATTTAACTTGTACGAGTATTAAAAGAAAAGAAACGCAAAAAAGACAAGAGAGAAAATGGCATTCAAACAAAATTTTTTGCTGGTAATGGGACCCAAAAGACTCGTTAGTTTCAGTGATTGCACAGTATTGAATGCTGTCATTCTCTGTTAGGTGGCTGTATTTTTTACAGTTTATTGTATCACGGGCCTGTCTATAGATTCTATTAAGTTTAATCAAACAGAATAATGTTACGAATTAGCAATCCAAGTTGAATACGACTGTGCACATTATGCTTAATAATTAAAAAAGATTTTTAATGATATTTCAAAAAACTATTTTTTTGTTAGTTCTAAACGTACATAGCTAAATCGACTCCGGCTTTTTTAAGGATTCAGAATATAAATATATTTTATAAAGTCGCCCATGTACGGTGTAGAAATTACAAACGGAATCACCTTCTTACATACAGTGAAGGTATAAACCACTACTTTATTCGAAAACAAATACAGTGTAATTTCTTATTTAAAAAAATTTAATTAAGGTTGAAGATAGCTTCTTAACTTAAACTTAAATCTTATTACAACATTTTTTTATATACAAAGGATTCTCTCTCTTTTTAACATTTAAAAAAAAAAATAAAAAATATTAAATAAGATTAAAAGACATAAATCATCTTCAATTTTGTAGACATTTTATGCTCGAAAGTTATTTTTAGCACCGACATGATAAAAAAAATTTCACACATTTTCCTTTTTTTATTTTTTACTACACAAACATATTTAACTAAGCCACCTTAATAAGGTGATGTACTGTTAAAAGCACACTTAATAAAAAAAATGAAATAGTAAAAAAAGAGTGTCAAATAAATACAGTTAACTTGTTTACATTAAAAGAGAAACTTAAATAAATTTTAAATTTAATTTAAAAAATTTAAATGTGTTATAGCCTTCACTATATGTAATTTGTACATGTGCCACTCTATAAAGTAAAAATAGCGGAGTCAATTTAGCATACTAATCTGTCACTTGTTTTCGCCTTTCAGATTGCTATTGAAATTCAGCCCAATCGGTTCATAAATGGTAAAGCTATGAGTCAAAAACTGCGACTACCTCTATTTTTTACAATTTTGTTACAGGAGTTCATTCGCTTTTTTCTTGTATCAATCTACTCACTGCTTTTGTCTTGTTTTTAATCACCAATATGTGCTAATAATATTGCTTGCAGTGCTTGCTCTCCCACAATTGCCTGCGATTTGTTCAATCTCTTTTAAATATACCGTTAGCGATAATATACTAAAAATTATTACTGTTTTTATGCAAAGTATTCATAAAAGTTCAATGACAAGTTGAACGAATAGTGGAAATCAGTGCATTATTTTGTTTTAAATAAGATTTCACATGTGATTTAAGAAATAAAATTCGTTTTATTCTGATATTGAAAATGGTGTTTTTTTATTTATACAATATGGGCAAAGCAAAAGAAAAATTTTAATTTTTTTATATATATAAAAAGTTTGTTGTTAAAAATATAAAAAAAAATTCTGAAGATGCTAACCGACGAATAGCGAAAGAAAAAAATAAATAAAATTTAACTTTTTTTATATAAAAGACGTAGAGTTCGTGAATTAAAATTTAAATAAAATAGTGATATTTATGTTTAAATAATAAAATATTGAATTTGAAGCATTGCCTTATTTCTTCTCTTAACATCTGAAATTTCTTTTAAATAGTTTTTCTGTAAGATAACACTAATATTATTTACAGTACAAATACAGCTTCTTCAAATATCAATTGATTCGTGTCTTTTGTGAATAGTTAATGCTTATAGAATGCTATATATGTTAAAAAATGTCAAAACATTTTAGATAAAATAGGAAAAAAAAAACAAATCCAAAATTTATGAAAATTTTAAATATCGGTTGTATTTTTAATTTTTCTAGTCCGTTTATGGACCGATCTTTTTGAATTTTTGCTGTTATTTGTACCAAGTTTTCTTGTCCGTCTTGTATTTTAGACAAATTACGCAAAAAACCCACCAAAAATGTTAAAAAAAAATGGAGTCAGTCGTGATTTTTGACTCATAGCTCTACCTTTTATGAACCGATCCAGATACTATTAATGTGATGCAGAAAAAAAATTTGTACTACTTTTGTTAGCTTATATAAGATACGCAAAATAACAAAGCAGAAATGAAAGAAAATCTTAAATTTCGATTATATTTTTGATACTCCTCGGCCATTTGTGGACCTATGGCTCTCATGGCACAGGTATTATGACTGTCATTTTAAATAAAACTGCAAACCACGTTTTTTCTATTTAGTTGTTTAGACAAAATATCCAAAAATCTCACTCAAAAAAATGGTAAAAAATAGAGGTAGTCGCGGTTTTGACTCATAGATGCGCCATTTATAAGCAATGGCAACCGACAGACAGAAACAACTGATAGATTGGTATGCTTAACTTTTCTCTACGTTGTCTAGGGACTTCAGAAAGTTGATTTCAACGACTTGACGGATAGACAGACAGACAGACGGACATCGTTAAGCCGACTACGATATTTTTAAGGCTGTACCATGTACGGTGTAGAAATTACAAACGGAATCACAAAATTATTATACCCTTCTTACTTACAGTGAAGAGTATAAAAATTTAGCATTTTTGCCCATCACTGAACAAAAGTTTATTATACTTTTTATTTTTTATTGTTGGTTGTTAAGCATTGAAGTAATGTATAACAAACGTGTGCAGTTAGTTAATTCTAGACTCAAAGTATTTTTATGTCAACGTTAGTTAAATAGTCTCATAGAAATTTAAGTTCTTTTTCCCAACAAACAGGATAATTTGTTTAATATCAAATATGAAATAAAATGAAATTAATTTTATAAAAATTTGTTTATCTAAATGCTTTTTTAACTTAATTATTTTCCAGAAAATTTAAGAATATGTAAAGCAAATACACACAGTAAACAGAAAGTCTAGTAAAAGTTTTGGTTCGAGAGATCTTAAAAAATTAAGGACACCGGTACAGTCTGGGTAACGAAGTTGCTCAGGCACTTACATTATTCATTGTGTTTATTTCAATTCAAAGCTACCACAAAACCAAAAATGTTCCTAACAAGATGTTCATTAAAATCTACGCAGCACATTACATTAAGTTGAATTAGGCAATTCTTTCAATAATAGAAACAGGGACAACTATAAAAGCTACTAAAGGCAAATGAAACAAAAACATAAAATTTGATTCAGTAGCTTAGACTAGGACCACACACAGTAAGTTTAGTCGGGTAATTCTTTCTCAACTCTCTTTTAAAATTGCCACTGTGTCTACACACAGCAATTTTGTTTCTGCAATTTTAGCATTCTTATTCAGTCATTCATTCAGCCTTGAGCTACCTGTCTTCTTTTTTTTACATCTTTATAAAAAGATACGAAGAAAGAACAAAAACGAATTGCCGAGTAGGAGCATTCCATTCCTCTTTCCTCTCTCTCCTACAAAATCAAGAATTGCCCAACTAAATTTGCTGTGTGTGGTTCTGGTGTTATTAAATTTCAACGAAATAGTCAGTGTTGTGAACTTAGTGCTTTTAGCACTGTTTTTGTGGGTTTTAAATTTTTTGAATGATTTTTTTAATTCTAGTAACAAATAAATAATAAAATAAAGACTAAAGGTCTTATCCAAAAAAAGTTGACGTAGACTTTAAAGTAAAATTTATGAAAAAGTTATATGAAAATTGTCGATAACGTTAACTTTAAAGTCTGTGTTACTTTTTTTTTTTTTTTGGATAAGGGGGTAAAGTTTTAGATTCCTGCTTTTTAAAATTTTTTTAATACTTATTTTTTTAATTTTGGTGCTTTTTAAAATTCAAAAGTTGACAACATTGGAAGCAGGAGCACTGGGTGATCTCAATCAAGGTGAAATAAAACTCGGTGACTACAAGAACACAAAAATAACAGCATATAAAAAGCACATACATATTGTTATGGTTTACAGGAGCGAACCCTGTCAAAAGTTGTTTACGTTGCTTGATATCAAAAATGTGTTAATTTTTTTATACACTATTGATCTCTCTTCCACACATGTTGTTTATATACATATATATATTTTTAAAGAATTGTAAACAACTTTTGAAAGAAGGGACCTTAAACATGAAAATTTAAATATTCTTCTGGCGTCTCAGTGTCATCCGGCTTAATGTCAGCAATGATCTCAATGTTTTTTATTTATATTGAATCTCTTCTACATTATCAACATTAGGAATAGGTTTAGTAAGCTTGCTGGATGCTACTCATATCTCGTTGAAATGAATTTTCATAAGGATAAATAGTAAATGAAGATACTTGCCAACCATTAGCAAATATTTGAAATTACATAGAGTATTCATATTTAAAGTATAATTTATATGCTGTTAGATTTTTTACTTAATTTTAAGATTGTATACTTACTGGGAGATCGAGATTTAAGTGTCTGCCTGTAAAAATTACAAAAAGTTATGTGTAAAGTATTTCAAAATAATATTTATTTTATGATTTTACATTTTATTTATTAAAATATACTCAGACTAAGCAAGAATGAAATCTTATTTATTAAAAAAAAAATATTACTGTAGCACAAATTAATTTTTTTAATAAAAATTACACAGGCTTTTTTTTTTTTGCCTCCAAAACTAAGATTTCTAGTATACTTGATACCCTGCTTGAAGTTCTATACCTACTTTTTTTATCTTACGTGTAGTTCTCGATATACCTATACTGATATATAGAAAAAAGTGGTGTTACGCCATATAATTTGAAATAGCTAAAGAACTTGGCTCTCTTATTAAGCTTACAAAATCACGCATGGATCGGGAATAAAATAACCTTTAACACAATGTTATTATCAATTTTTTACAAGTCTTGTAGTTCCTCAGATATACATAATGTTTAGCCAATAAAAAATTTATTTAAAGAAAAATTAAAACAATTTTTTTTTAATTTCATTAAAAAGTAAAATACACAAAATCTTCAATTAATTTTGATATATCATGAAAATCCAATCTTAAGTTCAGTTCACAGTTTAGTGGTAACACATTGTATGTTACCAAATGCATTATTTACCATGAAATATTTTTCACAAACCAATATCAATTTAAAATTGAAACCTACATGAAATTGAAATAAAACTTGATAAGCTGCCGTACATTGACAACTGAAGATCTAACTATAATGTGAATAAACCAACTATAGTAGACTTAACAAAAGGCTTCGTGAATTTTGGTCAAATGTCATTTGCTTAAGCAAACAGCGAAACTGATCGTACATTCTGCTTTTACATTTCGTATAAGTACGAGTACATACATAAATATAAAATTAGTTTGTGGAGATTTTAAGGCGCAAATGCACATTTTAAGAATTTTATTGTCTTCAAGCGTTTTACATATTTATCCATTACAAGATCACTTGTAATATTTGAAATTTTTGTTTTGTTTATTAACAGGCGTACATTTGCATATTTTAATACTTTTACCCACATAAAAAACAAAAAAACAGAGCAAAATTCTGGTGGTTTGATACCATAATTTCCTTAAAATAATTAAAAATAATAATAGATCTTTATTTATTTATAATATGATAGAAATCAATTATGATCATTAAATAACATATTGTGTAAAATTTTGGTTTATTTAGGAAATAAAAAGAAAATTTGTGTAAAAATGCTAATATTCGCTATGTCACGAAAGTTCATAAATAAATAGATTACAGTCACCTATAACTTTCTTTTAAAAGTCACCTATAACTTTCGTTTAATTTTGACAGTATGTTAAGTTTCTTATGCATATTACAGTTAGGTCTTAAATGAATGCAATGCGGATTTAGGCCTGCTTCTTCCCTAGGCACTATTTAATATGCTGCCCTTTTTGATTATACTCGTATAGGAGTGGTTATCAAAAAAAAAAAAAAAAATTAAATACTAAAATTATTGTGTATTCATTTTTATTAATTTATATACATACATATAAGGTGCTTCAAAATCGTCTAAAGAAGTCTGATTTATACTCTTCAATTCTGGATCATTGCGTATGAACCACGAATTACTAATTAAAAAGTAAATTCAATAATTGAATTACTTAATATATATAATTTAATATAAATTTCGTATTCGTTTAAAGTAAAACTTGGCCAAATCAATTTTCGAATTTGAATTCCCCTTACATTCTTTTACCTTTAAATTTTTGCCCTTAAATTATGCCGACCTAGGCCCGGGCCTCACGGACCTCTGCGTAAATCCACCACTTGTTTGTTGTTTTCACCAATTTGCAGCCCTGTATTACAATTCCCTTTAGTAGGACAGAGTGTACATATTATGCTAGGTACACACTTTGCAATATGTTTATGCAACCAGACATGCTTCATTTTTCGTTTCTTAGTGTGTAGTTCTGTATAATTTCATGTTGCATTCGGAGTTCCAAAAAGATAAAAAAAATATTTTAATTTAATTTTCATTTTGATTTATGTGGTTGGTTGCAGTATGTAACCTAAATGAAAAACGCGTTGCATAAACATGTTGCATACATAGGCTGCACCTAACGTTATGAATACGTGTGCGATTTTTAAATTTTATGAAAAATTTCATAAAACAATAATTTTGTTGCAATCACAGTTTTTTTTATTGATGATAACAAAACCACAATATGAAGCTGTCATAGGTTTTTGCATCTTTTGTGTACAATAGTGTCCCATTCAACTATTTGGAAGTGATACAATCGAATGATTGTATCTGAATTGTTAAAGTTTATTTAGCAAAAAGAAACAATTTTTTTTTGTCAACTTTTTTAATTGTCTGATCATTTATTTTTAAGGTTAAAATTTTATATATTTATTTTTATTATTTTTGCTTAAGTTCAGCACACATTGTGCACACATATTTTTCACAAAATATGTTAACTGTGTATGTTTTGCTTGTTTATGGTCATTTTTTTATGGTTTTATTTTATGTTTAACTTAATGCATCCATCCCTCTTTGGGAATTGAAATGTTTTAGAAAGTACGAGTATTTAATTTAATATTTTAAAGGAAATCCTTTGTAGGAAAGTTTTAAGGGAATAATTATAAATTATAACAAAATTTTTTATAAAAAGTATTTTCTAAGTGCAATAAAACAAATATATTTTTCTTTCCGATAAAAGCTAACGTGGTTCCCCCCACTATTTAGACGGAATAAGCTAAATCCATTGATTTTAAAGGTGGGAGCCAATTATTTAAAACTTTCTGAGGAGATAAAGTGATTCTAGAAGTAATTTCACTTAGAAAATTATAACCAGCGCTGCCAGGACCTAGAAAATAAATATATACAAAAAAAAAAGACTAGAAAAAGCTACATCACAAAGCAAATCACAAAAAAAACAGGTTAAAAAATTTTTTAATTTTTTATTGAAAACATAAATAATTACAAAGATTCCTAAAAAAATAAATAACCAAAACTAAAAAATAAAGACACTTGACTATAAATAATACCTAATCTCTTTATAACATTCACTGTAAGTAAGAAGGGTATAATTGTGATTCCGCTTGTAATTTCTACACCCTATAAACTTTATATATTCTGGATCCTTATAGATAGCGGAATCGAAGACTTTAGCATACCAATCTACCAGTTGTTTTGTCTTAATAAAGGAGCTGTTTTTAACAAGAAAATGTGGTACCCAGTGTTAAGAGAAATAAAAGTCGTAATGTCCACAAATGGCCGAGAAATATAAAAATGACAAGCGATATTTCAGAAATTTTTAAGCTGTACATGTGCCTAATGCTGGTGCACACAAATACGAAACCTACAAACGTATGGATATGTGTGTGTCTTTTAAATGCCTTGAGAGTAATGGCATTATGATTACGGACATCTTTATGAAAGCCATTTTTTTGCCGTTTATTTGATATTAAATATTTAATTAAATATTTTTGATTCAAAAAATGTTTATAAACATTTTAAAATATATTAGATTTATTTTGCATTGTTATTTAAATATTAAGAGTCTGCAGACATTTTATTGCTTTTAAAAATAAATTTCTCAAAAAGGAAAGCTTTTTTTATTTTAGGCTTAAGAAAAAAATTCAAATAAAATTATTTTTATCAGTATTTCTATTTTTTTTATTTATATTAAATTTTGTAAAGCTTGAGGTTTTATTTTTCAAAATTTATTTTTATATATAAAAAAAATATAAATATAAGTTTTTGAAAATTAAGACCTCAAGCTTAACAAAATAGTCATATTATTTAAAAGAAAAGGTCAAATAAAACTAACTAATAAATATATTAAATATTTTATTTGCAAGTTTATTTGTCCTTTTTGATTGAAATGGCTGTTTTATTAAGTTTGTGGCCGTATTTTAAAAATTAATTTTTAATCGATATTTTTATAATACGACCTCAATCTTATACAACTTTTTTTTTTTTATATTTATGTGTAGTTTACAACACTAAAGATCATCCCGTCTAGAAATTTTATATGAAAAGTACTCAAAATACAGTCTTGTTAATAAAAATATTTTAGACGATTTAATCGCTTGTGTTTTAAAAACAGCACATTAAGAAGAATGTAGAAAATAAAAAATATAAATATTTTTCTAACACAGTGAAGACTTGGCACAGCCGAATTTAACTTGTTAAATAATATCTAGTGCACAGCAAAGAACTTAGTACTTTGATTTCAGTTAGATCTTTAATTCGCTTTATTGTAATAAAATTCGTAGAACAGTAGAATTACTAAACAGTACCAGAAAACTCATCAAATCCATGAACGTCCGTTTTCTTATTTATACGGAATTCTTTAGAACAAAATTTTTTTTGCAAGAGATTTTTTTAATGATAGTTTATATGAAGCAAATGAAGCGCATTTATTTTACAAGGAGCAGCCGAATACTTTTTTTTCGTTCCTCAAATTAATTTTGCTCTGACCAACTCATCAACTTACATTTCAAAATTTTATCCAAAAAGTAATTTCAGCAATATTTTGCCATCTAAAGCAAATGTACAATTTTTTTCTACAAATAATACGAATTTTTCTGAAAAATATAAATTTTGTTCAATTCAAGCTTGGAGTTTACACAACAAAAAAAAAAACAGAGAAACTTAAAATAAAGATAAATTTCTTCAGTCTTATTTTATGTTTAATTTTTTTTTTTCATGAAAAAGCAAAAGAAAATCAATACACATAAATAGATAATTTTAGCTTTTCAAAGGCAATTTTGAAAACGAAGAGGGCTAGCAAAAAAGCTAGAGGCCAAATCATATATTTCGAGGCTAAATGCGAGAAAAATGCTAAATCTAGATTTAAAAATTTTAAAATGGCAACGCTAATTATAAATGGGCAACATTTGCGTGACAAAGACTGTATGGTAAAACATGTGGCTTACTGCGCCAAAATAACTAAAGCTAAAGTTACTTTGCTTTTCACAGAAATTCATCACTATCAAGAATTCCTATTTATCATCATTTGAACATTTTCCATCTCATTAAGTTTTGTCTCATCTGAACATCTGAAATTGATATTTGAGTAAGCAATTAAACAAGGTCCTTTTGTTTGTTTATAACAGTTATTTAATATAAGAAAATTATGCTAATTATAAATTTATGTACGCATCGTTTCTATTATTAAAGATTTAAAAAAAAAAAACAGGGCTTAAAAATCAAACTGGAGTAAAACGTATTTAATGTACAAAAAATATTTTAAAAAGTACTTGTCTAACTGGTCGTGATATGCGGTTATGACAATTCAATAATTAAGGCATGATGGGTTTGAATGCTTTTAAATTATGTTTTGTTTCCGTTAAAATATTGTGTTTAGTGTGTGAAATAAACATTAAAAGAAAAAGAGAGCCAGAGATGCTGTAGGAATAAATTCTAAGTTTATTTTTAAGTTAACAACGCAATTTACTAAACACAGCGGGAAATTATTAATTAAAATAAAGACCTCAATATTTAAAGATTTTCAATATGCCGCTTTGAATGTAAAATTCTCATTAAATATAATGGCCTTTAAATTAATAAGTTTTAATAGATTTATGTTAATGGGGTAAGGACAGAAATTATATTTTATTATTTTTTGTTTTTTAATTGGAAATGACATCCTTTTTTATACCCTTCACAAAAAGTGAAAAGGGTATAAAGTATAAGTTGGCCATTCTTTATGTAATTTCTACACGATACATGGGTAGAGGAGTTGATTGGCGGTCCGTGTAGATGTTGAAATTAACTTTATGAAGTCCATATCAAACCTACAAGCAAATTCAGTAAGCCAATTTGTTCAAAATTCCTGCTCGCAAGTTGTTATTTAAATTCAGCCAAATCGGTATATAAATGTCTAAACTATAAGTTTTGAAATGTAGACTTGTGCTCCGTAGTTCATTTTAGTGAGCGCTCTTCTTAGTTCAAAAATTAAAAAGGAATAGTTCGTTCATTTAGTTCATTTGATCTTTTGTATCTTTATCACTTATACTTTTGATTGTCATTGAACGTTCCTTATTATGTAAAATGATATCGAATAGGGGTTGAAAGGAATTTTTTGCGAAAATAGAAAGCAAAACAACAAAACAAAATTCGAAAAATCTTTAAATTTAGTTTTCGATTTCTTTTTTAATAATTTAATTCAAAAAATAGTTTAGTTAATATGGCTAAACAAAAGTTAAGGTTAATTTGAAAATTGAGTTTTTTAGCATACATCTTTCGGTTTATTTGTTTTAAATACCAATTTTGTAAAAGAAAAGAACTGGTAAATTTCGTTTTCGTTTTAGTTTAGTTCGTTCGCTCTTTTATAGGTCGTTCATTTGAAATGAAAAGCAAGCAAATGAACTATAGAAATTCAAAATACGGACTAGTTCGTTCAATTCAAATAAGTGAATAGGGAAGAGTTCGTTCGTTGAAATGCAATTTCTATTTTTTAAATTTTTCATAGTAAGTTTTTTTTGTGTAAAACAGACAAAAAAAAACTTGAAAATCATTTTTGTCAGATATAACATAATAGGAATATATTGCTCCAATAATAAATAAATAAATTTTTATAATGAGATCGTAAGTTTAATAAACCAGCTGTTTCAATTATAATTTTTGGGTATTTTTTTATATTTAAGAAGAATGTGGAAGTTAAATATATGATTTAATTTGTTTTGTTTTTTATTTGAAATTTTCCATTACTTTGTAATATTTGAAATTTGTAAACAATTGCCAAAAATATATCACTCTTTAGTGCGAGTAATGAAGCTGAAAATTACATGATCTAGAAGCAAAAGCAGTAATGTTTTTTGTGTTGTATTTGAATTAAATTTTGAATGCAGCTAAGTATCATATTTCTAGCAACAAATATTGTTTAATTCTTTTGTTGGAATGAACACACGCGTTTTTGAAAAGAAAAAAAAAAAAGAAGAAAATTATTATTTAATATTAATCAAGAAAGAGATAAATATATACTAGATAAAGTTAAATTAAGTAAAATATTTTTAAAGTTTAACAAAGATATTCTTATTTTAAATGCAGATAAAGGAAATACCACTAGCTATGAAAAAGGTTGATTATGAAGTAAGAATTAATAATATTGTTTTAATTGTAATCATTTTCCAGATTTTGATAATACAACTGTTTATATTAAATTCAGCAAATAATTATAAACGCAGATATATGTTAGAAGTGTTAAATATTATAAATGTTCCCTTAGAAAAAAGAATAAAGTTGCTCATAGTTATAGATATTTAATTTATAAAAATAAGAATAAATAAATTTATAGTATTATTAATGTTTTTCATATATTAATTTTATTTTAAGTATTATTCTAATTGTTATGATTATTAATATTAATTATTGTATATAATTAATTGTTAGTAGTGTGTTAAATTAGGAACAGGAAACAAATATTTATATAGTTTTCATATATTAATTTTTCAAATTTAATAATTTTGACATATAAAATTTTATTTTATTATAAAAATAAATTTCCCTGAAGAAACCTTCAAAAGAAAGTCGAAATATCGGAAAATTTAAATAAAAACAATTTTGTAAGATCTTAAGCTTGATTAATATTAAATAATAATAAATTTATAAGGTCGAATAATTTAATAAAATTATTAGAAAAGACAAAAATTTAATTTTTGTTTGCTAGGCACCCGATTTATTCAAATGTATTTTAAGACATTAAATTTCTATTGTAAAAGTTTTTAGATTTTGTCAGGCTAGCTAATACAGAAGCAAACTGGAAAAATATCAAAAACTTTTTTCTCTTTAAAGGAAGAATTAGTTTTTACTTTCTGTTCTGTTATGAATCAGCTGATTTTATCTGTTTAATAGAAAACGTGTATGTACTCGTATAATTAGTTTTCCTGTTTCGTTCTGTGCCGTTGCGAACAAACATGTAGAAAACAAATTTTGACAAAGTGACCGCTACAATAAATTATGTGGAAATTTTTTTAATGCATTTAAATTTTGATTTTGATAGGAAAAAAGAAACAAATTGAAATTGGAGTTGCAGTTTTAGTGCAAGAAAATTATATTTTATTTAAAAAATTTAGCAAAACCTATAGACTGCCTTAGACAAAACATGACGTTTGTGCAGATATAAGTAAATAAATGGGTGTACCAGGTAAGTGAAAACTAACTACAAGGAATAAGTAACAGAATGGCACGTTACAGAACATCAACCGAAAGTAATGAAGCCCTAAAGTTTTGCTCAGGAATTTGACTTAAATAATTTTTTATGACAAAAAGTTTACTGATAAAAAAACCAATTATAACGCTAATATATTCCTTTAAAAGCAAGATTTCAGATTTAATTACAGATTTAAAAACCAACAGGTTTTATTTTAAATATTTATTTGATTTGCTTTTCTTAAATATACATAACGTCAATACCTGATTGACTGACTGACTGACTGATCATCGCCCAGCCTAAACGACTAAAGCTACGAAATGGAAATTCTTACAATGTACTACGAATAAGAAAGGATTTTTGGGTAAAAAATGATAAAAACGGGTAAAATCTGAATTCTCCGGAATTACTACAGACAGAGCCAAACTCGTAATAACTTCAGGGGAATCGTGAAGTTTTTGATAGCATTTTTTTATTAACAAAATTATCAATGTTAAAAAAAATTTTGAAAGGAGAAAAAAAATTCCATTCTTTTTTGTTATGTGCAAATCTAGAACTGTGAGAGTAGACTCAAATGGTACAGAATGAAAAAAAATCGTAAAAGGGTTATTATGGTACTGTCTATTCATTTTAATATTAACAACTCTAGAACTACGAAACTGATCTCAAACGCTTGTAAATAAAGTAAAAAATTATTAAATGTAAAAATGATACTTTTTATACATTTTAAGGGTACTTTTTGATATGTTATTATTAACAAACTACGAGATTGGGCTCAAACGCTTCTGAGCAAAGTGAAAAATCATTATAAAGAAAAATTGTGCTTTATATAAATTGTAATGTTACTTTTTAATTTTTTATATTATTGGACATAAAAATATGACACTGAGATTTTCAACAAATGAAGTAGCAAATGATTCAAAAATATTTTTAATTTGGCTCAGAAGTTATGTTTTTTTTATATTACCATTTTTACTTTCATGTTTCTTAGAATTTAATTTTTATAAATTCTTTTTTAATTATCAAAGTTTACATTATAGTCATTTTATTTTTTGTATTTTGTTTTACATCCACTTAAAGCAAAAGAGTATATTGTTTTCTTTAATTACTTTACCAACAGCTTCTTTTTCACGTATTTTTCTCTTTGTTATTTCATTTCAATTTAAATTCTGTTTACTTTTTTTTTTGTATTGTTTAGGTTGCTATTAAATTAGCTTCATACGCGAGTAAAGCACTGTTTAATATGAAAGTACACGTGTAACTGAATGAACATTTATAACAAAGTTTTGAATTAAGTACAAATGAAAACATACAAAAACATACTTTAAGCTAACGCAGGCGCTTTCATTAAGTTTATCTATTTTGATTTCATTGATTGCATTTTTTTAAATGTATTCCAGTTACTGTTTACGTTAACAGTTCTGTTAAAAGTGCTACAATGTAAAATTTAATATTATTTTAAGAAATGGAAGTATTTACTTTGAGGTAGTCATATATTTTAAAATTACTTTACACTTAAATTAAGCTTCGAATAAAAATATATTTAATTTAATTCTGAACTTGGCATTTTGTATTTGGAAAAAATACGCACCAAGATATGACAGAAGAAATTCAGATATACTCGTATAATACAAAATATTTGCATTTATTTTTCTAGATTTGCAAATACAGGCTGGCCCAAATAAGACCAGCTGATGTTAAACACAAATAACTTTTTTATTTTTTAACATAATTTATTTTTTATTTTTGCAGATTATAACTGAACTCTTGGAAATTTAAAATGAATACGTACAGTCCACAACAACGCATTAAAATTATCGATTTTTATTATTATTCTCAACGATCAATTGTTCTGACGAAGCGAAATTATCGCCGTTTTTTTTTAACGTAAGATCAGCGCCCACATCTTCCATGATTACAAGTTTAGCTCGCCGTTTTTAGGAACTATGTTCAGTTACCGACCGTCCAGGAAGAGGTGTTCATCGAAATATTCGTACTGAAGACAACGTGGAAGCTGTGCAGCAGAGTGTTGCAAAATGATCCATCTGTCTCAACTCGTCGCCGTTCCGGCCAATTGGGTATACCCAGAACAACATTACAGAGAATTTTAAAGCTGGATCTTAAGATGTATCCTTACAAAGTTCAAATTGTGCAACAGCTTCTACCGCAAGACCCCCAACAATAACTGCAATACGCTCACGAGGTCTCATTTGGGCCACCCGATACTTCCTAAGTCTAGTATTCATTAAGAATTCAAAGACTTTCTTCGGTGGTTTGTCTTCTACGTTAGATGGTTGTAAGTAGTTATTGGCTAGGTAATGAAAACGGGTTTAAATCAAACCATTGCAGTGACGTCCATCTGCCTGTCTATCCGTTAAGTCGTTGAAATCAACTTTCAGTAGTCCCTAGGCCACGTACAAAAAAGTTCAGAACATTCAGTTGCTTCTGTCAGATTATTGCTACTAAAATTCAGTCGGATCGGTTCATAAATGGCGGAACTATGAGTCAACAACAGCAATTACCTTTATTTTTTTAAATGTTTTGAATGGTTTTTATGTCTAAACAACTAAACGGACAAAAACCGTGGTACGCAGTTTTTTTCTTTTTTTGAAATTACAATCGTAGCAAAAAATCTGAGCAAAAAATGAGAGCCATAGGTCCACAAATGACCGAAGAATATCAAAAATATAAACGAAATTTTAGATTTTCATTCATTTCTGCTTTGTTTTTTGCGTATTTTATCTAAACTAAAAAATTAGTACAAAGAGTTTTTGTATACGTCACATTAATAGTATCTGAGTCACAACTCAGCTAGATCGGTTAATAAATGGCGGAGCTATAAGTAAAAAATCGCAACTACCTCTATTTTTTTAAGATTTTTGGTGGGAGTTTTGCGCATTTGTCTAAAAAGCCAAACGGACGGATAATGTGGTTTTATTAAAAATAACGGTCTGTACAAAAAATCAGAAAGATTGGTTCACAAATGGAACAGGAAAATCAAAAATATAACCTAAATTTTAGATTTTCATTAAGTTTCACTTTGTGTTTTTTCATATTTTGTCGAAACTGCAAAACGGTCAGAAAATATATTTGCAATTTTAACAGAAATAGCATTCTTAATGTCTTTGCAAAAAAAGCGAGCAATCGATCAGCAAATGGCAGAGAAATATCAAAAATACAACCGGCATTTCACATTTTCATTAATGCTTTGCTTTTGCTTTGTTTTTTATGGAAATTTTTAAGCTCTCTTGGGCGTACACAAAAACACGAAACCTAAAAAAAGTGTATGGGTGTATGTGGTTTTTAATGTCTTGAGTGTAATAATATTACGAGACATCTTTATGAAAGAGAGCTAATTAGATCTTTTTAATTAAATATTTAATTTGCAAAATTAAATGAAAATAATTTTTTTTAATTCTTATTTAATATCTTTCTTAGAATTTAATTTTTTTATTAATTTAAAAATTTAGAGCCTGCAGACATTTTATTGCATTTAAAAATGAAGAACTCAAAAAAGGATTGTTTCTCAGAACTCGTTAATTATAGTTTCTTGAACTGAAATTAATTATTTTTTTTTAAGATTAATAAAAAATAGGTATTCGAAGAAAATTATTTTCATCAATATTTGCTATTTATTTTTTTATTTTTTAATAACTTTTTAATTGTAAGTTTATATGACTTTTTTTTATTAAAACGCCTAGTTTGTTAAGTTGAGGTCGTATTATAAAAATCAATTTTTAAATCCAATAATAAATAAATAAATTTTTATATTAAATATGGTCTTTAGCTTAATAAATTAGGCGTTTCAATTACAGAAGTTTTTGAAATGAGTGAAGATAAATATGGTCACTTAAATGTGTTTAACGTAACCCCTGAAGTTTTTTAGTACTTGTAAATAATTTTTAAGTATTTATGACTTACTTTTAAATATGTTTAGGAGAAATATAGTAAGTACATACATAGATACAAATGTGCATAAATAGGTTGATTTCTTTAAGAGATTGCAAACGGATCGTATAATATTACGGGATGGGACACATCATTTTAAACAAGAGGTCGGCTAGATTTTTAATCTATCGCCCAAGTACTCAGAAAAATCTTTATATAATTTTTAAATTTCCTCATACCAGCTCTGATGGCTTTTTATCATTCTCATTTTGGTGAGGTACTATTCCCGATTTCGGAAATTAGTAAAACCGAACTGGAATGAAATTTGTAAGTTCTACGCTTTCTGGAAGTGTTTTAACACTTACGGGAAATTTCGTAGTTTTTATTTTATGATGCAAAATGGAAATTGCCAAAACTTTTCAGAGCAACAGCACTGGAGTATATGAAAATTTTGTTATAGTGCTCAGTTTTGCAATTCCAGACTTATAATACAATAATATAATGTATGAATCTTTCCACATTTTCGGGAAGTATCCAAACTTAATTGACAGGTTAAATAAATATGTGAATACAAAAACTAGTGCATATGCCCAGTTGATAAGAAGAGAGCTCGGTAAATTATCATTTCCTTTTTTAAAGGAGAATTTTAGAGTCTTTAAGCATTTATAAGCTGAAGATTCATCTAGTACTGGAAGCGAAATCGACTGATTTCTCAAATTTAAATAAGATTGCAGGTTAAAATCAGAAATTTTGTAGTCTGAATATAGAGATGAAAAATATTCTGCAAATAAGTTACTTATGCCACCATCATTATCTGATTCATCATTATTAAATTTCATCAGAGGTGGGAATGAAGAAGATCTCTTTTTCAAATTTACAAAGTTGTAAAAAGATCTCGGATTTGTTTTAAAGTTATTTCTTATTTTATTAAGATAGCAGTTATAGCACTTTTGATTATCTTTGTTATATTTAGCTCGAGAAGCTGAGTATTTCGCACAGTCGGTAAGCAATCCAGATTTTTAAAATTTTATAATTGATTTGTGTAGCTTTTTCATCTGAATACTTTGATCATGATTAAATATAAACATTTGATCCATGACAGCAGGTTTATTATGAGTATTAGTCTACAGTAATAAGCTAAGTTTATATTATTTAAAAGTTCATTTATTAACTGATAATTCGAAATTCTATGACAAAAACTTTTCAATGTTCCATTATTAGCAAATGGAGTTGCAGGCTAGGATAAAATCTTTATTAAATAGTTATTAACTTTTGTTTTGGTAATACACGTGCAGCTGTCTTTTTTTTTGTTTTATTAAACAATTTGATCGACTTTTATATTATTTCATTTAATTCAACATTATTTATGTTTAAAAACTTGATGCATAAAATGTAAATACTTGTACTTGTACAGCTTACATTTTTGTTTTTGCTCTATTAAAACTCAATTACTGTTATATTTGAACATGCATGCTATTCTCTCAACATAATTTCTCTTTCCAATAGAGGCAGTTTGTAGAGAGTTTAACATTCTGTATGACGGTCTGTATGATTAATAGATTGAAGTGTTTTTATGAATTATACGTATAGATGCCAACCTAAGCAGTCGAATTACCGCCGGTTCAGCGATGTCACAAGAAAACCTAAGCGAACGAAAGCAATGCACACGAATTCGAATAAATTTGACTTACGTTTGTTTTGCAGGTGTTGCCAAGTCGATAAATTTAATTTTTTTGTTATGATTTTGAGTGAAATTGTAAGACCAGAGCAATTTTAGTTGGCCAATTCTTTATTAATTCTCTTTTATAATTGCCAGTGTCTGTACACAGCAATTTTGTTTCGGCAGTTTTAGCATTCTTATTCAGTTATTCATTCAGTCTCAAGCTACCTTTTTTTACATCTCTATAAAAGATACGAAGGGAGAACAAAAGGAAATTGCGGAGTACGAGCAAGTCTGTACCCCTTTCCATTCTTCTTTCCTGCCTTTCCTATAAATTTGAGAGTTTCGTATATTTCCGGACTTACCAATCCCTTAAATATTTTAGTATATAAAATTCGACTGTACATGTGTTTGACATTGTACTCCTCCTAAATAGTTGGACCGACTAAGACTAATTTTAAGGCTTAGAAAATATTGATTTTTATTTCAGAAATTTTCCTTCTTATATACAAAAATTAACAGGAATCTTAATACTAACAACTATTAGCGATAACGTAACTTTTGAGTGAAAGTATATAAAAATTAAAAGAAGTTATATTAACAACAACAATATTAACAAACAAATTTAACTAAATTAATAATAAATAATAATAATAATAATTGAGTTGAAGTAATTTCACATTTTTAGAATAAGGGAGATACTCTACAAGTTATTATCTGGCTTCTTTATCTAATACCTGATTTTACGCGGTCTTGAATGGTCTTAGAGTACGAAGATAGAAAAATTTTAAGTCAGGTCAGCTAAGAATTAAATCACACTTAATTTTAATGTTATGACACGAATATAATTGCTACCCTCTTCAACTGATTTCTGTACTTGTCATTTACTATTCTATTCTTTAATTCTTAATAATAAAAAAAAAGAAAGAAAAATATAGAATATAACTTTAGTACTTTTAAATATCTGTTTAAGAATTAAGCTCTAATGAAAAATTTAAAAAAATTATGAAATGATTACTCAAAAACTTAAAAAAATTATGTTTTTATATAAATTTGCTACACGATTTGATTGCTTGTATTACAAAAAAAGTTTTGTTCTCAAATAGAGAGTAATTTTCTATTCATTTTATACAAAAAATTCAATTCTTTTAAATTGTTGGTATTTTTTTATATTACTTTTTTTTTCTTTCTATTTAGGTTTAATGTGTGATAGTAATTATTTGCTTGTGTTACTTTGCTGTAATTTTGTTCTACTAGATGTTTGTGTATAAATTTTTTTTATATTTATTTCAAGGAATGTACGATATAGAAAAATAAAGGGAATGCAAACTAAAAGTTAATTTTTTTAAGAGCATATCAAATGAATTTGCTATAATTATTCTGAGGGACATAAAAGTAATTTAAGAATTAAGCTAAAAATTGTTTTCAGATAACAAAAACTCTAGCCTTTTACTTTTTACTTATTTGAGAAGTAAAATTAAACAATTCGGCTGTTCCGAACCTTATATACCCTTCATTGTGTTAGCCAAACATTCATATTTTTCACTTTCCACATTCTTTTTTATATCAAAAAAGATACAAAAAATTATATAAATGAAATGGCTAGTTTATTAAGTTTGATTTCGTGTTATAAAAATTTATTTATTATTGGAGCTAAGTATAAAAAGAAATATAAAAATAAATTGTTATAATACGCCTTCAAGCTTAATAAACTAGCCATTTCAATAAAAAACTTTAAATAATCTGACAAATAAAAAAAATTAAACTTATTGATCAAAAATTGTTTTCTTTGAACACCAATTATTTTATTAATCCTAAAATAAATAGTTAATTTCAGTTCAAAGTATAATTAAAGAGTTTTAAGAAAATATCTTTTCTGAGAATTTTATTTTTAAAAGCAATAAAATGTCTGCAGGCAATCAATTTTAAATTAATAAAAAAAGATAAATTTTAAGAAAGATATCCAATAGGAATGCAAAAAAAATATAATTTAATTTAATTTTGCAAACATTTTATAAATATTTAATATCGATATAAAAAAATTTAAATCAAAGGCAAAAATCAAAAAATTCTCTTTCATAAATATGGCTGTATTTGTAACGTTATTACACTCAAAGCATTAAAAAACACACACACATTTGTAGGTTTCCTGTTTGTTTGTATAAGTATTACGCACATGTACAGCTTAAAAATTTTCATTAAAAAACAAAGCAAAAATTAATGAAAATGTGAAATATCGTTTGTATTTTTGACATTTCTCTCTCATTTGAAGACCGGTTGCTCTAGATTTTTTATACAGACATTACAACTGCTTTTTCTCTTAAAACTGTTAATATATTTTTCTGTACGTTTCGTAGTTTAGACAAAATACGCAAGAAACCTACTCAAAAAGGTCAAAAATAGAATTGATCGTATTTTTTGACTTAAAGCTTCTCCATTTTCGGATCGATCCGACTGAATTTCAATAGCAATTGAAAGACAGAAACAACTGACAGGTAGGTATGCTAAACTCTGCTCTACGTTATGTAGGGACTTCAGAAAGTTGATTCCACCGACTACACAGACGGACAGACGGCTATCGTTTATTCGACTCTGCTATTCATAAGAATTTATAGGCTGTTCCACGTACGGTGTAGAAATTACAAGCGGATTCACAAAGTTATATATGCCCTTTCTACTAAATAAGGGCGAAGGGTATAAAAACGGCAGGCTTTTATTTTGCGTACAAGTATTCTTTTCAGCACAACATAAGTATAGATTACTAACAATGTGAAACGTAAAAAAAAAAAATATTTTTTCATTGTTTCTGTTTTAAACTTTTATAAATTATTGCAACTCAAAAAAAAAAAAACTCAGCGTTAAATATTTGAAAATGTTTTTTAGCACATACACTTAAAATATTTTATACATAAAAACAAATTTTACATAAAGCTTATTCATTATACTTTTTGCTAGTTGAAAAAGTATAATTTTTTAAATAAAATTTACAGTTTAAATTTTTTTAACGACGTAGGTACATTGCGTTTTAAATCACCTGTCAGAAATGTCAATTTAAGAAAGAGAAATTCCCATCAGTAAGAGGTTTATTTTACCTTATTTTATGTAAGGTAATGCTTGAAAAGAAAAGTAAGGATTGTAATTTTAAGCTTAATGTCTAAGATGAACTTCTAAATTCCCTATTACAGATACACACCTCAGATCAAGGCAGTATGTGAAAACAAACAAAACTTTTCACAAACGTTTGCTGCAAAGTCATAAATTTTTTTAAATTCTAATCTTGTTTTGTACATGAGCAAAACCAAAATAAAAACTTATTTAGAAACAATGAACATAAAAAGAAACAATTGGCTTTGCAGTCATCTTTTTGTTTTATTACACCATTTCAATCGTAAGAATGGCAAAAGTGTATTTATTTGAGTGATTGAATTAGTTTTTTAAAGTAGTTTTTAAGCTATACGAGTACATGTACATATGCCGAATTTAATTGGGTTATTTCATTCTTTCCTTTTTTTTGGGATGAATATACTTAAACTAAGAGAACTGTTTATTTTTATGAGCAAAATAAATATGAAATTATTCGTAAAAAAATTTGCATTGTTTTTGTTTTAGTCACTGCTAAAAACTAAAGATCTGCACAAGCCCATCTGACAAACACGATACACTACTGGTCACATGTTTGTATAACACCGACTGCCTGGCATCACAGCATAAGGCCCAAAACATCTGATTGCTAAGGATCTATGAAAGGGCCAGATATATTACACATTGTTTCCGAAAAATAGAAAAATCCATGAAAGTAAAATTAAAAAATTATAGAAAAGAGAAATATTATTATAAATTTATTAAATGAAAATTATTAAGATTTCATGTTAAAGTGATAAAATCAGTGCAAGGATGAACTGCTTTATGTAAATGTGTTGAAAGATGTGTGTTTGTTATAAGGAAAATAAGCTAAACACATAACACTTTCTGTTACATATTTTACAGCAATAACTCATCAAACGATTGTGCCACAAGAAGAAAAAAAATTATAATTTTGTTTTATTTCTTAAAAGACTACAACACTGTGCGCACTCTTTTGTGTGTTATTTTTTAAATAAATTTATTTCAATTAATATTATTCTTATCAATTTTTAAGAAATTAAAACAAAAAACTAACCATTAACTGAAAATTTTCGCAAATTATGGATTTCAGCGGTAGAAAATAAAGGCAGTGAGAGAATTAGCAATTGCTGTGACTGTGTACACGGGACAAGTATAAAACGCAAAAATTTATAGCTATCCCTTTTCAACTGTTTAGTCTATGTTAGTTTATGATAAGGCTGAGAAAGTTTACATATAAGCACACACATACATACGGCAAAGTTCTATAAAGTTCTGCTGCGGTGTTGCTTGTTCTACTGCGTTATTGTTATGTTCAATTTTGTGCTAGTGTATTTGTGTTCTGCGAGTTCTAATTTTTACTGCAGTGCAACACATTTTGTCACTGAAGTATTTGTTTTGATATGCGATAGAACAGTGATTGACAGTATTTTTTAATCAAGGATGATGCTTGAAAGCTGTTGAAAATATGCTTGTGCAGCCCTTTACTAAAAACATAACAAAAGCAATCGTTTCGCTTTGCTTATTTTCTTTTTTGGCTTAAGGTAAATTCTAAGCACATGTTTTGAGGTTTAGTCCTGTAACCTACTGAACTTATTTACTATTTAATACGAATAATATTTATGTAGCACAACAGTTCCGATATCGATAAGAGAAAGCAAGCAAAAAATGCACTTCCGCTTACTGCACACATTTTTTGAGTGTAAAAATAAGTATTCAAAAAACGTAGTGAAAAGAATTAAAAGAATGTATGGAGACAGAACAGAAAAAATTTCATAAATTTTCATAAAAAGAATTAAATTTTTTGTTGATATTTTATTTACGAACGACAAACTATTTTCATAACATTTAAAATAAACACATGAATCTAAAATTATTATTTTGCATAACCAACATTTTTTAAGAGTTTAAAGTTAATTTAATTTGTACCAAGTAATTCATTTTATTTTGTATTTTCTTTTAATAAAGTTGTTTGTTTTTAATTTTAAAATTAAAGTTTTCTGCAAATAACTTAAGGGCTTATAATATTTTGCTCTGCTTATAATTTACAATTATGCAGTTCAAAATGAGGAAAAAATAATAAAAACATATAAAGCGTTTTGTTTTCACTATTGCCTTCGGCAGAGAATAATATATTTTATAACCTTGTTAAAGCATGCGAAGGGATTTTGAAAGTAATTTAAAAAAAAAACATTGGTGTACGATGTGTGTAAATTTGTTTCTTATGTGATTTGGAAGAAAATACTCGCATTTACTTATGTGCACTAAATTTTTAGGGTAAATAAGGTACAGTTAGTTTTTAGTTCAAAGGATTAGTATTACCAATTGATATTACTTCTAGAGTATATGTGACAATATCCACAGGATTTTTTTTTTTTTTGTAATTTCACTGTATCAGATGTAGGTCTCGGATGAAGCAAAATTACTTTAGACAATGAGAGCTGTCATTGTGTATGAGCATGAGTACCTAATGTGAATATCTGCTATAGATTTTTTCACGATTTTCTTCCATTTGCATCCATTTTTTTATAATAATGAGGTGATTTGAACTGGTTTTTTTAAATTTAAAGAAAAATCTGTAGATTTTTTCTTTATAAAATCATACAATGGTGTGCAAACTGAAGAGTTTGCACTACCAATACTGCCCCTCCTCCATATTTCTCTTCTAAAAATCAAATGCTTTTTCTACTTGCTTATTTCTTTGCTCTTACACAATTTCTTGTCTTCTGATGGGTTTCCTGGACATTTGGTATACACGATACATAAGTAAAATGGCGATATACTGGCCATGTCCACTTTCCCGCCCATTACAGCGAGATTCTCTATAGTTTTTCGTTTGCAAGACTAGTAATGAAAAAGCGCTAATCAAGTATTTGATAAGCACCTAGTAAATAAAACTTTTTAAAACAGCAACCAAGTTGGAAAAATAAATTAAATTGGCATAAAAATGCCAGAAAAGTCTAAATCACGCACAGAAAATTTCTAGCTTTTGTCTGTGCAAAAGTAAGCTTACAAAAGTAAACTTAAAATTTTCTGTATTTTTTATTAATATAGAAATTAATTTGTATTGCTGTTTACGATTCTTATTAATGCAAATTTTTGCCTTGTATATTAATTTTTATTGAATAAGAAATATTGAAATCATTCCCAGACACTGGTTTGTTGGAGAGACGCTTTCGGAAAAATTCATTTTTTCTAATCGGCAGCACTTGTGTCAACATCAAGTATTTAACCAGAACAATAGTGAAAATGGAATTTGAGAATTTTCATACTCATGTTCATACCGAATTCACAACCATACAATTTAATAATATCAATTTCTTTATTTAAAAATATATTGTGGTGTTACCATACACATTTATAATCAATATTGTTGAACAGAACAGGGTCTATACTAATTACCAGGGAATTTCGGGATTAGAAAACATGCATTCTGAATGCAGCAAATACCCATACAGTCGACTGCTGTTTACTTTCGGGCTCATATGCGTAAATCCACGATTCATCACCTGTCATGATGTCACAGACGTGCTTCGAAGCACAGCGATCGAAATTTTTTAGCATTTTTTCGACCAATCGACACGAGCCTTTTTTTGAGCGATTGACAAATTGTGTGGGATCCAACGCGAACAAAATTTTTTGACAGTCAAATGTTTATGCAATATTGAATGTATGCTGGTCCTACTAATGCCTAAGGTTGTCTCAATCTCATGATATGGCACATGACGATCTTGAAATATCAGTTCGTGCACAGCATCAATAGTTTTAGGAACAACAACTGATTTTGGACGACCTTCACTAAATTCGTCGTGGAGTGAACTACGACCACGATTGAATTCACCATACCATCGATAAATACTGGTCCTTGATGGAGCTTCATCGCCAAAAATTGAATTAAGTTCATCCATGCACTGTTGCTGAGTTAATTCACGTCGAAAGTTGTAAAAAATAATCGCACGAAAATGTTCACGATTTAATTCCATGTTTGGGCTGAGATGAATTTTGTAAGTTACTGTCAGCGTTGCCATTTTAGCCTTTTTTTACGCATTTAGCCTTGAAATTTATGATTAGCCTATAGTTTTTTTCATTTTCAAAACAGAATTAAATAGCCTTTTTTCTTTTTCGCAAATTTTTTTTTGCGAATAGTGCGAAAAACTTTTTTTTATTTATTCGAAAAAGATATCCAATAAGAATGCAGAATAAATTTGGCGTAAGATTTTTGTATTTGTCTTTTAAAAGGCAAGCTACATTCGCACATTTGTTAAGACCGATTGACTGGTTTTGCGTTTGTACAGCTTAAAAATTTTCATTAAACACAAAACAAAACAAAAATTAAAGAAAATTTAAAACTTGATATTGCTCGGTCATTTGTCATTTCTAACAAAACTGCATACTAAGTTTTATTGCCCGTTACGTGTGTTAGGCAAAATACATAAAAAAAACCTACTCAGAAAAATGGACAAAAATAGAGGTAATGGCGGTTTTCGATTCATTGCTCCGCCATTTACAAAACTGATCCAGCTGAATTTCAATACCAATTAAAAGACAGAAACGACTGACAGAATGTTATACAACGTGGGCCAAAAGAAGTCATCCGATGTTGTTTGGCTCTCATTTTTTTTCTAAATCAAAATGAAATGTGTGCCGTTGCTCTGTCCTGTTGGAACCACATGTCCTCCAGTCCTAATTCGTTCAATTGCGGCAGAAAAAACTCGGTTACGGGCCACTGTTATCGTTTGACCAGCCCGATGACTCCTCCAGCGTGAACAGCGCACCATGCAGACACTTTGAGCGGGTGTAATGGCTCCTCGTGCATCACTCGTGGATTTTCGGTGCCCCAGAAGCGATAGTTTTGCTTGTTCACGTACCTGCTGAGGTGGAAATGAGCCTCGGCGCTCATTATAATTTTGGTCGAAAAATCGTCTACTTCGATTATTGTACGTTTTTTGGGGAGTGTATCGTTCCATGGCTTATTCATTTGTATTCTTCATCTGTCTAGTTCACAAATGTCGAAACAGATTTGACATTGGCCGCCATTTGCAAAAATAAGAGCATCTTCTAATGTTGCCTAGGGACTTCAGAAAGTTGATTTTAACGACGACACGGACAGACAGATGGACGGACATCACTCATTCGACTCCGTTATTTATAGGGTGACTAATGTACGGTGTAGAAATTACAAGGAGAATCACAAACTTATATATACCCTTTTTACTTACAGTGAAGGGTATAAAAATAGCAGCAACATTTACCTAATATTTTCAAATAGTATCTAGTGCACAGCAAAAAATTTAGTATTTTGATTTCAAAGCAATTTTTTTCTTATCGTACTAAAAACCGCTTAGTCTTAGCATTACTAAACGGTAGTTCCAGAAAATGAAATACTAAATTCATCAAATCGCGAGAGATTTTTTAATGATGGTTTTCTGCAGCACTAATTAGAAATTTCCAAAAATGTGTCTTGAAAAATAAAGATAGCATATGGTAATAAAATTTCTTAGTCTTAAAAATATTTGGAACTGCAACACCGATTTTCTATTGTTAGAATTAAAAAAATAATAATACGAGTAAATAGTATAGTCTCACCTCACTAGTTTTGTGATATTAGTTAACCAGTCAATTAGTCAGTTTCCGCGTTTTTATAAGCAGGATGAAATCATCAATCTCAGCCAAAAATAAAAACCTTAAATTATTATATCTTTGCAACATCATAGTAGGAAACATTAACGTAAGGATCATTCAATCTTTAACAACTAATAGTGAAGTTAAAATCAAATATGGAATTCTAATCTATTTCATTATCAGTAAACAAAACTCAAGAAAATGTGATTGCAATCAAAAATATTTTTTCACATTAATAAATCATCCTCTTCTAGCTTACAAAAAAATATATTTTACAATATTAAGAGACATTAAAAAGTTTCAAAGCTAAAATTTATTTAAAACTCAAAAGTTTTTTAACATCATTAATTAAACCGTTTATCACATCCTTACAAAAAGCACTGTCGATTTTTTTCTATCTACATCCTAAATAAACAATTCATTTTTATGTTAATGTGTGACTTAATCGTACGTGGTAAAATATTTATTTTTCCAACAACGCAATCAATGTGTTCACAAAAAAAAAAAAAAAGTGTGTGTGCAAAATAAAATAACTAAAATAAAAGTAATTTTAATGAAAAATTAATTTTTTATTCACTCTGAAATAAAAAAAAAATCATTTACATACATAAAATTCAATTTCTATTTTTGTGGGCGTACGAATATGTTTTCTTTTACTTCCTTCCCTATTTCAAGGAATTTTTTTTATCGGTCATATATTTTACACAAAAATTTTTTTATGTCATAATATTTATTTTCTAAAGAATTTTGCTTAAACTTGTTAGAAAGATTCAGCTCAAGTGGCTTTTTTACGCTTTATTTCTAGAATTTCTTATATTGTTTTAGCTCTATCTTCCCTAATTTGCAATAATAAAGTTATTGAGTTATAAATCTTCTACTGTCTTCCTGATAGGATATTCCGGCCGATATTCCGGCATTAGGGAAATATGCGGGGCTCTGTGTTGTAGAGGGATAAGAGGAACTTCAACTGGATGCTACAGCTTCTGTTCTGGTTAGTCAATGTCATAGCGCTGCATTATTATACATGGAGTGTCATATATGAATTTCTGTATACAACGGCTTCATTGATTATAAGCAGCAGGGTACGGATTGGGATCGAATTGAGCTGGGCTCCGAGCAATCTCTATCTTGCGAATTGATGCCAGCTATGTGTATTAAGCTTATGGGTTTTATTTTGAGCTCGCAAGACTTAAGCTCGGGCTTGCAAGTTATATTTGCTTAACTCTCTTGTAGGACGAACTGACAAGGTCAAAACGAAGATGCTCGAAGAAAGTAAAAAATTATTAGAGGACAAATGGTACTTTTTATTAATATTTTGATACTCTTTGATATTGTTATAAAAGAATCCAAAAATACGAGATTTGGCTCAAATGGTCTGAAGCAAGGTGGAAAACCTTAAATGGGACATAATGGTACTTTTTAATGATATTGTTGATACCTTTTGAAATTGTCATACTAGCACCCCTATAACTCTGAAGTTAGGGTCAAACACTCTTGAGCAAAGTAAAAAAATATTCAGAGGCAAAACTGTACTTGTTATTGATTTGATTTTTTAACATTAACGAATTTAGAACTATCAGACCGAGCACCAGCGATGCTCAGTAAATAGAAAAACCAATAAACTGTTAAAATTATACTTCTTCTATATTTTAATGATTCCTTTTAATTTTATTTGTATTAAAAAACCTGGAACTGAGATTAAATGATCTACAACGAAATAATAAATTGTAATAGCGACATTATGGTACTTCGCTGACGAAGTAGCGACAAACTAGGACTGTCTTTCAGTGCACTCTGCTGGACACTCGAGAAATAGGAGGTAGTTCTTCATCTTCTCTGTGAGCCTCTTCTGACTTATAAGCACAAAGTTCTCGGTACACATTTTTTGAATAGCTTATGTGAGTTATGTGAGGAATTCGATTATCTTCTCATACATCGAAAACGGTTGAAGATATTAGAGCAAGTTTATTCAATCAAAATCCTAAGCTTTTTTAACAAATTGAATTGAGATAACTTGTTGCAGCTCATATGAACACAGGGTAGCTAAAAGAAACTAAAAGAAAAAAAAACGCTGATAGAAACCGCTCAGAAAAAAAGTATAAAAATATCAACCCTTCAAGAATAGAACCCTGCGGTTTTGTCAAGTCAAGTTGAACGAGAAATGGAAAAGAAATGGCAATAATGTCAATTGCAGATCAGCCATTTCGATCGGAGACCGCAAGGCGTGCACACGCAGCAGAAAAAGAAAAGGTAAAGAAAAAAACAATTTGAGAAACGGAAGAAAGAGGAGACTACCGACGCTCGCTGTGAGCCCAAGGAAAAAAATCAGTCTGCATCTTCCGCAGCTGAGAAAAATTTCAGGAAAAGGAGGGCTGTGTGCCAAATTTACAAGGAAATGGACGCACCAGCAATCGCACCAAAATCCTGATTCCCAGCGATACCCAACAACTCGTGGACCAGACCAACTCAAAAAAAATAAAGGGGAAGAGCAAATCCAACGACCGGCTCAACCATCAGCAGCAGATCCATCAGCATATCCATCAGCATCAAGCCAACATCGTCATCCAGCTAGAGCATCTTCCCTACAATAACGGGCCTTTGACACGTGGTAACCGGTAAGACGCAAAAAAAAGAATATATCTGACCCGGCCTATGAAAAGGTGACTTATGACTCAAAAAAATTTTTGCACTTTTTTTTTTGGTTTTGATAGTTTTTGAGACGCTCTTTCACGTGGTACTGCTTAGAAGTGTACTAAAAATGTAGAGAATGTAGAGAAGAGCACAAATGAAAGAAAAACAGAATTTTATTGAAAATCCAGAATCAAGATAATAAATGGAATTGAAAAATTTAAAAACCGGATCGCTCTTTATATACACACACGAATTTATCTCATTTATGCTCTTTTGCCTTTCTTGGTTGCCTTTTGGGCATGACTGCTCATAATGCAAAAGCAAAACTACTAAGAAACTGACGAAATGCATTGTTTATCTTTTACAGCTGTTTATCGCAATTTATTTTTTGAGTCATAAGCCACCTTTTCTTAGCCAGGGTCACATATAAAGGTATTTATGTAGTTATTCAAACGGATGAGCGTTTTCCTTGTTGCGAATGTAAGAGTCGAGGCAATTTACTAGATTCCTTCCATAAATTTTTTTTTTGTATTTTCATAATAAAATCATTCGGTGTGTTAAGGTGAATTATGTTAGGTCACATCCAGCTCGACTGTATCATATTTGATAGATTGAATTATTATTTTTTTTTTTTTTGTTCAACGTTATGAGCCACGGCCCGTGGTGAACAGGTTGAAACCTTCAGCGTGACAACAACTGAGCTAGTGAGGGTGACACCACCAGGCGCAGGAAAGTGGCCATACTGGCCACCCGTATAGATAACAAACTTTCACACTATGGAGCTTTGCTTAAGAGAAGAACTTTAAAAAACTAAAAACAATCAGAACTTCTTTCACTCTGAGAGAAAAGCATCATTACAATCGACCATTGCTTTCGAAGAAAGATCAAAATTGCACTGCCTAACACTTATACAGAGACTTGCATATAATTACAAAGTCCTCCCAGTACGGATGGCAGGTCCTAGTGGATATGTAGGCAATAGTGAAGTAGAAGAACTGCGGACTACCGTAGACACATATTCAGCTCAAAATTAGAGATGGGCCTGACTCAGCCAGAAACTTAAATTTCCGTGTGATTTATGATTAGATTTTGTAGATTATTAAAATATTTTGCAAATTTGAAGACCAACCGCAATGACTTCTACAAGTTATGAAACGAAGAGAACAGAAGCAAAACACATATTGCGTTTTAATTTGAACGCATTTTGTTACTTAGAGCATCACTACCTAAAGCCGTCTAACATGTCGGACAAATCATTGGTTGATTGGTTGGTCAGTTTGTGAATTCTCAATGAATACTAGACTTATGAAGGATTTGTAATATTAGACTAGTAGCACAATAGATCTTCTCTGGTCATAGTGACCAAATGACATGTTCCTGCTTCTAATTATAATTCTCAAACATCTCAATGTGATTCGGAATGGTTGCTACGTAAACTAAATAGACAAACAAAATATTGTAATTAAAAATAATTGTCACAATGATTACATTTTTAATTGAATCAAGGCGAAAAATAATAATCATAGTAATTAAATCTCTAGTTGAAGCAATTGAATGTTTAATAAATATAAAAATTTTTTAATTCACATCATTTATAAGAAAAAATAAATTTTTAATTGAATCAGTGAAATTTTCAACTAATAAACTAAGAAAACAACTTTGGTTTTGAGCAATAAATTTTTTATAATCGAATTTTTTAATTGTGAGAATAGTAAATCGGTATTACAGCTCGAAAGGCTGAATTTCGGACTGTATTAATGAATTATGATACCTGCAATTAAAAATTAAATTATCATAACTAAATTTCTGATTGGTAATTAATTTAGTATTCACAACTAAATGTTTTTTAACTAAATATTTTATTCATAAATAATTTTTTTTCTTGACTTCTTAACTTTATTTTTGTTCATGCCAGCATTAACTAAAATTAATTTTATCTCGTTGTTCTAGCAACAATAGTCCACACAATTTATTTATTATGTAGCTTTTTAGCAGCTTTCATATCAGTTCTTCTATGTAAATTCTTCTATGTAATTTCTTTAGCACAAATATATAAACGGTATTGATGTATTCTTTAATGAATAACAAATTCAGGAGTTTAAAATTATTGTTAGCGTTACCATAAGGTAAAACACTTAATAAAGAAAAATTGATTCTAATTAAACCTGTAAAAAAATTTAACAGTTTTTCTTTCAAGTTTAGAACAAATAATAATAATCTCTTCCTTTTTTTTTTTAATTTTTGGTTTCATATTTACCCTTGCATGAAAAAGTTTTCGAACATTTGGAAAATAAAAGAAAAGATATGGACAAAACTGACATAGTAACGAAAAACAAATATTTACTTTAAAGTCACTGCCACAATGGCTTAAATAAACGAATAAAAAATAGTGTTCATTAAAAGTATACCATGAAGCACCAATTTTGTATAAAAACAATGAAAAACTCACTATAACATTCTACAGATGCTTAGAGACAGTGTCCCAAATGATATATTTCATAGAAATCTACTGAATATACCAATGGCCTGCAAAGTATTCTTGCATAAAATGTCAAATATTCGCGCATGTTCTGTGTTCCACACGGATTAGAAAAATGTCGAATTACATTTTTTTCTTCTTATTAAATGAAAACCTTTAATTTTTTTAATTTTATGTGGATTCGGAATACAGAACAGCACTGATTGAGTACAAAAAATATTGATCTTTTTTGGTGCTTAATTTCAATTACGTTGAGTTTTTCAAATTAATAAAAAAATTAATCTTTTGATAAACTTTTTGGATTCAAATAATTTATTATGCTAAATATTGCATTCATTTAAATTTTAATTTTAATTTGTTACAAAAGTATTAGAACTGGCAAGTAATTATTTAATTATTGTCATTAAATATATAATTTTGTTTTATATTATAAAACAAAAAAAAAATTACCTTCATTTTGCTTTGAGTTAAATGAATTTTACTGGTACAATAAAAACTGCTAAAAGGCTTTAAGCATCTAAAAATGTTAATTTGTAGCAAAAACGTAAAAAAATGCTTTGAAATTTGTTTTTGAAGGAACCTTTTGTGGCACGTAGCTAATTAATGTTATGTTTTTGAGTTGTTAATGTTACATTCATTTTTAAAAATTTTTATGTGTTATAATTGTACTCCCATTTCTAATTAGCAAAAAAAATATATTTTAATATATGTTTGTTTTTTTATATACATTTTTCTTTTCTAATAAAATCACTAGAGATGAAAGGAATGCACTTCAATTTTCTAACAAAATTCATGGTATGTTTTTCGCTTAAATGATTAAACTTGTTAATGCTCATTTCGTCCATGCATTCACACATATGCTTAGATATATTTTCTGAAGCATATTTATGTTTCCTAAATAATATATAACCATTAATATTAAATTTTATTTAATATTAAAATACCATTAAAATTAGCTCATAAGTTACATATAATAGAATTGAATTTTTTTGTAAGATTTACTATCTGTACACTTCCTCTAGTTCTTAAGTATTTCTTCTTTAAATATACAAAATTGTAAATTTCTCGCAATCTATCCAGCCTACAACAAGCGATTTTACATTAAAAATGAATAGTTTGAAAAATTGTCACTGGAACGCGAACGGCATTCGCCAACACAAAAATGAGCTGGAGTACTTCCTTATGGATAAACAAATAGATGTGATGCTCATTTCTGAAACACATTTAACAGAAACGAGTTACTTTAGAATAAATGGCTATACGCTATATGATACAAAGAACCCTAGAGGCAGAGTGTGCGGTGGCTCTGCAATATTGATAAGGGCCCGAATCAAACACCATTTGTTAAGCGCAGTTTGTGAAGATTACCTGCAAGCAACAAACATTTGTCTTCAAAATTATTACCAGAATTTAGTATTATCTTTAATTTATTTTCCTCCAAGGTTCACCATTACAGAAGAGCAATATACTGATTATTTCAAGTCCTTAGGTCCACGGTTTATTGCAGCGGGCGATTATAATGCCAAGCACACGTATTGGGTATCCCGCCTAAGGCCGAGCCTTATTTAATGTAATATACAAATTAGGATTAGACGTTGTTTCCAGTGGACATCCAACTTACTGGCCTGTGGATTTGCAGAAAATACCTGACATTATTGATTTTGGCATCATCAAAGGTATTTCTAGAGAATTGACACAAGCAGAGGCCTCCTTGGACTTATCTTCTGATCATTCTCTTACCATCGTAACCGTATTCAATGCGCATTCGTCACCGCCAGCCAACCTGATAGCAACAGCCACACACACCAATTGGCTAAAATACAAAAAATATGTCAGCACACACTTAATAGAGGATATATCGTTTAAACGAACATCTAAAGCAAGCTGCTCAACATGATACTACTATTTCTAGCTACACCAGATATAACACAACTTATTCCAGAAACATTGAGGTTCTCTTATCGGAGAAAAGAAGAGTGCGCAGAGAGTGGCAACAACACGGATCCCTTCAACTCAAAAGGGAGCTAAGTGAATGTACAAGGCGACTCAAACAACAGCTCGAATTACTACGAGCCGCTTCTTTTACTGAATACCTAGAAAGTATCGATATAACACCTCAGTCAGGTTATTCGCTATGGCGCGCAGCTAAAAATATTAAAAGGCCAATCTTATTTAAGCCACCACTGCGTCAGTCCTCTGGGAACTGGGCAAGAACGGTCGACGAACTTAATTCAATTTTTGGCGATGAAGCTGCATCAAGGACCAGTGTTTATCGATGGTATGGTGAATTCAATCGTGGTCGTAGTTCACTCCACGACGAATTTAGTGAAGGTCGTCCAAAATCAGTTGTTGTTCCTAAAACCATTGATGCTGTGCGCGAATTGATATTTCAAGATCGTCATGTGCCATATCATGAGATTGACCAACATACATTCAATATTGCATAAACATTTGACTGTCCAAAAAAATTTTTCACTTTGTATCCCACACAATGTGTCAATCGCTCAAAAAAGGCTCGTGTCAGAGTGGCAAAAGTGCTTCGACAATTGGTTCAAACGCATGCAAAAGTGTATAGATCTTCATGGGGAATATTTTGAAAAACAATAAAGTGATTTTCGATGATTAATATTTGTTTTTGTTCTCTAATCCCGAAATATAAAAGGCAACCCTCGTATTAAAATTCAACCGGGTCGGTACGTAAATGGCTGAACTGCGAGTCAAAAACCGCAACTACCTCTATTTTCAACAATTTTTCTGTGGGGTATTTGCAGTATTTTGTCGAAAATACAAAATGAACAGAAAAATGGGGTGCGCAGCTTTTTAAGATATAACAATGCCAAGAAAAATCAAATATACAAGCGAAATTTTGTTTGCATTTATTTCTGTTTTGTTTTTCTGGTTATTTTGTCTAAATTACGAAGCGGAAAAATTCTGCCTTGTGTTTTTATGGAAATTTTTAATCTGTACTTATGCGTAATATTTGTACATGCAAAAACGAAACCAGTCAATCCATCTTAAACAAGAAAGGAGATACTTTTTGACTTCTGCCTTAATTTGAAAGGCGTTATTGATATTAAATATTTCATTAAATATGTTTGCTTTAAAAAGTGTTTGAAAATGTTTCTAAAATTAAATTAAATTATAATTTTTTTTTTAATTTATTTAAAAATTGAGTGCCTGCACAAATTTTATTGCTTTTAAAAATAAGGTTCTCAGAATGGATTTTTTCTTAGAACTCGTTAATTTTAGTTTCTTGAACTGAAATTAATTATATATTTTAAGAACTCCAGGAACTGAATCTGAGCACTTACAAACTCATATAAACGAGCTGGAAGGTTGGCTAAATAAATGGAAAATCAAAGTAAAACCATCAAAATGTGCCCATGTGACTTTAACACTAAGAAAGGAAAATTGTCCGCCAATAAAAATAAATAACGTCATTGTTCCGGTGGAAACCCAAACTAAATATCTAGGAATCCATCTAGACAGACGCCTAACATGGTCACGAAATATTGAGGCCAAAATCTCAGCTATGAAACTAAAAACAGCTCGACTAATGTGGCTAATAGGTCCATTTTCATCTCTATCTTTGGATTATAAAGTTCTGTTATATAAAGTCATTATTAAACCAATCTGGACATATGGCATTCAGCTTTGGGGAACTGCGTGTGCATCCAACATCCAAAAGTTACAAAGAAGACATTCGAATATTTTACGAACAATAGTCTGCGCCCCCTAGTATATAAGAAATGAGAATATCCACAGAGATCTAGAAATTCCAACGGTTCGGGAGGAAATTGAAAAATATTGTACTAAGTACGTTCACAAACTGGCGACACATCCAAACGCCCTCGCCAGGGACCTGTTACAGTTCGAGGGACACAGAAGGCTTCAGAGAAGTGATACCTTGCACCTAGTGAGAACAGGGATATTTGAGTACAAGTAACTAGTTATTACATTGGTAATAATTATTTAAGTTTTTTCTTTTTATATTTAAGATTTGGATACTCATTGTAATTTTCTTATAGAAAGATTCAATAATAATAAATAATTATTAAAAAAAAAAAAATATTAATCTTTATTTGTGCTTAATTCCAGAAATTGGTTTTAAAATTTATTCTTTTACTCATGATATTCTCATGAGTTATTCATTCAGTACAATTAGTACCTATAAAAAAAAAAAATATTTTAAGAATTATGTATTCCAAGAAAATTATTTTTATCAATATTTGTCATTTCTATTTTTATTTTTTTATATGACTATTGAAACCCCAATTTTATCAAGTTAATATTCATATATCGCTCCAATAATAAATAAATAAATTTTTATATTTAATATGATCTCAATTCAATTTAATAATTTTTTAAAGGGAGTGTAGATAAATATGGTAGATTTAATATGTTTTAACGTAACTGTTTACGTTTCTTAGTATTTGTAAATATATTTTCAGTATTTATGACATACTTATAAATATTTTTAGGAGAAATATAAGTACATACATAGGTACAAATGTTCATAAATACGTTGATTTCTCTAAGAGATTTTACGAATTTGCAAACGAACGAATGATGATTACGGGATGTGACACATACCATTTTAAAGAAGATGTCGTCTATATTTGTAATTTATAGGCCAATTTTTTTTGGTACCCTTACTATGAAGTATTTTTAAGATTCCCCATTTTGCAGAGGTATCGTTCCCGATTTTGCACCAGGAAATTACTAAAACCAAACTGGAATAAAATTTTTAAGTTCTAAGCTTTTTGGAAGAGTTTTAACATTTACGGGAAATTTGTAGTTTTTATTTTATGACGCAAAACGGAAATTGTAAAAGTATATGGAAATTGCAGAGTATATGGAAAAATAATCCAAAGTAATTTCTAAGACGACTTTCTCTTTAAAATGATATGTGTCCCATTCCGTAATCATCTATGATTCGTCCTGAAGCTGGGAAAATCCCTCAGAGCACCAGCACTTGGGTATGAGTTTTTTTTTTTGCATTGCGGGCAAGGGGTGTGTGATCTTCATAGATACCCAGTGAGCGGGTATGAGTGTGGATTGATTTAGGTGAGCGCCTGCCCTTGGGCCTTATCTCACCGTGGTCAAACCACGAGCCCCTGTGACCAATAAAGGACACAGGTATCAAATTATGTGTGCCAAAGGTATGTCACGCACACCTCCCTTATTGAGGGAGTTGGGCCGATCTAAAACACGTGTCAAATTGACTTTCTGTTTCGATGAAACAACACATTTGGTATCGACCACAGCCACCACGTGAAGCCCCGAAGGGGACCTCACCAATAACCGGTCACAGATTCCGCCGTCCGAGCATTTGGGTATGCACGAAGTCGACAGACCGAACAACGAACCAGGGATGTTGTCCCCAGAACATCATCCATTAAACCCCGTGGGGTTGAACCGAAATTCGGTCCACAGACTCCGAGCACTCATTGTTCAACCATTCGTAAGCATCAGCTCTTAACCCATTGCTCGGACATTTGTGCTTCTTCTGTGGGGCTACCGACTCCCGTGGTACCAGTGTTGAGAGTCACTGGTCGTACCCCGAAGGTATCCTTTAGGTAAACCCTCAGGTTTCCTTCTGCCAGATTCAAACCCATGGCAGTTCCAGGTGCTAACACACCTATTTTCCCTAATTTTAAAAATAATTCAAAGTAGCTTCTGAGTATTTCGACAGTGGATTACCAATCTAGACGACCTCCGCTAAACTACAATTAAAAATATATATAGAAGTATTAAGTGACATAAGACGTATTTGATAAATATGCCATTAATACTGAAAATATATTTACAATTACTAAAAAACTTCAGTTGTTGCGTTAAAACATATTTAACTCGCTTAATTTTTTTGTATTTTTTTGATTTTTTAGAAGGCTGTGGAAAATGAAAAATATTAATATTTTGCTGACACAGTGAAGGGTATATAAGACTCGGCACAGCCGAATTTAACTTGTTTGTTTTAATCTTGATTAAATGATGTATTCACAAGTATATTTGTAGTGTGTGCTTGTTAATGCTTTATTGTTAGAAAACTTTTTCAATAGATTCAACTTTAATCATGTGCTTTGTAAGTTTTTTTTTCATATTCTTTGTGAATGCCATGAACATTTTTAAGCCGGATAGCAATAAACAGGTAGTGCTGCAGCGAATAGTTTAATTAACACAAAATATATTCACAAACTTAAAAAAAAAAACAGCGCCATTTACATTAAGCCTTCTATGAAAAAGTATGTTAGAAATTTTCTCAAAATTTAAATTGTGAATTTTCAAAAAAATTTTTTGGAATATAAAATATTAAATTACTGAATATAATGATTTCTACATTTTTATTTCACTGGGTAAATTCACAACTTGTACAAGTATTATTTTCTTTTCAGGAAATTTAAAAAAAATATATTAAAATAAATTCAAATCACTTCCGTCTAATGATAACCACTTGTTAAATTGGTTAATTTCATTAACTTTTGCTTCTTTATATGTTGGAAGGAAACTGACTCGTATTTATGATTCAACGGGAAAGCATCCGTTAATATATCAGCGGAGGCTTAAGTCATTTTCATTTTAAATATAGGGAATGCTTGAGGAGAAAAGCAAGTTAAATTTGGCTATACCGAGTCTCCACTGTGGTAGCTAAATATTCAAAACATAATTTAAATTTTTTTAATGAAATGGCAAATATAGATTAAAATAATTTTCTTTGAATACTAATTTTTTTATTAATCCTGAAATAAATAATTCAATTCTGTTGCGAGATCCTTATTTATAAAACCAATAAAATATTTGTAGGTACTCAGTTTTTAAATAAAGAAATTATAAGAAAGGTATCTAATAAAAATGCAAAATAAATTAAATTTAATTTAAAATGTGTTGAAATTAATGAAAATACTGTAGTCTATGCATACAAATTCCTGACAGACTAGACAATAAAATCTTTGTTTAATTGCTAGTTTAATTTAAATTGTACAAAAGAAAGTTTTTAAAGCAAGTTTTGATACGCTGAATTCTACTATTTGTTTTTCATTTAATGCATTTAGATAAGTTAAAGATCTAGTCAATGGACTATTTGCGGGATAATTTCTACAACAAAATTACACATAAGCCATATTTCTTTGGCGAAGTAATAGCCTACCTGGTACATAAAACGGGATAATATTTAAAAATTATGACTAATAAAACTGTGTACTACGTTTTTAGTATTTTAGACTAAATAGGCAAATAAACGCACGCAGAAAAATGGTCTAAATTAGAGGTAATCGCACTGCAGACCTCATAGCTCAGCTGATTGGGATCCATAACAATTTTACATTGTATTGAATGCCTAACAAGAAAATGCCTACTAAGAAAAAGTAGTCAGACTACTAAGCTAACAGAAGGGCCCATGATATGTACCAGAATCCTTCTTTGGGATCTATCTGGGATATATAAGTATATTAAAGAAAAAACTGTGTCTGCGCTAAAATACAATTCTCTAAATATTGCCAATCGCTGACTGAACTCACACAGACAAAATGCTTTATTCCCTAACGCGAAGCATAGTCCAGAAGACAAGTAATCTTTAAGCCCTAATGTCAGGGTTTGTCTAGCACTTTAATGATATCATAAGTGCAAGAGGAGATATTCAGGAATCAGTCAATGTAGGTTCTGTAGTTTGTTTGATAAAGCCTCAGACCAGATTCTTGGGTGTGGTAGAGTAATGCTCTTGATAAATTTTTTGTTGATTTAAAATGAAGGTTGAGCTACTAGAGCTGCAACCTTTTATTATGATTTTTCAAGATTTTTAAAATTAATTACAAAACTAGTCAGCTTATATACCACTCAAACTGAGTGACTTTTACAGTTACACTCAGTTTCAACAAATTGTATACTTAACTATGTTTATATTATAAACAGATTGTATTTTACCGGGCAATCATGAATCTAGGAAGATTCCATAATTCATAATTGAGTGGCTTTAATAAATCACATTCACTCGAATCTATTTCTATATATTTAAAGTTACGGGAACAAATGAAGAAATATGATCTACCTTTAAATACTTCGTTTATGCTAAAAGTGTTAGCTCTACGTACAGATGGGCAAGTGCAGTGAAAAAACAACACAGTGTAAACTAAAAGAATGCACTATTGTAATAGACCACTTGACTGTTGCTTGTTGCGAGTATAGAATATGTAGCGACAGGCAAGTGTGCATTGTGATGTAGCTATGTGTGTTTATGAGTTTAATATTTGTTTGTGTTCTATTTACGATTTTGATTTTATTTGTTTATTTTTGGACAAAATGATTAGTTTATGTGAGCTGTGTGTTTTGCAATTATATTAAGGCACTACGGCTTGATCAGTTACGTTACAGTAAGCTATGGTATTATGCGAGACTTGGGTTGGGCATATTGAACTTACGGAATCTACTAAAGCTTTATTTTTTTTTTTTTTTGGTAGCGGTGAATCTTGCCTAGCTTTGGTAATGAAGATAATAATTCTCTTCTTGTTCCATTTAAATGCTTTTCTTTTCTAAAACAAAAATTTATTTGTTTTAAATATTAAGCGAAAAATTATTTTTTTTTTTTTGCAAAACCTTTTTAACGCTCCATAAATTAATACAAACAAAATGAAAGCAAAGAAAAGGCTACTTTTCTCAATTCTCATTTAAAGTTAGTAAACACGACAAGTTTGCTAACAAAAACAACTCATAACAAAATAAATACCCCTTGACATTGCGTCTGTTTGTATGCCAGCATGTTTGAACAAATGTCCTTGATATTTGAATTGCACTTTAATTCTTTTTCATTTACATTACAGCTACACTTGTTGTTGTTACTGTTGTTGTAGTTGTTCATAAATTATATTTCTATTCAGGTTTCATTTTCTTTGTTAAAATAAGTTCATTCAGTTTTTGTTAAATTCTAGAGTTGAATAGAGCATGTAAAGGTTATTGTGTCCGTTTTGTCATGCGTGAAACAGTCAGAATGTCTTTTGGATTTTGCTGTCTGCTTCCCTTAGGTATTTAAAACACTTTATATGCTTTTATGCCGTAAATTCAATTTAGAGTTTTTTTTTTACCGATGCTTGTGTAAAATACAAGCTACAATAGAAACAAGAGCTTAATATAATTAATAAAAAAAAAAACAATAAAATAGAAAGGAAAAAGTTAGTCTTTATGGATTTATAAAATACTAGTTTTTAAAGTATTTAAAAAAAAAAGTTTCTTAATAAAATTGTATAAATCAAAATCATGTTTTGAGAATTTTAAGGCAAGCGTTAACCTTTTCGAATGATGTTTTTATGCTGTACTTACCTTAAATTTTATTGTAATTATTTAAGAAAATAAAAGACGTTTTTAACGCCAAAGGAATTATACCACTTTCAAATAAATACATATAACATTTAAAAAAAAAATAATTTAAATCCACACTTTACTCAAATGGATTTTTAATGTAAAAAATAATAGAGACATTAGTTAAATGTTTTAATTTTAGTTAATAATTTATTAATTTATTAATAAGAATTAATTACAGTTGTATTGAAATGCTGACATAATAAAAAAAAAATAAAATTGGTTCGTTAAGATAACAAAAACCAAAAGATAAAATATCCTTTACTGTTATAATAGTTAAGTATTCATTATAAATATATAGTATACAGAGTAGCAAACTCATTATATCGTTGTATTTCTCTTTTGTTATACATACATCTTGAAGCTTCATACAGCGGTAGCGTTCTGCGAATGGAATCGTTTTAAAAACAAAATAATTAATATTAACAAATATTTTTTAAGCTTAAGATCTTAAAAAATTGCTTTTAATTTAATTTTTCAATATTCCGACTTTCCCTTTTATGTCTTCTTCAGGGAAATTAATTTTTATTACGATCTTTAATATCTAGTTTCGATATCCTTCGAAGTTAAGTTTGAATTTTTATTTAAACGACAAGTCAAGTTTTTGTATTATAAAACTAGCAAAAACTTTGTTTGATTTTTGTCGGAAATTTGTTGTTGTTGTGATTTCTACAAAAATGGGGGCAGAAAGTTGAAGTGATCTTCATACTTGGAGTGAAAATTTGAAAAAATTTTAGAGTCTTTTTTTAATTTTTTTGCTTTAAATGGATTACGGCCATTCTTCCTATGAAGAATTTATTAATTTATGAAACTGTTGTTGTGACAACATGGTATACTGAGAAGGCTTGCGGTTTTCAGTCGAAAATGAGTGAATGGTGTTCTTTCGACTCGCATCGAAATAGGGAGTCTGCCAGTAAATTTTTGACAATTGATATAATTTTTTTAAATGCATAAAAAATTCTTCAACTTGTATGTTTAATTACTTTTTTTGTATATTTTAGTCATTTGTTACAATAATAAGCCATTCAATTTACTGCTGGGAAGTTTGTTTATTCGAATTTAAAACGAATAAAATTATGTGAATACGGCTTAGAGAGCGCAAAAAAAGTGAATTCGTTTTAAAACAAATATTTTTTCGAATTCGGCTTAGAAAACAAGGTCAATAGTAATTTTGCTGAGATTTTTATATGTTGCTTGTTTTCTAAATAAAAATATTACTTTAAATGAAGCATTCGTGTGACCTTGCTAACATGTTACTTTTAATACATTAGCACCAGCTAAGTAATATCTGCTCAAGATCAGGGTTCGTGAAGTCATAATATTCAATAATAATTGAAAGTTGTTTTAATAGTAATTTGGCTAAAACAATGGACTTATTCCAATTTTAAAAAATTATATTTTTGCGATAACATTATATAGCCAAATTCGCTTGATTACTTTATGAAGAAATCGTTCTCCATTGATAGTGTGATTATAATTGTACATATATTGTGTCTATATCTTACTTTTTTTTTCAAAGTGGACTTATACCACTATCAATTATTTCATATTTTAAAATTTATTATTTGCTAGCTAGCAGAGTTTATAAAGCTGCCATGCCACTACAGCAAGTAAATTCTCAAGCAGAATTTAATTTCTGTATAATATCATTCATATGGACAAACGAAATATTCACTAACAACTTTTATTCAGTCATGAGTATTCAATATGTAATGTAAGTCTTTTTAGAACGCTACAAAATATAACTGTGCAGTTTTTTAATAAAAACTTGAAAAAAAGTTACATCAGACACAGAATATCCTTAGTATTCTTTTCTGTTTTTTTATTGTTTTGTGAAAAATACTGTATGTACTCGTATCCTAAAAAATTAAAAGTTTATTATTAGATTTATAACCGAGGAATGTGTCGGTCTTTTTTATCAAAAGAAAAACTATAAATAAAAGCCCCATGTTGGTGAAAAGATAAATTTTTTACATCAACTTGCTTACATTTTTATACCCTTCACGAAAAGTGAAAATGAGTTTATGAAAATTTGTTATTCTGTGTGTACTTTCGTTTTAGGTAATAGAACTACGAATACAAATATCTTATTGAAAGAATACTTTTTTAATTTTTGCCGTTAATTAGAAATTTTTTATTTAATTTTAAATATTTATTTAAATATGTTATGCTTAAAATATTTTTGTAAACATTTTAAATTGAATTAAATTTGTTTTAAACTACTATTGGATATCTTTATTAGAATTTGTTTTTATATTAATTTAAAAAATTAGTGCCTGCAGACATTTTACTGTTTTTAAAAATAAGTTTCCCATAAAGGATTTTTTCTCAGATCTTGTTAATTTGAATTTCCCAGCCTGAAATTAATTATTTATTTAAAATTTTTTTTGTTATATATTTAAGGAAGTGCAAAAATAAAAATTTGAAAATTTGGCTAACACATTGCACATGTATGTATAAGAACCGCCGTATCAAAACTTAACTTATTTATTATTATTTTTTTATCTCAAATTCGTCACACAAATACAGAAAAATGGACTTTAATATAACTAAACGCTAGGCAAAATGATTTTTAATAAAATTTTGGTAAAATTTTCAGTAAAAACTTTCATTCTTTTAAAATTGTATTTGAATTAAGATGAAATTGACAACTAAAAAACAAACAAAAATCATACAAACAAAAAATAACAATAGCCTTTATTAGCTGACATTTAAAACAAAAGTTCTAACAACTATCTGCCCATTCAATCATGATGAAACAAAATATTTATTTACAACATTATGCCATCTAGATATCTTTATCTGGATTATTTTACTTTTGTATGAGTTTGTAGCAGCTGTGAACAGCATTGGCATTTTAATCTTTTTATATCTACTTTTTTTACTCGCATTTAGCCTCGAAATTTATGGCTTATCTTTTAGCTTATTTCTTAGTCTTTTTTCGTTTTCAAAATAGCCTTAAAAAAGCTAAATTATCTATATGTGTGTAATTCTTTTATTTTGTTTTTTATTGAAAACAAATTATACATAAATTAAGGCTGAAGAAAATTATGGTAAGTTTCGCGTTTTTCTTTTAAAAGGAGCCAAATGAGTTTGTTCTGTAAACTAAAAGCTGGAATTGTATTAAATGCACACTGTTGAATTGAGTTGCTATTACATCTAAATTTCCAGAAAAAGTCGCATTGCTTGTAGCAAAAAATCTTTACATTTGGTTTAGATGGCAAAATATTACTGAACATTTTTAAATGTAATTTGATGAGTTGGTCAGAGGAAATGTAATTTCAGGAATGAAAAAAGTATTTGGTTGCTCCTTATATAAATGTGCTTTATAGGCAGCATGTACTTCATATCGTTGTTTCATTTTTCAAGTCAAAATTATTGGAAATGGCTTCATAATGTTGCTGAAAACTATCATTAAAAAATCTTTTCTAAAAAAATTTGTTCTAAAGAATCCGTATAAATAAAATATCAGACGTTCCTGGATTTGATGAATTTGGTATTAAATTTTCTGGTACCCTAATTCTGCTGTTCTACGATTTTTATTACGATAACGAGAGTTAAAGATCCTCTAAACCAAAAAATCTCATTGAAATCAAAGTACTAACTTCTTTGTAGTGCATTAGCTACTCTTTAACCCTAGAAGTACTTCCCGTTTTTTAATACACTAAGTACTTTATTTGTCGAATCGGCGAGCTCATTTTTAATCCGCCGCAAATCCAACAAGTAACGTAAAAACTTAATATTAAATTGTTTTTTGACATTTTCAAAAAAGTAAAAACGATGGGTAAATGATGCTATTTATAGCCATGTGTCAAAATATGACTATTTTTTTTTAATTTTTGATATAATATATTGTGTGTCAAACTCTTTGTTAAGCAAAATTTCTTAAAGTATCATCTAAAAACGATTATTAGCTTAACATGTGTAGAGTAACTCATACTTTAAAATTTTTAAAGTAGGTAAAAGATTATATTAAATTGACGATTTCTTTTTTATTTTGTGTTTACACAGTTTAATACAAAAAATCAGGGTAGTAAAAAATTATGCTAGCGAGCACATAATAAATGGTTATGGTCGCGAGCATAACAATTCGGGATCGTGCTTACGAGCACAATTTGAAATTTTTATTTATTATGTTCGCTCTTAAGCACGAGCACAAAATATTGCTAGTACAAAATAAAACTCATAAGCACTGCTCGTGCTCGTAGGTATATCGCCTTAATTTATTTTTACACCTGCATACATACATATAAAATACAAAATGTGGTATATGCGATCCAAATTCCAAAATTTGGTATATGCGATCTATATACCACAAAGAAGTTGCTATATCACTTTTGGGGCATGCCCACTTTTACCCCCATTTTTTGCATATCTGCACTATGTTTCAAAAGATTTTAAGAAAATTTGTTATAAATATAACAAAATATAATTCGAAATCTAGAATAATAAAATACAGATGAAGTTTTAAGGAGAGATTAGTAATAAACTTTTAATAAATATTCTGTTGAGATGATGCGACTAAAATTTATGAATTTGTACATGTTCAGGCAGTTATTTTTTAATAACTGTTTGAATCTATTTCAGCTAATTTGAATACATTTCTTGACTTTGACTAAAAACAAAAATAAAAAAAAATTTATTGCTGTAGATTTGAAGAAATTTCTTTAAAATTAACTAATACATTTCGTTAAATTGAATAAAATTTTTCAAATTAACAAAAGGTTTGTAAAATTGAATAAAAACTCTCATCGAATTGAAGAAATATCATCAAATATGTTAATAAAAAAAAGTAAAACAGTTATAACTGTTACTTGATGAATAATAATAAAAAAAAAACTTGCATTGTCAATTTTAGCATTGGTATAAGTTGAATTTTTTAAAGTAATTAAAAATATTCATAAAAATGTTTGTACATACATATGTATATACGGTTGAAAAGGTGGATAATATGAAGTGCTATAAGTGTAAAAAAGTGTTTTTTCAATATGCACTTTCTGCATATAGTAGGCTCTAAGGCTTTTTATTATTTGCTTTTACCATCAACATACAAACATTTTGTTATTTCCACGAATACTATTACTGAAAACAACCTAGAAGAAAACTCTAAAGTAAACTATATACTCGTATATTTGTCAACATGGTTAGTAAACTAAAGACAACCGGTATTATCCAAAAAAGGACATATTCGTTTAAGAAAGAAAAAAGATTTTTCCATTTAGATAAGTTCTATAAGAAGTAATGTTTCGAAAGTAATGAATGCTAATTCATGGGCATTAGATTCTCCAGAAAAAAATATTGAAACAAGTATTGAAGCGATTCTTCAGGATAACTGTTATTGGGCAGAAGTTGAAAGCCACTGGATGGTATCTACAAGCTACCGACTGGTCTTTGTATTAAGTGTAAAATTTACATCCGAAATAATAGATAAATTGCTGCAGTATAAAAATCCTCTCGGATATAAGCTGGTACTATGACGCAGTATTAAAAAACTACAAATCCTAATTTGATTTTTTTTAATTTTTTTAGATAAACATGGATTTTATACATTTGTACCCAAATGGAGAGTCTTATATATTAAATTTTACGCATTTTGCATAAAAGTTAACTATATATTTGAAGATCGCATCCAACAGAATTTTATTTAATAATATGAAAAAATTGGGAATATAAACCAAACTAAGTGTTTCTATCTACAAATTATTTTAAAATTAAATTAATATTTTTAATTTTTTTCTGATGGCCGTTGTATTTGTATTTTGTTTCTCTTACACAGATTTCATCATTGTAAATGGAAAAAGAATATGTAAAAGATATTCAATACAAGACTTCCAAAAAGTTTTATTACCGACAGCCTGCGAAAAAGAACCTTTTATTGTCATTTCAGTTTCTAAATATATATTTGAACCAGAAGAAATTGTGATATATTTTGAAGGAATACAATATCGCATGCATTCTGCGCTATATGCTATATATATTTGTTTTTAAATATTTTTTGTTTTTAATTTAAAGTATCCAAAAGAATCAATTTTGGTTTGGTTGCTTATTTAAAAATATTTTTATAATATTTCAACAAATAATGATTTAAGTAGTCTCCAAATTAATTCCTTAAATATAAATTTAAAGTAACTTTAATTTCATGTCCTTATGTTTAAAAAATATATTATTTAAAATAAATATTTTTATTAAAAATTTAACTGAATATGTGTGGAATAGACTTATAATATCATAAGTAGAATATACTCTGTAATAAGGAAAAAAAAATAATTGTGAAATGATAAATTGGTAAATTATTAAATAATTGTTTCAATAAATATTTTATATAAGATATATTTTTTGAATTATTTACATTTATGCGTTATAAATACAATAACAATACTTTTTTCTGCAATAAAATTTGATGTGTTTTTAAAACTCTACAATTGTTGCTTTTTAACGCAAAGAAAATTTAATTTTATTTACAAAATGTAATGCAAATACTTATTAATATATTGAAGAATTTTAATATATAAAATTTTAACAATTATGATGACGAATAATTATTTATTTTAACAACATAATTTTATTAAATTTTATGTTTTATTATGTACTTGTATTATATGTAACAATTTTATTATATAATATTTATAATACTTTGCGAATATACAAACATAATACTTAATAATTTTGTTTTTACGGTTTTTTTTTAACAGAAAAGAAATTATATATGTTTCTATTATTGTATTATTTTATCTGATTACGTTATCGAAGGCGAAATATTGATATTTTTTTTTTGTTTATAAAAACATCAACAGCATATATTTAATAATAAAAATAAATATCGTCAATTTTTACTACAGGGCTTTTAATTAAGTCAAATAAATAGACAGTTAAAATGAATAATTATTCTTCAATATGAATAATAAAAATTATTCAAATTAACAAAAATATTTAGTAAATTTGAATAAAAATTATTCAATATGAATAAAAATTTACTAAAATTATTAGTTAATTTAACTAATATTTGTATTCCCTTTGACTAAATTTTCTTTATATTTACACCTTGTTAAAAAAACGAAAATGTAATAGTCATATTGAAGAAATTTCTTCATTTCAACTAATTTACTAAAATTTACGACACACATGCGTAGACCCAACGAACAAATTTGTTAGTTGAAGAGTGACCTACTTTCCTTCAATTCTACACCCCTTTTTACGCTATTGAGTTAAATTTTTGGTTCAGTGTAAATCGTACATGCCGAATTTCATGGAAATTCATTGAAAAATAGTGCAGATATAAAAAAGTGGGCGTGGCCCAAAAAATTAAATAGCAATTTCTTTATAGTATGTAGATCGTACATACCAAATATCATAAAAATCCGTTAAACAATTTCATTGTCATGGAAAAGCATCAAAACTATTTACTTAATTGGGAAAGAATTATGTCTACAGAAATAATACTTGTCAGACACATGAAATTAAAACAAAAATTAAATAGTGCATTCCTGCCGTAGAACAGTACTTGTCGGACTTACTATAAAATGTCTGAAAATGTTCATAGTGATATCCACGGGCAAGTACAAAAAAAATTTCGTTTATTTTAACGTACATTTTTGTCAATATGAGTATAATTAACAGTCACTTTTACTGAAAACGAAATTTTTATAGAGACAATGGCTTGTATTTCCACTACTTGAGTTAATTTTTTTGGCTAGCAATAGATTTAATACTCAAAGTCAAAGTTGCTTTTCTCTGAATACTACTTACAAGTATATGTTGTTAAAATAAAATAATGTGAGCAAACTACTTTACACTTCAATAGGTTTAAAATACATTTTCAAACAAAAAATTTTTTGTTTGTTTTTGTAAAATTGTAATCGACAATAAACTAACGAATTCAAGTAATCAACGAATATTTCAGTTTACACTGCATTAAACAGCACAAGGTTTTTCCTTTTACTAAATTTTATTGTAAAAAAGTTTTAAATGAGATGATTTAGAGGCTACAAGTGCATGTAGCAACTGAATAACTTCCGAGAAAAAATTATTACAATATTTTTAGTTATTTTGCATAAACTTAATTGTTTAAAATTTTTCTATTTGATTTTATATAACTTCTCAATGTGAGCAACAAAGAAAAACAAAAATAAAAGAGTTCAAATCAAAATATAGTTTGTTTCAAGTTGTTTCTTATAAAAATATTTTAATTTTCATTTAGAATTTTTTTTACAACAAATTCAAGTCAAAGTAATAAAATTAAATTTTTTTATATTTTAATTTTTTGAATCTAAATACATATTAAGTTTTCAGCTTAGTAAAAGAAATATTAAAATTAAAATTTTGTTCTTTCACATTTTTGGTTGTTTGAAACGATTGCACAAAATGAAAGTTTTTCCTGGTGCTTAAAGTTTCATGGTCCAGATGCAATCGTATCTAAAGATAACAAGATTTATAAAGAAAAAGAGGAGGTTACGACTATATAGTTTGAAATAACTCGAGAACTACATCATCGATTAAATTGACGAAAATACTTAAGGATCAGAAATAAAATAACCTTAAAATTTGGTCTTATAAATTTTTTACTCCTCTTCTAGTTTGACCGATAATAAGTAAATTTTGTAAACAAAAATTAATCTCTTCAAAAAAAATTTATTTTTTCTTTTTTTTAACTCATTAAATATATAAATAAAAAATCTTACATTTCTCATTAATTTTGATGAAATGAGCCATATTTCATTAAAATCCGTTAATAAATTCAGAATTAATTCACCTATTTTACAGTAAAAATAGTTTTTGCTGTAAAATTTTTTATATTTTAAAATAAAACAAGTGAAAGACACTGTGATAGAGCCTTTTAAACTCTACACTGTAAATTTTTTAAAAAGCTTTCCAATTATATGAAAAACTTATTTGCTTGTTGATTGAAAAATAAATAATTAATTTCAGTTAAGGAAATTAAAATTAACGAATTCCACGAAAAGAATCCATTCCGACATTTTTATTTGTTTAAGCAATAAAATACTTAAGAGGCTGACAGACACAGAAAATTTCAAAATCAAATTATTCATTCATGATAGACACATCAAATTGATTGATATCAATGTAATTTTTCTTTGATTTTTTTAATTAATTGCACATCAAGAAAAAAATAAGATGTTGTAAAAAAAATGTATTGCTATTGCATGAAATATTGCTAAAAGAGCTCAAACTAAGTTCTCCTGCCGATTTTCGTAATTTTTCTTTATATGTTTCTAATAGAATTTGGTGTTTTGAATTTTTGCATTCTCTACTTTTTACATTCCATACGGTTGGCAATGAGTAATATACTCTATTAATTCTATTATAAAATTATAAATCAAACTATTTTTTAAAAAACACGCACACACCCTCATGATTTACGTTGAATGATTGATCGTGTGTCAGGCACTTTACACTCAAAGTATTGAAAACCACACACACATATACAATTTTTTACGTTTCTTGTTTGTGGGTGCAAGCATTAAGCATGTGGCAACTTAAAAATTTCTATAAAAAACAGCAAGAACGAAACAGAAGCAAAGCAAATAATATGGAAAATCTGAAATATTGGTTGTATTTTTAATATTTCTCTGCTATTTGCTAACTCATTGCTCTCGTTTTCTGCACAGGCACTACGAATGCTATTTCTGTTAAAAAATTTCAATATATTTTTTTCTCTCTTTTGTAGTTTAGACAAAATATGCAAAACTTATTAAAAATCTAAAATTTCGGTTGTATTTTTGATTTTTCTTGTCCATTTGTGAACCGATCTTTTTGATTTTATGCACAGACATTACGATTGTAATTTGCGATAAAACTATGTACCATGTTTTTTTGTCCGTTCTCTTTTTTAGACAAATACGCAAAAATCCCAATAAAAGTGGTTAAAAAAATGGCGGTAGTGGCGATTTTTGACTCATAACTGAGCTATTTGTAGACCAATCTAGCTGAATTTTAATAGCAATAATCTTACAGAAACAACTGACAGATTGGTGCGCTAAGCTTTTTCTACGTTGTCTAGGGACTTCAGAAAGTTGATTTCTACGACTTGACGGATAGACAGACAGGCGGACATCGCTAAATCGACTCCGCTATATATATAGGATGTCCGATGTAAGGTGTAGAAATTACAAGCGGAATCACAAAGTTCTTACTTAAAGTGAAGGGTATACAAATAAAACTTTTATAAAACTAAACTACATATTTATATTCGCATACACTAGTTACATTAGGACCAATAAAATCACCGGTAGTTACACGAAGTTTATGCACAAAAACATTCAAGCCAACAAAGTAACAGTTGGTGAGCTATAAACCTACAACAGAAATATAATTGTGAAAAAACTGTAGAAATTATGAAATCATATTAAATATCCACCAGATTGTTGCTGATATTATACGAGTAATTGCAAGACAGACTGAGTGGCAGAGCGATTGATTCACTACTCACTTCCGTTGAAAACTTTTTTCACCTGTCAAATCATTGAATTTTATGGAAATTATTTAATTTCTGCAGGAAGTGATGATCATTTAATATTTGATTCATATTATATGCGCACAACTTGCAACATTTTTATAATTATTCATTTTAATTAGCTGTTTTATAGAAAATAAAGATTGCAAATGCATTTTCACAATTTATTGAATTGAATTGAAGAAGTGCAGCAGTCGAATGGCCGTATGTGTGTACCACATACGCATAGGTGTGATATTCATTACATCAAATTTTATTTTATTCATGTTTCACTTGAATGCAAAACTTTTTTTGTTGGTTAAATTTTAATTTGTGGCTCTTTTATATTTTTTAAAATGGCTCGTATTTTATTTCTCTTTGTAATAAATGGGTACCTTAAGGCATATTATTTTAGCTTCTTTTTTATTTGCTTGCTTGGTTCTTTGTAAAAATCAATGCATATTGTTAAGAAAGCACAAATAATGTTTTCTTTTTTGTCTTAAATATCCTTGAAATATATTTTTTTGCTTTCTGTGTGTTTGTATTTTTCTTCTGTATGCAACAATATTACTTAGTCCTCATAAATATTTTCATTATTATTGCTATATGTGGGCTTTGTATTAAAATCGAAGAAAGACAGATTAATTTATTCAGCATCGTCGTCTTTTTCAATAAAATAAAAAATTTTCCGAAATATTTTTTTCATTCTTGAATGTATTTATCAATTGAACTTATTTTTCTGCACCGCAATAAAACTATGCGCCAAATAAAAAAACTTGTATTGATTAAATTTTTAATTGCATCAATCAAACAATCAATATAAACATTTCTTTAGTTTAGTAAAAAAAAAAAAAACTAAATATTTAATTACAAAATTTAATCAATATAAAAGCTTTTTTAAATAAAATGTAAAAATTGTTTTTAAGCACTTTTTTATTGCAAATAATTTTAATATCAACTTTTACTTTAAAAAAAGTTGCGTTTAACTGTTTTTAAGTTAAATAAGATGTTATATTTTGTTTCACATTAATTTGAAATTTTGTTGAATTTTTGTTGTTGCTAGTGATATCAAAATGAAAAAAAAATTACATTGAGAGAGAGAGAGAGAGAATATTTTTGAATGTACTATGTAAAAATCAAACAAAAAATTTTCAGTATTTCGAATTCTATGAAAAAGTTTTTCTTGAGATTTTTTTTTTTTTTTGTTTTGTAAAATATGAAGTTTTTTGAAGAGCTTGTTGCTTCACCATAAGTTTTAAATTACTTAACGGATTTTCTTACAAAATCTAAATTGTATTAGATTTATTTTGTTTTCAAACCACTTTTTGGTGCTACTGTTATTTTGCGTGTTATTGAGTAGCGAGTTATAAAATAATAAATATTTTTAAAATTTTTTTCAAATTTGCTAAAAATAAATTGGTTAGTATTGGGAACTTAGTCTCTTAACAACATAAAACAGAAGTATTATAAATGAAAACATAAATCATCACAATCTATGAGTAAATACTGTTCTGTAAACCGAAATTGAAAATAATTTTCGATTTAAAATCGAATGGATAATTATTGTAATAAATAATTAAAGAATATGAAAAAAGAGCTATTAACGCACTAACTTTTAAAAATATTTTATTTATTTTAGCTCTTTAATACATTTAAGTTTAAAACTAGTTAAATTTGGCTTTGCCGAATCTTATATACACTTCACTGTGTTAGCTAAATATTCATATATTTAATGTCGCCCATTCTGTTTAAATATTTAATAAGACTAATAATTAAATTATTGCTGAAAATAATTTTTTTCAAACAGGTATCTATTCTGCATACAGAATTTTTGCCAACAATATTTTTAAAATGAAGTCAGTAATGTCTTGTCTTTCGTAATGAGTTTTCAGACTTAAGTTGAATGACGTCACCGATGTTGCTTAAAAAAAAATTCAATGTATTTTAAAGTTTTGTGTAAGTTTATTTCAAATACCAATTTTTTAAAGGGAAGCATTTAAACTGTAATTTAAGAGAGTAGTTTTAATCCCTAATAATCGATGGAACCGCATCATCTCGATCTTGATGTATTTTTTAAGAAAAGAAATATATTAACAAAAAAAAAATATTAAACCTTAAAAAGTTCGTCTTCACTTCTGTCATTTAAAAATCTATAATCTTATATTTAGTTGCACAATTATTATTAAGTTAAATTACCATCTAGCCTCAAGTAATTTTAATATTTATAATTTACATGTAATTGAAAGTCATTTCTTTATTGAATATTTCTTGCACACATTTTAACATTCTTAACTCATCATATATTTTTACACTTGTCCACCAATCAAATTCTCTTGTAATGACAAATTATGGAAACTCATACATAAATTTGTAACTGTTTATTAATCACACTAATAATGTAGCCATTGTATCAACAAAAAAAAGACAACAAAATTTCAAAAAATGTCTCTCTATTTCAAAATATAACAAAACAACAAAAAAATCTACCAATCGGCATGAGTTATAGTTGTATATGTAAAGAAACTGCTTTTTATTATACTAAAGCTCTCTGAGAGCGAGAGCACATACGCAGTTGATATTGCCACAGGGAGAGAGAGAGATCTCCCGCAAACAAATGATTTGGAACAAATACACAACAAAGAACGAAATCATGCAAAAATGGCCTCTCATTACAAAAAAAAATTTTAAGTAAATATGGTCAAGCACCGTTATCCAGAAGTCATTTTTTATATTTTTCCACTTGTGGCCAATCACATTTATTTGTATGCAATAACAAATTATGATAAAATTTTAAGAAAGAAATAGATACTTACAATAAATTTTTTAAATAAAAAGAAATTAAATTCGTTGTTCCGAGTCTTATTACCCTTCAGCGTGTTAGCAAAATATTCAAATTTTTCACTTTCTACATTCTTCTTAAATATCAAAAAAAAAATTATACAAAAAATTAAGTGAGTGAAGATAAATATGCCGAGTCAAATATTTTTTAAGTACCCCTTACGTATTTGTAAATATATTTTCAGTATTAATGTCATATTTATCAAATACGTCTCTTACGTCACTAAATTCTTTTATAAATATATAATTTTTTAGTAGTATACATACATAATAGTTTAGCGCAGATCTACATATGTAACCTACCGACCAAATATTGCTTTGATTTATTTTAGCAGCTTCCAGATGAACCCCGAAATATTGCGGGATGGAACACATATCATTTTAAAGATTTTTTTTTAATTTCCATATACTCTAGTGCTGTTATTCTGAAAAGTTTTGGCAATTTCCGTTTTGCATCATAAAGTAAAAACTACTAATTATTTCGTAAGTCTTAAAATATTTCCAGAAAGCTTAGAACCTACAGATTAAATTCCTTTCGGTTTCATTAATTTGAATTAGCAAAATCGATATGTGTCCCATTCAGTAATCTTGTATTATTCGTTTGCAAAGTACTAAAAAAGAAATCAACATACATATCTATGTATGTCATAAATACTGAAAAAATATTTAAAAGTACTAAGAAACGTAAGGAGTTACGTTACAAAGCAAAACAAAAATTAATGAAAATGTGAAATATCGGTTGCATTTTTAATATTTCTCTTCCATTTGCTGACCGATTGCTTTCTTTTTTTTTGCAGAGACATTACGAATAATATTTCAGTTTAAAAAAATGTCAATATATATTTTTACGTTTTGTAGTTTAGACAAAATACTCCAAAAAAAAACAAAGCAAAAATTAATGAAAATCCAAAATTTCGGTTGTAATTTTGATTTTTCTGATGTATTTGTTAACCGACGTTACTTGTGACTGTGACTGTTACTTGTGATAAAACTTCATACCAATTTTTTTTGTTCGTTTTGAATTTTAGACAAAATATGCCAAAAAACCCACTTATAAAAATGGTCAAAAATAGATGCGGTTTTTGACTCATAGTTCTGTCATTCATGAAGAGATCTGGCTGAATTTTAATAGAAATTGAAAAAAGGAAACAACTGACAGATTGGCATGCTATACTTTTTTATGCGTTGTCTAGATTCTTCTGAAAGTTGATTTCAACAACTACACGGACAGACAGACGGACATCGCTAAATCGACTCTGCTACTTATAAGGATCCAGAATATATATACTTTATAGGGTGTGCCATGTAGGGTATAGAAATTACAAACGGAATCACAAAGTTATATATACCCTTCTTACTTACAGTGAAGGGTATAATTAAGGGAACGTACCTTTCTAAGAGAAAAATTAAATTGTTCCAATATTAGAACACCGGGAAAAATGTTTTAGATATTTATTTTTTAATTTCATAATATTTTATTTTTGATACACAACTAATTTCAAAATTTTGTTTTCTCATATAATACCAGCACATTGCAAAAAAAAAAAAAGAAATTCTTCCTTTTTTTATAATAACTAATATCAAAATAAATTGATTTTAATTTAATATAATATTTTTGTAAAAAGCTTATTCCTTTCAAATATTTCATTTAAACGAAGTTTTGTAAAACATTTTTAAATTAAAATTTATTGCCTGCCATCATCATAGACAAATTGTAAGCCACTCACTTTATAACTTGTTGTGACAAGTTAATCTTTAAATAAAGCGAATGTGATTATTTTAAAAGAGAAGACAAAAAATGTTTTGGCATGCCTTGTCCTATTCTTATTTCATCAAAACAGAAATATGTATGATATTATATTAGAATTGACGTAAAGTAAAATTTTACAAAAACACTATCTAACTGTCTGCAATTCCTTACTTACACAGTTTAAATATATAATTATTTCGGTCCCCCTACTATCATGCTGTAATTTTATGTTTTTTAAATTTTTATAGCTGATTAGACAATATGGTGGCACATGGGTTGGAGGGAATGTTTATTTATTTAATTTATTGTGAGCCACTACATAATTTGTAACATTTTAATTAATTGGAAATGGTTTTTTGATACGTAAACAATTTTGTTTTAAATAATTAATTAATTTATTTAGAGTTTTTTGATTGTAAGTCTTTAGTAAACATATAAGCCCAATAGTAATTCAAATTGTTTACAGTTAAATTTGTGAACAAGAAGTTTTGTTACATGAAAGTCATTACAGTTGAACGCATTAATAAAATTTCTAAAATGTGAATGGAAAACTAATGCATGTTTGCGTAATTTTTTTTAAATGAATTTTTGATTACTCGTACTTTTTATTGTTTTTTTTTTAGCTTTTTGCACTAATAGTTCAAACACATATCCACTCGTACACCAAAGGGGAAGGACATAATAAATGATACTTAAAGCAAACCTACCATGTATTAATTTTGTTATCCTTTTTGCTTACACGCTCACACTTAAATTTAATACATACATAAACAGCATAAACTGATATTAACGGCCACATATTTAATGATGAAATTAGTTGAGGCCATTTAATGCTTGTGAATTAGTAAGCGTAATTTTATTACATTTAAATCTCACATAAATTAGGCAATGCTTTGATATTCTTAAATGCTTTTTGGCTTAAGAACGACTTGCCAGAACATTTAATTTTTCTCTTTTTATTCGATACAAAAATCTTACTTTAAACATAAATGTTGCACGTGGAGCTGTAATAAAATATTAAAATAAGAATTTTTTTTTTTTTCTTTTAATTTATTTGTAAACAAAATTCCTTTTATGTTTTTGTTTTGTTTTTTCTTTTTATTTATATTTTGGTTTGTCAAGGGAAATTTTATGAAATTACGTCTTATATAATCTTTATACTCTAAGGAAAGTTGCCACATACTTTTATACTTGTTACAACAACTCCTACGCCTAATTCTCAATAGAATAAATGATGCTGCTTTTTTAATGATTAAAATTCTTTTTTTTTTTTTTCAAAAAGGTTTCTCTAAAGTTCTATATATTCCCTCTCTATGCTTCATACCTTTACGTCCACTTTTCAACAAAGTAATTGCTATGACATTTTATATATTTACATATTGTCTATACTAATACAAAGGTCGCAATATAAAGGGTGCAAGTAGTAACTGTGGCATTTGGTAGATGTTCCATATATTTATACTGATTATTAAAAATGGAGCTCTTTAGGAAAGAACAATGCGTTAAAATTATGATGTAGTAAAGTAAAGTTAATGTAAATTTTGCGAAAAACGTTTTTTTCTGATGAAACGCATTTGCATCTAAATGGCTTCATGAATACACAAAATTGTCGAATTTGGAAAATTGTCATTCATTTTATGAGAAACATATGCAACTATGAATATTTGGTCAGGCCTAATTTTTCTGACGATAGAGTCGAACAGCATTTTTTGCTTTTTAATTGTAAGTAACTTTGTAATTTCTACACCATACATCGGAAAGTATACATATTCCGAATAAGTGATTTCCGTTTATCTGTCCGTCAAGCCCTTAAAATCAACTTACTGAAGTCAGTTGCTTCTATCTTTCAATTGGTATTGAAATTCAGCCTGATCGATCCATAAATGGCGGAGTATGAGACAAAAGCCGCGATTACCTCAATATCTTAGCATTTTTCTGAGTGGGTTTTCACCATATTTTGTGTAAACTACAAAACGGACAAAAAATGTTTTATTGGATATGACAGTCATAATACTTGGGTTAAAAGTCAGAACGATCGGTTAGCAATTGGCTTGGAAAAATCAAATATACAACTAAAATTTTGATTTTTCATTCATTCTTGTCTAAATTAAAAAGCGGACAAAAAAAGTGACTGGCAGTTTTGTTACATATGGAAAAAATGAGAGCAATCGCTTCACAAATGGTACAGAAAAATAACAAATACAAACAAAACTTTATTTTTTATTAATTTGTTTTAATTTTTAAGAATAATGTGGAAAATGAAAAACATGAATATTTGGGTAACATAGTGAAGGGTGTAGATACTTAGGATAAACAATGTTCATGTTCCATTTAATTTTTTTTTTTTTTCTGTGAAATTTATAATATACACTTTCCATTTTCCTAATTTGCGGTACTCGATTTTTAAATGATTAAAAAAGAAATTCTAAGGAAGATTTCCAATAGGAATCCAATACGAGTATAAATTTAATTTAATTTAAGTAAATTGCTGAATAAATATTTAATTTCAGATAAAGAATTTTAAGTTAAAGGCTCAAATCAAAAACCATCTTAAAATAATATTACTGTATTCGTTGTTCTATCACACAATGCACACAAGGCCTTATTACCCCATTCCATACTCATACTTTTTAACGCACACGACGTCCTAGCTAAGTTCAGGCCTTTTGCGCCAGTAAAAAGGTATGTGTATATATTTAAGCTTGTGATTTCTGCATGCGTAGCTGTATTACACTGTAGTGCCACTTGACATGTGTAGTGCCACGACACATAATACACACGTTTATATAAGTCCCACTGCCTGGTTTTGTGTTTGTATGCACAAGCAGTACGCACATGAACAGCTTAAACAAGAATAATAAACACAAGATTACGCCACGCGCATGATTTCCTGTTAGTTGACGTAGTTTGTCCACTGTAAGGATTCCAATTTTTCACTCGGATGATTAATTTCTTGATAACTTTTTGAAATATTTATTTTACCCTGTTTGTTTATTTATTTTTTTTTTTTATATAAAAAATATGCTTCATATGGAAATGTTATAATTTCGTGCGAATCAATGTATTTATTGTATGAGAGCTGGCAACCCTGCATTTAAAATCACAAAGAAAAACTAAATTTTTAAAATTTTTTTTATTGAGACTATTTTTTTAAACAATATAAGAATATACCGAAATAACAAATTAAAAATATTTAAGATTATAATGTAATGTCTTAAAAAAATTAAATAGAGAATTTATTTAATAGCACCAAGCTTAACAGTAAGAGAAAAAAAATTTTATAGAAAATTAACTTATTAATAGTATTTGCCTTTGCTCAAAAAATAGAACATAAAAAAAAACATAAACATGAGCTGTGCAGTGGGCAAATGCAAGCAAAGTAATAATAAAAAATCTACTGAGAAATTGTACGGAAATTAGTATATTTGTTATGTGTCTTTAATGAAAACCTATACGAGTATACTTTTACAGAGAGGATTTGTGACTTAAATTTCAAATAGTAGAATTTTGATAGAAATTTTAAAATTGAATTGGACAAGTTACAACTAAATTAATTTTTTCAATTCTTTACATAATAATTATTAGCAATCGCCGTACACAAAACTTGAAGCCGGGAGCAGTTCCAATCATAGAGACAAGCGATATGAATAAAAAAAAAGGAAATTTAATAAAATAACAATATAATGTAAAACAAAATTTTTTAATTTTTCTCTATCAATTTGTTTGCTCCACAGTTATGCTTAGATTACTATATTCAGTTTTTCAGCCAATAAGAACACAATTTGCTTGACGTCACTTGTGCTTTATGCGCAGAAAATCTAAATTTTGTGTTTGTATTTGATCATTCTTGCAGCTAAAAAATTTCCATTAAAAGCAAAACAAATTAATGAAAATCTAAAATTTCGTTCTAATTTTTGGTACCAGCATTATGACTGTTATATCTGACAAAACTGGTTACCACATATTTCAATCCGTTTTGTATTTTACACAAAACACGCAAAAAACTCAAACAGAAAATTGTCAAAAATAGTAGTTGTCAGTCTCGGGTTTTAATTCATAGATTCCGCCATTTATGAACCGGTCTGGCTGAATTTCAATAGCAACTAAAAATCAAAAACAACTGACAGATTGGTATACTATATTTTTCTGTACGTTGATTAGGGACTTCAGAAAATTGATTTCAACTACTACACATACAGACAGACGGACATCGCTTATTCGACTCCGCTATTCATAAGGATTCAGATTATACATATATATTTTACAGAGTAAACGTTGTAGGTATTACAAACGGAATGTCAAACTTATATATACCCTTCCTACTACCAGGGAAGGGTATAAAAATACCTCAATATTTTGATCATACTTAAAATAAAATTTCTCGACGAGTTGATTGCTCTTATTATGGTAACGGCAGGTATATAAAATTTCGATTGATATCATTCAATATTGGAGCTGAAAATTCAACTACTTTAGAAAAAATACAAGCTCTGCTTAACTTGATATTTTGTATTTACTCAGCTGAAAAATTTTTCTACACAATTTGAACTTTTCACATCATTGCAGTTGATGAAAGTAAACTACAAATGCATTATTTTTTCAAGTATGTAATCGTTTACAGGGCTTCTGTCATTTACTTGTATAGCCCAAACAAAATGATTTACAACTTAAATTGTAAAGAATGTTCCTTAACTTGTTAAAATGTGTGTATTTCATTATAAAAAATTTTAATGTGTTAGCACCTATTTTACGTCCATAATTAAGTACAGAAAGAAGCATTAACATCTTTTTTTATTATACTCGTACCTACACACTTCTGATGACGATGCCAGTATTTCATTTCATAAATACATACATACAGTTGTTGTGCGTGTAAATATTTACATTAACGGTTTAAATATAGATACTCGTATACGAGTAATTACAATTTCATTTCATTAGTTGAATGATGATAGATGTGCTATCACATTTTCCCCTTTAAACACTTAATAGTAGATGTTTCAAATTATTGCATCCTTGAATATCAAAACATACCATACACCACATTAAAAGTCATAATGATGTTGAAATAATGACACTTTATCAGTTGTTTAATGAAGTATTAATAAGTCATGACAATTTATTACACAAAATTGGGGTAAGCTGTGGGTGTCAGTTAAAGATGTGTGAGTAGTTTAAAAGTTAAAAACGAAACTTGGGTTTAGAAATTATAGGACATTTAAAAAATTTAAGGTCACTGTGAGATTCTACTTTCTTATTTGATACACAAAAAATATCAAAATTATTTTTTATATGAGTAATTTTATATTATTCACGTTTTAGCTCATATTTTTCACTTTCAATAGGTACATAACAATTCCAAATTGAAAGTCAGCCAACTATCTACATAAATATATTCGCTTTTATTATTATGGAAAGTCAAAAATATTAACTAAAGCGTGAATAATATAAAATTACTCATACTCGTACATACTAAAGGGCTGCACAAGCATACTTGAAAGCGCTTACAAGCACATTTTATTCTGAAATATTACACATGTTTGTAGTTTCCAGTATGCCCTTTATTACTCGTACATACTGTAACCTTTTTACACTATTGTAAAAACGATTCGTTTTTAGGTTCTTTATTTCAAAATAAAACACAAGAAATTCTCTTTTCTCAACATTTATTGTAGAAATACACTTTTATTTTAATCGTCACAACGACACTCTGTTCTTGTTCACTATTTAATGTCTGAACTAAAACTCATCGTGACAACCTTCAGCATTGCTTTATATTCCATTTCCCCTAACTCTAGAACCTTCTAGATTTATCTAGTAACAATACCAAACTGTAACGGTCATTTTAAATCTAGCCAACTCTACAGCACATGAAACTTATAAGACCAGCAAATTTTACGCGAGAATCAAACTAGTTTTGATTTTCGTTAAATTCACACACAACGGGTACGAGTGAAGTACATTTTTAACAGCATGATTTTTCGTAACAGTATATAAGACTCGGCACAGCCACATTTAACTTGTTTAACTTTCGTTACCTTCAATAGCTTTTGCAAAGACAGTTGGCCACTACAGCAGTTTGACTGTATTTTAAAGATTTCAATTTATCTTTGAACTGATGATTGAATTTTAGTTTAAATTAATAACTTCTTGACTTCGAGCTTAAGAGTACAACTAGCTCATAAGGGAACCACAGCACACATACATATACGGATTACATCAGAGGTCAAAAAATATCTCAATTAGTTAAGCCACAGCTACTACACTCTTAATATTTGTTTGAAATAATACGCGTTGGTAATTAATGTATGTGAATAGAATCTTAAAAAATCCAAGAGAACTCTAATTTTCCTTCTATTCTTTTACTATTTATAATAAATTTAGTATAAATAAAAACAAACTCTAGCAATATTTTAATTATATCTGCAAAATTATAAGTTCAAATTCACATGAAATTCATTTCCAATAGACGTTATGCATCCACAATATAACATATGTAACACAAACACATATACGAGTATATACAGACCTACAGTCATACATACATACATACATTCATAAAAATATAAATCAAAATTCCATTTCACACATTATGATATAAACTCTGTCTGTTGTTGGCATATAAAATTACTATTCTCTCAAACAGAATCCATGTTGCTGCATAAAAGAAAGTACAGCAAGTGTGATTGAACGAACGTGACTTTCCAAATAACTGCAATGATGTTGAAGGAGATAAATTACGCTGTGAGGGCATACACATGTACATTGGAAATACTATAAAGTGTGTGCGTATCAAAAAAAAATCAAACTGGTTTTCATTTTCGTCCGTCCGTCTGTCTGTCTCTCCGTCAGGTCGTTGAAATCAACTTTCTGAAGTCCCTAGGCCACGTACACAAAAATTTAGTACAGCAATCTGTCAGTTGTTTCTGTCAGATTATTGGTATTGAAATTCAGCCAGATCGGTTCATAAATGGCGGAGCTATGAGCCAACAACCGCAATTACCTCTATTTTTTTTTTAATTTTTTGAGAAGGTTTTATGCCTATTTTGTCTAAACAACTAAACAGACAAAAAACGTGGTACGCAGTTTTTTTTAAATGACAATCATAATATCTGTGAAAAAATGACATCAATAGGTCCATAAATGGCCGAAGAATATCAAAAATACATATAACCCAAATTTTAGATTTTCATTCATTTCTGCTTTGTTTTTTGCGTATTTTATCTAAATTAAAAAAAATGGTTTTTTTTTTTGCATAATTTGTCTACAATATAAGATGCACCAAAAAACCTGGAACCCAGTCTTATATTGTCTTTGCAAAAAATTAAAAAGATCGGTCTGCAGATGGACAAAAAAATCAAATATACAGCCGAAATTTTAGATTTTCACTTTGGGAATTTTGTCGAAGCTGCAAAACGGTCAGAAAATATATATCCAATTTTAACAGAAATAGCATTCTTAATCTCTCCGCAAAAAAGGAGAGCAATCGGTCAGCAAATGGCAGAGAAATATGAAAAATACAACCGATATTTCACATTTTCATTAATATTTTGCTTTTGCTTTGTTCTTTTGTGGAAATTTTTATTCTGTCATGTTCATAATGCCAAGTACACACAAACACGAAAATTAAAAAAGTGTATGCATGTGTGTGGTTTTTATTGCCTTGATTAAAATAGTGCGAATACAGCCATCTTTATGAAAAGAGAGTTCATTAGATCTTTCTTGATAATTAAATATGTTTGACTTAAAAATTTTTACAAAAATTTGCAAAATTAAATGAAAATAATTTTTTTTTTGTTTTCCTATTGAATAACTTTCTTAGAATTTCTTTTTTTTTTAATTTAAAATTTGAGTGCCTGCAGACATTTTATTGCTTTTAAAAATGAGATTCTCAAACAGGATTGTTTTTTCGAACTCATTAATTTTAGTTTTTTGAATTGAAATTAATTATTTATTTAGGATTAATAAAAAATAGGTATTCAAAGAAAATAATTTTTATCAATATTTGTCATTTCTTTTTTTATTTTTTTATAATTTATAAGTTTATATGATTTTTTTATTGAAACAGTTAATTTGTTAAGTTGAGGTCGTATTATAAAAATCTATTTTTATATCGATATTTCTCTCTAATAATAAATAAATAAATTTTTATATTTAATATGACCTTTAGCTTAATAAATTAGAAGTTTCAGTTACATCATTTTTTGAAGTGAGTGAAGTTAAATATGATGAATTTAATGTGTTTTAACGTAATATTTTTTCAATATTTATGACATATAAAAAATATAAGTACACACTCGTTCATTACTAAAAATGTGCATAAATACGTTAATTCTCTAAGATTCTTACTAATTTACAAGCGAAATATAGAATATTTTGGGATAGGACACATATTATTTTAAAGAAGACATTAGATTTATAGATTAAATTCTTTTTTGGTTTCATTAATTTGAATGTGCAAAATCGGCATTGGTAGCTCTGCAAAATGGGTAATGGTAAAAATCTGTAATAGCAAGACTACTAGGGAATATGGAAATTTAAAAAAAAAATCATAAATAATAGCAAATTGTAAATAAATAAAAGTTCGACTTACGACAATTCTACCATTTCTACCTCAAAATTAATGTTTTTATTTATTTTTAATTTTCCCGCTAAGAAAAATAAGCACTAAAGAATCACAAATATAAGTAATGCACAGATTTGACAGATGTTGCGCATTTCCATGCAATAATGAATATAAAACATTGCCAAAACTAAGTCTACTATAGCGGTACTCAGTGTTTGATTCAAATGGTCTTGCGCCATTGCAAGTGCAAAATATCGTAGCTTTTACTTTGCCACCCAACAACTAAATACACACAGTTGCACTTGCTACATTATTGCGTTTGTGCAATACTCAAAATGCTATAGTTCTTTATGTTGCGTGTATTGCAATATCATTACCAATGATGTTGATTTGCACAATTTAGAAAGTAGCTTGTTGACAGAGTCTCAAAAAGATATTTTTTACAACTAAATTTATTACTCGTAAGTAAATTGTACTCAAGTTCCATTAAAATCGCTAAATTCATTTAAAGTTCGCATCGTGTTGTTATCACTAACACCAGCTGACACTTGTAAACAACAACAAAAAATATATTAACTGGTGTCAGCTGTTTTATATGTTGCATTGAATATTGCCACGTTTGGTTAAACAGCACTCACAATTTTAGTCGAAAACAATGCAATTGCAATGGGTGCAATTTTTAAACGCACCAAACACTGAGTTCCGCTTATGTTTGTGAACATTAGGCATTGTAGTGTTGCCTTGCAAACTGCGCTTATGAAGTCAGCCACTATTTCCAATAAAACTGCGTACTACGTTTTTGGTCCGTTTTGTATTTTAGACAAATTACAAAAAAAAAAAAAAAAAAAAACACAAACCAAAAATTAGAGGTAGTAGTGGTTTTTGACTCATACTCTGCCATTTACCAACTGATTTGGCTGAATTTCAGTAGCAAGTAGAGGACAGAAACAACTCACAGATTGGTATGATAAAGATTTCTGTAGATCTTCTACGGACCTCAGAATGTTGATTTCAACAAGCTGACGAATAGACGGACATCGCTAAATCAACTCCCCTCGGATCCAGAATATATACACTGTACAGGGTGTCTCATGAACTTTGCAGAAATTACAAACGGAATAACAATGTTATACATATACGAGCATGCCCTTCTTACTTACATTGAAGAGTATAAAAAGAATTAGCGAAATTGGTGGAGTCGTTCTTAAGTTTTACATTTTTTAATTAATTTTTATTACTAAAAAGATTCAAAAATGTTTTATTTTTATTCTGGAAAGTGTTGCATATTTAGACAAACAGTTGATTTAATATTTGCAGGGATTTAGTTTGCACTGCAAGGTCTCTAGGGATATTTATACAATTCTGTGAATTAAGCATTTGCTGGTAATTACATGTTGTTGGTAAACTTCTTTTGCTACTTGTGGGGTAAAAACATTATGCTCTTAATGTTTGAAATAGTCTTGTTTCCTTTTTTTTAAACAGGAAAATTAAGAAGTTATAACTTTACTTCTTCATTAAATGTTTCTCTTCTTTTGTATTCTCCTAAATTTGCACATTTATTTTATTTAGCTTGTGTGACTTGCTAAACAAACAAACTTTTCTATTAATTTCCGTTGCAGTAAAATCAAAAGTAAATTTTGTACGAGTATATGTAGAGCAACAACATAATTATTTTGGTTTCTTTACAGAAAAATAAATATGGGGGAACAAAATGGAAACATTTATTTTCACTTTGTTTTTATTATTGTGGTCGTTATTTCATTTTTGCTTACATTTCAGCTATTATTTTTTAAAGTGGCATAAGTCCACTTTAAAAAATGTGTTAGCGGTAAAATTGTGATTCGTAGTTCGTATTAGTTCATTCATTTAGTTTATTTGATCTCTTGTGTCTTTGTGTCATTGAAAGTTCTTTATTATGTAAAATGATGTCGAATAGGGTTGAAAAGAATTTTTTAAGAAAATAAGCAAAACAAAATTCGAAAAATTTTAAATTTTGTTTTCGATTTCTGTTTTAACAATTTAATTCCAAATGTACTTTAGTCACAATGGCTAAAAAAACTTAAGGTTTAATTTTAAAATTGCTTAAAATTGACTTTTTAACACGCATAATGTATTTTCTCTTTTGCAGTTTATTTGTTTTAAATAGGCAACTTTCGTTAATCGTTCATTTAAAATGAAGAGCAAGTAAATGAACTATAGGAATTCAAAACACGGACTAGTTCGTTTAGTTCAAATAAGTGAATAAATAGTACAATGGGAATAGTTCGTTCGTGTACTACCCAAGACAAGTTAACGGTAATTTGAGAAAGATGGTGCCTATATTTTACTAAAATTACCAATAACTAATTTTTTTAAGTATTTAGACATATACCCTTTTCAAAAAGAGCATGTTTTTTTTCTTGTTTTTGGGTGAAACTAAATATTTAATTTTGTTCTTAAATTTTAGCACGTTTTTTTCTTAAATTGTAAAAAAAGTAAAGTAAGAGTGCGGTTTGTAAAAAATTATTTCTTTTTTTAACTGTTTTATCTTTCGATAGGTTCTCTTAAGTTATTCGAAAGATCATTTCCCACGAGTAGTGGAAGCATTTCAGTCTCATAGAACTTCTGGTAGCCCTCTTTTGACATACAGACAAGCTATTATGTGAATAATTTCAGAGATGCTAATTAGACTTGTCCGTGGTGCAGTTTTTTTTATTAGATTCACGTCTTTGCTAGATATCGGAGAGTTCAGTTCCAGTATTTTTAATGGAATGACCAGCACACAAGGAATGTATGGAATTTTTAAAATCAGTTCGATAAAGAGAATATTTTTTGTGTTTACGTTTCTGATACTCTTGTGTTACCAATAAAGACGTTTTCTTCCTTTTCTATAAATGTATAGGAATTTATACTTTAAAGTACGTTTCCATACATAAGGGCTGCTGTTACATTTTTCATTGTATGTGGTGTACATGGCAAAGAAATCAGTTAATGTGAAGTTTTGCAGCAAAACAAGTGACGAAAAAGAAGTTGAAAAATCATTACAACTGCAGCCTACAAAATCATAAATAGAACACAAACAAATATTAAACTCATAAACACACATAGCTACATCACAATGCACACTTGCCTGTCGCTGCATATTCTATACTCGCAACAAGCAACAGTCAAGTGGTCTATTACAATAGTGCATTCTTTTAATTTACACTGTGTTGTTTTTTCACTGCACTTGCCCATCTGTACGTAGAGCTAACACTTTTATCATAAACAAAGTATTTAAAGGTATATCATATTTCTTTATTTGTTCCCGTGACTTTAAATAGATTCATGATTACCTGGTAAAATACAATCTATTTATAATATAAGCCTAGTTAAGTATACAATTTGGGGAAACTGAGTGTAACTCTGAGGAAAAACTAATGAATTTCCGATTAGCGGGTAATTGGAAAGAAGTTGATCTTTGAATAATTTTTGCTGCATAAAATTCGCATCTAAGAAGCTTTAAAATGCAAATACGTGGTGAAAAATGACTTCTTCAGCACCACATATAGGAAATTTTATTTTTTTTTAGTGATTAAATTACACTTTGAAGATAATCACTTACATTATTTTTTGCTGGGGTGTATTAATATTGAATATTACACCTTAACTATAGGAAGTATCAAAGAAAAATGATGCCATATCTGCAAAGCCTTTGGGTTTTCTGCAAAAAACACCAAGAGTTGATGATGTCAAATTTTGTATTCAATTAGAATCAAATATTTGTCAGTTAAATGTGAATGCTATAAAAAGGTAGTGATCTGCTCTTTTCGTATATTGAAACAACATTCATAAAATGTACACAATTATGTATGTTTTTGTATGTAAATTATTACTAATGCTCTGTTTCATTACATTTAATTATTCTTATTTGGGTTAAGTAAAAAAAAATTTAAATAAAACTTTTCATTTCATCACTTGTGGTTTTGTAATCACAGTTTAATGTGATTTCAAATCTTCCAAGGTCAAATGTTGAATTTTTTCTAATCTGCATGAAATATTTTATTAAAAATTTTAATATTAGCACCGAGAGCAAAGTAATACATGGTCTATTAATGCTGACCTTATAAAACTTGTTGTTAAAAATATTTACAAAAACACGTTACCGACCTTTTTTGTGCTACAAATGGAGGGTTTTATTTAAATGCAAAGAATACATAAAATGCTTAATGGAATCCCATATGAGGACAATATTAAATGAAACTGTTTTTAGAATTATAAAGATAAAAAAAATCTATTTACATAAAAAAAAAAAAAAAAAAAAAAAACAAAAAAAGATTTAGATCTTAATAACTTATTCATAATAAAATTGATTGATAATTACATCAATACCATACGGAGAACTTTTGAGCATTTATGAGTAACGCACAGCTAAATATATTTCCGCAATTCAATGTACAAATATAAAGGGTGTCCCAACAAGAACGCAAGATTTAAATTAGGCGCCATTCGAAGTGACATTGTTTGACATTTGAACCAGTTTTTTCTTGCCTAGAATTGAAGAAATGAATGTGGAGGGCGCCACAAGTCATACAGCCAGAGAAACAATTCAATTGCGGCATCAGTCATTTCCCGGTCGTGTTATTTTGCGTTTTGGAGACCAGAATTGGCCGCCTAGATCGTGCGATCTAACACCATTAGACTTTTTTCTTTGTGTTACGCGAATAAGCCGACGACCACTCAAGCCTTAAAAAAGGAAATTGGACGCTGCAATAATGAAATACCGCAGCATTTATGCAAAAAGGTCATTGAAAATTTCATTAAAAGATCGCATGTGTGCCAGCAAAGCCGCGGCGGCCATCTGCCCGATATGTTTTATTCCATACATAACCTCATTCTGTCTACTTTACGATATAATAAAGTTTCCTGATTTTTTTTTTAATATCTGTGTTTTATTTAAAATTTAAATCTTGCGTTCTTGTTGCGACACCCTTTATTTTATCAAGATATGATCAAGCTTTTAGCTTACTGATGTTATTTTCGCTTTGAAAGTCATGCGAAAATAAAATTGCATATTTGGAATATGTACAATCACTTCGTTAATGAATATTCTTGAGAGAATGTTGTAATTAAAAGAGATGAAACCTTTTTTAATTTAATTTAGTATTTATCATTTCTGGAAAAGTAATATTTTGTCATTTTTTTATTTTTTACTCTTTTCTGTAGCGCTTGACTCTCACTTCAAAGTTCATTAATCACCCTTATCCTATTTGGTCTCGGCATCATCGTCATCAATTTTAAAGCAACATCAGTTTTTGTCATCGTCGACATCAGTTCACTTATAATTTGATATTTTCTAGCAGCTGTCATAGTTTGTTTAAAATTTTTAATAAAAAAAAAATGTTTTTTCAAGTTTATTTAATGAAAAACACAGCAATATTGATAGCAAACGTCATTACATAGTACCAAATAAGTGTCAACAGTCATCAATATGGAGAAACGATACTAGAAACGATAAAAATTGATATCGTTTTGTGTCGATGACACCAAATAGAAGAAGGGTGAATGTTAAAATTCAAAAAAGTAGCTTTCATTTCATTTTTTAAGTTCGGTAATGTTGAAAAATAAAAAAGAACCATTAATTTCATAAAAAGTTAAAAATTTACAATTCACTTTAAATGTTGCTATTATTTGATAATTAATTGATGCAACTTTGATTGATTAATTTCTGACAGGACACAAAAATAATACCAGACAGCAGATATTTTTGTAACTAAAATATTACTTTTCATGCTTTGAAAAATATACAGTGTTGAGAGAAAGAGATTTATCCGAAAGGTGGCGTCAACTTGACAGTCTCGGCTTTTTAAAAAATTTTGGCGGCCTCTTACTTTTGTACAACTTAATCAATTTGAAAATTTTTTTACTTTACTATGTTATTCACTATGCTACACCAAAACTATGCATGGGTTCTCATAGAGAACGGAAATATCTTTAGTTTTTTAAATCACTTTGTAAAGTGATTTTATAATGATAAATATAGTGAAAACGGGTTTGTTTCCAAGCAAATTTTTATTATTTTTTATTCTGCTTGAAAGGTCTAATTTTATTTTGCAAACAAGGCACACTTTTTTAAAATCGGGTAATAAAGGATTGAAGTGTGAAAAACACAATTTTTTGCCATTTATTTTAATAATAACAAGAAGTCAAATATTGAAAAAAATGGTCTAAAAGCTTGTGTTGGGAACGTACTGTGTAAATATTTTATTTTCTTTTTAATAAGTTTTTGTAATTACTACCGAGACATAATAAAATATTAAAGTAATATAAAATTTAATTGTTAATTGTAAATTAATTAACAAAATGGTCCATAAAGATATCCTATCCCCTTCAGTACTGAATAAATAACTTATGAGAATATCATGAGTAATAGAATAAATTTTAAAACCAACACAATTTCTGGAATTAAGCACAAATAAAGATTGATATTTTGTTAAACTTTTAAATTCTAAATAGAAATTATTACATTTTTTTTTGTATTCGTAAATGAAACATTAAATACTCAAATTCATTCATCGCAAATATCGTACTAAATACCAAATTCGTTAAATATCGATATATGTACTTGTTTTTTTGATACGAATTATTGTAATAAAAGTTACTGAATTGCACTACTAAAGGGTGTCCGAACAAGAACGCAAGATTTAAATTTGGCGCCATTCAAAGTGTCATTTTAATTGTCATTTGAACAATTGTTATTGTTTGCTAGTAGAAGGTACGAGGTTAGTAAAAAATGACCATGGACAGCGAAGAGAGTTCGTTAATTGGGTATTGGAGAGTCAACATGAAAATGCTGATTTTGCCGATAAAATCATCATCAGTGACGAGGCCCAATTCCATCTTGATGGCTTCGTCAATAGGCAGAATTGTCGCATTTGGGGTGAGGAAAATCCTCGAGTGATTCACGAGAAGCAAATGCATCCTCAACGTGCCACTGTGGTGTGGTTTTTGGGCTGGAGGAATCATTGGACCTTTTTTTATGAAAATGAGGCAGGTCAAGCGGAAACAGTCAATGGTGTTCGGTATCGTGAAATGATAACCAGTTTTTTCTTGCCTAGAATTGAAGAAATGAATGTGGAGCGCTTGTGGTTTCAACAAGACGGCGCCACATGTCATACAGCCAGAGAAACAATTCAATTGCTGTATCAGTCATTTATTTAAAATTTAAATCTAGCGTTCTTGTTGGGACACCCTTTACAGTGAACTCATGGGTCAGGGTAAACAGGACTTAATTTTAATAACAATTGCTATATGTACTGGGGCCATATCACAGCATTCTAAATCGAGTACTTTGTCATAGAAATGTTGTTAACGTGGATCACGGCATTCATTATCGCATTATACTTACTCGAAGTTGAATTCGATCGGTAATCTACTATCGAAAACAGATAGACTCTACTTTTTTAGTGGAAAACAAAACAAAGAAACAAAAAACAGGAAGAAGTAATTAAAAAAGAAAGTATTTTCGTAATATTTTCCACAAAGTAGTTTAAAAAACTTAATATGAATTGAAGTTTTGTAAATTTTTTTAACAAATTTGCAGCTCTTCACCTTTACAAAATATTAATCTTTATTTATGCTTAATTCCAGAAATTGTGTTGGTTTTAAAATTTATTCTTTTACTCATGATATTCTCATGAGTTATTTATTCAGTACAATAAGTACTGAAGGGGATAGCATATCTATATGGACCATTTCGTCAGACGCTACTCTGATTCCTCAGTAGATTACTCCCAACGTTTCTTGCAAACATTAGAACCTGTATATTGTAAAAGCAATTGACTAAATAAGAATTATTAATCAATAGTTAGATAAAAATTCAAATATTCAAACAAAAAACTCAATAAGCATTGAACTGAATAAATAAATAAATTTCCCAACTAAAATTTTAATATTGAAAACTATATATGTATTCTATTTTTATTCTTCTTTTCACTTTATTTATTTTTGGTTTTTCTTTTTCTAATTATCATATGCTTACAGCAATGGAAGTAGTAGTTAATATAAATTACGATCGAGTACCGTGATTCAAAAAATTTTAGCTATCAAAATATTTCTCTACACGATTGTGCACTCGTTATCGAATGCCATGATTTGTCCCTTGGTTGGATTTGCAGACAGTTCTAGTTGAAACCAATTTTTTATTATAATTAAGGCGTGGGTGTAAGTAATTGATATGTAGTGTGTACTTGTTTTTAATTAAATGCAATTACCTACGGTAGAACATTTTAATTTCACCATTTAATTTAAATTTTAAACTTCCATTACAACATTATTTAAAAACTACTTTTATTTTTCGTTGTCCGTATTTAAATTTTTTTTTTTGGCAATGAGCCAAAACTGTACTGTGATATTAAATGAAATTAAATTATTTAACACCGCACTACTCGCTAAATTATTTAAAGCAATTCAAAATAAAATTTAATCAACAATTTTTATGATCAGCCTAAAATGTAATAATAAAGGCCTTTTCAATTTCACAGTGATTCAAATGAAAATATAGAAATAATTTTTGCTGTAAAACACAAAAGGTCTTCAATATTTAAGTTGAAATTTTAACTTAAAAATTAAAGGCAACTTTTTTTATTTTTATATTAATTTGTTTGCGTCATAATAGATTTTTGAAAACTCTTCTAGTTGGAAATAAAGTGAAATTTCTTTTGTTGGGCTTCTAAAATTAAATTAAAAAATTTTATATAATTTTGGTTTTCTATTGAAACAATTTACAGATCCTTCAGCATAAAATTGAATTAAATTATTAAATGATAAAATTTTTAAGGGGGAAAACTTTTAAATATAAAACTTAAGCCAAGTGTCGAAGGATGCATATCAAATAATATTCTTTTGTAGACTGATTATTCAAAATCAGTCCTTTGAGCTCAATCTTATTATGTTGTGGTTGATGGCTTCTTCTCCCTCCTTATTCTAAATTTAATATTTTAAATTAAGCATAAAATTTTGTTTTAAAACTCGTTTGCTTGTGCATGAAACATTTTTTTTTTGATTCTTAAAAAATGTATTTATGTGATTTAAGAGGCTTTTGACATTACTGATTCAATTATAATTATTTGCAGAATTACATATTTTATAAAAAAATTTTTAAAGAAATAAATTCTTCTTCACTTCTTTTTTTTACATACTTTCAAGGACGATAAATTATGTAAGTGATGTAAATGATTACTAAGGCGTTAAGCATTATTTTTGACGAAAAAGAGAGAGTTATCAGAACGGTCTGTTTACTTACTTATTATGCCTTCTATTTTATTAAAATTTTACATATTTAAGAGTAATTTTATAATAAAAGGTGTCCCAACAAGAAGGCAAGATTTAAATTTGGCGCCATTCGAAGTGTCATTGTTTGACATTTGAACAATTGTTATTGTTTGCTAGTAGAAGGTACGAGGTTAGTAAAAATGGAGCGCTACACGAATGAACAACGCATTCTCATTGTGAAATTGTTTTACCAAAATGGTGAAAGTTTTGCGGCTACAATTCGCAAATTGCGATCAATTTGGGGTCACAATAATGCTCCAAAAGAGTTAACTGTAAAGAGATTAATGGATAAATTTGCCGAAACTGGGCTTATTAGTGATGTAAAGACAACAACGCGCCTTCGACCAGGTCGATCGACCGAAAATGTCGCAGCTGTACGTGATGATGTCGCTCAAACTCCATCCACCTCAATTCGACATCAAGCTCGGTAAATTGGTGTCTCCAAATCCACTATACAGCGAATTTTAACGAAAGATTTGCATCTTCATGCATACAAAGTTCAATTGACTCAGGAACTGAAGCCAGCTGACCATGGACAGCGAAGGGAGTTCGTTAATTGGGTATTGGAGAGACAACATGAAAATGCTGATTTAGCCGATAAAATCATCTTTAGTGACGAGATCCAATTCCATCTTGATGTCTTCTTCAATAGGCAGAATTGTCGCATTTGGGGTGAGGAAAATCCTCGTGTGATTCACGAGAAGCAAATGCATTCTCAACGTGTCACTGTGTGGTGTGGTTTTTGGGCTGGAGGGATCATTGGACCTTTTTTTATGAAAAAGAGGCAGGACAAGCGCAAACAGTCAATGGTGTTCAGTATCGTGAAATGATAACCAGTTTTTTCTTGCCTAGAATTGAAGAAATGAATGTGGAGGGCTTGTGGCTTCAACAAGACAGCGCCACCTGTCATATAGCCAGAAAAACAATTCAATTGTTGCATCAGTCATTTCCCGGTCGTGTTATTTCGGGTTTTGGAGACCAGAATTGGCCGCCTAGATCGTGCTATTTAACACCATTAGACTTTTTTCTTTGGCGTTTTTTGAAGTCGATGATTTACGCGAATAAGCCGACGACGACTCAAGCCTTAAAAGAGGAAATTGGACGCTGCATCAATGAAATACCGCAGCATTTATGCAAAACGGTCATTGAAAATTTCATTAAAAGCCGCGGCGGCCATCTGCCCGATATGTTTTATTCCATACATAACCTCATTCTGTCTACTTTACGATATAATAAAGTTTCACGATTTTTTTTTTTTAATATCTGTGTTTTATTTAAAATTGAAATCTTGCGTTCTTGTTGGGACACCCTTTAGTTAATTATTTGATTTAATTCAAGTCTCCTGTGTAATTTTTATTTATGAACGTTTACTTACGTACCTCTTAAGCGTAAATGGAAAAAAAAATTATTGCACTAAAAAGCTTATAAAAAACATGGAAGCATTTTTTTCTCTTTTTGGGTGACTAAAGGGGTGTTAAACTGAATATTATGTCTCTTGACAAATAAAAAAATTTGTTCAGAAGATTAACATTTTAAAAACATTCGTTATTTAGTTTTGTATTTCTTTTTAAAAGAAAAATTGAATTATAATGCATTAAATAGTCTTTTAAGGTCATTTTTATAATAAAATAATTTTCGTTCAAACACTACAACAAATAAAAATTAAAGCGCGCTTGGTTTAACAATTTAATATATTTTTGGGTTAAGATTTAATTATTTTATTCAATTTTGAAAATATAAAGGCTGGTTAAATTTTAAGGGCCGATGTTGAATGTGAACCACATCTAAACGTCAAGTTTTTTCTTCATTTCATTTGACATTTTCCAATATCAGACTAACTCAATTTGAACCATTTAAAGATACAGAATCGAGTAACGCGTTAAAGTTATTCAGGTTTATTATGAAAATGGGCGCTCAAATCAAAATGTATATCGTGCACTTCGTGATTTTTTCGGTCAATTTAATCTTCCAAATGTGCGTACAATTGGAAAAATCGTGCAAAAGTTTGAGCAAACCGGGTCTGTAGGATATGTGAAAACACCAGTGCATGCTCGTACTACAGAAAATATTGCTGCTGTTCGCGATAGTGTGGCTGAAGAGCTGTCCACCTCCACTCATTGTCGTGCTCAACAATTGCACCTCTCACGCTCGTCGTTGATGAACATTACGCACAAAGACTAGCATTTACATGCGTACAAGGTGCAATTGACTGAAGAACTAAAGCCTCTTGACTATTCCAAACGTCGTCAATGGTCAGAATGGTGGCAAGAAATGGCAACAGTGGATGATCAATTTTCGAAGAAAATCATCTTCAGTGACGAGGCACATTTTCCTCTCAGTGGATTCGTCAATAAGCAGAATTGCCGCATTTGGGCGAATGATAATCCAATAGAGATTGTCGAAACACCAATGCACCTTCAAAGCGGTCAGCCAGTTACTGTGAATGGTGTTCGCTATCGTGAGATAACAACGAACTTTTTATTACCCGAATTGAAAAATATGGATGTGGACGATATGTGGTTTCAACAGGACGATGCCACTTGCCACATAGCTAACGAAACAAAGGCTCTTGCGAGCGACAAATTCAATGGCCGTATTATCACATGTAGTGGCGATGTCAATTGGCCGCCAAGATCATGTGATTTGACACCGTTGGCATAGAACCTCAATTTTGCCTCAGAGTCATCGAACATTTGGACCATCGGATGGAGTGTGCCGCCGAAGTCGCGGCGGCCATTTCGCCGATATTTTATTCCATACATAATTGAACCATACCATATTATCATAATAAAAAGAAATGACAATAATTTCTTAAATAATTTGTGTTTTATTCTAAAGCAACATCGGCCCTTAAAATGTAACCACCGTTTACATTAAAATTAATGTTTCTGTGCCTCAAAGTAGAAAAAACTAAAAGTTTAAGTAGAGTTGTCTTAGTTCAAATTCAAATAAATTTTGGTAATGGCTGATATATTTGTAATAAAATTGTAAGAGAGGTATGTACGCTTAACTGCAACACTATTTTCGCTTAAATATATTTATCATAATCGACATACCGGTAGCGCAAAAGAAAATCAATTTTTTTATATACATAAGAACTTTGGTAGTAAATTCAAAAAAAAAAAAAACATCCGATAGAACTTTTGTAATTTTTTAACATATATAAATTTTAGCTGCAACTAAGTGTAATTTTGGGTTTTATAATTATTACATATCGGTGAAATTTTTCAGTAGAGGATGCAGCTTACGAATAATATAATAATACAGCTGCATTCGGTTACAAAATTTATAGAAAATCGTGTTCAAAGAATACTTGCAGACATAGAAAAAAAAACTAAAGCTCACGCTTTTAAAAATTAGATAAATATTGGTGTGTTAAAAATATGTTCTAAGCAAAATTGTATACCGAAATATTTTTGACCACGCGGTATATGGAGCCACGAAACTATCGAATATGTCCATACAAATATAGAACTGAAAGTTTTTACACGTATTTATTGTCAAATATTTAAAATATAACCCATCAATGTTTTTTAGCTTTTATACCATTTTTAACGTCAAGGATATACGAGTATGTGAAAGAGAATTGGAAAAAATATTGTACACACATTGAGTTTATTATAAGTCTTTTGTGTACGGAATTACTTTAAGAAAATTTACTTTTTTCACTTTTTTTTTAAATTTTTTGAAATAGAAAATTTTTAAGCTTGGCGTGTCCTTAACTAGATTTATATCAAATTAGGTCAAACCGTTAAGAATATCATATCCAATGATTGTACAAAATTTCATGAACTTTTTTTATTATATATGGCAAAGGCACTAATAGATGTTCCGAAACTTTTGAAATTTTGCATTTGATAATATTTTGTCAACGTGAATATGTGTGCTAAATTTCAACTCTTTACAATAGCTCCTTCTAATTATGGCCACGACACTGTACGCGCTACGTTCAGACTTCATCACGTTAGAAATCGTCGATAAAATTCATGAATAATGCTGGGAACGCAATTGGGACGAACGACGAATTGTTCGTTGCGAACTTTCGTCATCAAAAATGAAACACATTTGTGCATATAAAAGTTAACACAACACCGCCGTCGAACGAAATTCGTTGTGCGTGACGAATTCTGCGATAGATTTATTTCTATTTCATACGCCGACGAACGACGAACAAATTGATACAGAGTTGCCGTTTTTCCTTGTAGCTTTCAAGTATATTAGTAATTAAAATTAATTTTGACTTTAATAATTGTTTTATTTTCAATGTACATTATTTAAGTTATATGTACACAACTATTTACCATAAAATTGTTTTTTAATGGATTTTTATGTATAGAATTCTCAAGCAACTATTTTTGTTTATACGGTAACCCTATCAGCTGTTGTATGAAAATAAAATTGTTAACAAAAGAAAAATGGAAATTAATGAAATTATAATTGAAGAAGTTAAAAAATATGAATGCCTATATAATCTGGCATCAAAAGACTACAAGAACGTTCAGAAAAAGAATGATGTTAATTATTTCAATAATTTTCACAAAACGCAAAATTCGATTAATTGTTTAATAATGTTTATTTTCTGTCACGTACAGCAAACAACTTTATTGATAACAACAGCTGTTATTTATTCGTCATAATTGTGCGTCATGATGCGAATTTACGCAACGAACTCTCAGCAACGAGTTCGTCATGCTCGACGAAATTTGTTGTTCGTCCCAATTGTGCTCCCAGCATAATATTGGTGTCGTCATTGCTTACACTCGACCGTAAGCGCAACCGTGTAACTACTTCATAAGACTGTTTGGCGATGTTCAATCATAATCCGGAAAATTTTTTATATCGTTATCGTAGATGAGATACCACAATATCCTAGAAATCAAGGAACAATCAAAACTGGGTTTCAAGGGGGAACGTGGATTAAAGAATTCCAAGGTGGATAGGTATATCTTGCAGCCAACAAGGTAATAGCTACAGCCATCCAGAGAAAAAAATTACACCATCCGTTTTCAAAATGACCACATACGGTGTCAATAGTGTATCAAGTATGTGTGTGCTCATTTTGACAACCATACGGCTGTTGAAATGCCAACATACGTCAATACAGAATCTTGCCAACTAACCAACGATAAACACACATTAAAAGTTACTTCGCCATTTTAACTGCGGCTATTCAAAAAAAGGAAAAAAGAAACAAACTTATCACTACTAAAATCTGTCTAAAATAATTATTAATATGTTGTAAATACGAGCATTAAAAATTATTTAAAATTTTCAATTGCAGCATAATTTTTTACTGTATAAAATAAACAATATTTTCATTACTCTAATTTTAATTAGTCTAATAATAACAAATTAAGGAGCTTAACACTAAGACTTAATTTCCATAAAATTTATTAAAAATGTGTACCACATAGTAAATTTAATTGCAATGACATTTTAATTTTTTCTTTCTTAATTCTCAGTATTAATATAAAAATAATTAATTACTCAGATTAAATAAACAAAGAAAAAAAATTTATATGAAATCATAAGGGATTTCCGGCAATTGTTTGTAAATGAAGTGAAACTCATGAACTCTAATAATTTTTTTATTTATTGTTTTTTAAGAGAATTTATTTAGAATTAGTTTTTATGTAAGTGATACTATTATGTGCTTGTATTAATAATAAATTCGTTACTTTTTTCGTTGTTGTTACACAAGCAATTGCTCTGCAGTGTTATAATTTATTTATTCACATTTTATTTGTTTGCCTTTTTGTCTTAATTATATGTAGATTTTTATAACGAAATGTATTTTAATGCAATGAAGCTTTAACGAGATTTTGCCCACAGCAGGGATATTAAAAAATATAAAAAGAAATAAAAACTTTTAAATGAAATAAATCAAAAGCAAGATAAAAAGCTAGGATTCACATGGAATAGCGCACAATTTGCCTACACTAGATTTTTATTCATAAATTCTCTGAATTTTGTTGTTAATCCAATAAAAATTTCATTATTTTGAAACCAATAACATGTTTCATTAGACTAATGGAATATTTCATTATTCTAAGAAATACTCATTCATTTAATAAAATAATGTCATTCATGGAATCAATGAAATAATTTTAATGGAATCAATTGGTTGTATTTTTCTTTTAATATATAAACTATTTAACACAAAATTTACTTAATGGAAGCTGGTCCAAATAAAAAAGGTGAAAATATACAAAATGTTTTCTTTTTTAAGAAAAAAAAATTAAGTAAACTTTTTCGTGGAACCCATATTTTCCAAGTTATGGCCCTTCGAAGTTTTTAAAACTAAACACAGTCTTCGCTTACGAAAGTACATTAGTAGCTTTATTAGCACAAAGACATATTCATTTGCAAGGTAACAGCGAGAATACAAAAACAAATTATTTTACTTTGAGATGTCAGAATTATATGTGAAAACTTTAAAATGAACGTTTTTTAATCTTCCTATATTTGGGCGATAAGTTTTGATATATGCCAACAATCCCCCGACTGAAGTAGGTTGCAAAACTATATGTTCATGCAGAATATAATAAGTTGTATGTCACAGAACTCAGTTCTCATCGATGGCGAAATAAATCTTTGGGAGTGGGATAGCGATAGCGTTGTTGACTTATACAATTAAACTATTAAAGAAAAATAATAACAAGAAAAGCATGTACTTCATAAAAAAGGTAAACTTTTTTCTTTACATTAAATTTATTGAATCTTCAGAACTAAATTGAAGGTACAATAGTAATTTTGATTAAATACAGGCAATGCTAAACAAAATATTTTTGCTTTCCAAAAATTGCAGCTTAACACTTTTTTATACCCTTAAAAAACGACATCCTTCTTCTTCTCAAGCGCATGTCACAAGCTAAGATATTTGCATCACTTCCCTAGAAAAATGTCCATTTTATACAATTTTCTAAAAATGTATGCCAAAATTGTGTTGTCTCTTTGTGACAATGGATAAGTGGAAGAAGATCAGTTCTTAAGGTCAGCACACCCATGATTTGGTGGGAGCATTGTATCATCATGGTAATTGTTATTTTTGTATGGTAAGCATAAACTCTGCAAACCGAGATAAGTTATCATGTCCGATACCGTCTTCTGCTCCAAGCCCTGCCATAGGCTCTGATCAGCTATTTGCGAAGTTTTAACCACATCATCCACTTGTTTTGGACTTGGAAATATTTCATTTTAATGGTTTAAAAATTTAATGGGAATCAAAAATCAGGACCAATTTGTTGTTCAATATAAAACAGCATCAATACTCATTTGGTTATATTTCGTAAAAACCCGGGATATTACAGTGAAGAGCAAAGGTTTCTCAAAAATATTCGTATAATGGAACAACGTTATCAAGAAAGGTAGAATACACATATGATATCTGATTACTGCTGGAACCTTGGTCAGAATTTAAAAGAGGCGTCTCATTCAAGAAATTAAAAAAAGAAGATATTTAGGGGATTCAAACAATAGTCATAAAGTCATATTGAATAATGTAATTGTTAAATTACTTAAGCTAATTTTATATAAGAACCACTACAAAAGATTAGTATTATATTTATTCCAAGTTATTTAGAGTAAACATAATTTGGTGGTTTTCAGCGGGGCAAAAAGGGAGAGAGAGAAAATTAGAATTAACTATTCATTTTGATTCTGAGAAAAAGTATGTGGGATAATACTTACAGATTTTTTCTGAGCTTTTAGAATCAACAATCTTCTTTCCTTACACTTCTTTGTTGATTTGTATTTCACAATTTCTTAATTTATTTTGAGGTTTGAGATTTTTGTTATAAGAAATATTCATATTTATAAGTAATTCCCAATTTATAAGTTAAATTTGAGTTTACTCATGGTGTAAGAAAACCAGGTGACACTGAGACGCCAGCTGATTGAAACTCGTTCTGTCAAAAAATGTGTTAAAGAAAGATCAAAAGCAGAAAAATTTTTTGTTTCACATCAACCACTGGAAATAGTTTTTGACAGGAAGAGCCTCAAGAGCAATAACAAAATATATAGGCCTTTTATAATGTTGTTATTTTTGTATTTTTGAAGTTACCTGGTTTTATTGTACCATGAGTTTACTTTAATTTTAGATTTGACAATTTTCTCCAAAGTTCACTATTTAATTTATTTTTTTTTTAATTTTCCATAAAAGTTTGTGCTGAGAGCGATCGATACGGTTTATTTGCCGGTAGTTGAAAAGAAACTCAAAATTGACAAAAAGAGAAAAGTGAGGCCTTATAAAGGGTGTTTTTTATAGACGTATAGAACTTTAAGTTGGCATTACTGTTCAAGATGGCGACCGATTTAATAGCTGTCAAGTGATTTATTCTCAGTTTGGCTGAGCAATTCATCATGAATAGACTCACGCCTGAACAACGCTTGCAAATAGTGCAACGAGATTGCCGTTGTTCCCGATTTTCACAAGCGAATTTTGTTTAGCGATGAAGCGCACTTCTGCCGCATTTGGAGTGAAGCTAATCCTCAAGTGTATGTCGAAACACCGTTCCATCCAGAAAAACTGAGTGTTTGGTGCGCTTTATGGGCTGGTGGAATCATTGGTCCGTACTTCTTCAAAAACGATGATGGCCAGAACGTTACAGTCAATGGTGATCGTTATAGAGCCATGACTACTAACTTTTTCATTCCTGAATTGAACAACCATGATGTCCAGGAGCTGTGGTTCCAACAAGACTGCGCAACATGTCACACAGCTCGTGCCACAATCGATTTATTGAAAGACACGTTTGGTGACCGACTAATTTCACGTTTTGGACCTGTGAATTGGCCTCCAAGATCTTGTGATTTAACACCGCTAGACTACTTTCTGTGGTCATTGGTCTAAGCGGATAAGCCACAAGCGCTTGACAATTTGGAAGACAACATTCGCCGTGTTATTGCCGATAAACGGCTACAAATGTTGGAAAAAGTCATCGAAGATTGGACTACATCCGAGCCAGACGTGACGGTCATATTCCAGAAATCATATTTAAAATGTAATGCCACAAGATTATCTTTCGGATAAATAAAATTCATGTCAATCGAATAATCCATCGTTGTTTTATTGCAATTTAAAGTTCTATACGTCTATAAAAAACAACCTTTAATATTTTCGATAAAACTTTGATAAATAAATTGATAAATTGGTCGAACGAAGCTAATTTCATAAGACAAGAACAGTATTTGGCTTCTAGTTTGTAAATTTAATATTTAGTTATCTAGTACTACCATTTAGTAATGCTGAGATTGCTCACTTTTGAGTACGATAAAGCAAGCGAAATATAAGAATAAGAATCGCATTAAAAATAAAAAAATTAATTTTGACTTAAAGGAATTTTAAATATTATTTTTTTACCATTAAAGTTGAAAAATAATTGAATTCGCCGTGTGGAAAACGACATTATTTTCTTTAGTTTTTGATATTTCATGTCTTTTTTTTTTGATTTTTTTTTATAAAAATTATAATTATGATTCTTAATTTAATAAAGAATTATGAAAATTTTAAATTGTAAGATGTAGTTTTTTAACTGTTTTCTAGCTTCTTTTTTTCGGAGTAATTTAGTCTTTTCTAGCGTTTTTTTAAGGAAATGTTTTTTTCCTATCTCCAGGTAACGCTCTTCCCAATTAACATTTTGCTTTAAATCGTTTTGACTAACGCAAAGTTAAGCACGTGTGTTTAAAAAATCTGACTGGTGTAAGCAATTTTCAAATTTGAGTCTATTGAGTACTTATAACAAACTATTAAACACGGTAGAAAAAGTCTTAATTTTTGCGCACTTTTTGTTTGAAAAATTTTTTTAAATATCATAAAACAATATGACACTACTGGGAATCCCTCAATTGTTTTTTAACCAAAGTGTCATAATTGTTAACCCGCCCGTAAATTAAGAACAAAAGCTGGTAGAAAAAATGAGTGCTATTTTCATAAGTCCCAATTTACATTATGGGCATTTCTTGCCAGATATTTTTTCAATTCTCGTTTGTTCTTTCCTAAACCGTTTACATTTCGGACATTATTTTCAAGATAGAAATTTTTTCAATTCTTCTTTATTTTCGTGACGTGCTGAATTGATTTGTATGAAATTTAATTGAAAAGAACTATTGAAGCAAGCCATATTAAATTAATAATAAATTAATTAATTTTAAAAATTGATTTCTATAAAAACATGGGCAAAATTTATACAGTGTACAAAAATGAAATGAAGCAACAAGACGATTATTACGAAAAATTGAAAAGAGAGACAAAAAATGTCTAGAACAGACAGTTGTGTACTACACATCTTGCGAATTTGGCCCCTCGATTGCAAACTTCGTCTCTCCGAACAGATATGTCCATAATGTAAATGGGGACTTACCAGCACACTTCAAATAATCGCAAAAAAAACAAAAACTTTTATAAATATTTCAGTGTTGACCGGTGTAATATACTGCATGTTTTTTTATCTTATGTTTTCACAAACAGAACCCGAATTCGCAAAATAATAAATGAATGCAAGCGTTTTGTTTTGTAGTTTTATTTTCTTTGCGAAGTCTGAACAGCCCATTTATTTTTGTAAATATTTGAGACTTCTATACCAAGGAACGATATTGGACAATTTTATATACCCTTTACTTAAAGTCAATGTGGCCCTGACATGTATCACACCATAAAGTATCTATATTATATGAATCCTTATAAATAGCAGAGTCGATTTAGCAATGTCCGTCTGTCTGTGTAGTCTGCTATTTTAACTGAAATTAATTATTTATTTTATGATTTTTATTAAAAAAGAAAATTATTTTAATCACTATTTGCCATTTCATTATCTCTTTTGTACAATTTTTTAAATAATTATGTAGAATGTGCAAAATTAAAATATGAATATTTGGCTACTAGATTGAAGGGTAGGTACTCGTACTCGTATATAAAACTCGACACAGCTGAATTTAGCTTGTTTACTTTCATGGTTAGAACGAGCATAATTTCAAACAGACAAACTTTTCTAATAAAAAAGGCTAGCAGCACTATATTTTACATGTACTCGTATGTACATACCTTTATGTATATTAATGCTCTACAGTCTGCCTGAATGAGATACACTTATTGATGTCAGAGTTTCATATACAAACTTATTTTAGATAGCAAAACTCGTTCATTTTATTTCTGTTTAAGCAGCACCACAATTTTTTTCCCTTTCCATTATCGTAGTACAAGTGTATTCACTAAATGTTAATGTATAAGTATGTACATATGTATGTATGAAATGGATGAATTGCTTAGGGTAACAAACTGTTAAAAAAAAAGGAAATTGGTGTGGAAAAATTATGGCCTACTTAAATTGCAGGAGTGTATGTACAACAATTGTTTCTATAGGTTAAATAATTGTCGATCAACCACTTAAGGTATCAGATAGTTATAATTAACTTTAGTTAAAGTAACTGACAAAGTGACTAACAACTTTTTTCCATTATTGCAAGTTCTCAATACGATATAAAATTTGAAATGTGGCACCACTGCTATGAATACTGGTTACTTTTCGTTGCCATAAATACATAGTGGCAACGGTATGCCTGTTTTTGTTATTTATTTTTCAAATAACTAAGAAATTCTATACTTTTAAAATTTTACTTTAATAATTGTTATTTTATTGTGTAATTGTATTGTTTTATTTCTGTGTATTATTAAAAAAATTGCACTGTCTATGGCTGCTGAAGTTGCCATATTTGAAATAAAAAATATTTCAACTTTAAATTTTTAAAGTTCGTGTTAAAAGTTGTGGGCAGCATAAACATGTCTTTAGCTTATCATACACTTTTTTGTTAAAGTCTGTTTGTAATAACAAGAAACCATTTATCAGTTCGATAACATCTTTCTTTTACTTATTGTTGAGTTGTAATAATGGCCCTTAATCTCGCGAGATAGCAACTAACATATATTAATATGATACATGGATATGATTTTAAAAAAGCCCTCAATTGCACAAAAACCCTTCACTGTGGTGGCAAAATATATTCATGTATTTTTTTATTTGGTTCAATGCCTACTTTGTTAGTTTTTTATTTTCATGTTTGAGTTTTTTGAAACATAAAAAGTTATTGAAAATTCATACAGAATAAAAAAATATGGGTTAATTAATTACAGTGCTATACACATTACTTAAGCAATTACTTAATGATACACAACGAGGTACGTTAATATGTATGTATTTACATTACATACTTATTTTTACATAAACAAAAATTTAAATTAAAATTTTAAATTTAGCCGAAGCGTTTTAAAGAAGTAGAAGAAGAGGCATCAAAAGAATTTTTTTAAATTAGTGATTAATGTATCTATAACAAGTTAAATTCGGCTGTGCCGAGTCTTATTCTTTTAAAATATATAAAAAAACATACAAAAAAGTAAGGGAGTGAAGATAAATTGTACTTAAAAATTGCGGAAAACCTATGGTGATGAATCCTTTTACGCATTCTTCAACTCTGGATTCTGTTAAGAAGTCTGAAGGCAAATACTCTTCACAAAGCTTTTTAATTACACTTGTTGAAACTCCAAAAAGTCTTTCAACAGTCTGATATTCAGTAGAGGATCCAAGTGTGTACAGAGCTATTGAAATTCGCGTATCTTTTTTTCTTATAACTTCCAATTTTTCTACCAATAAAGAGAAAGATTCTTGGTTGATCCTAAAGCTTTCTTTGGAAAATTCTGCATCGTTATTTGGGATATATTTCTCCAAAAATGCTCCGTAGCGATTCTTAAAAAAGCTTATTTGTTTTAATAAATAAACACTTATAATTTTTACTTTATTACACTCAAGGAAAAAAGATGAATGAATATGGTCACCTCAAGCATAGTGTGTTCTTCACAAAAATATTATTATTAATTTGAAGCATCTAAACATTATTATGATCACGATAAACATGTTTCTAGTTATTTTTAACCATATTATGTTTAGTGTCTTAGATCAACCATATAATTATCATATTATGTTTAATAAAATTTTACTTGAAATCATAAATATGTTAATAGCAAACATAATAATGATAAAAATATAGTTGAATGTAAATTGTTTATTTTGTCTCTTCCGCAACCATATAAATAAAGTGAGTATAAAACAAAAACTTAATCGTTCAAACTCAACTGAGGTTTGTGGCTGAGTTAATGCTTCTTAACTAAGTGTTCACAAGTTCGAGTCTTGGTAGAGTCAACTATAATTTAAAAAAATAAATTCAAACCCGCTGTATTATGTAATAAATAAATACAAGTTGATAGAAAAGAAAAATCAATGGAATAAAAAAGACTTTATTTATACAAAAAAGTTTAATTAAAAAATTTTTTTTAAATTATATTAAAATATGAATGTATTTAAAAAAAAATTAAAAACAAATTCTTGCTTTGACCGGGGGTTGAACCGCAACGCAGTTGAAAGCTATTTTTAATATCTTTGACTTAAAAATATGGTTAGAAGCAATCACAAGTCTAACCATACTATGTTTCCACCAGAATATGGTTGCCTCAACCATATTTTTTCTGTGCGTGTAATTACAAACATCCAAACTCTTTGGGGAATTGGCATACAAGTTAGGTTTGTACTTAATAAAGAACATAAAAAATAAATTTTTATTTTTTATGGTGAGTGTGACCAACCTTTATTGAAGTTAAATAAAGATTTAAAAGAAATTTACATTTAGTAATATTTATACTTTTGCTTATTCTAATAAATTTTGTAATTTGCGTGATTATTGATTTTTTTGAATTCATTTCTTAAGAAATTTAAACGATTTTTAATAGGTCGTTAAACTTATTTCCAAAGAAATATTAAAAAAGGTTTTCAGTAATATGTCAAAGCAAATTCTTAGTAATTTTGTTTTGCTTTGGTTTATTTCCAAAAGAATGTTTACGTTAACTGAACTTAATAATTTTACTTTAATTTTTATAAATGCTTACGTTAACTGCTTTTAGTCGTTTTACTTTATTTTTTTTTAATATTTACGTTAACTTACATACATTCAGCAATAGCTCGTCTTCATCTTCCTCCTCCAAAACAGTCCTCACTTTTAAACAGTCCCTTAACAATTGGCTTTGCTGTTGCAAAACAACAATAAGTAGAAGAATTAATGTTTTTTCTAAATTCATATATTTTATTTTATTTTTATTCACAAAAATTTTGCGTGTGTTTTTTTTTAATTTTGGCAGTTCAATTGATGGCTGATGTTAAATGTTACATGTTGCTAATGTAAAAAGCATTTCTTCATTTTCAACTGCTTCCACGCATTACTCTAAGATGTGCTGTAGTGTAAAAACACTATTACAGTGAAGGGTATAAAAAAATGGTTTTTACTCAGTTTTATTAAATTTTTGTTTAGAAAATCCAATTCATATGAATTAAACCTTTTGAGTCAAACAATACTTACAGTCACTTTAAAACTAATTATTTTTTCTGTAATTGAAGTAGCTATAATTAATTAATTAGTTAATTAATAATTATTAAGTAATGAAACCACAGCTCGATACCTAACAAAAAAGAATATTCGAATATGTATGGAAAGTAGTTAATTAAAAGAGCACCATAACCACTGCATATTTTAAGCAATTTCTTTTTAAGTCCAAAGGCTAACTACAGTACGTAAATAGATATACACACATAAAATACTATTGCCAAAAGATTTTTGCTGTTACTTGAAAACAAAGGCATATACCATTTAGGAACACAATAGCTGACACTTTTCATTTCGGACACACAGAAAATCATGTTTCGTTTTTTTATTAGAATTTTTGAAAACCATGTCAGGTATCTTAATTAAAGTGTTGACGTTCTTGAGTGTGCATACTCGATTTGTGTGTGCATTTGAAAGTGTTTCTTACATCAGTATGTGTGTTTTTGTTAAATGTACTCGTATTTAGTAACTCGTTTTGATTTAAAGAGATACATTTTTGTAATAAAAGGACTATGATGTTAAAGTTCTTCAAAATCAAATAATTTTTAAGAAATAAAAATGTATACAAGATTTAACTCAACATTTTTTTATGTCATCAGCAGAACGCAATTTGTATTGTTTATCTATTAGGTGTACAACATTGCTTCCGCCGTTTTGTCGTAGATGGCTGTAGCGGTAAGTGGTGCTCGAAATAAATAGATCGGGTAAACATAACGCCATCGAAATACAGGGTAGGCCAAAAGAAACCAAGGGGTGTAAAAGTTTAATAACTTTTTTGCTTATTAATTTTTTTTATTTTTTTTTTCAGATTATATAGACAACACTTGGAGAATTTATAATGGAGAGGTTCACAACTGAACAGAGAACCAGAACAATAGAATTTTATTAGAAATCAACTTTATTGAAAATTTGATTATGAGTGATGAAGCTCATTTTCATTTGAATGGCTTTGTTAACAAGTAGAACTGTAGGTTCTGGGGCTCTCAAAATCCAAGAGCCATTCATCAACGCCAATTGCACCCCATCAGGTATACAGTATGGTGTGGGATCACATCTGAAAATGTCATTGGGCCCTACTTCTTCGAGAATGAAGATGGAAGTGCTGTACCGGTATCGTTTTATGATAGAAAATTTTTTACGTCCTGCTCTTGAAAACAGACCTGGTATGTGGTTTCAGCAGGACGGAGCCACTGCCCATACTGCCCGAGACACAATGGCACTTTTAAGTCAAATTTTTGGAGAGCGAATAATTTCTCGAAATTCGGAAATTATTTGGCCAGCGCCATCGCCAGATTTGACAGCACCCGACTATTTTCTTTGGGGTTTTTTGAAGGAGCGAGTGTATGTGAACAAGCCAGAGACAATCCTTGAACTCAAGGCAAACATTGTTGCAGAAATTCGAACGCTACAGCCACAAGTTTTGAAAGATGTTATGGAAAATGCTCTAAAAAGAGCCCATCAGTGCGAAGCTGAAAACGGTGGTCATTTAAGAGACATCATTTTTCATACTTAGTGTAAAAAAATTTCCATTTTGTATATTATATAATCTGAAAGAAAAAATAAAAAAAAGTTAATAAACAAAAAAGTTATTAAACTTTTACACCCCTTGGTTTCTTTTGGCCCACCCTGTATTAGTCATTTGTGTCTGCATCATAAAGTTATTCTCGATTAAACATGTCAGCTTACTAGCCGAATTCTCGTCAATTGCGGGAAGTTTTAATTTTCTGCTTTAATATAAAGAAATCGGTGGCTGAGGCTCATCGAATGCTCTCAAATACCTATGGTGAGGCCGGTATTAGTGAAAGAACGTGCCGAGAGTGGTTTCAACGCTTCAAGAACGGTGATTTTGACGTCGAAGACCGGCATGGCGGTGGAAGAGTGAAGGTTTTCGAAGATGCAGAATTGGAGGCATTACTTGATCAAGACTCGTGTCAAACGAATTGGCAGGATCATTGGGAGTGACGCAACAAGCCATTTCAAAACGCTTAAAAGAAATGGGAGCGATTCAGAAACAAGGAAATTGGGTGCCGTACGAGTTGAAGTCCAATATAAATCACTAGTTTTTTTTTTTTGTTTTTTGTATTAGCATCAAAAATTTAATGTGGTTGAGCTAATAAGGAAAATATTTTGTTTTTGCTAAACATGGCATTTCTCACACACAAATGTTTCCGTAATTTTATTTACGGAGAACAACTTTGGTAAAATGAAGTCTGTCATTTTCTAAAAATTTTTAATATATGAAAATTTATAAAGGGATGCCACCGCAATATTTTTGTTCACATTCTCTAATACTAACAAAATTTCGGACAAACAAAAAGGTCATGTAGATATAAGTCCATCTTATATTAATTCCTGTTTTTGTTAACATTTTCTTCACAAAAAAGTGAAAAGTTTGTCATTACGTGTGTAATTTATACACTGTACATGGGACACCATATAAAGTATATAAATTCGGGATCCTTATAAATACCTGACTCGATTTCGCGACATTTGTTTGTCCGCGTGTATGTTCAAATCAACTTTCTGACATCCCTAGAAGACCTACAGAAAAGTTTAGTACGTCCATTTGTTGAAAGTTCCTGTTGTAAATTTCGTATTGAAATTCAGCCCAATTGGTCGATAAATATCTGAGCCATAAGCTCTGAAGTACAACTACCTCTATTTTTTAAACATTTTTTGAGTAATTTGTTTAAACTACAAAACAGACAAATAACTTATTGTGAAGTTTTATCAAAAATAATTTATTAAGTCGTACTCGTATTATAAATATTTATTTTTATATCGATATTTTGCTACAATAATAAATAAATAAATTTTTATAATAAACTAGCCAGCCATTTCAATTATTTATATGACAAGTGAAAAAAATGTGTAGTTGGCTAACAAATTGAAGGGTATATAAGACTCGGCCCAGCTGAACTTAATTTATAACGAAAGGTTCTATCTGTCAAATAGTTTTCAAGCAGCTTTTAAGTATATTTAAGAAGTAATCGTATAATTTTTATGAGTAGTCTATAGTTCCGTGTTTCATCCGGAAACTGAACTAATGGTCCGGAATAATATGACGTTCAGACAGATATGGTGTTAAGTTCTAAAGAAAAATTACGTCACTTGACTGTAATTTTTCCTGGTTTTGGAATCATAACAATTTCAGACAACTTCAAGAGGATGAAAAATAATCAATTCTAAATATGGCATTAAATATAAAAAGATGGTTCTCATAGCAGAATCTGGTAAGTTAATTAGCATAGCACCAGTAATGCCCTCAGGTCCCGGAGATGTTTTTGCTTCAAGGTTTTTAATTGTTAATTTGATTCAAAGCAGATACAACTTAATAGACCACTAATGGTGTCCCTGACATTTGGTGGGTTTATATCAGTATAGATTTCCTGTGGCGTAAAAAAATTTTCCAGGTAGCTGGCAAGAGCGTTTGATGTTTCATTCGAGTTTTGGTCCTCAAGTCTTAAAGGAAATTCATATGGAACAGGGCATTTCGACTACATCACTGCTTCCCATAGGCTATCATCAGTTTAACTCTTGGATCCAAGTAACTTAAAACGCTTGAAAGTTCTGACTCATGTTTTTGTTTCAATTTATTTCGTACCATTGTTTGGCACAAGTTTAGTTGAACCTTTAAAAATAGAGAACGACTATTTTGCCATTGCCTTCCTTTTTTTTTTTTTTTGATGAGAAGCTCGATGTCAGCAGGTGATTAAATACTTTTCTTCTAATAATCTGTTTGATTGGAGCTGCAAATCTTGCAGCAGAGACGAGGACGTCTGATTGTTAATCAAATGCGTTTCTCAAGGGAATATTCTGAGATACACATACATTTTATACTTTAACCAGTTTGTAAATTTATTTTAAAAAAATATTGACTTTTCCACTACCGCAAAATCATTGTTCAATGTTATGATTGTCGACTAGTGATCAGAGGATAAATTATAAGAAGAATCAAGTTTTAGTTAATCACATTTGAAATTCTTTGTAACAGGGAAGTCAATGAGGTCCGGCACAATAAGTAAACTGGCGTATTCTGTAGTGTTTATTAGCAGTAAAAAGGGTACCCTGTAGTAAAAAATAAAAGCATCAACTTTGAAACTGATGTACTGATCCTTTTTTGCATCGTTTCTTCTACGACATTTTCAAATCTGATGCATCTTCAATGTTTTGTACGATGCTTTGTTCGAATACGAAGCAATTGACGTTTCGGAAGTTAGTCTTATTTATACATACATACATACCTTAAGTATGTACCCATATTAAACAAAATAAAAAATACAATTTTGAAGTCAAATGGGTTTGATCTTGCAAAAGAAATGAATGATTTTTATAAATTAAATTTTATAATTTTTCTAGTTTCCAAAAGTTATGCGTCTTCTTTTCTTTTATTTTTCGACAGTTTCGGTGATAGTAGATGTTAGATGTTGTGAGTGTAAGAAACTTTTTTTTTTTCATTTTCAACATCTTCCACGCATTCCTCTAAGATATGCTCTAGTGTAAAAACGCTATTATTGCCTGACTGACTTATCATTATCGTTCAGCTAAAACTGCGGACTTGATCCGAATCCGAATGTTAAGGGGGTAAAATTGGAGATCTACAGATAGAGCCAATATTCAAACTACAAAATATTCTACTAAAAAATTACGTTTTTTATATCTGTACATTTGCGAAATATAAAATTTATCTTTCAAAATTACAAGCACAGCCATAAAAACTAATACTATTTCACACCTTGATTTTTTAGCGTATTTTACGACTCATTTGTGTTTTAGAATTAAAACCCTGTAGTTCTAGGTTAGCTAATATGAAAAATTCGAAAAGTACCAACAAAATTAATAAAAAAGTGCCATTTGTTCCCTTAATGATTTTTAATATTGCTCAGGCCGATCTCGTATTTCAAGAGAGAAAAAAGTACCAACAGGGAAAAATACGGTTGATACTTTATCTTTGAATAATCTTATTTGCATTTTTATGTTCAAGCCTAGAACTCTGACAGTAATATCAAACGTACTGAACGAAATAAGAATTTTAATGGTACTTTTCGACTTGTTAATATTATCAATAGTAGAACTACAAATTGGGGCTCAAGCCGTCTGAAGCAAGCTGGAAAGCCTTATAAGTTAAAAAATTTACTTTTTGAATTTTTAATACTTACGACTCTAGAACTATGACTCTAGGCTCAAACGATCCTAACAAATTAAAAAATTATTAAGGAGACAAAATGGTCTTTTTGACTAAGGATAAAAAACAAGAAAGGGATAGTCTTTTTTCTATACCTTGATGATACCTTTTGATTTTATTAGTATTAAAAAACCTAGAACAAAGATTAAATGGTTTACAATGAAATAAGGATTTATAAAAGCGACAATATAATTCTCCGCTGATGAAGTAGAGGGTTAAATACTAGTATTTGATAAAAATGCTATCACATCAATGGTAAATTAATATAAACCACAATTCTTAGCTTTTGATTAATAAAAAATTTCTTAATTGAAATAAATGCTGTGCGTGCTTACTCTATACTCGTATAAAATTAACATGCCTAAAGATAATTTTGACTTAATTATTTTTTAAATTACACTTGGTGCAAAAAATTTGCTAATCTAGTTTCTTTTCATAGGCAGAAAATACGTTAGTTTCATTAAACACTGAGAGAAAAAACATTTTCGACTTGATGATGGTAATGGTAACTAGAAAAGTTTAACTACGACGAAACATATTTTATTGTGACATTTTGAATGAGTTAAAACTAACACTAAATTATTATGGCAACAAATTTTCTTTGTCAGTGTATTTTAATACATTTATTGACCCCAACTAATTAGTACATCCTTTGCCATTTTGGTATTTAATATAAATCCCAACTGAATAGTTTCTAATTCTGAATTTTCTGTGATGTTTTAATTTTATCTTAGTTTGCTCGTATTTTAATAAAGTTAAAATGTCAGGATATTGTGCATGCATAAAAAACAAAATTTTATTCTGTTGTATGGTGAACCTTATACACGATGGCCAAAATTTAACAAAGAAACGAAAAGAAAATATATAAATTATTTACAATCAATTAAATATTCCATGTAATTTAGCATGGAAGCGAATAATAAAAAACTTATGTAAATATAAGAAGAAAAAAATTAAAGAATTTTTCAAGAAGAACTTTGTTCTTTGGGTATTTTGAAAGATGTTATGAGTTTTGATCTTTTTTGGCTATTGACAGCCTCAAAGCATTTACATTTGCAATGTTTTGTCAATTGTTACTATAGCAATTCCGATTCCGTACTTTTTGGGTAAAATTCGGGCAAATGAGAAGAAAAGTAATTTCATATTAGAGACGGGAACAGCAAAAGTCCAATTTTTATTCTAAAAGAAACGTCAAAGTGCTTCGATATTTTAATAATACAAGACATTAAAAATGAAAAATTTGGCATTTACTTACATTTTTCATAATTTTTTAATAATAATATTTTTTTATTTAAACTCTTAAGAAAACTTTGTATATATTATTTTTGCAACAGCTGATTGTTTTACAATCTTACCAAATAAGCCCGAAGAAAAAGTGCGCTCTCTTTTGGGCAGGAAGAAAAAGGATATTACTTGCCCAAACATTGTGTACGGAAACAGTTTTGGATAAGTTTGGGCAAACGCGGGCTCATGAACTTAGAGGATTTACTAAATAAATTAGGAACTTTGCTGAATAATTTAATTGGCTTCATTTAAAACCTGGATCTGTAACAGTGAATTTAAAGTCTATATTGATAACAACAATAATTTAGATAAGACTGGCACCCATTAACCACACGCAAAGAAAAAATATGGCTGAGGCAACCATATTCGGGTGGAAACATAGTATGGTTAGATTTATGATATTGCTTCTAACGATATATATATATTTATATCAAAGATATTAAAAATAGGTTTCAACTGCAGATGTTGCGGTTCAACCCCCGGTCGGAGCAAGAAATTTTTTTTAATTTTTTTTAATACATACATATTTTATATAAGCAGTTTTAAAAATAATTTTAATATGAATTTAAAAAAAAATTTTAATTAAACTTTTTTGTATAAATAAAGTCTTTTTTATTCCATTGATTTTTCTTTTCTATTATTTTGTATTTATTTATTACATAATACAGCGGGTTTGAATTTATTTTTTTAAATTATAGTTGACTCTACCAAGACTCGAACTTGTGAACACTTAGTTAAGAAGCTTTAACTCAGCCACAAACCTCAGTTGAGTTTGAACGATTAAGTTTTTGTTTTATACTCACTTTATTTATATGGTTGCGGAAGAGACAAAATAAACAATTTACATTCAACCATATTTTTATCATTATTATGTTTGCTATGAACATATTTATGATTTCAAGTAAAATTTTATTAAACATAATATGATAATTATATGGTTGATCTAAGACACTAAACATAATATGGTTGAAAATAACTAGAAACATGTTTATCGTGATCATAATAATGTTTAGATGCTTCAATAATAATATTTTTGTGAAGAACACACTATGTTTGCGGTGACCATATTCAATCATCTTTTTTCTTTGCGTGCATACAATTGGGTTTCTGTGGCGGCTTTTTCAGTTGCTTACATGAAAAAGTGAATGGTCTATGGTAATCCTTACATGCATCTTGGCTTTAAGTGTCACACTAATTCATTACAACTGAATTTTTCCACTTCTCTAAAAGAGAAAAAGTTTCCTACTCATTTTCTTTATGAATTTCTAAAGTAATCTTGAGCATTTGAGATCGAAAATTAGTGCAATTGTAAATATTTTCCATTAATTGTGAACAGCTCTTTTTGGTTTAATTGGCAATACTTGTTGCAAAAACAAAATTCACAGCTGATTGATATTTTGTTTATTTAGTTTTTCTCATTTGTTATATCAGGTATCACCAGTATTACCAATTGTCAAATTTTCCTTTTTTTGTCATTTTTCAAGATGTCAACGACACAAATTAATTGAGAAAAAAAAATGTTTTTTGTAAATAACAAATACAAGGTGGGCTAAAATAAGTCATCCAATGTTGTTTGAATTTCATTTTTTTTTTTGCCTAAATGAAAATGAAATGTGTGCCGTTGCTCCATTCTGTTGGAACCACATGTCCTCCAGTCCTAATTCATTCAATTGTGGCAGAAAAAACTCGGTTAACATGGCCCTATATCGCGCACCGTCCACCGTTGTCGTTTGACCAGCGGCGTCCTTGATGATTCCTGAAGCGTGAACAGCGCACCTTGCAGTCACTTTGAAGTGTGGTAATGGCTCCTCGTGCATCACTCGTGGATTTTCGGTGCCCCAGAAACGATAGTGCTTGTTGATGTACCCGCGGAGGTGAAAATGAGCCTCGTCGCGCATTGTGATTTTGGTCGAAGAATCGTCCACTTCGATTATTCCGCGTTCTTGGGTAGTGTATCGCTCCATGGCTTATTCACTTGTATTCTACATCTGTCTAGTTCACAAATGTCAAAACAGATTTGACATTGGCGGCCACTTGCAAAAATAAGAGCATCTTCCAATGGGTTAATTTCTTTTAGCCCACCTTGTACAAACACCAAAAGCAAGCACGTATAAATAAGTGGTCATTCGTGAATTTTATTGTTCCTGAAATTTGAACTAATTTTTGTTTGTATTTGCAAATACATGCACTTGCTGCAGAGTACATAAGTACTACGCAAATCCAAACACATTTGTGCAGACGTCTAATCGAATGATGTTTGCTAGCACAACACTCTATCGAAAACTCGCTATCGAAAGCAATTTTCTAAGATTTTTTTTTACATTTGTAAGATATCGAATGCGATGATGCCAAATGAAAATTATTGGATATCGAAAAAGCAGCAATTAGTTCGGGATATATAAGTCTAGTCAGAATTTTAAATATCTATTACGAAAAGTAGAAATTTTAAGAGTTAGTGAAGCAAGAAAGCTTTTTTTAAGTAATTAAACTACCACCGGCAGATTTGAAACCACAATTGTTTCCCGAACACAAAAAAACAAATATTACGATTAATTTTATGCGATATGAAATACGGTGATGCTATAAAAAAATTTCAGCGTTTTCAACAAAGTATGTTTTGTTAAGACCTACAAAAAGCTGCCCGAATTTTATTTACGTTCACTGTTAACTTAATTTGAATGAAAAAAAAAATAGTATCCAACCAATCTCTCCACAACAATATATAAATTTATTTTCACATTTTTAAAAGTTATTAAAATTTGTATTTTCTTATTTTTGTAGATTCGTTTGTTTTTATCCACCAATCCACTGCAAATCAAATCAATATTTATAAGTTATTAAAGTATTTGATAAATTTCTCCTGAGAATTGTTGGTAATTTATATGTAAATAGCCAGAGTCATGTGTTGGCAATAACAATATTTGCAATTGGACTTTTGACCAAATTTGTTTTCAATTTTTTTTTTTATTTCCCAATTTAATACACAACAAAAAAATTATTTATTAATAGACAAGAGATTTATTTATATATATTTACGCAGCAAAAGCAAAAAAATTTTTTTGTAAAATATAACAATGCAAAATATAAAAGAAAATCTGTACAGATATAAATAGGACACGCACACAAAACACTTGATGTGTCCATTTGTAAGTAGGTTTTACCAAACGTGTATTCAGAATTGTTTTATTATTAAAATCTTTTAAGTGCAGAAATATGACTGCCGTATTTATAATAATTTAATAACTAGTATAGTGCTGGCTGGGTAAGGCTATATATTTTTATTTTTGTATTTAAAATGTTTACAGACCAAAAATTAACAATTACTCAAAATTATGATTAAATTGCGTTTAATAATATTTACATTGAGGGTGAAATTGGGTCCGTCATTGCATTATTAGTTCGGAATGCCATTTTATAGAGTGGCTGGTAAAAGCGAGCTGTTCGTCGTGAAACATTGGAAGACATATACAAATTCTACGTATTAGCTTAAACAACATTCATAAATGCAATTTCGTAGGAATAATAACACAGTGGTTTAACAGCATAATTTTTCGTAACAATAATATAGAAGTATATAAAAGTTGTAGAAGTTGCGTTCTGCATAGTGGTGCTTAAAATAATTTTTTGAAGCCCAAACTATTTATCAACTTTTATCAATAACACTGCTCTGCAAAAAATCACTTTTTGTCTCTGCTTTAAATAAAACTATGTGGACTATATGGATTTTGATGGCATCACGTAGGGATATTTTTTATGGGCGTGGCAATCAAAATGGTGGCGCGACTCCCACCTTGTATAAGCTGGTTACTCTTTCCACTCAAAATTAAATTGAAGTTGTTATAAGCTTTTAGATAGAAAAACATTTCATCCTCTAATATAGGATCATTACACGTCCATCATAAATTATGAAGGACGTATGGGCAATGAAATGCTGAACTGCTTTTTATATTCGGCTGTCCCAAGTCTTATATACCCTTCACTATGTTACCGAATATTCATATTTTTCACTTTTTAAATTGTTCTTAAATATAAAAAAAAATTTTTTTTTTAAAACGGCTAGTTTATTAAGCAAAGGTTAGTATAATTAAAACTTATTTATATATTATTGCAGCGAAATATCGCTATAAAAATTAATTTTTATAATATAACCTCAATCTTAATACCAAATGAAAAGAGGTCAAATAAACTTACAAACAAAAAATTATATATAAAAATAAAAAATGTTTTATTAATTCTAAATGTATAATTTATTTCAGTTTAAGAAACTAAAATTAACGAGTTCTTCTGAGAATCTCATTTTTAATAGAAAAAGATATCCTAAGAAATATATATATTTTTAAAAAAGTTAAATAAGTATTTGAAATTTAATTTGAATAAAACAATAATATATTTAAAAATTTATGTGACTGGTCTCGTCTGAGGTTGAATAGCGACTGCCTCTTGTTACTTCTTCTTGCTTTTTTGTCTCTTAATTTTTTTTTACTCTCCCACAATAGAAATGCAAAATAATTCCAAAATAAATTTAATTTAAAATGTTTATAAACATCACTTAAGCCAAACATATTTAATTAAATATTTAATAACAAATAAAGAATTTCAAATTAAGGGCAAAAATCAAAATATCCTCTTTCAATAAGATTTCTGTATTCGTACATAGTAGTGCCTACAAACTACACACGTACATACACAAGCTTATATAAGACCGACTACCTGGTTTTTGTGTTTGAGTGCACAACATTACTCCACACACAGCTTAAAAATTTTCATAGAAAAATTAGTGAAAATCTAAAATGTCGGTGGACCGATTGCTCTTATTTTTGCACAGATATTACGACTGTAATTTTTAATAAAACTATGTACCACGTTTTTTGTCCGTTTTACATTTTAGACAAATTACTCTAAAAATGTTCAGAGCTCATAGTTCATCTGTTTATACACCGATTAGGCTGAATTTCAATAGCAAACTGAAGACAGGAAGATCCAACAAATTGGCATTTTAAACTTTTCTGTAGGTCTTCTAGATACGGAAATTACAAATAACAAACTTATACATACCCTTTTTACTTTTTGTGAAGGGTATAAAAATTATTTCATTCCTGCTTTGCTAACGAATGAGTTGAAACAAAATTTGAAAGATTATTGTTATTTTGATTTAATACTTTTTCTCCTTAATATAACTCAAAGAAATAAAAAAAAAGATAATAAAAACATGAATATACAATGCAGCTGTTCATCACCTAGTCTGCCCAGTCGTTGCTAAAAGGACATCACGTACGATTATTATGAGCTACAACTCCTTCTACACTATAATTGGAGAGAACAAATGAGCTTGTAGAAATCAAAAAAATTCAATTTCCTCAAACTGCCTTACGAGGCAGAGGCTATACTAATCGTAAGCAAAAATATTAACAAATTAACAATTTAACTGTTAAATCTATATAGTTGAGTAAATTTTTTACAAGAGAATATTATTCCTGCTGACTTTGTCAACTTTGTTAAGGCAGGGACATATAGAATTCGTCGTACATTATATATTTAGCTTAAAAAATGTTTATAAACAATTTAAATTAAATTAAATAAATTTTGAATTCCAATTCAGAGAAACAAGTCGATCGGCTTGAAGTCGGCGCAAGTCGACTAAGAGCTAGCCGCCTACGTTTTTGTAAAAATCAAGCCGCCGCATACTTGATAAGCCGCGGAGTAGCCATGCCATTGCAAAATATTCAATCTTCTTACTCCAAGAAATCGTGCTCATAGAGTAAAGGATCGTGCAGCACCGGATAAAAACGGGTAGAGAAATAAGCTAGATACCAACTGTAACGCTACCTACCGGGCGGATTTGTAACGCTAAACCTTCCAAGGCGTAACCTAAAGGCATACACATAAATTCAGTTAAATCAGTCCAACATTTTAGGAGGAGTACAATATTAAGATAATGAAATCAAATCATTGATTTATAATTATGTTTTTTTGTGTAAAAACGGGACTATTTTCCATGTTTTTTTTGGAATTCTCTTCGCTCTCGCACTTATTATTATCATAAAGTTCTAAGAAATTAAAAAAATTCACATATTTTCTTTCATAAACTTTCTTTTATTTTTTCCTTTTATTAATATTTTAAAGGTTTTATGTAGCCAACGGCTGAAGTCAATTTAGCTGCCAATCATTTTGAGGCTCAGCCGCCGCTGTCGACTGTTTTGGTCGGCTTGTTTCTCTGTTCCTATTCTATTCTTATTGCTTTAAAAAATTAGATTCTCAGAAAGAATTTTTTCTCAGAATTCTTCAGTTTTAGTTTTTTTGAACTGAAATTAATTATTTATTTTTGGATCAATAAAAAAATAGGTATTCAAATAAAATTATTTTCATCAATATTTGTTCTTTTTCTATTTTTATATAATTTTTTTGTTTTTAATTTTACTGGACCTTTTTTATTCCAACTTCTACTTTTTAAGTTTGAGGTCGTAGTACGAATATAAGAATTTATTTTTATATCGATAAACTAGCCAGCAGTTTCAACTATAGGGTCCGCCAAATAACTTTTTTTTTAATGCTATAAAAACATCGAGTGTAGCTTTAGCTGTGCGGCACGTAGCGCCGTCCTGTTGAAACCAAATGTTGCCAATATCCTCCTCTTCAATTTTTGTGAACAAAAATTCGTTCAACATGCCCCGATAACGATCGCCATTGACTAACGGCCACTCCTTGCTCATTTTCGAAGAAAAATGACCCAATTATGCCTCTGGACCGAAATCCGCACCAAACAGTGACTCGTTTTGGGTGCGTCGGCTTTTCAATGTATGCGTGCGGGTTTTCTGTGCCCCAAATGCGACAATTTTGCTTGTTTACATACCCGCCAAGATCAAAATGAGCTTCATCTAAAAAGATGATTTTTTTTGTGGCAAAATCGGCATCTTCTGGATACGGAGCTGACGGTGCTTCTCTTCTTCCAAAATCTGTACGCAATTTTCGCACACATTCTGCAACATTACCATGATTTCCAAAGTAAAAATAAAACTATTTATCTGTCAAATCAGACATGAGCTAAGTGTTAACATTCACGAAATAAGCACTAGTTGAAAAAAAAAACGTTAGATTTTTTTTAATATTTAAGAATGTGAAAAGTGAAAATTATGAATATTTGGCTAACATAGTGAATTAACTTGTTAATTTATTAAAAACTGAAACACCAAGTTGATAAAAAATAGGTGAAATAACAAAAATGTACACTGAGAAAATAATTCATTATTTTCAAACATTTCATTGATTCAATTGTATATTTCATTACTCTAATGAACGAAAAAAATTCCTTTAGTGTGTGGACGACAAATACAGAAGAAAGAAAATAGAAAACATTTATTTTATACATAAGAAAAAATTACAATCAAATCTCGAAAGTATCGTAAATATTTTTGATTGAAAAATATTGTATGAAGCTCTTTCGTTTGACTAAATGATGCCTACGTGCTTGACTGAGATTGCAACAATTAAAGTATACAAAAGCGAGCATAAAAGTAAAAAAAGGAAGAAAGGAAAAATGTATGTAACAAACAAAAAAAAATAAAATTTCAATAACATTTAAAAAGTTGATGACTGCCTTATAAGGGACTATGGCTGAAATTGGAACATCATAATACTCAAAAGATTTGACGCTCAAAATGTTATTTAAAAAAAATAAAAATAAAGTTGAGGTTAAGTTCTTGTTTCACATCTTCTTTAATACACACTTGACTTAAATGAAATAAAATCATTTTTATGTTAACTGGTGTGATCCTGAAAACTAAATTTAATTTAAATTAAACGAAAATATTTCTTCTTTTGTTAAATATTTAGAAGGGCAAAAAGCTTTTTATACGAAGTATTCATTTTTGTGGATTCTAACAGTGTACGATAACTTTCCGCAAACGTTTGCTGAAAAGTCAAAAATATTTTAAAACTTTTATATAGTTTTTTACAGAGCAAAACAAAAATGTTTTAATGAATAATAGGCACAAAAACAATTGGCTTTGCATTTTTCTTCTTGTGTTAGTGTACCGTAACAACCGTACATTTGCCACCATATTTTTCTAGTAAAGTCAAATGCAGATATTAATTATGATAACAAATTTTGGTTGTATTTAATTTTTTTACTCTTCTATTTATAATTAATTTATTTTTATATCCTTCACTGTAAGTATAACTTTGTGATTCTATAAGAATATATATTCTGTATCCTTACGAATAGCGAAGTCGATTTAGTGATGTCCTTCTGTCTATCTGTCCGTCAGGTCGTTGAAATCAACTGGAAGACCTACAGAAGAGTTTAGCATGCGAATCAATCAGTTGTTACTCTTTTTCAATCGCTTTTGAAATTTAGCTGGATTGGTCCATAAAAAAGCCTCGACTTATTTTTGACAATTTTGTCAGTGAGTGTTTTGCGCATTTTGTCTAATCTACGAAACGGACAAAAGTTATATCAAAAATGGCATTCATAATATCTGTGCAAGAAATTAGAGCAAGAGGTCCGCAAATGACCAACCAATATTTCAGATTTGGAAATGCGTAATTTTGTGCACACAAACACAAAACCAGGTAATCGGTTTTTTGCAAATGTGTGTGTTCGGTGTATTCCGTGTGTAGTGACGACACTGTGGTGTAAGAAAACTTCAAATACAGAAACGTTATTGAAAGAGCATTTTTTGATTTTTGCCGTTAATTGAAAATTCGTTATTTGAAAATGTTTATAAAAAAAATTTAATCTTTATTCGTGCTTAGTTCCCAATTATGTTGGTGTGCAAAATGCATTATTTTCCATGATATTCTCATGGAAAATTTCTAAAAATTTATTTACTTAGTACAATAAGTACTCAGAGGGAAAGAATATCTATACAGCTGCTTCATCAGACGCTACTATGAATCTTCAGTAGATTATTCCCAAGTCTTGTTAAATTCTTGCACAACCATGTAAATACCAGTCGTCCAAATGGGAATTGTAGTCAATAGGCAAACAAAAAGTTTCCAACTGTTTATAAAGAGTGATTTTTTTGCTATTATCTTTTTGGCAACACTAGTTTTGACAGCTCACGCATGTTTTGTATCTTGTGTCACTGTCAAACATCTTCAGTTTGGTCTATAATTTAATCATGAATCGTCTTACAAACGAACAACGCTTGCAAATTATTGAATTTTATTACCAAAATGCGTGCTCTGTTAAGAAAGTTCATAGCGCGCTTCTTCCATTTTATGGTCAGTTTAATCGACCTACTGAGGCTTCTATTCGGGCTATTGTAACAAAATTTCGCACCAAATTTACATTGTTGGATATTAAACCACCAACACGCTTACGTAGAGTTCGAACTGAAGAAAATATCGCAGCCGTATCGGCCAGTGTTGGTGATGACCGTGAATTATCGATTCGGCGCCGTTCGCAGCATTTGGGCCTCTGTTACTCCACTACGTGGAAAATTTTGCGGAAGGATTTGGGTGTGAAGCCTTATAAGATACAACTGGTGCAAGAATTGAAGCCAAACGACCTACCACAACGCCAAATTTTTGGTGAATGGGCTCTTGAAAAGTTAGATGAAGATCCACTTTTTTATCGAAGAATTGTGTTCAGCGACGAGGCTCATTTCTGGTTGAATGGATACGTGAACAAGCAAAACTGCCGTATTTGGAGTGAAGAGCAGCCAAAAGCATTGCAAGAGCTACCAATGCATTAACAAAAAACAACCGTTTGGTGCGGATTATGGGCTGGCGGCATCATTGGGCCGTATTTCTTCAAAGATGATGCGAATCACAACGTTACTGTGAATGGTGAGCGCTACCGTGCGATGATAACAAACTTTTTTTTGCCCAAAATGGAAGAGCTTGACTTGCATGACATGTGGTTTCAACAAGACGGTGCCACATGCCACATGCCACACAGCACGCGAAACAATGGACCAATTGAGAGGCGAGTTCGGTGAACAGTTTATTTCACGCTTGGGACCAGTCAATTGGCCGCCCAGATCGTGCGATTTAACGCCTCTAGACTATTTTTTGTGGGGCTATGTTAAGGCTAATGTCTATAGGGACAAGCCCGCTTCGATTGACGCACTGGAAGCCAACATTGCCAACATTATTCGTGAGATACCGGCCGAAATGTTGGAAAGAGTATGCCAAAATTGGACTAAGCGGATGGACCATTTGAGGCGCAGCCGCGGCCAACATTTGCATGAAATAATCTTCAAACATTAAATTATATCGACCCAACTATCGATCCAAATAAATATTTCATGCATTTTTCTGAATTTTATGTGTTTTTTTAATTTCCGATAGTTCTTATAAAATCACCTTTTATAAGAAAATAAAAACATTCCTTTTTGTATTAATTAATTGCCTGCAAACACTTTACTTTTTTTTTTTAAATAAGATCTAAGAAAAGATTTTTTCTTAGAACTCGTAGTTTTAGTTTCTTGAACTAAAATTATTTGTGCTTAATTGCAATTTATGTTGGTTTGCAAAATGCATTATTTTCTATGATAATATCATAGAAAACTTTCAAAAAATATTAGTTTACTTAGTACAATAAGTATTTACTAAGAGCGAAAGCATATCCATATGACCTACTTCATCAGACGCCACTCTGAATCAACAGTGGTTACTCCAAGTCTTGTTAAATTCCTGACCAAACATTTGAGTACTTATTTTTCATTCTTAGTTCTTATTGTACTCAGTAAATAAATATTTTTTTAAGAATTTTCCATGAGAATATCAGGGTAAATAATTCAAGTCATTTTATAATGAACAAAACAATCATCAAACGTTTCTGAAAAGTGTTTTAAGCCCCTTCTCTTTATTTCATTCTTTTCTTTCCTGAGCGCACACTCAAAGTAAAGTTTATTCTCATGTGTAAAACAAGTATAAAATTAATCGGCACAAACGTTTGCATTGTGTTTGCTTGCAGTTGGCCTAGAAAAACAAAACAATAGCAATCGTTTCCTTTTTTATTTTCCTGCAACAAAATAATTTCAAATTATTAGAAAAATCGCTGTTACAGTTTTAATTAAATTAAATTAAATATCCAGCCGTATTAAAAAAATTTTTATTTTTTCTTTTAAATTTAAATGAACAACTAAAGAGTCCACTTTTTGGTGAAATGCAAATGAAGATTTTTTTTGTAAATAAAATCACATCTTCATGCCTCCATAGCTATTGTTATGTTTGTAGATTTTTGTTAAGGTTTTTTAAAAATAAATTTTTTCCATGTCAAACATTAGCACTTAATTTCACTCACACTATCAACTTCTATCTTGAGGATGTTCCAGGAACAAAAGAACAAAAAGGAAAAAGGACTTTTCCTTAAACATAAAGTACAAACATTCTGCACAAATAACAAAGATTTACATATTCATAAGCGACGAAATATTTAGTATGAATAGCTGCGAAAAGGAAATTGATATTTTACACAACCTACTCTAGTGTCAATATTTTTATTTTTATATCTATTCAAGAGCGCATAAAAACACACACATATACAAACATCGTTTGAAAATGTGATAGAGGCATAGTGATAAGAATGATAATAAAAATAAAAAATAATCAAGTATAAGAGAATGCTGAACGGAATAACAAACAGAAATGAATAAAGTTTTAAAAAAAATAAAATAATTTTCAACTCAACACAAACGAAATAAAGTTGTAATTTTTTTTAATAAATTAAAAAAAAAAAACTAAATTGAATTTATTTCATCATCTTGTCATATGCTTTATTAAGTTTTAATAGGAAAAACCTATTTAACAAAACTACGTGATCTAAAGAATTTAACCACTAAGAGCACGAAATAAGTGTATTAAAAAAATTGTGTTCAACCCACGTAAGCGAAAATTATAGGAATTTCATATTTAATTCAAGTGTCGTAATGCAAGCCATAAACAATACAAGCTGGCTAAGTTTCTTGGCTTGTCTGCAGAAAACATTCAGGGTTTACACAGTAATCGAACCTGCAATTGGTTAGCATCACATATACGATGGGAGCCGATAAGAAGGATGGGAAAAAACTTGGCTTACGGAATTAATACAGAGATCAAGTGAGAATTCAGTAATAGAAAAGATTTACCAATGTTCTGAAAGTCATCAGATGTTGTATTAAACTCACCTTGCACTTCTAACAAGATATTGTTGACTCAAAAGCGACAAAAAACATCAGAACACATTCTATTTACCTACACTGAGAAATTAAATTGAACTGTGAAAATAGAATTAGTAAAAAATTTTGTTGTGATAGTTGAATTGCAAGAAAAATTTCGATAAAGCAATTTAAAATATTATTGAGAGAACTAAATTTTGCGCTTTTTTTTCGAATTTCGATTTTTAAAACTAAAAAATTCGCTTATTCCAAGTGAATTTTTGATAGCCAACAAACTTAGTTCTCACAACTGAAGTTTCTTTCCTTGTGTAGTGATGGCAAAATGCAAAACGAAATACCTAAACAGTGTTATACTACTCGTAGTTCCATAAAAAGTAAGTAAAATGACTTCACCCTTGTTCCCAAAGTCTATAATCTGAATATGTTTTAATTGGCTTTTTAGTTGCCTTATATACACACAGTAAACAACTTCGGTTGTGAGAAGTAAATTTATTTCCAATCAAAAATTCATTTGTAATAATAAAATTTTTGAGTTGTAGCAACCAAAATTCGATAACACAGCCCAAAAATTAGTTCTGTTAAAAATATTTCGAGCTATTAGACTGATTTTCTATTGTCAGTATTAATATAATCGATTATCACAACTGCATTTTTGATTGTAAACAAATTTAGTTATCACAACCGAAGCTGTTTTCTGTGTGTATCTTTCAGGTGACGTTGCCTTTATGGTCCATAACACTGCACTACAAAACAGTGTTATCCAAGTCCCAAGTAGGTAAAAGGACGAAAGTAATAAAACCCTTTTTGGATTTTGCAAGCTTAGTAGCTTTTCGAATTTTATAGAAATTTGATAATTTGATTTCTTCACACGTCTGCATCCCAGAAATCAGCTGGAATTCTTTTTATTTTTCTGTCCTTTGTATTTATGTACAATTGTAGCTATAGACTAGAAAAAAATTTCAAACAAACTAACCATGGTGTGAGAAAATCAGGTGACACTGAGACGCCAGCTGAATCCTACATGATTGAAGCTCGTTCTGTCAAAAACTAAGAGATATCAATGTGTTAAAGAGAAATCAAAAGCGGACACAAAATTTTGTTTCACTCTAGCACACTTCTTAATATCAATCACCGGAAATAATTTTTGGCAGGAGGAGCCTCAACAGCAATAACAAAATATATGGGCTTTTTGTAATGTTGTTATTTTTGAAGTACCATGAAACTAACCTGAAAAAACTATATGTTACCTACATAAAATTGATTTAAAAAAAAAATAAAAAAATTTGATTTTGTTTATTTTAAAAAAATAAATGAAAAATAAAAAAAAAAATTTTTTGTTTTCAAAGGAAAATTTTCTTATAAAACCGTTCACATTTACAAAAGCTGCATGTCCCGAGCAAGTTAATTTTGATGTTAAATAGTTTAAACTTTTTGTATGAAATCTGTGTCATCATTTAGTTATTTTGAAATTAAATTAAAATTATGATTTAAAAAAAAAGTTGTAAAAGGTATCATAAAACATTGTTCACACAAAATGAAGCCGCTTTAAAAAACCATTTTAGAAAACAATTTTTTTATAAAAATATTAATCGTTTTTCTGTAAAAAAGATTTAGTCAGTTTTAGCTTATTTGTAAGCTTGGTTAGCCATGGAAAATCAAAATAGAAAAAATATTCTGCACATGGCTTGAAAATCCGACATGGTCAGATGCAATGATTGCAAAAAAGCTTCCGATTAGAAAAACGACTGTAAATAAAATTTTAAAAAGGTATAACCAAACCTTAAGAACAGATTGTAAGCAAAACGAACAAAAACAGTTGCTAAAAGAAACCCAGAGCATACAAAATATATAATAATACATATTACACGCTCAATGTAACAAAATCCGAGAGTAAAAAAAACACAAAACCATTGTAAGTACAGCACGAATAAGAATTAATACTGGCTACAGAAGCAATCGTTTAATAAAATATCCAAATCGTAATGAAAAGAATATCCTTATTGCTATAAAACAGCGACGCAACTGCCTATGTTGTATATGTATGAAGAAACCTATGTAAAAATGGCCAGGTCAAATCTTTTGTATTCCAGTGAAGCATTGAGATGTCGATTAAAAATCCAAATACACAAAAATGGATAAATGTGGTCTAAAAAGGACACAATTTATTGTCTCTTGAAAAATTATATCAGAAATTTATATTAAAGAATACCTGTAGAAACGATTGCTGCCTGTATTAAAAACCAGCACTCTCCAATAAAATTTTGGATTAAATGTCTAGTCAATATTCAAAACCTTCGATAGAGTCATGGCAAAGACATCAGTTCAATATAGTCGAAGGTCACACCTTCGGCCAATTAATTTATACAGGACTAGTCAATTTAACAAAAAAATGGTACAGAAATAAGAAAATTTATTTATTTATTCCGTTCAATGCTTACTGAGTTTTTTGTTTGAATATTTGAATCTTTTTGTAACTATTGATTAATAATTCTTATTTAGTCAACTGCTTTTACAATATAAAGGTTCTAATGTTTGCAAGAAACGTTGGGAGTAATCTACTGAGGAATCAGAGTAGCGTCTGACGAAATGGTCCATATAACATAGATATGATATCCCCTTCAGTACTTATTGTACTGAATAAATAACTCATGAGAATATCATTCATTTTGAGTGAACAATGCACAAGACACATGGCAAATTTAGTTGTTCAATTGTTTTCTTAACTTTAATTGCCAACGAAACTAAATAAAAAAATTTGTTCCTTCAATTTTAACATTATTTTTCATTTTGATAAATTTGTTTGTATTGCTGAATCTTCACTATTTAATATAAAGGTTATTTGTATAGCTTCTTTAAGATTCTTGAAATAAAAAAACATATATTTTTTTCTTTTAGATCTATTTCGAACCATAAGGTTCATCTTCATATTTTAACTAATCGTTCTTTTTTTGTTTTAATGGCTTTAAGAAGGACGAATAGATCAAAAAAGATTTTGTATAAAACGCATAAGTCGGCATCCTTTTTGGTTCTTTTTTTTTTTTGCCTCAAGAGTCAAACAACTAAAATTACTCTGCAATTCTTTGATAAAGCTTTAAAAATTGTAGAAAACTGCAGTCTAAGTTTCTACTTTATTGCTGTTGTCATTTTATTATTGTTTTTCTTATTATTATTTTTCCCATTATGACTTTTGAAGCCAAATCCTGAATTTTTTTCTCTTTTAATATTATTGATTCTTAAATTTTTAATTTTATTTATGCTTATAATAAAAGATGTGACTAAAAATATTTGAAATTCTTACAAAAAATGTAGATTTAAATTCTTTGTAAGTACTCACTTTTGTATTGTAGCAGCTAAAACTTAAAAGAAGATATTTTTGTGATTAAAAAAATATTCAAGTTGTACGAATCAAATATTTGCACTCATAAGTTTTGAACTAAATTTAATTGAAATGAAATTAAATATAGAAAATTAGACTTTTTAAAATCTTTCAATTTTTCTTTTATTTTATGTTACTTCAATTTACAACTCATTAAAACTCATTAAGTAATTTCATTAAATCTTAATAAAATTTTATTATTTATTCTACTTAAATATTTCTCATAATATTAGATTTTCCCTTTTATTTTGTGTTTAAGGCGTACAAAATTTCTGCACAAAAAGAAAGCCTCACATTCGCACAATGTTGAGGTATTTATTTGCTTTTGTTTTGCACCAACGAGTTATTTATTTACAAGTAATAACCTCTATGAAAGTACACGTGCAACTGCTTAGCACTTTCCAACAGCATCTCAGATTAGCTAGCTGCTACAAATAAAAACATATAAAGCATATGTTTCGTAAGCGCTTGCGCTTTTAAGTCTTTGCACTGTTATAATTTAAATTAATACTGTTTACATTTTACAAGTCACACAAAGCTAGCGCCACTTTTTGTTTTCATTTCTATACATTTGAATAGATCCTAGAATATTTCAAAATGTTAACTTCCAACATAACAATGAATATTTCTTTTCAGTTCTTATTAACATAAAATGTTACTCTTTGTTGTGTATAATTAAGTAACTGGCAAGAAATTTTGTATTATAGTCCGTATGATTAATAAAATAAAATAACTTGTATTAGGTATATTACGTATGGGTATTGCAGTAACGTTTTGTTTCCCAGCAAAAAATAATCGAAGTATTTCTCCTGGAAGTGCATCTTTATAATATTGTTACGTTTTTACACTGGTATAAAAACGTTGGCCCATAATCATAGTCAAAAAAAAGTAGGCTTTTATTAAGAGCTGACATTTGTTCATCATATTTTTATAAATCAATTTTAAAAAGATACCGACTTTAGTGTGACTATGATTATAGCCCGTTTAGTTTATTAGGGTTCTTTGTTGTAAAATAAAAACATAATTGGTTCTCTTTTCTCAACACTTGTTGTAAAAACACACTTTATTTATAACCGTCACAACGACACTTTATTGTTTTTGACGCACCTTGTTTACAGTCAACCAGAACTGCACTCAACTGAACTTATCTGGCAATCTCAACATTGCCTTATATACTGTTTCACTAAAACTAGAGCCATCTAGATTCGTGTAGCAACAATGATTCACTGTAACTGTCAGAAACATTTAGACATTACTGCATACGTCTAGGTGCATCAAGAAGCAAATTCTAGAACAAAAGCTATCATAAAACTTATTCACTAACACAGATATAAATAATACACATCTTACACACAAGCATTACGCTATCAAATACTTAATTGCTGTATTTACGCATGGATAAATACCATTTCTTATGAATAATAAAACACAGGGATTTACAAGAGTAATTTTTTGTAACAATATTTTACTTGGTGAAGAAGTCATTTTTAAACACATACATACTCATACACTAAAAAAACAATTTCGGTTGTGAAATTTAAATTTTTACCAATTAAAAATTCAATGGTGATAGTCGAATTTTTTAAATAAAAAATCGGTCTTGCAATAATTAAAGACAATTTTTTTTATGAGTCATTCGTTATATTGTTAAGTCTAAAAAATTTACGGCATTATTTTTGGTGCGTTTTATTTCTTTTCAAAATTACAATAAAATTTTAATTTTTATCCATTAAAAAAACTCTAAGAGCTGGTAATGGTACACTATACCACATTACCTACACATTTTTTTAATGTCGCCTTTAGTGGGATTTACAATATTTTTTCAAATGTCTCTGAAAATGTGGGCTTAATATTTTTCGCAATTAGCTTCTTGGAAGCTTAAGACATTTTAACACGACTAAAACTAAAAATTTGGCAATATGAACAAAAATTGGTACACCACATTACCGGCACTTACTCTACCTCTAGTTATTTCTGATTCATTTGTGGACCGATCTTTTTGATATTTTACACAGACATTGTGATTGTTATATCAGATAAAACTATGTACCACATTTTTTCCATCTTGTATTTTAGACAAATTATGCAAAAAACCCACCAAAACTGGTAAAAAAAAAGTGGAAGTAGTCGCAATTTTTGACTCATAGCTCTGTCATTTATGGACCTATGAAACTCAATTTTGGTCCAGATGCTATGAATGTGATACTTTAGATAAAATACCCAAAAAAACCAAAGCAAAAATTAATGAATTTTTTTTTATTTCCGATAAATTGCATTTAAAGTTTTTTTTGTCTATTTTGAAGCTTAGACAAATTAAGCAAAAAAACGCTCTAAAAATTGTCCAAATATATAGCTAGTTGCACTTCAGAGCGCATAGCTCAGTAATTTATAAACTGACTGGGCTGAATTTCAATATCAAACTAAAGACAGGAACTTCCAACAAATTGGCATACAAAACTATTCTGTAGGTCTTTTATGGACTACAGAAAATTTATTTCAACGTGTACATAGACAGACAGACATTGCTAAATCGACTCCGCTATTTATAAGGATACTTCATACGGTGTAAAAATTACAAACGGAATCACAAACTTACTTAAAGTTCACTTGGACAATAATTAGGAATTTGTAATACCTACACTGAACCAAAAGTGGTAGGTAAATAAAGCAAAATGGTAGGTCGCGATGAAGAAACATAGGTTATTATACAACTAACAAAAATTTTCCTTCTTTTTACAGAAATTTTTTAGTAAAATAATTTTTTAGTCTAATTGAAGAAATATCGTACATATAAGTAAAAAGTTTTGTTATTTTGGACTGCGTCATTTTCACGATAATTTATTGTTTTGAATAAAAAGTTTGTGTTAAAATAACGAATATTAACCTTCATTTTTACGAGTTCTTATTAATTTCTACATCCCAATTTTATTAAATATAACGAATTTTCATTAAAATTGTGTCTTTATTTTAGAACCCTGTTGGAAATTTGGAATTAACTACCATATTATTTAATACAATTTTGCATTACTTATGTTTATGGAAATCGTAAAGACTTCTATACTCGTATGTAATTTAATAAAATTATATTAAAATAATATGTATATAAAAGTTTTAAGATTTATAAAAATTTTAGAATAGTAAAAAATATGTATTAATATACAAATAATATTTACATAAATAAATTAAAAATAGTACATTCTTATACCAGTGTAATTTACATTATAAAGTAAATCAGATTTCATTTGTATGTCAGATATATGATTAATATATAATATGATTCTAAATAAGTAGAAACAGCAGCTAGTAATGTATTTTTAGCTAATTTTGGTATGTCTTCCACATTTTTCTTTGTAAAATTGTTGTTATTATGAAACGCAGCACTGAATTTTCTTGATCCTGTAGATACAACTTCATTATATTGATCCATGGGCTTTTTCATGTCATCGATGGTTGAAATGTGTTTTAAGTTTGTTTTATCATTACTATATTCTGATCCCAGTTGAACACCTTTATAAATTTTTTGTGTATTGTTAATAGATTTATAGTTTCCTTCAGACACAAAGTGTTTCACTTTATAATTATCTGCATTTATTTTCGTATGCTTTGATTTAACGTGTCGCTTAGAAGTATTCACATTTCTAAAAAGCTGAGAGAACGATTCCTCACAGTACTGGAATTTCCTATGACGGGATAATAAATGGTAAACTTTTATATGAACAATTAAAGATTCAATTGGAGCAAAATCTTTTGTGCATATAAAACACTTCATAGCTACAAATATTAACTCTTAGCTTATTTTATAAATAAAATCACGATTTAAATCAAAAATAATATTTATTTAAGGTGTATATACTTGTATTAAAAATTTTATGCAAAAGAATATTGCGCGTAATACTTATTGTAAAACCACGAAATGCCAAATAATACGAAATGTATAAATATTTAGTTGACGAACATATATAAAAGGGTGTTTTTTATAGACATATAGAACTTTAAGTTGGCATTACTGTTCAAGATGGCGACCGATTTAACAGCTGTTAAGTGATTTATTCTCAGTTTGATTTGGCAATTCATCATGAATAGCAAAACGATCATCAAGTAAGGCGTAGATTCGTCGAATGGGCCCAAAAGGAGATTGTCGTTGTTCCCGATTTTCATAAGCGAATTTTGTTTAGCGATGAAGCGCACTACGTCAACAAACAAAACTGCCGCATGTGGAGTGAAGCTAATCCTCAAGTGTATGTCGAAACACCGTTACATGCAGAAAAACTGACTGTTTGGTGCGCTTTATGGGCTGGTGAAAACATTGGTCCGTACTTCTTCAAAAACGATGATGGCCAGAACGTTACAGTCAATGGTGATCGGTATAGAGCCATGATTACTAACTTTTTCATTCCTGAATTGAACAACCATGATGTCCAGGAGTTGTGGCTCCAACAAGACTGCGCAACATGTCACACAGCTCGTGCCACAATCGATTTATTGAAAGATACGTTTGGTGACTGCCTAATTTCACGTTTTGGACCTGTGAATTGGCCTCCAAGATCTTGTGATTTAACACCGCTAGACTACTTTCTGTGGGGCTATGTAAAGTCATTGGTCTATGCGGATAAGCCACAAACGCTTGACCATTTGGAAGACAACATTCGCCGTGTTATTGCTGATATACGGCCACAAATGTTGGAAAAAGTCATCGAAATTGGAGGTCCAGATTGGACTACATCCGAGCCAGCCGTGGCGGTCATATGCCAGAAATCATATTTAAAATGTAATGCCACAAGATTATCTTTCGGATAAATAAAATTCATGTCAATCGAATAATCCATCGTTGTTTATTGCAATTTAAAGTTATATACGTCTATAAAAAACACCCTTTATTTTTATGTTGTCTGCATAATAAAAAAAATTTCCTAATTTTTACGTGCTTTCGTCAAGCATACAAAAGTTAAGAATTTTATTCCAGTTAGTTTTAATACATTTCTTCACATTTACAAAAAATATTCCAAATAACATCTCATTTTTACCTAAATTTGAATAATTTTTTCTGTTGTTTTGAATAAGTGTTTTTACGATGATTTACTGCCATATTAACTAAAATTTTATACAATTGACAAAGTTGTCGCTTATTTTAAAGACAAAATTTATTCAAAAAGACTAATTCAATTATCATATATTTTTTACTAAAAACCCCTGTAGACTTAAATAAAAAATTGTTTTACTGAATAATGTTTGTGTAGTTTAAATTAAACTAATTTTGTGTGTAAAATTCTACACACAATTTTTATTCAATATTACTTACGAAATTTGGTTAAGTGTAGTTTTAATTATTTAATGAATTTACATATGTGTATGAATATTAAATCCTTTAATGTTTACTCAGCTGTAAGGCAACAATTAAATTGTAGCTGAGAAACGTGAAAATTGTAAACCAACAATTGTCAAACCCTCATACTATACATTAAATAAAAGAAATCACTTTTATTCAGGTATAAAAATAAATAAAACTTGATTTGTTAAAAATGTTTAGTTGTCTAGATTCTCTAAAAAAACGTAATTTGTTTTACTAACGATATCTACCTTGCTGGCGAATGATGATCACTAAGATTTCTTTTGCGGTAGCAACTAAATATTATTGAAAAAGAGAAATTTGCTTTTGATTGCTTGTAACACTCGTAGAGCTTGTGTTCCTAAAAATTAATATTGTACATTTTTAATATATTCTTAAATTTAGATTCTATAATAGATATATACACTTACCGCAGTCTCTCACCTCTCTCTTCAATGGTTGATTTGCTATGAACATCTTATTACAAATCTATTTGACAGATCAGAGGTAGTAAGCGGTTTAAAATAAATTTCAAAAAATACAAATAAAATAATTCGCTGCTTATTGAGGGAAAAAAATAAGGTGATTCATAACAATTGCACTCTGAAAATTAACAATTTCGATCTATTTTACTCGATATCAAATGCGGAGACCACACTTAATCAAGATTGGAGTTTTAATTTTCAAACTTGTTCCTTTTTAACAACTTTTTGTCTAAAACTTACTCTCAAGTTTACTACATCCATCGGCAAACCCTTCATTAAAGTTGTCTGCATATTTTAAAATCACTTATGCCCCTATTATGGTTTACAACCCAACTCATTTGAGTTAAAATCAAAACAACTCAACCCTTTTTTGGTATTATGTATTACAAGTAAAAAAAAAAAAATAAATAATAAATAAATTAAAATTTATTATTATTTTTTTCAATGATATCTGTCAAATGCTCAAATTTCACTTAATCAAGATTGGAGTTTTAATTTTCAAACTTGTTCCTTTTTAACAACTTTTTGTCTAAAACTTACTCTCAAGTTTACTACATCCATCGGCAAACCCTTCATTAAAGTTGTCTGCATATTTTAAAATCACTTATGCCCCTATTATGGTTTACAACCCAACTCATTTGAGTTAAAATCAAAACAACTCAACCCTTTTTTGGTATTATGTATTACAAGTAAAAAAAAAAAATAAATAATTTTTTTTTTTGCCAAAATGTTACAACTAAGCGAAAAAACATCAAGATAAGGAAAAAATTTAAAAGGTCATAAAAAAAACTGACACATACGAATGCCAAACCCTTTGAGGGTTTTACTATACTGACCTAGTACCATCACCCTGACTTGGAATTTCTCACCCCCCAGATTGGCTGTTGGACCTAAAATATTAGGTGGGTAACGTTAATAATCTTTCAACTGAAATTACTTGTAATACATAATACCAAAAAAGGGTTGAGTTGTTTTGATTTTAACTCAAATGAGTTGGGTTGTAAACCATAATAGGGGCATAAGTGATTTTAAAATATGCAGACAACTTTAATAAAGGGTTTGCCGATGGATGTAGTAAACTTGAGAGTAAGTTTTAGACAAAAAGTTGTTAAAAAGGAACAAGTTTGAAAATTAAAACTCCAATCTTGATTAAGTGAAATTTGAGCATTTGACAGATATCATTGAAAAAAATAATAATAAATTTTAATTTATTCTGTGTTTTGTGCTCTAAATTAATTAAATCAAATAAATAAATATAAAATAAAGCAAATCAGCATTAAAAAGTTCAATTACATATTTCCTGTAACATTACAATGATTGATAATTTTTGGTAAAAGCTCTCCCTCAGCAGTGGATTATGGACACAGAATACTATATGATTATATGAAACGCAGGACCTTGAAACAGAAATGGAAATATGAAGAAATTTATCATTATAGTGATTTGTAAAATAAATGTGTGCGAAAAGAGTGAAATAAAAATATTCATTTTGAATTGATTTTTTTTGTCATCATTGCTGGTGTTTCTTTGGCAACAAAGTGCCCTCGATAGTTGTATTGTCAAAGGTACATAATATACATACAATTGGCAAATACAGAACCTTTGGGCAGATTTTTGAAGTTGGTTTTACGAAAATTCCCGAATCGAGAAAGCAGAATTGTCTACAACTTGATAGAATTTTAGAAAATTCCATACATATTCAGTCAGTTTATTTAAAACAACTGCTACTAAGCAGTTGAAATTTTATTGTGTTTTTGTCAACTGAACTAGCATAGGGTGCAAACGATAATACCACAAAAAAGTTTAAACACAATGGCCCATATACATAGTCAAAAACAAGTAAACTTTAAGAGTACTTAAGCATATTTTTCTTTAATATGTACTTTAGGTCTACTATAGACAAGATAAAATGTATTTTTAGCGAAAAAGTCGATTTCAAATTTAAAATATACTGAAGTTGTTTTTAAATAATTTACAAACAGAAAATCAAACAATCAAAGCAAAAAAAAAATATTCTGTCATAAATAAAAATAAAATTAAGTAAAAATTCCAAATAAATTAAAAAAAAATTTTTATAAGCAAATTAAAAAATGTTTGTTTAAAATTCTCGAGGACTTAAATCATAAAAAAATTTTAAATATAGAAATAACGATTTTTAAAAAAATTTAATTTACTTTTCAGTTTTATTTATTTTTAATGTCACTTTTTAATATTTTGCTGCATATTGTATAGAAATGCTAGTTAAAATATTGGTGATACCCTGTTAAAGTTGATTCAACTTAAAACCTACTTTTGTTTTGTCTATAGTACTAAAATTTTTAGTAACAGCTTTTAATTTTTATTGTTTGACTATGATTATGGGCCAATATAAATATAACTGAAATTTTTTTGACAAGTTAAATTGTAATTCATAATACCAAAATACAAAATTTCAACTGAAGTAGAGTTGAGTTGTAAACCATAATTACACACAAAATATGCAATAATTTTGTTTTAATTGCTTTAAATTAAAATTCTTTTGTAAATATATTTTGAGTGAGATGTACTTTTAATAATAAAATTAATGGTGTAATTAAAAATGTCATTATTGTTTTAATAATATATTTATAGTTAAATCTATTAAAATAAATAAAACCATTTAAACAATTAAACTGCCATAAAAGCATCAACAGCATGAAAACTCAACAAAAATTAATGGTTTTTAAAATTTTCAGAAGGGTCAAGCTAACCATTAAATGAAATGAAACAAATTAATAAATGACAAATATATATTTCTGACACGTACTAAAGCAGAGCATATAACAGAGTCGATTTAATATCCTGCTTTAAGTGGCCTTTTCAACCTAACCAACGAGTATACAGCGGTGATAGAGTAAAGTGTGTATTTTCTTATTGCTTGTTTATTTCTAAAAATATTACTTTTTCATAATTTACATTTCATTCCGTGAATTTTATATCGTGGAAATTGTAGTTTAAATTGAATAAAAAATAACAATAACTTACTTGTATCGTGTGAATTTTTATTAAGTTTTATTTCATATTTTTTAAGAAAGAAAAAAAACTTTTGTTAAAAGTTACGAGAACGCCCGTTCTAGCATATATTTGTAGACGTTTTGAGTCGTGAGGCCCGCTCTGAACATAGGAATTGTTATATCAGGCGAAAACTGTAGTAGAAGCATTTGTGAGCAACTGTGTGTGTCGCTGTGGTGTTCCATTAAAGCTACATTCTGACCATTGTAGAAACTGTGAACCTGGTATATTTAAAGTAATAAAAAAAGTGCATGGAATAAAGAAGACGAGGACTACACCCCTGCACCCTCAATCCGATGGTATGGTCGAGAGATTTAACCGCACCTTAGAAGAGTATTTGAGAAAGGTGGTTAGGGACCATCAAAAACACTGGGATGAGCATATACCAAAATTTCTTCTGGCATACCGGTCAGCTGTTCATGATTCTACTTCACGAACACCAGCAAAAATTGTTTTCGGCACTGAGCTTAAATTTCCTGGAGATCTTGAGCTGGCATTAAGCCCCTATCTACAAACGAAGGAAATTTCTCTCAGGAGAGGGAAAATAACTAAATGAATTCGTGAGCAAGAGAATTAAATTGACAAACTACAACATTAAAAGCGAGATATGACAAAACTGCAAATTCAGAGGGACTCAATTAGACTCAGTTGGTTCTATTATACTATTTACAAAACTTCAGATTCATTGGGATGATAAAAAAGTTAAACGAATAAAAGATGTGGTCTACAGAATACAAAAGTTAAACAGCCCAAGGTAAAAAATGAAGATTGTGCACCTTGAGCGCTTAGCAGACTATGGTAAAGGGAAGTCAACGCCTATTCGGAGCGAAAAGGTTTAAGGGGGGGGGGGGGGGGGGGGCGGTGCTAGGAAAAATCATGTTGTGTTATTACTCATAAAAAGTTTTATTTATGCATCCGAATGTTTGTGAGTGTGGATGTGCGGACGTGTGGATGTTTGTTCCTCTTTTACGCAAAAACTACTGAATGGATTTTAATGAAACTTTACAATAATTTAGCTTATACATCAGAATAGCACATAGGCTTTAATTTATAAAGATATTGTGTAAATTATCCAAAATATAGCGATAGGTGTCAAGTAAGTTGGAAAAAATTCTACAATCGGCGACATGTTTTGGCGTGCGCCCAAATATCGTTCAAGTTACACATACCTATATAACTTATGAACGATATGTTTATCATAAATAGTCCTACAAAAAAGTCTGCGACAGCACATGTCTATCTCTTACGTAGAAGCAATTATCGTCAAAATAGTGAACCATAATTACAATAGAAATTGATAATTTATTTCTAATACAGATTTCTTAGTAATTAATGACTGTATTTATTTGGTTGGTTTTTTTAACAATTAAAATTCTATTTGTTAAGGAATGTCGCTAAAAATTGATACCGACCGGGCCGGGTGAGACCGGACAAAAACATCTAGTGTACACATAAAAACTAATTTTTTAAGTTAATACGTAGAATTTGTAAATGCAATTCTTGTATGTGAATTAAAAAGTACGATGGTACTATTTATATTTGTGTTAGTGTACAAGTTTAATGTGTATGAGTGTACCTACAAGTGTTGTCAAAACAAATATACCAAATAAGTATTTGTTACTGCTGGTGTAAGGGAGAGAATGAGTATAACAAATATGGTATGGTTTTGGTTCTGCACACTAACTCAACTCATACACATATTCAGAGTTATAAATAACTTTGCAGGGAGTAAGGAATTTATTTGCTTCTCTGCTTCAAATAACTGTTGTACTACAAATGTTTTCAAATAGTATATTACGGCTGGGCTCCATAAAAACGAACGACAACTTCGTTTGTTCATTTGTTGAAAACAAAAAAAATATACAAAAATTTGTTTTTGTTTTCAATACAAATGTACCAACGAAGCATGTATGTTTGCTTTCAACATACAATAAGTAACTCATAGTATTTGCCTTACATCTGTTTTATTTGTTTGAGCGAATGGAAATAATAGGAATATGTTAGTTTCATTTTCTCTATACTCACTCACATCCAAACAATACAAACTCATACTATAAGCTTTACACAACTCACCAATACGCACTGAAAGCAGAAAAATATAGAAACTGGTACATTTGAGTGTAACTGTGCACGTTTTTATTGTAGATATGGCTAGATTTAAAATGGCACTTACAGAAAAATCTAAAAGGTTCTAGATTTAGGTGAAACGGTATATATAATAAATACATTAAATAATTAGATTCTTTTGCAGGATCAATTCTAATTCAATTTCAGTTGTTTTCAACACTGCATCCCAAGATAAACCCGGGCTTTTATGATAATGTAAAAGCAAAACAATATTTTTACTTGTAGTACTCAAAAATTTTTAACAAAGAAAAAAAAATTTTTAGTATAACTTAAAAAATAATGAATCTTAACACAAAGTAGACACTTCTTGACATTGTGTCTCTTCAAATTCCAGAAACTACATATACTTATATAAATGTCCTTGCTGTTTGCAATGCGTTTTATTTTTTTTTTATTTTTTTCCCCAAACATATTTTATGATCTCAATGCAAGTGTGTACAAGTATTTTAATTTCATTCATTTTATATATATTTTTTGCTTGGAATGCATTCATACGCTTAAAGGTAATTGCACGTGCCCATTTCTATTTTTCTTTCTCTTCAGCTGCTTAAAATATTTTCTGTTGCATTCAACATTGCAAACTTACATTTTTATGCTAAATTTGTTTTCTTTTTGAAGCATATTTTCTTTAAATCATCGTTGTCTATTCAGACAATTGTTATTTTGTTTCTTTTGTATACGAGTAGTAATAATAAAGAATATAACACGTAAATAGTAATCTGCAACATTGCACAGTGGTATTTTTCAGTCAAAGTCAAATAATGCTTTTTTTAATTTATAAAGGGGCTTATTTATTTTTGTCCAACTCTGTTACTTTAAGGCAGTCCAACTTTTCATTCATAAAGGGTGTATCAGTTAGAGTGCTACAATAAATATATTGTTTCATTAGCGTCATGCTAAAACTACATGTTATCCAGATCCATGCCGTCCAGTTGAGAACACAAGAACTTCGTTATCATGTTCCTGTAACAAATGTGGCTTACAGGAACCGCAGAGTCGGCCTCATCTACAAAAAAGTAAGGCGTTACCAAAATTCGCACCAAATAAATAGTTACTCGTTGAGGATGCATTTGTTTCTCATGGATTGCATAAAGATTGTCTGAGCCCCAATTTATCAATTTTGTGTATTCCCTAAGCCAGAGAATTTGACTTTTTCAAAAAATTGACAATGAGTTCACTTTGCTTCATCACAATTATAACGCGTTGTTGTTCTTTCGTAAAGCGCGACATTTTTAATAATCGGAATAACAAATATCAGCACTTGCTGAGACACTCTTTATTATTCACAATCTTCATATTTGAAGTTTTATTATCTACTCTTTACTATAAAGGATTTCTTAAAAAATATTTAAGCACCGTATTTCATTAAATTTTATAATTATTTTGAAGTAACATTTTCATTGCAGACACCCATTTTTTTAAAATTTCAGGTTTTGCTTTTAATTTTTTTTATTTAATTACAGTCTTTATTTATTTACCCGTTAATTTATTAAATAAAATCAATACTTTACATTCCTTAATATTTGCTTTTCGATATGTATAAAATTAATTACTCATGGCTTTTAATTACGAAAGGAAAAAAATAACATTGAAAAATGAACAATGCCAGCGAATTAGCTGCCACCTGAACCATAAAACTTCAAGCATTTAAGCAGCTATCCCGCTCAATCATGCTCATGCTTTCACTATTGATAAAAATGTTTGGACGTTTGTATGTATGGGCCGGCATATAATTTTCTTCCTGGGATAATGTTTTCTTCCACTTGTACGAGTTGTAGTATTAGTATTAAAGGTAACCAAAGGTTTTTATTTAAAAAAAAAAACGACAGATCCAAGAAATATTAATGATCGAAAAGAATTAATAAATTTAAAATTGCTTTTTGTAAATATTACTAAAAAGATAATATACAAGTTTACTTTAAAAATTATTAATCAAAAAATGATAAATATTTAAGGCCTATTCTGTGCAAAATATCATATGAAAGCTTTTTATTACAAGTTACCAATAATTAAAGTTTTAAGACTTTAAAAAATTAAGAGAAGTAGTCTTGGGTACTACACGAGCGAACTATTCACATTGTATTATTCACTTATTTGAAATGAACGAACTAGTCCGTGTTTTGAATTCCTATAGTTCATTTCCTTGCCCTTTATTTTAAATGAACGACCTATAAATGAACGAACGATCTAAACTTAAACGAAAACAATGACGAAGGAACGAAAGTTGCAAATTATATTCTTTTACAAAAATGGTATTTAAAACAAATAAGCTGAAGAAGAGAAAATGTATTATGCGTGCTAAAAAGCTTAATTTTAAGATTTTAAAATTAAAACTTAATTTTTTTAGCCATAGTGACTAAAGTACTTTTTGAATTACATTATAAAAAGGAAATCGAAAACTAAATTTAAAAATTTTTCGAATTTTGTTTTGTTGTTTTGCTTTCTATTTTCGTAAAAAGTTCCTTTCAACTCCTATTCGATATCATTTTACATAATAAAGAACGTTTAATGACAATCAAAAATATGTGATAAAGATACAAAAGATCAAATGAACTAAATGAACGAACTATTCCTTTTTTATTTTTGAACTAAGAAGAGCGCTCATTAAAATGAACTACGGAGCACAAGTCTATAGAGAAGTATAAGGATAATCATTAAGGAAATTACGCGTGTGACTTCATACAAAGTATTCAGTGTTTCTTATAAAATTTTTTTTAAACAAATTGACCGCTTGTGTTATAAAAACAGCCCATGAGAATTTGTTTTGTCAAAATGTATTTATTTTTTTCTTAAAAAACTTTAATTCACACATAAGCACGTATCAGTGCTTTTTATTTCTTCTTATGATTTGTAACCATTTCATCTGGTCACCCTATTTTTTTATAAAGTAATTCTGTTTTTATTAACGATGACATTGACATTTTCAAAACATTAACATTGAAAAATATAACACTTGGATAGTTTAGCATTGTAATTTATAATCTTAGGACACATCCTGACATTAAAAAAAAGTATTTAAATTATATATAGAGAAATCTATTACTCAATTAAAAAGAAACTGCGCCCGGCAGTGGAAAAACCAAGCAAAATTTAATTGATTTAAAACTGTGAATTGTGATGAGGGTAAAATATTCTCGTATTCTATTTCCAAATATACTTGAATTAAATACTTAACGTTAACAAAAATGTAAGCGCGATTTGCAAGATATTACGCAAAAGCCGTAAATTATGTGCTTGGTAGTTTTCAAGTGGTTGGTGCGAACACTTTCCAGGATCTTGGAATATTATTTGACACAAAACTGACTTTCACCCCGCATATTACAAGTAATGTTAACAGGGCTAGGGTCACGCTCGGATTTATAAAGCGCTGGTCTAGAGAATTTGATGATCCATATATTACTAAATCTTTGTATACTGCTTTAGTACGCCCCATTTTGGAATTTGGGTCTGTTATCTGGGATCCCATGTACCAAGTGCATTCCAATTCAATCTAGTCGGTGCAAAAATAGTTTCTGTTGTTTTATCTACATTTCGATCCTCTCAACCTGCCATCATATTCTGCACGACTTGCTCTTATTAAACTTCCAACTTTAAAGAGCCGTAGAACGATGCTGAATGTGTCATTTATTTTGGATGTTATTAAAGGTGATATAAGTGTTGGACTTTTAATAAATGAAATTTCAGTTAACGTACCACAGCGACTATCTCGTTATTATGTACCGCTTTCAGTTTGGTTTATAGAGCTAATTTTGCCGATGCCAATCCGCTCAGAAGAATGTGCAACACATTTAACCAAATGTAAAGATTCATTGATTTTTCCACAAGTTATTAAAAAATTAATAATTGATTTTCTAAATTCATAATAACCTGATATTTATGTATATTGAACGTTTTAAAGCAAGATTGGTTGCAAAGGGTTACGCACAAACGTATGGTTTAAATTACACAGAAACATTTTCCCCTGTAGTGCGTTATGAAACTATAAGAATGGTCACAGCCCTTGCTGCAGAATACAACCTCTTTTTACATCAGATGGATGTATCAACGGCGTACTTAAATAGTGACTTGAACGACGATGTGTATATGACACAACCAGAGATGTTTGTTGATGAAAATTATCCTAACAAGGTTTTGAAGTTAAAAAAAATCATTTATGGACTTAAGCAATCTGGTCATCAGTGAAACATAAAGTTGGACAAAATTTTAAAGAAAATTGATTTTAAATCATGTGAAAGTGAGATTTGTTTATATGTAAAGAAAACAGATAATAACATTAATTTAATAGCTGTGTATGTCGATGATTTGCTTATAGCAAGTTCTAACGAAAAAGAATTAGACTTTATTAAATATCAAATAGCACAAAAAGTGTCTGTAGTTGATAAAGGACCTGCTACATATTTGTTAAGTATTGAGATTGAGAGAAAAAGTTCATCTGGAGAAATTTTAATTCATCAAAATAAATATATTAGAAATCTCTTACGAGAATATCAAATGGAAGAGTGTCGCCCAGTATCTACGCCACTAGAACCAAAATTTCAAATTGTATGCAACAATGAAGGATGTGAAAAAATTAATGAAAGAAGTTTTCAGTCTCTTGAACTTGTTTTCAAATTTAACTTAATCCATAGATCAACAGGTAGTGTTCTAATCTATCAATCTAATGGTCACAGGTTCCGTCCGTGGGTGTTTTCTTTTGTAATTTTAGAGCCAAGCCAATAAGGATATACGCTACTTTTTACATAAGTCATGTGTATCATTTCAAAGTGGAATTTTATAACATCAAAGCGAAGTCCTTTTATAAAACTTTTAAATAATACAATTAATTTGTTAAGTAACATTAACCTATAATATAAAGAATACCGAGAGTGATCAAATCGGATTTTTTTTTTTTAATTTTTTTTCTACGATCTCTATACATTACAGAAGTTGTCACCTTATGAGATTTTAGATATCAAGTTTCAAAAAATCTATTGAAAAATATTAAGTATATGAAAAGCGGGAGTAGCAAAAATTATGTTGCAACTTCTTTGCGCCATTGAGATCGCCAGTAGCCAATTAAAAAAAAATCCGTCAATCCGCTTTTAAGTAACAAATATTCAAACACTTTTATTAAATAATTTCCCATCTATTTATAAGCAAACGAGTTTCGTTTTGACTGACATTATTTTGTGAGTGTGCTTACAGAAGAGCATTATAAAAAATTTTGAAAATTTTGCTCCTTAGCACGAGCACAAAATATTGAGAGTCTTGTACTTCCGAGTTTTATTTTTAAAGTTGCGAGCATGATCTTTATTTAGTACTCGTACTGGCGACCATCATTATTTCCTGCCCTGATAAAATATCTATCCATCTCTGCCGAACACAATTAATTAAGATTTTCTTTATATATTAATTGTTTACAATACAAGTGCAGTTTAGATATCATATTGCGCAGCAACACGTTTATCCACTAAATTATGCATTATTAGTCATTGATTTATGATTAATCACTGCAGTTTCATTAAAAAGAATTTATTTATTTCTTTTTTTATTTGCGGAACAATAAATTTTAATACAGTTAAAATAAATTTTATTTTTCTTAGACTTTTGAATGTATTTGTTGGTTATTCATATCCAACACTTGCTTCACTTTTGGTTAAAAAATTGATTTTTTTAATAATAAAAACTAGTTACTTTACCGCTTTTTTTTTTTGAAACAAAAGAAAATATTTTGTTTTTATGTTGCCAACATTCAGCAACCGAGTAAAAAAAGTGATGCAAAAGAAGTGGAAAATCTATCTTTTCTTCTACATCTGAAGAAAAATCAATGTATATAAACATTACACTGTCGTTAGAATTAGGTTTTTTTAAACTTTTCACTGAATAAAATGCGTAAGTTAAAGGCTATCATTTGTGTTAACATTGTATGTTTCATTTTGTATAATTCTGGAAATTTTTATTTGTTGCCCATCTGCAGACTAATGTCGTTATTTATCAAAAAATCATTTCATCGACTATAACGGCAACAATAAATTCGTGACTAACACTCCCATCCATCAGTGAGAGACTATTCCACTGGACTCTTAGCTGATATTTTATTACGCCTATTTCCTTGGCCAGAACAATTTTTTCAAAATGGGGTCATTTCTTTATCTTTACACAGTCCTTGCTAACTCGTTTTAGCTTTAACGGTGACTTCTGTTGTGGTGCCCTGCAGTTTTTCCGTAGATGGTCGACCTTACCGCAATTGTAAAATATCGCGATTTTCTTGTTTTGACAATGTCTCAACCACATTGTTTAAGATGTTTCTTTCTTCATCCCTATCCTCTTCTACCTCTCGCACTTTGTAAGTTTGTGGCTTCGATATTAATTTTGCAGCTCTTGTGCAAGCGCAAACGTTACTGTTTCTGCGAAAGTTGAATTAGATGCAGCACACACTGCTTGCCGCACATCGAGATCATGAAGGCCGTTCGCAAACGCCTCAGCTTTTATCTGGTTGACTAATGGGTGATTTTTTCTTGGATACGTCAGCTGGACCAACCCTTCTATCTCCACGGAAAAATCTTGGAATGATTCACTTCCTTTTTGTCTTCTACTACGCAGCTCCATTCGGCAGATCTTTTTCTTATGCTCGCCACCGTACTTATGCTGAACTGGCACCATTAAGTCATCATAGTTCTTTCTGCAGCTGACTGGCACACTTTCCAAAATTTCTGCAGCCGTTCTCTTCAAGCCCAAAATCAGCTCAATAGCTTTTTACCCGTTGCTTCACATATTTTTGTCGGCCACTGTCAACAAGGTTTTTACTTTTTAGCCAACATCTGTATTCAGATTTTGTAATTTTTGGCCAACATCTCTATCCAGGTTTTTTGATTTGTAGCCAAAATGTATATAATGTTTTTTTTTTTTTGCCAACATTTTTCTCTAAGAAAGATATCCTTGTCCCAGTGCCATCTACTCGTTTGTTTACCACCTTTGATATTTCTTGAAGCTTATCACTTGTTTCTACAGAAACTTTTTGGAATTTTTTCTAGAAGCTTCTCGTTGTTTTTTTTTTAAATTTTTCGTTGTTCTAAACTCTTCTTTTGCTCATTGTTAGCTTTAAACTCTTCTTTACTTTTTTACTCATTTTCTGTAGCTTCTTAATCATAGCCAGGAACATTGAGTTGAGATCTACATTACCTCCCGTTGATGATGATATGCATGTATTTATTTCTAGGCTTTTGTCTTTTTTGAATCCATGCCACGCCTCTCGAGTTCTTCTAATAGTCGCTCAACTCGTGGCAAATCTCAGCATTACTTTATATAACGTTCCACCTAAATCTCTAAGCTTCTGCAATTAACAAGAAATGGAACCAAAACGTAACGGTTATTTTAGCTCAGCTTAGTACCTTCCAAATTTATATAATAACAAGACCTACTTTAACGGTCATTTTAAATCTAGCCAACTCTATAACACTTAAAACTAATATGACACCTATACACAAATACAGATACAAATACTACACATTTTACTTTATAGCACACACAAGCATTACTCTCACGAATTCTACGCATTAGCTTCAACAATAAATTTCTTTATGTACATACATAAATACGATGTCTTATGAAAAGTAACACAGTGGCTCTACAGCATGATTTTTCGCAACAATATATTGGTTAATTATTATTACCTATTGGCTTATAAGAACACAGCAACCTGTAAGAAAATATTGCTTTAACTTTTTGCTATTTTATAATTGTCGATTGCCAACCAAACGTGTGGTAAGGCTGACAAAATTCTGTACAACCAAAAAACTTTTCAACTTTTTATTTGATCCAAACTTGCAAATGCAAAACATTATTCATATTTTTTTTTTCTTGAACACTTTCACTGCTCATTAGAGTCTGTAAGTATTTGCATTTATTCTTTAGTTCTCCTTCGTTGAATACTTTTTGTGCCATGTGCTTGAATTGTTGTTTCAAGTTTAGCAAATGTGATACATTCATAGTTTACTTATTTTATGCAGTAACATTTTTGTAGTTGTAAAATGTAAAGGATTTTCTTTGATGAGATTTCATAACAAGGAGTATTCAAAACATATTTCTTTTTGTTTTTCTTTAGTGTTTTATAAGTTTATGGTTGCTATTTATGCTGTGCTTTACAGTTTTATTTAAAATGTCTTATTGAAAACATAAGATAAGACAGCTTCAAATAAATACTCCTATTTTTATTATTAAATGAAAAGTGAAGGTGTAGCACAAAAATATATACGAGTACATTGTTAGGTTTTTACTCTTTCATAAAAACATTTATGTGCTGTTTTTATAACACAAGCGATCAACTTGTCTGGGAATTTTATATGAAAAGTACTCAAAATATTGAGTGTTTTTCATACAAATTTTTTAGACGAGTTGATTGCTTGTGTTATAAAAACACCACATTAGTTTATTAAGGCACACCCCTTATATTTAATGTTTAACGTCCCAACTAATACTGATTGTATAAAATAACAAAATTTTATATCAAAAAAATTAATGAATATTTTTTTATATTATTTTATATTTATGAAGTAACCGAAATAATTGTAATTATTTTAAATTTAAATTATAACAGTATTATAATTACAATTCTAAATAGTTATCTAATGAATTGTCAACTGTAAAACTCTTGTGAATTGTACTATAAGTAATTCGCTATGTTAATCCAGCTCTATAAACTAAACTAAGCTTAAACCTAACCAAAAATTATAAGAGCCACCAACCTGAATACATCAATTTTAATTATAAAATTTAATATATTAAAATAAAATAATACACTTCATAAGCAAAGGTGAGCTCAAATACACATACAATCCATCCATACACACACTCTCTCAATAACACAATTACATTTATTTAAAAAATTCTAACATAATCACATGGTTGCTCATTTATTAAGTAATCATAGGAAAAAGGAAAAACTTAAATTTCCAAATGGATTTTATTCATTCATTCCCAATAAAGTCCACTCAATTCACAGTAGAATAGGAAAGTAAACTTTTTCCTTCACAGATCATGTCTAACAATCTCAGCATTCCTTCGGCAAAAGCTAGCATCCCAGCATAGAACCTTCTACTTATACCCAGACGTTGGCTACATGTTGCTACGCATTTCTCATGAACAGTGGGACAACAGCATAATTTTTCGTAACAATATTTTTCTTTAATAAACAATTATTAAACAAACAAAAATTTTAAGAAGTTTTTGCTGAAAACCTCATAATAAAAATTAATCGTTCTAGTTGCCATACAATCTAATATTGCCAAATGGAGTCTTATAAAAAATGGCATGGTTAAAAGTATGACGACTCGTGACAGTACACACAATTTACAAACAATTAATGTTCTAAATTAAAAAAACTTTAAATAAATATTGAAAAAATTAGAAATTTAAGGTTTTTGTAGTCATTTGAAACGAATTGTCATAACGCTCTTTATTAAGCACAGCAGCAACGTCTATATGACTGAATCATTTTCAAATGTTAATTTGTCATTGTTTGACATTTGAACAATTGTTATTGTTTGCTAGTAAAAGGTACGAGGTTAGTAAAAAATGACCATGGACAGCGAAGGGAGTTCGTTAATTGGGTATTGGAAAGTCAACATGAAAATGCTGATTTTGCCGATAAAATCATCTGCAGTGACGAGGCCCAATTCCATCTTGATGGCTTCGTCAATAGGCAGAATTGTCGCATTTGGGGTGAGGAAAATCTTCGAGTGATTCACGAAAAGCAAATGCGTCACTGTGTGGTGTGGTTTTTGGGCTGGAGGAATCATTGGACTTTTTTTTATGAAAATGAGGCAGGTCAAGCGCAAACAGTCAATGGTGTTCGGTATCGTCAAATGATAACCAGTTTTTTCTTGCCTAGAATTGAAGAAATGAATGTCATACAGCCAGAGAAACAATTCAATTCCTGCATCAGTCATTTATTTAAAATTTAAATCTTGCGTTCTTATTGAGACATCCTTTATTTATCAGGCTAAAATTATCATCCTTTATTATGGTGGTTTATAAAATGCTGACAATATGGTGGAGAAGCTTACTCAATTACTCGTAATATAACTTGAACCCTTCATAAAATTCTTCCTTTAAAAAAAAAACACTTTTTTGTGTGCGATTTAGTAACTTTTGAAGGTTCCACATGCTGTTATTTTTAACTACATATTTTTTGTTTGCACTAACGAATATGTGATTCAGTAATTTTGGGTTTATTTTAATAGTTAAAAATTCACCACTAATATGAATACCAAATCTGATAGTTCTAGATTAGGTTGTATTAAAAAATCAAAAAGTACCATTATAGTACATGAATAGAAAGTACAGTTTTTTTCTCTTAATTATTTTTCACCTTGCCCTGAATCGTTTAAGCCCAGTCTAATGGTTTAAATTTCGTTAATATTAAAAAATCTAAAAGTACCAATAAAATCAATAAAAAGTACCATTTTGTCCCAAATCTAGCACTTTAAGATTGATTAATAATACAATATCAAAAAGTTCCAAACAAATAATAAAAATTACCATTTGTTCTCTTATTAATTTTTCACTTTGCTTAGGACCGATTGAGCCGAAATCTCGTACTCTTGGTTCGCTAACATTAAAAAATCAGAAAGTACCATTAAAATTAAATATTAAAAGGTACCATTTTGCCTCCTTAATGATTTTTAGTTGACTCCAATATAGTACAATTGTACTGTCATAATTTTAGATTTACACATAACATAAAAAAATAAATACTTCTGAGCTTGTTTAAATATAAAATACCAATCACACTTTTCGCTTTTGGTACTTTTTTCTTCCTTAAAAATTTTGTTTTTATCATTTATTTTTATTGAGTGTTACAAATTAGTAATACAATTTTTAAATGCTGCATCAAATTACATAAAGGTACATATTTAAAAATAGTAGTAAAAAGGGGTACATATTTTATTTCTTATTTGCTCAAATTTTAAAAAAGCGCCAATATACATTGGAGACTTTTTTAAGAAGAGACGAATACAATTTGGTTTTTGTTGCTGTGATGGTTATTTTGAAAGATAACTGGGGTTAAAAAAACGTGCCAACATCATTGTTTTATTCCTTTTATTCCTCAAATGTACAAATATGAAAAAAGTACCAAGCTAAAATCCGATTACTTTTATAAGTAAAATATTTTGTAATTTGAATTTCCGCTCTATCTGTAATAGTTCCGGATATATAAGAAGTTACAATTTTCAAAAATCCCGTCTTATCCGTCCTACACATTAGGAAAGAAACCTGCTTACGGACTTTCAAGTCCATAGCTTTAGCCATTTAGGCTGAACGATGATGATTAGTCAGTCAGATAAAGTTATAAATATGAGTCAATTCGATTTCCAAAAAGGAAAAAATATAAATCAGCTGCTCGGCATATTTGCTAACATTATTAATGAGTAACTAGCTTGTTATAGGCTTCAGTAAAGCATTCGATCCTCTGTCACACAAGAAACTATGAAGCACTCTAGAAAATGTTGGTATTAGAATATATTGTATAAAATGGATTATAAACTACCTAACACTACGAAAATACTGCTTGAAAATTGGCAACTACATTAGTAAAGAGAATATTCATGGTCATAGAGTACCATAAGGTTCAAAATTATATCTCATATTGTTAATAAATATTTACATATTTTGACACGTGATAGAACATTTGCGTATGCAGCTGACACTGCTTTTGTCGTTGTACATATAAACAGAAAGATGCAACATCAATCCTACAACAACAACTAGATATAACCATAAGATGGTCTCATGATCACGGACTGGTAATAAATGTGAAACCACACAGATACCAAAATATATGATAATGAACTTGAAAAATTTAAGACAGACAAATGTTCCACAATATTTTAAACCATACTTTATGTATTTAAATATCTCGGAGTAATTGTAGATCACAACAATAAATTTAATGTTCATACAGGAAGCCTGCATGAGAAACTGACAAAAGCATCATGTGTGTTACATAGGCTTAGTTATTTATCAAACGACGCAGTATTAATGCATTAAACATATTCGAAACAGCAGGCTACCTATCAAAACTAGAATACATGTGTGTATATGAAAAAGATTATTTTAACGACAGCACGGCTAACGTTGTACATGTCGTTAACTTAGGCTATTTCTATTTTCGTTGGCGGCAAGACTAGGACCACATACAGCAAAGTTTAGTTGGTCTATTCTTGACTTTGTAGGAGAGAGAGGAAAGAGTAATAGAAAGGGGTACAAACTTGCTCGTACTTGGCAATTCCTTTTTGTTCTGTCTTCGTATCTTTTATAAAGATGTTAAAAAAAAGAAGACTGGTAGCTTGAAAGCTTAATGAGTGACGGAATAAGAATACTAAAATTGCCGAAGCAAAATTGCTGTGTGCAGACACAGCGGCAATTTTAAAAGAGATTTGAGAAAGGATTGCCCAACTAAACTTGCTGTGTGTGATCCTGGTCCAATGAACAATTTAGTGCTATCAGTATAATAAAAAAATGAGAGCTTGAAAATATTTATTTTTATTTGACAATCAAAAGGTTTTAAAGAAATATCTATATATATATATGAACGAATATGTGTTTATGTTTGTTTGAGTTTGAAATGTCTCTATAATTATTCATTATTGTTTTAGTTTGCGTTTAGCTTGGTTTTTGGTGAAGCCAAAGCACTATTTAAGCGATGGTAGTTACAAAATTCGTTTAGTTTTCTTCAGACACATTTTTCACAAAAATATTAAGAAAAAGCAATTTTATTCTAAATAAAAATGTTCAATTTACAAATCAGCTGCTGCCGCTTCTAAAATAATTAAGTACACGCCGACATTTGTAGCCAATGTCATTTTGCAGTCGTGTAGTAGATAGCCTGCTGTCTCGAATGTGTTTAATGCATAAAGCAGGCGTATTTTTCACTACTGAAATCACATATACGAAACGGAATAACACTGCAAAATCTATGGAAAACTCCAGCAAATTATTAACCATATATTAAAAATTTTGAAACTATACAAGCCAAATGTTGGGGACATAGAGTAATACAAGTGACAACAACGTAAATTTATCCAGATCCCGTTACGTGTTAAATGTGAGTTTTATAATGATACTGTGGCGTATACACACTGTACATATTTCATTGAAAAATATACTTTGCTTTATAAAATAATTTTCATCATGTTAACTTAAATTTTTTATTCTAATTTTTATAAAATATTTGTTACTTCTTGTCATTCTAAATTGAAAATTAAAATATAAAATAACTTTAATTCATTTAATAAAAATATCTTTTATATAAAAATATATGTAGTGTTTAAAGTTTTATTTAATTGTTTTAACTTTATTAATCACTACAATACCATGTTCCTAAAAAAATTATTACAATAACAGAAACAGAAGAAACGTAGAAGGTAGATAACGAATTAATAAATTAACAAACGAATATGATAAGAGACTGATCGTTATGTTACTACAATATTCAATAGTATAACTAATGAAGTTGTAAATAAAGCTAAAAGTAACAAAGCAAAGACAAAAGTTTTTAAAAGCTCAAATCTAACAATATGCAAAAAATTAACATAAAGTAGAAACGTAATTAATATTTATTGGGCTTCAGTCTGTTTTTTTATAAAATTATTTTCAATATTTCGCTTTCCTATGGAAAGCTTCGTCAGGAAAATTTTCCAGACTGCAGCTCAGTAAATATTAATTATGTATCCAAATAATTGTATAAATACCTATAAAGTAAAAATAAAGAAAAATTAAAATAATAACATAATATACAGTGCAAACAAACTCAGACCAAACAAAATTAACACATCGAAAACCTGAAGAACTTGTAAATAACTTAAATTTAACCAAACATAAAATAAAGAAAATCAATCAATAAAAACATAGTAATACAACGCCAAATCAAATATCTACACAACAACAAAACATCTGAAACAGTCACTGTGTTTTATGTATGTGTAAATATAGCAATTCAGTATTTATGTTAATGCGTTGAATTTCATAGTGTAAAGCTTGTGTGCGAGTTATAAAATTAATTGTATAGTATTTACAACTGTATTAGTGTATAAGTTTAATATTAGTTTCGAGTGTTCTAGAATTAGCTAGTATCTAGTACGAGTATAAGAATTTTTGCTTACGTTTTGATGCTTTAACTTGACTTGATACACCTAGAAGTATGCAGTAATATCTAGCTGTTTCTAGACTAAGGTGCGAAATAACCCTTGCAGTGAATCATTGTTGCTACACGAATCTAGTAAAACAGTATATAAGGCAGTGCTGAGATTGTCAGAAAGTTCAGTTCTATTTACTTGTAAACAAGCTGTGTCAAAAACAATAAATTGTTGTGTTTTTATTTTACAAGAAAGAACTATAATAAGCTAAACGTTTTTGTAGATGTATAAAAACGTAACAATATTTTTAACGTCATGAATTATAGTACCACTTTTCTTTAATTGGTCTTTGACAATAGTCCAGTCTTGTGCAATTGGCCGAAGCTGTGAACAGTTAGGAGGATTCATGTTTCTTGTCACTATATCTACCTGGTGTCCTTGATACCACTCCATCGCAGATTTTTTATAATGACAAGACGGTAAATCAGACCAAAATTTTACTGGATAGTCTTAGCGTTTAATTAGAGACAGAAATCGTTTCTGCAGGCATTTTTTTTATAAATTTCTGTTGTCGTTGTTGAAGAGATTGTTAAATCATTAACAATCATTTTTGACCAAATTTTTCAAATTTTGTGTATTTGTATTTTGAATGGGCATCTGCATGTTTTATTGGAAAAAAAAAACATTTTACCTGGCAGCTGTTTTAAGTCCATTTTTATACAGATTTTGTCGTAAAGAATGCGTGGCCGTTTTATTGCACTATGAGTCTGCTTTTCTCTACGACTTAGATATTTTATTTTACTTGCGGTATTTAAACTTGTGTTATGTTGTTTTTCTCAATCACTCTCGGAGACACTCAAATGGTTATATCTTTTAAAATTTTATTTGCAATCGTTTTTGGAATTACAGCTTTTTTGCAATCATTGCACCTGAACATATTGGATTTTCAAGGCATTTTGCTAAATTTTTTTTTCTAAATTGATTTTCCATGTCTAACCAAGCTTACAAATACACTGCTACTGACCAAATTTTTTTATTTATTAAATTCAAGTGATGCAACTACGTTTTCCGAAAATGCTTTTGTAAAGCGGCTTCATTTTGTGTGAACAAAACTCCATGCAGTGTTTCATTACTTTATTATATTTACAATACAAGCAAGAGCAACTTTTTTTCTTTTTTAAATAAAAAAAAATTAATTGAATTTTTTAATTATTAAATAATCACAATAACAAAGAATTGTAATATAAAAAAAAATTGTAAAGAAATGTTTTGTATGAAAAAATCAAGTTTTTCTCTCAAATTAATTTTTAATATAATTTCTTTTTAGGGAACTGAATTTATTATGAATTAACAAATAAATCAAGTTGTGCTTTTCTTTTTTAAAGGCACATATATAACAACTGCCAAAAAAAAACTTATTTTTCTCATCATTTTTGCGAAAATTAATAGTCATTAATATTCATAAATCATAATAAATAACCTGATGTAATTTTATTTCAAAGAAAAGGTGCTGCTAATTATACGAGGTATGATCACAAAATACAATATGTCCATTAAAATGTATTCATGTCATAATTTTTTATTATAAAATATGAATGACTTAAGTGTAAAAATGAACAATATAGTGAACCAACCAAAAATGTTTAACCTATCTCCTCATTATATTTCTTTATAAGTACAATACAAGTTCGATAAGTATGTAAGTGTTATTGAGTAAAAATTAATTGCATTTTTAAACACACAAATAAAGAACATAAACTTTTTACACCTCCATTATTTATTCTTTACTTTACTGGAATTCGGGTTCTTCAAGTTATTTTACTTGTGATTATTTAAGCGCTATTCAAGCGAAAATAAAAAATAATAATTTATTGCATTTAAATTTGTGTGGCAAGTTGAAAGAAAAGTTTTTAATGGGAGACAACAAAATTGCCAAGATTTTATTCGTATTTTCTTATTTTAACAAATTATTCAAAGCACAAGTTTTGCGAAAGATTTCTTAAACTTGTTGAATATTTTCATTGTTAAAAAAAAGAAAGGAGAAAAAGTAAAGGAAAATGGCGGGGGTGCCAACTACAAATATAAAGCAAGAAAGCGTTTTACTAATAAATATTTTGTTGTAAAAGTATGCCAAATAATTTACTTTGCATTGATTCAAGTTCACGGTCATCAAACAGAAAAAATTATATGACAGACTTGCACTAAATGATTGTATGTTTACACTCAAACAATTATACATCGTATTCTAAGTCTTAAACTTTAAAAAGTTTGGAAAAAATATTTTTTTTTTTTTCAAATTTGACTTTAGATTTTCCTTCTATTATCGAGCGAGTCGATTTCACTTCACTCGACAGCAACAGACATAATAGGGGTGATTCTTTCACATTTCTATATCTATTGCTGTCCTTTATTTACTTCCTTTTAAATAAGTATCACAAAAGGACCACATTAGAGGACCAAGTGAGCCTGTGTAACCTAACCTAAGTAACTACTACCACAAGATTATCAGCCCAATTCTAAATACTAACAAGGAAATAATTCCCTGGGAGTCTCTTTTCCCAAAAATAAAAATCTCTTATTTTAAGCAGTCTGCGAAGGGAGAGAAAATTTCATATATTCAAAGTCAGCCGTTTTATTTAGAGTTTTTTTGTTTTAACAATAAAAATCATATTTATGAAAAAAATTACAAATTATTTCCCTTTAAAGAAAAAAGAAAATAAACATTTTACATCGAAAAAACAGAATAATTCGTTATAAATTAACGAGAAAAACAAATAAAAAAATTTATTGGTTGCAAAGAGATTATAAAAAATATGTTTAAAACAAAAACAAAACTTTGAATTAAATATCACAGCAATTTTGTACTTAATATTTATGTCTTAATATTTAGTTTACGGTATTCTTCAACTTTATCTTCTATTCCCTCAGTCTTCATTTTTTCATTGCTAAATATTCCCGCTTTTCCTTCTTCAACTCTTCCTTCTTTATATCACAAAGGTTATCAATATACTGTTGTTCTAAATTTTTTTCAATGTAACATTTTTGTAGTTCCGGCGCTAACTTCAGCTTCTTATTGATATGATAGTCTGTAGATGCTTCATCAAGGGTTGGTGCCGATGTCACATGCTCCATTGTTGTTATATTTTTTGATGCCTTAGGTTCAGACTTTATTTGTATATTTTGTTCTATAGGCAAGCAAATTTCTAAACGTCCCGAATCCGCAGAACTATTTAAATTTGAAGCTACATCTTCTGCTTGAGCTAGTTGAATTTCGCCCTCGGCATCTTCAGCAATAATATAACTTTCGGGCGAAGAACTTAATTGTTGATTGATATTTATGGCATTCACAATTTTCGGACTCGAGATACCATTGCTACGAATATTATTTCCACTGTTATTATTAATATTATTATCTTTACTGTCATTGATATCGTTACTACATTGTGGAGTTTCAGTTTCCTGTTGACCCAACAACTTTGATGATCTCACTGAAGTGGCATGTATTCGTGATAGCAAATCAGTATGAGCTTTAAGATTTTTTTCCAAAAGTACAATTTTCTCTTCGCACAATATTTCTGTTTTTGATTTTCCATAGTATGCCTTGGGCAGCCATTCACCTAAATCTTGTATTTTTATAGGATCAGTTTGCACAGCTGAACAAATCGTCAATGGAAGATCTATTTGAGTTAAGGATTGTTCGTTATTACATGTAACGCTGACTGAAGAATTCTAAATATAAACATTTAAAAGAAATTAAATTAATAAAAATAAAAAAAAATGCATGAAACAATAATTTTGTAAATTATTTGAAATACATGATACACTACTGGACACTAGAACAAAGCACAGTTTCTAGTGCTCTTCTTACAGTAGACCAAAAAGTTCTGTTCAAAAATGACGCAACAGAACAAGCATTGACACTTGTTCAATTTTTTTTTGACAGTTCTAACAGTACTTGTGTTTTGTACGGCAGTAGAAATTCAAGACAAAATTTTGTTTTAAAGATGAGACGTCAAATTAAACTGTACAGAGTATACATACGTGAACAAACACATTAGGCATGCCTTTTAAAGACACACATGTTTGTATAACACTGACTACCTGGCATCGTGTTTGTATGCACAAACGTTACGCATGTACAGCGTACATACGTGTGAAAACAGCAAAGTTCTATAAAGTTCAGCTGTAGTGTTGCTTGTTCTACTGCGTGATTGTTATGTTTATTTTTGGGGTACTGTATTTGTGTTTTGGTTGTTCTATGTTTTAGGGGTTCTAATTTTTACTGTAGTGCAAAACATTTTGTCACTGAAGTATTTGTTTTGATATGCGACAGAACAGTATTTGACAGTATTTGCAATCAGGGATGATGCTTGAAAGCTGTTTCAAGTATACTTGTGCAGCCCTTTAGTACATGTGTACTAAATCGACAAAATCGAATTTTTTTGAAATAACAAGGTTTTGACAATTGCTTATGATAGAAGAGACAAAAAAATTACGCGATGTGAATGCTTCATTTTAGGTACATGAAATTTTTTTTAATAATATTAATATATAAATGCATTTTCAATATTTGTAATACTTTTTGAATCACCTCTGAATTTTTTGTATGTTTCAATTTATACAAACGATAGCTTCTTTCGTACAATTATATTTAAAACAGAAACAAAATTATTTTTCGTATGAACTGAAACAGGCAATTATTTCCTTTTTCTTAAATTTAATTTACCATTTCGTTTTCCATGATTTCCTTTTTGAATAAAACTTTTTACTCCAAATAAATTTGAATAAACTAAGTAGATGAACACACTGTTTGCAGATAGATATTGTTTTTTATTAAAAGATCCGCACAATTTAACTTGAAGAAGTTTCAACTGTTACTGCTCTCAAAATCAAATAAAACTATCGTTTTATGCTCTCTTTTATATTTGAACTGTAGTCAATCATTTAGCAACGTTTTTCCTAATATTCTTTGTTGTGTTTCTACCTACTTTCACTGCAGCCTTCTCGTTCTCGTTACTGTAGTATGATATATATTCGTATGCTCTTTGTATATGCTGTAGACATTAACCAGCGCTGCCATTTTCTACCTAAAGTAAAGCAATTTTATATTCCTCTAAAAAATCGTACTCACAGAGTAAAGAACCGTGCATGACCGTTTAAAAACAGGTAGTAGATAAATAAGCCAGATACCGACTGCAGAGTTATCTGACGGGCGAAGGTCATATTAGAGCGATATATGAGTATAAAAGAAGATTTTTATAATACGACCTCAACTTAACAATCTAACGTTTCAATAAAAAAAATCATATAAATTTACAATTAAAAAATTATAAAAAAAGGCAAATATTTTAAATATAACTTTCTTTTAATACATATTTTTTTATTAATCTTAAAATAAATAATTAATTTATGTTCAAGAAACTAAAATTAACAAGTTCTAAGAAACAATCCTTTCTGAGAATCTCATTTTTAAAATCAATAAAATGTCTGCAGGCACTCAATTTTTAATTAAAAAAAAAGAAATTCTAAGATATTAAATAGGAAAACAAAAAAAAATTTTTTTCATTTAATTTTGTAAAAATTTTTAAGTCCAACATATTTAATTAAATATTTAATTATCAAGAAAGATCTAATGAACTCTCTTTCATAAAGATGGCTTGATTCGTACTATATAATCAAGGCAATAAAAACCACACACACACTCACATACACTTTTTTAGGTTTCGTGTTTGCGTGTACAAAGCATTACGCACATGACAGCTAACAAATTTCTACAAAGAAAAGAAACATAACAAAAATTAATTAAAATGTGAAATGTCGGTTGTATTTTTGATTTTTCTGGTTCATTTGCTGACCGATTGCTCTCCTTTTGTGCGTAGACATTACGAATGCTATTTCTATTAAAATTTTTTAATATATTTTCTGACCGTTTTTCAGTTTAGACGAAATACGCAAAAACACAAAGTGAAACTTAATGAAAATCTAGAATTTCGGTTGTATTTTTGATATTCCTTGGCCATTTGTGGACCAATGGCTTTTACTTTTTGCACAGATATTACAAGTGTTATTTTAAATAAAACTGCGTACCACGTTTTTTGTCTGTTTTGTTTTTTATACCACAAATTCCACCAAAAATAGAGGTAGTGGCGATTTGTAACTCATAGCTTAGCCATTTATGGGCCGATTTAGCTGAATTCTTTTCCATATACTATGAATATGGTATTTTTCTGAAAAAACTAGTAACTAATTTTTTTTTACCTTAGATAAAAAACGCAAAAAAAAACAAAGCAAAACTTAATGAAAATCCGAAATTAGGGTTGTATTTTTAAGTTTTCTTGTCTATTTGTCGGCAGATCTTTTTGATTTTTTGCTCAAACATTACGACTGTCACTTGCGATAAACCTGCGTACCAGGTTTTTTTGTCGGTTTTGGTTTTAGTCATAAACCAAAACTACCTCTATTTTTGACCATTTTTTGAGTAGGTTTTTTGCGTATTTTGTCTAAACGAAGAAACTGACAAAAAAAAAACGTGGTGTGCAGTTTAGTTTGAAATAACAATCATAATATCTGTGCTAAAAATGACAACAATTGGTTCACAAATGGCAAAGAAATATCAAAAATACAACCGAAACTTTCGATTTTCATTAATTATCAGGTCTGTTCTGAAAATCACATGATTTTAAATCACATGTGGCTTATAAATGGCTGAGCTATGAAACCAAAATCGCGACTATCTCTATTTTTTTATAATTTTTTGGAAAATTTGTCTAAACTACAAGACGGACAATAAAACGTGACACGCAGTTTTTTTTTTGTGGAATTTTTCTAGCTGTTATGTGCGTAATGCTTTGTGCACACAAAACTTGAGTTAAATCATAGTATAATTATACCAAGTAGGCGCACCATGTATTTTGTTAGTGTAATTATTCATAGTATAATGTCAAAATGAAGAAAGAGAAGAAGCAAAAGAAATAAACAAAAAATAGGGTTGAAAGAAAATATTTCAACATAAACAACATAGCTTATCCTCGTAATGCAAAAAAATTGTAATAAATAAATAAAATAATAAAAATAGTGCAATAAATTTAATTAATTTCATAAGAGAAAGTAATTTTGTGGCCAGTATTTTTGCAGTGCATTGTGTTACATTTATTTTTGGACATATGATTAAATGGTGGAATTGCACTGTTTGATGAATGATTATTTACCTGACTAGAAAATGTAGCAAGGCATATGATAAAGTTATTGTGATAACTTTAATAATTTAAAAAACATGTTCCGCAAATAGTTCTCCCTCATAAATAAATAATATATTTGTAATATATATTTTAAAACAGTTTGTATGTGCGTTTCATACAGCACATACCGAACAACACTTAAAGATGTGTTTGTTTTATCTTTCTCGGACATGTTTCCAACAAATTACTATAAGGTCGTCCACAGTCACTCACAATGCCATGCAACTCACAATGGGTCAATGGAACCATCCACAAACTTTGCAGAATCGAATAGGCACCTCATTACAGTAATGTGCAATGCCCGAACCAACTAAAAAAGATTTGAATTCACTTCTGAAAAGTATACCTACACCGGTCCTTCATTACATGCTATATAAAAAATACTAAAATTTTTTAAAATAATTTATATAATTTTATTTATGTATTAAAATTATATTATAATTAGTAGTTACATGAAAAAAGAAAAGAAACGGACATTATTATATTCATTAGCATTGGCATTTGTATTCAAATCCCTTTCTCTAAACGACGATGGATTACTTTCTTCCATTTGCTTATTCTGCTTTTGCACTTCTTGCTTGCGGCTTTTCAAAAGTTGATACTCCATATAAAATTCTTAATTTGTTTTCATTGTCTGTCTGCCACTAATTAGCATTTCTGAAATACGAGTAAATAGATAATAAATTATTTTTTATTTTGCTCAATTTATACTTACAAATCAATGACGGAAGTTGTGTCGGCTTGTATCAAGGATAGCACAAATAATTCTTATGCAAGTCATACATAAAGACGTTTGCAAACTGAGACGCATAATTGGATATTTTGCATTTTATACCAGAAACGCATGTATAGAACCATTTAGACTGAAAAGAAAATGTAAAAAGAAATGAAATATATAAAAATCTACAAAAAAAATAATACTTACCTCTATAATTTAATTTTTAGCATTTTGCTGAACCCTATAAGTTTCTGTCGAGACTTTTTAATTTTAAGTCTTCGGTTCAGGTGCTTAATTCGAAAATAAATTCTGCACTTGAAGAAAAGTTCTTTTATATTGTTCGGCAATTCAATGGCTTTACTGTTCTCCAGCAGACGTCGTTTTAAATTTTGGCAATGAGAAATTTCTTTACCATTTAAGTTTTCAAAAATAATCTCAAGCTTCTTCACCTCATGCAAAAAACTTTGCGACGGCTTTTTGAGGGCAAACTTTGAAACTTGGTCGATCCATGTGAATGAAGTTTCTTGACATTGGTATTCTTCAAGATTCAGCTTTTTGATAATATACCCAAACACATACTCTAAAGCATCCTCTTGAAGTATACCAATGTCATCGCCATTCGATTCATATGTATCGACAAATTCTTGTTCCTCACATCGCTCTTGAGGTGTGTCGTCTTCTGCACAGTCAATCTGATTTTGGGCGATTTGAAAATATTTCGTGTTGGAACTACCAAGCCAGTCAGTGTTGTCGACTTCAGTGTTTCCAGTGCCATTTAAATGCTCTGTATTTCTTGCTGTAAAAGTTTCAATTAAATTAATTAGTTTTAGTGTAGAGTACATATTTAATGTTTTGATAACTTACCAAGAATATATTTTCGGAGTCTAAATTTAAATTCTCTTGGTGACGGATGATCATTTAGACCACCTTTACTCCTAATAGCACCAAAAAAATGTTCCAACACATCTTGGTTCAATCGGTTGGTAACCAAATAATGCATGTTGTACCTCTTCACGTACTGCTGCAGCATCGTGAGGGCATTATTAGATGCAATTATACCTTTTTGGAAGGGTACCAGCGACTTTTTCCCAGGAATAAGTGGCAATGACATTATTGCAGTCATTTTTTGCAACACTTCATTCTGGGTAGCCAAGGATAAGCCATATGGTTGCTGTCAGAAAATGATTATAAAAATAAATTAATAAATATTTAATTATATATATATTAATAAGGAAACTAACCTTTCCGGGATAATTGAAGTTACTTAATTTTGAATTATGGACATCAAACCAATCGTTAACCAGTTGAACAAAATCAGCGGTTTCGATTGGTTTATATAGATCCATTCCCATGCTATAGCATCGTCTAATGGCATTAGCAGTAGTGTTGGAAAACACTTGCGCTGCTAACTTCACTTTTTGCTTAGCAGGACCTTTAACCGAAAGGTGCTCCTCAGTCAATTTATATGTAAGTGAAATATCCGAGGCAGAAGTTAGTTCAACAGATCCTCTAGGGTACGGCACGTCAATAGTTCGTTGTTGACGAGTAGCCCACTACTTAAAAAATGGTTTCTCAACAATTTGAGCAAGTGAGGCACATCCGCGAAACAAAAAACTTTGTCCTCTGGACATGCAGGACTGGGAAACCATGGTTTATCTAAAGAACATTGTAAAATTATTTAAAATTGATCAAAAAATAGTAAAGTAAATATATTTATAATGTGTAAAATTGCCTTTAAGAAAAATTAAAACCTTTATACCAATTTTCACAAATAAAACTAAAACTAAAATAACTTTTAAAAAAATTTTAAAAATTTAAGTTTGAAAATACCAGACAACAAAAAAAATTTAACAAACAAAAAAGGGGAAAAAACCAACCACCGCGTTACTCTTAAATTTAATTTAAGCATTTAACAACTAAGTTATTGTTAAACTAAGTTTATAAAATATGAAATTATATTTACCCTTTTTTATAAAAGAACGGAGCTCTAAATCTCTATTTCTTCCATATATTTATATACCAACATTGTAAAGAATGCAAGTATAAGACGCCCTTAGTATAGCTCAGTGCTGTAGTTAATAAAAAGTGTGTGTAGTTAGAATGTATATGTTACATAAATTTTAATTTACTCACCTGCAGTAGCACCTAAATCTCTCCACAACTTACGGTTGCTTGGACCCATGTCACAGGCTATAGCCACCACGGTGAAACCAGCGCCACTGAGTTTGCAAATTAAGTTGTTAAGTATGGCTGGGCTCATTTGGCAATCAAAGTCGTAAAAGACAGGTTGCTTCCACGAACTTCTAATACCTCGAGCCATAACCACTTGAACGTAATTTGCAGGTTTCCTCACGTGATCTCCTACCGGGTCGTACTCAAATGTTTCGGCCACCTTCATCTCATCGAAAGCGAGTAGGCAAATCCTGTCATTTGAGCTCAGGTACGTGGTCTGTTTCATAAATTGAATGGAATTCTCCAGAATGCCTTCATGTAGACTTACTTTCGCACACCATCTGTGTATTGTTGCTTTATGTGGAAGTGGGAAGCCTTTCTGGTATAGGTGGTTGTACGCTCTGGGACCAGCAGCATGCAAGCATATTGCGCTTGAAATATCTTCCCACTTCCATAATACAGGTCCTGGTGACATCAGCTTTCGGATTTGCCCTTCTGTGAAAAGCTTTTTTAGCTCAGCATTAGCTTTGTTAGCTTGTGGTAGCTGCAGCTTTAAGCTTTTCACCTCCGACTCTAATTCCACAATTCTTTTATAATACTTTTCAGTACCAATTGAGAATCTGAAATATATCGTTTAAGAATTTAATAATTTATAATTATTATTAATATTTGTATTGTATAATTACTTCGTCTGAGTATTTTTATTATTACATAAATTATTTTCTTCAAATATTAAAGATGATGTGCACACAAGCTCTTCCCAGCTATGTGCCTGCACTTCTGTTTTTTCTAAGCAATGGGGCCTATAGTTAACACAAACACAAATTTATATATATGAATACAATATTTCAAATAAGAAAAGGCACTTACTGATTATTTAAAAGTTTGCTGCTGTTGTTACATACGACCTCGTCCGCTTGATTTATAAAAGGTTCAGCATTTGGCAAAAGCAACATTTTGCTTCTGACTTCTATTATGCTCCTTTTTGGAAAATGTTGAGCACATATACGGGTCTTTTTGGCGAAATTTTTTCCACAAATTTCTTCCCATTTCCTTTTTCTATTTGGATCTGTGGGCACTTGAAAAGTGCTTAGACCCTTTTCCACCCTTTTCTTACATAATATACAGTAAGACATTGCTTTTTATAAATATATTCACAAATTTATTTATTTAGAGTTTTGCACTGCACACGAAAATAATTGGGCAAGCAATAAAATTGTTTGCGGCAATGTTTAAAAAAATTTGCAAATAACAGCTTTGGCGGCACAGAATCAACACGTTTCTTTTAATCAATTTATTATTTAGCACTTAAATAAAGTTGCTTTGCACTTTCTTATAAAAATTTTATAAGATTTTTCACAAATAATTGGGTAGGCAATAAAATTTTTTTCCACAATGTTTAAAGAAATGTGCATATAACAGCTTTAGCGGCACAGAATCAACACGTTTCTTATAATAAATTTTCTTATAAGCAGTTAAATAAAGTTGCTTCCCATTTTCTTATAAGATTTTTAAAAGATTTTTCACAAAATTTGGCATAAGAATTAATAAATAAAATTTTGCATTCAAAACCACTTTTCAATAAAATTTATATTGCTATGAGTTATATGTACTATGTACTACAAAAATATTATTTTGTAAACAAGCAAAGCAAAATGAAAAAATTTTATTATTCAAGTCTAACAAAAAACAAATGTAAATAAAAATCAGCTGACGACTTGCGTCCACTTAATATAATTACACTATGAGTTAAATAGTATTACGAATACAGACATATTTATGAAAGAGAGTGCATTAGATCTTTCTCCATAACACAGGTCTGCGAAAAAAAATTTTTTTTCAGCTGCATGAGATATTTTTACTGAATTATATGTTTTAAAGTGCGCTGATTTTAAAAGTGATGGCCATTTCTTTCTATCACATAAGGATTTTTTGCAAATTCAAACACAAAAAATTGGTTAAAGCACTCCTTTATTCAAAATTTTCAAGCAATAAATATTTTTTTTAAAGTAAACGAAACATTATTTTCCTTGATACTTTGACGAGTCCTTTTCCGATTTCCATCTTCAGTTTCTCGCTTAAGCAGCCAAGAGTAGTCAGCAAGCATAGTGACATCCCATCGCCCTTGGTACCTTCTCTCGATAGCACGGACATCCTGGTGAAATCCTTCCCCCTGCTCTTTACTGTAAGCCCCCAGGTTTTCAGGAAAATTGTCTATGTGAGAGTGTAAAAAATGAACCTTCAAGCTCATCTTGCAGCCTTGAGCTTCGTATGCTGCTAGCATCTGTTGCACAATGGTTTTATAGTTAGGATCCTTAGTATTTCATAAAAACTTTCGCACTACGTCCTTGAACGATACCCAAGCTTCTTTTTCCTTCTCATTCATAGTTTCCACAAATGAAGGGTCCGTTAAAAGTTTTCTTATGTCGGGGCCGGTGAAAACTCCCTCTTTCAACTTTGCTTCTGACAGCTTCGGGAATTTTGTATATAAATATTTGAAACAGTCTCCATCCTTTTGCAGCGATTTTACAAATTGTTTCATCAACCCCAATTTGATATGGAGAGGGGGCAACAAAACCTTGGTCTTGATACTTGATTTTTTCCAGGATAATGGCCAAATCGTTATAATCTTCTTTCATATGCACAGAATGTCCAATCGGAATCGAGGCAAATTTATTTCCATTGTGCAATAATACTGCTTTAAGGCTAGTCTTAGATGAGTCAATGAATAGGCGCCATTCAGATGAGTCATACTTTATATCAAAGCGATGTATGAGTTCTTCCACATTATTGCAGAAAACTAAATTTCCTTCTTTTGAGAAAAACTGGTTAAATTCTTTTTCTCGGTGTCTGTACCAGTAGAAAGAAGTGCCAAGTGATAAAAGGTTTTTATTTTTTAATCTAGAACCTAACAGTTCGGCTGCATCTTTTGAAAGACCTAAATTTCTTACTAAATCATTGAGCTCACTTTGAGCAAATAGTTGAGGCCTTCCATCTTCGTCAAAAGATAAATCTGAGCTTGATTCACCCGGAGCAGGTAATGTAGCTTCGTCCTCCAACTCACTGGGGTATTCATCCAAACTGGAAGGTGGCTGTGGGATAGATATCTCGGAGCTATGGGGCACTGGACGTATAGCTGAGTCAAGATTAGGATAACTTATGTTTGTTTTGTTTTTTGAATTGAATCCCTTTACGTCAACTGAGCAGAAGTAGCAGTCAGTGGTGTGATTTTTCTGCTCACGTCATATCATAGGAATTCCAAATCGAAATGCATTTTTCTTTCCCTTAAACCACAAACGAAGATCTTCTTCGCATCTTCTACACACCTTATGCGGGGCCCATGGTTTTTCTTGATGACCAAGTTTTAATTTAAAGTAGGCAAAACAAACTTTCCTTACAAAATCACTTATATTTCTCTGTTGACTTTTAATAGTGAATTCAGCACAGATATAACAAAAACTGTTTGGAGAAATAACACAACTCCTTGTAGCCATGATTAACAGACAACAGCACTGTTCACTTGAATATCAGTATGTCTACTGAGAGCTTTTATTTGTTTCAAGCGATGTAAAATAAAACACTGCTGTTTTCACTTAATGTAGAGCGGTTGTAAATTCACTCTACGACGGTTGATAAAAAAACTCTGTTTATTTTTAAAAACTATCTTCCTTAAATACTAAATCTTAAAACTAATTTGGTACACATGCGTACCTGTCATTTCCCCATACACACGATTCTCCGGTAATCTTTTCAAATGCATATTAACATTAGGTTGTACCTAAAGTCTTAAACAGAAGAAATGCAGCACATATGAACAAACTGCAACAATCACAAAACAATTTATTAAAAATACTGCAAACACAGGAAATAACCGTGGAAATATTGCTACATACTGCCACGTACTGTATATTGCAAATATATAGAACACAACAATGGCAATGGAATACCACAATGATAAGAGATTTCTTAAGAAAATTGACTACAAGTGACACTTAAAACATTATTCAATAATATGCCTATTGATATTCTAACAAAAGCTAATAATAATTAATTGAGGAAAAAAATTTATAAAACATACTTTATTAGCAAAAAACAAAATGTATATCCAAAAAATCAAAAACAAATAATAAATACTCGTATAAAGGCACAACAAACTTCACAAAAACAAAAAATACTTTCAATTAAATACATGTATATATAATAAGCGTTAAACACAAATCATAAAATATTAGTACACAAAAACCATACAATTTGAGATTACAAATACAAAAATACTAAACCTAAAATACATTCAATAATTAAATGTAAAAGAACAAAATTTAATTTTAAATAAATACCAATATGTGCCAAATACATAAGTCAATACTGTAAGAACGTAAAATAAATCGAAACTACAATTAATACCAGATAGAATTTGGAAGCCCCCGGACTGAACACATATCGCAATAATAGAATATATATTTTAAATGAATAATATGTCTACACTATCCTGCAGACAAGCCTAATGGCTTCGCGGGGATTAGATTTATGATCACTATGTCTAAATTGTTATATTATTAATTACTTATATTACTAATTAAATTTGTAATTGAATTGACTCAATAAACAAACAAAAATTTACTTGATTTAGATGTAAAGGGTGTCCGAACAAAAACGCAAGATTGAAATTTGGCACCATTCGAAGGGTCATTGCTTGACATTTGAACAATTGTTATTGTTTGCTAGTAGAAGGTACGAGGTTAGTAAAAAATTACCGTGGACAGCGAAGGGAGTTCGTTAATTGGGTATTGGAGAGACAACATGAAAATGCTGATTTTGCCGATAAAATCATCTTTAGTGACGAGGCCAATTTCCATCTTGATGGCTTCGTCAATAGGCAGAATTGTCGCATTTGGGGTGAGGAAAATCTTCGAGCGATTCACGAAAAGCAAATGCATCCTCAACGTGTCACTGTGTGGTGTGGTTTTTGGGCTAGAGGAATCATTGGACCTTTTTTTTATGAAAATAAGGTAGGTCAAGCGCAAACAGTCAATGGTGTTCGGTATCGTGAAATGATAACCAGTTTTTTCTTGCCTAGAATTGAAGAAATGAATGTGGAGGGTTTGTTGTTTCAACAAGACGGCGCCACATGTCATACAGCCAGAGAAACAATTCAATTGCTGCATCAGTCATTTTTTTAAAATTTAAATCTTGCGTTCTTGTTGGGAAACCCTTTATAATTAAGCACTTTTAATTTTCGCTTTATGCTTCAGAACAAAAATTTTGTTTAAAATAAAATAACATATCTTGTGTGCTAAAATTATGAATACAAAAGATAACAATTATTCTTATTAATTCATCATGTTGTCGTTTTTGTTTTAATTTATTTCTTTTCTAGGTTCATAAGACCAGGATCACACACAGCAAGTATAGTTGGGCAATTCTTTCTCAATGCACTTTTAAAATTGCCGTTTTGCTCGGCAATTCTTATTCAGTCATTCATTCAGCCTACAAGCTACCCGTCTTCTTTTTTTACATCTTTATAAAAGATACGAAGAGAGAACAAAAGGGAATTGTACGAGTACGAGCAAGCTTATACCCCTTTCCATTCCTCTTTCCTCTCTCTCCTACAAAATCAAGAATTGCCCAGCTGTGTGTGGTCCTGGTCTAAGTGCAATCAAATTAAGCCTTTGTGTGTGTATCCAAAAAATCAAAATGGTGTTGATTTTCGTTAAAATCACACTGGACGTATACGAGTACATGTGACTTCCATTACAAAAACGTACGCAAATGCATGATTAATGTTTAAATTTGATATGTGTATCGTTCGTTTAAGAATAAAATGGCAATAACAAGCAATAAAACTAAATTTTTTATTAAATAGGTATTTTGTTATTTTTGCTTTTATTCCTTTCTTTTCTATATAGATAAGTACGACTTTGTTCTCATGAGCAAATAAAAATATTAAACAATGGAATCAAGAAATTTGAATGGAATAGAGAAATGTGTGGATTTGAAATAATTTCCCTTTGTTTTCTGTTTTTTTTTTTATTATCCGTCTTTTAAACTTATTAACAAAATAATTTTGTTCGATAAATAAAGAATTTATGAGTTGGATTTAACGTTAAGTCTGAACTTATATTTAAACCAGTCAGTTTATTATTATTTATAAAATGATTTTGAAAATTTAACTACAGAAATTATTTAAAAGAAGCCAATGTTTTATAAATAACGCCGTAAATATCTAAAGTATGTACTGATTATTTTTAAAAGTATACAAAATATTTCACATCTGTTATTGGCACCTGTTAGTTGTTACAAAAGCTTTGAAAGAACCAATAATTATTTGCTGAAAAACAAAACAAATTTTTGCGCTTGATGGTCACACTATGGTCACATTAGAAGAATTTTTGCTTGCTAGCAAATAATTTTATTTGCTTAAAATCAGCTGTTTTTCTGTTTGGTGCTAAGAAATATTTTGTGGGGAGATTATAGAAAGCAAATATTTGCTGTTTTTTTTGGCAAATGTTGGTCTAATACTAATATTTAAAAATTTTGGGAAAATATTGGCAAATGTATGTGCTAGGTGTGACCATATGCCTTAAGTGTTCTTTTCAGAAGTTTGAATAAAAAATTTTCAAATCCAAACTGAATCACTACATAGTATAAAACAAAGTCGCTTTCTCTGTCCCTATATCCCTATGTACGCTTAAATCTTTAAAACTACGCAACTTATTTTGATGCGGTTTTTTAATAGATAGAGTGATTGAAGAGGAAGGTTTATATGTATAATCTTCAAAAGGTTTAAAGTCACAAATCCGCTCGGCAGGTAGCGCTATAGTCGGTACTGGCTTATTTGCCTACAACCTGTTTTTAACCGGTCTCGCACGGTTCTTTACTCTATGAGTACGATTTCTTAGTGTAAGAATATCGAATATATAAAAATATTAAGGCAAGACAACGTTTGCCGGGTCAACTAGTCATTTATAAATAAAGTGCCAAGGTGGCTACCCTGAGGTACACCAGATAAAACAGCAATCGACTTAAAAGAAAAGGTTTTGAAACAAAACAGGTTGCCTTCTATTTACTAAGTAGAATTCAATCCACATTAGAGTTTGGTATAAATCGCATCAAGTCAAGTTTTTTTTATCAGTAGTCTATTATTGACTTTATTAAATGGCTTATTAAAATCTGTTTGTTTTGTGGAAAAAATCCACGATGGACAAGTGATGTTAACTGCAAAAGATGTGTGGTTGTAGAACAGCCTTTGCGAAAAGATATAATACAGGTGATAATTGGTGACTAAGATGTTTTGTTATTATCTTCGCAATGGTGCTTAGTTAAGCGATGCCTCTATAATTTTCGATATTATGTTACATACCAGTTTCGTATAATGGAATAATTAAAGAATCTTTCCACAAATCGGGAAAATAGCCATATCTGATTGGCTCATTGAAAATAATAGTAAGTGGGATTGTTAGAGCCTCTGCACATCTAATTAGCAAACAGCTCGGAATTCCATCCGGCCCATATTTAAAAAAAAATTTCAGTTTTTTAAGCCATTAACCATTAACTTATCAAGAAATGGAATTGATGCTGATGAATTCGATTGATCAGGTAGAGGCAAAGAATTAAAATCATCAAAAATAGAATCAGAGTACCTCGACAAAAAAATGAGCGAACAAATTGCAAATTGGCAGATCATCGTTGGATTCAATACAGTGATACTGCATAGTATTTGGATCTTTTTAGAATTTACAAGCTTATAAAAGTTCCTTGGATCAGATTAAATTTTTTTAAGATTATTGAAAAAATTCTTGTGGTAAGAAGATTGGTTAGTAAAATTATATTAAGCACGAGCAACAGAATATGTAGCATAGTCAGCAAAAGATCCAGACAATTTATACTTTTTATAAAGTTTGTTCTTATTATTTTTAAAAGGAGAAAGTAGTTCGGAATTCCAAGGAGGACCAACGCGTTTAAAATTAGAACATTTTGGTACACACTGAGTCATATGCATATATATTTTTCTATAAAAAGATTATCCCAGTGGGTGTTAAACACAAGCTCATTTAACATATTATGTTTTGCCTTCAATAAGGCAAAAAAACTTTTTTTCCGCACTACCAAGTGAAGAAACTGGCATTGAAATGTTTATTTTTATAGTAGGATGGTATAAATATTCAGGCTGAGAAAATGGATAACAACGATTCATGTTGACATCAGTTAAATCATTTATAAATATTACATCCAGTAGTTTCGAGTTGATATTGTAGACGCAATTTAGTTGATAAGAATTTAGATCGAACAGAGAGGTAATAAAGTCCAAATGAAAGAATCTAGCTCCTGACATGAAGAAGGATACATCAGAAGAGCTACAATACGAGTATAATCGTTTTGATTAGCAGAATGAGCAACATTTTTTATAGCATCAAAGTGTTAAGTGAAAACCATTTCAGGCGAAGTTGGAGGAATATAGGAAGATGTAATAAAAATTTTCCTATATTTTAAATTAATTTTGGAACCAAGAAGATAATATCCACAGGACGGTCATCGTTTATAGCTTCGGAAGACAATTGCAATTAGAACCTCACTACCTTTAATATTATTCCCATGATCACGTCGATAAATTTGATAGTTGTCGCAAAGAATTTCAGAATTTAGTATATTATCAACAAGCCAGGTTTCAGTTAGAGCAATCATATCGTGACTAAAGGCAAAACTTTGAGTGTAATTGTACTTAATTTCGTATTTAAGTCACGGATATTCTCATAAATTATGAAGTTGACTGATTTTGATAACTAGCATTTGTATATCTTAAATCTTGAGTTAAATGAATAGATTTCGGAAAATGAGATTTATTATCCTTACGGTAAACAAATTCACGTATTAAAGATATCTCAATAATTTGATTAAAAATGTCAGTTGGAACAATTAATTATCTTAAACGACATACGAGTAATAAATTTGGATTTTAATTTATAGACTGCAATAATATCCACATAATTTATTTTAGACCAGCTGACCCGACAAACGTTGTTTTAATTTAAAATTTTATTTATATCGAAAAATAATAAAACTAATAATTAAAACTTTAATTGCTTTAGCCATTCTCCGTTTTGAGATAAATTTAAAAAGTGGGCGTAGTATTGGGCGTGGCAAATTTATCTTTTCATTAAAATTTAAGTTGGGTTTCAGTGAAAATATAAAAATTTTTTATTATATATTCGATCTTCTTATTTTAAGAATACCGTACTCATACATATAGTAAAGAACCATGCAAGACCGGGTAAAAACAGATAGTATATAAATTAGACAGATACTGACTGCAGTACCACCTGTCGGCCTGATTTGTGACGCTTAACCTTCCAAGGCGTAACCCAAAGGCATACACAGAAATGCAATTAAATCGGTCCAGCCGTTTAGGAGGAGTACAATGTCAAACACACGTACAGTCGAATTTTATATATTAAGATGATAGGTAGGATTTCATATCTTCATCTGTTGTATCCTGAGCAAATCTGGATGGGAAAATTGATTTCCTTGGTGGTATTGTTCGTAATTCTCTAGTCGCTTTTGATGTTGACGGTACATCTGACAGCAAAGCCGATGAATAATAACAAACGGAATTATCCGATATTAAGTTTTCAGCATTTTTATTTAGTTTATCTGAATTAAGAGAATTCTTATTTTGAATTGTAATATGACGAGTGAAGCGTTGTTTAAAGGTGAGGGTTATTTTTTGTGGCTGTTACTTAAATTATTTTTGTTCTCTCTAAATTCAATATTGAAACAATTACATATATAATAATTTTATTTGGAATTCAAAAGCTTAACAAAAAATCAATCTCTATTTGTGCTTAATTTCACAATTGTGTTGGGTTATTTTAAATTTATTGTTTTCGTCATGATATTCTCATGAGTTATTTATTCAGCACAATAAGTACTGAAGAGGATAACATATCTATATATACCATTTCATCAGACGCTACTTTGAATCCTCAGTGGATTACTTCCAACATTTTTTGGCAAACATCCTTGGATTGTCACAACCCACCGTATCCATAATTTTATATGAAACCCTTGATTATTGCAAAGAGTCATATGTCCACTGTTCATTAAATTTTAAATGACAGAAGAAGAGAAGGCTTAATATAAATTGAAATCATTTGAGAAGACCGGATTTTCCGCTGTTATTAGCTTCGTCGATGGTACACATATAAAAATGTTAGCTCCTAGTAAGAATGAACAAAGTGTTCATTACAACAGAAAAGGATTTTTTAGTATAAACGCAATAATTTTTCCATTGCTAAATTGTGCCGCTTTTGCTCCTTCAACTCTCAATCAATCAATAGAGCGATACACTTTTTTGGTGGACTGTTGCTTTTCCATCATCGCTTCCAACATCTTTTTCTGGATGTGGATGTCCTCATCAAAAACGTCGGTAGATGAGGCGTGACTGTAAAGTTCAGCTTGCGCACTTACTTTAATTTTTTTCTTAAGTGGCTTTTGAGGCGTATCCCTGTCACTATCATTCACACTCATTTCAAGGAGATCGTTAGTCACCAACAGTTCTATGAGTGCAGATGCTATTTTCTCTGACATTTCTGTGAGTGGGGAGCCTGTACCAAAAGTATTCGCTACACGTTCCTTACACTCATTCATCGCAATTAAATTATAAATCGACCTTTCATCGCTTGAATCGCGCTTAAAAGAATGTCTAGTTGCTTTTTGTTTTTTTGACTCGAAAGTAAGGGTAAATGACGATATTTATTACATATTTAATAAAAAAATTTTTGGGGGAACTATTCCCAAAATTTGTTATCACATTCTACTTTTAATTACCATTCGTAATACCTACTTTTCCCCATTTTCGAAATTCTTTTAGAATAGGGGAAAAGAAATAAAATCTCCCAATTAAAATTTGTTTTAAATAGGGGAACTGGCGCAAAACTTCCCTGAAATTCTTATTTAGAATGTAATTTGTTCATTTATTCGCTTTATTATTTTTTGAAAAATCAGAATTGAACCGCTTGATCAGACAAAACTATTCTATTTCTGTTTTTTTTTTTTGCTTTTTATTTCGGGTAACGAAAAATTCATGAAATTAAGTTTTCATTGTATTAACTTTATATATAAGTTCTTCCAATCCTTTTATAACAGTATTTAAAGCAACTAGAAAAAAAAGCAATTCGTCAAATGTTTAAAAAATGTGTATTTCAAACTGCATATGAATCCACTATCTTATTGGTAAAAAGGTTTGCGAATTGTGTCATATCAAATAAGAGTATTCTATTCTCAAAAGTTTTACTTCGTATTTTCGGGGATAATATACACACGTACACACATAAATAAAAAATAATTCTTTATTAATGCAAATAATAAGGTTTACAAAATGCATAATACAAAAATTTAAAGTACATATTCAGTGTGAAAATAAATCTTAAGTTTAATTTAAAAAAAAGGACATAAAATCTACCCACGCTTAATGACGCTAACAGATGCATAATTTTCGTCCTCACGCTGATAGACCCCAACAAGTTGAAAAACATCAGTAACGATCACTTACACTAACAAACTTAAATTAATAGAAATATTTCTTAATTTTTTAAGACAGGCTAGTTATACTTGTGCATTTACTTGCATCTTTATAAATTAAAAAAAGCTAACTACAGAAAGAAAACTTATTCCGTATCTCCTCAATTTTAGATTGTACTTAATTTAAATTACTACCCTTTAATTAAATAACGAACTTCATAATAATAAATTTAAATTTACTTTTAACCAACATATTTTGTTATACAAGTATGTATGTACGTTTATACTAAAGGGCTGCACAAGCCCTAGAGCAAAGCACAGTCTCTAGTGCCCTTTTTATAGTAGACCAAAAAGTTCTGTGCAAAAATGACGCAACAGAACAAGCATTGACACTTTTTAAATTTTTTTTTAGAGTTGTAACAGTACTTCTGTTTTGTACAGCAGTAGAAATTCAAGACAAATTTTGTTTTAAAGCTGTGACGTCAAATTAAACTGTACAGAGTATACATACGTGAACAAACGCATTAGGCATGCCTTTTAAAGACACACATCCATACACATGTTTGTATAACACCGACTACTTGGCATCGTGTTTGTATGCACAAACGTTACGCATGTACAGCACACATACGTGTGAATACAGCAAAGTTTTATAATGTTCTGCTGTCGTGTTGCTTGTTCTACTGCGTTATTGTTATGTTTATTTTTGTGGTAGTGTATTTGTGTTTTGGTTGTTCTATGTTCTAGGGGTTCTAGTTTTTACTGCAGTGCAAAACATTTTGTCACTGAAGTATTTGTTTTGATATGCGATAGAAGAGTGCTTGGCAGTATTTGAAATCAGGGATGATGCTTGAAAGCTGTTTCAAGTATGCTTGTGCAGCCCTTTAATTTATACATAGTTATGTACATACTAAAGGGCTGCAAAAGAATATTGAAATGGCTTGAAATCACTTTTGCGTTGTAGTGATGTGTGGCTCTCAAGTATGCTTGTGCAGCCCTTTGGAATGTACATAAGTATTTTAATTTTAAAAAATATGTTAAATTTCTTATTAACTTTGTTTTTTCTTTTAATCTTAATGTAATAAGTTAGATCGAAAATTAATTTAGATTATTCAATTTGATTTTCTTTGTTATGTTCTTTTATCGGTGTGGATGCATTATCGTGTTTCATTAATTCCAACTTCATTAACTTTGTTTCATCGGCACATTTAGTTGTGATGGCGCAGCGAACATGTTTTGCAGAAATGTTGCTATGTTTGGTTACCACATGTACAATATCAGATAAAACTAGAGGATTTAGTGCCTTTTTAACTGGTTTGTTTTGATCTTTAAAAGCAGGCGATGGCCTGCCTGTCATTGAATGTGTAGCCAAGGTATGTCGACCAAATGCGGCCACTAATAGTGTTCTGGTAGCAGAGAAGGGTGCATTCCAATCTAAGCTTTCATATACACTAGCTGGTACACATGTATTGTTGGGTCCAATATTTACCATAACATCATCACTTTGGTTTGATGAATTATTATTGTCGTTTATTGGCGCTGATGCAGTTTGATTATTTTCACCAACCATTTTGCAGGCATTCTGAAGAGTAGAAATATTTTTAGGTATCTCTTTAAAATTATTACCATTAATTTGGTTTGTTAGTGGTTCTTTTTGCATATATTCGTATGAGACAGTTGGTTTTCCATGTTCTGAATTTTTTTCAATATAACATTTTTGTAGTTCCGGCGCTAACTTCAGCTTCTTATATATATGATAGTCTGTAGATGATTCATCAAGAGTTGGTGCCGATGTCACATGCTCCATTGTTGTTATATTTTTTGATGCGTTAAGTTCAGACTTTATTTGTATATTTTGTTCTATAGGTAGGTAAATTTCTAAACGTTCCGAATCCGCAGAACTATTTAAATTTGAAGATACATCTTCTGCTTGAGCTAGTTGAATTTCGCCCTCGGCATCTTCAGCAATAATATAACTTTCGGGCGAAGAACTTAATTGTTGATTGATATTTATGGCATTCACAATTTTCGGACTCGAGATACCATTGCTACGAATATTATTTCCACTGTTATTATTAATATTATTATCTTTACTGTCATTGATATCGTTACTACATTGTGGAGTTTCAGTTTCCTGTTGACCCAACAACTTTGATGATCTCACTGAAGTGGCATGTATTCGTGATAGCAAATCAGTATGAGCTTTAAGATTTTTTTCCAAAAGTACAATTTTCTCTTCGCACAATATTTCTTTTTTTGATTTTCCATAGTATGCCTTGGGCAGCCATTCATCTAAATCTTGTATTTTTATAGGATCAGTTTGCACAGCTGAACAAATCGTCAATGGAGGATCTATTTGAGTTAAGGATTGTTCGTTATTACATGTAACGCTGACTGAAGAATTCTAAATATAAACATTTAAAAGAAATTAAATTAATAAAAATAAAAAAAAATGCATGAAACAATAATTTTGTAAATTATTTGAAATATATAAATATATAAATATATAAATATATAAATATAAATACACTACTGGACACTAGAACAAAGCACAGTTTCTAGTGCTCTTCTTACAGTAGACCAAAAAGTTCTGTTCAAAAATGACGCAACAGAACAAGCATTGACACTTGTTCAATTTTTTTTTGACAGTTCTAACAGTACTTGTGTTTTGTACGGCAGTAGAAATTCAAGACAAAATTTTGTTTTAAAGATGTGACGTCAAATTAAACTGTACAGAGTATACATACGTGAACAAACGCATTAGGCATGCCTTTTAAAAACACACATCCATACACATGTTTGTATAACACCGACTACCTGGCATCGTGTTTGTGTGCACAAACGTTACGCATGTATAGCTTAAAAGCATGTGGTTGTGAAAGTACATACGTGTGAAAACAGCAAAGTTCTATAAAGTTCTGCTGTCGTGTTGCTTGTTCTATGTTCTAGGGGTTCTAATTTTTACTGCAGTGCAAAACATTTTGTCACTGAAGTATTTGTTTTGATATGCGACAGAACAGTATTTGACAGTATTTGCAATCAGGGATGATGCTTGAAAGCTGTTTCAAGTATACTTGTGCAGCCCTTTAGTACATGTGTACTAAATCGACAAAATCGAATTTTTTTGAAATAACAAGGTTTTGACAATTGCTTATGATAGAAGAGACAAAAAAATTACGCGATGTGAATGCTTCATTTTAGGTACATGAAATTTTTTTTAATAATATTAATATATAAATGCATTTTCAATATTTGTAATACTTTTTGAATCACCTCTGAATTTTTTGTATGTTTCAATTTATACAAACGATAGCTTCTTTCGTACAATTATATTTAAAACAGAAACAAAATTATTTTTCGTATGAACTGAAACAGGCAATTATTTCCTTTTTCTTAAATTTAATTTACCATTTCGTTTTCCATGATTTCCTTTTTGAATAAAACTTTTTACTCCAAATAAATTTGAATAAACTAAGTAGATGAACACACTGTTTGCAGATAGATATTGTTTTTTATTAAAAGATCCGCACAATTTAACTTGAAGAAGTTTCAACTGTTACTGCTCTCAAAATCAAATAAAACTATCGTTTTATGCTCTCTTTTATATTTGAACTGTAGTCAATCATTTAGCAACGTTTTTCCTAATATTCTTTGTTGTGTTTCTACCTACTTTCACTGCAGCCTTCTCGTTCTCGTTACTGTAGTATGATATATATTCGTATGCTCTTTGTATATGCTGTAGACATTAACCAGCGCTGCCATTTCTACCTAAAGTAAAGCAATTTTATATTCCTCTAAAAAATCGTACTCACAGAGTAAAGAACCGTGCATGACCGTTTAAAAACAGGTAGTAGATAAATAAGCCAGATACCGACTGTAGCGTCATCTCACGGGCGTAACCAAAGGCATACACAAAAATTAAATTAAGCCAAACAGTCGGTTAGGTGTACAATTTCAAGCACACGTACAGTCGAATAAGATATAAACAAGGAAATTTGTTTATATGTTAAATCAGAAAATGATGAGCAAATTTCTAATGCATTCAACTTGTATAGATTCGCCTTAAGTATCAGTCTCAAAAATTTTATTTGTAAGTTTAATTTTCATTAATATACAGGGCAAGGAATTGCATGCACTTAAAAAACGAAAATTTGCGCATAATGTATGCGCTTAAAAATACAAAATATGCACTAATGCCCTTAAGTTCTGGTGCATAAATAATCAGAAAATTAATTTTTCAAATATACTTTTATGAATTAAATGTCATACACTCGTACTCAAATACGAGTATGTTGCCACACAGTACAAGAATATGTTGACTGACAATACTTACGTTTAAATCATCATCAATTATTTATTTCGTAAAATGAACAAAGTGTCTCTTTCATTTTACAAAATATCAAATCGTCTAGAAATTTTATGTTGAAATAAGTAAGAAAACCAGGGGGTTACTCTGCTACGAAATCGAAACAGTGGTACTCTTTAAGGCGTTTGATCGTTTACCTTACGCATTTATCTATTAGTACCTTACAGTCTTATCAATTAATTATGTTAATTTTCAAAATAAATTGTATTTATATAAATTGGTGTGAAACAAAATATCGACCAAGTGCTCGCCACGGCTTCAATGACATTCCTCTATCCGATGACTCTGAGACATACTCGTAATTGAGGTTAAATGTCATTAATGTGCCGAGTTATCGCTCTGCAATTGAATTAACACCCTTTATAAAAAAAAGTTGATTTAAAGAAGTGAATGTCTAAAAATTACGCAGTAGTAAATACAACTACCAATTATTTACCAATCCCGACTGAAAATTAAACGGCAACAATGATATTAACCAGAACACAACTACAATTTTTATTTTAAGGGAAGAAAATAATGATAGGCAGCAACAAATATAGCTTTCTCATTCTAATATGAGTGCATGGATCAGGACCACACACGGCAATTTTGTTTCAGCAATTTTTGCATTCTTATTCATTCAGCATTTAAGCTACCTGTTTTCTTTGTTTTACAGCTTTAAAAGATACAAAGAGAGAACAAAATCAAGAATTGCCCAACTAAAATTGCTGTGTGTAGTCTTGGACATGTATGTACATACGAAACACCCTTTGTCTATAAATTCTTATTCGCTTTATTTTCGTTTCTCTTTGTTTACCTGTGTGGATGAGTTTGTTTTTACGCGCAGACAATTCTTCCTTGTAATTCATACAAACATGCGCTATGTAAGGATGTAATTTATAGTACATACTGTGTGTATGCATGTGCATTGTACAATTAAATGTACGAGTATGTATGTGTTTGCTTATAAAAATGTTTAAAAGTATAAATTCATACATACAACATAATGCTTTATGTTGGGAATATCAAGAACAATTTCCCTCCTTTTAGTATTTAAATACTTAATGTTAGTTTTGTTAGTTGGAATAACAATACTAATTCAATAAGAATAAAAGAGAATCCAGCTGGCAGATTTGATAATTTTACAACTACATAAAAACGATTTCACAATATTTATAGACTAATCGAGTAATTGTAGGAACATTTTGAAACTATTAAAAAAACCCAATGTTTTTCACAATTTCGCTCGATATCGAATGCTATGGCTTGGGCTGTGTTTCAAAAAACAATAGCTCATTCTGCGTCTTCCTACCACTGGACAACATAGAATATGTTTCTTGTTCTTCTTAACAGAAACGGCAGAAGTCGTCATGTACCATACCAGTTTCATTCATGTAGAGTTTGATGTCATTTCTGCTAATGTTAGAAATAACAATTGCCCTCCAGCAACTTATAGGTTACTACGCTTTTTTTCTTGATAACGCCAAAGCATTATCTGAAAACACTGCGTTTTGCTTACGGTTTTTTCATAGAATGTAAATGGGAACACATCAGTTTATAAGTACACAAATAACAGACGCAATTGACAAAATCAAAGTAAATATTTTTAGTCGCATTTATTTTAAAGGCGAATTTTCTATAAATTTTTGGTAGAAATAAAAAGAAAATATATTTAATTTGAATTTCGCAACATCTTATTATCTCTTTAACTGTAGTTTGTGCTAAAATTCATCACTTCGCTTCAGTGTAAGGTTTTTGAGTTTTGCAATTTCAAATCGTAATCGCCAATGTTAAGCGTTTTGCGTTTTTCAGAACATGTATTTAACTAAATTACATTTATAAAGGACTAGGACTAATTCTGAACTAAATTGTGTAAAGGGAACATGACCTTTCGTACATTGTGATGTCTAAGTAGGGGACCGTGATTGTATTATATCAGAATAGACCCAAAGCTACTCCATGTTATTAGCTGGTCTGTTAAAGTGAACTTAATAATGCATTTAGTATGTAAGTATTTCGTAACTAGTTGTTTATTAATGAACACTATTGGTGTAACAATAGATCTTTGAGTGGAAATGAAATGGCCAGTGAATTTTGGATTATGTTTGCAAGCATTCTATTTTAATCAGTTTTGAATATGGAGTCCAACACTTTCTGCAAAGTAATAATTTTACTTATTCATATAAAGGGTCCGCCATCGAACGTTTTTTTTTTTCAACTAGTGCTTATTTCGTGAATGGTAACACTTAGCTCATGTCTGATTTGACAGATAATTAGTTTTATCCTTCCGCTGAACGAATATGGATGTGTATACGCTTGAACAACGCTGGGAAATATTGCGACATTACTTTGGAAATCATGGTAATGTTGCAGAATGTGTGCGAAAATTGCGTACAGATTTTGGAAGAAGAGAAGCACCGTCAGCTCCGTATCCAGAAGATGCCGATTTTGCCAAAAAAAAAAATCATCTTTTTAGATGAAGCTCATTTTGATCTTGGCGGGTATGTAAACAAGCAAAATTGTCGCATTTGGGGCACAGAAAACCCGCACGCATACATTGAAAAGCCGACGCACCCAAAACGAGTCACTGTTTGGTGCGGATTTCGGTCCAGAGGCATAATAGGGCCATTTTTCTGCAAAAATGAGCAAGGAGTGGCCGTTACAGGCAATGGCGATCATTATCGGGCCATGTTGAACGAATTTTTGTTCACAAAAATTGAAGAGGAGGATATTGGCAACATTTGGTTTCAACAGGACGGCACTATGTGCCACACAGCCGAAGCTACACTCGATGTATTGCGCCCTGTTTTTGAACATCTCATTATCAGCCGCAGAGCTGATGTCGTTTGGCCAACTCGGAGCTGCGATTTGACACCGTTGGACTATTATTTGTGGGGTGCCGTCAAGGATAAGTGTTACGCTGACAAGCCACAGACAATTGACGCTTTAAAGAACAATATTCGTGAAGCCATTGGTGAAATACAGCTGCACACAAACGATAATGTGCTTGAAAATTGGACCGTTCGTGTAGGCTACTGCATGGCCAGCCGAGGCAGCCATTTGAGTGAAATTATTTTCCATTATTAACCAGAAGAATTGTACTTTCAAATAAAGAAAGAGATTTGAGAAAATATTCAGTAGTTTTTTTTATAGCATTTTCAAAAAAAAAAAGTTATTTGGTGGACCCTGTATGTTGTCGTTGCTTTTTTTCTAATATACTTATAACATTTTTAAGTTATAATCATATCCAAAATTTAATTAGTAACAGTATCTACTCTAAAATATAAGGAGAAATGACATGAACTATTGGCAGGACATTGTAACTCAATTACAATTCTGTCAAAAAGGACAAGAAACATCAGAATATATTCTGTGCGTTTGACAAGCGAAGGCAAGACCTAGAGGTAGCAGTGGGTTAATAGCCCCAAAAGCTACACAATAGATCCCACAGGTCGCAGTACAATTATACTTAGCCCATTATAATAGTAAAAAAAACGCCTAAAAGCTGAACAATTTGCATATATACCAATGTATACATATACCGTTACGTTAATAAGGAAAACCTCTATCTACCATTTTTCCTGTTTTTATAAAAACAGCAAATAACTTAAAAATAATTAATTTTGAAGCCTCCAATTTTTCAAGTATTCTTATTATTTTTTTTTTTTTTGGAATGGAATCGTCACACAATTACATTTTCTGAATTTAACGTTGCCTATTAGTATAAATAAGATTCGTAAAGTATGTTTGTATGTAAACTAAAAACCAACAATTTTATTGCCTGTTATTTTAAGAAATTGGGTCTAGGCTTTAAGGATTAAACAGTTTTATTATACGTTTATAGAGAATATGTGATCAAAACAGGTATAAGAGTGTACTCACATTATAAATAAATGTTTTCCATTAATAAATTTCTTAATTTTTACACCAAGGTCACTTGCGAACTCATCTGATTTTTATTTGGAATCGTGCACGTGTAAATTTAATATTCTTTTAATATGTATGTATGGTAGGAGTTCTAGGATATTGCAATGAAATTTCTTATTTTAATCTCTTATAATTTTTTTTTAATGCCATTTATTTATAATCTACGCAACTGTTTGGGATTAATGCAATGACAACAGTTTTTGTACAAAAACGTAATATCCTACGTAGTTGGTTGGTTGTTTTGTGGGCATATGTGATGAGATACGTAAGAAATATTTGAGAAGGTTCTCTAAAGCCCTGCTATGCTAGTATTTAAAAATGACACTCTTGATGCTACTAAGCCTCTTCTTGATTTTTTATGAAAATCATAATTATTATTTTGAACTTTTTGCGATAGTTTTTTAAATTTTTATTAGCTTCTTTTTTGTGAGTGATTTAGCTTTCTCTAGCCTTTTTTAAGAAAATTTAACTCCAATTTTTTTACTTCGTATTTAAAACGAGAATTAGTTGATTGTCGTTTTGGACTTAAGTTACACATAAATACAGTTTCAGTTTTTCAGTCTTAAATGATTGTTCTTATTTATTTGCGACAAAAGTGTGGCAGCATCATGAATTATTAAAAAAAAACAGCTGTGTCAAAGCAAAAAAAAAGTGATAATAAAAAAGTAGTATAATATTTTGAAAATGGAAAAACAACATTAAATCAAATGAAAATAATTGAAAACTTTGTTTCAGCTGAAGTTGACTTTTTATTGTCTGCTGTAAAAAAGTACAGCAGCATAATTGAAAGCATTATTATTACTTATTGTTTTTTATTATATTTATTAAATTAAACACAATAACCTTTTTTGTACGAGATACAGAAAAAAAAACTGTCAAAATCATATGTTTAATAAGTGCCCAAGATTGGCCACTTAAATATGACTTGAGTTTATAGTTAGAAACTCAATTTTGTACCTAAATAAAACTTAAAGTTCAAATGACACTTAAGTCGGAAGTCAAATACTGGGCATTAGCTTTTTTTCTAGGTCCTGGCAACGCTGTTTCTCATGTACAGTGTACGCTTTGTGGAAATATTTGTCGCCGTATAATAATTTGCTGAATACAAAATTTTATAATATTAAATTTTTATAATGTAGTTTTAATTTTATAATAATATTGAAGCAAAGAATATAGTAAAATTTGTTTTACAAGTTGTTCGTTTTGTGGCTTAAAAACACAAAAAAACTAGTTATCTCGTCACCACTACAATAACGCAATAAAACATATTTCCGGCTGTTATAAGAAGGCCAATTTTTACTAATCCTAAAATAAATAATTTATTTCAGTTCAAGAAACTAAAACTAACGAGTTCTGAGAAACAGGCCTTCCTAAGAACCTCATTTTTAAAAGTAATAAAATGTCTGCAGACACACAATTTTTAAATTAATAAAACTAGAAATTTCAAGAAATATATATGCCTATTGAATATATTTCTTGAAATTTATATAATAGCTTCTTTCGTACATTTATATTGAAAACAAAAACAAAATACGAAAATTTGGTTAAATTAATTTTGTAAGCATTTTTTAAGCCAAACATGGAAGCGGCAAAAATGGAAAAAATTTTCTTCCATAAATATGTCTGCATTAAAAAATACACACACTTTTTTAAGTTTCGCAATTGTGTGTACAAGCATTACGCACATAACAGCATAAAAAACAAAGCAAAAGCAGAGCACATATTAATGAAAATGTGAAATATCGGTTATATTTTTAATTTTTATCTGTCATTTGTGGGTCGATCGTTCTGACTTTTGGCACAAACATTATGACTCTTGTTTATGTTAAAATTGTATATCACATTATTTTGTCCGTTGTGTATTTTAGACAAAGTACGCAAAAAACGCACCAAAAATGGTCAAAAAATAGATGCAGTCGCTATTTTGACTCATAGCTGCGCCATTATTGAACCTATCCAGCTGAGTTTTGGTCCAGATACTATGAATGTGATGTTTGAAAAAACTGTATATTACATCTTTTTAGTTTAGATAAAATACCCCAAAAAACAAAGCAAAAATTAATGAAAACATAAAATTTCGATTGCTCCGATTTTTTGCACAAACTTTATGGTTATTATTTCTAATATAACTACATATAAAGGTTTTTGTCCGTTTGTAGTTTACACAAATAACGTTCCGAAAATGGTTAAGGTAGTTGCACTTCAGGGCTGAATTTCAATATGAAACTTATAACAGGAACTTCCAACAAATTGACATGCTTAACTTTTCTGTAAGTCTTCTACAGACTTCGGAAAGTTGTTTTCAACATACACACGGACAGATGGTTGTTTTCCAAATAAAAATATTATTTTAAATGGAGCATTTTCTTCCACATAAGCTATCTTGCGAACATGTTACTTTTAATACACTAGCAGAGGGTACAGGCAGCCATAATAATCAATAATAATTTTAATAAGAAAGTTGTTTTAATTGTAATTTGGTTTAAGGAATGGACTTATCATTTTCAACAATAATGTTTTTGCTTAGTTTTTGATTAGTTTATGAAGAAATCGTACTTCATTGAATTTGTAATTATAAATATTTTGTCTATATCTTAACAAAAATACCACTAACTAATTTTTGTTATAAGTAGACATATACCACTATCACATATAACAAGTCATATGATAGAGCCAAAACAACTAAAATTTTGGTTTTTATGTTTCTTATGTTTTTTTTAATAGAGTGCGGATGTGACACCGCCAGCTTATAAGTGAACAATTGACATACATAAATACAAAATTGACTAAGTTAAAGTACATTTTTTAAGTCCCTATATTCGTTTTTCTTCCTTGTTACATTCTATCCTTTCTAACCCCGCTTCTTCGTAGTCCCCCACTTGTAATGTTAAGGTGTTTGGTAGCCGTGCCGAAAACATAAATGGTTAATAAGTAGTTTAAGAGAACTAGTCGCTAACAGCTGCCAGCCGGCCCTAGGGAATAGGCCGTTTGTGATTCTTGTACATGTATGCCGTCACTGCAATAATGGTCCTTACCATTACGGGCATGGACTCAAATGGAAAACAGGAATACAAAACAAAACAAGCAAACAACAAAGCAAAAGGGCAACCAGGGAAGCCGAATTTGGCCGATTGCAGATCACTTGCTGTAAAAAGCAGATTGCCTACCACCAATCTTGCCATAGTAACCTCCATCCATAAAGGCGGATCTGGCGTAGTGAGGGTCTCTCTGCCAGTGGGAGGCACTTCCATGGTGGCAAGAAAAGGCAAGTCGAACGAATCACTAAAGAGCGAGCAAAGGTCTACCTTGGCATGGGCAAAAATACTACTAGCTGAACTTGTCGCACTTTTTCACTTGTATTCTACATCTGTCTAGTTCACAAATGTCAAACAGATTTAACATTGGCCACCATTTTCAAAAATATGAGCATCTTCCAATAGGGTCATTTCTTTTGGCCCATTTTTTATTTAAGAGAACGTGAAAAGTGAAAAATATGAATATTTGGTTAGCTTATTTAAATGTATTAAAGTGCAAATGATTTTACTAAAATGAATAAAAACGCTTCCAATTTTATGTTTTTTTTTATTTATTTTTATTTTTTTAGTAATTTTTTACAATAGACAAGTTTGTCTATTCGGTTTTAAAACGAATACGAGTAAAATTATGTGAATTCAGTTTAACAAACACTATTCGAACTCCGATTTGAAAATTTTTTTCAAATTCCGCTTATCTTCATTTAGAATTAAACTGTTTTGGTAAAAACAAAATAAGTTTTATAAAAACAAACTGGAATAAATTTTGTGGTAAAAATGTATTAGAAACATTTTTGAAAATAATTACATTCCTGTTTATTTGTTTTCAAAACAGATGTAAGTACGTACGAGTAGTTAAGCTTTTCGTATTAGAAAGTAGATTTTTTTTATGTTCGAGTACCTTTTGGGCAATTTTTCTGTTATTCAAATAATTTTTTCTTCTCTCATTTTTGTAAACTTTAGCCAAAACTATAAGATCCATTGTTGTTCCAACAAACAAACCACCGTTTGTTGTACAAGACGAAAAGCAGAGAACTAGTTGTTGGTAATTCCAACAAAAAGTATTTAACATATACATAAATTCGTATGTATGTATGTATTTATATGTACATACAAAATATAAATTTAAAGTTAGGAAAACCCGCGACAAAACCTTAGTAATTAACTAGACTGGCACACAAAAAAAGTTGTCAGTACTCTTTATATGATATTCGATTCCCTAAATCCGAATACGGGTTATGTATACTAAACGGGCTTGAAAACCGTAAAAAGCGATAAGAAAATTTACAATTTTTGCAATTTCCTCGAACCGTAAACAAAATTTGCTCCATAGTGTGGAGCAATACATAGATTCTATCAGTTAAAGTTGTATTCTCATAATGGTTAAAAGTCATATGGAATGTAAAAATTTTTTAATTATGGATTTTTATGTGCGCATCAAAATTGCGTTTTACATACGGTTTATAATTTTTGCGTTCACACATCTATATGTTATGTACATACATATAACATAACCTCTAATTGGCGAAAATAAACAAATATTTATTAAAACAGCTGCTTTATAAAGTGTTTCCAGTGATTTTTTGTTGCGTAATAATTATGTTAAATATTTGCTGGTAAATTTTTTTATGTTTTTAAGGATACATATAAAAAGAGTTTAAATATGAATAAAACGAACAATAATATCAACAAAATTTATATGCAAAAAGCATAAAAAAGGAAAATATAGTTAAAATAATCTTTTTTGTACGAGCGGATATTTGAAATGAAAAATTGACATCATTCAATACGTACGATTTTCCACATCAAATAAGGAAAACACATATGTTATGTTTCAAAGGCTTCGAAGTTGATTGATTGCTATATACTCGTACCTTTCGATGATTTAGTAGAGAGGAACTCGCCTACTTTGATATTAACATGAGGGACATGTGGACGAAATGGGGGAATATGGAGCAAAAAAGAGCGCGAATATTTATTTTATAGATCAAAAGCCTTTCTGCGCGGTGGAGAATAACTTCATTCGTGCCTTTCTACGCGAAGGAAAATACTTAACTCCAGAAATCTAGGAGATTTTAAGATTTTAAGTCCCAAAACAATTATGAGATTTTTAAGCAGTCTTGAATTGCGTTAGTTGGGAATTGGGGTGGACAAAACATCTTACAGGTCACAGTGTAATTATGGCCCCTGATACTTCACTCACAGCTATTTAAGCATCAACCACCACTAGTTAAGAAATATTTAATACCTGTTAAGCTCATACGAACAATATTTTTCCTTTATGCATTTATATTAAAAGCAAAACAAATTTTAAATTTTTATATCCCAGGCAACAATATACAGAAAAGATTAGCATACCAATCTGTCAGTTGCTTTTAAAATTCAGCTAGATCGATCTATAAATGGTGAAGCTATGAGTCAAAAACCGCGACTACTTATATTTTTGACCATTTTCTGAGTGGGTTTTTGAGTATTTTATCTAAAATACAAAACGGACAAAAATCGTGGTATAGAGTTTTATCACAAATGACAGTCATAATATCTGCATAAAAAATAAGAACGATCTGCTTAAAAGGAGTCTAGAAAATATATAAATACAACAGAAATTATAGATTTTCATTAATGTCTGCTATATATTTTTTTTAATGGAAATTTTTAAGTTGTACATGTGCGTATTGTTTGTGCACACAAACACGAAATCAGGCAGTCGGTCTTATACAATCATGTGTATGCGTTTTAAATGGCTTGTATGTAAAAGAACTACAAATTCAAAAGTCGTATAGCAAAAGAGATGTCAGAGAGGTTTTTTTAAGTATTTCAATTTGTTTATTTGAAATTAAGTATTTATTTAAATATGTTTGGCTTAAAAATTTTTTTTTTTTAATTTAGGGTTAACAAAGTATGTAGGTATTAAAAAATTATTTCAATCAATATTTGCCATTTCTTTTTTATATATTTTTTATTTATTTATTCATTTTACTTTATTTTATTTTTTTTTAATAATAAAGAAGAATATGGACAGTGAAAAATATAAATATTTGGCTACTACAGTGACTCGGCACAGCCGAAATTAACTTGTTTTTGTTTAAAATACTTTAGTTTAAAGTGTTCAGAAATTATAAAAATAAACAGTTTTGTACATGTAAAACTCTGAAACACCTTTGTTTTGGCGGAGGTTAAAAATACACCCCTAATAGGTACTGCATGAATTACAAGAGAAAATTGCAATACTACCGAATACACACATTAAAAGAAAGAGCAACAGAAAATAAACCGAACAGGAATTTATAGACAAAGGATTTTATGAACATACCTACACGGCTATACACATATACATACATATGTACAAAATATATTAATCAGAATAGTGAATTTTAAATTATCGTTTTCTTCCCTTAAAGTTAAAATTGTGCTCGTATAGATTTGTACTCACTTATGCAGGTTATAGAGCAGAGAGAACAACAAGGCCGGAGAGAAAGTAAATACTTAGGTAGAAGCTCAATAAAGAATTTGAGGAAAAACACTGCTGACTTATTACCTTTGAAATTACTATAAAAACGGTGTGGTATGATATCTTGAGAGCAGTAATAACCAAAACGTCTTCAAGTGAAGTTATACTTTACAGTAAAGCAATTTACAGTCTTAAAAAAAGTGTTTATTTTTGTTTGAATTTCTTCATACCTAAACGTAAATACAAAAAGTGTTGAGTGCAACAAAATTATTTAAAAAAAATTCTTTTAAATATCTTCGTAATGGCAACAGAAGTAAGTTTCTAAAAATTTTATTTATTTATACCTATAAAAGTTAAAATTTTATATTCGAAATACAATAGAAGTTGTGATATTTAAAAAAAATACTGAGTGTATTATAAAATATGCAATTTATTACGGGCTTTTTATTATCCAATACAAGCTAATTGGGTTTCCTATTCGATTATTTTTTTAAATACTTCTGTGCATGAAATTATGTATTATTTATAAATTTAAATTTAAATTATATTTTTAATAGCTTTATCTCCTTGTACAAATTAACATGCTTAAGTTAGTGATAGTGCAGTGAGTTAATTAATGGCATCTACACTTTGATTTTAAAATTAAATTTACATTTTAACTTTATTGACATATTCTCCTTGTAAAAAATACTTAAAAAACTCCAGTTCATATGACAGTTTCTGGGAATGATTTACTAATAATTCATTAGGAAAGAATTCATAATAGAAAATGTAAAAATATATGTGAATTGAAAAGGTAACGTTAAAGAAATTACAATAACAATAAGATATCGACGGAAAATAAAAAAAAAGGATTTCAAGTAGAATAACTGTTAAATGGTTAAAGTTGAACATAGTCGAAATACATGTCATACTATATTTTTCACATTCCTATATTGAAATCTGTAATGTAGCATAGAATAATAAATTTGAGGTGGTCGCTAGCTGTTTGTATTAATTAAATCGTTAAAGAGGAAATATAGTATACGAGTATGTATTAAATTTCAGAACAATCCATTCGAAAAACCGAAATTCATTAAAAAACTTATTTAATTTGTTAATAAAAAATGGGCGTAAACGTAAGCATTTAACGGAAATATACCTATACTCGTATGTTGACTGTTTTAGAAGTATAGACTTTATATGTATTAAATTTGATAGAAATTTGTGGGAAAAATAAAGTTGTAATCAATAAAGAACCAATCTAATTTTTTCTATTTAAAAATGGGCGTAAAACTAGGCATGGCCGGTAAAAAATGTATAAAGCTTTCTTAGAACTCTAGAAACATCTTGAAAGCCACACATCGCGGCTTGTGAAGCTCTTTAGCAGAGATTGTGTGTATGTATGTACCAAGTTTCAGAGAAATCCGGTGGAAAACAAAAATTTAGCTTAACAAACAAACAGAAAATATTACATTTTACATACATAGATTTTTGATAAGTTTTAATTATCATTTTATAGGTATTTTACAATTAACATGAGTGAGTCTTTATTCCTAAGAAAAGATTTTAGACAACATAAATAGGTTTTTTAGAGCGGAAAGGTCTTATCACAAACTGATGTAAAACATAAAAAAAGAAACAAAATAATATTACTTATTGAAATTAAAACTTCATCTGCAAGTATATAAATAAAATTAATTTTCTGTTTGCTTGTTCGCTATACAAATTTTTTTTCAATGGATTTGTCCGAAATTTGATACATATGCAGGGCTGTCATAGAATCCAAATCGGTTTTGCAAACCAATATTGGTTTCATTTGGTGTCATGAAACCAAGTCGTTTTTGTTATTTTCGAAGACAAATAAAACCGATGTAAAAATTAATGAAAAATTTATAAAATTTCCGCGATGTGCACTGAACTTTACCCAAAAAAAAAAAAAATTATAATTTTTTCCTGATTTTGTAGGAGAGAGAAGAAAGAAGAATGGAAAAGGGTACAAACTTGCTCGTACTCCGCAATTCTTTTCCTTTTGTTATCTCATTGTATCTTTTAAAGCTGTAAAAAAAAAGAAAACAGGTAGTTTGAGGCTGAATGAATGACTGAATAAGAATGTAAAAATTGCTGAAACAAAATTGCTGTGTGTAGACACAGTGGCAATTTAAAAAGAAAATTGAGAAAGAATTGCCCAACTAAACTTGCTCTGTGTGGTCCTTGTCTTTGTCTACACACAAATTTTTTGTTTCGTAAATTTTAGCATTCTTATTCAGTCTTTCATTCAGGCTGCAAGCTACCAGACATCTTTTTTACATCTTTCTAACAGATACGTTTAAAGAACAAAAGGAAATTCCGGAGTACAAGCAAGTTTATATCCTTTTCCATCAAGAATTGCCCAACTACAATTGCTGTGTGTGGTTTTTGATTTATGGCTCTATTAAAGTAATTTTTTTTAATCAATGACTTTTGCAGTATATTTGCAACATGTTATATGCTCATATTATTGTTAATGGTTTAAAGGCAGACTTCAACCATAACACGTCAAATTTTTAATAAATTTATTTGCTATATGACATTCTTCCTCCTACCACACATTTTGTAGAAGCATTAGAAAACTTTGTAATTCTAACTTTCAAAAGAAATTTTTTGTATCGATTATATATTTTAATGAAATAATTCCAGAATTAAACACAAATAAAGATTAATATTTTGTTAAACTTTTAAATTCCAAATAGAAATTATTACATACACAAATACAAGTGCTCTTTGTAGAGAAACCCTATGTTTTTCTTATTATTTTTTATAATTTCTTGTTTTTGTTTTTCATATACTCTTTAATTACATTCAGTAATACCCACCTGGCATTCAAATGTAAAAGAGAAGAGAAGAATAAATATAGAATATATAGTTTTCAATATTAAAATGTTTTGATTGAGAAGTTTATTTATTTATTCAGTTCAATGCTTACTGAGTTTTTTGTTTGAATATTTGAATCTTTTTGTAACTATTGACTTTATTTGAAATTAAAAAAACCAACAACTGTCAACTGATTGGTTTCAATCCAATAGCAAACCGATAACATTGGTTTCTGTGACACCTAAAACTGATATTAATTCTAGTTCGAAAAAAAAACCGACAACATTGAATTTCATGACACCAAAGTAATTTTATTGTCGGTTTCAAATTCAATACTGTCAACATTGGATGATCTCTATACTCCATGGAAGGTGGCCATATACTTTTGGACCACACACGATAACTTTTTTACAATTCTCACTCAAGACTGTTCATAAAAATGTGTGTCTGTACTTTATTTAAGCCTGAAATTATGCTTTGAAATATCTTATTCATCTCTTTAGTTGTCGCCTCTGCTAATAGTGCTAGCAAAGGCATGAGCCACTTTATAAAGAAGTGAATGGCTGTATTTCTGTGGATGGGTGTTTTAACAATCAAAGTTTTATTTATAAAATAGGCACATACGCTCTATATACTCTAAGAATACCGACACACGTAAAGAAGGAGGCGGATCGATAGAGACTGGTCAAAAACATCTAGTAATTTGTAACACTGTGTAATAACTATATGTACATATGTATTGTCATCCTCGTTCTATTTACTGAATGGAAGTAAAATCTATTCAGCTGTCTAGATACACGTCACATCTAGACTTATGTATATGTGATTAAATTGAGAACAGCAATTTTTTCTATTGTGAATTTTGTAAAGAGAGCAATAACTTGCTGAAGGCGTAGTCTTGTTTTCTATTATTCTTGATGGTCTAAATTTGTTTTTCCACGAACTTCTACCTAGAAGTTAATGAAAACAAAGAAAACTCTATGTAGAATACAACACACGATTCCATGGTTTCGCCATAGAGAACATGACTAAAAAACACTTTGTGATTTGTAGCTTTGCAAGTACTATTTCACTTTAGGTTCTAAGCCCACTTCTTTGTTTAAAATACTTTTATGAAAACTATTCAATATATATTGTTTCAAATGATTGCCAAGCCCATCAATCCTGAACGCTACTCTTTACTAAATTTACTATATTTTGCTAATTATTCTTTATTTTACTTTTAGTGGAAAAATTACGTAAGACCTCTGAAAGTACTAGATGGATTTGTTAAAAATTTTAAAGGTATATCAGAACCAGATAATCGTACTAATCGTCCCATGATGATTCACGGAGAAACACAAACTACTGCAGAAGATTTTGTATGTCTGTATAGAGTCAATCACGCGAATCTCACCTCAAAAAGAGAAAAAGCATTAGAAGAGAAAATAAAAATACTTGAGGAAACTCTTAGAGAAAGCGCAAACTTGTTTACTCAAATACATGATACTACTTTGGAAACATCAAGATTGTTGTCACCACAACAACCGTTAACTAATCTCCATAGTAATAATAAAAATGATAAAAATTATGACAGTTGTGAATCGTCGAATCATCACATGACCCCCAGCCCAAAAATTGTAGATGCAATGAGTTATAACCAACACATGAATCCTTTATCTAGGAATTATATTATTGCCCAAGATATTCAAGGTGAAATTCAGTTAGCTCAAGCAGAAGAAGAAACTTCAAATTTAAATAGTTCTGCGGAATCAGGACGCTTAGAAATTTGCTTACCTGCAGAAGAAATTACGCAAAAAAATACTTCAACAAATACAATAGCTATGAATCAACTTTATGCAGCTTCACTACTACTGTCTAGAGATTATATAGTTAAGAAGCCCCAATTAACAACGGAACTACAAGAACGGCTCACAATGAAACCAGAATACTACAATGAGAAACCAACAGTATCATACAACTGTTCGGAACAGAAACTACCAAAAGAAAATAATCTATTAAAGACTCCTAAAAATATTCAGAATACCAAACATAAAAATTATATGCATAAGCAAGGCGATGATGACTTTATGATATCAATTGGACCCAACAAAACTTGTGTATCAAGTAGTGTTTATAATAACATAAATTGGAATTCGCATTCCAGTGCTACCAGAACACTTTTAGTCAACATATTCGGTCGTTATACTTTAGCTACCCATTCGATGACGGGTAAGCCTTCACCTGCCTTTAAAAATCAAAACAAGCCCATAAAAAAAAGGTTAAATCCGCTAGCAGTAGCTGACATCATACATGCAGTAAGCCGTAATTGCAAAGTTTCTGAAAAAGATGTTCGTTTTGCTATCACAACGAAATGTGCCGATGAGAATAAGATTATGAAATCGAACATGAAAAAACTCGAAGTTACAAGACAAGATGAAAACAAAGAAAACTTTACTAATAATTTTAATTAACTCGATCATAGTCAAAAGAAATTACGGCCGGGTCCCTTCTTTCATACATTCCTTTTGAAAGCAAAACAAATTTTTTTGTATACTCGTACTGTATTTCATACTATTTTACGAATGAAGATATCGTTCGCTTATATGGAGCCCGGTCGTTAATCTATTCTTTTTATAGCTATATATTATGTAATACGTGCCTTTTGCATAAAAATGTTTGTATGTAATGAATATTCATATAAAATTTACTTTACTTTAAAATGTTTAAGGCTTCTTAATTACACATAATTAATAATTAATTACTTATAATATTTATTATATTTACATACACGTTGTACCTACTTCTATGAATATATTTTGTGTCGTGTCTATGTAGATTATATTATAATCGACACAGCAGCCTACACGACGACACAAAAGAGAGTGCGGCATTCAGCAATATAATTAAATTTTTTGAACGCGGCTGCGACATTCCTAAAATGAATAAAAATAATAATAACACTTTTTTTCTTTTCTTTCTTCAAAATAAAAATTATGTCTTGAGAATAAACTAACTACTAATTTATTTTACATTTTTATTTTATTTTATATTTATTTACATATATTGCCGCACTCAAAAATATAAATAGATTCAAATGGACGACACAGCATTTGCCGTCGTGTTGTCGTGAAAATAATCATTTACATATAAATACATGTATTCTATTTATGACATATTGCAGTAGGTAGTCTGCTGTGTCGAATGTGTTTCATGCATAAGTCACTTAGATAATTATAATTTAACTTTATTTTATTTTATTGTCTTATATATTCTGTGTAAGATGTTAATTAAGTTATATAGACGTTTTCAAATACGCATTATCGATTGATAATAGTAAAATGATAGGATGGAAGTGGGTTGTTCTGTGAAATTTGTTATTTGTAAACACATATGTACTCGTATATACGTATTAACCAGAAACGCATTTACTTATTTTTAATACACTTTCTTGGTCGCATCGAAGAAGCCCATTTTTAATCCGTCCCGGATCCAACAAAATATAAAAAAATAAATTTTTTTTAGATATCAATTTAATTTAATTTTTATTCATGTGACATAAAAATTTTATATTAAATTTAAATTTTATTAAAAACAAAACAAAAAATATACTTCAAGTTTTTTTGGCATTTTCAAAAAAATTAAAAATGTAGATTCGACGAAGAAAGTGCGTGCAGGGTTAAAACATTGACAAAGTTAACAAAAAAAAAAAATACAATACCACTTCAGTTATATTCTGTAAGAATTTATTAACTTAATATCCTTACTTAATTAATGTTACTTCATAATTATAAAACAAATAAATAAATTTATATACCCATATACATACTGTGTTTTTCTTGTGCTTATTTTATTTAAATGAAAATTTATGAAAAATAATTTTGCATAAATAGAAATAATGGGCCATAATCGTAGTCACAAAAACATATTCTTTTATTAAAATCTGACTATTGCGCATAAGAATTGTATGAATTTAAATCCATTTTTAAAAAGATACCGATTATGGCCCAATATCTTTTCTTCTTTCGTATGGGTATTGAAAAAAGATACAATGTTTCAGACAATATTTCGATTACTAATATACCACTTAGTATGTACATATTTGCTAAATATATATATTTTAATTATATATATCTAGCTGTTTTTACACATCTCCCCGTGTGTAGGATTTCTTAAAATAAACAGATTGTATAAATAAAATCTGGTTTTTCATTAACTGTTTTTACTCGGTCTCACTTGGCCAGTACAAATTGGGCGACCTTCTAACTGACCCGCGTAAAAGTAGCATGGCTAATCGTAGAATATATAATGACTATTTTTAAAATACCAAATCTTGGAAAACAGAGTTTTTATTGTTAAATCATTGAATAATGGACGTAAAGAGGGAGTAGCGCTATGATATATGGGCTGTGTTTTAAAATGGTGAAAGATTTTATAAAATCTGTTCGGTAGTTTCCGAGTTTACTCATTACAGACAAAAAACAACATTTTTCCTTTATAATATTATATATTGTTTTAAAACAACGTAACCAGCATAGGTTCCGTTTTTTTTTAATACTCATAATTTCCCTAGTTGAAGTTAATTCTACATGAATGTACAAATAAAACAAAACATTTTTAAATTGTGGAAATCTCTGTTACATATAACTCAACAATTTATTTTTCTTTTAACTACAAAGTATTAGTGATTTATTTATTTACTTATTGCCTGACTTTTTGGGATCCCACGCTTCAATTTTTGACGGAGTAGTACTGTACGGCATATATTGTTCTGAAAATATCAATATCAAAAAAAAAAGTTTTTAATTAAAGAACAAACAAAAGATGCCGAAAGCTACATAAAATGTACAACATATCTATCGACTTTAAAAAAAAAAACTCGCTATAGACATTTTTCGGGATAACACGCAACTATCGTATCCAAGTCTCAGTAGTTCAGATAGTTAAAAGTCAGCACATGTTGTTAAGTTGTACTATTTTTAAAACCTTTTTTATACCCTCCACAAAAAGTGAAAAGGGTTCATATAAGTTTGTCATTACGTGTGTAATTTTTACACCGTACATGGAACGGCCTATAAAGTATATATATTCTGGGGAGTCGATTTACCACTATCCGTCTGTCCGCCTGTATGTTGAAATCAACTTTCTGAAGTCCCTAGAAGACCTACAGAAAAGTTTAGCATGCCAATTTGTTGGAAGTTTCTGTTTTCAGTCTGCTATTGAAATTCAGCCTATTCGGTGCATAATGTTTGAACTATTATTTTTGGTGCCTTTTTTATAATAAACTAGCTAGCCGTCTCAATTATGTATATGTTGTTTGTGATATTTAAGAAGGTAAAAAATTTTAAATATGAATATTTGACTAGCATAGTGAAGAGTATATAAGAATTTTACTTTCTATTAATTCTTATATGATTTTTCCAAATATACATACATACGAGTAAAGCTACAGTCACACTACACAAATATTAGTCGAAATACGCGTAACCACTATTTTTTACAAATACTTTTCAAGTCTAACATAACTTGTATTGCATACAATTAATGCAATTAATAGTATAATGCAAGTATGGTGTATTTTATTATAAAATTTAGCTAATCTAAGCGAATATTTCTTAAAAATACATAAACATACAAATATTTTTTTAATGTAACCGCAGCTTAACTGTTGTTACTAGTTACATATAAGAAATTTTTGAGCTTAAATACATTTTGGAAAAAGCGCTTAAATTATATATACGATTCTGAGATTACCGGCTAATTTGCTGGCTTCTACAATTAAGCTTTAGAGGTAATTTGTAGTCAATAAATTATTTTTCTTAAAATTATTTTTTTCTTTAAATAATTGTTTACCAGTGTTTAAATATCATCACCGTGGCTTAGGGGCAGCAAAGTATAAAAATAACATTAAAATATTTCTTTTTTCTTGCAATGTGCTTAGTTTTTTAATAATTAATAATTTTATGGGTGGTTATTTTTTGTTCTTGAAAGTATACGTCGTTCCCCTGTAAAATTAAAATTTTCAAAGCATTGTTGATTTGCAATAATTCAAATTTGTCTTTCGTAATGAGCTTTTACACTTATGTTCGTCATTTCCCGGTGTTGTTTTTAAAAAAAAGTTCAATACAATTTATAATTTTGTGTTTTTTAACTTTGTTTTTAATATCAACTTTCGATTAATGCCAATTTTTTATGGGTATTTAAATTGTAATTTAAGAATTTTGTAGATATTCATTCCCTGGTATCATTCAATGCCAAAAAGTATGTAGAAATTAGCCCGTAATATCAGAAATAACCATACATACACATATATGTGCTTTCGAAAAGCGCAAGAATGTAACTTAATGGATGATCAAGTCAAGTTGTTGTCCTCATTAGAATAAAAAAATTGTTTTTAAATTAGCTTCAAAATTTAAAAGTACTGCCTAGAAAAACCAAAAAAGGAGACAAACAAATTTTCCTTATTGCTACAGATATATCGAATTTGTAAGAGAAAATTGTCACACACGTGTGTTCCGAAAGTTTTAAATCGAACATCACCGAACTTTTTTATATTTGCTACTTGCTATCTGCATTGGTCTTTTACCGATTGGCAATAAAGTAAAAGTATCGTGTACTCTCATTAAATCACTAAGATATTCATAATATTCTAATTACATGTAATCCTAAGAAACGTTATAATCACATTACCTTGAGTACCAGAAAGATTTTCACTATGATCAGCCATCCACTTATGTTTAGGACGATTACCATCACGAATTGGTGGAAGATCAGTCTTTATTATCAAAAGGAAATATCTTATTAAATTTGAGTGAATGATCATTTAATTCAGAAAATAAGAATAAGTTACCTTGTAGTGCATCCATCCGAACCAATCAGCGGGAATTTGTGAACCGTCATAATCTAACCCAACACGGTCAGAAAATTCCACCCAACGATTTCTACCATAGAAGTAATAAGGATTTTCGTAATATTTATTCCCATATTTATCCGTGCCCACCAATGTGCCCAATTTTACATCATCAGTTCTAAAACAAATTGAAAAACAACACATTGAATTACTTTATATAAATTATATAAGAATTTAATAGCTGTACTTGCCTGAATAATTTAAGGTACGTATTTTTCACACCACCATTTTGGCGGACTATCTGAAAGAGTTTACTTAAGCGGTCGAGACCTAAATATTTAGCCATTTTGCTAATATTAACAAAACATTCTTTAGTTCAATTTTTAATAATCAATTTTTCTATAATTTACCTCTTTGCTTTGAAAAAGTCCCAACAGCTGGATTTGACAATTTCTTATTGGGCGTACGTTCAGTACCCTGTGGTACATACATAGTTGCATTCTTCTTTAATTAACCACATCTTTTTGCAGACAACTGTCCATGGCAGAATTAGCACGGTAAAGCAAGTAAAGCAACTGTATAATTTTGCTCCCCATCATTTTGTCTTCAAAGCTGTCACATTTGCTTACATCCTGTGGGCGCTTTTCTTCTTGTGCTCAAAATACATTACGTATGACCTAATCTGCATTGAATTTCCACTTTTTTATTTGACATATACGAAAGGTTGTTCTTGTAATTAAGTGCTTGTTGTGCTAATTCTGCCATTCAACTGTCAACTAATATTCGCCATTCATTATTTGGACTGATTCATCTACAATTGTTTATCTTTGCAGAAAATTAACAGAGAAAAAAATAATTTTTACTGAATCCTTATCATAAATTTTTTAAGACTATTAAAACAATGGCAAAAAATACCTCCAGTTCTGCATTCCGGAAAATCGATGTTGATCAATATAATGAAGACAATTTTAGAGAAGATGAAGCAGATACTGCTGTGGCGCAACTGGATGAAAATGAAATTACTACATTGCTGACACAGGGTAAATATGTGGAAGCCCTGCTTTTAGTTTTACAAAATGCTCCATTAAGATGCAAACAACAGCATGTGAAGGTATATTCTTTTGATACACCTCAATTATTATAATTTTAACGGCCAAACAATCCTTTTAGGACCACGCCCTTAACTTAACATTGCGAGTTTTGCTGTCCATCAAATCCTCGCAAATGGATCAAGCTGTTGAGACCTTGAACGACAATGATTTATTAGATGTTTTAATGAAATACATATATCGGGGCTTTGAAATCCCTTCGGAAGGTTCTAGTGGCCATTTATTGCAATGGCATGAAAAAGCTTTTGCTAAAGGTGGAGTTGGCTGCATTGTGCGTGTATTATCAGACACTAATCGTGCATAAATTGCTTATTAAAGATTGTAGTAGAAGCGGAATTGTTAATGTAATTTATAGTGAATGGATTTTTCTATTGCCGTAACCCTGATTTAATTTAAAAGCAAAAATTGTGCTCCGTATTATAGTCTATTATCATATTTGTAAGGAATTAGTAGATGTGTAAATTGTAAGTGCATTTTTTAAGTTCTTAAAAGAATTATTAATAATAATAACTTTTTTTCATCAAAATTAATAGTTCTGGTTGCTTCATCAATCCTTTATTTTGAATGAACAAATTAATGTATACGCTATTTAAAATTGCGGGGAGTCATATTTAAGAAAAACTTTCTTTGAAAAAATCATGGTAGAAGAATTTCTTCAAACAATAAATGCGTCTTGTTAGAAGTACAGATAACAAAAAATACAAATTATGAGAACAGAATTCTAAATAAAATCCATTTCATCTACAATTTGGAACAATTTTTTTAAACCAAATTTTCCTTGGAAGAAAAAGCATTTAAGTTTGCAATTTGTAACCGTTTAGTCTGAATTAATTATTCCTTCGAATGTCGAAACTAAAAATAAATTATTGATTTATGAGACGAAAAAACTAGTTTACAAAAAAAAAAAAAAAAAAAAAAATGCCAAAATTGTTTATATGTATAAGACCAATAAATAGCGCTCTGTGTATATTATATATTAACCATTGTTTTATTTCAGCTAATTATTACATAGCATGCACTACATATACATATGTATCTTTCTCATTTTAGTTTCAATACAAATGTTTTTATACTAGTAGCAAACCAATGCACAAATACGAAAACAACTTAAATTAGAAGGAATTTATTTTTAAATGACCTGTTTGTTTTTAATTTTTTTTAATATTAAAAATACATATATAAAAAAATTAAAGCGTTGTGAAGGTAAACATCAAAGTTTTAAGATTCTTAACATTCAATGATACGAAGATAGAGTAGCAAAACTGATATTTAATAATGCAATCGCCCTTCATGTACGGGGAATTTATAGTTGTAGTATTTTATTAATGATATAAATTTATACTGTGAAATTGAGTGGATGCTAAAAGTTAGTGATATATTTTTCTACCACATGTGGGTTTCTCTAATTTCACTAATAATGTGATTAGCACGAGTTAAAGCCTGTAATTTGAAAAATTATTTTGATAGTATAATTAAATTTAAAACGTGTATGTAAAAGTATGTATGTATTTACCTTTAACATGTCACCAGCTTCTTTTCTGCGTATCGCAATGTGATCTGATTCGTTAAGTAAAGTATCAACTTTTTCAGATTTATATAAATGTGTCACTAATTCGCTTTGTAAATTATCTTTAACATAATTAACTAGAAAATGCATAATGGCCTTTGGTACAGAATCTTGTATGGATTTTCGGACAATATAAAAATAAGATTTTATCAAACGTTCTGTAAATAAATTGAAAATATTTATTCAGTAGTGTTAATATATGATTAAACAAGAATAGCTTACCTATAACATCGCAATCCTTTTGTTCTTTATCAGTCAAACGTCTTGAGTTTTGATGGACCGGGAGATCAGGTAGTAAATTAACCGGTTTTACAGGGCTAACAATAGTGTGTAGAGGAGTATTTTGATTTGAGTTTTCAATACTTTCTGCGCGATTATTAGCAGGTGCAGGGGGTAAAATACTCGACAGCCAGTTGTTGGGGTGGGAGGGTGTTATATTATCATTGACATGATTCTGTAACAATATTTGCTTTGTTAAAATTAACGTTTCAGTGTAAAAAATTCTATTAGCAACGCAGAGTTAATGTTATAAAATGCAATGCAACTACAACTCATTTTATAAAAAAAATATGAGAACTTGAATTTATTGTCGGGCAAAATTATTTACCACTGCAATGCATTTTACAAAAAGTTGATATTTAGCAACAGAATCATTTACTTGTTCTACATCATTTTGATGTTGTTGCTGATGATCCTTGAGTTGCTGTTGTTGCATCAGCTGTTGAGCCATTACTTGAGGTGATGAATTTATTGCTCTTGGAGTATTTGAACGTTTTTGTTGTTGCTGATGCCCATAAGGATCCATAATATTATCTGTTTTAAGAAGACTAGGCACTAGGGCTGCATCTTTGTGAAAATCTGGATGTTTAGTATTAATATAAGCCAACTCAATGGCTACTAAATTCTCAACCATAACGTTAGTGGCTGGTAAACGGCGCCTCAATAGAGTGGTGACTACATCAACAATTTTTTCATGCAATTTGGGAAATCTGAAAAATTAAATTTCTCCAAATATTTTAACAATGCAAATCAGCACAACTTACCTCAACATTTCCTGTTGGACTTCATTGCCACAGTGTTGAACTATACGCTGCATTTCCTCATGTATCAATTCAACACAGCGTAAAGAAGGTTCTTCCAGTCTACGTATTTGACGTTTAACTAGTAGTTCGAATGAGACTTCTGGTACAAATAAGGCCGGTCTTGGGCCTGTGGCATTTCGTATAGCTGTTAAAATATCCATCTTGCTAAGACCCGAGAGGGGATGTATGGAATCGAGGGTGCGACCGAAAGTTTCGTGGAAAATATAGCAAATACGTGCGCCCCCACACAATTCGGTTGTCTCAATATTCCGTGCTGTACCCTCTATTGTTGAACAATAAGCACTTGCAAATTTAGTTATGATTTGTAAGAGTGTTTGACTTTTATCCGAAACATCTTCACCATATGAATGCAAAAGTGATTGAAATTGTGAAGACATTACATTTACTCGAGTTTTAAGATCGGGCAGGCAATCTCTAATATGATGCATCAGTAGACGATTCAGTGTTTTAGCTAAATAAGGAGTACCGTTTCGTGTTGCTAGTGTTGGGTATTTACGTTGCAAAAACGCAGCTTCATCTTTTAACTGTTCATTTATATCCTTATTATCTTTAATATCTTGTTGGGATCTGTTCATTACACCAATTATACCCAATTTAACTGGAATAACGCGACCACATAAAATATCAATAGCGTCTGTGCCTGCATCCATAAGATCCAATTTTGTAACAACAGCTAAAGTACGTCTACCATCTGGATCTACATCTTTGGCCAATTTTAAGGCTTCGCTTGTTGCCATATCCGTATTGGCAGCTGTAACCGCCAATATAATAGAATTTGGATTCTCTATATATTTTAACACTAATTCTTTTATTTGTTGTTCAATATCTTCGGGTTGGTCACCAACGGGAACTTTTGTTATACCTGGTAAATCAACCAGAGTTAGGTTAACAACTCGTGTTGAGAAAATTTTCAAATTTATTGGTTCAGAACATATTCCTTTATTGCTACCAGCAATGCGATCTGTTTCCTCTTCGATTTCTTGACGAATTTGATTAAAATCAGCAAAAGTCTTTTTGGTATGTAAAAATTTACCCCATTCTTCTAAATTCATAGTGCCTTATAACATATGAAGAAAATTATCAGAAGGATAAGAACAGTTTTTTATTTTTTAAATATTTTCTTTATTTTACCATTTTCAGCTGAACGGTCAGTACGATCATCCAAGGGACAATGTATAAGTTGCAATATTAGAGGTCGACGTGTGACGATTCCAGTTCCTCGTGGTAAAAACGATCGTCCTACCAAACTTTCAAGTACAGAACTCTTTCCGGAACTCTGCAAAAATTAAAGCATATTTTATTTTATACAAAACAATAATAATAATAATTCATTGAAATTGAACAATAAACATTAATTTTTCTTAGGACTACTAGTTGAAAATATGTAACTCAAATTATCCCATTCTTGATAATAAACTTATTTACATAATCATATTTAAAATAGCCACAATCTATTTCTAAATCTGGATAATATTATTGTTTCTGCTAATGAAAACAAGACACATCGTCTGTTCCGAGTCTTATAAATATACCCTTCACTGTTGTAGATCAACATAATTTTAAAAATTTTAATAATTTTGACATATCAAATTTTATTTTATTATAAAAATAAATTTCCTTCAAGACTTTCAAAAGAAAGTCGAAATATTATAAAAATAAAATAAAAACTATTTTTTCATTAGGATCTTAAGCTTGAATTATATTTACTAATAATAAATTTATAAGTACGAATAATTTACTAAAAATAATTAATTTCTATATTAGCATTTCTTTGTTTTTTAATGTTCTCAAAGAACGAAATTCCCATACATAGAGGAACTTCAGGTATTGTGGAACTCCTATTTTTGTTTTTGGATTCCTGGAAAAAGTATTTATACAATATTCACCAGATAAATTCCAATACGTTTGCTTATCGGTTGAGATTTTTTTATATTAAGAATATTAGAAACATCTGAATCATTTCAAAAAGCTTCGTTTAGAAGATTGGAGGGTAATATGGAACCCCACCGGTATGAATATTAGAAAATTTCAATTATTTTTATTTATAACTAAAAACATAAAAGTCCATAACAAAATATGAAACTATAACAACAATTTAATTAAAGTAAATCAAATTACGTACTTAAGGTTAAAATTATTACTAAGAATTAATTTCTGCTGAATTTGGAGTACATAATAAGAAAAAAGGAATAAATATTTTTATAAGACAAAATGCTCAGAATATTTTCATTGTATTAAAATATTTGTGAATTCAAATACGAATCGCACATGCAAATTGTGTACCGTAATATCCGGCGTTAGGTATCCCACAATATCCGACTGCCAAATTTTTTAAAACAAACTATATACCTACAATATATAGAACATATTAAATCAAGATACTTATTAAAGATATTATTTAGTACAATCTTATTATTATCTTGTCGAAAAAACTGGACAAAATCTTAATATTTAGAATCAAACACTTGTTTCAATGTGCCCACAAGATAAATTCGACTACACATGTTTTCATTTACACGCTAACGATAATACGTACATATATCCAAATAGGTACTGCTAATGTGTTTCTGCAAAATATATTTACAAATGGCTACAGACGTTACCTAACAGTTGTTTTAAAAAAGGGGGTTCCACATTAGCCATATATTCCAACAATCCTCTACTCTTTCTAAAGCTATGCATGTATGTATGTATAACAATTTTAATAGTCAAGTACTCAGCCTTTGTTTTATTTACCAAATAAATTTTATTAGAAACTTTAAAATAAAAAAAAAGAACGTTTTATGACAATGACCACGCCATTTGTCTTTATTTCTTAATAATACCTGAAATTTACTCATCCAGCAGATGTTATTTTCAGAATTATCCAGTAGCAACACAGTTTTATTTACAAGATTTATAAAAAAATAATTTAAATACACCGGTAATCAGCAATTTAACGTTTCTTTTTTTCAAATTGGTAGTATATTACTCTGATAACCCACTGTACCGATACAGTATTGGGTATATTTTTTAAAATGTATTAAGCTATTTAAAAAAATTTTTATTATTATTTTAATTATTATTTTTCAATATTTTGGCTTTCTTATATTGAAAGTTTTCTTCAGGGAAAAGTAATTATTATATTGAATTACAATTTGTTGTCAAAAAATTTTTTTGAATTTGAAAAATGAAAACTATACAAACATTTGTTTCCTGTTCCTACTTTACTACACTACGAAATTATTACATTAGTACTTCTTTTTTACTTATTCCAATGCTGCTACACAACACATCTTGAGAGAATGCAAAAATTGCAGAACAAATCCATTAGAATAATTTTAACATCTGACCGATACGCATGCTAGAAAATCTTAAATGGATGAACAATAAACAGCGAATACAACTCAATATACTAAAATTTATTAGGAAAATGAAACAAGGAGAAGCGTCGAAATACTTATGTGAACAAATAGAATATGTTGGAGAATCTCAACCATATGGATTAAGAAATGCTGATGAGTTCCACATTCAACGAGTAACATCAACGTTAATGCAAAGATCATTATTTTATAAGGGTTTAAAATTATTTAAAAAAGAAGAAAATAAGAATATACATATTTATAAACAAAATTGTAAATTTTACAAGATTCAATTTTGAGAAATTTGTAAATATACAATTAGATAAATTTAAAAGTATTCCAATACTAAATACTAATAATAAATAAACAAAAATAATAATAAATAGAAGGCTTTGAATTTTAAAAATATCACATTAGGTTCACTATGTAAATAATTTAATTAAGCTTCCTTTGAAACCCCTTAAGGCATATCCCTGAATATGACTTGAAAACCCCTAACAAATAAGTAATAGAAATGTTTTTACATAGTAAATGCAGGTTTATCTATACATATAAAAGAGTAACGTTACAGACTGACTGACTTGCGTATCATTATCGCCCAGCCCAAACGGCTATAGCTACCGACTTGAAATTCGGTAAGCAGGTTTCTGTCCCAATGTGTAGGATGGATAAGAAGGGATATTTGGAAATTTGAATATTATGGGGTAAAATCAAACTACTTCTATCTCCAGAACTATTACAGATAGAGCCAAAATTTCAACTACAATTATTCTATTAAAAAAAATAAGCAGTTGGGCACTTCATACTTCTTCGATATTTGTACATTTGCGGGATAAAAAGGGTTAAAACTAATGTTGGTACATTTATTTATCTTTCAAAGTAACAATCACAGCAACAAAAACTAAATTGTATTCTTCTCTCCTTAAAAAGGTCTCCAATGTATATTCGCACTTTTTTAAAATTAGAGCAAATAGGGGTAAAATATTCACCCCATTTTACTTCTACTATTTTTAAATGTGGACTTTTATGTACGAGTAAATTGATGCAGAATATGAACATTCTATTATTAATTTGTAACACCCAATTAAAATCTATTTAAAAAATAAATTTGAAGGGAGAAAAAAGTACCAAAACGGAGGATATAAGTTCTATTTTTAGAATTGCGACAGTACTGAATGAAATAATTAAGAGACAAAATGGTACTTTTTATCAATTTTTATGGCACTTTTCGATCTTGCAATGTACAATATTGAATTTAAGCGGTCCTGAACAAAGTTAAAAATTATTAAAGGTACAATTAGTACTTTTTATTGAATTTTTTGATGCTTTTCAATTTGTTTATGATAAAGAGAATAGGGGTACGAGATTGAGCTAAAACGGTCCTGAGCAAAATGAAAAATGATCAAGGGGACAAAATGACACTTTTTTTTAATTTTTATGATACTTTTTGATTTGTTAATGAAAACGAACCTGGAAGTACTAGATTGAGGTAAAGCGTGCCTGAGCAAAGTGAAAATCATTAAGGAGACAAATGATACTTTTTTGATTTTTAGATGTTTTATTATTAACCTATACGTACGAAATTAGAGACAAGGGTATTAGAGAAAATTTTAAAAATCAACAAGGGGACAATATGGTACTTTTTATTGATTTTAATGGTACTTTATGATTTTTTAGTCTTAACAGCCCAAGCATTAAGAAAATGGGTTTTTAAAAGAAAAGGAACCTAAAAGTACGATATGCTGGTCAAAATTAACTGAGGTTAGGAAAGTACAAAATTATACATATGGCACTTTTTATTAATTTTTTGAATACTTTTTGATATTTTGTTACTAAGGAATCGAAAAGTACGAGATTTGGCTCGAATATAATAGTATGAAGCAAGGTTTAAAACCATAAATGTTGACAAAATAGTACTTTTTATTGATTTTATTGGTACTTTTTCGAATTTTTATGCTAACAATGAATAAACTGACAAAATGGTACTATTTCTATATTTTAACGATACCTTTTGATTTTATCTGTATTAAAAATTATAGAACTGAAATTAAATGGCCTACAACGAAGTAATAAATTATAAGTATGGTACTTTGCTGAAGAAAGAGCGAATTTAATGCCAGTTTATAATAAAAATTGCTTAGAAGCTTAATTAAATATGTATATACCTGCAGCCCTTTGTTATATGCATACCAATGTGTACAAAATCATACATTTGCCACAACCGCGTCTTTTTTTGTCTAAAAGAAACAGTTTTAAATTTGTTATCACTTTTATCAAAAGAAATTTCTGTATTTCACACATTGGTACGAAGGCATGTGTGTATATTGATTTTTTGTTGTTCTACATTTTAGTCCTTAACACAACCATCAAGTAATTTCTCGACTACTGTTACATAAACTGTTTAAAAAACATTACTAAATACATATTTTTTTATTTTTAACCAGCTGTGCAAAAAGAAATCTCATAGAACAAATTATAAAACATGTACCGGCATCATAAAAGTTATATAATTATGTACCTAATTAACAAGATTTCATTTTAATCAAGTATTTAGCTACCTCTACAGAACATATAATTTTTATTGGAAAAATAGCTACTTGGAATAATTTACCTGACTGCCAAGAACGACAATTTGGGGCAGTTGTATGGAATCGGATCCAACTGTATTGAATACATCTTGTAATTTATTAATCACTGGTATTAATGCCTCCATTTTTTTATTTTTTCCGATTTTCTTTTAAAATCTATATATTTTTTCTCCAATTCTTGACGAGTTTAAAAACAGGCGTACAAAAAGTTTTTATGCATATATGTATGTATTTTTCATGCAGTTAACTTTATTCAACAAATTGTAAAATGTAACTAATTTTTACAAAATATTGGCATTTATAACAGAGTGATGCACTTTTAGAAGCAATAGCAAAATCTTTATTTAATTATTTTTAAAAATTTGAGATTTTAATTATAAGACTTCATTAATCACCGAACAAAAAAAGATTACAATGTCCCCTGTTTGCAAAATTCTTAATACACTGTTGTAATTTTTAGGCTGAAGCAGAGATGTTAATAGTTGTATTTTTAAATTCTGTTCAAATAAAAAAAAATATTTTATAATGCAAGCCGAATTTGAAAATATTAATAATTAAAATATGTAAGTGAATTTATTTATTTATATTATTTTACGCTAGTTGTATTAGCTTTTAAAAATTTTATTATTGGTCAGTGGACAACAGTACCAAAGTGTATTCATTGATAGCTTCATAGGATATTAATTCTTCAATATCAGCTGTGTTCAGGTAACACAACTACAGTAGGATGATTCATATATATTTGCAATTGAAGCGTTACACATTCTTCAAGTCTCAAAAATTTTATATACATTTTTGTTAATTAACCCCGTTTTGGTTAGGAAACCAGATAAAAATTTGTAAGCTTCAAATATTCCAAAAAAACCCTACTGGAGTGCTATTCATGATTTTACGCCAAATCATTCTATTTATATTTTCTTCAATTTGGATATATACTGTTACGCTTTTACACTATCATAAAAACGGTTAGTTAATTAAGGTTCGCATGGTAAAATAAAACACAAAAAGTTCGCTTTTCTCAACAATTATTTTAGAAACATATTTATTTATAACCGTTACAACAACAAAATGATACACCTTGCTTACTGATTAAGCTCCCATTTACATTATTTACATTTCTTGACGGATATTTTTTCAATTCTCTTTTGTTCTTTCCTAAACCGTGTACATTTCGGACATTAATGTCCAGATAGAAATTTTTTAAATTCTACTTTCCATTTATTTTCGTGACGTGCTTAATTGATTTGTATGAAAATTAATTGAAAAAAACCTTTGGAAGCAAACCAAATTAAATTAATAATAAATAAATACATTTTCAAAATTGATTTCTATAAAAATATAAGCAAATTAATACAGTGTACAAAAATGAAATGGAGCAACAAGACGATTATTACGAAAAGTTGAAGAGAGACAAAAATGTACAGACGGTCGTGTACTATACATCTTGCGTATTTGTCCCCTCGCCGGCAAACTTCGTTTTTCCGGATAGAAATGTCCATAATGTAAATGGGGACTAACGTCTGAACTAGATCTGAGCTTGTCTGACAATCTTAAGCCTAGAGCCCTTTAGATTTATCTAATAACAATGCCAAACTGCAACGGCCTTTTTTAGATCTAGAACTTTCTACAAGCAAGTAGACATTACTATAATACGTGATTCTAGGCTCATCAAGTTATAAAACCAGAAAGTAAAGGAACATTACTATTGTAGCTAATTCTAAAGCACTTAAAACTAACATAAATGTAACTCAGTTATTATTGAAAAATTTTGTATCTTCCCCATTCACTGTTACATCTGGTGTCCCTCAGGGTAGCATCTTGGGCGCACTACTATTCATGGTTTGTTCTCTGGTTCAAATATTTTACTATATACGGATGATCTCAAAGTATTTAATAAAAATCGTTCGGATGTGGATGCTACTACTTTGCAGAATTCCTTGAATGCTATTTACAGTTGGTGTTCAGCGAATAATCTTTACTTGAATACCAATAAGTGTGTCCAGATGACCTTCTGTAGAAGAAGAGAGAGAAGTTTTTTTCAGTATAGATTGTCTAATATGAACTTCACCATTGTTAATCAAATCCTGCATCTTGGCATTCTGTTGGACTCTAAGTTAAATTTTCATGGCGCTACAGGCGGTATCTAGCTTATTATGCTGAGTACACACTTATAAACATGTTCCATAAACATGACATGTTTTGTGTTTCGTTCCGTAGTGTGAAGTCGTGTTTATAGTTTATATTCGTGTTCCATTCGAGGTTTCCAAAATTTCAAAATTTTTTGATATTTTCTGGTTGCATTGATGTTGGTTACTATTTTTACTTGTTTAGTTCATCGAAAACAAGCAAGCTGCAAACATGTAGGATTTTGTCGACCGCTGAAAAAATTAATTGAAGTAAAGAAAGAGAAAAATGGCGATTGAAAGAAATGAGAGCTGGGTAAATTTTATTAATTTATTTAAAAATTTAGCAGAATCCTCTTCATACAACAATTCATCCAAAAAAATAATTGCTGCTATTTCACTTAGCTCACCGCTCATTTTTTCAAATGTGTTTCACCCGTGATGTTCATACTATAACTTGGGGGTCACACGATTAAGTTTTCATTCAATTTTTAAAATTTCTCTCATTTTTTTACCAATGCACTCACACTTTTAAAATTTGCTGAGAGTTTGCTTTCAATTTTTCGTTCAATTGAGTGTTTCAAATTCACAGTCAAGAAAACAGCTGACTGCAGTTTTTTTATTCCAAATTTGAATTCTTAATCTGCCGCCAGTATTGTTTTGTTTTTTTTTTTTAAATATGTTTGTGAACAAATTAAACAAATATAACGACGTTTTGCAGTTCATAGAGATATATAGAAGGCATGAAGTTCTGTGGAACATGAATATTCCTGCATATAGACGGAATAATTTAAAAATTAAGGCATATAACTCTATTGCCGCCGAAACAAAACTGTCGGTGGAAGAGGTTAAAAAAAACATATTGTTGAAAATTTCTTGAAAGAGAATTGTAAAAAAACTTGATCGAGTGACTGCAGTGTAATACAAAACACAGAACAGATGTTGCATTTATAGTTTACTTGTTGGTTCCAGTGGTGTATCAAATAGACATCTGCAACAAATAACTTTTTGTATTTGTAAATACATTTGCCAAAAGTAAATACAAGTAGGTACTTGCTCACAGAGCTCAAATAGTGAAGAGTAGTGAAGTGTTGATTTTCAAGTTCTTATCCGTAAGCATTTGCGAAGACCTTGTTCCAAAAGTAGGAACAAGAAAAAGCAAATAACTCAGCGAAAAATGTACTACAAAAATGAGTGCTGTATTTGCAGAACACCAAATACTTTGCTGGAGCTACCACACTTCTTAACACGAAATCGGCAAATCATTCACAAAAATACAGATATTAATAACTCTGTTTTGTATATTATAAGCCTATAAAATATGAGGTTGTAGATCATAAATTATATTTAAATATAATATAAATTACACTTTTATAAAAAAAAATGGCTTCATATGTGTGTAAAAATTTAATTTGTACTCGTAAGCCATGGCGACTTTTAGAAATATCATTACGTTAGATCTGGCAACAAAAGTCTCGACAAATAATGAAAAACAATCATTCTCATTTAAATTTCCTCTCTTGCTCTTTCTACATACTTTCTTTAATAAAGATGTATACTATACATTAAAGACGTGCACGAGTGTACCTACAAGTGTTGTCAAAACAAATATACCAAATAAGTATTTGTTACTGCTGGTGTAAGGGAGAGAATGAGTATAACAAATATGGTATGGTTTTGGTTCTGCACACTAACTCAACTCATACACATATTCAGAGTTTTAAATAATTTTGCAGCGAGTGAGGAATTTATTTGTTTCTCTGCTTCAAATAACTGTTGTACTACAAATGTTTTCAAATAATTTGTTATATAAACAGATATTTACGGCTCGGCTCCATAACAACGAACGACAACTTCGTTCGTACATTTGTCGAAAACAAAAATATACTAAAATTTGTTTTTGTTTTCAATACAAATGTACGAACGAAGCATGTATGTATGTTTGCTTTCAATATACAATAAGTAACTTATAGTATTTGCCTTAACATCTGCTTTATTTGTTTGAGCAAATGGAAATAATAGGAATGTATTACTTTAATTTTCTCTATACTCACTCACATTCAATTTAGCAAAGAGAATAACAATACAAACTCATACTATAAACGCTACAAAACTCACTAATACGCACTGAAAACAGAAAAACACAGAAACTGGTGCATTTGAGTGTAACTGTGCACGTCTTTACTATACATTGTATAGACTTTCTCAGTATTAATGCTTTTAGCTATGTATGAGTCATAGCTTACAAGTACCAAATCCATTTGAAGTATTTGATGTATTTGCGATTTCTACAAATGATTTGTGAGCATAGTCGTGTACTGCATAAGCAAATACAAATATATACAAACACCAAAAGCAAGCAAGCACAAGTAAGAAGTCATTCGTGAATGGTATTGTTCCTGAAATGTGAACTCATTTTTATTTGTATTTGCAAATACATGCACTTGCTGCAGAGTACATACATAAGTACTACGCCAATCCAAATACATTTGTGCAGATGTCCAGTATAAAACAATGGAACCTGAGCGAAAAACGTGTTCCGTAAACATGTTTACAAGTGTGTACTCAGCATAACGGTATGTAAATATTTACATTCATACATTTGCATATATAAATTGTATACTTTTGTGAAGACTCGGATGGGCAAGGCAAAAAAAAGTAATTCGTAAAATACATAAACATTTTAACAATTTCTTTTACAATTTTATTTATAATTGAACGAAATGATCCGTTTTTTTTTAATCTTTGTCGGTCTTCCGGTCTGTTGTTCGTTTGTTCCTATTTTTTATAAAAAGGCCTTTAAAATAAAAAAATTTAAATATATTAGTTATATGTTTTATTTTATTTTATTTTATTTATTTATATGTTTTAATAAATAATATAAATTTTTTTAAAGCGGATCACAATCTCTTTGATATTGCTTTTAAATTATTTTTGCCGTTCGGTCTTTTTTATGTTCCCTTTATGTGTTTCACCTGGAACATTTAACAAATGACCGATTGAACGATAAAGATCGAACGGATCACTTTCAAAAATTGAACGAAAAAGACCGGTTACTATAACGTTGGTATAGGTCTACTGTTTTTTACGCGATTTCGCTCGGTCCTTTACGTATTAATTACGCAAAAGCGTAAAGTCATTGCAAATTGCATTAGTGCCTATAAAGAGCAGTGCAAGTTCATTTTTAAAATATCGTCATTGGTATATAAAATAAAAATATATGAACTGAGTGTTGGGTGCCCTACAAATTGATTGTTACCGCAAGAGTCATCTTGTACCACACCGATTGCACATAGAGCTGCTCGACTGTCTGAGAGAATATATATTCCGGTACCACATGTGCCCCTTCCTAAACATTCTCTAGCACAAAGCTCTAAGGCATGGACCTCTGCCTGAAAAATGGAAGGTGTTTTTCCCATTGCAACTGCCTTACGGAAACGTGCCCATTCAATTCCCGCACCAGCACTGCTATCTTCCATTTTGGACCCGTCAGTATACCACAATTGTCGATTTCGGTCCAGTAACATTTCACCGTTTCCCCAAGGAATGGAGAATTCCAGACAGATTCCGCCTTCAGGCGGAGCTAGCTGCTACTTCCCTACTTACAATATGCAGGGGAGTGAGCCCAGTGATCATACCCAATGCTAGTGTAGGGCACATCTTCATCGCCCCCGTTACACTTAAACAGGCTATTCGATGCACCTTGTTGAGGATTATCTAATCCTGTTTTTCTTCTATCTTTGGCCACCCTCCAAGGAGGCATAAGTGACCATCGGTAGTATGATGATTTTGTAAGACCACGCCATCATTTTTGGCTGTAGACCCCACGTTTTACCATATATTCTTTGGCACGCAAATATTCCTCTAAAGGCTTTGCTAGTTATGTATAGTAAATGTAGCTCATCACCAATAGCCATAACAGTGGCGATAAAACGCCCCCTTGGGGGCATCTTTTGGTTGACCTGACAAATAATCTCCTTGCTTTCGCATTTAAGCATATTGAGAACCCATGCCATGATCAGTCAAGGTATTTCCTTCTTGATCATCGCCTCTTCAATAGACTCGAATGTAACGTTGTAAAACACCCCTATAATGTCAACCGACGTACAGAGGACTATTTCTTTTCCAACCAGAGTGTTTTCGATTTTACTCTTTAGGCTGTGCAGTGCACTCTCAGTTGATCTGCCAGATTGGTAAGCATATTGTCCAATATGAAGAGGGTTGTCCATAAGATGGACTTCCATGATATATTGATTCAAAATCTATTCCATAGCTCTAAGTAGGAAAGACGTTAAGCAAATGGGTCGAAAGCTTGTAATCTGCCTTTTTGACTGCTTTCGGTATAAAAGCAACCCTTTTTCTGCCCTAGTGTTTAGGTAATACTAATAATTCTATCCTCGTCTTAAATATATTAGTCAACCTAGGTGCGGGCACCTGCCTAAGGAGGCAAGGGTGTATGTTGTCCATACCTGGAGACTTAAATGGTCTAAATGTAGAAATAGCCCATTTAGTTTTATTGACGGTAAAGATTTTACGGACCAGTGAATGTTACCTTCATATAAAAGTCAAGTGCCTAATGCCCCTCACATCTTCACTGTAGCCGCAGCCCGGAGTGTGTATGTTATTTACACATACATAAATACCATTTCTTATGAATAATAAAACAGAGTGATTTTTCGTAACAGTATGTTGGAAAATATCGTTAAAAAAGTCATTTAAAATCCATTTTCAATTATTATGTTTAAAAAATAGGCATTAAAATTTACATGATCATTCTAAAATTATAAAGCAACCTCTCTTGAAGTATAAAGTATGTATATTCTAAATTGCTGAAAAATTATGAAAAATAGGTAATAAAAGGCCCGACTTCCTTGGCTTATAAAGATCATTGATACAAAATTTCAGAAATATATTTTTTAGAACAAAGATTTATGTAGCGAACAATTTGTTGTATTATTCATTGCTTCGGAATTATCTTATTACTTTGAATTATTTCATTTCATTGCGAATTAATAAGTTTTTGTAGAAAAATTTTAAATAAACAAATAGAAAATAAATGTTCAATAAATAAATCGAAATATATTTGCGAAAAATAAAACATATGAATCTAAAACACATTTTAAATTTTGCGAAATTTTGTATTTTTTTCTCACATTTTTAATATTTCCGTTTGTTTTCCGTGAGAAAATTTAAGCGCAAGCAAAATGTAGAAATTTATCTACATTACGGAGTCAATAATAATTGTAAGTTTTGCTTTTGGACAAAAAATGCGTTCCGCAATTGCGGAACGGAATGAATAATTAGTTCCAAAATGAATTTTATTTATATAGAAGACTTGTATTAAGGAACCCGTTTTGATATACGAGTATACCTAGAATAAGAGCGAAAGCCTTTTGTGTTTTAAAAAAATTATTGTAAAGTTAACTTTTACTGTACACAGAAATACATAATACAAACGTTTAATTTGTAATTTATTTTTAATTATACGGTTATTGAACACGAACCAGTCAGCTATAAGCTTGAATAAAATTTTAACCTTGACTGTGAAGATTTCAAGAAAATATTTTTTAGATTTTAGTGCACAAAAAAAAAATATTCTAATAAAGTTAAGGAAATATTTTAACAGGTTTGCAACATTTTTCTATTAGAAGATGGTTTTTTTGTTCTAAAATATTTTTGTAGTTTTAGATCAGTTCGTTGACCAGATAAAACTTTGTTTGCAATTATTTCGTTTACTTATTATTTATTTATTCGTTATATATGCTTTTTTATATGTATATATGTAGCTCGTTCATTTACTTCAATAGTGTTATAATTCAAAAATATTATTATATTTTGCAATTTGTTATTTGTACAGAATATAAAGAAAAAGATTAACTTAAGAAACATATGTTTAAGTTATGACATTGTTGCTATTGCCCCTGATAACATTCACATCTTTAAATTTGTATCCAAATGGCCAGTCTGATGGCTTAGATGACATTTGCTCATCTGAAACAACGTTTAATGAGACCTCAAGAAATTTGGCCCTTTTTATACCCTTCACTGTAAGGAAGAAGGGTATATATAACTTTGTGATTCCGTTTGTAATTTCTACACCCTACATGGGGCACCCTATAAAGTATATATATTCTGGATCCTTATAAGTAGCGGAATTTGATTTAGCGATGTCCGTCTGTCTATCCGTGTAATAGTTGAAATCAACTTTCAGAAGAATCTAGACCACATACAGAAAAGTATAGCATACCAAACAGTCAGTTGTTGCTGTAAGACTATTACTATTGAAATTCAGCCAGATCGGTTCATAAATGACGCAGCTATGACTCAAAAACCGAAACTACCTCTATTTTTGATCATTTTTTGAGTGGGTTTTTTGCCTATTTTGTCTAAACAAAGACACGGACAAAAAAACTTGGTATGCAGTTTTGTTTGAAGTACAAGTCATAATACCTGTGCTAAAAATGAAAGCAATCGGCTTACAAATGGCCGAGGAATATTAATAATGCAACCGAAATTTTAGATTTTCATAAATTATGGCTTTGTTTTTATGCGATTTTTATCTAAACTGAAAAAAAGCAGTACGCAGTTTTTTTAAACATCACATTCATAGTATTCTAACCAAAACTCAGCTGGATGGGTCCATAAATGGCGGAGCTATGAGTCAAAAATTGCGATTACCTCTATTTTTGAATATTTTTGGTGCGTTTTTTGCGTAATTTGTCTAAACTACAAGGGGGACAAACAAACTTCGTACAAAGTTTTATTGCAAATAATAATTGTAATGTCTGTGCAAAAAATTAGAAAAATCGGTCCACAAATGGACCAGAAAAATCAAAAAATACAACCGAAATTTTAGATTTTCGTTAAGTTTAGCTTTTTTTTGCGTTTTTTATCTAAAGTATAAAAAAATTAGTAAACAGTTTTTTTCAGATATCATATTGATAGCATATGGACCAAAATTCAGCTAAATCGGTCCATAAATGGCTGAGCTATGAGTCCAAAATCGCGACTACCTCTATTTTTTTACCATTTTTGGTGAGTTTTTTGCGTAATTTGTCTAAACTACAAGACGGACAACAAAACGTGGTACGCAGTTTTATTACAAATAACTGCCCTAATATCTGTGCAAAAAATCAGACAGATCGGTCCACAAATGGACCAAAAAAATCAAAAACACGACCGGCATTTCACATTTTCATTAATTTTTGTTTTGTTTTTGCTTTGCTTTTGCTTTGTTTTTTTGTGGAATTTTTTTAGCTGTCCTGTGCGTAATGCTTTGTACACACAAACATGAAACCTAAAAAGTGTATGTGTGTGTGTGTGGTTTTTATTGCCTTGAGTTAAATATTTAGTATTACGAATGCAGACATCTTTATGAAAGAGAGTGCATTAGATCTTTCTCGATAATTAGTCATTTAATTATAATTAATAATTTTATTAAATATGTTTGGCTTAAAAATTTTTTAAAAAATTTGCAAAATTAAATGAAAATAAATTTTTTTGTTTTTCTATTTAATATCTTTCTAAGAATTTCTTTTTTTATTAATTTAAATATTGAGTGCCTGCAGACATTTTATTGCTTTTAAAAATGAGGTTCTCAGAAGGGATTGTTTCTTAGAACTCGTTAATTTTAATTGAAGTGAATGAATATAAATATCGTTAGTCAAATATGTTTTCACTTAATTCCTTATGTTTTTTAGTATTTGTAAATATCTTTTCAGTATTTTTGACACACTAAGATACAAATGTGCATAAATACGTTGATTTATCTAATAGATTGCGAACGAACCATAGAATATTACGGGTTGGTTCACATATCATTTGAAACAAGAGGTCATAACTAAATTTGTAATCACCCAAGTACTCAGAAAAATCTTTGCATTATTTTTAAAAAATTTATGAAATTCCCTCATACCCCAGTACTCTTCTTCTGAGGGGTTTTTGGGCAGGAAAATTACTAAAATCAAAAAGGAATTAAATCTATAGGCTCTAAGCTTTCTGGAAGTGTTTTAACATTTTCTGAAAAATTCGTAGTTTTTATTTTATGATGCAAAACGGAAACTGCCAAAATCCTTGAGTTCAACAGTACTGGGGTGTTTGGAAATTTCAAAAAAAAATTTAAAAATAGTCCAAAATAACTCTGAGTTTTTTACCGGTAGACTACAAATCTAGACAGTCTCCTCTTTAAAATGATATATGTCTCATCTCACAATATTTAATGGTTCGTCGGCAAGTTCCTAAAATCACTTAGAGCAACAGCAGATTTAAATATAATCCAAAGTAACTTTCGAACGAATCAAAAAAGGTTACGAGATAAGATGTATATCATTTTAAAAGGGAGGTCATCTAGATTTGTAATCAGAAAAAACTTTTCATTATTTTTAAAAATTTTTTTATTTCCCTCCTATCCCAGTACTCATACTCTGAAGAATTTTTATCATTCCTCATTTTGGCAACAAAAACTTACTGAAACCAAACTGAAATGAAATTTGTAAGTTCTACGATTTCTGGAAGTGTTTTAATATTTACTTGAAATTTCGTAATCCTTTTTATTCTATGATGCAAAACGGAAATTGCCTAAGCCCTTCAGAGCAACAACACTGGAATATATGACAATTTAAAAAAATAAAAAAAATTTTAAAATATCCAAAGTAATATATGAATATTTGATTGGTTGGTTACAAATATAGATGTTCTCCGCTTAACTATTGCTTAAAACATTTAATATTTAATGACTTAGACGTATTTGATAAATAAGCCATTAATACTGAAAATATTTCCAAATACTAAAAAACTTCGGATTTTACGTTAAAACATATTTAACGCGGCATATTCACTCATTTAATTTTTTCTATGGTTTTGATATCATAGAAGAATTTGGAAAGTGAAAAATATTAATATTTCGCTAACACAGTGAAGGGTATATAAGACTCGGCACAGCCGAATTTAACTTGTTTAATTGTTAAATTATTGAATAATGGTGTAGCGTTATGTTATAAATAGGTTAGCTTATGCTACTATATCGTACTGAAAGTATTATGATTCATAAATCCAATGAAACGATTTCAATAAAATATTTCATTAGCCTAATGATATATTTCATAATTTCATTGTGAGAATGAAGAAGTTTCATTAGATTTCACAGTTTCATAAAATAATTCATTAAGTAATGTTTTCTTTTTCAAAATTGTTCTTTATTTTTCTGTCACAATTCTATAAATAAAGTGACTATAAAACAAAAACTTAATCATTAAAATTCAACTGAGCTTCGTGGCTGAAGTGGTTGAGTGGAGTGTTAAAGTTTCTTAATTGCATGTGTCCCAAGTTAGAATCCTGGCAGAGTCAAATAAAATTTCAAAATAATTCAAACAAAAAGTAAATTTATCAAAATATGAGTATGCGATATCTGCAGTTGAAAGACATTTTTAAAATTCATATGTATAATGAATACGTTTCATATATTTTATGAAAGTTTTCATTGATGTAATGAAGGGTATCATTGCTTGAAAAATAATGAATTCATTGGATATATGAACAAAATTCTTTAAGTGTAGCTGATAATGAAGTTCTATGTTGGTGAAAGAGTTTTTAAGATTGGCTCGGTAGTTTTTTGCATGTCAAATATAAAAAAAAACAAATTTTTTATTTTTATATCATTAAAATACATACAATTTTATTTTTAAAAGTGGTATAAGTCCTTTGGAGTTAAAATATCATTTATTTTTTAAAAATAATTTTAATAATTATAATTTCACAATACAATTTTAAAGGTATAAAAACATCACTCGAATATTTTTAAATTGACTCAAAACCAGATAATTAAAAATCTTGTCACAGTGAGACTCTTTTGAAGTAAAAGAATTTATTTAAATAAATAATTTATTATATTAATGAATACTTTTTTTTTAATATTTTATTACTTCTACATTTTAATCTGGAAATTATTTATTCTAAATTAATATTTTTTTTTTGAAAAATACATTCAAAAGGTTTTAACCTGGTTGTGAACCCCAGGGCGTATTTCTGTACTTCGAAGACAAGTATTATATTCGAAAGTAAAAATTTCTCTGATGTATTTGAGAATGTTTTTTATTATTATTTCATTTTGGATGGGAGAAAATTGGTGTAATTAAAAAAAGTAAAAAGAAAAAAAATATATTTTCCATTTTTTAATGCCGTTCGGAATACAGAATACCATTGAATAATTCTTTATATTGAGAAAACAGCTTTCATTGTGAGAACTAAATGTTGTGACAGTTTTAGTGGTGCCAATCAATATTCGGTAATGCAGCTTAAAATATTATCGAGTTAACTAAATTTTTTATTATCGAATTTTGCAACTAAAACATTCGATTATAAAAACTGAATTCAGTTCTCACAACCGAACGACTGCTTGGTTAATGATTATAAAGAACTTAAAAAAAGTATTACAATATAAAATAAATTCCAATAATCATTTCAATTATTATTATGATATTATTATCGTATTTCTCTTTTTTTTTGCATTTAGATTAGTGTGTTTTTATTAAATAAAAATGTGTTTGTTATTTTTATTTTATAAAAACAACAACAATTACAAATCAACAACAGTGACTTAAATATATTTTTTAAAACAGTCTTTTCAAATGCTTCGAGCAAAACGGTAGTGAATGCCAACGAATATTGAAATAGTGTGAATAAAAATTGAAAAAAAAAAAATTACATTAATTTAAAAAAAGTTAGTTGAATAAAAAAAATTTCATAATCAATAATAAAACTAATTTGTATTTATTTTTTCATGAATCTGTAATATTACAGTGAAAAATTATTAATTAAATAAATATTTTTGTGGAAACAAAACACTACATTAAAATATTACAATACTGTGGTTAAGTGTTTACGAAAAAGGTTGGTAAAAATATAATAACAATAAAAAAATGTGGTTATGATTTGAGGTATGAAGAATCTTCGTTTTTATGTTGTAGTATTTGAAAGGAAAACAAAAAAAACGTTGTAATTTAATTTTTTATTTCGATGTTTTTTTCAAGCTGTTAAACCTAAATACATTTGGTTATAAAAATAATAAGGAAAGCAATTATCATACTTACTGTTTTTAAAATATAAATTTGTGTTATTAAGAATTTTGATTTTAGCTTAATTAACAAAAGCTTTTTTATTTTTGTGCTACTAAGTAAAAATCGCTTAGTTAGGCATTAGTAAAAATTGACTTGTTGTCACTCAATAATTTTATTAACGAGAAGGAAATTAAAACAATACTTCAAATCAATTTGCGTCTGATTTTAAAACTTTCTGCTAAAGCACATAGTTAATAATTTTCAGCTTTAAATAGATGATGATTAAACTTTAAATTAAGATTGATTAATTTATAATAGAATTTTCTTTAACTAACCGATTCAATTCTAATAATAACAAAGAGTTTATTTTAAACTTATATATGAATAAAAAAAAATTTAAAGCTAGTCTTTATAATGAATTTATATCATTTGGAATCTTAACTAATTGAGTTTTTAATGAAACGAAATAGATATTAAAAAAATTTATTTTAATTTATTAAAAATTTCCATAAATTGTTATGCAGTAAGTTTTCACTTCTTTACCAAAATTAAATTAAAAAAAAAAAAAAAATAAATAAACGTACGTAAATACCACTTTTAAACTAAATGTATAAAAAATCATGTGCATAATTTCAAAATATAAACAGCAAATTAGAATTTAGTAAATTATTATGCCTTTTAAATTTTTGATATTTATTCCAGTTTATAGCAATTTTGCTTTGTTTTATATATTAAATAAATCAATACTTAAATCTATAATTTCTACGTACACTCAAAGAAAAAATATGGTTTAGGTAAATGTAACCTAATCGAAATATGTTATGGTCAGATTTATTTCTATATAATCATAATGTTGACATTTTAACATATTTATTTGTAAGTCTTGATTATTTATTTTTATATTGATGTTTCGCTCCAACTCTTGTATCTTCTTCAGAATATAATTATATAATTTTAAACATATTATTATCTAAATAAATTAAACATAACATTATATTTGAAATAACTTGCTTTGTGTTAATTTATAGTTTTTCAGATAGAAATATATTTAAAAAATTTTCAATAACTGGATTATTTTTTACTACAGGGTGGGCCAAAAGAAACCAAGGGGTGTAAAAGTTTAATAACTTTTTTGTTTATTAACTTTTTTTTATTTTTTCTTTCAGATTATATAATATACAAAATGGAAATTTTTTTACACTAAGTATGAAAAATGATGTCTCTTAAATGACCACCGTTTTCAGCTTCGCACTGATGGGCTCTTTTTAGAGCATTTTCCATAACATCTTTCGAAACTTGCGGCTGTAGCGTTCGAATTTCTGCAACAATGTTTGCCTTGAGTTCAAGGATTGTCTCTGGCTTGTTCACATACACTCGCTCCTTCAAAAAACCCCAAAGAAAATAGTCGGGTGCTGTCACATCTGGCGATCGCGCTGGCCAAATAATTTCCGAATTTCGAGAAATTATTCGCTCTCCAAAAATTTGACTTAAAAGTGCCATTGTGTCTCGGGCAGTATGGGCAGTGGCTCCGTCCTGCTGAAACCACATACCAGGTCTGTTTTCAAGAGCAGAACGTAAAAAATTTTCTATCATAAAACGATACCGCTCTCCATTTACGGTTACAGCACTTCCATCTTCATTCTCAAAGAAGTAGGGCCCAATGACATTTTCAGATGAGATCCCACACCATACTGTACACCTGATGGGGTGCAATTGGCGTTGATGAATGGCTCTTGGATTTTGAGAACCCCAGAACCTACAGTTCTGCTTGTTAACAAAGCCATTCAAATGAAAATGAGCGTTAAAATAATTGATCTCTGGTTTAAATAATAAAATTCTATTGTTCTGGTTCTCTGTTCAGTTGCAAACCTCTCCATTATAAATTCTCCAAGTGTTGTCTATATAATCTGAAAGAAAAAATAAAAAAAAATTAATAAACAAAAAAGTTATTAAACTTTTACACCCCTTGGTTTCTTTTGGCCCACCCTGTAGTTGACTCGGCAAACGTTGTCTTGCCTTAAAATTTGTATATATTCGATCTTCTTACACTAAGAAATCGTACTTATAGAGTAAAGAACCGTGCGAGACCGGGTAAAAACAGGTAGTAGGCAAATAAGACAGATACCGAGTATAGCGCTACCTGCCGGGCGGATTTGTGACGTTAAGCCTTCCAAGATTATGCATATAAACTATCCTCTTGATTCATTCTATCTTTAAAAAAAAACTGAATCAAAATCCGTTGTGTAGTTTTAAAGATCTAAGCATACATACAGACATAGGGACAGACTAGGGAAGCGACTTTGCCTTATACTATGTAGTGATAAATATTTTTTGGGATGCCATTTGTACTTTTTGTTAAAATTAAAAAACAGTACATGTTTGTACTGTTTTAAGAAAGCAGTACGCTCTTGTTATTGTTTTGTACAATTTTATTTCTTTTTATTAAATGTACTTGTCGTTTCTTAACAAAACAGAAATTTTTTTTAAATTTAAATTTATTTAAGTGTACTGTTTTTAATAATTTCAACTCTGGCTGACCTATTCTTTTCCAACAAAATTTTTTTGTTAAGTTTCTCGAAAATAACTTAAAAATATCATAATTATTATGGCTCTTACTTTTTACTCAATTTGGGTTAATTTTAAAAATGTTTGTTTACAAAATGATATTTTCGTGTAAAATTTTCTTAAAACTTACTTAGTATAATAATTACTAAGTGAGAAAGCATATCTATATGAGTCATTTCATAGAAGCTACTGCGATCTTCAGTGGATTACTTCCAAATGTAAAAAATTCTTGGCAAAAGTTTTTAATTCTTATATTGTAAAACCAACTTACTAAATTAGAATAGAAGAAATAGGCAATAGGCAAACAAAAAATGTTTCAAGTTTTCAAGCAAAAAAAATCAGTGTTTGGGTGATTTTAAAACATGCCAAATTTTTTTAAATTTAGTAAATTGAGTAGATGCTAAAAAGTCTGATATGCAGGACAAGGGACTTCATGCAAATACATGTTTAATGTCGTTACTCTGAGACCCATCTAATCTTTGCGAATTACATTATTATAAATAAACAGGCATCAATTTGTTAGTGCGTATTTTGTTCCAAATTCATATTTTTCGTCATATTTATAAGAAAACATTTTCTTTTTTCTTAATATTTTGTTTAGAAACATCTTTTTTGTTCACGGCGAATTCATTATAAGGTGTAATTAGTGGATCAGTTGGTTATAGTTGATTGAGCTCTGAAGATCAAACAGCCAAAATAGTATTTAAATATGGCATGGCCCTCAATTAGAATCACAAGATTCCGTTTTAAACCACCTACTCGCCAAGACTATGTAGCCATAAAGTGATGTAGATCCAACCCGTGACATTGAGATATTTGAGAAGGTTCCCTAACCTTACTTCCGATACCTCAAGAAGTTCGGTGATCAGATGTGCACCGAGAAATCTGTGTTTCAAAGCCATAAAAGCCGGGCACTCACAGAGGAGGTGAAAGACCGTCTCCTTACTCTCAGGTTCTGATGTCTGGCTCAATATCAAAACCTCAAAAAGGATACTCAATGGCCACCATAGATACGTTGTTGAAAGCATCCTCTATGTCTAATAATACTCCCAAAGTATATTGGCTATTGTCCAGAGATTTTCCTACGACCCCCACCACCTCATGAAAGGCAGTTGCCATAGAGTGGCCATTCAGATAGGCGTGTTGGCGTATAGAGACTTTCGACGAACTCTTAAGTCTGTGCCTAATGCGTATATCGATGAGTCTTTCCAGCGTCTTGAGCAGGAAAGACGAAAGACTGATTGGTCGGAAGTCCTTGTGAATTCTTTTACCAATTTTTGGAATGAATATAACCCTTATTCTTCTCCAACTAGTTAAAATATACTTGAGAGAGTGAGATAGAGAGAGAGAGAAAGAGGTTTATAGTTTGCTCGGCCATAGAATGATGGAGTGCTTAGCACTCTGAAGCATATTTGGCGAGAGGCCATCAGGTCCCGGTGATTTAAATAGGGAGAAGCTGTCGATAGCCCAAGCAATTCTCTCTTGAAAGATAAAGTCTTCATTGACCACATAAGTGCAATGCACCCATCTCGGGTAAGCCCATTGCACCCGGGAAATGGTTGTTTAACAGAGTTTCCAGAGATTCTGTGGATGATTCAGACCAGGAGCCATCAGCGCTTTTCAAAAAGGTAGGACTCGAGTGACTCGCAGCCAAAACATTAATGAGCCTTTCAGAGTCTCTAGTGCTGTCAATCGATTCATGAATCTCTTCTGGCGATCTTTAGAGCCTTCTTATACGCCCGTAGCTTGTTGCAATATGGTTGCTACACTTTGTAGTTGTAACTAATGTTGAAAGCTTTCCGCGCTTCCTAGAAAGTTCCGAGTTCCACAACGGAGGGTATTTCTTTTTAGTCTTAGTCACAGGACAGGAAATCTCATACGCCTTAGCAATATTGCTACATAGGATTTCCTAGTTCCGATCAAGTCCCATAATAGTATTCTCTACTACCGTTCCTCCCTCTAGTCGGTGTTCTAGAAGCCTACTGAACTTGTTCCAGTCCCTTCTTTGTAATTTTTTTTTTTTTAATAAAAATTAATTTATATATAAATACTAAAAAATTTATTTTTTTGTACAATCTTCTATGAAATACACAAGAGATTAAAATGAGAAACAAAAATGAAATCTTTTATTATAAAAAATAAAGAAATTTAAGTAAATATGATGAAAAATATTTTTTATTAAAACAATCATGTGGGAATTGAGTATGATAAACAGAACAGTGTATTAGATTTCCGGATCTTCTACTATGCAATGAACTACTTTTTTGAGGTTTGATAATTGCAGTGGGTGCTCTAGTAATGGCGATTTTGACATTGGGACTTGTTCTGTAGAGAACTGAACTTTATTTATAATAGATGCACGACACTGAGCTGGGACAATGATTTAGTTGTTTCATTCGTTGATACCAGCATAAATATGTAGTTTTCAAGCATTAATTATTATATTGCTGAGCAAACATATAAACAATGATCATCCTCATTTCTTTGATCTCACAGAAATCCGTTAGTGGGATAAAGCATTGTCCTGTAGGTTAACTTCTCTAATATGTTTATTTTACTTCGCTATAGTAGCAGGATTGATTTATGCTCTTTTAGATTGATCGTAACTTTTGCATTTGTTTTTAGATCCATTAAACAATGATTTATAAGAACAGTGACAAGCACATTATCCCTCCCTAGTATAATAAGCACTTTATTTGTATAGTCAAAAAGAGCTACACCGTCACCTTTGTATAGGATAACCTTTAGTTTAAATTTTTCTTCTTCCTCCAAAACACATTTTCTACGACAATTGTTTTCATACTTACAAATTTAATTTTAAACGACCGATACTGAGGTCACAGCATGTGCCATGTAGACGTATATATTTAGTATGTATAATTAATTTAATTATCATACAAAACGTTTAATTTTATTAAAAACATCAAGTTTGCGTGCACTTAATTTTTAAATGAAAAAGTAATTACATACATATTTATAATATATATAAACTATAATAAATGCAAATGCACATGTGTAAAGGTTGTATGTCTGTATATTTTCCTTCATATGGGAAACAATTTGATTTAAGGAGAAATAACACATTTCAATAAGTATTGCACAATTGCTTCTGGAGACTCTCGGCGATGTCGGATACAAAGTTCAGGGGTTTGCAGACAATTTGGCAATTATGGTCAGGGGCAAGTTTAACTCTTGCGATTACCAATCAAATGAAAACGAATATTGACACTACTCATAGATGGAATCAGGAGAAATGACTTTCGATAAATCTGAATAAAACCAATGTGGTTCACTTCGCTAGAAGAAGGAAGTTAATTCTAGGGACCTTAAAAAAAGGGGACAGTGACTTGATGAGAGCCGAGGAGATGAAATATCTGGGACATAGGTAAAGATAAAACTTTTACGTGGAACAAATATTTACTATACATAACTGGCAAATCCCTAGGGGTAACATTTTGCGTGCCAGAGACTGTATGGTAAAACGTGACCCTACGACCCAAAATTGTGGCGTGGTCTTATAAGACTATTATAGTACCGATGGTCACTTGATATGGAGAATATTATATGGGCGATAAAGACGTGCCCTCTACTAGGCATATTTTCTGACAGTCAGAAAGCTCTATATGCATTGGAAACCTATTCCTTTCGATCAAGATTGACTTAGAATTACTATAAACTTCTTAATGCCTTGCCAGAGAGAAACACGGTTACTTTGTTGTGGGTACCGTGGCATAAAAGGCAATGAAATGGCGGACTACCTGGCTAAAAAGCCGCGGATAACTCTTTCATAGATCCAGAGACAGTCAAAGTAGGCATGCGGCAATCAGAGACTTATTAAACCCGAGCGTATTAGGGCGGAAGTTGTTTTAAACCTCAGCAGGAATGATATTAAACTCTACGTTGAGCAGCTAACGGGCCATTGTAGACTTAACTACTTCATGAGTAAAATCGGTGTAGTACAAAACGGTTATTTTCGTTTCTGTCGGGAGGGACGGGAAACATCGGAGCATATTCTGTGCGGTGGCAAGACGAAGAATCAGCTGCTTAGGTAGTGGAGCACTGGTCCAGGGGAGCTGAACATGATTATTCCTACAGCAGTTACGAGATTCGTAAGGAGTCTCGGACTGTAGTTGGGAACTGGGCTGTACAAAATATCTTTAACGTCGCGGTGCGATTATAGTTCATTACGTTAATAATAATAATTACATTAATCGATAGTAACTGGGCTGCATTCTTTGCCAAAGGATATTTTAGTAAAATGAAAAATAATTACTTTTTATTAATTTCTGTTTTGTTTTTTATGAAATTTTCAAGCTGTACACGTGCGTAATGTGTGTTCGCTAACAAAAGACAGGCTGACTTCCAAAACTTTATAAGACAATATTTACATACAATTCTAATACGGTATTTAAACTTTTTATTAATACAGAGTTGCGAAACTCTGTGAAACTAATGCGCCCATTGCTATTTTGCGCGCGTTTCTTATACTTGTCCACGACGTTTTGAAGTCAATGTTTTGTACTTCGGCGTTATGAAATACGATGCTTTGTTCGAATACAAAGCAATTGATGTTTTGGAAGTCAGCCACACCAGGCAATTGGTACTATACATACGTGTGTATGTACGAGTACGTGTATTTTTTAAATGCCGTGTGTGTAACAGACATACGAAACAGAAATCTTATTGAAAGATGGTTATTGATTTTTGCCGTTAATTTAAATTTCTTTATTTGATATTTAATAAGAATTTTTGCAAACATTTCAAAGTAAATTAAATACAATTGATCTTGCATTCTTATTGTATATTTAAAAAAAAAATTTTTTTTTAGAGCAAAACTGGTTAATTACCGATATTTATTAATTTTAAAAATAATAATCTCAAAACGGATTTTTTCTTGAATTTTTTCGTGTTTAATTTGAATTTCTTTAATTGAAATTAATTATTTATTTCAGGATTAACAAAAATAGGTATTAAAAAAAAAATTATTTTAATCAATATTTGCCATTTTGTCATAAATCTTTTTTTTATATTATATAAATTTTTTTTGTTTTGTGAAAAAATATGCAAAATTAAAAATATTAATGTTTGGCTAACACAGTGAAATATATATAAGACTTGTCACAGAAGAACTTAAATTGTTTTTATTATTTTCTGCCTCAGTATTGTTGTTGTGCCTTATGAATCCTTATTTAAACTTGATTAGCAAAACACTTTTCATATCAATGCAAATATAAAATCAAGAAATTTTACTTGTATTTATTTAATCTTTTCTGATTTGCAAGATTTTTACACAACTTTTATAAAGTAACTGAATTTGTAATATGTAGTTCCTACATATGCCAACAAATTTGCAATATATTGAGTTGAAATCAATATTATCATTTATTGGTCTAGCTTTAGATATCTTATTGAACGTTTAGCATTATTTAACCTCTAGTAGCATGTGTACTGTATTTTGTTTTCAGTTTGTGGCTGATAAGCGTTCATGCAATCAAAAGCATTAATTGGCGTATTATTTAACTATGTTCATTAAAAAAATTTAATTAAGTCTAAAACACGTTCCTACCCCTCATTACTTGTTCTATTGTGTAGTGCTTGATTGTTTTCAAAGAATTTTATTAATTTAAAATATGAATTATTACTACTTGCAAAAAGCTGACGTATTAATTTTTAATTGCTTATATTTTTTAATTAAAAGAAGAATATTAAAAAAGTGATAGTTCTCTACTTTCTGTTTCACCAGAATTCTTTAGAATTCTCAGCTCTGCACGTGTAAAGTCTCGAACACATCTCAAACGATTTGTCATTATAAAAAAAAAAAAATTATTTTCTATACAAGTTAAATAAGTGTATTCAAAAGTGTGGAGGGGTTTGCGTTTTTTATTTAAATAAATTAAGAAATTAACTGGTTTATACTCTTGCTGTTTAGATATTTTTTTTATGTAATTTTATTTAAAGATTATTTAAAAACAAGTTAAATTCGGCTGGGCCGAGTCATATACATATACTCTTCAGTGTGTTAGCGAAATATTAACATTTTTCACTTTCCACATTCTTCTAATATGTAAAAAACATACAAAAAAATTAAGTGAGATAAATATGTTTTAACATAACCCTTACGTTTTTTATTATTTTTAAATAAAGGGTGTCCCAACAAGAACGCAAGATTTAAATTTTAAATAAATGACTGATGCAGCAATTGAATTGTTTCTCTGGCTGTAAGACATGTGGCGCCGTCTTGTTGAAACCACAAGCCCTCCACATTAATTTCTTCAATTCTAGGCAAGAAAAAACTGGTTATCATTTCACGATACCGAACACCATTGACTGTTTGTGCTTGACCTGCCTCATTTTCATAAAAAAGGTCCAATGATTCCTCCAGCCCAAAAACCACACCACACAGTGACCCGTTGAGGATGCATTTGCTTCTCGTGAATCACTCGAGGATTTTCCTCATCCCAAATGCGACAATTCTGCCTATTGACGAAGCCATCAAGATGGAAATTGGCTTCGTCACTGAATACGATTTTATCGGCAAAATCAGCATTTTCATGTTGTCTCTCTAATACCCAATTAACCAACTCCCTTCGCTGTCCACGGTCATTTTTTACTAACCTCGTACCTTCTACTAGCAAACAATAACAATTGTTCAAATGTCAAACAATGACGCTTCGAATGGCGCCAAATTTAAATCTTGCGTTCTTGTTCGGACACCCATTATAACGGGTGGCGCAAAAGTAATCAGGTGGCGCAAAAGTAATCCTCCTATCAGAAAATGCTATAAATTTTGTGATTGGCCCCTAATGTCAACATTGTTTATTAACGTGTATTTCGCATGTGTTTACTACAAAATGTTAAAATGTTTTGCAAAATACTTTTTTAAGCCAAACGCAATGCTGAAATAAATGTTTAATTTCAGATAAATAATTTCAAATTAAAGGCAAAAATCATAAACTATCTTTTAATAAGATTTCTGTTTGGCAGTTATATTAAATAGAAGTCATTTAAAAGCCATTCATATATACACACCTTTGTATAAGACTGATTGCCAGGTTTCGTGTGTTAGTGAACACATATTATGCGTATGTATTTATTATTTTGTTAATACACATGGTTCACGCATATATTCAATAAAAATTTCCATAAAAAAAGAAAACAGAAATTAATAAAAAAATTAAAATTTCGGTTATAATTTTGATTTTTCTCACCCAATGGTCGACCGATTGTTTCGATTTTTTGCATACACATTATAGCTATTTTTTGTCCGTTTTGTATTTTAGACAAAATCGGGCTGAATTTCAATAGCAGAAGTCAGCAACAACTGAGAGATTGGTATGCTAAGCTCTTCTGTACGTTGCCTATTGACTTCAGAAATTTGATTTCACAACACAGACAGGTGGATATCACTAAGTCGACTCCACTATTTCTAAGAATCCAGAATATATATACTTTATAAGGTGGCGCATATACTGTAAAAACGACACTAGAAACTGTGCCGTGTTCTAGTGTCCAATAGTATTTTGTGTATTTCAAATGGGCTTGTACAGCATTTATCCCTTTCTTACTTACAGTGAAGTTTATAAAATTAAATTTATTTACTAAATTACTTAAAAGACTAAAAAAATATAGAAAAAGAAACAAAATTCGTCACGCATGACAAATTTCATACTAAATATAAAAATGTACACATTTTTTTTAGTTTTTATTTTCAACGACGAATATTCACAACGAATTAACATTCATAAATAGCGCGTTTTAAAAACAACTTTACTGATTTAATTAAAAACGTACAATATCCGTATTTTATATTTTTTTTTTGTATTTAAAATTAAGTTATTCTAATTGAAAACGTTGTCTATTAAAAATTCCATATTGGAAATATGAGCTAAATCACTTAAATTGTTTTTTTAAAGTTATTATAAATACAAGCCCTTAAATTTCTGTACCACTTCGATTATGCACAAGTTTTATGTAACACAAGTCGGAAGTTTAAATCTTGCTTCCTAATGATTATCGATTATTTTATCCAGTTTTTAAACTAGTTTATTTAGTTATTTAAAGTTTGTGGTCAGGTTTAAGTTAGACACAGTTTGAGCGGACTAGAGAAACAGCACTAAATTATTTAAATTGAATATAGTGTCTTACATACATTTTTTAACTTTATCAAGCTATGTATAAAAAATAGGAATTCTATTTCAATAGACACTTCCATACAAAAACACTTTAAATAGATTTTTATAATAAAAAAAAAAAATGTTAAAATATGGCTAAATAAACGAAAAAAGGCAAGTATGCAAATTGGAAGTGTTTCCACCAAACACCATTTATTCTTTAGTTTTAAATATAATATTTTCCTTGAGTAATCAATAAAATTTTGTAGAATAACGACAGAAGCATTCAGTTTCAGATGCAAGTAAATTTATGAAAATTTAAGTGCAAAATATTACAAATTTTTTATGAGTATTTTCTTGATGGAAAGCTAAATAACATTGCACTTTCAACGCTTGTTGCTTATTACATATTGAGCTAAGCTTAAATTATTAAAAAAATTGGGCCATTATTTCATTACAATTATTGATTTATTTTTTAATGCATAAGTTAAACGATTCTAAAGTGGTGTGATAAACTAGTTTCTAGTACATACATATAATTAATAATTTAAAAAAATATCAGCGATTAAAAATTATATTCAATTAATAATTGAATTCAAACAGACATAAGAAATGACTTGTGTTTTTTTTTTACTAAACAAGCCGCAATGATTATTAATTAATTAATTAAGTGTATATTCTTCATATTTAAAAATGTACTGCTTCTAACGATTGCATATTAGAAAATTACAAGTCTTTTATTTAAATTTAAATAGGTATACGGCAATATTACAAACATAATAGCCCTATTTACAATCTTGTGCATTTGCGATTGGAAATTTGTGCAATTGTAAATATTTCCCATTGTTCAAGCGAATTGAACATTAATTATTTTTTTATAGAAATTATTGAATTTGAAAAGTTATTATTATTGAATTACGAGTATTACTGTAAGGGGAAATTTGTATGTACAAATTCTCACCTTTTTGCATTTCTCTTACCACAAATCTACAATTGTAAATATTTATCGAGTGTTAAGATTTATAAACTAAAAAAATTGTAACTACTGTTTTTCTAACCGTGCATAATTAAAATCATACTTTTTTCTTTAATATTGTATTATTTGAAATTTACTAAAATCAAAATTGTTATCAATAATTTAAATTTGTCGAGTAATTTCATTTAATTTGAAATATATAATCTCTAAAAATCACCAACCCCATTTTAATATTTTTACGTCAATTGTGAAAGGCTTTTTTTGGTTTAGTTTGAAATACTTGTTGCAAAATACGAGTACTAAATTCATAGCTGATTGGTAAAAAGGAGAATTGTTTCATTCAGAAGCGCTACCATTTGTCAACTTTTCCTTTTGTTGCAAGCTTTTTCAAATTTGTTACTATTTAATACGAGTATTAGAAATTAATTCTAAAATCAAATTTGTTAATAGCACCGGTAATTTTGACCATCAGATCCCAGGGTATGGGTAGGAATCGAACCTAAAACCCATAGATTGATAGGTTAGCACGCTGCCCATCCATCTACAGGACACTCTTGTCAATATCAGTTTTATTTTATGTTTAATAATTAGTTCCTTGTAAACAAATTTTTTGGTTAAAAAGGAAAAAAAAAAATGTTTTGTGTTTTTCTTTTTTCCTTTATTGTTCTTTTAAAATACTCGTATTGCACTTTTGTAGAAAACTGTGTTTTTAATAAAAATTCAGCTGGCTGGACGTTTTGCATACGTAGAGTAAATAAAAACTATTGGTTTTACTTGTTGCTTATTTGTAAATGTGAAGCAAGTGCATTTTTGTTAATGTAGAGCAAAAATATAGTACAACATTTTGCAAATGCAATGAGGCAAGACTATTTGTACAGGATTGTGAGTAGAGCTTTTAATTTTTGTTAGTAAAATTTTTGGTGAAAAACTTGTTTTTTTAAATAACAACGAAAACAATAATAATTTAAAGCACATGATTTTACAAAAGATCTCAAAAAAATTCTTTTGTGAAAAAATTTAAATATTTTATTAAAAAAAAAATTTTTTCAGAATATAACGTAAGATATTGAGAAAAAATTTACCTATGCCGGCCATACACACTCCATTTCACTACAAGTCCAGTGCTATAGTACGGCAACGTGAAAATATAGCTTGTGACGCGCACAATACAAGTAAATTGATCAATAGTTTATTTCAAAGCTGTAGCGAAGAAGACAACATGTACAATACTGCACAATTTTATTCTTTGCTAAAGCAAAAAAAAAAATATATATACATCTTAATTTATCAATTAATTATTTTTATGCTTTTATTTCATGATTACTCTTTCAAGTGCAGCCTTTACGGCATCATAATATAGCAGATTCGTTGTATAATTCTAGTTTCTTCGTGTAGAATATTTTTATCGCACTCATTTTTTGTTGTTAACTCTTTCAAAACCACTCAACAACTGAAAGATTTCAGCATAGACTATAAAGTTCATGGTTTAATAATGAAAAATTGTAGCAAATAACAAAATGTTTTTCTTCAATGAGTTGATCCACACTACATAAAACGTACACTAAAATTACATTGAACTTGAGTATGTATGGCCAGATCAAGACCACACACAACAATTTTAGATGGGCAATTCTTGGGTTTGTGGGAGAGAGAGGAAAGAAGAATGGAAAAGGGTACAAAGTTGCTCGTACTCCGCAATTCTTTTCCTTTTGTTATCTCATTGTATCTTTTAAAGCTGTAAAAAAAAAAGAAAACTGGTAGTTTGAGGCTGAATGAATGACTGAATAAGAATGTTAAAATTGCCGAAACAAAATTGCTGTGTGTAGACACAGCGGCAATTTAAAAAGAGAATTGAGAAAGAATTGCCCAACTAAACTTGCTCTGTGTGGTTTTTGATTTATGGCTCTATTAAAGTAACTTTTTTTTAATAAACTAGCCGTTTCAATAAAAGAAGAAAAAGGTTACATAAACTTATAAAATAAATAATTAAATACATATTTAATCACAATAACTACTTTTTTAATTAATTAAAAAATTTTAACACATATTAACTAACTTTAAAATGTTTTTCATTAAAATATGTAATAATTTCTATTTGGAATTTAAAAGCTTAACAAAATATTAATCTTTATTTGTGCTTAATTCTGGAATTATTTCATTAAAATATATAATCGCTACATAAAAATTTCTTTTGAAAGTTAGAATTACAAAGTTTTCTAATGCTTCTACAAAATGTGTGGTAGGAGGAAGAATGTCATATAGCAAATAAATTTATTAAAAATTTGACGTGTTATTGTTGAAGTCTGCCTTTAAACCATTAACAATAATACGAGCATATAACATGTTGCAAATATACTGCAAAAGTCATTTATTAAGCTTTATTATAAATAGTTATTTTTAAATCAATATTTCGCTCCAATTTTGCGTAGCTTCCTAAGAATATAATTATAAATTTTTAATTGAGTCAAATAAAAATTTGTCAAGTTTTCTTTTAATAAAATTTTTTTGTGTGTGGAGTAAATTTTAAAATAATTTCCAATATAACGTTAACAATAAATAATAAAAAAATCCAAATTAAAAAATTAATTATTACTTGTTAGCTTTTGCAGTGTTGAAGTTAATTTGTTAAATTAAAGAAACATGAAAAATTATTGTATATTTATTTATATCCATATACATATGTATATGTAATATACAAATATAAAAAGCTTCATTTTATTTAAATTAATTTCTGATTATTTTTGAAATACATAAAAGTTTTATTTTTATCACGATATTTAATTTTCGAAATATCTAATTTGATTGCAAAAATAGTTCTTCAAGTGTAAGAGAAAATAAAAAGCAAAAGAAAGAAAAAAAACATTAATTTGTATTTGGTTATGACATCACAACTTTTATTTTCTTTGAGAAAAAAAAAACCTGTATGTTTCCCATGGCAGAAGGTAAAGCATTATCTATATTATAGATTCTATAACAAACACTGAACTACAAACTGCTCTTTCGTATGTGTCCAATAAAGAGAAGGAAATTCCAAGTAGATCCGGTAATAACCACTTCTCTATGAATTTTGAGCATAAAAACAATAGCGGCACGGGAAGTACGCAAAATTTTGACAGATATTGAAGAAGAAACGAAGAGAGCAAAAAATTTACATCTGGCTTGAATGCTTTAACGTATACAGGTCTGCCATGATATTTCGCACCATATTTAGAGAATAGTGGATATGAGTGCAGATGGAAAATACAAACTAAAGTTGCCAATGAAATAAACTATATCAAGGAAATTTATAAAATATACACACATCCCAACAAACAGTTTTGAGGGTTTAATTTCAAATTAGGTGGGACTGATTTATAAATACACTATGAAAATAATTGTTACTTTTTAAAGTATTAAAGAGCAAATAATTATTGGAACGTATATTTTAGTTTTATGATCTTTCCACAATCATCGTATTTTTTAGATCAATCCTGTGGCTTAAATTAATTTATTTTTAGATTCTTTTAGTTATTAATTTCTGCTTAGAAAACAATTTAGAAATTATTTTGTTTTAAATAGTAATAATATTTTAGCTCATTGTTATTATTATCCTTATTTTCCAATCAAAAATTAAACTCAAAATCTAATCTACTTTTTTAACTTAATATTAAAGTTTAATGAACTAATAAAAAAATTTGTTTTGAAAACAAGAAGAGTAGATTATTCTCCGAGATCTTTTTAAAAGAAAAAGGCTATAATTTTTATTTTGAGCTTCTGGTTTCAAAATTTTTTATGACTGAGTAAATCATAATTTTTAACGATAAAAACCTTTGTTAAAATAATTTTATTTTTTTGTATTAAATTAAATTTGTTTTAAGATCCTTTCAAGATCTAGGCCTTGAATAAATTGAATAAAGCCAGTTACCTAGTTCATTGAGAGCTTTCCTATCGGAAAGTCGTAAAAGTACATATTCTGAGGTAAAGGCAATAAATCGATTGTTTCATGCGCTGCGTGATAGGTGGTGCCGTCGTTCTGAAACCACATATCATCCAGATCCATTGCCGTCCATTTGAGGCCATAAGAATGCCGTTATCATGTTCCTGTAACGAATGCTCATCTTAAAAATTTTCACGAAATTTGTTTCTCATGGATTTTCATAGGCCCAAATTCGACAATTTTGTTTATTTCCACAGCCATCCAAATGGAAACGTACTTCATCGGAGATTATTAATTTTTTCCATCACAATTATTTTTTTTTTTTCGTAAAGTGCTTAATAATCGGTATAAACATATGTGACAGCTGCTAAATTTCGGAGTCGCTGCTTGTAAAAAATATTATTGAATCCTTAATTTTGATGAAAAGCCACAATTTTTTTGTTTGTTTTTGTGATTAACTTTTTAAGTAAGTACAAAATCGATATTTTTATATATAATTATTATTTTCTAATTTTATATCAGTAAAAAATATTTGCGAATTATCTTTAGTAGGACGGGAATATGAATTTTGAATGAAAATATTTAAGTCGATTTTCATAGAAAGTGGAATGTGCTACAAGCATAACATAACAATTGTTGCACAGCTCTATAAATACTTGTTATAATAGAGATGAAAATGAGGATGGCAACTCGTTTTCACAATTTAGTGGTTGACTATTTTGCAAACATTTCATTGTAAATAACAGTAGTGCACTAACGTCTCTCTGTATAATAGGAACGAAGAAATTAGAAAATAAAAAATAGCAACAAATTGTTGTAGCAACAACAAAAAAACAAACAATTTTAGTCATACGATAACTAGTGTCAAGTAAATGAAAATACATAATAAAAAAAATTAACAAGTTAATATTAAATATATTTTCCACAATTGATTTTTTTGTCATAAAATTTTGTGAAATCATAATTGGAATTGTTTTTTTTTTTTATTACTATGTAGCTACACGTATATTAATACATGCATACGTAAAATGTATGCATGTTTACTAATAAAAAAGAATTATTAAAAAAAATTTGCAGTGAAAATCAAAAAAATATTTTACAACATCAGTGTCACGCGTGTAAGTCAATACAAATTAAAGTGACTAGGTTTTTAATTTTTAATTATTGTATTGTACGAAGCATGTTCATAACAATTACAGACGTAATAGAAATAAAAAAGCCATAACGTTTTGAAGTTCGCGTGAACAAGTGCTTAACTGATAAAATTATATTAATATGCGCATAAATATTCAAAAAGAAACTTAATTCATCATCAATGATTTTTTTTTATTTAAGTAATTATCTATTTTTTATTTATTTTTGTTTGTTGTTATAATAGCTTATTTATTTACTCAAAAACACTCCAGCTATTTTATTTTTTTTACAAACTTTACTGTAAGTGAGAAGTATATATATAAGTTTGTGATTCCGTAATTTCTACGCCGTAGATGAGCCATCTTGTAAAATATATATATTCAGGATCTTTATAAATAGCGGAATCCAATAAGCGATGTCCGTCTGTTTGTCTGCCTGTCCGTGTAGTGGCTAGGTAACGTACAGAGAAGCTTAGTATACCAATCTGTCAGTTGTTGTTGTCTTCAGGTTGTTATTGAAATTCAGCCTGATCGGTTCATAAATGGTAGAGCTATAAAATGTTTCAAGCATACGAGTACATGTGCGTTATGTGTGTACACACACTCGTATTTACGAAAGCAAGCAGGCAATCGGTCTTATACAAACGTTTGTATGGAAGTGTGTCTTTAAATGCTATCTGTGTAATAGAACGAAGAACACAAAAATCTTATTGCAAGATAGTTTTTGATTGTTGACGTTAATTTGAATTTCTTTATTTGATAATAAAAATTTATTTCAGTGTAGTTTGATTAAAAAATGTTTGCAAACATTTTAAATTAAACTAAATTTATTTTGCATTCTATTTGGATTTTTTTTTCTAATAATAATCCCAGAACGGATATTTTCGTGATTAAAAAACAAAGAAAATTATTTTATTAATATTTGCAATTTCAATATTTTTTAATTTTTAAGAAGAAAGTGCAAAATTAAAAATATGAAAATTTGGCTAACACAGTGAAGGGTATATAAGACTCGTCGCAGCCGAATTTAACTTGTGTTTTATATATATTTTTTTAATTCTCTTGGCTAAAAAAGTAAACAAATATTCTTTCTACGCCACAGGTGAGCAGATCTAAAAACAAAAGTACATTTTTATTCTTATTACGTTGATGTATGTATTTGTGCGATTATGTGTATTATTTTTTGTTTTGCAGAATACATTAATTTATAGTTTAAACATGTTTCATCCATCGTTATTAAGTATTTACACACTTTGTCTACAAAATTCATTTTTGTTGATTGTTCGTTTTGTTTCTTTAGCTACGGTCACATTATACAAATATTTGACGTAACCACTATGTCATCTGCATACATATACTTACGTTTGTATAATTTGAACGAATATTAACTTAGATTAGTTTAATACAGCATACGTGCATCATTATTTTATTTAAATTGATTTTATGTATGTAGATATATTAATACAATTCGTGTTAGACTATAAAAATATTTACCTAAAAGTAGTGGTTACGCTTATTTCGGCAAATATTTGTGTAATGTGACCGTAGCTTTAAATGCTTTATTGCGAATATGGGTATGCAATACTAAGTGCAGCATCATTTTATAGTAAACACTTTATTAAATGTTTCGTATTTTCTTATTTAAATATGTATGTATATAAAGAAATGAAGGAGGAAGTACGAAAAGTATGCAAGTTATACATAGAAACTAGAGATGATAATCGGGAATCCCGAATCCCTTGATTTTTAATAAATAAAAACCCATTTGTTTCGTTTTGACAACTTGTCGATTCGATTTTCAGAACAGCTGCATATTGTCATTGTACAACACTTCAAGGTCTATAACAAAAGAGAAATACAATGATATGGTGAGTTCACTGAAACACATACTATCTATTTAACAGTGAGCTGAAGCCGGTGTGTGTGATTTATTCAACGCACAAAAGTAAGATTAAAAACTTATGGTTTTTTTATGTTGTTCGATATGATTGAATTTAAAAAAATAGTGGTGGGCTTTTTTGTTTGTGTGCATTTGTATTGACTTACCGCTTTGTTTAATTTTAATCAAGGCATATGCATGCTATAACCATCAGTTCCTAACCGTGGCACGAACATGATTTAATCAAATGCTGTGCACGATTTTTAATTCGTTCGTTTTATGAACAATCAACTAAAAATACTATTTACCTTGAAATAACCAACTAACTGCAAACGAGAAATAAGTTTAAAGTATAATTTTATTTTTGTTATCTTAACGAAGTAATTTACATTTTTAACTTATTTATTTATGTCATCTTTTTAAAATAATTGAAATTAATTTTTAATAAACTTGGTTACAAGTTAGACCTATGCCAAATCATTCGTTTTAGTGACCGATCTTTTTATTCCATTTTTGAAAGTCATCCTTTGGTCATTTATTGACCTTGCACGCACTTTCTTCGTCCAATCGATGAACATCGTTTTTCCTTTTTTGAAAATGCCAAAAAATATTGATTTTTTTTTTAAATAAAATTAAAATTTAGTATCAAATGAACGAACGATAGAAAAGACTGACCGACAAAAAAATGTAAAGGCAAAAGAAACAAAGACTGCGCTCCGTTTTCTAAAACAAACACTTTAAATCATTTATTAAAAACTAACAAAAGAAATAAAATAAAACTTTTAAAACAAAAGACCAAAAGAAAGACAAACATTTTAATTAATTTAATTGAGTGATCCATTCTGTCATGCCACAGGACGCAGGACACAGGATTATTGATTAGTGAATTTAAATGTTTTCATATTAACTACTATTTTTTACATTAAAAACCAATTTGACCAATATTTATATTTATTCTATGGGTCATTCCAAAGAGACCACAGCCCAAAAATGAATGTAGAGAACCCTGATTATTTAAAACATGTATTTTTCCAACATAATATTCAAGAATAGAAGCAACAAAATTGTATTTGCTGTAGCCAAGCGTGTACTCGTATGTTGAAGTTTTTCGGGTCTGGAAATTCCTTTTCGATATTTATTTTTATTTTTGACTGCCGCCAGAGAACACGGATTCAAGAGCCCGCAATATAATATCGTTGATATGAGCATTAATGTTTCTGAAAAAGGTTTTCACATTAAATCCACACTGTTAATACTCTTAATGTTTGCTTTGCTTTTTGCCTCTTTAGTGGTTAAAAATAAAACAAACAAACAAAAATATACACAAGAGTACACATGTAGTTGTAGTTGCTATTTTTATAATTCTCTTGAGTAATAATTTTATATTGTAGCTGTTTGGCGCAACAAGTTCAAGGAAATTACATGATTCGGTCGCTTGTTAATATGAATAGACAACAGTGTTGCTAAAGTCACGCTATACAATTTTCCACAGTCAAACCTTGGCAATTCTAAAAAATTAATGCGATTATTTTATTTTGATATTAGATACAAGCTTTTTGTATTATTAGTGATTACAACTCTGTGTTCGTGCACGTGTCAAAAACATACAAATATTTGTCATAGCAGTTGTTTTAATTACAACTTAACTGATTTGAGTTGTGAACATTATACAAGCATAAATTTTTTTTTTTTGGTGAGCAATTTTTTTGCTTTCTATTTAGGGCGCTCGACACAGTTAATCAAGATTCTTTCCGGGGTTATTTTTTGGCAGTGTACATTTAAAAAAAGTGTCGAATAAATTCATTTTTTATTATGAAACAAAAGGTTTCTTAAATATAGATTTTTTCACATTAAATTAATTTAGTTTGGTTTTATATTACAAGTTGCCAATAGTTGAAGTATTTAATGTTTTTATGTTTTTTGGCTAAACTAATGACATTTTCTTTTCTGACAGTAATGTTGTACAAGTGCATATTGAATTATACAGTTTGTGTGTATTTTTAAAGTACTAAATTATAAATTAACTTAATTTTTTTTAATATGTGCTGCATGTTTACATCATATATTTACAGCAACGTTTTTTAATGGTAAGCATATGTAAAACACAATTTTTATAAACATATTCAGTCATAAAGTCATGTTTTAAAAAATATGGCTGCTGGGAGCAACCCTTCAGATTCTATTTCAAATTTGTGTCATTTGACATAATATTAAGCATAGGAAAAAAGTTTTACCCCCTTATCCAAAAAAATTAACGTAAACTTTAATGTCAACGTTAACGAAATTTTTCATATAATTTTTTTTTTTTGAAAATTTTACTTTAAAGTTTTTATATAAGAGCATTATTATTTTACTTTTTTGTTTAAAGCATAACAAAAATTTTTTTTTAACCTATTGTAATATAATATGACTTTATGACTGATAGCTCACCAGTGTGAATCCCACAATTATTTTTTGTGATTTTTGAGTAAACTTGAAAAATTATTGCATAATTATATGGCAGCACTTAAATTCAGAAAAGAAAAGGCCATTAAACTGATCAGAAATTTAAGATTATAAAATAGTCAATGTAAATAAAACTACAGCAGAATTTTATCCAAGAGATGAATAGTTTTTTATTATAACAAATAGATTCTAATTAAAAACACCCGATAAGCAAAAGCAAATTTGTTCTATAGATAAGTTTCATTGTTGTATGTGCTTTATGTTGCTCTTTTGACTGTTGTATGGTATTTGTAGCCTTTTTTTATTGGGAAGTTGTAATAATAGAAAAAAGTTAAAGGCCACTTAAAGTTAACTTTAACTTATGACAGCTTATGGGCAAGATGTAATAATGCTCCATAATACTAATCTGATCATCATTACTCATTTCTTTCTAGTAGGACACGGCACCAAATGCGTCTTCACTGCCATCAACAAAAATATGTAATAAATCTTTTTTTTTTTTTTTGGTGAGCAATTTTTTTGCTTTCCAGTTGATAAGGAAAAAAATTTCTAAAATAAAATCGAAGCAGTTTAACATATAAAATATTTCTCCATTTTTGTCGCCAATTGTGCGACAAAAAATAATACTAGGGAAGTATATTACTTTTCTGGTAAGTAGAAGTAGTTTTCGTGTCTAAAAAACTGGATATTATGACACGTTTGAATACACATGCCCATGATATGAGAAAAAGATCTGTTCAATAACTAAAAATTGTTACGAATTTGTAATAATTGTTACTGGAATATGTTCATTAACTCAAAAAATTTGGAAGGAGAGAGTCAAAAATATAGAGACAAAAAAATCATTGCAAATTTTTACTGGTAAAATTTTTACTTGCAACAATTTTTTAAACAGCTGTTTTGTGCTTATGCTTACAAATCATGTTTTCTAAAAAAAAGTTTAAAATTTAAGAAATTGTAAGTAATTATATATAAGACTATAAAAGGTGTTAAAACCATAAGAAATCAATTTTAGTTTAGCTGAGGATCAACAGCACTAAAGTAAGATGTCGAAAGCAGTTGAACTAAGTAAGACAAAATCTGGTACATCAAGGTTGGAAGATATTATTCAGATTGCAAGTTTTGGTAAGGTGTTCATTTACTTTTTTACATTTTGGAGAGCTTTTTTGCAAAATTTCTTTTTACTTTCTCGTTGCTGGTTTCTGCTAGTAAAGTAATTGAACACAGCTAGTGTCTATTAACCATTAACTCATATTTTTATACAACTATCTAATACAACAGCTCAATTATTACATCAACTAGGTATTTACACAAATACCTCACTTGCGTCGTAGTTACGTTAAAAAAAAAACACAACGCAAAGTGAATTATGATTTTCTATGTAAAGATCGAAGATAGGTTCCAGGGCTACGAAAATACTACTTTTTAAAAGGAAAATTTAACAAGTAAACCTTTAAAAAAACAAAAATATGTAATATAAAAAAATATTTACCTTTTTGCAACCAGAAACAACCCTTAAAAATTTAAAAAAATGTATTATTCTCTTTTTTTTAAAAAGCACAACACACTAATTGACACTGAACTCTAAAATTAGCAAAACAAAGTGAAAATAAAACTGCATTAAAGTTTCGTTGATTTTCAGTTAGAAATAGAATCCCGAGTTTTGATGGCATGGCGCAATTAAAAACAAAAGTCGTGCCATTTAAAAAAAAAAAAAAAAATTAAAAATTGATGCACTCTGTTTTTAAAAACAGTGTTCTTTTTAATATTTTACACATTCAGCATTTTGTTTATGACTTTTTTAGTTTATTTTGCAGTAAATTTTTTGACTTTTCAATTATTTGGTCTACTTTTAGTAACAAATTAAATTAAATAATGTTTGAAGCAAAAATGTTATATTGTTTGTACTCGCATATTGTATTCATATTTATTTACATAGTTTTTTTTTGTATATTTATACAATTACATTTTGCTAAGTTGTGGTCATCCACACTGGTGTTCATACAGCAGTGTTGCCAAATACATATCTATATATTTCCCAACCAAAAATCATACTATTAAAAGAGCTCTTCAGATTTAATCATACGAGTATGTACGTATATTGAAAAAGAAAAGTATAAATTTTAATAAAAAATTTATACTCGCGAGGATTTTTTCCTGGGGAAAAATTCACTAAATTTGAAAATTTTTTTACTACATAAGAAGAAAAAGAGAAAAAGGGAAAAATTGTTGGGAAATTATTATTAATAATTTTTCTGCTGGTTACAATGAAGTATTTATTTAATAAAAGCTTTCTTTTGTTCACAACAACTTTTCGATTTTAAGTAATTTTTAAAAGCATATCCATTTAAGTGTGTTTTATTTTACAACTACGAGTAGATATCATTAACTAAATATATATTTATAAATTTAGAAAAGATATTAGCAGCAATTACGTTTGTACTTTAAATTGTACAGAAAAATGTTATGCACTACTTGAACACTTTAACTTAAATACACGAGTATGTATGGAAATAATGATAAACTTAAATATTTAATTAAATATCTAATTGATTCACTTAAATATTTAATAAGCAGGTATTATTGTTTTTTTTTAAATTAAATAAAGATTTTTTTACCAAGTGTTAATAATATTGTGTAAATGTAACAAGCTAATGAGGGGACGAAGACTGATGCTAAGAAACCATGCGGACCCAAAAACGTCCTATGATGGCATGACGGCTGAAGAGACAAAGGCGGAAGTGCGTACACTATATGTCTAGGTTAATAAGAAGCAGGCGTCGGATGCTTAGTCGTCAAAGCGCTGCAGTTCGGTCAATAATTCGCTACAAGCGAAAAAATCTAGAAAACCGGCAGAGGGTGGAGAAAAGGTAACCCCTAATGGGACGCCTCTCCTGTTCAGAACAAGGGACATGGACCTACATACAGCGAAAAGCTGAGCACATGCAAGGTTGCCATCACCCATTTCAAGCATTCTGAAGGGGAACTGAATGCTAGTCAGATTGCTCTATTAAAGAAAGAGCTTATTGTCTGAGGTGGACAAGTCCACAAATCTTAACAATAATCTCGGATTTATCAGCTGGATAAATAGGGACGGCTGGGTGTCTCTTACGTGCCACAACCACCAAACCAAAGTTGGCTGTCAGAGACACTTTAGATTCTAAAGCGCTTCCATAATGTTAATGGCAATGAAAAGAACACCGTTTACTAGAATCGAAATAAAAACTTTTAGGGATTTTAAAGTTGTAGTTTTCTAAAATGACTAAGTAAGGCATAAGCGGTGTTTCCATATTCCCACAAATATTTAGTTGTCCATAATATACCTCCAGAACTTTTTCAACTCAAAAATAAAAATATTTCTTAATGCTAAAAATGGGCTACTCTGGATAGGAAGATAAATATTCAAACTACATACATATAAACATATATGCTACGTATATATTTACTTGCTTATATTTATTTGATTAATCATTATAAATTATAATCATCAACTGGTTGATCTGCTTTTCCACTTAATCGTCGTGTCAAAAGCATAAAGTTTTTATTAACTATAGGAAAAAATTTAAGAAATTCAGCTTTAATATTAAAAAAATATTTATTAAAAGTCACGTGCAAGATTTGATAAAAGTGAGTAATATTTTTGAGTAGATCAGCTGTTATAAAAAAACAGAGTCTGGCTGACTTCCAAAACGTTATAAGACAATGCTTACATACAATTCTAATTCAGTATTTAAACTTTTTATAAATACAGAGTTGCGAAACAATGCAAAAGTAAAAGCATCAACTGTGAAACTGAATAAATTTAAAAACCAACACAATTTCTGGAATTACGCACAAATAAAGTAAACAATTTCTTGAAATTTTAAATGAGAATGTCATGAAAAATAATGCATTTTGCACACCAACATAATTTGGAATTAAGCAAGCTTCTTATGAAGAAAATATTCATTCGCTTCGACTTCAAATGACAAAAAGCTGATTTGCGGCTCCCTAAAAAATTTTTACAAGAAAGTTCTTATGAAAAGAAAGTCAAACAATAACTTAAGCATTTCTATATGAAATATGTATAGCATATACATATGTGCAAAAAGTAGGATAAAGAGTACCTCTTGTGAAAATCTGTAACACATTTTTTTACAAGTCTGTACAATTTTCTAATTATATGGAAAATTTCATAAAAAATTAATCTTTATTTGTGCTTAATTCCAGAAATTGTGTTGGTTTTTAAGTTTATTCTTCTACTCATGATATTCTCATGAGTTATTTATTCAGCACAATAAGTAGTATCTATATGGACCATTTCATCAGACGCTACTCCGAATCTTCAGTAGATTACTCCCAACGTTTATTGCAAACATTAGAACCTTTATATTGTAAAAGCAATTGACTAAATAAGAATTATTAATCAATAGTTACAAAAAGATTCAAATATTCAAACAAAAAAACTCAGTAAGCATTGAATTGAATAAATAAAATTTCCCTACCAACATTTGAATATTGAAAACTATATATTATATATTTATTCTTCTCTTCGCCTTTTACATTCGAATGCCATATTACACATACATATATGGAAAATTTTTTAAATATTATTTATTTGTTGCGTGATCTGAGAAAAAAAAAAAACAATATGCTGCTTTTCATTTTCTTTATACGAGTACATTAGTGTCACATATAATTTGTCATAGTAACAGTGTACTTTTTCGCAGCTCTTTCAAAAAATACTTTTATTTTAAAATAAAAGAGAGCTCTTACTGAAGCACTCTTTACACACATATTTATAATTTTGAAGCATTTTTTCTAAAATAGGACAAAATGCTGTCGGATTTTCTTGTAAGATTTTTGCAGGATAGTGAAGTACCGCCTTAACCCATTGTTGCCCAGGTGGTAATTTCACTTACCGATATTTAAGGCAAAGAAGTATAAAAATCGTCGCATATAAACATTTTTAAATTTCTTTATTTTATGCTTTAACCTAGTGTCTCTTAAGAAAAGAATTTGAAGGATATTTCTTTTTCGTCATTCCTTAAAACTTTGGGAGCATTTCCGCCAACCTCAAAAAAAAAAAATTCAAATTTTTAAGTAATTATTTAAAGGGCTGCACAAGCATACTTGAAATGACTTACAATCACTTTTTATTATAAAGTTTGTAGTGATGTGTGGCTTTTAAGTATGTTTGTGAAGGCCCTTTAGTATTTATAAAAGTTATATCCGAAAAGAGATCTTGTAATTTACAACTAATTTTGAATTGCCATTTTCATTAATTTAATTTTGTTTATTTTGATTAAAAGTCTGATAGACGGTCGAACATTTTCGTGGTAATTTCAAACATATAGCAAAGCAATGAGAAACTTGCTTTTAGAAAAATGCACATCACTACCGTCATGATAAAACGATTTATTCATTTAGTAGACAGTTAGATAGAGATAAGTTAGCAAAAGTGAGACCACTTCTAGATTTGTGCGACAACCGTTTTTTGGAGTTTGGGCTACTTTCTCACAATCTCGCTATTGATGATACCTTATGTTATAAGACATTCATGCAAGATGTTTATAGAGGAAAACCAATTAATTTTTGATTCAAAGCATGATGTCTGACTTCGTCAAATGGATATCTATACAATATAAAATTTTATGGTGGATCATCATCAAATTATAATAAGGCCGTTGGGGTGAGAGCTGATACTGTTCTCAGGTTGTGACAGTGTAGCTCTTTTTGACAATACAAACGAAGTGCTTGTTATGTGCTTGTCACTGTTCTTACAAATCATAGCAAAAAACAATCGTGGTGCTATAGGGCAGTACAATAAAGATACTCGTATAAGAGAAGTTGATCTACAGGACAATGTTTTATCCAACTAACGGATTTGTAAATATGAGATCAAAGAAATTGTGGTGGTCATGGTTTATAAGTTTGATATGATAGTTAATGCGTGGAAATTACATATTTATGCTTGTATCAATAAATGAAACAACTAAAACATTGTCCATTGCTACAATTTCGTGCATCTATTATGAATAAGCTTCCGTTCTCTACAGTAGCCAATATTGGTTTATTTTCAAGTAAATATTCCTTAAACAATCAACTACCTATAACAAAAATGAAAAGTTTACATTTTATGCATGCTTACATGTGATATTTTTATAGTAAATTGAATTTATTGATATTCTAATATTAGATTTACGCTGTTTTCTTTGGGATATTAAAGAAAATAGTTTTCAGCTACATAGATCAAAAATCATTGTTAAATTAAACTTAACATTCTGTGGCTAGTGAATTTAAATTTCCATTTAAGGCAGCCACTTCAGTTTCCGTAAGGATAGCTAAACTATTATCATATATTACTGCTGTGGCTTGTTGACAATGAAGCTGCAGTTGCCGATGTTGAGCCACCACTATTCATATCACCACATTTCATATCGTGTCCGTCGTCATAAACGTTGCTGTTTGAAGGTACGTCATCCCCATTGGTTTTGAAACGTTTTACACGAGCTTTTGTGGCTAAAAAATGCAGTTTAATAGGTTCTGCTATTTTGGTTACATCTGGTTTATCAGCTTCAAAAATGTGTCTACCCTCGCGTACTGGAACAACATACATATATTGTATGTAGCACTTGGTCATATTCTTCTCACTCGGTTGAGCCTACACCTTTATACCATTTTACATTCCAAATCGGGAATCAGTAGTGTCTGTTTTTCCTTTTAATTAATAGCGTATAAAATATTTGTAACAAATTTGCGTTTTGTGTTCCGCAGTCAGATGGTATAAATTCTTTTATCTTATTTAATTTAACAACTTTTTATTATTTTTATTAATAAGAATGAAGTGCTTGAAAAATAATACTTCTTTGTTTATAATTTGTTGTGTATGACAGCTAATGAAGATAAACTAGCGATAGAAATGACACAAAATTTTCATAGTTTCGACAAGAGTTTCAAAATGAAACCTGCAGATTCGCTCACTTAATTTTGTATGGCGAATCTTTCTGTTTCATTCGAGATTGGGGTGTTAACCCTCAAAAGAGAGCGTATCTTGTCTCGTGTGAACATGCTATAAGAGGATCCGGAAATCGAAGACACTGTGCTGTTTATCATACTCATTCCACACATGAATGTCAAGTTTGCAATAAACATTTTCATCATATTTTCTAAAATTTCTTTATTTTTTATTATAAAAGATTTTATTTTTGTTTTTTTCCTTTAATCTCCTGTGTTTTTCATAGAAGATTGTACATAAAAATAAATGTTTAATTTTTTGAATATTTTACCAAAAACGCTATAATTATAATATGCTATTCACACATACACGTTAATTGAGCAATTAAGCATTTTACACAATTATCGCCTTTATTGAGCTCAATTTACCATACAAATTTCCATTAAATAATTGCGCAATTAAAAATTGATTGCTCGTTAATGAATTCAAAATCAAAATGCAACTCTTTGTTGTGCCCTTAAATATCAACTCAAAAGTGAGAAAAGTTGATATTTTCAGTATTAAAAAACGAGAACATAAATAAATGTCAAAAAAAGGATATGGCAGCCGAAGTTACCGCTACATAAATTTTATAAAATTATTATTGAAATTAATTTTTAAATAAGTAATTTCTTTAACTCAATAGCTTGCCTTCCATTTTAGTATAAGCTACCAACATTTTTTTAAAATTTGACTTTCTTTTCATTTTTTATTTTACTCGTATAAATACTCAAACAAATTTCCAAAAATATAATTTCACAATATTTTCAGTTGTCAAATGCTTAATTGCGTAAACTTAATTGAATATGTGTGAACAGCCAAATTAGTCACACAATTTAAAAAATTAATTGACTTCATTAACTTTTACGTCTGAACAAGCTATAAGCCCATTGGTAAGTAGACTTACCATCTCATATATCCGGAACCAATCGTTCCATTTTCTTAAAACTCTAAATATATCTTTTTTATACTCTAAAAATTATATGTATAAAGTTTCAACAAAATCGGTGCATGAATTCGGGTACAGGACAATAACGGGATGAAATTTAAATTAAAATTTGGCAGAATAGAAAGGAAACTAACTTTTGCCGTGAGTCATAACATCATCTCTATTCGGCGGAAATTTAAAATTTTTTTGTTGGGCCGTGAAAAAATGCAAAACATAAATGTGAGATTTGTTATTTCGATTAAGAGTAAATGTCATATATTTGAGTTGTATCGAGGTCTTTTAAAATTTTATATTAAATTCTTGATAATTAATTCAAGACAATCTTATTTGCTGTTGCCTAAAAGAAAAAGAAACTAAAATCTCAATCATAAAAAATTAAAAAGACTAAACTGTTGCTGTCGCATGTAATCAACTTAAGTCTTCATCGCTTTTGTGGTTTTGAAAACAATAAAATATTTTGTTGAAGCTTTTAAACAGGTAGACAGTTTTTAGATTAACAATTTTTAGTTTTTTTATTATATTTACTTTGTTGTAAATAATTTGCACCTGAGTGATGAGGGAAGGTATTCTCAAATGTTTGTATTATTAATGTTGGTTTAACACTATAATACAAGAGTTAAGATTTTCTTGGGATTTTGATAGAGCAAAATCAATTGGTATTTGATACGACTGTCGCCAAATCATACAAGATTTTTACACTATAATACAAGCTTTAAGATTTTTATTAGATTCTGTTACCTGTTTTTGTTATTTCTTTGTTTGTATGCAAAAATGCAGCCCTGATGTAATGAAAAGTATACATTTTCTAAAAGTGATGACAGCCATACGACTGTCAAATTTCTATCAATATTTTTTGATGCATTGTTTTTGCACTTTACGAGTATACTTTCTCAATTGATTTTAATTTTTGACAAGTCGTTTTACTCAGTATTACAGTGTAAAACTCCCTTAACAAGCATGTCAGAAACATGCACGGAAAGTCGTTGAAATCAACTTTCTGAAGTCACTAGGCACAGAAAGGTTTATGTCAGATTATTGCTATTAAAATCCAACCAGATCGGCTCATAAATGACGATGTTATGAGTCAAGAACCGCAACTACCTCTATTTTTGATCATTTAAATAACAAAACGGAGAAGAAAAACATGGTATGCAGTTTTATTTAAAATAACACTCGTAATACCTGCACAAAAAGTAAGAGCCATTGGTCCACAAATGGAATATCTAAAATACAATCGAAATTTTAGATTTTCTGTCATTTCTGCTTTGTTTTTTTTTTCCGTATTTTATCTAAACTAAAAACAATTACCCAGTACAGTTTTTTTTTATACATCACATTAACAGTATCTGGACCAAAATCGGTGTATAAATGGCGGAGGTATGCGTTAAAAATCGCAACACCTCAGTTTTTTACCATTTTTGGTGCGTTTTTTGCGTAATTTTTTCTTATTAATTTAAAAATTGAGTGCCTGCAGACATTTTATTGCTTTTAAAAATGAAGTTCTCAGAAAGGATTGTTTCTTAGAACACGTTAATTTTAGTTTCTTGAACTGAAATTAATTATTTATTTTCAGTTTAATAAAAAAATATGTATTAAAAGAAAATCATTTTTATCAATATTTGTCATCCCTTTTTTATTTTTTAATTTATGACTTTTTTATTGAACGGCTTGTTTGTTAAGTTGAAGTCGTATAAAAATCTATTTTTACATCCATATGTCGCTCCAATAATAAATAAATATAAATATATTTTTATATTTAATTTGACCTCAAGCTTAATAAACTAGGGTTTTCAATTAAATAATTTTTTGAAGTGAGTGAAGATAAATACGGTTTTAACGTAACCATTTACGTTTGCATATATATTTATAACTATACGAGTATATATTTTTATTTTATGTAACAGAAAATTTAAATATTATAAAAACATTAAAAATGAAGATTTTTTAATGGAATAATTTGTTCTTACATTTTTTTAATAAGAAATTTAATGTTTGTATAAGTTATGACCAGTGATTTTGCTGTCGTTTTAAATATACATGCTGTCGTTTTAAATTACATGACGAGAAACGCAGAAAACGAAATTTGTCGTGGCGTAGTGTTCAATACATAGACATATTTACTCATATGTAGCTGTGGCAATAAGGAAAAAGCGCTTATGTGTATTTTTTTTTTGGTTTTTTTCAGGAAAGTAATTTTTAATTTTAAAGCTAATTTTGAAAAATTTAGTTTTATTCTGGTGAGGACAATACGTCCCTGCACTTTTTGAAAACAAATATATTTAATTTAATGAGTTATTATTATGTGTATGTACGAGTATGCCACATAAGAATTAATAACACAGACTAGGAATTTGGAAAAATATATTATTTTAAATTTATGGAAGACAAATGTATGTTTTCAAAAAATGTTTTATGTCTACCAAAAAAATATTCCTTATTTAGTTAGTTGTGAAATAAATTTTGTGATAGCTTATAGCTTGTTAAGCTTTTATTCCAGATGAGATTGCACCTTGAAAAAAGATAAGCAAAAAGTGATTTTGCTAGAACTTCCTGAAAAATCGTACAAGCTGATTAAAAATTTGGCCATGGTACTTTTGAAATATGGAAATTACAAAGGTTCATTTTTATTTTGACTGCATGTTAACCTTAGCTATGCTTCCCATTGAATTTAATTATGATTAGTTCGTAATTTTATAATCATACTAGTCTAGTTAGGTTTTCCTGTTTGCTGTCTCAAATTGTTTTCGCAGTTTTCAAAACAACGATGACTGGATTACACGTCTTTTAGTTTTCTTTAAACAGTTTAAAAAATGTAAGTTACACAAAAATATTTCTTTTTAAATAAGTATTGTTATGCATAGCTTTTGAAGTCACTTTAAATCAAATAAGAACTCATTTAATTTAAAGAAATGTTTTACAATTAGCTTTTCGCTTATTGGAAGTGACTACATTGAAGTGTTAAAGTGAAACAAATTGTACTATTCACTTATTTGAATTGTTCATTTGCTTGCTGATCATTTTAAATGAACGAACGAACTAAACTTAAGCGAAAACAATGACGAAGGAACGAAAATTGCAAATTATTTTCTTTTACAAAAATGGTATTTAAAACAAATAAGCTGAAGAAGAGAAAATGTATTATGCGTGCTAAAAAGCATAATTTTAAGATTTTAAAATTAAAACTTAATTTTTTATTTAGCCATAGTGACTAAAGTACTTTTTGAATTAAATTATTAAAAAAGAAATCAAAAACTAAATATAAAAATTTTTTGGAATTTTTTTAGTTTTTTTTTCTATTTTCGTAAAAAATTCCTTTCAACTCCTATTCGATATCATTTTACATAATAAAGCACGTTTAATGACAATCAAAAGTATAAGTGGTAAAGATGCAAAAGATCAAATTAACTAAATGAACGAACTAAAAAACAAACTATTCGTTTTTAACTTTTGAACTAAGAAGAGCGCTCACTAAAATGAACTACGGAGCACAAGTCTAGATACCGACCTGCGAGCAGGAAGTTGTAAGTCTTCTAGGAACTTCAGTAAGTTAATTCCAACATCATTGTGTACACAATGTGTAGGAATTACACACGGAATGGCAAACTTTCGCTTTTTGTTAACTTTTTCAAGTACAACAAACAAAAAACATATACAAAAACATCTAAAAAAAATTTGCTTAAAAAAATAAAGAAGTAGTACTGCCATAGAAAAAGGAAGCCAGAGATAATATTTTTTGGTTTTTGCTATTCATTTTAGTTTCTTTAACTGAAATTAATTACTAATTGTAAATCAGATATAATGAAAAGATTTTTTTAATATTCAACAAGAATGTGCGAATTTAAAAATATGAACTTTTGGGTACTACAGTGAAGTTTAAAACTGCCGAATTCCTTGTTATAATAAATAATATTTACCTAGTATGTGGAGCTGCGTGTTAAAGTATCAAGGTTTATGTTAATTCTTTTAAATGCATAATTGATTTACATATTAAGAGCGATTATTACAACTAAACGATAACTAAAAGTAGAATGTTATGGAACAGACAAATGGTTTTTGGTTATTACAACCATATTATAATTAAAAAGTGCATGATAAGCTAAAAAGAGGTTTGTGTTGCTCATAATTTTTAACGTGAACTTCAAGCATTTAAGTTGCTATATTTTCGATTTTCGATATGGCAACCTCAGCAGCCATTGACATTGAATAATTTTTTATTAATACACAAAAATAAAACAATACAACTAAGCAATATATAATAAAATTTTAAAAGTAAAAAATTTCTTAGTTATTTGAAAAATAATTGTCAAAAAAAAGGCACATGCCGTTGTCATTATGTATTTATAAGTAATCGGTATTCACAGCAGTGGTGCCACATAGCATACTAAATATTGTTGCCTGGTCTCGCCCGGTCTGGCCTTTTTTATATGAGTAGGTATCCCTAGAAAGCATATGTATCAATTTGTATAGAAACCCGTTTACAAATAGAATTTTAATTGTTAATCCAAATAATACAGCCATTCATCACTTTATTAGAGGCGTCCACTAAAGTGGTAAATGCAGGCTTAAATTATGTACAAAATCGTGGCTCTAAAAATGGCCTTGGCCGTTCAAACAGTATATGGCGACCTTCCTTGAAGTATGGAGACTATATGTAACATCAGACAAATCCGTTGGGAAATAAAAAATTTGTATTTTTTTTTTCATGTCAAGAACATCAAGAGAATCTGATTCCTTAATATCTATACCACCCATACAAACAGAAAATTAATTTTTTATTTATAGTTAACTTCTAAAATGTAAAAAGTTTTTATTGTGACATAACGATAATAGTTGAAAATATAGTATCCCGTAGTTTTTTGTAGATATTAATATGTTCTTTAATATTGTAGGAGACGATGACCTATGCAGCTAGCGCTCCTCATTTACATTTAGTCTTAGAATTTATTTTAATGATTAAATAAATTATAAATAAATAAATAATATTGTAGAACATACTTCTGTTCTATCATCAAGAGTTTTCGCAGCGCATGCGTCGAAAGACGTTTTAGGGCACTTCCTTAACACTTAAGTTTTAAGAAGGGCTCCTAATCTTTTCTCGCAGTAAATATAGCCCATGTTACTCAGAGTGAATGTAGCTTTCCAATGGTGAATTAATTTTTGATAGCGGCACAGTAGTGTTTCAGTTTATTCATTACAAACATGCACACAAAAATAAAGATTGTTCCTCTTTATAATATTAGATTAATAGATAAATAATCATTTGTGGAGTCAACAAAAATATATATCTTAATCAAAACCATAATTTAAAACCATAAAATCCGAAAAATTTCAGTTAATTAGCAAATGTAGAATCGACAATTATTTTGGGTAATGAATAAAACCTGCTAAAGAAAACACAGTTTTTCTACAAATTCTAATGAGCACGAACTGGTAGTAAAATAGAAAAGAACTTTTTTATATCTCGACAGCTTTAGAAGAAAATTTTTATTTTTGAATTTGTATAATTATACAAAGTGGGCTCTCATCTTTTTTTTTCTAAATGAAAATGAAATGTGTGCCGTTGCTCCGTCCTGTTGGAACTACAGGTCCTCCAGTCCTAATTCGTTCAATTGTGGCAGAAAAATCTCGGTTAACATATCCCTATGGCGCGCACCGTCCACTGTTGTCATTTGACCAATGCTCCTCGTGCATCACTCGTGAATTTTCGGTGCCCCAGAAGCGATAGTTTTGCTTGTCTACGTACCCGGTGAGGTGGAAGTAGCCTCGTCGCTCATTATGATTTTGGTCGAAAAGTCGTCCACTTCGATTATTCCGCGTTCTTGGGAAGTGTATCGCTCCATGGCTTGTTCTCTTGTATTCTACATCTATCTAGTTCACAAATGTTAAAACAGATTTGACATTGGCCGCCATTTGCAAAAATAAGAGCATCTTCCAATGAGGTGATTTCTTCTAGCCCACCTTATATTACACAAGTTACATCAAACCCTATAGAATTTCTAAATTCCTAAGAGTTATCAGGAGTGCCATCCCATAAGTTGAGGCTAAAAGTTGGTGTTCTAATTCTATTAATGAGAAATCTTGACTCGGCTAGGCTATGTAATGGTATACGGCTACAAATCACTAACCTGGGGCCCAAAATTATAAAGGCTACAATCATGGCTGGAATGGCAAAACGAGAAAATGTCTTGATTCCCCGTATTCCAATAATTCCATCTGATTTGCCATTAATTTAAAAGAACAATTAATAAAGCCCAATTTCAGATGCTTAAAGTTGCAGGAGTTAATTTAGAAAAAAATTGTTTTTCTCATGAGCAACTCTATGTGGCATGCTCACGTATATCAAATCTACAAAATCTTTATGCTTTGGCAAAAGATGGTAAAACAAAAAACGTTATTTATAAAAATGTTCTTAAATAAGCTCATATTTTATTAAGCTTAATACTTTAACCCTTAACTTCATAACATTCTAAACATACCCAAAACGCCCCTCAGCCAAATTAAGAGTTAATAAGCTCTTTGCAGTGCAAAACTGCTAAAAGCTTAATTAAGTATTTATTGTTAAAATAATTATCGTGAAAGCGAGACAGACAGACAGACAGAGTTACTTTCGCATTAATAATGTTAGTATGGATTTGTTTTATTCAGAACTTGTGTTTATTTATTTAATGTCTATGGAATCCAGATCCTTACAGACTAAAGTATCACAATGTATTATTTAAAAATACAATTAAAATTTATTAAATTGATGGCAAATTCTTAAAAGAGGTTTAGAATTGGCATAATTTGCTCTGAATACTTTTACAGACAAAGGATTATAATGACGTGTAAATTGTGAAGGAACATTAAAAAAGATATTATTAATCAAAAAATCAAAACATACATTTTCTTTTAACAAATTTAACACAAAAGTAACATTTAGCATTAGTCTGCGACTTTTTAAGCTGGCAGCTTAATGAGTGCAAGTCTTTTGGTATAAGGTGGCAATAGAAAAAAGTTATTGATCACTTTAGCCGTTACTTTAACTAAAGTTAATTATAGCTATCTGAGACCTTATGAGTAAGTTGCAATAATGTCTCTAAAACTACTTTTAATATCGAGCTCCCGTAATGTTTAATAAGTAAATTAAATTTGAGAAGCCATGAGAACAAGTTTTTAAAATTGTTGAAAATGAAGCCTCTTAACATTATTATTCAAATTCGAATTAAATTAAATTTTTATTAAGTTTAACATATTGAGATTTTACTATTTTGGTTAAAATGCGTCTATTATTGTGCAATATCAATATTCATAAAGGAACATGTGCTTCTGACAAAACTTTTTAATTTTTATAGCTGTGAAATTTAAGGTTTAATTGAAATTGTTTTGCCAGAAATTTATATTACTTTATCGTCCTAAACGTGTCGCTTAAGCAAACCAGTATATGGGAGTAATTTAAATTTTTCTATAGGTACCTATTTAATAAATAATGAATAATTATACTTGTTTGGTTGACTTTCAATAAGGAATTGTCAAATAAAATTATTTGAAAAATTCAATATTCATTTCAAAAGTGATATAAAATATATTTAAGCGCGGCTGCATATAAACATGATGCGCAGTGTATGAACATATTTATGTATGCATGAATATGTAGCTGTATTTATACATGTGCATAGCAATTTTGGTTGCAAAACAAAACTGTCAATAATACTGAATAATTAAATATTTAAAAACAACTTGTAGCTGAAATTATTGCACTCGTAGATGATTTTAGATATTGTTTGTGGGAGTTCAACAAACTCAATTTGTTTAAATTATACATAATAAAGTATTAAATTAATAATTTTATAAGCAAAAGCAATAATAAAAATACAATGCCAATCGCCCGCTACTCTGTCTGACCTTTTTTGCCAAGGGCTATAGAACAAAGTTTTATATCTTCATTTTCAATAAAAGGGACGTGCTTGTACAATAATACGTTTAATGTAAATGTTTATTCATTACGTATGTCTCGACATCTGGGTAAATTCGAAAATATATAAATTTTAGATTTCTGAAAGGTAAATATGTATACGAGTATGTATTAACTTTGTATGTATATTCAATTATTTTTAAGAAAATGATTTTAAATGTATTTTTAGATGCACATACAGAAATAACACTTAATTTTGTTGGAAAATTAAAATCTATTTTACAATTCTATGTAAAAAATTCATTGAAGGGTTATTAGGAAGACATCATAAATAAATAAACAGAACAAAATTCTACTTCAATTAAACTCTTTCATTATAAAAATACTGAATGACTAATTAATTAACTGTATGTAGACCTTTTTAAATTATATACGTTGATTTTTTTTGCGGCTATTTTTGGTCCTTACTTTAACAAAAACAATAAATAAAAAGCAAAAAATAACGTTTTTTAATTTAATAATAATCAAATACCATATAGTTTGGCAATAGGTCATTAATTAATAAAACAAATAATTAGAAATTATAATTTCTGTTAAATTTTGTTTTTTTTTTATGACAAAAATATACTAAACATCATAATATAAATACATCAACAACGTTTCTTATAAAATGTACTAACATCGGTATTATTATTAACTGCATTTATAATTTAACTAAACACATATACCTATAATCTATTTAAAATAAACAACAAATTTCCACAAGAATACAGCTATGTGTTGGAAAAACATATTTATAATTTCCATTTAAAAATATTAAAATTGATGACACAACAAAAACAGAAATGAAAAACAACAAAATTATCAACGATTAAATAATAAATTTGCGTGTCTGTGCTAACGATTTCACTATTATATAGCACATACTCGTACATCAAGGTTTATAAAATTTAAATTTAATTAAAAAACTTTAAAATAAAATCTGTAGTTGACTTTCCACTGTTTTGCAACGTTTGCTGAAAGTACTGTAGCCACAAATAAAGGCCTTATTAGTCTTTACTTTCTGTGCTGCTCCGTTATGTTATTTATTCTTATACCCTTCACTGTAAGGAAGAAGGGTATATATACCTTTGTGATTGCATTTGTAATTTCTACACCGTACATGGGACACCCTATAAAGTATATATATTCTGAATCCTTATGAATAGCGGAGTTTAATAAGCGTTGTCCGTCTGTCTGTCCGTGTAGTCGTTGAAATTAACTTTCAGAAGACCCTAGACGACATACAGAAAAGTATAGCATACCAAACGGTCAGTTGTTGCTGTAAGACTATTACTTTTAAAATTCAGCCAGATCGGTTCATAAATGACGGAGCTATGAGTCAAAAACCTAAACTACCTCTATTTTTTACCATTTCTCGAGTAGGTTTTTTGCCTATTTTGTCTAAACGAAGAAATGGACAAAAAAACATGGTATGCAGTTTTATTTTAAGTATCAGTCATAATACCTGTGCTAAAAATGAAAGCAATCGGTCCACAAATGACCAAGGAATATCAAAAATACAACCGAAATTTTAGATTTTCATTTTTTTTTTGGCTTTGTTTTTTTGTGTTTTTTATCTAAACTGAAAAAAAGTAGTACGCAGTTTTTTCAAACATCACATTCATAGTTCCGTAACCAAAACTCAGCTGGATGGGTCCATAAATGGCGGAGTTATGAGTCAAATATTGCGATTACCTTTATTTTTTGATCATTTTTGGTGCGTTTTTTGGGTAATTTGTCTAAACTACAAGACGGACGCAGTTTTATTGCAAATAACAGTCGTAATGTCTGTGCAAAGATCGGTCCACAAATGGACCAGAAAAATAAAAAATACAACCGGCATTTCATATTTTCATTAATTTTTGTTTTGTTTCTTTTCTTTGTAGAAATTTTTTAGCTGTCATGTGCGTAATGCTTTGTACACGCAAACACGAAACCTAAAAAAGTGTATGTGTGTGTGGTTTTTATTGCCGTGAGTTAAATGGTATTACGAATACAGACATCTTTATGAAAAAGAGTTCATTAGATCTTTCTCGATAATTGAATATTTAATTAAATATGTTTGGCTTAAAAATTTTTACAAAAATTTCCAAATTAAATGAAAATAAATTTTTTTGTTTTCCTATTTAATATCAAGAAAGAATTTCTTTTTTTATTATTTAAAAAATTTAGTGCCTGCAAACATTTCATTGCTTTTAAAAATGAGGTTGTCAGAAAGGATTGTTTCTTAGAGCTCGTTAATTTTAGTCGTATTATAAAAATTTATTTTTTCATATTTCTTTCCAATAATAAATTTTTATATTTAATATGATCTCAAGCTTAATAAACAAGTGTTTCAGTTTATAAATATCTTTCCAGTACTTATGACATATTTATAAATATGCTTAGGAGACATATAAGTACATACATAGATAGAAATGTGCATAAATACGTTGATTTCTCTAAGAGATTGCAAACAAACCATAGAAAATTACGGGTTGGTACATATATCATTTTAAACAAGAGGTCGTCTAGATTTGTAATCTATCGCCCAAGTACTCAGAAAAAACTGCATAATTTTTAAAAACATTTTTGAATTCCCTCTTACCCCAGTACTCTTCCTCTGAGGGATTTTTATCATTCCACAGTTGGCAACAGAAACATACTGGAATGCAATTTGAAAGTTCTACGCTTTCTGCAAATGTTTTAACATTTACGGTAAATTTCGTAGTTTTTATTTTATGATGCAAAACGGAAATTGTTAAAATACTTCAGAGCAACAGCACTGGAGTTGGTTTACGTGGCGGCCTAAACGGCCTTCAATTAGAGTCGTAAGACTCCGTTTTGATTAACAGCAACAGTATTGGAGTATATGAAAATTTAAAAAAAATTTTAAATTATCGAAAGTAATTTCTGAGTATTTATGTTTTAGATTACAAGTGTAGACGATCTGCCCTTTAAAATGATGTGTGTCTTATCGCGAAATAATTTGTGCTTATTCCGGAAGTTGCTAAAATACCTCAGGACAACAGCAATGCGGTTTATGAAAATTTCAAAAAAATTTTTAAATATCCAAATTAATATCTGAATATTTGTTCGGTTGGTTAGAAATGTAGATGATCTGCGCTAGGCTACTACTAAAAACACTTAATATTTAATGACGTAAGACGTATTTGATAAATAAGCCATTAATACTGAAAATATTTACGAATACTAAAACACGTAATAGGGTACGTTAAAGCATATTTAACGCGACATATTTGTATTCACTCTTTAATTTTTTCTATGGTTTTGATATCATAGAAGAATTTGGAAAGTGAAAAATATTAATATTTCGTTAACACAGTGAAGGGTATATAAGACTCGGCACAGCCGAATTTAACTTGTTTGTAGTTAATTTTCTGTAAAATCGTATCAGTTGTTTCAGAAGACCATAGTACGTATTGCCGAACTTCATATTCTCTTCGTACCAGTATAAAGTTTGCAAATGTTACAAAAAACGTGCTTGCACAAATAAAAACAAACAATTTTCTTATTCGTGAATAATTTACGGAAATAGTAGTGAAGAGTACAAAACTAAAATGAAAAAAAATGCACACACCAGAAATAAGAACAAATCAAGAATAAATTAACTGTCGCTTACAATTACGTAGAAAAAAACCAACTCCTCTAAAACATTTGCTTTCAACAAAACTAAATCAAATGATTCGCAACAGAACGGAAAGTAAAAACTTTTAATTTGTATTTGCATTAGAGTAAATTAATAAGAAGCATTTAAAATTTCTCGCAAGGCATTTTTTGTTATAAACATACGAGTACTCGTATGTACATATGTATTTATATGATCGTATATGCATAGTACTTACAAGTATGCCATTCTATAAATAATGATTAATCACAAAACTAAATATTATTTAATGAAGAATATCAAACTTGTTGACAGTTTTGTGTGATTATTAGGTTACAAATTGTTGTTTAGACAAGAGCAAAGTTCAACATTGATAATTTTAATTCAGAATGTATTTATAATTCACGCTAGCGCTTATACATATATAATACACTTGCTCATTTGCATTTAATTCTGAGAATTTTGAGCAAATTAAAATTATAAAACAATACACATACATATACTGTATAAAAAAATAGTGATGACCGGCGGAACAAGCCAAGTGTTAGACGTCAACAGTGTCGACATAGCGGCAGCTCAAAATCGTTTGTATTTAGTGTATGACAAATAATTTGTATTAAGTGTACTTAAAGTACACCATCGATCGCTTGATTAGGTCCATATGATTTTGCATTTTTTGCTTTAATTTCACTTAGCACATAGGGTAAATATGCCAGTAGTCGGCAGTTTAACGCGTTCTCTTTTTTCAAATTGTTACCATTTTATACATGATCATGGTTTTACTCTGATATAACTCTGTAATGGTAAAGTATTGGGTATAGTTTTAAATGGATTAAGCTATTTTTAAAAAATTTTATATTAAAATTGAGTAATTTATAGTTATTTAAAAATACATAAATTTCGCCAGTAGTCGGAATACACGTCCTAGTGCTCTTCACACTGTGATCCTATTGTCGGCATATAATTTTGCCTGTAAATTTTTTCAAGGCAATCAGATGCCGACTCCAGAAACATGATCCTATATTCGGCAGCCTTGAAATTACTTAATAAAACGTTCTGCCGACTACTGGCAAAACACAATTTGCGAATAGTCATCACCCAATGACGACTACAGGAAATTATATAAATTTTTTGTGCCTGAAAGAAAAAAAATATTATTTTTTGCTAATTTTTACTTATCAAAAACAATATTTCAACTCTTTTCTTTCCATAGAAATCATTAAAATATGGAAATTATTTCAAATAATAGCTTTACCAACCCATTCAAAATTGGCCTTGCCACTAAATTTTGAGTACGAAAACAAGCACTTTTGCCGACATTTCAGAGAACACATTGGATAAAGGCAAATTATGAATAATTTACTCATTTCAGTAGGATGAACTAATTTTAAATAGAGAGTTAAGTATATTATTTAATCAAAAATGGTTTTCTATACATTGAAAACTCTCTATTATACCTGTTTATTTGAGTTTTAAAAACAAAAATGACGACTACTGGAACATGCCGACATTAGGAGCGTTTACCCTTTTCAAACAAAATAATTTATTTTAAGAAGTCTCTTGTAGGCTAATAACGTAGTGACATAAGAAAGAATGAAGTGCAAATACCTGGAAGTGATATTATTTCTCTGGTAGATCGAGTAGAATCTGTTTTTGAAATTTGCCAAGCCCCCCAAAATCTTGAGAGACCTATGGGTATTTCTCAACCAAACACATTTTTTATTTATTTTTCGCCATTTTTCAACCGTAAAATTTTTTAATTAATTTTCAAAACTTTCTTTTTAATCCGTTAAAAATTTACTGAGTTTTTAAAATGTTTTATTAAAATTTTTTTTTCCAAAAATCAATTTTTTAACATTTCACTCAAAAATGTTTGCTTGGCAGTTTTTTTTAACTCAGCAGCATCAGTAGTGACCAAAAATATTGTAAAATTATTTTTATTTCTTTCAATTATTTCTTGGTGAAAATGTTTGCCTTGTTCAGCGCTGCACTGACCCAGGTTGTCTGGGAAAAAGTCCAAATGTGACTGAAGGAAATTAAATTTTATGGACATTATGAGTTTTTTCTAAATCCGTTGAGAAACTTAAAATCGGTTGATATTTAACTAAGTTTCTGATTTATAAGTGCGCAAGGGTACGAAAAACCGTGGGGGGGGGATGGTTTGTCAAATTTAAAACACAAATTCTTGTTCTACTCGGCAGCACCTACCATAAAAATAATATCGCTTAACAGGTATTTTTTGTCTCACAGTGTGCATAAAAACTAAAATTTTTATTATTTTTCACTTTCTTGAAATGCAGTAAAAAGGTTGTAAATATTTGTCTTTTTTGAATATATTGATTTAGAATTAAATTAACGTATTTCATAATTTTTATCCTTTGTGAAAAAATTTAAAAGGTTTTAAATTTTGTTTGTAAGAAACGTAGAAAAAAGCAAAATTAAATTTTTTTTGTTAGAACTGATCAAAGTCATAATAATGTGAGTTTTTGTTTAAAAAAAATATATAATACATTTACACAAAAACAAAACTTTTTATGAAAATGTCTATTAAGATTAAAAATAATATTTTATCTACTAAGCCGATGAAGCTGATCAGTTCAACGTTTGCTTACTTGGCTACAGTACGTCAGCGACTCTTAGAGGAATTCGAGCCGTATAACTTGTTTCTATGACTGAAGATTATTGAGCTGATTAAAAATGTTTGATGAATATACTACTAAAGGTAATAATAGACGACATGTTTTCTACACTATGCTTGTCAATGTCAGTGTCGTATGTGCCCTGACAAATATTGCTTCTGTAAAAAAACATGAGCAAAACTTTTGACAAAATTTCTATTAGAGTGTGCTCTATTTTATCATGTACAGTCATATGCTTTAAATATATACGTTTTGTGGAAATATTTTTCGCCGTATAATAAATTGCTGAATAAAAAATTCTACAAGAAAAATGTATTAAATTTTTTCATCTAGTTTTGCTTTTGAATAATATTGAAGCAATAAATATAATATTTTTTTGCAAGCTTATCATTTTGTAGCTTAAAAAAACTAGTTGCCTCGCCACCGCTACAATAGCGCAATGAAAAATATTTTCGGCGGTTATAAGCCATTTTTCAAACGAACTACATACATGCATATTCATATAGTAAAATTACAAATTTTGACAAACATAAGGAAAACATGTGTATTTTCAAATTAAAATACATATGTAAAAAACATCTCGTCTATTAGTAAAAAAAATTACAAAATAAACAATTATAAAATAATTTAAATCAATTAAACCAATTTCTTTAACCAAAAGTATGAATAATACAGAACTTTTAATAGATTTTTTCTTAACCAATGTTGAATGCACCCAATGTGTATGTGATTTTAAGTCATTCTTATAATTATATTACACTTTTCTATTTGAAAATAAGTTGGCATTAAATAAAATATTTTTAATAAATTAAAATAAAATAATAAAAAGAAAATTTAATAGCTACTTACTATGTTTTTTCAAATGGTAAATAATGATGTTCGTCCACCTTAGGAATATGTCAGTTATTTTTCAAAGTGGGAAAATGCTATATTATTTCTTCTCTGCGATTGCCTGGTTTTGCTTGCTTTCGTTAATATGAATGTGTGTACACACATTACGCATATGTATGTCTTAAAATTTTGATACTCTGTAAGTTATGAACCGATCGCGCTGAAAATAACAACAACAACTGACAGATGGGTATACTAAACTTTTATAAACGTTGCCTAGGGACTTCGTTGGAGCTCTTATATATTTCCATTCGAATCGAAATGAGTTTTTAATTTGAAAGAAAAATCTAAGAACTTTCGAAAAGCCAGCAAAGTTGAATTAACAATTTTGAGGATAATTTTAAAAATGTTAATATTTTTTTAACATTATTTTTTTTTAATTGAAAATTGGCCTTTTCGACTCGAATCGAAATACATATAATAATAACCACACAGACAGACGGACACCTATTTTTCGACTCAGTTATTGACAAGTATCCAGATTATATGTACTTTATATGGTGGCTCATGTACGGTATAGAAATTACAAAAGGAATAACAAACTTATTTACTATGAATGGTATAAAAAGAACAATTGTACAACATGTTTAATTCGGTTGTGCCGAGTTTTATACCTATATGCACGTAATTCCTATTACTCGTAATTTATGTTGCATGTTTTAGCACGATATTTTATTACTTCTTTATGCTTGTATGTACGTCTAATGCCAACCAAGTGTTTTATTCAAGTAGATATTTTATTACTAATATAACTAAGCATGTATGTATATAGTTAATGGTATGTGTGTAGGTTAGAGGAAATATAATTAACTAGTCACTTTAATGTTTTTCTTAACTTTATTATATAATATGAATGGGCAAAAATAAGTTAGAATACGCAACCAAGTGGTTGTGTCAGCGTTTTGGTCGTGTATGGGCATTTTGTGTGACTTTAAGCTATGCTGCAGCGATGTCAATTTTACTAGTATTGTGTATGGCGAAATTAGCTCAGTTAAAGAAAGTTTTCTGAGAGTAAACACCGCGCATTATAAAAACAAATTAAATTCGGCTGTGCCGAGTCTTATATACCCTTCACTTTCAACATTCTTCTTAAATATCAAAAAAAAAAGCAAAGAATATACCCTACAAGAATAGTGACATTTGACTAGCAGTGTTGACATAAATATGTGTCACAGCGTAGAACAAATTTTTTATCAAGTTCTTAAGGGCATTGTGAAAAATGTGATGGAAACTTTGTGTACGTGTGATTTTGTGTCTCACTCTTACTCATGGATCAAATGGATGTCAACATAAAATAGATGTAAAAGTTTAATGAAAAAAATGAGTATGTGTTACTTTGCATCACACATTTCTGGTAGGGAAGAGAAAGAAAAAAACGAAAATTCACAATACGAAATTGTATTAGAAAAATACAAAGAAAATACCTATCCCTCACAAATTACTAAAATTTTCAGAACTCAATTTGAGCTCGCTTAGCAATATTTCATGCATGAACTCATTAATTCTTTTTAACCAGTCCTTCATCAAATTTGTTTTTTATACGCTTCACTATAAGTAAGTAGTAAATAGCTGAGTCGAATAAGCGATGTCCATCTGCCTGTCTTTGTAGTCGTTGAAATCAACTCACTGAAGTCAACGTGCAACGTGCGACGTGCGGAAAAGTATTACATCACTATGGGTTATAATCGCACCACGACCTTTAAGATCTATTGTGCGGAAAGTATTACATACCAATCTGTCGGTTATTTCTGTCTTTTAGTAGCTATTGAAATTGAGCTGGATCCGTTCATCAATGGCCAAGCCATGAGTCAAAAACCGTGACTACCTCTATTTTTGACTATTTTTGTGTGAGTTTTTTGAGCATTTTGTCTAAACTACGAAACGCAAAAAAAACATTTTATAAGAAAATTTTTTATAAAATTCGTATTAGCTTGACCAGAAGTAAGCTAGATCGGTAAATAAATGGCAGAGCCATTAGTTACAAATCGCGACTGTCTCTATTTTTGGATAAATTTTATTGCGTTCTTTGCGTAATTTGTCTAAAATACAAAACTGATAAAAAAAACTTTGGTAGTTTTATCAGATATAAAAGTTATAATGTCTGTGCAAAAAAAACCAAAATGATCAGTCCACAAATAGAGTAGAAAAAACAAAACTACAACTGAAATTTCCGATTTTCATTCATTTTTGTGGGGTTTTTTATGCGTATTTTGTGCAAAATATAAAACGGACAAAAATGTGGTATAAAATTTTAACAGAAACAACAGTCGTAATAAAGCATTGTTTACACAAAATAAGAAATTGAATATATACTTAAAGAAAAAATGCGGTTAAAAATTTATTATGCACAAATTCATAGCTTAGACATTAATGGACTCATCCGGCTAAATTTCAGAAACAACTGACAGATTGGTATGTTAAACTCTTCTCTGCGTTGCTAGAGGGCCAGACAAACAGACGGGCATATATAAATCGACTCCGCTATTCATAAGAATCCAGAATATATATGCTTTGTAGGGTACGGTGTAGAAACTGCAAACAAAATCACAAACTTATATACACCGTTCTTACTAACAAAGAACTACATACCCTTTTTAAAACGATGCTACATGTGAATTGAAAAACCTACGAACTACCGGAAAGTGGTGCATTTACTGAAAATACTACACAAACCAAATGTAAAATTTGTCTAATATTATTTGCCTTCTGGTTGTTAATAATTCTAAATGGAATGTATTCTGAATACATATACTAAATATGAAATAATAATTTTTTTTGTTTAACAACAATTAAAATGTACAAACTTACAACCAACCCAGGTGTTTTCAGGAAACAACGCAGAAAAAATTTTAAAAAATCTACACGCAAAGAAAAAACACTGTTGCATATGGTCACCGCAGAGATAGTTTGTTTTTCACAAAAATATTATTATTAATTTGGAGCATCTAAACATTATTATGATCACGATAAACATGTTTCTAGTTATTTTTAGCCATACATTGTTAACGTGATAGATCAACCATATCATTATCATATTATTGTTAATAAAATTTTAACTGAAACCATAAATACTCGTATGTTTATAGTAAACACAATAATGAGAAAATATGGTTGAAAGTAAATGGTTTTCTATTTAAATAAATTGAGTATAAAACAAAAACTTAATCAATAAATAAATATTTTTTAAGCTTAAAATATATTTATTTATTTACTTTCAGATAAAACGGTCAAATAATCAATATTTATATTCAAAAACTTAATCGTTCAAGCTCAACTGAGCTTTGTGGCTGAAGTGGTTGAGTGGCGAGTTAATGCTTCTTAACTAAATATTCCAAGGTTCGAATCCTGGTAGAATCAAATAAAATTGAAAAAAAAATTCAAACTCGTTGTTTTATGTAGGTAATAACTATAAATTAATAGAAACGAAAAAGTCAATGGAATAAAAAAAATTTTATTAATAAAAAGAAAAAAAATTAGTCACTGATTCGAAAGCATTTCTTGCTTTTGCAAAAATTGCATGAGTTATCACTGATTGAAAATTAAAAATCCCACCTGGGTGGGCTTCGCCTATGCGACGGTTAAATTGAATTTTTGCTATTTGACACAATATACATTCAAAGTTGTAGCATCTTCCGGTGTTCAACACTAGTGGCCATATTTTAAGATACAGGTACATAAATAAATACGTCATAAACGTAGCAGTTAAAGTCATTTTGAAAGAATTTTCCGAAACATGTCTAATAGATTTAAGTAGGTGATAAAGTTAAAAGGTGGTACTAAAAAACTAACGGTGCATCATATAATGCAGTCGTCCGTAGACTTTTATGAATTTCGTAAACCACGATTTTTAAGTTTATTTTCCTTTTCTTGCTTGGTTCACCTTTTTTTGAAAAATAAAAGATGCATTTAGGTTTTTTATTAAATTTTCTAACAAAATTAAAAATAATTTTGTATGTTTTTGACTTTAAATAAAAAAAAAAATTTTTTTTTTTATCGTCCTTAGACTTTAGTGGCTTAGTGTACTTCAGAAAAGCTTGTGATGGTAAATATTTCTAAAGCATTGAGAATTTTTATTTTATAAACATTGTTTTAAATGATATTGAGAAAAGCTTACTATCAGGCATGTTCTGAAAATCACATTTTATCAATGTGCTTTGAAAACACAAAAAAGGTGTTCTGTGCATATAATTTTGTAATTTCAAAACGTTCACCTAATACACTTAAGTTTTCAAATCACTTGGTTATTTTCGCGATTATTATTCGACGAACGTTAAAAAATTACTTAAATAAATTATTCAATGGGTTTTTTATTAATTTTTTGCTGTAAAATTTTTATTTGCTCTTGTGTTTTCTTTTGTGATGGTAACTGAAAAACATAAAATCACACTGAAAACCACAAAACCGGTGTGGGTTACAGAACAGCACAAAATCACACATAAATCACACGTGATTTGAAATCACGTGATTTTCAAAACAGACCTGTATTTTCTGTTTTCATAAGCTTATTCTCAAGTTATATTGTATTTTGTTTACAATATGGTTTGTTAGGAAATTGTTAATTCGGTTTTAAATTTGAGCAAAAATGGGCCAAAGGAACCAAGTCCCAAAATTTGTTTTGCTTTACGAGTATTTTTCTATGTATTAAACGATCATAGAAAATTGTGCTTTTATTAAACTCTTACCCCCCTTATCCAAAAAAATTAAGGTAGACTTTAAAGTTAACGTTATCGAAAATTTTCATATATATTTTTTATAAATTGTACTTTAAAGTCTACGTGAAATTTTTTTGGATAAGAGCATTAAGATTTAAAAAGAAATCGATGTTATGATTATGATTATGGCCCACTGCTTTTTATTGTTGCGTAAATGGTAAATACGAGTAGTGTTTGCGTGAGTAAGTAGTGGTCGTCAGTTTGGCGACGAATTGTCAGTAACCAGAGAGCATAATAGTTTTCCAAGAAAATTGGCAAAGCAAAAAACTTTATCAACCCATCTAGAGTCTACAAAAATATATCTAATTTGTTTACAAGCACTCACAACTATAAATAGGTCATAATTCAAGATTTTATTGCCAACATAAATATATTAAAAAAAAAAAAAAAACATTTAAATTAAAAATGTAAAAAAAACATCTCGTTTGTCATGTTTTGCGTTGAATAATTTAAAATGTCTGTTTATTTAATGTCTGTATTTCACCAGTAATTAAAATAATGTTTTTTTTTAAATGAATTTATAACAAAACAAAAATAATAGTGTAGACCACAAATATTGTAACTTAACGAATGTTTTTAGGTCCAAGTCAACACCAATAATGTCTAAATTTTAGCCTAGTCTCAATTCAAGCTTGAAAATTTTGTTATGGGTAGAAAACAGACAACGGTTTTACATTTTGTAAATTATTGCCATAGTAAAAACAAAATATATGAGAAATAACTCCTAAGCCCATTATTACAAATTACCTATAGCTAAAATAAGGAATTTTCATGTCACATATCCAGCTGTTGGTTAGTCCCCAAATAGAAAAATACGAACAAATTATTTATTGTTTAATCCATTCCTAATTTGTCACTTGATTTTAATTTCAAATCCTAGCTGGACAACTACTGGTATGTTGTAATAATTAGCCTTAGATTTTGTTTTTAAGGCCATATGTACTTCGACCAATAAATCTTAGTTAGTACACTCGTAGGTGCAAAATTCTTATTTACACAAAATACGCTTTTATTGGCCACAGCTTTAAGACTTATAAATACAAAAGATATTATTCTGCTGGTATGGCAGAAATTGTGTCTCTAGCACAGAAACAACATTTTACTTAAAATATTTTTCACTCTTTTTCTTCAGTGTGTTGCTGCTTCAAAAGACATAATTTAATAAGGGCGCAGTTTGAGCAATGGCGAATATTATACCGAATATAAACATTCGGTTTATTATGCTGAACTGTAAAAATCATTAGTAAATACAGTTAAATTGCAAGTGTCACTTATTTTTTTCATTTATAACTTAATAATGACATGCAATTACACTCAGTGTTAAGGTCAAATTTTTATTAGAAAATAAAATGTTATTTTGTTAGTGATTATGCTATTTTAGCAACAATTATTACAGCATATTAGTAAGTGCACTGCAATTAAGTAAAAAAAAATATATATATTTTTTTTCAGAATGAATAAAAATGTTGGGTTGTGAAAAAATTCTAGTGTTAATAAAATTATATTCATTATTTAATTTATTATTATTAACAATATTGGGCGCTGTGTTCTGCAATCCAGGAGATGTATTTTTCTGTAAAAACAAAACTTTGTCACATTTAACATTTGTGTTAAGCTACTCATCTTCTTCAGGGAGAGGTTGCTTAGCTGCTGAAAGCCTTGCCTTATCTTTAGGCCGTGCAGTCACAAAGTACATGTTTTGACGTTTCACCACACAAGCTAACTTGGTAGACTCTAGACTGAGAGGATTTGTTAGAAATTTGGATTTAAAGTTAAATCCAACCATGCTGAATTATGCATGATTGAAGCTCGTTCTGTCAAAAATTAATAGATATCAATATGTTAAAGAGAGATCAAAAGAGGAAACAAATTTTTTTCACTCTAGCACACCACTGGAAATAGTTTTTTACAGGAGGAGCCACAAAATCAATAACTAAATGTATTGGCTTTTTGTAATGTTGTTATTTTTGTACTTTGAAGTTATCTGGTTAAATTTTAAGGGCCGATGTTACATGTGAACCACATCTAAAAGTCAAGTTTTTTTCTGTAATTCATTTAACATTTCTCAATTTAAGACTAACTCAATTTGAACCATGGAAAGATACACAATCGAGCAACGCGTTAAAGTTATTCAGGCATATTATGAAAATGGACGTTCAAATCATCTTCAGTGATGAGGCACATTTTCACCTCAGTGAATTCGTCCATAAGCAAAATTGCGGCATTTGGGCGAATGATAATCCAAGAGGGATTGTCGAAAAACCAATGCACCCACAAAGAGTGACTGTGTGGTACGGCTTATGGGCTGGCGGTATCATCGGTCAGGCAGTTACTGTGAATAGCGTTCGCTATCGTGAGATGATAACGAACGGATGTGGATGTGGATGTGGACGATATGTGGTTGCAATAGGACGGTGCCACTTGCCACACAGCTAACGAAACAATGGCTATTTTGCCCGACAAATTCACGTGGTGGAAATGTCAATTGGCCGCCAAGATCATGTGATTTGACACAGTTGGATTTCTTTCTTTGGGGTTATTTGAAAAAAAAAGATGTACGTCGATAAGCCAGCAACAATTTAAGAGCTAAAGGATGAGATAATTCGGCACATTAACGGCATAGAATCTCAATTATGCCTCAGCGTCATCGAAAATTTGGATGGAGGTGTGCCGCCGAGGTCGCCGCGACCATATGGCCGATATTTTGTTCCATGCATAATTCAACTATACCATAATATCATAATTTAAAGGAAATGACAATAATTTTCTAAATAATTTGTGTTTTATTCAAAATCAACATCGGCCCTTAAAATTTAACCACCCTTTATTATACCATAAAAATCAATTCAAATATTTTATGAAAAAAAGGGATTGGTTGGCAGCATCAATAAAAATTTATAAGCAAACGAAGTTTTTCGACGGAGGACAAATAAAATATGTTCCTCGTAGGTGCACAAATTTTTTAATAGTTGGACAGTCGGTCAAATAAGTTTTGTACAAAGTATCGCATCAATTACACTGACGTATTTCTATAAGAAATTTATATTATTTGCGTCAGCTTGTGTTTTTAATGTTACATTCAGGACTTAAATTTAGGTCTGATATGATATCTAAAAACTATCTAAGTGTTCTGTTGTGATTTCACTCGGAAACCAGTTTCCTTTTTAATACGATCCTAACAAATGCCTAAAAAGGATTCCGCTTTCATGAACGGTGGATGGATCACTGTGTAGTTGTTGTCAGCGTGGCTCCCATGTCGCACACACTTCAGTGGGACTATTTTGCTATTTGTCCATAAGTAATAATATCTATTCAGTGTGATCTCAAGAAAGTAAACAGCTTCGGTTGTGAAAACTAAATTTATTAAGAAACAAAAATTCAGCTGTGGTAAAATTTGTTGGCAGTAACAAACTGAATTTAATAAAACCATCAAAAATTAGCTCCCTTTTTTATTGTCACAATTAAAAAACAATTGAATTTTTCATTAGCAACAAATTTAGTTCTCACAAACTAGCTGTTTTCTATGTGTGGATAATTTGTAATGAATAAAATGTTGATTTTGCTGGTAAAAAAAAACGTTTGTTTTTAAATCCTACTCATTTCATCCGAAATTGTTTTTGTAATGTTAAGACCTTTTTTCTACTTCAGAGACATTTACATTCGTGTGAAAACACATAAAAACATTTCAGATTGTAATTTTTTAACAATTAAAATATTTTGTTTTTAAGTATTTCGAAATACAGATATCGATCGAGTGCCATTATTTGGCATCTGCTTATTATTATTATTATTTTTATTAAAGAAATGTGATAAACTGCATTATGAATTTATTTATTTCTTCATGCTGTCTTTACACCATCTCATTTCATTATTATATTTGAAAAACAAGAAATTATATTTTTATCATCTCTATTTTTTTTACAGACTACCAACACATATGTTACTTCAGAGAACATGATATTAAAAATTTGAATTAAGAAAAAGGAGAGTTAGCTGAAACATTAAAAATACTAAAGTTTATCACTAAAATATTCTCAAGTAATTTCTAAGATAAACAAAGAATAAAATACATTTTATGCACAATGGAAATGGAATTAGAAAGCTCCAAAATGTTGAAAAACAGCAATACACCCAACGTTGACATAGAATTTAAGGATCTCATCTACCGGGTTAAAGTGCCAAAGCAAAAAGGTAAGCAAGGGTTGATATTATAATTGATTTCTTTAAAATATAAATTTTCCATTGGACTACTTACAAGTACATATTTAAATAAATTTTGCAATAATATCGTCTCTTCTAATGTTACAAGAAAAATTTGTTTTTTTGGTTGTAATGGATAAAGCTACATTATTAGCGAGTGGTATAGGCTACGTCTACTTTTACAATTAAAATTATATTTTTCAATGGATTTTCTTTAAAATTTGGTAAATAAAATCACTATTTTAAAAGAATGGATCGGCCACGCCTACTTTTAAGAGGGTCAGTTGAAAGGTCTCTAATTTGTACTGGCTACACGAGACCGGGTAAAAGCAACTAATCAAAAATCAGATTTTAAATAGGTTGCTTTGAATTTTTATATATAGGATCTAATTAAACTAAGAATTCCCATTCGCCAGTAAGGGTAAAAACAGCGAGTTATTTAATAATTATAAGTAAATAATTATAATCAATTCATCGAACTATTTTAAATATAATTATTTTTTAACTTCAATCACTCTGAAGATTACCAAAGAGTTTGATGTCAATTAATTAAAAAAAAGTAGACAGTAAATACAATGCGAGTGCAATTATTGTGGCATTCAATAAACAACAATACAAATTGCGCACAAAAAATCTGCATATTGAATCATCACCATGTTCTACATATTGAAAACCGCCACTCAATATTAATTAAATAAAGATTAGCTCCCTTTGATATTGTTACGAAAATCACTCTATTGTATGACTGTGTTTTATTTAGTTCTAGAATTTGCTAGATTCATTTACCTTGTTGTTCTATACTTGATACACCTAGAAGTATGCAGAAACTTCTAGAAGTTTGTAGACGGTTCTCAGCTAAACTAAAGACTTGAAATATCCGTTACAGTTTGCTAAAGCAAACAGTATATAAAGCAGTGCTAAGATTGTTAAAGAGTTCTGTTAAGTTCAGTTCTGATTGAGATATTAGACTCTAAAAAAGGTGCGTGAAAAACAGTGTCGTTGTGACGGTTATAAATAAAGTGTGTTTCTACAACAAGTGTTGAGAAAAGACAACTAATTGTTTTTTTTTTATTTTACAACAAAGAACCCTTAATAAACTAAACGTTTTTACGATAGGGTAAAAACGTAACAATATTAATAAGATTGCATTTAATTTAATTAATTTAATCTTTTAGTAAACCCAAAATTTTACTACTCACTAATTTCATTTGCATTAGTATATTCCGAGTAATACTTTTAGTGATAAAGCTCTAAAGTAGCAAAGACAAGTCGCCATGCTACATACAAAAGTTTCAAGCTGGGATCGGTTGTTATACATTAAGAGCTAGTTTGGAGATTGGATCTGTACAGTTTCTTTTCTTCCATTTATTCTGAAAATAACAGAATTAATGTTGTTTCTGGATCCTTATAAAAAGCTAAGTGAAAGAAGAGGTATCCGTCTGGCTGTGTGTCGATGTAGTCCCTAGACAACGTACACAAACAAGAAAATAGAGTGCAGATATATTATGCATTTTCTATCCGTCTTTTTTGCACTAACCAGAAATTCTTATTTTGTTTTGCTTCAATAATACAAAAATTACAACATTACAAAAAGTCCATATATTTTGTTATTGCTTTTGAGGCTCCCCCTGTCAAAGACTAAAATTTAACCACCCTTTAGTACTCGTACATCTATTTTTTTCATGGAAATAAATTACAAAGTGTATGTGTGAGGAACACATTGTTTCTCACCATAAAATATAATTTTATTGCATTAAATCTTTACTGTGTAAAATCAACTTTAAATTTTCATTAGAAATAAATTTTTTTATTGGAATTTTTATTTTTGTATAAATTATAGTTCCAGATTGCTGACAATAGCACTCAATTAATGAGTAATAAACTTGAAGTGTGAGCATTATTTACATTTATTGTGTACTTAATATTTATCGCTCGCATAAACAAAGTATTAAAAGGCTATTGATTTCTAATTTATAATTCTATTGTAGTACAAAAGTAAAAAAAAAGATACATTCAAATTTACATAAGCAGATTGTATGTCAGTAGGCCACTGGTAAAAAAAAACAATCAAAACAAACTCAAGTTAATAAAATAATGGGTGTCCCAGTAAGAGTACAATTTTTCATTTCATGCTTCAATAAATCGATTGCTGCATGCAGTGTGTGGCAAATCGCCCCGTTTTGCTGAAAACAAATGTCGTCCAATTCAGTTACTTTCAAAAAAATTAGGATTGACAAAAATCAGCATTTGTATGAGGATTTTCTGAGCCCAAATTTCGATAATTTTGTGTATTCCTGAAGATATTCAGATGGTAATGCGCCTCATCGGAGAAGATGACTTTTTTTAAAAAATTGGTATTGACTTCACTTTCCTACATTATCCATTAAACTAATTTCCGGCACGCATATCCATACTTAATCTGAACATGTCTTCTTTACAATCCAATAAAAAAAATCACAACAAAATGTGTTATTATCGTGATACCCAATACAAATGAATAGAATTATATTTAAGTTATTAATAAAAAAAAAAAAAAAAAACTATACTAAAAATTACACATTTTGTGTTCGAATTAAAAATGAAAGAGGCCCAGGAAAAAGGATTGCAAAATCCCTTACAAAACCATAAATTAATAATACGAACATGAATTGCCATTTTGAAAAGCAGCAAAAGTCCACTTTAAAATGAGTCAGCGATAATTTTAGTAAGTTTAACTTGTAAAAAATAAACTCATTTACAAATTCTATTGAATCCCGAATTACACAAAGGTCATAAACTGAAGGGCCGCCAAATGTAATAGATTATAATATTAAAACATTATTTAGTTGTCTGGACTTTGTCAGCATCGTTCGTGTTGTCAATTTAAACAAATGATGACATTTAATTTTCATAGAATTGTTTTTAAATATTTTTTTTAACTTGTTTTTATAAAAAAAGTAATTACAAAAGAAATGACAAGTAAAATTACAAACTAATTAAAAATGTATTTCACATACTCTTATTAATTCAAATGTAAGACAAAGTACATAATTAAAAATAATTCAATATAATTAATTGTTATTCATTAGTCAGACATTGAACGCATTAAGTTTATTCAACTTGTTTTAAAATAATAAAATTAATTTGTTTGAATGAAGGAAAAAATTTGGTGAAATAATTATTTATTATAATTGGTTAAATCTAACCTAAATATTAACTAATTTTATTGGGTTCTGGCAAACACAAGAATATTTTGCTGTAAAACTAATTAATTAAATGAAGAATCATTAAATCAAAATAAAAAGTCTCAAACGCATACGCAAAAAGTGGAAGTAAAAACTATTTTTTTTTTGCTTTTCTTTTAGAATTTTACGTAAAAATTAAAACGAGTTTTGTTACTGTGCTCGTCAGTTTATTTTTATACTCGAGAGCACGAGCTTTAACATAGAGCTCACAAGAATTATAATAAAATCCACTATTAATACCATTAATAATTAACAACGTTACTATAAAAAAAGTAAAAATTCTAAATATCTAGGATTCATCCTAGAACTAAAGCTAAAAGACCACATTAAGTACATAAGTAAGAAAATTGGAAAAAAAAGTTGGTTTCTTCAAGATACAGGTCTGTTCACACACATCACATGATTTTAAATCACATGTGGTTTTGAAATCACACGTGTGATTTTGCGCTGTTCTGTAAATCACACTGCTTTTGTACTTTTCTGTGCGATTTTATCTATTTCAAAGCACAAAAAAACAGCTGATTCTTTTGTTTTGTTCATAAAAGAAAGCACAAGAGCAAATACAAAATTATACAGCAAAAAAGGCGTCTTTATTTTTTTTAATTTTTAAGTGTTTTTCTTTTATAAAACAACTAATTGTTCTTCAAAATTAACAAAGAACACATTAAATAATTTATTTAAGTAATTTATTTCAACGTTCGTTCTAAAGAGTGATTTTTTTGCTATTATCTTTTTGGCAACACTAGTTTTGACAGCTCACGCACGTTTTGTATCTTGTGTCACTGTCAAACATCTTCAGTTTGGTCTATAATTCAATCATGAATCGTCTTACAAACGAACAACGCTTGCAAATTATTGAATTTTATTACCAAAATGCGTGCTCTGTTAAGAAAGTTCATCACGCGCTTCTTCCATTTTATGGTCAGTTTAATCGACCTACTGAGGCTTCTATTCGGGCTATTGTAACAAAATTTCGCACCAAATTTACATTGTTGGATATTAAACCACCAACACGCTTACGTAGAGTGCGAACTGAAGAAAATATCGCAGCCGTATCGGCCAGTGTTGGTGATGACCGTGAATTATCGATTCGGCGCCGTTCGCAGCATTTGGGCCTCTGTTACTCCACTACGTGGAAAATTTTGCGGAAGGATTTGGGTGTGAAGCCTTATAAGATACAACTGGTGCAAGAATTGAAGCCAAACGACCTACCACAACGCCAAATTTTTGGTGAATGGGCTCTTGAAAAGTTAGATGAAGATCCACTTTTTTTATCGAAGAATTGTGTTCAGCGACGAGGCTCATTTCTGGTTGAATGGATACGTGAACAAGCAAAACTGCCGTATTTGGAGTGAAGAGCAGCCAGAAGCATTGCAAGAGCTACCAATGCATCCACAAAAAACAACCGTTTGGTGCGGATTATGGGCTGGCGGCATCATTGGGCCGTATTTCTTCAAAGATGATGCGAATCACAACGTTACTGTGAATGGTGAGCGCTACCGTGCGATGATAACAAACTTTTTTTTGCCCAAAATGGAAGAGCTTGACTTGCATGACATGTGGTTTCAACAAGACGGTGCCACATGCCACACAGCACGCGAAACAATGGACCAATTGAGAGGCGAGTTCGGTGAACAGTTTATTTCACGCTTGGGACCAGTCAATTGGCCGCCCAGATCGTGCGATTTAACGCCTCTAGACTATTTTTTGTGGGGCTATGTTAAGGCTAATATCTATAGGGACAAGCCCGCTTCGATTGACGCACTGGAAGCCAACATTGCCAACATTATTCGTGAGATACCGGTCGAAATGTTGGAAAGAGTATGCCAAAATTGGACTAAGCGGATGGACCATTTGAGGCGCAGCCACGGCCAACATTTGCATGAAATAATCTTCAAAAATTAAATTATATCGACCCAACTATCGATCCAAATAAATATTTCATGCATTTTTCTGAATTTTATGTGTTTTTTTTTTTTTTAATTTCCGATAGTGCTTATAAAATCACCTTTTATAACAGCCGCGAATATAACCAAATGATTTGAAAACGTAAGTGCCTTAGCTGAACGTTTTGAAATCACAAAATTATGTGCACAGAACACCTTTTTTGTGCTTTCAAATCACATTGACAAAATGTGATTTTCAGAACATGCCTGATAATAAGGAAAAAGTATCGGTAACGATAGCGAGAATAATATGTAATACGATTATAAAACCCCATTTTGAATTTGAATCACCCATACTTTATCCGTGCTGCTCTGATCAACAAATTAATAGATTACAGAAGCTGTACAACAAGGCGATGCGGGCAATACTAAAATGCAATAGATACACATCTATAAGAATCACTGATATGACTTAATATTCACCAGAGACTGGAGTTAAATAAATACAATGATTTTTTTCATAGAATGAAGTTGGGAGATGCGCCTGAGTTTTTGACTGAGCAACTGAAGTATGAACGTGAAACGCAATCATATTCTTTGAAAAATGCCATGAATTTTAGTTACCACTAGGGGGCAGAGGATGACAAACTACATAAAGACTGAAATAAATTTTTATCAATTTAGAAAAAATGGATTTCATATTAATATAATATGAAATCAAATTTTTATCAGACGCGGATCCAAGCTTAGCTTTGTCTTTTAGCTATGTTTACCCGGTTTCGCTGAAAAATACAATTATTCATTAAAAATCTCACAGTCGCAAATAGAGTTTTAATCGCAAAATAGTTGAAAAGAGGGTGTAGCTGGTACAAAAGTATATAGCATTCTTTCTTCGACTAAAAAGATTGTTTGGACCAAATTTCAGAGAAACCTCTTGGAAAACAAAAGTTTTTAAAGCGAAACGAATAAACAGAAAATAAATTTCATTTAATTACTATTATTTATTAAATTGACACCTTTTTAACTTTTTGATAATAGAAATTCCGTTTTTCGTTCTTATCGAAGCCGAAAGTATTTTTTACGTTAATATTTTACATATACATAATATATGTATGTAACCAACAAATAATCTTTCAATATTTTAATTTTTTTATAGAGAAAAAAACCGTACTTAAAGGAATATCGGGTAAATTTTCATCAGGTCAATTAACGGCAATAATGGGACCTTCTGGAGCTGGTAAATCAAGTCTAATGAATATATTAACAGGCTTAACGTAAGAACAACAAACATAAAATAACAACATTTATGTTCAAACAATATACACATTTCTTGATTTTTTTTTTAAATCTACAGAAAAACCGGAGTTAGTGGCACAATAGATTTTGGAAATGCTCCTAAAGCCAGAAAATTGTGCTGTTATATAATGCAAGATGATCATTTTTATGCCTGGTTTACCGTCGAAGAAACTATGATGTTGGCCACAAGTTTAAAAATATCCGATAACTGTATGAGCCTTAAAGAGAAGAAATTATTGGTGAGTAGTTGCGTAAACCAAACTTAAAAAACTTAATATTCTACCTTTTTTACATACGTTTTACATTATTTAAATTTATCTATATATTTGATGATATATTTATTTAGCTATTTACACATTGCAAGTTTTCTTGCATCACAAACATTTTTTAAGTAATCCTAAAATTTTTTAACTTTTTTTAGATCGAACAAATTTTGAATACTCTGAAGTTATCTTCGACCAAGCACACGCGATGCAATCGTTTATCAGGCGGTCAAAAGAAACGTTTATCAATAGCTTTAGAGTTGATAGATAATCCTGCCATATTGTTCTTAGATGAACCCACCACGTAAGTACAGAACCACATATGTTAACTTACTAAAAAGTATATTACACGTTATTATAGTGTTTTCAGACTGAGTGGATTTAATATAAAGGCGGTTTTAACGTTAAACCCAACTGATAAAAACTGTATTTAACATACAAAATTAATTTATTAAGCCCACTTTTTGACTTCGAATTTTAATGTTATTTATTTTTAAGTGGCATTTAAATAGGAATACCAGTTTTCTACTTCAAAGTTAAATAATACTTAAATACAACATCGTCCATTTAAAATATATTTAAATTGCCATATGATTTTGGTGGCTTTTTGTTGTTGCAGACAACCAATATTTTTTACCATTGATACAATTTTTTATTTTCTTTTGTCCAAATAATATTCGCAAATCTCACATTCATACATATTTGAGAGTTTTAGTCAATAGGTCGAAATGAAATAAGTATTCGAATGTTTGGGCAGGAACTTAACAAAACTAAAGATATCATGGAAAATGATACATTTTGCACACCAACATAAATTAGAATTAAGCACGAATAAAGATTAAATTTTATAATGATCATACGCAAAAATTTTAATTCTTTTTCTTTCTTTGTTTTTTATAGTGGTCTCGACAGTTCTACCTCATATGACACGATCAAATTGTTGCAATTGTTGGCTAATGATGGTCGAATTATTGTTTGTACAATACACCAACCCTCCACTAATATCTATAATCTCTTTGATCAAATTTATGTCATGAGTGGTGGTCATTGTATGTATAAGGGTAGTCCTGGCAAAACGGTGGACTATTTGAAATCAGTGGGCCTTGAATGTCCAGCTTATCACAATCCAGCGGATTATTGTAAGTATAAAAATCTGAGATTTTGAAAAAATTTTCTACAATTCATACAGTTGGATGGTTTACCAGGCCGTTTAAATATACAGGGCTGTCATAGAATACAATGTTGGCAGTATTGGACTTGAAACCGACAAAAAAATTACTTTGGTGTCATGAAATCCCATGTTCATTTTCGAACTAGAATTAATGTCCGTTTTAGGTGTCACAGAAACCAATGTTATCGATTTTGCTATTGGATTGAAACCAATTAGTTGACAGTTGCTGCTGTTAGATATTTAGTAAAAATTTAAGTAAATTAATAGTAATTCTACAAAAATAAATTTTTACTTAATATTTCAATATTAGATAAAGAAAATAATTATAAACGTCGTTATTTATTAGAAATGTTAGAAATAATAAATGTATCAAATGATAGTAGAATTAATTTTAAAATGGATACAGATAATATAGCACAAAATTATAGATATTTTGTAAGAAGGAGATAGAATATAATGTATATTGTTTTTGTTAAATTGTGTTTTGTATAAGATTGTTATTAATGTTGTTATTGTTTTTGTATATGTTTTTTGAAAATTTCAAAAAGTTTTTAATATAATTTTTATTTACATTTCAAAAAAATTTTTCATTTCATTATAAAATTATTTTTCTTGAGAAAGACATACGAAGGCGTGTCGAAATATTGGAATTTAATTTAGTAATAAATACAAATAGATTTATAAAAAGACCTTAAAAGCCTAAAGAATATTTATTTATTTAATTTTTACTTATAATTTTTTTTTTCTAAAAAAAAATAGCACTTAATTATGCATTTTATAGAAAAGTATCCTGACTTGATAAGCCAAATGTATGATCTCTTTGACAGCAGTTAGCTGACTCAATAAAAAGCGTAGGTTCACGGTAAAAAGATGTAAGCGGAAACATTCTTTATTTATCCGGTAATTTATGAATATTCTTTTCATTTTCTGTGAGCGTTCTTCTAATAATAAAAATCCTACAACGGCAAAAGGCATTTTATTTCACTAATTATGTATTAAAAATTTTTAATAAAAAAACACCTTTTTATTTCTATTTAAACGAAAACACAACGATTTATCAAAATTGTTATCAAGCATTTACATAAACAATTTCATACAAATAAACTAATGTATAGAACAACTGATTCGAACATCGGTCTAAAAATAACAAAAACGACTTGATTTCATGACACCAATTAAAATCAATTTTGGTTTGCAAAACCGAAAATTAGCAAAACCGACTTGGATTCTATGACAGCCCTGTATCTTTAATTAGTATAGAAGTTAACAGAAATAAAATTTTATGTTATTCTTAAAAACCAATAATTAAACTAGTTTCTTCATAGAAGACAAATAGGAAAAAACCTTTTTACTGCACTCAAATTGCATTGTGTCAATTAATTAATCACAAAAATAATATTAATTCCCAATTGTCTCAGCAACAGCTTATTGTCTTAATATGAGACTTACTGTATTAATTAAAAATTATTCAATTAATGAAACTCATTAAATGCTTTTTAATTGTTGGTAATTAAGTACTGGAATGTGTGAATGGCGATTATGGTGACTACAATGGCGCTTTAGCTGAGGCGGCCCAAAAACCTGAATGGCATCATGATAACTACTATCCAGAATCGTCCCAATTAAGTGATGTGCAAATTTTGAAAATGTCTAAAACACGCAAGCAATCTCTTATCCAAGCCGGTCTTTCACTTTCCTATGGTGAGAACAAGCATATATTTCCTCCGCCAGAATGGATGCGCCTATGGTTACTGATAGGTCGTTGTCATGTGCAAATATTTCGAGATTGGGTAAGTAATGTATTATTTGAAATACATAAAAAAGTAAAAAAGAAAATTCCACTTTTACATATTTAAGATTTCTGTTTGCATATCTACATATTCATTTTACAATAATAAAATTTATTTCTTTAATGTAGACTCTGACCCACTTAAAACTTTTGACTCACATATTGTGTGCTATTTTAATTGGTCTATTGTTTGGGGACTCTGGTTCAAATGCTAATAAACAATTTTCTAATTTTGGTTCCTTTTTGGTGCACTCTTTATATTTATGGTACACAACTATAATGCCTGGTATTTTGAGATGTAAGTTTAATTATAAAAATATCTTATTGTTATACGAAAATGACTTTATTGAATGACTGTGTTTTATTATTCATAAGAAATTGTATGTGTAAATGTAGCAATTCAGTGTTTATGTTAATTCGTAGAATTTTATAATGTAATGTTTGTGTGCGAGCTATGTGTTATTTATATCTAGAATTTGCTATATTAAGCATTTTCATTTACCTTGTTGTTCTATACTTGATACACCTAGAAGTATGCAGTAGCTTCTAGAAGCTTGTAGACGGTTCTCGGCTAATCTAAAGATTTGAAATATCCGTTACAGTTTGCTAAAGCAAACAGTATATAAAGCAGTTCTGAGATTGTTAAAGCAGTTCAGTTCCTAATAAAGAACCCTAATAAACTAAACGTTTTTATAATAGGATAAATAATTCCATTTGTACAACACAGCGTTCATACTCGTCTGTATGTTATAATAGTGCAAATATTTATTCTGCGCTAAAAATTAATCGATTGATCAAGTTATATTGCAATTTCTTATCGACTTTTAATTGCAATACATATTTATAGTTTTGAAAAGCTGAAAAAAAAATTTTTCATATATTTTTTTTTAAATAATAATATTAATTGGTGCTTAATTCCAATTATATTAGATTTTGTGAAATGCATTATTTTCCGTAATATTCTCATTAAAAAAGTATTTATTGTTTATTCAGTATAATTAGTAGCGCTGATTTAAAATATACACTTCGTTTTTATGCCCTTCACTGTAAGTAAGAAGTTTGTGTTTCTGTTTGTAATTTCTACACCCCACATGTGCCAACCTATAAATATTCTTATAAATAGCAGAATCGATGTAACGATGTTGGTCTGTGTGTGTAGTTGTTGAAATCAACTTTCTGAAGTACCCAGACAACGTGCAGAACAGTTTCGCATACGAATCCCAGAACGGATTTTTTCATTAACGACGTGTCGTTAATTTGAAAATCTTTTTAGGACTAACAAAAAATAGGTAAAATCAAAAAAAAAATTGTTATAATCAATATACGAGTAATATTGAAGAATAATTAAAAAGCGAAGAAAAATATAAGTTGGGTAATGCCGAACATATAATAAAAATATTTGCCAAATCGGTCTCGAAGTTCTGCGATTTGAGAACATTTTTAAAAGTGGGTATGGCAAAATTTTCTCTTTATTAAAATATAAGTTGGGTAATGCCGAACATAGATATTATAAAAAAATTTGCCAAATCGGTCTAGAAAATCTCCGATTGCAGAAAAGTTAAAAAAGTGGGCGTGGTAATGGATATTATTTATTTTAATTTTTATTAAAATATAAAATTTTTGTATATGTGATCTTCTTACTCTAAAAAATCGTACAATGCAAGGTCGGGTAAAAATAGGTAGTAGATAAGTAAGTCAAATACCGACTGCAGCGGCACCTATCGGACGGATTTTTGAAGCTAAACCTTCGAAGGCGTAACCCAAAGGCATACACAGAAATGCAATTAAATCGGTCCAGCCGTTTAGGATTAGTATAATGTCAAACACACGTACAGTAGAATTTTTTATATTAAGATTTTGATAAATATTTGAGAAAAATATGCAAAATTAAAAATATGATTATTTGTCTAACAAGCGAAGTGATGTAAGACAAGGTACAGCTGAATTTAACTTGTTATAATTTACTTCAAAGTAAATTTGCTAAAATTTATTTATATCTATATATATAAATAAAATTTATTTTCTATTTGTTTGTTTGGTCGCTATGTAAATTTTTATTTTCCAACAGATTTGTCTGAAATTTGGTACAGCAATGAAAGCCACCATATATGTACTTTTAGATCCACCACGCCTTTTTTAGATCCACTTTTCAATGATTTTCACTCGCCACTGTTGAAAAGATGTATACCCATAATACTTTAAAACAATTTATTTACCATTTTGGCTGGTGCCTCTGATAATAATACCGGCAGAAACAAGAGCAAGTCTCTTGCTCAACTCTTGTGTTGAGGGGAAGAGAATTTTTACTTTTTAGCAAGTTAGATTTTAAGTTTGAAAGGACTTTTACTACTTTCAAAAACAACGTAGAAGTTGTGACGGAAAAAAATTTTTATTATGCAATATAGAAATTTTTAATTTTCCAAAAATTGTTTAAAATAAAGCAATGTAAAAATCTACAATTTTTCCTATAAACATATAATCCAATGGGTTTCAAACAAAGCGAGATGTATGTTTCTAACAAAAAGTGCCCATAGACGACATGTTCAAATACAGACTCTGTTATTTTATAACAACTGATCTACTCAAAAATACCTATAAAAATTTTGTGAAATTGATTTGCTTATTATTTTATGAAGAATATGTGTTTTAATAAAATGTATTCAAAAAATAATTTTATCTATTTTCTTTATTTTTCAATACAAAATAATTTTATTAAAATATATGTAAAATATTATGGAAAAATATTAAGTAGTTTTTTACTTATTGTACGTTAAAACTATTTATTTATTTCTCTTGAAATAATGAATGTTTTTGAATCATAATTAATTGCAAACTCGTTAATTTTGTGAGCAGGCGTAAAGTTTTTGATCTAAAAATGCCAAAAGGAAAGGAATTAAATATTAAAAAAAAAAATTATATTGCATCTCCATAATCAAGGCACATCAATAAAATATATTTTTGATATATTTGATCGATGTCGGCAAACAATTGAAAACGTGATAAAACGAGCCAAAGAGCGCGGTAGTATCGAAAATATTAGATAATCAAAAGCTTAGGGCGACGCTACGAACAAATGTAAGTGACGAAACGATTCGTAGAGTTCTAAGAGATAATGATATTAACGGTCGCGTAGCAAGAAAAAAGTCTTTTATTTCTGAAATCATTAGACAAAAACATCTTTCCTTTGCTGAGCTCCATAAAACTAAGACTTTTGAGTTTTGGAAGACTGTAATATTCAGTGACGAGAGCAAATTTAATATTTTTGGCTCGGACAGACGACGTATGGTTTCGGGCAGGCCAAAAGAATCTCTAAATATAAAAAATATAAAACCAACTGTAAAACATGGTGGTTGGGATTCGGAAAGTGGGTGTTTATAGACGGCACTATGGATAAGCTTCTAAAATTATCCATTTTAAAAGAAAATCTTCATGCTAGTGCTAAAAACATGGGGTTATCTAGGAATGCCTACTACTTTCAACATGATAATGATCCTAAACATACAGCTTTAGACGTTAAACTATGGCTTTTATATAACACCAAACATCTGCCAACACCACCACAAAGTCCCGATATAAATTACATCGAAAACCTTTGGGCTTATTCGGATGAAAAAGTTCGGGAACATAACATTTCATCTGAAAAAACGTTGAAAAAAATATTGGAAGAAGAATGGTACAAGATATCTGCTGAAAAATGTATTAATTTAGTGGAATCAAAGCCTACACGCCTGGAATCAATTATAGCTAACAATGGATACCATACAAAATATTAAAAATAAAATTTTTTTCTTAGACCAACCAAAGAGTGAATAAAAATTTAAAAGCAAAATACTTTTGTGACCTAAAAATTTATCAACTATTTTATATTATTTTAAAGATCTCATGAACTACAAATGATTTTTAAACTTTTACAATAATGAATTAAAGCTTAATTAAGGAATAAATCACACAATAATTTTTGATTTAAAAACATATTTTTATGCAGCATTTTTTTATATTTTACTTTTTTTACAAAAGCAATATATTTCTGTAACTGTAGTTACTTGTGTGAAAGAAGAACAAACATTTCATTAAGCAATGGTCTCACCATAAATAAATTTAAGATGCACATCTTCGTAAGAAAAACAGTCTATGGTTAAGAGTACAAACTCTATAAAAAAGCATTGTATTTATAGGTAAATTTTACGTAAATTAGTATAAAGAATACAAAATGAAATTATTATAAAAATTAAATCTTGCTTTTTTATTGATTTTAATTTTATCTTAAATATTTTTTTGAAATAATAAAATATCTGCAATTTTAATATTGTAAGTCAGTACAGACTAGGGATGCCAAGCGAGATTGATTCGGATTTTGTAAATGCCGAAATCCCGGGATTTTCGGGATTCAGTATTTCCCCTTGTTATCTCTAGTACACACTATTGTGGAACAAGTGGAATATCACACACATACACAAAGATTTATATAAACAATATACATAAAGACATAACGAATAATAAAATTTCTCAATATTTTTAGTTCCTCAAGAGGTTGATATTATTAAGAAGGAATCATTTAATAACTGGTATAAAATCAAAACTTTTTATCTGGCTTCTCTAATTACTTCAACACCGGTCCATGTAAGTTTCTGTTTTTTTTAAGATATCTTAATATTATTACCATTATATTTTGTTTTATATTACAGATAATATTTTCTACAATTTATATAACAATAACGTACATACTAACGGATCAGCCTTTGGAGTTTGAACGTTATGTGAAAATGATTTTAACCGGCATGATGATAACAATATGTGCTGACGGTCTGGGTATATTTTTGGGTTCAATATTAAATCCAGTGGTAAGTATTTTATAGGAAACTGTTATACGAGTAAAACAATTATATATTAATGAACAATCCGGCAATTATGCCCAACTACATAAGGGAAAAAATAAGCATGATTAAGGCATTATACAGTTTACGTACATTTTATTAATCTTTACACATCCGTGTTAAAGTATTTTTTTAATGTTCTTATAATTACTATAAATCAGGTTTGCAATATCTATAAATAATTAAAAAAAATTCATTTTCTGTTTATTTGCTTGTAAGCTTTAAAAATTTCTGAATTTCTCTGAAATTTCCTACAATTAATTTTTATACTGCAAGGAATTTTGTCCCGGACAAGCCTACTTCTGAAATATTTATGAATTAAAATTTTATTTTAAAATGGATTTCTCTGAAATTTTGTACATATAACCTCTATACTCCAGGGAAAGTTGCACCCTAATTTTTAACCCCAAGTTTTGGAAAATTGCTTGAAGTGAGTTTTTTAATTATTAAAATTTTATTTTCGAACGGATTTCTCTAATATTTGTATAAATGTAAAAACTAAAAACCGGGGCTTTTTGTTAATAAGCATTCGATTTATTTATATGGTAAATTTCACAGGTGAATATTTTTCCATTGTTGTATTGGAAATTGTCAAAGTTTATTTCTTTCTGTTCTACTCATGGCTCATTTATATAATTCGGGGATGATTCTATTACTAGATGCATATAAATCTCAAGTTTAAAAATATAAAAATATTAAAAAATATATATTCCTGGGGTTACCTTATAAAGAATGTTTCAGTAAGAGTGCACTTTTTAATTTCATTCTGCAATAAATCGATTGTTTCATGCGCTGTGTTGAGCAGCGTTGCGATTTTAGCCTTTTTAAGGCTAGATTTGACCTTTTGTTCCCCACATTTAGCCTCGAAATTTATGATTTAGCCTTTAGTTTTTTTCTTAGGATTTTTTTGTTTTTCAAAATAACCTTAAATAGCCTTTTTTTGGAAAAATGAAAACAAATTATATATAAAAAAAACTGAGACTAAAACCAAATTAGCTAAAGTAATATTTTTGATAAAACTTTGATAAGAAAAATGATAAATTGATTACTTAAAATAAATAAATTATTACTTAAAGGAATTTTAAATATTATTTTTTAACATTGAAATTGAAAAATAATTGAATTCGCTTAAAAGTACTTAAAACCATGTGGAAAACGACATTCTATAGTTTTTGATAATGCTTGTTTTTTTTAGTTTTTTATAAAAATTATAATTAAAATTCTTAATAAAATATTAATCTTTATTTGTGCTTAATTCCAGAAATTGTGTTGGTTTTTAAATTTGTTCTTTTACCTGTGATATTCTCATAAGTTATTTATTCAGTACAATAAGTACTGAAGGGGATAGCATATCTATATGGACCATTTCATCAGACAACATGAAAAACAAAACCAAAAAACTATAAAAAATAATAAGTGCTCATTGCAGACAAATAAAAGAGATTAATATTTTGTTAAACTTTTAAATTCCCAATTACAGATTGAACGAACTGCCGACGTTAATTTTATTCCATACCTAATGAAACAAGTTTTCTTTACAAAAGAAAATTATAACTCACAAGAAATATGTGCACTCTTACTGAGACATCTTTTCCATGAATATAACTTGAGAAAAATGATGCAAATGCAAGTTTAAACCCCTCCATGTCATTATTTATGATACTCTAAGATTTCGAAATGTTTATTTTATGTATTATTTGTGATAACTTATTCATTACATGTTTATTGTTCCCAAGATTGTAAATTAATTTGATTTTCAAGCAAAGAAAATATTGTGCTTAATAAATTATTTAATATTTCTAATTTTATTTTTATTTTAATTTTAGAATGGTACATTTGTGGGCGCAATTGTTACTTGTTTTATGTTAATATATTCTGGATTCTTAATTCTTTTAACTCATATGTCGGATTTTATGAGAATAATTTCTTATACTTCGCCTATACGTTACAGCTTGGAAAATATGATACTTTCAATGTATTCAAACAATCGAGCTGATACAATATGTCCAGATAATGTGTTATATTGTCACTTTAAGTAAGTATTTAAAAAATGATAATAAAATATATAATAATAATAAAAATTATGCCTTAATTCAGAGAGAAATATTAACATTTTATTAGCACATTTTGCAAAAAATAAATAAAAATTATTTTCAGAATGAAATTTGTGTGTGTGCTTTTAAACGGGACATAAATTGAATATTAAAAAATATTTGTTTAAGCGATTGCATTACATAGAAGATGCAACACTTATTTGGAAACTGACAGCCAGCACTACCAAAGATATATTTTTTTAAGTTTCTTATTTCAGAAAAAAAAATTTATACAAATGTTCAACATTTTAAAAGAGCACACAAAATTTGTAATTCGAATTCTTTTAATTTAAAAATAAAAAACAACATATATTTGTTTTTAACCAAAAAATTAGTTTACAAGAAACTAAACAAAAAATCTATTTACCATCTCAAAAAGCTTGCAAAAAGGAAAAGATTGACAAATGGGCGCTTATAGTTTGTCCTTGATTTGTCAAATTGTGTACATTTATTTATATGATGGGAGCAAGGCATATTAATTTTCAAGGTAATTGCGAAAATATAAGAACAAATTATTTAGCTCTGCGATGTCAGAATTCATTGCATGTCGTTGTAGAATTTTGTGCCTGTAGTAGTGATAATAAAAATTAACATGCAAAAATATTAAAATATATTCATTCGCCTTAAACAAAATTTTTAAATAAATTTTATTTATTATAGGCATAGTCTTACGGCTCTAATTGAAGGCCGTTTAGGACGCCACGTAAACCTATTATAGGCATATATGTATATTACATAAATAAATAATAACAATTACCTTAAGAATTTTTAATATTCTCATGTCGAATTTAAGAATTGTTATATGGTTTGTTGGGTAAAGAAAAAAATTTGACAGTTCCCAGTACAACAAACGAAAAAAAATATCCAGCTGTAGAATTGCTTTTACCTTGTAAAAGCCTTGGGTATATCTGTCTTTTTCTACAAGTCGAGAAAATTTATAAACAGAAATGCTTCATGGTTTCACTTTATATGAATTCGCCGTAGCAACAAGTATTGCAAATTAACCAAAAAAGGCGTTCGCGCAATTGATGAGAAATATTTACAATTGTGAAACATTTCAAATCTCAAATGTTTGTACAAAATTGTGAACATTGCTGCTGAAAATTTTCCATACAAATATTATATTCTCTGAAAAACACTATCCGCTAACTGCATTCTATTTATAAATTTTTTTTTATGTATTTCTAGAAATGCTGCTACTGTTCTTAAAAGCTTTGGTATGGAAAATGGCAATTATGGTATGAATTTAAGCATACTAGTAGTACAATTAGTGATTTATAAATCATGTGCCTACTTTGCACTTAAGTTTAAAATTAAGAGTCAATAACAGTTTTCAAATTGAACTACGCGTTAAATGAGTTAAAACCATAATTATCTCCGCCTCCTTCGCCCACTCCGCTGCTTGGAATTTGAATGTTACAAATTAGTATTAATTAATTATAATTGTATTTAAAAATAAATCAATTCATTGTCATTAAGCGCAACATTGTAAACCATATAATATAAAATAGAAAATGTGCTTTACAAAGTGCCTTAACTTAAGTTTAATAAATATTAAAATTATATTTAGAAAATAAGGTTAAGAAAAAGTGTTAAACAAATAAGCATACATATATTTTGTTTAGTAATCAGCAAAAATCTTCCAAAAAAATAATAAATAATTTAGCATGCAAACTATTGCATCTTAATTTTCAAATTACAAATAGCTGTTAATTCACACGGTGTTTTTTTTCTTTTTCTCAAAAAAGATAAATAAATTATATACAACATAATATACATACATATAACTATATAATAGTTATTATAATAAAAAAAAAAAAAACTTTGTCAAATTTATGAAGTATATTTTTAGTTCATATTTTACAATTTGTTGTTACATGCACGCATATACAATTGTAATTATTTTTAATTAAAATTAAGAAAATGGTGTGATAATGTTTTAAGTTGTACATTGTATTTACACTACGCAGGTTTTATTACAGTTATTCCGCTCTTCGTGAGTTATAAATCTATCTCTCTCTCTTATATATTTCTAACCCTTTCCTATTAACTATGAAGGTCAGGGATCAAATCTTCCTATTGGTTATTTAGTGAAATCATTCGTAAAATTTCGTTTAAAGTTGCTCGATAACGAATGCCACGATTTGATTTCAGATTTTCAGCTAGAAAACTTGTGTAATATGAATACTTTTAACAAATGTATAATATTTTTATTAGCTTTTGTTGTACTTATGTAGTAACAAATTAAACGAATTTTATATATGTAACATATATGTATGTATTTAATAATAAAGAAACTGATAAGTCTATATATATATAAATCAAATGTCATTTGTTTGTAATTACATCACATTAGAACGGCTTGGCCTATTTGGCTAATTTTTCTCTTATCAGCCCAATTATAAATAAAAATTCCCCGGGATTTTTTTCACTTTTCCCTTTCCTCTTATTATAAACAAAATTTCTCCCTTTTTTTAATATAGCAAATTATCTGATTTAGGGAAATTTCTCCCAAAAACCAAAATTCTTCCAGGGAAAAAATCATTGGGAATATTCATAATTGTTCCCCAACCACCTGGAAAGTGTATTTACACCAAATGTAACTGATTCCCGTGTAGCACCTACTTTCATCAATGATAAAGTTCAACTCCCTCTTAAATTCCGTTTTGCTGAAGTCCTAGTTGCTATCGTTAATAGCAAGAAAAGCTCCAGGTAGTGATGGAATCACAGGAGCCGTAATTACTAATCTGCCAAGCTCTGCCCTGCGATTGATTCTCTTTATTTTCAGCTCTATGTTGCGGTTGGGTGCCTTTCCGAAGTCATGGAAACACTCCGAAATTGTGATGATTCCTAAGCCAGGTAAAGATGTTATGCAAGTAGCTTCATATCGCCCAATAAGCTTGTTGCCGATACTTTCCAAATTTTTTGCAAAATTGTTTCTCGAGAAACTAAGGCACTACGTCGATGCAAATTCTGTTATCCCAAACCATCAATTTGGATTCAGACAAATGCACAGCACTGTGGAACAAGTGTATAGAGTCTTGTCCGAACAGCTTTTGAGAATAAGTGTTCAACACTTTTTATTAATATATATCAAGCATTCGATAAAGTCTGGCATGACGGTCTGTGCACAAAATTGTAAACCTCCTACCTGAAAACTTCCATAAGTTGTTAAAGAACTACATAACAGACAGATCTTCCACATTAGATCGAAATCGGCCTTATCTTCCACCAGGCATATACATGCTGGTGTTGCATAGGGAAGTATTCTTGGTCCTTTCCTGTACATTTTATTTGCTGCGGATATGCCTACGAGTCAATTGACCCATACATCAACTTTTGCAGACGATACTGCTTTTCTAAGCATTCATAAAAATTCAGTAGTAGCAAGTGAACAACTTCAATTACATATAAACCGGTTGGAGAAATGGCTTTCAAAGTGGAAGATAAAAGCAAATGCTTCAAAGTGTGTTCATATCACGTTTACCTTGAGAAGAGACAGTTGTCCCCCCATCACGATATATGGTGTTATAATACCAGAAGACAACCACGTGAAATATCTTGGTATTTATCTTGATAGGCGTCTTACGTGGACTAGTCACATAGTAGCTAAAATAGCTCAACTAAAGTTGAAAACTGCGCAGCTCTACTGGCTTATAAGACCACACTCGCCACTATGCTTAGATCTTAAAGTGCTTCTGTATAAGGCGATTTTAAAACTCACATGACTTTATGGCGTTCAGCTGTGGGGAACTGCTTCTGCATCAAATGTTGCAAAACTACAAAGAAGAAAGTCGAAAATTTTACGAGTAATCAGAGGCGCTCCTTGGTACATTAAAAATGCAAACATTCATAAGGACCTAAATATTCTTTACATCGGAGAGGAAATTAAAAAAGTCAGTACAAAATATATGATGAAGGTCATGGTGCATCCCAATCTACTTGCTAGAGACATGCTTATTTTTGAGGGCCACAGAAGACTCAAAAGTACCCAGACATTTGATATGGTTTGATGAATATTTTATTGTCTGAGCATCATAGTTGATATTGCAGTGGCAATTGAAACTAAATCTTTTATTTATTTTTATGTACTTTTTTTTATATATAAAATTACATAAAAAAGTTTAGAATAAGATTTGAGTACATTTTGTAAATTTCATAGAGAAAGATTCAAAATTAAAACAAATATAAAAAAAAAATGTTCGTCATTGCCCAACTTGGGTTTTATGGGAAAAAAAATTTACACGACCATTACTACGCCTACTTTAAAAGCTTATCTAAAATCAAAGAACGGCTGGACCGATTTGGCAAAATTTTCTTGCTATATGTTTGTCATGGCCCAGCTTGAGTTTTTATAACAAAAATTTATTATACCCATTGCTACGCCCACTTTTTAAGTTTATCTCCAATCAGAGGACAGTGGGACCAATTTGACTAATTTTTAAGTTATTTGTTCGCCGTAAACCAACTTAGGATTTTATAAAAAGAAAAATATACCATGTCTATTATTACGCCCACTTTTTAAAAAAATCTAAAACAGAGAACGGCTGGATTGACTTGACAAAATTTTTTTAATGTTTGTCATAACCCAACTTAAGTTTTTAGGCAAAAAATAAAATGTACCATACGCATTTGGATGCTGGAATAGCTTTGGTAAATTTTTTATTGTTTGTATGAAAAAAGAAAATTGGCCACAACCAATTCTACCCCTACTTTTTTGAAATATTCGGGTAAATTTATGTACAAATTAAGAACATACATTTCAATACGAACAATGGATATCGGCAATTCTTTTTCATTTAATTCTTAATGGTGTTAAAAAAGTATAAAATTTAAACAGTTTGCAAAATAATTAATTTTTGTATGTAATCTGCACGATAAATAACATATTGAATTGAATTTTCAAAGTGCAATTGATCGCGAATTTGTGATGTACATATCGGTGGTTTCCGTTACTTCCTAGGACGATTTCGTCAACTATCCACTCGAGTTATTAAACTCGCTGGAATTACAAGGAAAGTCGGATTGGTAGTTGTAATGTTGCGAAATAAAACCAAACCACGTCTTCGCAATGGTACTAAACTTGCAGTAAAAAACCTAATGAACACCAACAATACTTAACACAAAATACAAATGGTTCGTTTTAAACGGTTGTAGTTTCCGGTACGACTTGAATTCGCAATGACATAAGAATTTATGTTAATGTTAATGCGTAGAATTTGATAGTGTAATGCTTGTGTGTAAGATGTGTATTATTTATAACTTTATGATAGCTTTAGTTCTAGAATTTGCTAGATTAAGCATTTTCATTTACCTTGTTGTTCTAGACTTGATATACCTAGAAGTATGCAGTAATGTCTATTATATGTATGTTTCTGATAGTTCTAGATGGCTCTAGTTTTAAGTGAAACAGTATATAAGGCAATGTTGAGATTGCCAGAGAAGTTCAGTCCTGGTAACAACATATTGTTATAAAGGGTGTTTTTTATAGACGTATAGAACTTTAAATTGCAATAAAACAACGATGGATTATTCGATTGACATGAATTTTATTTATCCGAAAGATAATCTTGTGGCATTACATTTCAAATATGATTTCTGGCATATGACCGCCACGGCTGGCTCGGATGAAGTCCAATCTGGACGTCTAATTTTCGATTACTTTTTCCAACATTTGTGGCCGAATATCGGCAATAACACGGCGAATGTTGTCTTCCAAATGGTCAAGGGTTTGTGGCTTATCTAGCGCTGTTAAATCACAAGATCTTGGAGGCCAATTCAAAGGTCCAAAACGTGAAATTAGGCGGTTACCAAACGTGTCTTTCAATAAATCGATTGTGGCACGAGCTGTGTGACATGTTGCGCCGTCTTGTTGGAACCACAGCTCCTGAACATCATGGTTGTTCAATTCAGGAATGAAAAAGTTAGTAATCATGGCTCTATACCGATTACCATTGACTGTAACGTTCTGGCCATCATCGTTTTTGAAGAAGTACGGACCAATGATTCCACCAGCCAATAAAGCGCACCAAACAGTCAGTTTTTCTGGATGTAACGGTGTTTCGACATACACTAGAGGATTAGCTTCACTCCAAATGCGGCAGTTTTGTTTGTTGACGTAGCCAAGTAAAGTAATAGTACTCCTACTCCACTCTACTCTCAGCTATTTTAAAAAATTCGTCAATGAAGAGAATTTTATTTATCCCAACTAATTTTTCATTAATTAACGAGGTTTCACTGAAATTATAAGAAATATCTTCTTCACAACCTTCAAGATTTTCATCAGAAACAAAATCTGGATCATTAATTATATCTATAATATTAAAGTCTGTATCACTCATTTTATTTTTTTTTCCGTACATACACTTCAAATATTAAACTTGAAATAAATATAATTTTCATTCCCGAACAATGTAACCGAAATATTTTGAACCATTGTTCAAGATATACTAGTTTTGTCACCAGAATTACAAAAAAATAAATTTTATTTGCTCAATATAGTACTAACTTAAAATCAACTTAATTTTCAGTAAAATTTTACTAAACATGACCAACAATTTCGTTTTCAATAAAATTTTACTGAAACTGAAAATCAACTTCTAAAAATTTTACTGAAAATGAAAATCAATTTCAATTTATTTATTGAGTTTGTTTTCAGTAACCAGTAAAATTTTACTGGTAGTGAATATTTTACTGGTTACTGATTTATTGGTTAATGATTTTTTTTCAATAACCAGTACAATTTTTCTGGTAGTGAAAATTAAAATTTATTATCAGTAAAAATTTACTGGTTAATGATTTTTTTTTTTCAGTAAACAGCAAAAATTTACTGGTTACTGAAAGCCTTAATGCATTATAAAGTGTGGCCCAACAAGAACGCAAGATTTTAATTTTAAATAAATGACTGATGCAGCAATTGAATTGTTTCTCTGGCTGTAAGACATGTGGCGCCGTCTTGTTGAAACCACAAGCCCTCCACATTCATTTCTTCAATTCTAGGCAAGAAAAAACTGGTTATCATTTCACGATACCGAACACCATTGACTGTTTGCGCTTGACCTGCCTCATTTTCATAAAAAAAAGGTCCAATGATTCCTCCAGCCCCAAAAACCACACCAGTGACACGTTGAGGATGCATTTGCTTCTCGTGAATCACTCGAGGATTTTCCTCACCCCAAATGTGACAATTCTGCCTATTGACGAAGCCATCAAGATGGAAATGGGAATTGTCACTGAAGAAGATTTTATCGGCAAAATCAGCATTTTTATGTTGTCTCTCCAATACGCAATTAACGAACTCCCTTCGCTGTCCATGGTCATTTTTTACTAGCCTTGTACCTTCTACTAGCAAACAATAACAATTGTTCAAATGTCAAACAATGACACTTCGAATGGCGCCAAATTTAAATCTTGCGTTCTTGTTGCGACACCCTTTATATTTAATACAGTATGCTCATGTGTGCTTTTGTTTCGTTTTTGTAAATTTTCTTAAGTCCCCATTTACATTATGGACATTCTGTCCAGACAGGCAAAGCTTGTAGGCGAGGAGGCAAATAGGCAAGATGTGTATTACACGGCCGTCTGTACTAGACATTTTTTTGTCTCTTTTTTCAACTTTTCGTAATAATCGTCTTGTTGCTTCATTTAATTCTTGTACACTGTATTAATTTACCCATATTTTTATAGAAATCAATTTTTAAAATGTATTTATTTATTATTAATTTCAATTAATTTGCTTCAAAAGCTCTTTTCAATTAATTTTCATACAAATCAATTAAGCACGTCACGAATTGAAAAAATTTCTATCTGGACATTAATATCCAAAATGTAAACGGTTTAGAAAAGAACAAAATAGAATTGAAAAAATATCCGGCAAGAAATGTCCATAATGTAAATGAGGACTAAGTTTTCAAAAGATAAACAATAAATTTGCATATTTTACGAATGGTTCTTGTGGTAAAGGAGTCAACTTTTGTTGTTGAGCAGTTTTCAGTGGCCAGTGCATATAAATAAAAAATTTCTGTAATTTTTTACTGGAGCAATTTATGAATGGTTCTTGTAGTAAAGGAGTCAACTGTCGTAGATAAACGATTTTATCAGAAAATAAGTGAATTTTTGTTAAAAAATTGCTAAATTCTGCTTGATAAATAAAACTTTAGGAAAAAAACAAACAAAAATACTTGTGTTCGCCAGCAAAATGGAAGTGAACAGACTAAAGCAAAAAAAGTGAACAGAACATGGGAAAAATTATTTAAGATAAGGGGGATTTTGCAGGGAATTCATTCTTAATTGCTATCCAAGTGAAAGTGAACATAATTCAAGGGGAATGATATTCATGATAAGGCTGAATAATTTTCTAAACTTAAAAAAAGAAAACAATCTTTGGTTTTTCGTTGTATTTTTACAACTGCCTTTATTTTTATCTTTTCATTATTTTTATGCAGTAATTCTTATGATCTAGTTTGTAAAATAAGCTTTTTTTCTTTTATACACCAAAATATTCACGAATTTATATCAAATTTCGTGCAATATTTTTTTAATCATCAACCATTGAGTCAATAACACAATTCATTCAGAATCAGCGTTGTCATATTGTAAGATTCATATATTTTTTGCTAGTTTTTTTAGATACTGAAAGTTTTTAAGTTTTTCTTCTCCAATAAAAGTTTTTTTAAAAAATCTATATACCTAGTAATAGTTTTTAAATATTTGTGTGAAATAATTTGTATATTATGTAAAAACGCTATTTTTCGTTTCTTTCAAAAACTGTTCAAATTGTTTATATTCTTTTTACTACCTTTTATTGCAACAGTGGTTAATATATACTTACTCCCTGCTACATACAACATTGTTTTATTGTTTTTCTTTTGCATAGTAAATTTTGTTTTTCTGAACCAACTCAAAATAAAAAAGTAAATGCTTTAAAAATGTATTTATTTTTAATTCATAAATCTGTTTTTGCTATTTAACATACATAGATATATATTTAGCTAACAATGGTAAGAAAGAGTTTTATAAATGTAATTTATAGAACATTAATACCATTTTGTGCATGTTTTTAAAAGTATTCAGTGAAACAACAATTTCGGATGTTCTCATTTTTACCAATACAACTTCAAGCAACAGGGTGTATATTTTTTTTTTAAATAATAATCAAATCAGCCGCACATTCGACTTTTGAACGATTGAGATGACAGCTGCTTTTATTATTCTTTTCTCAACAAAGTAATTAAAGCAAGGCGAATTAATACTTTTTCTTTGAGTAGCATATAAAAAAAGGCGAGTTCCAAAAAAATTTTCAGTGTAAAATTTAAAGAAAAGTTTATTAAAACGTAAACATTTTCACAGAACATTTTGAAAATAGTGTACAATAAATAGCGTGGAAAATAAACATCAAAATGTTCCGTACAACTTTTGAAAAAAATTTAGGTAATTTTTGTTATAGATAAAAATTTTATATTAGTTTTTATTTTATACTTTATTGTTGGTAAATGTTGAAAAGCGACCAATAACAATAAATGACTCATCAACTAAATAGAAAATGAGTAAAAAAACGAACGATAACTTTTTTAAATTAGTTTAATTAAATTTTGCATACATTGCATTTCTAGACACTGCCACCAGCCACTTGCAGCTAGAGCCCCAGTGGCCCTCTATAATTCTTATTTGCGATGCCATCAATCAAAAGGATACTAAGTAATTTCATTTGTTATAAAATTATGTTGTACATTTTACAAAAATTTGTCTTCTTTTAGTCCTAAAACAGCTTTTATTTCCATTAAGAAGAAAATGAATTCGACGAATCCTCATACTGCTTATTATGCTTTATTGGTTTTGGAAAGTGTTGTTAAGAATTGTGGCGCCCCCATGCATGATGAAGTTTTTACTAAGGAAAATTGTAGTATGTTTAGTCAATTTTTGGAGTCCACTACACATGAAAATGTTCGTGCTAAAATGTTAGAGCTAGTACAGACGTGGGCGTATGCATTCAGAAACTCTGATAAATATCAAGCCATTAAGGTGAGTTAAAACAAAAGTGATAGTGCTTCACGTATGGGATATGCTTATTTATTTATGTAGCGTTTTGTTGATAATTTTTTTATTTATTCTTTTAACGTTGGCGCAAACCTTGAATTTGTGTTATACCTTGAGCTTCAAAAATGTATTATTTTAAATATAAGTACATACCATAACCATTTTTAAAATTATCGTGATGTTTACTTTTTAATACGATGCACCATTCTTTGTTCAATCTTGACACTAAGATGTGAGAAATTTAAAAAAAATATTTTAAAATTTTGCTTTGTAAATCGAATTGATTGCAGGTAATAAAATTTTATATAAAAAAAATTTTTAATTTTCTCTGTCTATGGTTCACAATATTGCTTCACTGTTTCACAGTATGCATAAAAAAAGAACATTAGGGCCTGATGTTGGTCATGTGGTCTGTTATTACTAATTTAATTAGGAAAAAAATTTACTTAAATTTCAGTTGAATTTAATTGCATAAAAAATTTCAATTGTTTTTCAATTCATTAATAACAATACTATTAATTTATAAAAAATACAAAATGAGTTCTGAAGAAGAATTAATTATAGAAAATGTAGGTGAAGTGATTTATTAACGCAAGTCTCTTTCATGTTATATTAACCCAGTTTTATTTTTAGGATACAATGACAATTTTAAAAACGAAAGGTCATACATTTCCTGAACTAAAAGAGGCCGATGCCATGTTTACCATGGACACTGCGCCAAATTGGATAGATGGTAAAAAATGCCATCGTTGTCGTGATGATTTTTCACTAACAAATCGCAAACATCACTGTCGAAATTGTGGTCAAGTGTTTTGTGGTCAGTGCACCACTAAACAGTGTCCATTACCTAAATTTGGCATTGAAAAAGAGGTAAAAGTGTGTAGGAACTAATATATTTTATTGTTTTTACAATGAATTCTTTTTTTCAGGTTCGCGTATGTGATGGTTGTTTCGTACAATTACAACGTCCATCTACTGCTAAAGTAGCCACTACACGCAGTGCTGAGAGTGATTTGCCAGCTGAGTATTTAAATAGTTCATTGGCCCAGCAAGTGCAGGTGAGATATTTATTTTTGAAATTTTATCAGTCTTCATTTTCTGTGTGTATTTTGTTTGTAAATTTATTGTTTACTTCCATTATTATCTTGGCGAAAGACACCTCCCCGCAAAACGGAGCAAGAATTAAAAGAAGAAGAGGAACTGCAATTAGCTTTGGCATTGAGTCAATCTGAAGCTGAAAGTAAAAAGCAACAGCAGCAACAACTCGTACGTATTTAATTGTTTTATTATACCCTACCTTTAAACAAAGGCAATTCGTGATAGTTAATTTCCTTGTACGTTAATTTAAAATTATCTAGTATTTATCAGGGTAGGGAAAACTTGAGCTATGGGCGCGAGCTAAGCTTTGCGAGCATGGACCTAATTAGAGGTCGTTACATTTTGGGCTCGGCTCGCAAGCCAAGCTTTAAAATTTTGTTTGTTTAGCTCACCCGTAAGCACAAGCTAAATATTGCGAGCAGAAGCACAAGCTCTATTTAATAAAAATTAAAAAAAAAAAATTACAACAAATACTAAACGAAAGGTTTTGATTTTTTGACATGCATAAAATCAATAAAAATTATGAATGTAAGGCAAGCAATAACATTCATTATTGAATAAATGCATGACAAAAGCAATAAATGTGCAATAAAAACGAATGTTTTCAATCCTTTCTCTATAATGTATGTATGTACGGAAATTAGGCAATTTTTCCTAATTTCCAAGAATTGTGTTCATTAAGAGCTAAATAAAGTGGCTGATACTCGCATCAAATTTCAACATCAATCATGCATTTGCGTGCGTTTTTTTAAACATGGAAGTCACATGTATATGTTGTGTGTGAATTTGACGAAAACCAAAACCAGTTTAATTTTTTGGATACGCACACAAATTCACAATTTGATGTGTCTATTCTCCGTTTAATTAGTCAATAGACTGTCATACTGCATATACATATGTATGTATAAGTATAAGCAATAAGGTGGCCTTAAAAATCAATTTTGGATTTTAATTAAAAGTCAAAGCCAAAATTGTGTAAATACTTTTGAAATGTAAAGTAATCGTATTCATCCAAATTAAATAAAATTTTTGTAATATTATAGCGAAGTTAAAACATAACATAGCTTTAAAAAAATCAAAATTAATATAATATAATTTTCTAAAATATAAAAAGAAACAATTTTACTAAAGAAAAATTAAAAGTTTAGTTTACTCTACATTCTATAATAATATTCTAATGCACCCTAATTTACACATTTTCATCCGTCTCAAAAACAATTTGCCACAGTCCAATCATCATACACACACACAGTCAAAATTAATGTTAGTCATATATAATATTTGTTAGTGTACATACGCTACATACGAGCTCAAAACGAGCTCTTCTCAGCCTGTCCCGCAAGCGAGCTTAAAAAATAGAACTCGCAAGCCCGAGTTTTAATAATAATTCTCCAAATAAAAAATTATTAATTATTTAAAATTATAAAAAATATAAAGCACTAGAAATAATTTTTATTTTTACTTCAATGTCTAAATTTTATACCATAGAAATATCGATCACAAAATTTCTGTATTATTATCTTGAAACTTATTTTTACTGATACTGGAAAGTCCGCATTAGGCATCTGCAACAAATAACTTTTTTGTATTTGTAAATACATTTGCCAAAATGAAATACGAGTACATACTTGCTCATAGAGCTCAAAGAGTAGTGAACTGTTGCTTTTCAAGTTTTTATCCGTAATAATTTACAAAAACATTGTGCCGAAAATAAGAACAAGAAAAAGCAAATAACTCAGCAAAATAGTACTGTATTTGCGGAATATCAAATAGTTTGCTTGAGCTACCACACTTCTTAACACAAAATTGGAAAATCATTCAACAAAAATCGACAGATATTAATAACTCTGGAAGAGGCACTGTGAGAAGATTGAAACCCTTCCTGCAGCTTCTAGACTATATAAATCTCTTACGAACGATCACTCAAATGGTCTTTCTACACTTAAGAAGGCTGACGGAAGTTTTACGGACACACACTTTGCGAGCTGGGCCTACAGTGAAGGGGACAGTGCAGATGTGAGGGATATTAGGTACTTGACTTCTACACGAAGGGAACTTTCACTGGCCCGCAAAATCTTTACCGTCAATAAAACTAAATGGGCTATTTTACGTTTAGACCACTTAAGTCTTCAGGTGTAGACAGCTTATACCCGTGCTTACTCAGCCAAGGTGTTGACGTGCTCGCACTTAGGTTGACTAATATATTTAGGACAAGCCTAAAATAAGGTGTATTGCTTAAACACTGGGGCAGAACAAGAGTTTCTTTTATACCGAAAGCAGGCAAAAAAGCAGATTACACGCCAAAAGCCTTCCGACCCATTTGCTTAAAGCTATGGAAAAGATTTTGGACCAACCTAAAACAATATGCTTAATAATCAGACAGATCAACTGAGACTGCATTGTACAGCCTAACGAGAAAAGGCTCTGCTTGGTAAAGAAATTCAAATGCATTTGTGCAGATGTCTAGTGGGCATATACTCGTATGTATGTTATCTTGTATACTTTATTGTAAGGCAATTAAAGTTTTGTCGTCGCACAACAATTCCAAATCATTAACTTCTTTGTACGCTTTTATCTTATCTCTATAGCAAACACAGTACCAATTATGTTTTATATTAAAATCAATTTATTTCATTCGAGTTGTTTTTCATATTGTCATTTCAGTCTTCAACTGCTGTTTCTTATCGCTTACAACAGCGTTCACCCAGTCCTGAAGTTACACAAACAAAAGAGCAACAACTTGAAGAAACTCATGCTGATTTAGCAAAATATTTGAATCGTTCTTATTGGGAGCAACGCAAAGTAAGCGATTCACCAATTGGAAGTCCCTCAGCACCGAGCCCTATGCCTCCTACACCCCAATCTCAGCAGAGCTCTCAACAGCCAATGATTTTGACGGCCAATGACTTTCGTCCCAAATCTACAGATGACCAGATAATTGATGAGTTTGTTGCCAATATGAAGACACAAATTGAGATCTTTGTAAATCGTATGAAATCGAATTCAAGTCGTGGCCGTAGCATCTCAAATGACAGTTCGGTCCAAACTCTGTTCATGACGCTAACAGGTTTGCACTCACAGCAATTGTCTTACATTAAAGAATTGGACGACAAACGCATGTGGTACGAACAGTTGCAAGATAAATTGGTGCAAATCAAAGATTCTCGCGCTGCCTTGGATGATTTACGCAATGAGCATGCCGAGAAATTACGGCGCCTGGCCGAGGAACAAGAACGCCAACGTCAAATACAAATGGTTCAAAAGTTGGAAATAATGCGTAAAAAGAAACAGGAATATCTCCAATATCAAAGACAGTTAGCTTTGCATCGTATTCAAGAACAGGAGCGTGAAATGCAAATGCGTCAAGAGCAACAAATGGCTCAATACCGCATGAACCAGACAGCATTTCCCTTTATACCGAATATGACAGGTATATCATCACAGACATCTTCTTTACCACAAATACCCGGTGTTTACAATCCATATTCGCCTAATCCAACAACTACTGGAGCGGTAGTGGTTGGGATACCACCATTTACAACACAAGCTAGTATGACTGGTGTTTTGCCTGGTATGTATAACCACGCTACAACTATACCTGGGCAGCCATCGCAGGTGATACTACAAGCACCAATAAATCAACAACAAATAACTAATTCCATGATGGGAAGAAATTCGCAGATGACTGAACAACAAACACCTGGCGGTCAACATCAACAAACTCCCCCAACACAACATCAACAGCACATGCCACCCCAGCAACAGCCGCAATTGGCCCATGTTATGTTGCAACAACAACAAACTGTTATGCACAATCAGTCGCCCATACCAAATATTAACAATGTTGCTACACAAAATAATCCAACACCAAGTCAACAACAAGCTGCTCCAACAACTCTTGTTGCAGGACTACCATCAACTACTCAAACTCAACCAAATGCCAATTTAACCACACCACAGGCTTCAACACAAATTCAAGCTGTTCAGTCAGCACCAGCTCCTCCACAAAATGATCCCGAACCAGCTGCTCTCCCAGCTACTAAAGAGCCTGCTACAGCTGAATTAATAAGTTTCGATTAATAGACTAAAATACTATATTTTTATTTAAACACGATTTTGTGATATTATTTCATTGTATTAGCGATGTCCGTCTGTTTGTGTAGCCGATGAAATCAACTTCCTGAATTCCCTAAGCAACGTACAGAAAAATTTAGCGTACGAAACAAAGGACATGTAGTATGTAGTTTTGTTTTCTGTGCAAAAAATCTGAGCAATCGGTCTACAAATGTCGAAGAAAAATTAAAAAATACAACCAAAATTTTTGTTTTTCATTCCCAACAAACCAAATGACTTGAGAAAAATATTAAAATAAACTTACAAACATAAGCCTTATGATTGAAAATTGTTTTAGAAAATATTGAAAAACTATATCGTAACAATTGTACAATAATCAAAACGGCACCCTTATAATTAAACTTAAATCTGCAAGCTTGCTATAGGCTTACCCTTATAAGTATAAAATATTAAGAAATTAACCTTTATATAGAAAATTTTATTTTTTTTAATTTCAAAATTGTGAAATAAGAATACATAAATTAAAATAAAATTTTTAAGACTTTTTATTGCTATATTGGTACAATTTGATACGAAAATAAATGACGTTCTGCTGTTCTTAATAAATTGATCATCTCTAGTTCGTATTGATACATCAGCATCTGTCTATAAAATATAGAAATTTAATAATTGTTTTCTTTAGTAAAAATTAACTTAATTTTTATTACGTTTTTTGAGCTTAGATTTCACACATTTTTGATTCCATCATAGTTTTTCATCTAGTTGGTCTTTACCAATTACTTTCCTGAAAGCAGGGGATAAATAAATTTAATTACATGCATGTTTTTATATATAAAACGGATAGAACTTACAAAAGAATCGAATTTTTCGCTATTTTCGTGCTAAATTTCTGCAACCACCCAAATTGAATTGTATTTAAAAAAAAACTTTTTTTTACAGATTTATTTATTACCTTCAGATTTTGTCAAACTTTCGCCATTATATAAATTTTTATTAAATTTTTTTTAGTTTTATTGAATATTTGATATTTAGAAAAGGTTGTGTGTGATAAACGTTTCTAAGCGTTATTGAAAAATGTTTGAAAATTTTTATTTTATGAACATTATTTTAAATGATATTGAGAAAAGCTTACTATTTACTATTTCTCGTGATTTAAAAAGCGTCCAGCTAACTGCCTTACGATATCAAATCACTTGGAACATTTTAAGCATTTTGCCTTGAATTCGTTAACAAAATGATTAAATACATAAATTTGATTTCTTTTTTATAAGTTTTTGTCAAAAAACTAATTATTTTACACGGAACATTAAAATTTACTAATTTAAAAAGACCCCTAATTTTTTTGTGAAGAATTTTTTTCTTTTGCTTAAGCCGTGATCACAGCATAGTCTATGTTCGTGATTGAGAACAGTAAAAATCATTACTAAAAGTTAAAAATCTCGTAATTTCCAGAACGCTAAAAAAATCATGTACGTGGCTTTAAAATATTTTTGCAAATAAACATAATTGGAATTAAACACAAATAAAGATTATATTTTGTTAAGCTTTATGATTCCAAATACAGTAGAATCTTAAAAAAGTTAAATCGCGTAAAAGTTAAACATTCGGATAAGCTTACAGTGTTTCACAATCAACGAACCGGGCTAAAAATGACTTTCCAGAGCATTTAAAACGAAGTGTTAAGAAGTTCTTATAAAAGTATGGAATAAGATAAAAAAAGTATGTATGTTGACGATCAGTACTATAGCGAAGACGAAATGATTAATGCACTTCGAGGAGTTCAAAGGTGGGGAATAATGTTGACATCAACATATATGAAATCGACATTTTAAAAATGATCCAATTTGAGAAGATAACGATTTCCAATTTTCCGAAAATGAAAACGACGGGTCAATTAAAAAGGAATATATTAAACAATCTATAGTGAATTTTTCGGGATAAAATAGTTTAAACAAAACATATGTTTAATTTATTACGTATTTTTAGTTCTCTTTTTTTAATTAAAAAAAAACTTTTAGAAAAGTTCAAAATTCGAAAAAGCTAATAGGGCTTCGAACATTTCGGCTAACTTTTTTAAGATTCAACTGTAATTCAATATGTTGTATCCTTAAAAAATGTTTGCAACCATTTTAAATTTATTTTGTATTCGTTTTAGGCATCTTTCTTAAAAGGATTACTTGAAAAGCTTGAACCGGAGACTATAAAATATATAAAGATGTTTCACTCAGTACATACAATGATTGTTAAAATTTTGAGTTTCTTATATACTAGATGCGAGGGGTTTGGGGCATTCGTATTCTCTTCTCATTTTATTTTTATATTTTTATACCCTTCACTGTAAGTAAGAAGGGCATATATAACTTTGATATTCCGCTTTTAATTTCTACACCGCTCATAGGAAACCCTATAAAGTATATATATATTCTGGATCCTTATGAATAGCGGAGTCGATTAACGATCTCCGTCTGTCTGTCTCTCTGTCAAATTGTTGAAATCAACTTTCTAAAGTCCCTAGGAAACGTAGGCAAGAGTTACGGATACCAATCTGTCAGTTGCTATTAAAATTTAACCGGATCGGATAATAAATGGCAGATCGATGAGTCAAAACCGCTACTATGTACCTCTATTTTTGACCATTTTTTGAGTTGGTTTTTTGCGTATTTTGTCTAAACAACGAAACGGACAAAAAACGTGGTATGCAGTTTTGTTTTAAATGACAATCGTAAAAATTACAGCAATAAGTCCACAAACGGCCGAGAAATATCAAAAATATAACCCAAATTTTAGATTTGTTTTTTTTTTTGGGTATTTTATATAAACTAAAAACAAGTAGTACACAGTTTGTTTCTGCATCACATTAATAGTATCTGGATCAAGACTCAGCTAGATCGGTCCATAAATGGCGTAGCTATGAGTCAGAAATCGCGATTACCTCCATTTTTGATGGGTTTTTTGCATAATTTGTCTAAAATACAAGACGGAAAAAAACGTGGTACGCAGTTTTATTACAAATAATAGTTGTAATGTCTGTGCAAAAAAACCAGAAAAATCGGTCCACAAATGGACCAAAAAAATCAAAAAAAAAAAAACACCAGAAATTTTAGACTTTCATTAAGTTTTGCTTTGTTTTTTTTGCGTTTTTTATCTAAAGTATAAAAAAATTAGTAAACAGTTTTTTCAGATATATTCATAGTATATGGACCAAAATTCAGCTAAATCGGTCTAAACTACAAGACGGCCAAAAAAACGTGATACGCAGTTTTATTAAAAATAATAGTTGTAATGTCTGCAAAAAATCAGAAAGATCGGTCCACAAATGGACCAGAAAAATCGAAAAACACAACCGGCATTTCACATTTTCATTAATTTTTGTTTTGTTTTTTACTTTGCTTTTGCTTTAGCTTTGTTTTTTTTTTTTGTGGAATTTTTTTAGCTGTCATGTGCGTAATGCTTTGTACACACAAACACGAAACCTATAAAGTGTATATGTGTGTGTGGTTTTTATTGCCTTGAGTTAACCCCCCGTTTCCACATGCAAGTAATTGCTTGCAAGTTGAGTATACGTATTAACTACGAAAAAGCCGAAAATATTGTCGAAAATCTTGCAAATTGTATGAGTGTCTACACAGAACAGTGCAAGTTCATTTTTAAAATATCGGCAACGGCTTCACTTTTAATGAAAAAATGGCTACTCCATTGATATAGAGAATAAAAATATATGAATGAAGTCTTGCCGTGTCGCAAACACCGTGAATACCAACTAAAAATTTTGTTGTTAATATTTTTTTTAATTCAAAAATATGAAATTGATAATTAAATTTAACTTTTAAATGTGTTGGTGGGTCATTATGTTCTTTTTTTATTTATTAATTTTGTTAAATATGCTAAATATCAATTACTAACGTAACTTCTATTTTTCCACAGACTAATACATTACTTTAAAACTCATACTCGGTAGCACTGTTTCTCATTTGTCAATTTACTTGCTGCAAGTGTCAAAAATTTACTTGCAAAAGAATTTGGTTGCCAGTTCAGCTGCAAGTTCGAAAAATATGAGTGTGTTAGTGAAAAAGTGAGAGTGTATTGAGTTTTTCGAACTTGCACTTGCATGTGGAAACGGGGGGTTAATAGTATTACGAATACAGACATCTTTATGAAAGAGAGTGCATTAGATCTTTCTCGATAATTAATAATTTAATTATAATTAATAATTTAATTAAATATGTTTGGCTTAAAAATTTTTAAAAAAATTTGCAAAATTAAATGAAAATAAATTTTTTTGTTTTTCTATTTAATATCTTTCTTAGAATTTATTTTTTTATTAATTTAAAAATTTAGTGCCTGCAGACATGTTATTGCTTTTGAAAATGAGGTTCTCAGAAAGGATTATTTCTTAGAACTCGTTAATTCTAGTCGTATTATAAAAATTAATTTTTTTTATAGATATTTCGCTCCAAAAATAAATAAATAAATTTTTATATTTAATACGACCTCAAGCTGAACAAAGTATGCATTTCAATTACATACTTTTTTTGAAGTGAGTGAAGATAAATATGGTTAGTTAAATATGTTTTCACGTAGTTCCTTATGTAAATATCTTTTCAGTATTTTTGACATACTAAGAGACAAATGTGCATAAATACGTTCATTTCTCTAAGAGATTGCAAACGAACCATAGAATATTATAAAGGGTGTTTTTTATAGACGTATATAACTTTAAGTTGGCATTACTGTTCAAGATGGCGACCGATTTAACAGCTGTCAAGTGATTTATTCTCAGTTTGGCTTGGCAATTCATTATGAATAGACTCACGCCTGAACAACGCTTGCAAATAGTGCAATTTTATTTCGAAAATAATGGTTCATAATTTTGATTTTCATAAGCGAATTTTGTTTATCGATGAAGCGCCCTTCTGGTTGAATGGCTACGTCAACAAACAGAACTGCCGCATTTGGAGCGAAGCTAATCCTCAAGTGTATGTCGAAACACCGTTACATCCAGAAAAACTGACTGTTTGGTGCGCTTTATGGGCTGGTGGAATCATTGGTCCGTACTTCTTCAAAAACGATGATGGCCAGAACGTTACAGTCAATGGTGATCGGTATAGAGCCATGATTACTAACTTTTTCATTCCTGAATTGAATAACCATGATGTCCAGGAGCTGTGGTTCCAACAAGACGGCGCAACATGTCACACAGCTCATGCCACAATCGATTTATTGAAAGACACGTTTGGTGACCGAATAATTTCACGTTTTGGACCTGTGAATTGGCCTCCAAGATCTTGTGATTTAACACCGCTAGACTACTTTCTGTGGGGCTATGTAAAGTCATTGGTCTATGCGGATAAGCCACAAACGCTTGACCATTTGGAAGACAACATTCGCCGCGTTATTGCCGATATACGGCCACAAATGCTGGAAAAAGTCATCGAAAATTGGACGTCCAGATTGGAATACATCCGAGCCAGCCGTGGCGGTCATATGCCAGAAATCATATTTAAAATGTAATACCACAATATTATCTTTCGGATAAATAAAATTCATGTCAATCGAATAATCCATCGTTGTTTTGTTGCAATTTAAAGTTCTATACGTCTATAAAAAACACCCCTTATAAACAAGAGGTCGTCTAGATTTGTAATCTATCGCCCAAGTACTCAAAAAAAAAATTTTTGCATTATTTTAAAAAATTTTTTGAAGTTCCCTCATTCTCCAGTACCCTTCTTCTGAGGGATTTTTACCATTACCCACTTTGCTGAGGTACCATTCCCGATTTTGGCCAGGAAAATTGCCAAAATCAAAATGGAATTTAATTTGTAGCCTTCAAACTTTTTAGAAGTGTTGTAACATTTTCTAAAAAATTCGTAGTTTTTATTTTATGATGCAAAACGTAAACTGCCAAAATTCTTGAAAACAACTGGAGTATATGAAAATTTGCAAAAAATTTTAAATATCCAAAGTAATATCTGAAAATTTGGTTGGTCGGTTACAAATATAGATGATTTCCGCTAGGCTACTACTAAAAACATTTAATACTTAATAACGTAAGATGTATTTGATAAATAAGCCATTAATACTGAAAATATTTACGAATACTAAAACAAGTAATGGGATACGTTAAAACATATTTAACGCGACATATTTGTCTTCACTCATTTAATTTTTTCTATGGGTTTGATATTATAGAAGCATGTGTAAAGTGAAAAATATTAATATTTCGCTAACATAGTGAAGGGTATATAAGACTCGGGACTGCCGAATTTAACTTGTTTTTATTAAATATTTTGGCTTCAAAATTTTTTACAAATATTTAAAAAATTAAATGAAAATAAATATGTTTGCATTCCTATTTAAAATCTTTCTTAGAATTTCCTTTGTTTTTATTAATTTAAAAAGTGCCTGCAGACATTTTATTGCTGAACTGATTTTTTCTTAGAACTCGTTCATTTTATTTTCTTGAACTGAAATTAATTATTTTAAGATTAATAAAAAATATGTGTTCAAATAAAAATATTTTTGTCATTTCTTTTTTTATAACTTTTTAGTTGTAACTTTATATGACTATTTTATTGAAGCAGCTAGTTTGTTAAGTTGTGGTCGTTTTATAAAAATCTATTTTTATATCCATATATCGCTCCAATAATAATACATAAATAAATTTTTATATTTAATATGACCTTAAGCTTAACATAAGATAAATGTGATGAGTTACATATGTTTTAACGTAACTCCTTAGAACCTATAGATTAAATTCCTTTCTGGTTTCATTAATATGCATGTGCAAAATCGGTAGTGGTACCTCTACAAAATGGAGAATGGTAAAAATCCCTAATACCAAAAGTACTAGGAAAAATGAATATTTCAAAAGTTATTTAAAAATAGTTCAAAGTAACTTCTGAGTATTTGGGCGATAGATTACAAATCTAGACGACCTCCCCTTTAATATAGTCTTGTAAATATAGCAATTCGGTGTTTGTGTTAATGCGTAGAATTTTATAGTGTAATGCTTGTTTGCAAGATGTGTGTTATTTGTATCTGTGTTAGTGTGTAAGCCATATGATAGATATCACGTTCTTGAATTTGCTAGATTAAGAATTTTCATATTGCTTTTTTGTACTATACATGATACACCTAGAAGTATGCAGTAATGTCTAGAAGTTTTAGACGGTTCTCGTCTAAACTAAAGATTTGAAATATCCCTTACAGTTTGCTATAGTGAACAGTATATAAGGTAGTGCTGAGATTGTCAAAGCAGTTCAGTTCTGGTAGAGACATAAACTGTAAGCACGGTGTGCCAAAAACTATAAAGTGTCGTTGTGACGGTTATAAATAAAGTGTGTTTCTACAATAAGTGTTAAGAATAGAGAACTAATTGTGTTTTTATTTTACAATAAAGAACCCTAATAATACTTAATGAGCTTTTATTAAAACAAGCGATCAAGTCGTCAAAAAAGTTTGAAAGAAAAAGACTTGATTGCTTGTGTTATAAGCACACCACATAAATATAAAAAAATAAAAAATCACTACATATGTATGCTTAAATCTTTAAAACTACGCAACGGATTTTGATGTGGTTCTTTTAAATAGATAGATAGGCAGGTAGCGCTATAGTCGGTATCTGGCTTATTTGCCTACTACCTGTTTTTACTCGGTCTCGCACGGTTCTTTACTCTATGAATACGATTTCTTAGTGTAAGAAGATCGAATATATAAAAATATTAAGGCAAAAGACAACGTTTGCCGGGTCAACTAGTATATATATATATATATATATATATAAATATAACTAGATGTTTTTGTCCGGTCTCACCCGGCCCGGTCGGTATCCTTAGAAAGCGTTTGTATCAATTTTTAGCGACATCCCTTTACATATAGAATTTTAGTTGTTAAAAAAACTTTTGAGTACGCAACATTGTTGAGTTGCGACTCTACAAGAAAATACAACACTGAAGACAATGAAAATATAAGTTAAAATCAAACGGTACTTTTTGGGCTTGGCTTCTTTTAATTATTCTTGATTCATTTAAGAAAGGATTTATATATTCAACAGTTTAAAATACAAAATCAGATAAAATGACTTCTTCATCGCTGGAACAGGTCTTAGCGAAAATTTTGATTCAACAACAGGAATCAGCAAGTCGTCATGAACAGCAGCTAATGCTCCAACAGCAACAACTTCAAAAACAACTTGATATGTTTGAACGCCAAGAGAGGTTCATAGTCACACAGCAACAATCATTTCAAGAAATTTTGGGTCAAAACGCAGGACATTCCCCTACAGTGGAGGACGACGGTTCAGCAACAATACTGAAAATCACTGAATTTATTTATGATCCAGAAGAAAATTGCACATTTGGTTCTTGGTATTCGAGATACGAAGACTTATTTTTAGTAGATGCGACAAAGTTGTCAGACGCAGACAAAACACGAGTTCTTCTGAGAAAAGTAAGCCAAAATGTATATCAGCAGTATGCAGATGTTATTTTACCATCCAAACCATCAGAGATTGCATTTGAGGCTACTATTGAAAAGTTGAAAAATATGTTTGGTAAGAAAGAATCACTTTTTAACAGCCGGTATAAATGTTTTCAGACTTTTAAAACTGATAATGAAGACTATGGTATGTACATAGCAAAGGTTAACCGTCTATGCGAAAATTTCCAATTAGAAAATTTTACAAAAAATAATTTGAAGTGTCTTATTTGCGAATTTCCGTAATGGAATTTTGAGAATGTTGGATGAGGAAAAATCGGCCAGTTACCTTAGAATTTATTAATCAGGAAATTCAACGCACACTACAGCGTCAACGCGACAACAAAATGATTGGCAACGTGCAACAAAAATTTCAAACTCAAGCAATTCATACAAAGCAGCATAAGGGTAAGTTCGTTACACAAACACAAACAAAAACGCCTGCTACAGCATGTTGGTTTTGTGGTGAAATGCACTACTCCTACAAGTGTCAATATAAAGATCATAAATGTGATCGATGTAAGCGAGTAGGACACAAGAAAGGGTTTTGTAATGCAAAAACTAAAAATAACAAAAATAAGCAAATACATTCACCACATACGACAGAAAGAAAAATTTCAAATGCAAATCAACAAAATAAAAAAAGTTCAGCTCAAACAAGAACAATCGATAACAGTGTCGATAACATTTTTCATCGTAAACACATAAATATTTTAATAGACAATCAGAATGTTCAACTCCAATTAAACACAGCGTCAGACATCTCTATAATTTCAAAACAAATTTGGGTAAACATAAATCAAACTACATTAATAACTACAAAGCGTACAGCAAGAGACGCAAATCATAATAAAATTGAATTTATTGGTCAATTTAGATCTAACGTTTTATTTTTCGGAAAAACAAGAGCAATAACATTTTTTGTAACAACAGTTCATGCATTAAATATAGTCGGTGCGGATTTCTTTGAAGAATTTGGTCTCTGGGAAGTCCCAATCAGTTCGTTTTGTAAAACCATAAGCAGTGATGACATAAATAAAATTATAAAAGAATTCCCTAAAGTTTTTGAAAAGAGACGGGTCACTGCACTAAAATCGAAATACATCTTCCGTTGAAGCCAGGCGCAGTGCCTAAGTTTTTTCCAAAAAGATCAGTGCCATACACCGTAATTGGTATGGTAGAAGCGGAACTTAAAAGGCTAGAGGAAGCAGGTGTAATATCTCCGGTCAATTATTCAGAGTGGGCTGCTCCTATTGTAACAGTCAAACGACCAAGTGGAAAAATAAGAATTTGTGCAGATTACTCCACGGGCTTAAATGAAAGCGTAGAACCACATTTTCATCCTTTACCTCTACCTGACAACATTTTTATGTGCCTTAATAATTGCAAATATTTTACCAGATTGGATTTTAACGACGCATATATGCAGTTCGAGGTAGATGATGCAACTAAAGCAATTTTGACAATTAATACACATCGAGGGTTATACACATTCAATAGGCTAGTTCCCGGAATCAAATCAGCTCCAGGGGCGTTTCAACAGGCAATGGAGAAAATACTATCAGGCATTCCAGAAGCTACAGCATATTTGGATGACGTCATAATAGCTAGCAAAAATTTACAACAACATTTGAAATCAATTCGACAAGTGCTAAAAAAAATGCGAATTTATGCAAAACCGGATTAAATATCTAGGTCACATTGTAGACTCAAAGGGTATTAAACCGGATCCCGAGAAAATTTCATCAATAATAAATTTACCAAGACCTCAAAATGTCAGTGAACTCAGATCTTTTCTAGGTTCAATAAATTATTATGGAAAATTTATTGCAACAATTAGATCCATAAGAGCACCACTTGACGAATTGCTCCGAAACAATATTAAATGGAATTGGTCGAAAAATTGTGAAAAATCATTTCAGAGGTTCAAGGAAATTTTAGTTTCAGACTTAATGCTTAATCATTATGATCCCAGATTGCCTATTATAGTTTCAGCGGATGCATCAATGCAAGGCCTGGGGGCACAAATTTCACATGGGATGCCAGATGGAAGAGAAAAGCCAGTCGCTCATGCATCAAGATCTTTGACACAAGCAGAAAAGAATTATGGCCAGATTGAGAAGGAGGCTCTCGCTTTAGTGTTTGCAGTAAAAAAGTTTCACCGCATGGTTTATGGGAGAAAGTTTTTGCTGCGCACTGACCATAAACCATTGTTAGCCATATTTGGGTCAAAGAAAGGCATACCGGTACATTCAGCAAGCAGACTCCAAAGATGGGCTTTGACAATGATGACATATGATTTCGAAATGGAATATGTTAAGACTCAGGATTTTGGTAACGTTGATATGCTATCCCGACTACTTGCATCAAAACAACAAGTGGATGAAGATTTTGTAATTGCATGTGCTATTTTAGAATATAACATTAAAGCTATATTAAAGGACAATATCCAATTTATTCCACTTACACATCACATGATTAAGAAGGCATCAGAAAAAGATGTAAACATACAGACAGTTTTTAATTATATATTAAATTCATGGCCTCAAAACTCTAAACAAGTTCAGAATAAAGAACTCATTCAATTTTTTTTATCGTCGGTCAGCATTGTCTATTGTGGACGATTGTCTTCTTTATGGAGAAAGATTAGTTATTCCACAAACGTTTAGAAAACGGATTTTAAAAACATTACACAAAGGACATCAGGGTCAACAGCGAATGAAATCAATTGCGCGCAGCCATGTGTATTGGCCTAATATTGATAAGGAAATTGAGGAATATGTTCGTCTATGTCCTCAATGCCAAGTAAACTCAAAATCTCCAACAAAAACATCTCTTTATTCGTGGCCCATTTCAACCAGACCTCTTCAGCGTATTCACATTGATATTGCGGGTCCTATTCGTTCACAATATTACTTGGTGATCATAGACTCGTACTCAAAATGGCCAGAGGTGTATCAAAGTAATTCCATAACAAACAAAAAAATTATTGAACATTTGACTGAATATAAAAGGTGATTTTATAAGAACTATCGGAAATTTAAAAAAAAAAACACATAAAATTCAGAAAAATGCATGAAATATTTATTTGGATCGATAGTTGGGTCGATATAATTTAATGTTTGAAGATTATTTCATGCAAATGTTGGCCGCGGCTGCGCCTCAAATGGTCCATCCGCTTAGTCCAATTTTGGCATACTCTTTCCAACATTTCGGCCGGTATCTCACGAATAATGTTGGCAATGTTGGCTTCCAGTGCGTCAATCGAAGCGGGCTTGTCCCTATAGACATTAGCCTTAACATAGCCCCACAAAAAATAGTCTAGAGGCGTTAAATCGCACGATCTGGGCGGCCAATTGACTGGTCCCAAGCGTGAAATAAACTGTTCACCGAACTCGCCTCTCAATTGGTCCATTGTTTCGCGTGCTGTGTGGCATGTGGCACCGTCTTGTTGAAACCACATGTCATGCAAGTCAAGCTCTTCCATTTTGGGCAAAAAAAAGTTTGTTATCATCGCACGGTAGCGCTCACCATTCACAGTAACGTTGTGATTCGCATCATCTTTGAAGAAATACGGCCCAATGATGCCGCCAGCCTATAATCCGCACCAAACGGTTGTTTTTTGTGGATGCATTGGTAGCTCTTGCAATGCTTCTGGCTGCTCTTCACTCCAAATACGGCAGTTTTGCTTGTTCACGTATCCATTCAACCAGAAATGAGCCTCGTCGCTGAACACAATTCTTCGATAAAAAAGTGGATCTTCATCTAACTTTTCAAGAGCCCATTCACCAAAAATTTGGCGTTGTGGTAGGTCGTTTGGCTTCAATTCTTGCACCAGTTGTATCTTATAAGGCTTCACACCCAAATCCTTCCGCAAAATTTTCCACGTAGTGGAGTAACAGAGGCCCAATTGCTGCGAACGGCGCCGAATAGATAATTCACGGTCATCACCAACACTGGCCGATACGGCTGCGATATTTTCTTCAGTTCGCACTCTACGTAAGCGTGTTGGTGGTTTAATGTCCAACAATGTAAATTTGGTGCGAAATTTTGTTACAATAGCCCGAATAGAAGCCTCAGTAGGTCGATTAAACTGACCATAAAATGAAAGAAGCGCGTGATGAACTTTCTTAACAGAGCACGCATTTTGGTAATAAAATTCAATAATTTGCAAGCGTTGTTCGTTTGTAAGACGATTCATGATTAAATTATAGACCAAACTGAAGATGTTTGACAGTGACACAAGATACAAAACGTGCGTGAGCTGTCAAAACTAGTGTTGCCAAAAAGATAATAGCAAAAAAATCACTCTTTACAAATAGATTTGGATATCCTAACTTGCTAGTTTCAGACAATGGAACTCAATTTGTGAGCGCGAAATTTCAACAATTTTGTCTTCAACGCGGTATTCAGCACATGAGAACAGCTCCGTACCACCCACAAAGCAATGGTCAGGCTGAGCGTTATGTTGAAATAATCAAGTCAGCAATTACCAAACAGTTCGATGAAGGTTCAAATGACAATAGCAATCTTCAAGAATTTTTATTACAATATCGTTCAACGCCAAACCCTAATTGCGTAGAGGGGAAGACTCCAGCAGAATTATTTATTGGCCGTAAGTTACGTACTGAAATAGATCTGATTAAACCTGCAGATTTCAAAGACATTCAACGAAATGATAAAATGGAAGAACAGTTTAACAAGAAACATAACACTGCTGAAAGAAAGTTCAAAATTGGTCAAAAAGTCTTTGTTAAAACATATAGAAACAACAAGATGTCATGGATACCTGGGTTAATTGTAGAGAAATTCGGATATGTAAATTATGGTGTGAAAATTGAAGATAGTGATAGTGATAGAATCATCAAAGCACATAGCAACCAGATTAGAGATCGGTATTTGGACAGGATGAACCAACAATGTACAATTTACAACCATTGTTCAACCAACCACCGGATAATAACCAGCAGTGCGAATTACAAATTAATCACCAACAAGATGAGTTAATTGAAAATCAGCAGTTAAATGAACAAGTCAGTCCATCAGCTAGTTCACCAGATGTTACAATGCCAGTCCAACCTAAAAAGTCATGTCGTAGTAAGCACGCCCCAGCGTGGCATCAAGATTACGAGGTTCATCTCTAACAAGGAGAGGAATGTTGAGTACGCAACATTGTTAAGTTGCGACTCTACAAGAAAATACAACACTGAAGACAATGAAAATATAAGTTAAAATCAAACGGTACTTTTTGGGCTTGGCTTCTTTTAATTATTCTTGATTCATTCATTCTATTGCCTGCGTTAGAAACTAAGAAACCATTTCTAATGAAACATTAAAACTTTTGTATTAACTTAAATAAATGAATTCCTTTTTTATAGAAATATTAATAATACGCGTGTTTTAAATACACATTCACAACAAAAACCAACCAAATAAATACAGTTATTAGCTACTTTATAAAGTGGCTCATGTTTTTGCTAGCATTATTTTCAGAAACGCCAAATAAAATATTTAAAACCATAATTGTAGGCTTAAATTAAGTACGGGCTAGTGTATTATATACTCGTATATCAGAGGCAATAAAAGTATTTATTTTGATCAATTTGTTACTATGAAATATGTATTAGAAATAAATTATCAATTTCTATTGTAATTATGGTTCACTATTTTGACGATAATTGCTTCCACATAAGAGATAGACATATGCTGGCGAGGACTTTTTTGTAGGACTATTTATGATAAACATATCGTATGATCAAAAAATAACCGTTATTTTCAATTCTCGTGAGGTACGTATGTTCGATTTTCGCTTTTTTTTTGTTGGTATACATGTCTGTTATTTATTATGTTGACAATATCAGCCATTTTGGATTGTCAGTTTGTTTTTGACAGATAAAAAAGTTAATCATGTTTTGGTGTGCTCTTCGATTTTTTACTATTTCAAAAAAATGGATCAAAGAAACTGTATTAAGTTTTGCGTAAAAAATTAAATTAAATGTGCAAGGACATTTAAAATGTTGACTGTGGCATTTGAGCAGGACACAAGTTCAATTGTGGTATAAATGGTTTAAGGAAGGCCGAGAAGATGTCAATAACGATGCTCGTCCTGGTCGTCCGAGCACGTCAACAACCGATGAAAACGTTGAAGCAGTGTAGCGAATGATTTTGGATAATCGTCGAATCACTATTAGAGAGGTTGCTGATGATGTTGGCATATCGTTCGGCTCATGCCAAACAATTTTTACGGATGTTTTAGGCATGAAACATGCGGCAGCGAAGATTGTTCCAAAATTGCAGAATTTTGGCCAAAAAAATCATCGCTTGTTCGTAATTTTTTGGCCAAAAACAACATCGTAATCATGCCTCAGCCACAGTATTCACCAGATTGAGGAGAAATCGATACCAAAAAGCGCGTTTCAGAAGTGTTTCAAGGATTGGAAAAAACGCTGGCATAAGTGTGTTATATCTGAGGGGGAATACTTTGAAGGGAACAAGATAGTTATTGATGAATAAATAAACATTTTTTGAAAAAATTGAAAATAACGGTTATTTTTTGATCATACGTCGTATATGTAACTTCAACGATATTTGCTGCTCACGCCAAAACATGTCGCCGATTGTAGAATTTTTTTCCTACTTGACACCTATCGTTATATTTTGGACAATTTACACAATATCCTTATAAATTATAGCCTATGTGTTATTCTGATGTATAAGCTAAATTATTGTAGTTTCATTAAAATCCATTCAGTAGTTTTTGCGTGAAAGAGGAACAAACATCCCACTCACAAACATCCACACATCCATACATCTATACTCACAAACATTCGGCTTTATAATATTAGTAGGATTAGGAAGTAAATTACTTATTTAGTAAACAAAATAGTACATATAAAAATATACTATGCACTTACCTTCATAAGTTAATTCGAAAGAAGAAAGAAAAATATTCCAACAATCAACACGAAATCATAATAATAATCTACACCACCTACTATAGATTAACCCTTTACTTAACACTCTCTGATCTATTTAACAGAAGAGTACACAAACCACTTATTGATTTACAATTGCAATTTAGAATAGCTGGAAAATTGCTTACGATAGATACTTACCCGTAATAAAAATAAGTTGCATTATGTTAGTAATTGATGTTCTCTGGAATGCGTGAACCGATTTCTGCAAAGTTCATATGAAAGGTGACGTCAATACCAAGGTTATGTATAAACGGTCTCTGTATGTTTATTGGTTCATGAGTTATAGCCATTTTAATTAACACTGCATTCATTTCGATGTATTTGGAAATATTTGAGTTAATATTTTGAAAGACTGAAATACAATTCGTTTTTAAATTCATTACAATTCGATTTTAGTCAAACCATTAATTTAATTTATATACTTTTAGCTATTGTAAATCACATCTCGGGGATCTATGAAATAAATTACATATAAACACATCACTAAAAACTTAAATATTTAAATACATTATGCACAGCAATGAGCTTTCGTATATGTTAACTTAACGGATATTTTACCCCAAAAAGTTTTCAACTTAACCGATTTTAATGAAATAAATAAGATATATTTCCATACTCTAGAAATAATTCATATCCCAAAACAACATTTGCCGGGTCAGTTAGTACTATATAAAAATCATACTTACCTTAATACAAAATTACAAAAAAATTACATCACAAAATTAATAGAAAATTAAAAAAATTAGACCATACAAAATAAAATTCTAACGCTATTACATTAGATTATTAACACATACAGTTACTCACAGAAATATTTTGCTTTTGTAAAAAAAAAGTAAAATATAAAAAAATGATGCATAAAAATATTTTTTTAAAAAAAATTAATGAGTGTTTTATTAAATTTTAATTAAGGAAAAAAATTTAATTTTTAATTTTTTGTATGGTATCCATCAGATCAGGCAATAGAATAAGTCCTTGGTGGAACGATCGTTTAGCACGTCTTCGGCAAGAGACAAGAAGGCTCAGCAACGTGTCTAAAGGAACGGGTAACCGGGCCCTATACAAAGAGGCCCTTACGAAGTACAACATAGAGATTAGAAGAGCTAAGAGGGAATCCTGGAAGAAATTATGCAGTGGACTTTCGGAGTTAAGCAGTTGCTCCAAAGTACACAGGGTTCTATTTAAAATGCACACTAACCCTATAGGGCTTCTTAAAAAGCCGGACGGATAATTTACGAACAATAGCTGAGACGTTAGAGCTTCTGGCTAGAGTTCATTTTCCATGTTCCGTAATCATTTCAGAGGAACAATCCAATCTATCGGTTGAACGGAGACCAAGGTCTCAAGATTGGATAAGAACCAGAGAGATATTTTGTGAGGAAAGGATAACATGGGCGATAGGCTCATTTTATCTATATAAATCTCCTGGAGAGGACGGAATTATTCCAGCACTCCTGGAGAATTCCTAGCAAATGGAAGGAGGTAATAGTCCGGTATATTCCGGTCGTATAGACCGATTAGTCTAACCTCCTTATATTGAAAACAATGGAGAAATTAGTGGATAGGGATATCAGAGAGAGGTACCTCATAGTAGCACCTCTACATAAGAATCAGCATGGAAGGGAAATCAACCACACATGCTCTACTGAATCTCACGCAGAAGATTGAATCCTCACTTGAGGACAAGGAGTATGCAGTTGGTTGCTTTCTAGATATTGAGGGAGCTTTTGATAATATAGATTTCTCTCATATAACTAGAGCGATCTTCAGCAAAGGTGTCGATGGGACAACATGTAGATGGATCGAGGATATTCTTAAGGGAAGAATCATAAATTCTTCCCTGGGATCAGCGAACCTCAGGGTTAAGGCGGCAAAAGGTTGTCCTCAAGGTGGCGTACTCTCGCCACTATTATAGTCCATTGCCGTCGACGAACTATTACACATTTGACATTGTACAAATAACATTTGCACAAATCAACGAAAAGAAAATAAATGGCCGTTAAATTAAAATTTAATTTAATTTTAGAAAATCGCCAAATTATTACTAAAATTTATATTGCTCACATTGCATTAAAATGAGTAATTGAAGTAGATAATATAAAATATTAAATTGCATACCTAAAAGAAATAAATAAAGAATTGTCGAAATTAAAAGTAAAAACCTGTGAAAACTACAAAAAGGAATTTCCCATCATCAACATCATTTATACGTGGAAAATCCTAAAATTTAAATATATTCACCCGAATATATTTAGACATAGTTGTGCTAATAAGGGGTAGGTTTGAAGATACCATATCAAATCTACATCAGAGGGCACTGAACTTGGTATTAGACTGTTGCAGGGATGTGGGGTTAAACATCAACCCTAAGAAGACCTCTATAGTAATATTCACCAGGAAAAAGCTAAGGGACAATTTTAGAGAACCTATCATTTTTGGTGAACGTATTCCGTTCTCAAGAGAAGTTAAATACCTTGGCATTACTCTTGATGATAGACTACTCTGGAACAGTCACCTGGACAAGACCATCGACAAAGCCAGGGCCACGATATGGACCAGTAAAAGATTGGTTGGTAAAAGTTGGGGGCTTAATCCTAAAATATCGCTGTGGCTCTACACAGCGATTACTAGACCGCTGATAGCGGCTCCGGTCTGGTTTAAAAAAGTTAGAAAGGTCTCAGCGCAGGCAAGGATCAATAGAATTCAAAGACTAGCCTGTGTCTGCACAACTGGGGCAATGAGGTCTACTCCGACTGTTGCCCTTGAGGTCTTACTAAACCTTCCTCTAATTCATCTATTCATCAAGAAAGAAGCTTTGCAATTTAAGGCAAAGCTCATCTTGAGAGATGCGGAGGACTCTTCTCGCGCACTCAGCTCTCTTTCTAAGGAAATTGCTGAAGTGGGTGTGGAATTTGTAACCTTAAGCGATAACTGTCGAACCAAATACAACTTCACTAGTAATTTCAGGGTCACATTCCCAAATAGGGTTAATTGGGAACAGAACAGACACCAACCCAGTGTCGAGTCACATGTATGGTACACAGATGGCTCGAAAATGGTTGAGGGTGTTGGAGCAGGGGTATTTGGTCTGAACCACAGAAGAAGCTTTTTTGTTAGTATGGGTCAAGAAAACTCAGTTTTTCAGGCCGAAATACATGCGATAGAGCTAAGAGAAGAACTAGAAAGAGACACAAGTAACAGTCACATCTATATTCACTCGGACAGTAGAGCGGCATTACTGACACTCAGTGCATTTGAGATAAGATCGAAACTGGTCTGGGATTGCCTAGAACTTTTAAAAAGACTAGCATCCAATAACAGGGTTCACTTGGTATGGGTGCCAGGTCATATTGGATATGCGGGCAATCAGAAGGCAGAAAAACTCGCAAGAAAAGGGGCGGCTAATGCATTCATTGGCCCAGAACCATTCTGCGGTCTGTCTTGGAGCTCTATTGGGCTCATTTTTATGCAGTGGCTGGAAAGAGAATGGCAACAATATTGGCTGGACACAGCAGGTATCAGGGTAGCCATGCCATTCCGATATCGAAAGTGAACAAGAATTTACTTGGATTGACCCAGTCAGGAATTCGTATTGTCACGGAATTCTTGACTGGACATTGCAGAGTATTGAAACACTTGGCGAATATGAGGATCAGTCAAAATGATCTCTGCAGGTTATGTAACGAAGTTGAAGAAACAGCAGAACACATATTGTGTCACTGTAATGGTCTTAGGTGCACCCGTTTTCGTTACTTACCTCCAACCATCAGACATAGCGGACAAATCACCCAAAGAAGTTTCTGAATTCTTAATGAAAACTAGACTCTGGGAGGATTTGCAACTTGGGAGTAGTGTCGCAATAGGTCTATTTTGGAAGCAGTGACCAGGTGACTTGTTCCCGCTCCTTATTGTAATTCTAATTTTAATGGTATCCATTGTTAGCTATAACTCATTCCAGGCGTCTAGGCTTTGATTCCACTAAATTTCTACATTTTTCAGCAGATATCTTGCACCATTCTTCCAATATTTTTTTCAACGTTTTTTTTTGGATGAAATGCTATGTTCCCGAACTTTTTCATCCGAATAAGCACAAAGGTTTTCGATGGAATTTATATCGGGACTTTGTGGTGGTGTTGGCAGATGTTTGGTGTTATATAAAAGCCATAGTTTAACGTCTAAAGCTGTATGCTTAGGATCATTCTCATGTTGAAAGTAGTGCCCATTCCTAGATAACCCCATGTTTTCAGCACTAGCATGAAGATTTTCTTTTAAAATGGATAATTTTAGAAGCTTATCCATAGTGTCGTCTATAAATACAAACTTTCCGACTCCTAACGCAGACGTACAGCCCCACACCATAAGAGAACCACCACCATTTTTTACAGTTGGCTTTATATTTTTTATCTTTAGGGATTCACTTGGCCTGCGCCACACCATATGTCGTCCGTTCGACCCAAAAATATTAAATTTGCTTTCGTCACTGAATATTACAGTCTACCAAAACTCAAAAGTCTTAATTTTATGGAGCTCAGCAAATGAAAGGCGTTTTTGTCTATTGATTTTAGAAATAAAAGACTTTTTTTTTGCTACGCGACCGTTAATATCATTATCTCTTACAACTCTACTAATCGTTTCGTCACTTACATTTGTTCGTGGCGTCGCCTTAATCTTTTGATTAATTTTCGGTGCTGATAAATGGGGATTTTCACGGTTTTCTTTAAGAATTTGTCTTTCATTTCTTAAAGTCAACAACTTTGCGCGACCCTTTCGTGGAATATTTTCGATACTACCGCGCTGCTTGGCTCTTTTTATCACGTTTTTAATTGTTTGCCGACATCGATCAAATATATCACAAATATATTTTATTGATTTGGAGATGCAATATAATTTTTTTTCTGAAATATTTATATAATTCCTTTCCTTTTGGCATTTTTAGATCAAAAATTTTACGCCTGCTCACAAAATTAACGAGTTTGTTGTTTTTCTTTCAATATATCACTTTATTTCTTTTGCGTTGGATAGATAACCGTATTGGACTTAAGTATAAACTTTTTTTTGTGGATAGTGCAAGAAAACTTTTTTATCATTTTTTCAAAAAAAAGCAAAGGGGGTAGTCCATGGTTTTTTTTGGCGAAAAATATTTTTTTCGCACTATCTTTAAAAAACAAAAGATGAATTAAAGCTAATATGGTTCTCTATACAATGCATCAGAAATCAAGTCGATTTTTAAAAAAGTAGTCAAGTTATGACAAAAAAGGTAAGGACTTCTACTACTGCCTCTTTCCGGCCACTTTTTAGTAGAACTGGTTACCTTTTTGGTCATAACTTGCTAAGTTTCCTAGATATCAACTTGATTTCTTTTGCATTGGATAGCTAACCGTATTGGCTTTTATCGGAAATTTTTTTTCTTGTGGATAGTGCAAGAAAACTTTTTTATCATTTTTTCAAAAAAAAGCAAAGGGGGTAGTCCATGGTTTTTTTTGGCAAAAATATTTTTTTCGCACTATCTTTAAAAAACAAAAGACGAATTAAAGCTAATATGGTTCTCTATCGAATGCATCAGAAATCAAGTCGATTTTTAAAAAAGTAGTCAAGTTATGACAAAAAAGGTAAGAACTTCTACTACTGCCTCTTTCCGGCCACTTTTTAGTAGAACTGGTTACCTTTTTGGTCATAACTTGCTAATTTTTCTAGATATCCACTTGATTTCTTTTGCGTTGGATAGCTAACCGTATTGGCTTTAATTAGAAATTTTTTTTCTTGTGGATAGTGCAAGAAAACTTTTTTATCATTTTTTCAAAAAAAAGCAAAGGGGGTAGTCCATGGTTTTTTTTGGCAAAAATATTTTTTTCGCACTATCTTTAAAAAACAAAAGACGAATTAAAGCTAATATGGTTCTCTATCGAATGCATCAGAAATCAAGTCGATTTTTAAAAAAGTAGTCAAGTTATGACAAAAAAGGTAATGACTTCTACTACTGCCTCTTTCCGGCCACTTTTTAGTAGAACTGGTTACCTTTTTGGTCATAACTTGCTAATTTTTCTAGATATCCACTTGATTTCTTTTGCGTTGGATAGCTAACCGTATTGGCTTTAATTAGAAATTTTTTTTCTTGTGGATAGTGCAAGAAAACTTTTTTATCATTTTTTCAAAAAAAAGCAAAGGGGGTAGTCCATGGTTTTTTTTTGGCAAAAATATTTTTTTCGCACTATCTTTAAAAAACAAAAGACGAATTAAAGCTAATATGGTTCTCTATCGAATGCATCAGAAATCAAGTCGATTTTTAAAAAAGTAGTCAAGTTATGACAAAAAAGGTAATGACTTCTACTACTGCCTCTTTCCGGCCACTTTTTAGTAGAACTGGTTACCTTTTTGGTCATAACTTGCTAATTTTTCTAGATATCCACTTGATTTCTTTTGCGTTGGATAGCTAACCGTATTGGCTTTAATTAGAAATTTTTTTTCTTGTGGATAGTGCAAGAAAACTTTTTTATCATTTTTTCAAAAAAAAGCAAAGGGGGTAGTCCATGGTTTTTTTTGGCAAAAATATTTTTTTCGCACTATCTTTAAAAAACAAAAGACGAATTAAAGCTAATATGGTTCTCTATCGAATGCATCAGAAATCAAGTCGATTTTTAAAAAAGTAGTCAAGTTATGACAAAAAAGGTAATGACTTCTACTACTGCCTCTTTCCGGCCACTTTTTAGTAGAACTGGTTACCTTTTTGGTCATAACTTGCTAATTTTTCTAGATATCCACTTGATTTCTTTTGCGTTGGATAGCTAACCGTATTGGCTTTAATCAGAAATTTTTTTCTTGTGGATAGTGCAAGAAAACTTTTTTATAATTTTTTCAAAAAAAAGCAAAGGGGGTAGTCCATGGTTTTTTTTGGCGAAAAATATTTTTTTCGCACTATCTTTAAAAAACAAAAGACGAATTAAAGCTAATATGGTTCTCTATCGAATGCATCAGAAATCAAGTCGATTTTTAAAAAAGTAGTCAAGTTATGACAAAAAAGGTAATGACTTCTACTACTGCCTCTTTCCGGCCACTTTTTAGTAGAACTGGTTACCTTTTTGGTCATAACTTGCTAATTTTTCTAGATATCCACTTGATTTCTTTTGCGTTGGATAGCTAACCGTATTGGCTTTAATTAGAAATTTTTTTTCTTGTGGATAGTGCAAGAAAACTTTTTTATCATTTTTTCAAAAAAAAGCAAAGGGGGTAGTCCATGGTTTTTTTTGGCAAAAATATTTTTTTCGCACTATCTTTAAAAAACAAAAGACGAATTAAAGCTAATATGGTTCTCTATCGAATGCATCAGAAATCAAGTCGATTTTTAAAAAAGTAGTCAAGTTATGACAAAAAAGGTAATGACTTCTACTACTGCCTCTTTCCGGCCACTTTTTAGTAGAACTGGTTACCTTTTTGGTCATAACTTGCTAATTTTTCTAGATATCCACTTGATTTCTTTTGCGTTGGATAGCTAACCGTATTGGCTTTAATTAGAAATTTTTTTTCTTGTGGATAGTGCAAGAAAACTTTTTTATCATTTTTTCAAAAAAAAGCAAAGGGGGTAGTCCATGGTTTTTTTTGGCAAAAATATTTTTTTCGCACTATCTTTAAAAAACAAAAGACGAATTAAAGCTAATATGGTTCTCTATCGAATGCATCAGAAATCAAGTCGATTTTTAAAAAAGTAGTCAAGTTATGACAAAAAAGGTAATGACTTCTACTACTGCCTCTTTCCGGCCACTTTTTAGTAGAACTGGTTACCTTTTTGGTCATAACTTGCTAATTTTTCTAGATATCCACTTGATTTCTTTTGCGTTGGATAGCTAACCGTATTGGCTTTAATTAGAAATTTTTTTTCTTGTGGATAGTGCAAGAAAACTTTTTTATCATTTTTTCAAAAAAAAGCAAAGGGGGTAGTCCATGGTTTTTTTTGGCAAAAATATTTTTTTCGCACTATCTTTAAAAAACAAAAGACGAATTAAAGCTAATATGGTTCTCTATCGAATGCATCAGAAATCAAGTCGATTTTTAAAAAAGTAGTCAAGTTATGACAAAAAAGGTAATGACTTCTACTACTGCCTCTTTCCGGCCACTTTTTAGTAGAACTGGTTACCTTTTTGGTCATAACTTGCTAATTTTTCTAGATATCCACTTGATTTCTTTTGCGTTGGATAGCTAACCGTATTGGCTTTAATTAGAAATTTTTTTTCTTGTGGATAGTGCAAGAAAACTTTTTTATCATTTTTTCAAAAAAAAGCAAAGGGGGTAGTCCATGGTTTTTTTTGGCAAAAATATTTTTTTCGCACTATCTTTAAAAAACAAAAGACGAATTAAAGCTATAATGGTTCTCTATCGAATGCATCAGAAATCAAGTCGATTTTTAAAAAAGTAGTCAAGTTATGACAAAAAAGGTAATGACTTCTACTACTGCCTCTTTCCGGCCACTTTTTAATAGAACTGGTTACCTTTTTGGTCATAACTTGCTAAGTTTTCTAGATATCAACTTGATTTCTTTTGCGTTGGATAGCTAACGGTATTGGCTTTAATTAGAAATTTTTTTCTTGTGGATAGTGCAAGAAAACTTTTTTATCAATTTTTAAAAAAAAAGCAAAGGGGGTAGTCCATGGTTTTTTTTGGCGAAAAATATGTTTTTCGCACTATCTTTAAAAAACAAAAGATGAATTAAAGCTAATATGGTTCTCTATACAATACATCAGAAATCAAGTCGATTTTTAAAAAAGTAGTCAAGTTATGACAAAAAAGGTAAGGACTTCTACTACTGCCTCTTTCCGGCCACTTTTTAATAGAACTGGTTACCTTTTTGGTCATAACTTGCTAAGTTTTCTAGATATCAACTTGATTTCTTTTGCGTTGGATAGCTAACGGTATTGGCTTTAATTAGAAATTTTTTTCTTGTGGATAGTGCAAGAAAACTTTTTTATCAATTTTTAAAAAAAAAGCAAAGGGGGTAGTCCATTGTTTTTTTTGGCGAAAAATATTTTTTTCGCACTATCTTTAAAAAACAAAAGATGAATTAAAGCTAATATGGTTCTCTATACAATACATCAGAAATCAAGTCGATTTTTAAAAAAGTAGTCAAGTTATGACAAAAAAGGTAAGGACTTCTACTACTGCCTCTTTCCGGCCACTTTTTAATAGAACTGGTTACCTTTTTGGTCATAACTTGCTAAGTTTTCTAGATATCAACTTGATTTCTTTTGCGTTGGATAGCTAACGGTATTGGCTTTAATTAGAAATTTTTTTCTTGTGGATAGTGCAAGAAAACTTTTTTATCAATTTTTAAAAAAAAGCAAAGGGGGTAGTCCATGGTTTTTTTTGGCGAAAAATATGTTTTTCGCACTATCTTTAAAAAACAAAAGATGAATTAAAGCTAATATGGTTCTCTATACAATACATCAGAAATCAAGTCGATTTTTAAAAAAGTAGTCAAGTTATGACAAAAAAGGTAATGACTTCTACTACTGCCTCTTTCCGGCCACTTTTTAATAGAACTGGTTACCTTTTTGGTCATAACTTGCTAAGTTTTCTAGATATCAACTTGATTTCTTTTGCGTTGGATAGCTAACCGTAGTGGCTTTAATTAGAAATTTTTTTCTTGTGGATAGTGCAAGAAAACTTTTTTTTCAATTTTTTAAAAAAAAGCAAAGGGGGTAGTCCATGGTTTTTTTTGGCGAAAAATATTTTTTTCGCACTATCTTTAAAAAACAAAAGATGAATTAAATCTAATATGGTTCTCTATACAATACATCAGAAATCAAGTCGATTTTTAAAAAAGTAGTCAAGTTATGACAAAAAAGGTAATGACTTCTACTACTGCCTCTTTCCGGCCACTTTTTAATAGAACTGGTTACCTTTTTGGTCATAACTTGCTAAGTTTTCTAGATATCAACTTGATTTCTTTTGCGTTGGATAGCTAACCGTATTGGCTTTAATTAGAAATTTTTTTCTTGTGGATAGTGCAAGAAAACTTTTTTTTCAATTTTTAAAAAAAAAGCAAAGGGGGTAGTCCATGGTTTTTTTTGGCGAAAAATATTTTTTTCGCACTATCTTTAAAAAACAAAAGATGAATTAAATCTAATATGGTTCTCTATACAATACATCAGAAATCAAGTCGATTTTTAAAAAAGTAGTCAAGTTATGACAAAAAAGGTAAGGACTACTACTACTGCCTCTTTCCGGCCACTTTTTAGTACAACTGGTTACCTTTTTGGTCATAACTTGCTAAGTTTTCTAGATATCAACTTGATTTCTTTTGCGTTGGATAGCTAACCGTATTGGCTTTAATTAGAAATTTTTTTCTTGTGGATAGTGCAAGAAAACTTTTTTTTCAATTTTTAAAAAAAAAGCAAAGGGGGTAGTCCATGGTTTTTTTTGGCGAAAAATATGTTTTTCGCACTATCTTTAAAAAACAAAAGATGAATTAAATCTAATATGGTTCTCTATACAATGCATCAGAAATCAAGTCGATTTTTAAAAAAGTAGTCAAGTTATGACAAAAAAGGTAAGGACTACTACTACTGCCTCTTTCCGGCCACTTTTTAGTACAACTGGTTACCTTTTTGGTCATAACTTGCTAAGTTTTCTAGATATCAACTTGATTTCTTTTGCGTTGGATAGCTAACCGTATTGGCTTTAATTAGAAATTTTTTTCTTGTGGATAGTGCAAGAAAACTTTTTTTATCATTTTTTCAAAAAAAGCAAAGGGGGTAGTCCATGGTTTTTTTTGGCAAAAATATTTTTTTCGCACTATCTTTAAAAAACAAAAGACGAATTAAAGCTAATATGGTTCTCTATCGAATGCATCAGAAATCAAGTCGATTTTTAAAAAAGTAGTCAAGTTATGACAAAAAAGGTAATGACTTCTACTACTGCCTCTTTCCGGCCACTTTTTAATAGAACTGGTTACCTTTTTGGTCATAACTTGCTAAGTTTTCTAGATATCCACTTGATTTCTTTTGCGTTGGATAGCTAACCGTATTGGCTTTAATTAGAAATTTTTTTTCTTGTGGATAGTGCAAGAAAACTTTTTCATCATTTTTTCAAAAAAAAGCAAAGGGGGTAGTCCATGGTTTTTTTTGGCAAAAATATTTTTTTCGCACTATCTTTAAAAAACAAAAGACGAATTAAAGCTAATATGGTTCTCTATCGAATGCATCAGAAATCAAGTCGATTTTTAAAAAAGTAGTCAAGTTTTGACAAAAAAGGTAGTGACTTCTACTACTGCCTCTTTCCGGCCACTTTTTAGTAGAACTGGTTACCTTTTTGGTCATAACTTGCTAAGTTTTCTAGATATCAACTTGATTTCTTTTGCGTTGGATAGCTAACCGTATTGGCTTTAATTAGAAATTTTTTTCTTGTGGATAGTGCAAGAAAACTTTTTTTTCAATTTTTTAAAAAAAAGCAAAGGGGGTAGTCCATGGTTTTTTTTGGCGAAAAATATTTTTTTCGCACTATCTTTAAAAAACAAAAGATGAATTAAATCTAATATGGTTCTCTATACAATACATCAGAAATCAAGTCGATTTTTAAAAAAGTAGTCAAGTTATGACAAAAAAGGTAATGACTTCTACTACTGCCTCTTTCCGGCCACTTTTTAATAGAACTGGTTACCTTTTTGGTCATAACTTGCTAAGTTTTCTAGATATCAACTTGATTTCTTTTGCGTTGGATAGCTAACCGTATTGGCTTTAATTAGAAATTTTTTTCTTGTGGATAGTGCAAGAAAACTTTTTTATCAATTTTTAAAAAAAAAGCAAAGGGGGTAGTCCATGGTTTTTTTTGGCGAAAAATATGTTTTTCGCACTATCTTTAAAAAACAAAAGATGAATTAAATCTAATATGGTTCTCTATACAATGCATCAGAAATCAAGTCGATTTTTAAAAAAGTAGTCAAGTTATGACAAAAAAGGTAAGGACTACTACTACTGCCTCTTTCCGGCCACTTTTTAGTAGAACTGGTTACCTTTTTGGTCATAACTTGCTAAGTTTTCTAGATATCAACTTGATTTCTTTTGCGTTGGATAGCTAACCGTATTGGCTTTAATAAGAAATTTTTTTCTTGTGGATAGTGCAAGAAAACTTTTTTATAATTTTTTCAAAAAAAGCAAAGGGGGTAGTCCATGGTTTTTTTTGGCGAAAAATATTTTTTTCGCACTATCTTTAAAAAACAAAAGAAGAATTAAAGCTAATATGGTTCTCTATACAATGCATCAGAAATCAAGTCGATTTTTAAAAAAGTAGTCAAGTTATGACAAAAAAGGTAAGGACTTCTACTACTGCCTCTTTCCGGCCACTTTTTAGTAGAACTGGTTACCTTTTTGGTCATAACTTGCTAAGTTTTCTAGATATCAACTTGATTTCTTTTGCGTTGGATAGCTAACCGTATTGGCTTTAATTAGAAATTTTTTTCTTGTGGATAGTGCAAGAAAACTTTTTTATCAATTTTTAAAAAAAAAGCAAAGGGGGTAGTCCATGGTTTTTTTTTGGCGAAAAATATGTTTTTCGCACTATCTTTAAAAAACAAAAGACGAATTAAAGCTAATATGGTTCTCTATCGAATGCATCAGAAATCAAGTCGATTTTTAAAAAAGTAGTCAAGTTTTGACAAAAAAGGTAATGACTTCTACTACTGCCTCTTTCCGGCCACTTTTTAGTAGAACTTGTTACCTTTTTGGTCATAACTTGCTAAGTTTTCTAGATATCCACTTGATTTCTTTTGCGTTGGATAGCTAACCGTATTGGCTTTAACTAGAAATTTTTTTCTTGTGGATAGTGCAAGAAAATTTTTTTTATCATTTTTTAAAAAAAAAGCAAAGGGGGTAGTCCATGGTTTTTTTTGGCGAAAAATATTTTTTTCGCACTATCTTTAAAAAACTAAAGACGAATTAAAGCTAATATGGTTCTCTATACAATGCATCAGAAATCAAGTCGATTTTTAAAAAAGTAGTCAAGTTATGACAAAAAAGGTAAGGACTTCTACTACTGCCTCTTTCCGGCCACTTTTTAGTAGAACTGGTTACCTTTTTGGTCATAACTTGCTAAGTTTTCTAGATATCAACTTGATTTCTTTTGCGTTGGATAGCTAACCGTATTGGCTTTAATTAGAAATTTTTTTCTTGTGGATAGTGCAAGAAAACTTTTTTTATCATTTTTTCAAAAAAAGCAAAGGGGGTAGTCCATGGTTTTTTTTGGCAAAAATATTTTTTTCGCACTATCTTTAAAAAACAAAAGACGAATTAAAGCTAATATGGTTCTCTATCGAATGCATCAGAAATCAAGTCGATTTTTAAAAAAGTAGTCAAGTTTTGACAAAAAAGGTAATGACTTCTACTACTGCCTCTTTCCGGCCACTTTTTAGTACAACTGGTTACCTTTTTGGTCATAACTTGCTAAGTTTTCTAGATATCAACTTGATTTCTTTTGCGTTGGATAGCTAACCGTATTGGCTTTAATTAGAAATTTTTTTTCTTGTGGATAGTGCAAGAAAACTTTTTTATCATTTTTTCAAAAAAAAGCAAAGGGGGTAGTCCATGGTTTTTTTTGGCGAAAAATATTTTTTTCGCACTATCTTTAAAAAACAAAAGATGAATTAAAGCTAATATGGTTCTCTATCCAATGCATCAGAAATCAAGTCGATTTTTAAAAAAGTAGTCAAGTTATGACAAAAAAGGTAAGGACTTCTACTACTGCTTCTTTCCGGCCACTTTTTAGTAGAACTGGTTACCTTTTTGGTCATAACTTGCTAAGTTTTCTAGATATCCACTTGATTTCTTTTGCGTTGGATAGCTAACCGTATTGGCTTTAACTAGAAATTTTTTTCTTGTGGATAGTGCAAGAAAATTTTTTTTATCATTTTTTAAAAAAAAAGCAAAGGGGGTAGTCCATGGTTTTTTTTGGCGAAAAATATTTTTTTCGCACTATCTTTAAAAAACAAAAGATGAATAAAAGCTAATATGGTTCTCTATCCAATGCATCAGAAATCAAGTCGATTTTTAAAAAAGTAGTCAAGTTATGACAAAAAAGGTAAGGACTTCTACTACTGCCTCTTTCCGGCCACTTTTTAGTAGAACTGGTTACCTTTTTGGTCATAACTTGCTAAGTTTTCTAGATATCAACTTGATTTCTTTTGCGTTGGATAGCTAACCGTATTGGCTTTAATTAGAAATTTTTTTCTTGTGGATAGTGCAAGAAAACTTTTTTATCATTTTTTCAAAACAAAGCAAAGGGGGTAGTCCATGGTTTTTTTTGGCGAAAAATATTTTTTTCGCACTATCTTTAAAAAACAAAAGATGAATAAAAGCTTATATGGTTCTCTATCCAATGCATCAGAAATCAAGTCGATTTTTAAAAAAGTAGTCAAGTTATGACAAAAAAGGTAAGGACTTCTACTACTGCTTCTTTCCGGCCACTTTTTAATAGAACTGGTTACCTTTTTCGTCATAATTTGCTAAGTTTTCTAGATATCAACTTGATTTCTTTTGCGTTGGATAGCTAACCGTATTGGCTTTAATTAGAAATTTTTTTCTTGTGGATAGTGCAAGAAAACTTTTTTATCATTTTTTCAAAACAAAGCAAAAGGGGTAGTCCATGGTTTTTTTTGGCGAAAATAATTTTTTTCGCACTATCTTTAAAAAACAAAAGATGAATTAAAGCTAATATGGTTCTCTATCCAATGCATCAGAAATCAAGTCGATTTTTAAAAAAGTAGTCAAGTTATGACAAAAAAGGTAAGGACTTCTACTACTGCCTCTTTCCGGCCACTTTTTAGTAGAACTGGTTACCTTTTTGGTCATAACTTGCTAAGTTTTCTAGATATCAACTTGATTTCTTTTGCGTTGGATAGCTAACCGTATTGGCTTTAATTAGAAAATTTTTCTTGTGGATAGTGCAAGAAAACTTTTTTATCATTTTTTCAAAAAAAAGCAAAGGGGGTAGTCCATGGTTTTTTTTGGCGAAAAATATTTTTTTCGCACTATCTTTAAAAAACAAAAGATGAATTAAAGCTAATATGGTTCTCTATCCAATGCATCAGAAATCAAGTCGATTTTTAAAAAAGTAGTCAAGTTATGACAAAAAAGGTAAGGACTTCTACTACTGCTTCTTTCCGGCCACTTTTTAGTAGAACTGGTTACCTTTTTGGTCATAACTTGCTAAGTTTTCTAGATATCAACTTCATTTCTTTTGCGTTGGATAGCTAACCGTATTGGCTTTAATTAGAAATTTTTTTCTTGTGGATAGTGCAAGAAAACTTTTTTATCATTTTTTCAAAACAAAGCAAAGGGGGTAGTCCATGGTTTTTTTTGGCGAAAAATATTTTTTTCGCACTATCTTTAAAAAACAAAAGATGAATAAAAGCTTATATGGTTCTCTATCCAATGCATCAGAAATCAAGTCGATTTTTAAAAAAGTAGTCAAGTTATGACAAAAAAGGTAAGGACTTCTACTACTGCTTCTTTCCGGCCACTTTTTAATAGAACTGGTTACCTTTTTCGTCATAATTTGCTAAGTTTTCTAGATATCAACTTGATTTCTTTTGCGTTGGATAGCTAACCGTATTGGCTTTAATTAGAAGTTTTTTTTCTTGTGGATAGTGCAAGAAAACTTTTTTATAATTTTTTCAAAAAAAAGCAAAGGGGGTAGTCCATGGTTTTTTTTGGCGAAAAATATTTTTTTTCGCACTATCTTTAAAAAACAAAAGATGAATTAAAGCTAATATGGTTCTCTATCCAATGCATCAGAAATCAAGTCGATTTTTAAAAAAGTAGTCAAGTTATGACAAAAAAGGTAAGGACTTCTACTACTGCCTCTTTCCGGCCACTTTTTAGTAGAACTGGTTACCTTTTTGGTCATAACTTGCTAAGTTTTCTAGATATCAACTTGATTTCTTTTGCGTTGGATAGCTAACCGTATTGGCTTTAATTAGAAGTTTTTTTCTTGTGGATAGTGCAAGAAAACTTTTTTATCATTTTTTCAAAAAAAAGCAAAGGGGGTAGTCCATGTTTTTTTTTGGCGAAAAATATTTTTTTCGCACTATCTGTAAAAAACAAAAGACGAATTAAAGCTAATATGGTTCTCTATCCAATGCATCAGAAATCAAGTCGATTTTTAAAAAAGTAGTCAAGTTATGACAAAAAAGGTAAGGACTTCTACTACTGCTTCTTTCCGGCCACTTTTTAATAGAACTGGTTACCTTTTTCGTCATAATTTGCTAAGTTTTCTAGATATCAACTTGATTTCTTTTGCGTTGGATAGCTAACCGTATTGGCTTTAATTAGAAATTTTTTTCTTGTGGATAGTGCAAGAAAACTTTTTTATCATTTTTTCAAAAAAAAGCAAAGGGGGTAGTCCATGGTTTTTTTTGGCGAAAAATATTTTTTTTCGCACTATCTTTAAAAAACAAAAGATGAATTAAAGCTAATATGGTTCTCTATCCAATGCATCAGAAATCAAGTCGATTTTTAAAAAAGTAGTCAAGTTATGACAAAAAAGGTAAGTACTTCTACTACTGCCTCTTTCCGGCCACTTTTTAGTAGAACTGGTTACCTTTTTGGTCATAACTTGCTAAGTTTTCTAGATATCAACTTGATTTCTTTTGCGTTGGATAGCTAACCGTATTGGCTTTAATTAGAAGTTTTTTTCTTGTGGATAGTGCAAGAAAACTTTTTTATCATTTTTTCAAAAAAAAGCAAAGGGTTTTTTTTGGCGAAAAATATTTTTTTCGCACTATCTGTAAAAAACAAAAGACGAATTAAAGCTTATATGGTTCTCTATCCAATGCATCAGAAATCAAGTCGATTTTTAAAAAAGTAGTCAAGTTATGACAAAAAAGGTAAGGACTTCTACTACTGCCTCTTTCCGGCCACTTTTTAGTAGAACTGGTTACCTTTTTGGTCATAACTTGCTAAGTTTTCTAGATATCAACTTGATTTCTTTTGCGTTGGATAGCTAACCGTATTGGCTTTAATTAGAAAATTTTTCTTGTGGATAGTGCAAGAAAACTTTTTTATCATTTTTTCAAAAAAAAGCAAAGGGGGTAGTCCATGGTTTTTTTTGGCGAAAAATATTTTTTTCGCACTATCTTTAAAAAACAAAAGATGAATTAAAGCTAATATGGTTCTCTATCCAATGCATCAGAAATCAAGTCGATTTTTAAAAAAGTAGTCAAGTTATGACAAAAAAGGTAAGGACTTCTACTACTGCTTCTTTCCGGCCACTTTTTAGTAGAACTGGTTACCTTTTTGGTCATAACTTGCTAAGTTTTCTAGATATCAACTTCATTTCTTTTGCGTTGGATAGCTAACCGTATTGGCTTTAATTAGAAATTTTTTTCTTGTGGATAGTGCAAGAAAACTTTTTTATCATTTTTTCAAAACAAAGCAAAGGGGGTAGTCCATGGTTTTTTTTGGCGAAAAATATTTTTTTCGCACTATCTTTAAAAAACAAAAGATGAATAAAAGCTTATATGGTTCTCTATCCAATGCATCAGAAATCAAGTCGATTTTTAAAAAAGTAGTCAAGTTATGACAAAAAAGGTAAGGACTTCTACTACTGCTTCTTTCCGGCCACTTTTTAATAGAACTGGTTACCTTTTTCGTCATAATTTGCTAAGTTTTCTAGATATCAACTTGATTTCTTTTGCGTTGGATAGCTAACCGTATTGGCTTTAATTAGAAGTTTTTTTTCTTGTGGATAGTGCAAGAAAACTTTTTTATAATTTTTTCAAAAAAAAGCAAAGGGGGTAGTCCATGGTTTTTTTTGGCGAAAAATATTTTTTTTCGCACTATCTTTAAAAAACAAAAGATGAATTAAAGCTAATATGGTTCTCTATCCAATGCATCAGAAATCAAGTCGATTTTTAAAAAAGTAGTCAAGTTATGACAAAAAAGGTAAGGACTTCTACTACTGCCTCTTTCCGGCCACTTTTTAGTAGAACTGGTTACCTTTTTGGTCATAACTTGCTAAGTTTTCTAGATATCAACTTGATTTCTTTTGCGTTGGATAGCTAACCGTATTGGCTTTAATTAGAAGTTTTTTTCTTGTGGATAGTGCAAGAAAACTTTTTTATCATTTTTTCAAAAAAAAGCAAAGGGGGTAGTCCATGTTTTTTTTGGCGAAAAATATTTTTTTCGCACTATCTGTAAAAAACAAAAGACGAATTAAAGCTAATATGGTTCTCTATCCAATGCATCAGAAATCAAGTCGATTTTTAAAAAAGTAGTCAAGTTATGACAAAAAAGGTAAGGACTTCTACTACTGCTTCTTTCCGGCCACTTTTTAATAGAACTGGTTACCTTTTTCGTCATAATTTGCTAAGTTTTCTAGATATCAACTTGATTTCTTTTGCGTTGGATAGCTAACCGTATTGGCTTTAATTAGAAATTTTTTTCTTGTGGATAGTGCAAGAAAACTTTTTTATCATTTTTTCAAAAAAAAGCAAAGGGGGTAGTCCATGGTTTTTTTTGGCGAAAAATATTTTTTTTCGCACTATCTTTAAAAAACAAAAGATGAATTAAAGCTAATATGGTTCTCTATCCAATGCATCAGAAATCAAGTCGTTTTTTAAAAAAGTAGTCAAGTTATGACAAAAAAGGTAAGGACTTCTACTACTGCCTCTTTCCGGCCACTTTTTAGTAGAACTGGTTACCTTTTTGGTCATAACTTGCTAAGTTTTCTAGATATCAACTTGATTTCTTTTGCGTTGGATAGCTAACCGTATTGGCTTTCATTAGAAATTTTTTTCTTGTGGATAGTGCAAGAAAACTTTTTTATCATTTTTTCAAAAAAAAGCAAAGGGGGTAGTCCATGGTTTTTTTTGGCGAAAAATATTTTTTTCGCACTATCTGTAAAAAACAAAAGACGAATTAAAGCTAATATGGTTCTCTATCCAATGCATCAGAAATCAAGTCGATTTTTAAAAAAGTAGTCAAGTTATGACAAAAAAGGTAAGGACTTCTACTACTGCTTCTTTCCGGCCACTTTTTAATAGAACTGGTTACCTTTTTCGTCATAATTTGCTAAGTTTTCTAGATATCAACTTGATTTCTTTTGCGTTGGATAGCTAACCGTATTGGCTTTAATTAGAAATTTTTTTCTTGTGGATAGTGCAAGAAAACTTTTTTATAATTTTTTCAAAAAAAAGCAAAGGGGGTAGTCCATGGTTGTTTTTGGCGAAAAATATTTTTTTCGCACTATCTTTAAAAAACAAAAGATGAATTAAAGCTAATATGGTTCTCTATCCAATGCATCAGAAATCAAGTCGATTTTTAAAAAAGTAGTCAAGTTATGACAAAAAAGGTAAGGACTTCTACTACTGCCTCTTTCCGGCCACTTTTTAGTAAAACTGGTTACCTTTTTGGTCATAACTTGCTAAGTTTTCTAGATATCAACTTGATTTCTTTTGCGTTGGATAGCTAACCGTATTGGCTTTAATTAGAAATTTTTTTCTTGTGGATAGTGCAAGAAAACTTTTTTATCATTTTTTCAAAAAAAAGCAAAGGGGGTAGTCCATGGTTTTTTTTGGCGAAAAATATTTTTTTCGCACTATCTGTAAAAAACAAAAGACGAATTAAAGCTAATATGGTTCTCTATCCAATGCATCAGAAATCAAGTCGATTTTTAAAAAAGTAGTCAAGTTATGACAAAAAAGGTAAGGACTTCTACTACTGCTTCTTTCCGGCCACTTTTTAATAGAACTGGTTACCTTTTTCGTCATAATTTGCTAAGTTTTCTAGATATCAACTTGATTTCTTTTGCGTTGGATAGCTAACCGTATTGGCTTTAATTAGAAATTTTTTTCTTGTGGATAGTGCAAGAAAACTTTTTTATAATTTTTTCAAAAAAAAGCAAAGGGGGTAGTCCATGGTTGTTTTTGGCGAAAAATATTTTTTTCGCACTATCTTTAAAAAACAAAAGATGAATTAAAGCTAATATGGTTCTCTATCCAATGCATCAGAAATCAAGTCGATTTTTAAAAAAGTAGTCAAGTTATGACAAAAAAGGTAAGGACTTCTACTACTGCCTCTTTCCGGCCACTTTTTAGTAAAACTGGTTACCTTTTTGGTCATAACTTGCTAAGTTTTCTAGATATCAACTTGATTTCTTTTGCGTTGGATAGCTAACCGTATTGGCTTTAATTAGAAATTTTTTTCTTGTGGATAGTGCAAGAAAACTTTTTTATCATTTTTTCAAAAAAAAGCAAAGGGGGTAGTCCATGGTTTTTTTTGGCGAAAAATATTTTTTTCGCACTATCTGTAAAAAACAAAAGACGAATTAAAGCTAATATGGTTCTCTATCCAATGCATCAGAAATCAAGTCGATTTTTAAAAAAGTAGTCAAGTTATGACAAAAAAGGTAAGGACTTCTACTACTGCTTCTTTCCGGCCACTTTTTAGTAGAACTGGTTACCTTTTTGGTCATAACTTGCTAAGTTTTCTAGATATCAACTTGATTTCTTTTGCGTTGGATAGCTAACCGTATTGGCTTTAATTAGAAATTTTTTTCTTGTGGATAGTGCAAGAAAACTTTTTTATAATTTTTTCAAAAAAAAGCAAAGGGGGTAGTCCATGGTTTTTTTTGGCGAAAAATATTTTTTTCGCACTATCTGTAAAAAACAAAAGACGAATTAAAGCTAATATGGTTCTCTATCCAATGCATCAGAAATCAAGTCGATTTTTAAAAAAGTAGTCAAGTTATGACAAAAAAGGTAAAGACTTCTACTACTACCTCTTTCCGGCCACTTTTTAGTAGAACTGGTTACCTTTTTGGTCATAACTTGCTAAGTTTCCTAGATATCAACTTGATTTCTTTTGCGTTGGATAGCTAACCGTATTGGCTTTAATTAGAAATTTTTTTCTTGTGGATAGTGCAAGAAAACTTTTTTATCATTTTTTCAAAAAAAAGCAAAGGGGGTAGTCCATGGTTTTTTTTGGCGAAAAATATTTTTTTCGCACTATCTGTAAAAAACAAAAGACGAATTAAAGCTAATATGGTTCTCTATCCAATGCATCAGAAATCAAGTCGATTTTTAAAAAAGTAGTCAAGTTATGACAAAAAAGGTAAGGACTTCTACTACTGCCTCTTTCCGGCCACTTTTTAGTAGAACTGGTTACCTTTTTGGTCATAACTTGCTAAGTTTTCTAGATATCAACTTGATTTCTTTTGCGTTGGATAGCTAACCGTATTGGCTTTAATTAGAAGTTTTTTTCTTGTGGATAGTGCAAGAAAACTTTTTTATAATTTTTTCAAAAAAAAGCAAAGGGGGTAGTCCATAGTTTTTTTTGGCGAAAAATATTTTTTTCGCACTATCTTTAAAAAACAAAAGATGAATTAAAGCTAATATGGTTCTCTATCCAATGCATCAGAAATCAAGTCGATTTTTAAAAAAGTAGTCAAGTTATGACAAAAAAGGTAAGGACTTCTACTACTGCCTCTTTCCGGCCACTTTTTAGTAGAACTGGTTACCTTTTTGGTCATAACTTGCTAAGTTTTCTAGATATCAACTTGATTTCTTTTGCGTTGGATAGCTAACCGTATTGGCTTTAATTAGAAGTTTTTTTCTTGTGGATAGTGCAAGAAAACTTTTTTATCATTTTTTCAAAAAAAACCAAAGGGGGTAGTCCATGGTTTTTTTTGGCGAAAAATATTTTTTTCGCACTATCTTTAAAAAACAAAAGATGAATTAAAGCTAATATGGTTCTCTATCCAATGAATCAGAAATCAAGTCGATTTTTAAAAAAGTAGTCAAGTTATGACAAAAAAGGTAAGGACTTCTACTACTGCCTCTTTCCGGCCACTTTTTAGTAGAACTGGTTACCTTTTTGGTCATAACTTGCTAAGTTTCATAGATATCAACTTGATTTCTTTTGCGTTGGATAGCTAACCGTATTGGCTTTAATCAGAAATTTTTTTCTTGTGGATAGTGCAAGAAAACTTTTTTATCATTTTTTCAAAAAAAAGCAAAGGGGGTAGTCCATGGTTTTTTTTGGCGAAAAATATTTTTTTCGCACTATCTTTAAAAAACAAAAGATGAATTAAAGCTAATATGGTTCTCTATCCAATGCATCAGAAATCAAGTCGATTTTTAAAAAAGTAGTCAAGTTATGACAAAAAAGGTAAGGACTTCTACTACTGCCTCTTTCCGGCCACTTTTTAGTAGAACTGGTTACCTTTTTGGTCATAACTTGCTAAGTTTTCTAGATATCAACTTGATTTCTTTTGCGTTGGATAGCTAACCGTATTGGCTTTCATTAGAAATTTTTTTCTTGTGGATAGTGCAAGAAAACTTTTTTATCATTTTTTCAAAAAAAAGCAAAGGGGGTAGTCCATGGTTTTTTTTGGCGAAAAATATTTTTTTCGCACTATCTTTAAAAAACAAAAGATGAATTAAAGCTAATATGGTTCTCTATCCAATGAATCAGAAATCAAGTCGATTTTTAAAAAAGTAGTCAAGTTATGACAAAAAAGGTAAGGACTTCTACTACTGCCTCTTTCCGGCCACTTTTTAGTAGAACTGGTTACCTTTTTGGTCATAACTTGCTAAGTTTCATAGATATCAACTTGATTTCTTTTGCGTTGGATAGCTAACCGTATTGGCTTTAATCAGAAATTTTTTTCTTGTGGATAGTGCAAGAAAACTTTTTTATCATTTTTTCAAAAAAAAGCAAAGGGGGTAGTCCATGGTTTTTTTTGGCGAAAAATATTTTTTTCGCACTATCTTTAAAAAACAAAAGATGAATTAAAGCTAATATGGTTCTCTATCCAATGAATCAGAAATCAAGTCGATTTTTAAAAAAGTAGTCAAGTTATGACAAAAAAGGTAAGGACTTCTACTACTGCCTCTTTCCGGCCACTTTTTAGTAGAACTGGTTACCTTTTTGGTCATAACTTGCTAAGTTTCCTAGATATCAACTTGATTTCTTTTGCGTTGGATAGCTAACCGTATTGGCTTTAATTAGAAATTTTTTTCCTTTGGATAGTGCAAGAAAACTTTTTTATCATTTTTTAAAAAAAAAGCAAAGGGGGTAGTCCATGGTTTTTTTTGGGAAAAATATTTTTTTCGCACTATCTTTCAAAAACAAAAGATGAATTAAAGCTAATATGGTTCTCTATCGAATGCATCAGAAATCAAGTCGATTTTTAAAAAATTAGTCAAGTTATGACAAAAAAGGTAATGACTTCTACTACTGCCTCTTTCCGGCCACTTTTTAGTACAACTGGTTACCTTTTTGGTCATAACTTGCTAAGTTTCGTAGATATCAACTTGATTTCTTTTGCGTTGGATAGCTAACCGTATTGGCTTTAATTAGAAATTTTTTTCCTTTGGATAGTGCAAGAAAACTTTTTTATCATTTTTTCAAAAAAAAGCAAAGGGGGTAGTCCATGATTTTTTTTGGCGAAAAATATTTTTTTCGCACTATCTGTAAAAAACAAAAGACGAATTAAAGCTTATATGGTTCTCTATCCAATGCATCAGAAATCAAGTCGATTTTTAAAAAAGTAGTCAAGTTATGACAAAAAATGTAAGGACTTCTACTACTGCCTCTTTCCGGCCACTTTTTAGTAGAACTGGTTACCTTTTTGGTCATAACTTGCTAAGTTTCCTAGATATCAACTTGATTTCTTTTGCGTTGGATAGCTAACCGTATTGGCTTTAATTAGAAATTTTTTTCCTTTGGATAGTGCAAGAAAACTTTTTTATCATTTTTTCAAAAAAAAAGCAAAGGGGGTAGTCCATGGTTTTTTTTGGCGAAAAATATTTTTTTCGCACTATCTGTAAAAAACAAAAGACGAATTAAAGCTTATATGGTTCTCTATCCAATGCATCAGAAATCAAGTCGATTTTTAAAAAAGTAGTCAAGTTATGACAAAAAAGGTAAGGACTTCTACTACTGCCTCTTTCCGGCCACTTTTTAGTAGAACTGGTTACCTTTTTGGTCATAACTTGCTAAGTTTCCTAGATATCAACTTGATTTCTTTTGCGTTGGATAGCTAACCGTATTGGCTTTAATTAGAAATTTTTTTCCTTTGGATAGTGCAAGAAAACTTTTTTATCATTTTTTCAAAAAAAAAGCAAAGGGGGTAGTCCATGGTTTTTTTTGGCGAAAAATATTTTTTTCGCACTATCTGTAAAAAACAAAAGACGAATTAAAGCTTATATGGTTCTCTATCCAATGCATCAGAAATCAAGTCGATTTTTAAAAAAGTAGTCAAGTTATGACAAAAAAGGTAAGGACTTCTACTACTGCCTCTTTCCGGCCACTTTTTAGTAGAACTGGTTACCTTTTTGGTCATAACTTGCTAAGTTTCCTAGATATCAACTTGATTTCTTTTGCGTTGGATAGCTAACCGTATTGGCTTTAATTAGAAATTTTTTTCCTTTGGATAGTGCAAGAAAACTTTTTTATCATTTTTTCAAAAAAAAAGCAAAGGGGGTAGTCCATGGTTTTTTTTGGCGAAAAATATTTTTTTCGCACTATCTGTAAAAAACAAAAGACGAATTAAAGCTTATATGGTTCTCTATCCAATGCATCAGAAATCAAGTCGATTTTTAAAAAAGTAGTCAAGTTATGACAAAAAAGGTAAGGACTTCTACTACTGCCTCTTTCCGGCCACTTTTTAGTAGAACTGGTTACCTTTTTGGTCATAACTTGCTAAGTTTCCTAGATATCAACTTGATTTCTTTTGCGTTGGATAGCTAACCGTATTGGCTTTAATTAGAAATTTTTTTCCTTTGGATAGTGCAAGAAAACTTTTTTATCATTTTTTCAAAAAAAAAGCAAAGGGGGTAGTCCATGGTTTTTTTTGGCGAAAAATATTTTTTTCGCACTATCTGTAAAAAACAAAAGACGAATTAAAGCTTATATGGTTCTCTATCCAATGCATCAGAAATCAAGTCGATTTTTTAAAAAGTAGTCAAGTTATGACAAAAAAGGTAAGGACTTCTACTACTGCCTCTTTTCGGCCACTTTTTAGTAGAACTGGTTACCTTTTTGGTCATAACTTGCTAAGTTTCCTAGATATCAACTTGATTTCTTTTGCGTTGGATAGCTAACCGTATTGGCTTTAATTAGAAATTTTTTTCCTTTGGATAGTGCAAGAAAACTTTTTTATCATTTTTTCAAAAAAAAGCAAAGGGGGTAGTCCATGGTTTTTTTTGGCGAAAAATATTTTTTTCGCACTATCTGTAAAAAACAAAAGACGAATTAAAGCTTATATGGTTCTCTATCCAATGCATCAGAAATCAAGTCGATTTTTAAAAAAGTAGTCAAGTTATGACAAAAAAGGTAAGGACTTCTACTACTGCCTCTTTCCGGCCACTTTTTAGTAGAACTGGTTACCTTTTTGGTCATAACTTGCTAAGTTTCCTAGATATCAACTTGATTTCTTTTGCGTTGGATAGCTAACCGTATTGGCTTTAATTAGAAATTTTTTTCCTTTGGATAGTGCAAGAAAACTTTTTTATCATTTTTTCAAAAAAAAGCAAAGGGGGTAGTCCATGGTTTTTTTTGGCGAAAAATATTTTTTTCGCACTATCTGTAAAAAACAAAAGACGAATTAAAGCTTATATGGTTCTCTATCCAATGCATCAGAAATCAAGTCGATTTTTAAAAAAGTAGTCAAGTTATGACAAAAAAGGTAAGGACTTCTACTACTGCCTCTTTCCGGCCACTTTTTAGTAGAACTGGTTACCTTTTTGGTCATAACTTGCTAAGTTTCCTAGATATCAACTTGATTTCTTTTGCGTTGGATAGCTAACCGTATTGGCTTTAATTAGAAATTTTTTTCCTTTGGATAGTGCAAGAAAACTTTTTTATCATTTTTTCAAAAAAAAGCAAAGGGGGTAGTCCATGGTTTTTTTTGGCGAAAAATATTTTTTTCGCACTATCTGTAAAAAACAAAAGACGAATTAAAGCTTATATGGTTCTCTATCCAATGCATCAGAAATCAAGTCGATTTTTAAAAAAGTAGTCAAGTTATGACAAAAAAGGTAAGGACTTCTACTACTGCCTCTTTCCGGCCACTTTTTAGTAGAACTGGTTACCTTTTTGGTCATAACTTGCTAAGTTTCCTAGATATCAACTTGATTTCTTTTGCGTTGGATAGCTAACCGTATTGGCTTTAATTAGAAATTTTTTTCCTTTGGATAGTGCAAGAAAACTTTTTTATCATTTTTTCAAAAAAAAGCAAAGGGGGTAGTCCATGGTTTTTTTTGGCGAAAAATATTTTTTTCGCACTATCTGTAAAAAACAAAAGACGAATTAAAGCTTATATGGTTCTCTATCCAATGCATCAGAAATCAAGTCGATTTTTAAAAAAGTAGTCAAGTTATGACAAAAAAGGTAAGGACTTCTACTACTGCCTCTTTCCGGCCACTTTTTAGTAGAACTGGTTACCTTTTTGGTCATAACTTGCTAAGTTTCCTAGATATCAACTTGATTTCTTTTGCGTTGGATAGCTAACCGTATTGGCTTTAATTAGAAATTTTTTTCCTTTGGATAGTGCAAGAAAACTTTTTTATCATTTTTTCAAAAAAAAGCAAAGGGGGTAGTCCATGGTTTTTTTTGGCGAAAAATATTTTTTTCGCACTATCTGTAAAAAACAAAAGACGAATTAAAGCTTATATGGTTCTCTATCCAATGCATCAGAAATCAAGTCGATTTTTTAAAAAGTAGTCAAGTTATGACAAAAAAGGTAAGGACTCTTTTCGGCCACTTTTTAGTAGAACTGGTTACCTTTTTGGTCATAACTTGCTAAGTTTCGTAGATATCAACTTGATTTCTTTTGCGTTGGATAGCTAACCGTATTGGCTTTAATTAGAAATTTTTTTCTTGTGGATAGTGCAAGAAAACTTTTTTATCATATTTTCAAAAAAAAGCAAAGGGGGTAGTCCATGGTTTTTTTTGGCGAAAAATATTTTTTTCGCACTATCTGTAAAAAACAAAAGACGAATTAAAGCTAATATGGTTCTCTATCCAATGCATCAGAAATCAAGTCGATTTTTAAAAAAGTAGTCAAGTTATGACAAAAAAGGTAAAGACTTCTACTACTACCTCTTTCCGGCCACTTTTTAGTAGAACTGGTTACCTTTTTGGTCATAACTTGCTAAGTTTCCTAGATATCAACTTGATTTCTTTTGCGTTGGATAGCTAACCGTATTGGCTTTAATTAGAAATTTTTTTCTTGTGGATAGTGCAAGAAAACTTTTTTATCATTTTTTCAAAAAAAAGCAAAGGGGGTAGTCCATGGTTTTTTTTGGCGAAAAATATTTTTTTCGCACTATCTGTAAAAAACAAGAGACGAATTAAAGCTAATATGGTTCTCTATCCAATGCATCAGAAATCAAGTCGATTTTTAAAAAAGTAGTCAAGTTATGACAAAAAAGGTAAGGACTTCTACTACTGCCTCTTTCCGGCCACTTTTTAGTAGAACTGGTTACCTTTTTGGTCATAACTTGCTAAGTTTCCTAGATATCAACTTGATTTCTTTTGCGTTGGATAGCTAACCGTATTGGCTTTAATTAGAAATTTTTTTCCTTTGGATAGTGCAAGAAAACTTTTTTATCATTTTTTCAAAAAAAACCAAAGGGGGTAGTCCATGGTTTTTTTTGGCGAAAAATATTTTTTTTGCACTATCTGTAAAAAACAAGAGACGAATTAAAGCTAATATGGTTCTCTATCCAATGCATCAGAAATCAAGTCGATTTTTAAAAAAGTAGTCAAGTTATGACAAAAAAGGTAAGGACTTCTACTACTGCCTCTTTCCGGCCACTTTTTAGTAGAACTGGTTACCTTTTTGGTCATAACTTGCTAAGTTTCCTAGATATCAACTTGATTTCTTTTGCGTTGGATAGCTAACCGTATTGGCTTTAATTAGAAATTTTTTTCTTGTGGATAGTGCAAGAAAACTTTTTTATCATTTTTTCAAAAAAAAGCAAAGGGGGTAGTCCATGGTTTTTTTTGGCGAAAAATATTTTTTTCGCACTATCTGTAAAAAACAAAAGACGAATTAAAGCTAATATGGTTCTCTATCCAATGCATCAGAAATCAAGTCGATTTTTAAAAAAGTAGTCAAGTTATGACAAAAAAGGTAAAGACTTCTACTACTGCCTCTTTCCGGCCACTTTTTAGTAGAACTGGTTACCTTTTTGGTCATAACTTGCTATGTTTCCTAGATATCAACTTGATTTCTTTTGCGTTGGATAGCTAACCGTATTGGCTTTAATTAGAAATTTTTTTCTTGTGGATAGTGCAAGAAAACTTTTTTATCATTTTTTCAAAAAGAAGCAAAGGGGGTAGTCCATGGTTTTTTTTGGCGAAAAATATTTTTTTCGCACTATCTGTAAAAAACAAGAGACGAATTAAAGCTAATATGGTTCTCTATCCAATGCATCAGAAATCAAGTCGATTTTTAAAAAAGTAGTCAAGTTATGACAAAAAAGATAAGGACTTCTACTACTGCCTCTTTCCGGCCACTTTTTAGTAGAACTGGTTACCTTTTTGGTCATAACTTGCTAAGTTTTCTAGATATCAACTTGATTCTTTTGCGTTGGATAGCTAACCGTATTGGCTTTAATTAGAAATTTTTTTCTTGTGGATAGTGCAAGAAAACTTTTTTTTCAATTTTTAAAAAAAAAGCAAAGGGGGTAGTCCATGGTTTTTTTTGGCGAAAAATATTTTTTTCGCACTATCTTTAAAAAACAAAAGATGAATTAAATCTAATATGGTTCTCTATACAATGCATCAGAAATCAAGTCGATTTTTAAAAAAGTAGTCAAGTTATGACAAAAAAGGTAAGGACTTCTACTACTGCTTCTTTCCGGCCACTTTTTAGTATAACTGGTTACCTTTTTGGTCATAACTTGCTAAGTTTTCTAGGTATCAACTTGATTTCTTTTGCGTTGGATAGCTAACCGTATTGGCTTTAATTAGAAATTTTTTTCTTGTGGATAGTGCAAGAAAACTTTTTTTTCAATTTTTAAAAAAAAAGCAAAGGGGGTAGTCCATGGTTTTTTTTGGCGAAAAATATTTTTTTCGCACTATCTTTAAAAAACAAAAGATGAATTAAATCTAATATGGTTCTCTATACAATACATCAGAAATCAAGTCGATTTTTAAAAAAGTAGTCAAGTTATGACAAAAAAGGTAATGACTTCTACTACTGCCTCTTTCCGGCCACTTTTTAATAGAACTGGTTACCTTTTTGGTCATAACTTGCTAAGTTTTCTAGATATCAACTTGATTTCTTTTGCGTTGGATAGCTAACCGTATTGGCTTTAATTAGAAATTTTTTTCTTGTGGATAGTGCAAGAAAACTTTTTTTTCAATTTTTAAAAAAAAAGCAAAGGGGGTAGTCCATGGTTTTTTTTGGCGAAAAATATTTTTTTCGCACTATCTTTAAAAAACAAAAGACGAATTAAAGCTAATATGGTTCTCTATCGAATGCATCAGAAATCAAGTCGATTTTTAAAAAATTAGTCAAGTTATGACAAAAAAGGTAAGGACTTCTACTACTGCCTCTTTCCGGCCACTTTTTAGTAGAACTGGTTACCTTTGTGGTCATAACTTGCTAATTTTTCTAGATATCTACTTGATTTCTTTTGCGTTGGATAGCTAACCGTATTGGCTTTAATTAGAAATTTTTTTCTTGTGGATAGTGCAAGAAAACTTTTTTATCATTTTTTCAAAAAGAAGAAAAAGGGGGTAGTCCATGGTTTTTTTTGACAAAAATATTTTTTTCGCACTATCTGCAAAAAACAAAAGACGAATTAAAGCTAATATGGTTCTCTATCGAATGCATCAGAAATCAAGTCGATTTTTAAAAAAGTAGTCAAGTTATGACAAAAAAGGTAAGGACTTCTACTACTGCCTCTTTCCGGCCACTTTTTAGTAGAACTGGTTACCTTTTTGGTCATAACTTGCTAAGTTTTCTAGATATCAACTTGATTTCTTTTGCGTTGGATAGCTAACCGTATTGGCTTTAATTAGAAATTTTTTTCTTGTGGATAGTGCAAGAAAACTTTTTTATCATTTTTTCAAAAAGAAGCAAAGGGGGTAGTCCATGGTTTTTTTTGACAAAAATATTTTTTTCGCACTATCTTTAAAAAACAAAAGACGAATTATAAACTTACAAATAAAGATTTATATAAAAATTAAAAAAGAAACAACAAATATTAATAAAAAAAAAATTTTTTCTTCATATATCTATTGTTTTATCAATCCTAAAGTTAATAGTTAATTTCATTTCAAGGAACTAAAATTAACGAGTTCTGGGAAACAGTCCTTTCTGAGAACCTCATTTTTAAAAGCAATAAAATGTCTGCAGGCACACAATTTTTAAATTAAAAATCATATATAATTTAATTTAATTTTGCAAACATTTGTAAGCACTTTTTAAGCCAAACATACATACGAGTACATATTTAATTACGGACAAAAATGGAAAAAATTCTCTCATAAATATGTCTGCATTAAAAAATACACACACATATATGTATACACTTTTTAGGTTTCATGATTGTGTGTACAAACATTAGGCACATGACAAATTAGAGCAAAAATTAATGAAAATGTGAAATATTGGGTATATTTTTGATATTTCTCGGCTATTTGTGGACCGATTGCTCTAGTTTTTCGCACAGACATTACAAATGCTATTTCTATTACAAAAATTTTAATAAATTTTTTCTCCTCTTTGTAGTTTAGACAAAATACGCAAAAAAAAAAAAGCAAAAATTAATGAAAATCTGAAATATCGGTTATATTTTTGGTTTCTCTCGTGCATTTGGGGACCGATGGTTCTGAGTTTTGATCCAAAAATTACGACTGTTGTTTATGTTAAAACTGTATACCACATTTTTTGATCCGTTGCGTATTATAGATAAAGTACGCAAAAAACGCACCAAAAATGGTTAAAAAATGGATGTAGTCGCGATTTTTGACTCAAAGGACCTATGCAGCTGAGTTTTGGTTCAGATACTATGAATGTGATGTTTAAAAAAACTGTAGACTCCTTCTTTTTAGTTCAGATAAAATACCAAAAAAAAAACGCAAAAATTAATAAGTGTTTAATAAAACCTTATTTCCCTAAATTAATCTGAATTTCATTATATTTAAGTAAGCGATAACTATTCATTAGAACACTTTCATAATTTAATCCTGCTTTAAAATGAAAATAATTTAGTTATCAATCAATAAATGCGACAAAATACATGTACATATGTATTAAAATGTATTCGTTAAATTTAAAAACTTCATGATAAAAAATAGATGCAATCTAAAACAAAATATAGCAACCATAATAAATTCTAAGCACATCATCAATAAAATATTAGAAATTTATATTTAAAAAATGTTCACCGTAAATAAAAAATAATTAGATTTTTATAGACTTGGTGACCTATTGCGTGTCTTTTTTTTTTTTTTTTTTTTTTTTTTGTCAAAGAAAAGACTACCATCAACAAATCAATTCATAAATAATAATTTTGTTTCAACGTACTGATTAACTTATAAATATGAGTGATTATTAAAATCACAAACAATTGTCAAGTTTATTCTTTAAAGGAGACGAGTAATTTCTTGTGCGGTTTAAAAATGTTGATAACTGGGATTTTAATAATATTCTTAATTTTATCAAATAAAGTCACTGCTTTTGAAAATATTGAAAATCACAGCAAGTGTTTAAGTGATAAAGTTATAAAGCGCTTTCAATTAAATCCTAATGTATATAAGTCATGTGAAAGTGTGGCTATATCAGACAGAGGCTTACCACGTATAGGTCGTGGTACTGAAAGAATATTTAAAGGAAAGCCAAAACCGCGTTCGGAAGTCTTGGCAGCCAAATTCAATTTAAATTTTAAATATAATCAGACCTATTCGTTAGTTATGTTGATGTTTAAAATCGCAAAAGAATATTTATCAAAATGTCCACCGACAATTTACTACGACAAATATGTTGAGAAATCGGATAGTTTGTTACTGCAAATGTTATTCAAAACTTTTCCCATTAGTTATTCTCATGGCGAAATAAATGATCGTTTTCAAGCTAAAAACAAGAATTTAAAATTTGTTATAGATAGCAATTGCAAAAGTTATATACTATTTTTATCGGATCCTTTGATAACACGAAAAATTATAGGACCTCAGATAGAAAGCAAAGTAGTGGTGGTATCAAGATCAACGCAATGGAAATTAAAAGATTTTCTGGCCTCAGATATGTCCTCGAATATTGTAAATCTCTTAGTAATTGGTGAATCCTTAACTTCAACTTCAAATAAGGTAAGTTTGTTGAAACGTTATTTGAGGTATATATTTGCTTACCTAGCGTTTACATATGCAAGTCCAAGTGCGAAAAACACAACACACTCAGAATTTTCGAGCTTGCAGCTGAACTTGCAACGAAATTCTCTTGCAATTTAATTTTTGATTCTTGAACGGATAAACATTGTTCCCAGTAAAAAAAAAGTTACATAAAATTTTTGGATTGTAAGAAAATAATAACTTATTTAATAACATTTTTAATTTAGATTTTGTTTTCTTTAAATAGATATAAAAAGACAAATTATATCGCTTTCATCCATAAATATGACTAAAAAAGTAATAAGTATTGTGATTAATCTAGTAACTTTAAATTATAAAGCAAATAAAATTATCAAAATGAAGTGCGGCAATTTTTGCATGAGCTTCTCTGCAAGACAATATGTACTCGTACATATACACAACTTGAAAGACTGTACTTACGAATCAATCTTATACTTTCGGGAGTGGAACATTAAATACAAATTGTAAGTTTTAAAGAAAAAATTTTTATCAATAAAGATAAATATTTACATACTCATATAATCGTATGAGCTTTTTTTATTATCTTAATATATAAAACAAAGTCGAATTTGTCCGCACACTAATAACCCGAGATAGTAGATCAACTATTATGACCAAGTCTATTTTACGCCCATTTTTTCACATAACGGAGCGCCTGAATCGATTTGGGATGTATGAAAAGAAAAATTGTCCACTACCAATTCTACACCCACTTTTTTTTAAATCCTCGGGTAAATTCATGTACATACAAATTGAAAAAGGAAAACAAAAAATAACTACAGCATATAACAAAAATGTACATACGATATAAATATTAGCAATAAAAAAAAAAATATTACAAATTTTACGAGTCAGTAAAGTAAAGAAAAATGTGTTTGTTCTATATATTTCTAGGAGAACAATCAGAATTTAAACAAAATACCGTCTAAATAAACATTAAAAATATATATTAACCAAGATATATTCATATTTTTGTTAAAAAAAAAAATACACGTTTCCGTACAGTTGAAATTTTGTTGTCGCGAAATCAAATTAAATTCGGTTGTGCCGAATCTTATATACCCTTCACCGTGTCAGCAAAATATTAATATTTGTCACTTTCCACAGCCTTCTAAAATAGCAAAAATGTACAAAAAAATATTAAGGGAGTGAAGATAAATATGCCGAGTTAAATATGTTTTAACGTAACCCCTGAAATTTTTTAGTAGTTGTAAATATGTTTTAAGTATTAATAGTATATTTATCAAATACTTCTTGTCACTAAATACTTTTATATATATTTTTAGCAGTAGTTTAGCGGAGGTCGTCTAGATTGGTAACCTACTGCTCAAATACTCAGAAGTTACTTTGGATAATATTTAATTTTTTTTTATGATATCACAGGAAAGCAATACAAAAAAGTATTTATTTATGTATATATCTCAATTTTAATTAAAAATGTAATAAAACATACCGCAAATGATCATTCACAAATATAAATAAAAGTTGCACGCAAGACAACGTTTGCCGGGTCAGCCTAAAATAATTAAAAAATTCTTTAATTAAATAGAAATTACAAAATCCTCTAAAGGCCGATTTCTAGTATTGACATCTTAGAACTATAAATCGATAATATAGCTTTTTAATATATAAAATCACATATTTAATCATAGAATTTCTTTATTATGTAGGAAGGGAGATCGAATCCGCCTTTCTAGTGTTATTATTTTCAAATATATTATTTAGTAAGCCCAAGCCAGACGATGTACGTCCAAGTTGGATTATACTTTTTATTTTTTTTTTTATAACAAAAGGACTAACCGAACTATAGAGTTTTAGTCTGTCCTCTTTGTATATTTTTATTATTTGAAAATAAGAACTCCGCTGTTTGTTTGCCTTCTTGATTATTCAAGAGTTCATAATCGAATGGATCTTTTATTGTCATATTTTGTTAATACATATAACTTAATTTTAGTGATCAATAAAGTAAATGTTTCTCATCACTCAAAACAATTTTACATGTATAAGATATATTAACATTACATTAAAATAAAAAGAAAAGAAATAACACGATAGCAAAGTATAGGTAAAAGTAAGACAATTATAAATAATGAGTTTGATGAGAAATTAGTATTTAAGTAATATTAATAACAGTATTTAATTGAGTGACACTTAATATCAACGTACAGTAAATGAAATTCAAATAAGTGCACTCTTGCAAAAGAAAAAATTGCATAAAATAAACATTAAGGTCAAGGAGATTATAAAATAGTAATACAATAAAAATAATATTTAATAATAAAATATTCTCCCGCTACAATTATTATTTGAGATATTAAATTTTTCAGGAACGTCCTTATGTTTTATACACGCACAAGCTATACGCTGATGGCTTGGGATCCAATACCCCTGTTGTACTTACAAGCTGGATAAAAGGGGGTTTATCACGACCGCATATAAATCTATTTCCACAAAAACTTTCTGAAGGTTTTGCTGGACACCGTTTTCAAGTAATGGCCGGTAATCAATTACCCTATATGTTTCGCATAAAAAATCTTGACTTTGGAGGCGGCACACACTTGAGTTGGGATGGTATAGAATATCGTCTACTAGACATGATTGCACAAAAACTTAATTTTTCAATAGATATAATTGATATACCTTACAAATTGAATAGTGAAAGGTAAGTAATGCTTGTATTAAGAAATTTTAATTAGATAAAAAAATAAAAATTTTGCTTAGTGCCGCAGAAAATTTAGATTATAGTATAGCACAACATTTGGCCGATATAGGAATGCTTGGTATTTATATAACAACAGAAAGATTAAGGGACGTCGACATGTCAGTTGGTCATTCAAAGGATTGTGCAGCATTTATAACACTGGCTTCAAAAGCCTTGCCAAAGTAAGTAAGTGCTGTTTTCAAAAATTGAGATATCTTTTATATTTTTATAAAAATCTTTTATAGATATCGCGCCATAATGGGGCCATTTCAATGGCCCGTTTGGGTTGCTTTAATATGCATATACTTGGGCGGTATTTTTCCTATTGTTTTTACAGATCGTTTAACATTAAGACATTTGTTGGGCAATTGGGGTGAAATTGAAAATATGTTTTGGTATGTCTTTGGCATGTTTACTAATGCTCTAACATTTTCGGGTACATATTCTTGGAGTAATACGAAAAAGGTTTCCACACGACTGCTCATTAGTTCATACTGGATTTTTACAATTATAATTACGGCTTGTTATACTGGTTCGATTATAGCTTTTGTTACATTACCAGCGTTTCCAGATACTGCAGACTCTGTGATGGATTTATTGGGTCTATTTTTTCGTGTTGGTACATTGGGTGAGCAATTTATGAAAATTTAATGAAAGTTAATATTTTCAAAAGCTATTACACAATTTATGTTCAAATGTAGTTGAATATAAACACCATATTTTTTACAATATTTCTAAACGAGTATTCAAGTTTGTAAAAACTTGAAAATAATCATTATCACTTACTTTACATTGCAATTTAAATTTTTTTAGATAATGGAGGCTGGGAATACTGGTTCCAGAACTCTTCACACGAACCAACTTATCGTTTGTTTAATAAAATGGAATATGTCTCCAGTTTAGAAGAGGGTATAGGAAATGTAACCCAAAGTTTCTTTTGGAATTATGCTTTTCTGGGATCCAGGTCCCAATTGGAGTATATGGTACAGGCAAATTTTTCAAATGAGTATGTCAAATTAACATGTTTTTATTTTCAACTCTTTTTACCCGTATCAGTTTGTTATTTTTGTTTACAGAAATATTTCCCGACGTTCGGCTTTACACTTGAGTGAAGAATGTTTTGCTTCATTTCAAATTGGTTTTATGTTCCCCAAAAATTCCGTGCATAAGATCAAGATAAATTCACTGATTTTGTTGGCCCAGCAGGCAGGTCTAATTAATAAAATCGAAAATGAAGTGAAGTGGTCCATGCAAAGATCAAACACTGGTAAGTTATTGCAAGCAAGTTATTTATCTCCATTAAGAGAATCGATCCAAGAAGAACGTCAATTAACAACGGCTGATACTGAAGGCATGTTCTTACTTATGGGCATAGGTTATGTCATAGGAGCTTTTGCTTTGGTCTCTGAAATTGTGGGTGGCATAACGAACAAATGCCGCCAGATAATAAGGCGTACACGTCTATCAATTTCCAGTAATTGGTCTTCTGAGTGCAATAGTGGTGAGCAGCGACACCCCAGAGGGAAAAATGAAGAATTTACTATAGCAGCCAGAGAAGTTGCACGAAGAAATACCCAAAAAGAGATTCACAACACTCATCATAACTTTTTAGGTTTCGGTAAAAGGCAATTTAATTTAACAAAAACTACTTTACGGGAATTATACGGTGATTATCATAAATCTCAGCCGGATTACATTCTAAAAAATGACAAAACTATAGTCGAAAATCCAGTTGATTCGGGTGTATTATTGGATACCACAAACACAGAATCTGCTGTGGAAACAAAATCTTTACTGATTAATGAGAAATTGGAAGAAGTTGTGGAAGCAATAGAATCATTTTCAAAGGATGATATTGGACAGATAGTTGATAGTTTTTTAAACGAGGAAATCGAAAATGCCTTAAAAGCATTTGATGGAACTTTATTAAATTGCCACAAAATTTTTTTTCCTGATTGCGATAACATCGAAAAGGAATTATTCGGTAGCGTTGTATTAAGGCAACAGGACCAATTTGAAATTTTGGATAACTTAAATTTATTTAACAAGCAAACTGATTTAATACCAGCGCCTGTTAATTATAACGGAAATTTAAATCATTTTGTTACAAATACAAATGAGCCTAAGAAATGAAAAGAAATAATAAATTATATTATCTTAAATTTATTTTATTGGAATGGAAAATATCATTAAATTAATTATATACCTTTTTTAATAATATATACCTTTTTTGTTAAATTGAATAAGTAGGATATTTCTGCGCCTCATTACTTAACAGATATTTAAAATTTTACATTTTTAAATTAACTTGACTCGTTTTTAGCCCATGTTAGAGGTTTTGTGCAATATTCTATTTATAATCATAACTCATCTCTTATAAAAGAACTTTCTATGTGCGAATTTTCATCCTCACTATCAGTTTTATTTTCAGCATCAATTGGAGAAATAAAAACTAAAAAAAATTAAGAGAAATAAAAATAATAGTCATTGAGCAGTACTTGTACTAATCTATAGCTATTGTCTTACAATTATGCATTAATTCTACATTTGTGCATTGTTAACTAAGTTATGCATCATTTTATTTTATTCACAGAATAAATGCAGTTACTATCTTAAGACTTTAATGTATTGTTATACTTTCGCATAAGACATTAAATCTTAACAATTTTGCTGATAAAATTACAAAGATTTCATTAACATTTCTTCTAATTGTTTGGTATCAATTTGTGGCTTATTAGGTAATGTTGGTGATGAGCTAAGCCAATATTCGGAAGCTGCAATGTATATGGCGACAGCGGCTCCAACAATATAAGCAATATGTGTTGAACTTTGGAAGATAACAAAAGTGGCTACACACAAGCCAAAATATGTAAGGAAACGTGTTATATTAATGTACTGATCGCGTTTTTCATTAGAAACATCTGATATAAGGAAATATATATAATATGCGTTTATGATTATATTTATTTGTCAGACTTACCTTCACATTTACCATCTTTAAGACTATAACCTTCGGCACATTTTTTACACATATCCGGACCGTCACCATCACAACCGTCACATGAACGATCACAATCCAAGCAACTGTGTGAACCTTCATTATTGACACAAAATTGATTAGGAAGACAAGCTCTACCTTTAACACATTCATTAATGTCTAAACAACCATTTTTGTCATCCCAGCGCCAACCCTCGTTACATTTTAAACAAGCTGGAACAAATTTTTAAATAAAACTAAGCTAAGTCAATCAATGTGCAATAAAAAGTAAAAATAGATTTGTGTCAAAGACGGAAGAAATAGATTGATAATAAATTTTCTACTCTCTATACTTTTTACTTAACTTACCCTTTGGTCCAGCTCCCTCACAACCTTCGTCTTTCCGACAAGCCTTGTGACATTCTGAACACAATAATTTTTTTTCATCTCTGAAAGCCTCATAGAAACCTTTAACACATATATTGCAATTATCACCACCATAACCCTCATCACAATTACATTTCCCATTGCCCTTGCGGGTACCATCGCCCTTACATTTTCCGTTGCCACGGCAGTCCGTACAAGGCTTACACTCAACTCCGAAATGACCACTGGGACAACATACTTTCAACTCTTCGATGCACAACCATTTATGTAAATCTTCTTCTTCAGTTTGCTTTTGCATAAACCATTCCTCAAGCAAATGTTCATGGTCGTTGGCCATAACGTGGCATTGGTCCTGACCACGTTTTATATCATGGCACAAATGTTCCTGAATTTCTACTAAGCGTACTTCGCTGGTTTTGTAAGAACGCAACTTTTCCTCTTCCCAAGCTGCATCACCACCAGCGTGTTTACCTCGACTAGTTTTCTCTAATCCTAATTTAAAAGAGGCTACTAAAGTTGAACAAGCTTTACATGGTGGCAGTTTAGTGGATTTTTCCTTTTGTTCCTTAAGATTTAATGGGTCATCTGCATAGGTTGCAATCACAGAACAAAATATAACAAAAACTTTACAAATTTCTTGTTTTTGAAGCCTCATTTTTATCACAATTTGATTAAGTTTTAATTTTCAACTAACAAACAAAAGGTTTACGTGTACTTTTCTTATTATGTAGTCTTTCTTTTTCACACTTTTTATTGTTATGTTATCAACCACCAAAAAAGTTTCTCCAGAACATATTTTTTCTATTTTGTTTTTTATCTGACTATTTTAAGTCCAATTTAGATGAAAAAATTTTTTTGCTTCTTTTTCTTATCTGATATCAGGTGTAGAAATGCGCTGAAAACAGGGATGCTATATTTTCTTAAATATAAAACGGTAAACTTTTTCTACAAAAACATTTAGCTATTGTGCTATTTTTTTGGGTTCACTTGAAAAACAGTTTTTCTTTTTTTTTTAATTTGTTTTACTTTATTTAAGAACTATTAGTAATGGGTACAACCCCCTTTGTTTTTAATAACTTCAAATATACGGGTTTAAATTGACAGATAAAGAGAATTTATGTAATCCAATGAAATTTGATTCCAAGCATCCTTAATGGCCTGAATTAGTGATTGCTTGTCATAAAATTGTTTACCTCCTTCATAGACCTTAGGAGATAACCAACCCCAGACATTTTCGATAATGTTTAGATCTGGTGATTATGGTGGCCAGTAAAGAATATTAACATTTTAATAGCTTGCACCAGTCATTTTTGCACTTTGAAATTCAAGATCGATGGTGCCATAGTACGTAATAGCACCAGACAGCATAACGCCGCCCTCTCGGCTGCGATGTCGGTTCAAAAATCGCTTTTTTTTGCGTAGATCATGGAAATAATAGTTGTAGTTATCAGGTCTATCCAAATTAAACTTCTCATCTGTAAATACAACGGTTCTAAAGTCATTTACATGACCTCTTTGCTGCACATCCCATAACATGTAGTCTCTTGCGAATTGAAGCCGCTTTTCCTTTCGAGGAGCATTAATTTCAGGTATTTAAGGTACTCACAGCTCTTACTTACTTTGCGTACTGATGACTTGCTAGCTTGCACTCCAACTTGAGCTCTTATTTTTGACAAGGATAAGGCAGAATTAGAAGCAATTCTGATGATTTTTCTTTTCTCATACGTAGATAAAGACAATGAAACTGTTCCTTTAAAAAAATTTCCATACCCCTCGGGGTCCCTGCTGTAATTGTCGACAACTGTTAGGTTTCGTAAAATTTTTATTAGCTATTGCGCGATTAGAATACCCTTCAGAACGGTAAACATCGATTTTAGTTTTTTCCGATGGATTTAAAATTTTTTTAAGATATCTAGCTTCCATTTCCATTTTAAAATTCTGCAATCGGTTAAAAATTGCAAAAGATACAGGCTGCGTTTAAATAAGTAAACGGGAGTGTATATATATATATATATATATATATATATATATATATATATATATATATATATATACAATCAGTTTTTTTCATATTTAATATGAACTTTTATACATACACCAAACATAACAAAAATATATAAAAAATGAGAGTATTCTTGTCATTGTTTGTCTCACTGAATATTTTTAAAATACACACAAAATTTTATTTAATATTCTATTTGCTAAATAGAATATAGAATAGATTTATGAATAAAGAAGCTAAATTCGGCTGTGACGAGTCTTATAAACAATTCACTTCCCACATTCTTCTTAAATATAAAAAAAAATTAAATTATATATATAATTGAAAAGGCTACTAGTAACCCGGCAAACGTTGTTTTGCCTTAAAATTTTTGCATATTCGATCTTCTTCCTCTAAAAAATCTTAATCATATAGTAAAGGACCATGCAAGACCGGGTAAAAACAGGTAGTAGATAACTAAGTCAGATACCAACTGCAGCGCCACCTGCCAAAGGCATACCTAGAAATTCAATAAAATCAGTCCAGCCGTTTAGGAGGATTACAATGTCAAACACGTACAGTCGAATTTTATATAAATATTAAGAAGGTAGTCAAAATGAAAGAGTTAAAGAAAATATATTACTGTATTAAGTTACAAATTTCCTGCGGCCTCAATCTATACATATAAAAGAGTAACGTTACTGACTGACTAACTGACTGATTGACTGACATATCATAATCGCCCAGCCCAAACGGCTAAAGCTACGGACTTGAAATTCGGTAAGCAGGTGCATGTCCCAATGTATAGGACGAATAAGAAGGGATTTTTGGAAATTCGAATATTCAGGGGGTAAAAACTACACATAGAGCCAAAGTTCAAACAACAAAATATTCTACTAAAAAAATAAGCGAATGGGTATTTGGTACTTTTTCGATATTTGTACATTTGTGGCAAAAAGAAAGGGTTAAAACTAATGTTGGTACGTTTTTTTAACCCCATTTATCTTTCAAAGTAACAATCACAGGAACAATAACTAAATTGTATTCTTCTCTTCTTAAAAAGGTCTCCAATGTATATTAGCACTTTTTCAAAATTCGAGCAAATAAGGGGTACTACTATTTCTACCATTATGTACCATAATGTACAGTGATGCAGCATATAAACATTTTATTACTAATTTGTAGCACCCAATAAAAATCAATGGTAAAAAAATTGTTTCAAGGGAGAAAAAAAGTACCAAAAGAAAGATTTTTACTTCATATTTAAACAAGTTTAATGGTATTTTCAATGTTATGTGCAAACCTAGAGTTTTCACAATAGAATTAAACGGTCCTTAACAAAATAAAAAATTATTAAGTGGACAATATTGTTTGATTGTTGATTTTAATTGTACTTTTTGATATTTTAGTATTAACAGTCCTAGAATTACGAGACTAGGCTCAAACGGTTCAGGTCAAATTGAAAAATCATTAAGGGACAAAATGGTACTTTTTATACATTTTAATGGTACTTTTTGATTTTTTTAATGTAAACAAACCCGGCAGTACGATATTGGGCTGAAATGGTCAGAAGCAAAGTGAAAAATGATTAAGATGGTTTGGTATTTATTGGTATTTTATTATTAAGGAATGTAAAAGTACAGGATTTGGCTCAAATGATCTGAAGTAAGGTGGAAAAAAATTAATAGGAAAAAATGGTACTTTTTATTATTTTTATTGGTACTTTTCAGTTTTTCATGCTAACAACACTAGAACTATGAGATTGGGGTCTAACGCTCTTAAGCAAAGTAAAAAATTATTAGCATGCAAAGAGCTTTTTTATTGATTTCAATGGTACTTTTTTATTTTTTAATATTAACGAACCTAAAACTATTAGGATGAGCTTAAACGGTTCAGGACAAGGTGAAAAATAATTAAGAGAAGAAAACTATACTTTTTATTCACATACTTTAAAGTATTTTTTAATATTAACGAATTTATAACTATCAGACCGAGCTCCAACGGTGATCAGTAAATATAAAATCAATAAATTGATGAAACGGCCCTTTTTCTATATTTTAATGATACCTTTTAATTTTATTTGTATTTCAAAATTTAGAACTGAAATTAAATAGTCTACAAAGAAATTTGAAATTATAATAGCGACAGTATGGTACTTCGCTGACGAAGTAGCGAGTTAAATGCTAGTTAAATATATAATAACATTTATCTGTTTATTACTGTATTCATATTTATTTTATTAAAAACATTTTTACAACTACTTACAACTAATTGTGTATGATTTTATTTGCGGCATAAATTAATGTATTTTTAGAATTATAACAATAAGTTTTTATTAAAATATTTTCTTTTAAAAATTTACAAAATACATATTTTAAAACTAATAAAATTATACATTATACATAAATAAGCATCTGAAGTTTTATGAAATATGAATTTTATATGTTTGCAACTGGCTCTTCTACATTTAAAATATTTTTGTTATTAAAAGTTATGAACAAAATTTTTTTTCAAATTACATTGTGTTTTATTATTGCATTTAAGTTAAAACCAAGGCAAATTCATTTATATTAAATGAATATTTCTTGGTTTAAACTATCAAAATTTGATAATATGAATAATAATTTACATGAATTTAATTCACATGACGAATAATTATAATTTAATTATTAAATACTGATGTTTCTATTTATGTTTTTGTTAATAAAATTATGTGAAATTATTATAAAAGGTTAGCAGTTTGTTGAGAGCTTAAAAAATATATGCTCACCAAGGTACATAATTAGTTTTTAGTTTAATTAATTAAAAAAAAATTAAATAAACATTGTTTTTAGCTTTACTTTCATAAAAATTATATTTTTACTAATTGTGTCATAAAATTAAAAAAATCTCTCTCCACACTTATTATCTACAACAGCATATCTACTAGTATTTATTATTTTTTTTAACAAATTTTAAAATATTTTATCTTTGAGATGTCAGAATTATTTGCATGTAGTCTTAGAATTGTGTGCCTGTAGTAGTGAAAAGAAAAATAAAATATCCTACAAACCAAATTACCTGAGAAAAATATTAAAATAAACACGCCTATTGCGAATTCTTGTTCTCTTGAAATGTTCATTCTCTTCGAAGGCAAAATTGCTATAAGGGTCTCACGTGAAATTTTGTTCACGTATCAGTGCAGAGGGAATGTATAATAAAGAAGAATTTATTACATTTTCTAAGTTTTCAAGAGATATACAATAAATTTTTGTAATTTACTAATGGTTCTTGTGGTAAAGGTGTCAACCAGTGCATATAAATAAAAAATTTCTGTAATTTCTTAAAGGAAAAAATAAATTTTTTTACTGGAGCAATTTATGAATGGTTCTTGTAGTAAAGGTGTCAACTTATCAGAAAATAAATGAATTTTTTTAGAGGTATTATCTTTTATTTCTTGTATTTTGAACATTCTAGAATTATCTTTGTAACGACTTTTGATGTATTTTGCTTTTCTACATTTTCTTATTCAGTCTTGTTTGAACTCAGTAAAATAAAACACGTATAGTCACTACATAGTATAAAATAAAGTCGCTTTCTCTGTCCTTATGTATGCTTAAATCTTTAAAACTACGCAACGGATTTTGATGCGGTTTTTTTAATAGATAGAGTGATTGAAGAGGAAGGTTTATATGCATAATCTTGGAAGGTTTAACGTAACAAATCCGCCCGGCAGGTAGCGCTATAGTCGGTATCTGGCTTATTTGCCTACTACCTGTTTTTACCAGGTCTCGCACTGTTCTTTACTCTATGAGTACAATTTCTTAGTGTAAGAAGATCGAATATATAAAAATATTAAGGCAAGACAACGTTTTCAGGGTCAACTAGTATTCAATAAATAAATAACCCAGTGCAAAATGCCCAGTGCAAATGAAATAGTGTTGTGTTTTAAGGAAATTGTTTTATCGTTGAAAAATAATATTTAAAAAACTAAGTGAAAATAATGTCGGACACAGTTGCACGTATTCAACCGCTAAATGCTGATAATTATGACACGTGGAAACTGCAAATGAAGGCCATACTCATAAAGGGTGACCTCTGGACTTATGCAAATGGCACAAAGCCAATACCACCAGCAGCAAAAGTGGTGGAGCGCCAAAAATAGAAAACGCTTGACCAGAAGGCCCGTGCCGACATAATGTTATCAGTATCGCCTTCTGAGTTGGGACTTGTTGTTGAATGCAACACATCATCAAAAATGTGGGAAAAATTTAAATCTACTTTTCAGTCAACGGGGCCAGCGCGAAAAGCAATCTTTTTGAAGAAACTTGCATTGGCACGAATGAAAGACAGCGATAACGTTAGAGATCATTTAAATGATATCAATTAGTGACGACCAACTGTCTATATTATTATTTAGTTTACCAAGCTCTTACGAAACGTTCCATTGTGCTTTGGAAACAAGAGATGAATTTTCGAGCCCGGAGATGTTTATTTATTTATTTACATAAAAGTCTACTTATTATTTCATAAAGACTGGACATTTAATTATATGTACGAGTATATATATATAACTGATTTAAAAGTAAATTGAGAATTTTAATTAATTATTGATTTAAATATATTATGATATTATGTTTGATCACATCTAAGCTTACAGAATAGTCAATAAATGGATATAATTCATTAAAATTTAAACAGATTCTTCTCAATGGATCGGCATTTGCATATTTTGAATTATAATATTGAATTGATAATGGATGAAAATACCGTGTCGGTCTTTGCGGTACATTAAATGATATGGTATTTAACAGAAATTTGGAACGAATATTCCCATTTATAATATTATATGCGAGTGCAATGCTAAGCATATTTCTTCTACTTCTCAAAGTAGGAAGTTTTATCAGAGCTAATCTATCACGATATGATGGAAGATTTGATCCGGGAATCCAATTGAAACTCCGCAGGCAAAGAAGAATTTCCTTTTTTTTTTTTATTCAATGTGATGAGCATGAATATTATATACGGGATCCCATACTACAGAGCCATATACAAGAATAGGACAAACAAGCGATGTAAATAATTGTTTGATAAATTCTTTTGCCCATCATTATATTAATATGAGAAGTAAAGCTGAGTTTAGCATCAAACATAACACCTAAATCAATGAAAGTGCTCACTAGTTCCAAAGGATTTCTATCTAAGTGAAAATTTATTGTTCTACAAAATCTCATGTCTTTACATTTCGCCAAGTTCAGTTCCATTAGATTTATTTTGCACCAATTATGAAAGTTGTCAATATCAGATTGAAGAAATATATGATCTGAATATTTATTAAATGTATAAAAAATCTTCACATCATGTTAAGAGTGAAGATCTTAGAAGAAGATCAAACGAAAAAGTCAAAAAATTAAATCAACACACACACAAAGGCAAAAATAAACAAACAGAAACGCAGAAAAAGAAAAAATTTGCATGTTTTAAATGCGGCAAGACTGGACACTTTTCACAAAACTGTAAACCAAAGCAAGCGAAATCATGTTGCATTAGCGAAAAGGCTATGCATAATACAATCGCAACTACACCGATAGCCTCAAAAAGGAAAAGTATCTATTTGTGAAATATGTATAAGTGAGAAGCAATGCACTAAGCCTTTTCCAACGTGTTGGAAATAATTCTAGGTCACCGATATTCGTGCAAGGGGAGATGGGAAAACTCTTCGGTTTGATTTGGCCACATTATACTGTCGGGGCATGGTATTGACAGTGTGGCCACATCTTAGCAAAACAAACCCCCATCCCACAGTGGAACAGCTATGCCGGTGGGTTGCTTGGCGGGGTCATAGGTGACCAGAATGCACAAATTGGTGACCCCGACGTAAGTTCAAAAGAAAAGAATTGTTTTTGTGAGAAGAATTTTGGCATATTGCGAGACACGCCGTACTTTTCGGAGATTTTACAGAAAAAACGTGATTAATCGTATAATGTCACAGTTCGAAAAAGACCGGCCAAGCGACAACAGCGCACTACACGTACCTACAGAAATTATTTCTGTAGTTTACCACAAATGTCAAGCTGCAACATAGACATGTGGTTCACCACGATGAACTTTTGGTTCACGGAATCCGGCATTTCAGCGGACAAGCAAAAGATGGCAACGGTGTTGGCCGCACTGAAGCCAAACATGGCAGCACAATTGTCTGACGTTATTGCAACTTTACCACCGACAGACAAGTACGACTACGTAAGGGCAAAAATAATCGAACATTTCGCTGACAGGAGACGCTGCAACTCAACCGCTTGTTGTCCAAGCTACCACTTGGTGACAGGAAGCCATCCGAATTGTATTCAAAAACGAAACGGGTAGCCGGTAACACCATTGGTGACTCAGCACTAAAGGACCTCTGGGCAAAAAGCTTGCCGGAGGTGGCACAGCCTGTAGTAGCAGCTTCTTCATGTTTGCCTGCTGAGTTTACCAAAATCGCAGATACCATAGTTGACGCTATGATGCGTAATCAAATAAATTGTCTCAAATCACAGTCGTTGAGCGAAATTTACGAACTACAGGGAGTGATAACAGAATTAACAAAAAAATTCGAACATTTCATTGCTCGCTCACATGCACATGGTCCCTCTTTTTAACGCAACCGTTCAAAAAGTCGTCCCACATACGATACCAATGCAAATGCCGCCATATAACGCCGTAACCTCAAAATCTAAGTGACTTATTACGCACGTGGAAAAAGCAGGCGAGGCTTACTCCACTAAGTGTAGAATTTTTCGCTTACAAATACGAGACAAATTTTCTGGCAAAAACTTTTTAATAGACAGCGGCGCCGATGTTTCCGTCCTGCCAATGATGTTTAAACCGACCGACATTCGTCCAATTTAGAATCGAAAATAATGCCTAGGTCTTTAATCACCTGGTACTGTTTTATAATGTCATGCTCGATTCGGTAAACTGTAGTCAACAGGTGTCGACGTCTTGTTTAAGAGATATGTACACATTTACCAAGATTAAATTTGAGATGATTAGTAAAACACCAATTACTCTGTTTATTAAGATCGGATTGTAGATTATTAGCATCTGTTATGCTATCAATTTTTTAATATATCTTAAGATCGTCAGCGTACAAAGCAAAATTTTTAACTTAGTGTCCAATTGTGAAATATGTATGAAATATAGAAATTCAAAATCTAAGCAGGATATTTTAACGCAAGATATTTATAATATTCCTTGGTTTAAAGTGGGTTGTGATTTATTTGAATTCAATAAAAAACAGTACATATTAGTTGTTGATTACTTTTCTAAGTATGTTGAAATTGTGATATTGAATTCAAGATACTCAAGTCATTCTAAAATTAAAGTCTATTTTTGCTAGACATGGTATTAAAAATATTTTAATATCTGACAATGGTCCACCATATATATAGTTCAAATTAATTTAAAACTTTTTGTAATGATTGAGGTATTAACCACAATACTTCAAGTCCTTATTTAGCTAGATCAAATGGGTTGGCAGAACGGTCAGTGCAAACAATTAAGAAACTTCTGTATAAATGCTTAGATAGCGGTTCTGATCCACACAGTGCTTTATTCCACTATCGTACAATGCCCAGGGGAGACCTACCAAGTCTATCCGAGCTGTTAATTATGCAGAAAACTGAATACTAAACTTCCTAATTTTACTATAAATTTACAACCAAAATTAAAGGATATTGATAAATACAGAAACAAAATAAATGATAACACAATGAAATCATCTGAATATTACAATCGGCATACAAGAAAACAAGAATCTATGGAAGTGGGTGATAGGGTAATGTTTAAAAGAAATCCTACTTCAGTTTGGTTTCCAGGAAAAATGAGCCAAGGTCATTCATAATAAAAGATAATGATGGTTCATTGTACAGGAGAAATAAACAACACATAATGAAAAAAAATAAGAATTTAGAAAATACTGAAAATGATAGTTATTTATTATATAAAGGATGTCCCAACAAGAACGCAAGATTTAAATTTTAAATAAATAACTGATGCAGCAATTGAATTGTTTCTCTGGCTATATGACATGTGGCGCCGTCTTGTTGAAACCACAAGCCCTCCACATTCATTTCTTCAATTCTAGGCAAGAAAAAACTGGTTATCATTTCACGATACCGAACACCATTGACTGTTTGCGCTTGACCTGCCTCATTTTCATAAAAAAAGGTCCAATGATTCCTCCAGCCCAAAAACCACACCACACAGTGACACGTTGAGGATGTACTTGCTTCTCGTGAATCACTCGGGGATTTTCCTCACCGCAAATCCGACAATTCTGCCTATTGACGAAGCCATCAAGATGGAAATGGGCCTTGTCACTGAAGATGATTTTATCGGCAAAATCAGTATTTTCATGTTGTCTCTCCAATACCCAATTAACGAAATCCCTTCGCTGTCCATGGTCATTTTTTACTAACCTCGTACCTTCTACTAGCAAACAATAACAATTGTTCAAATGTCAAACAATGACACTTCGAATGGCGCCAAATGTAAATCTTGCCTTCTTGTTCGGACACCCTTTAGAATGAAGGAAACATAATGAGAGAAACGGAAAATGTAGGAAATAATGAAAACGAAAATAATAATTTGCAAACTGGGGAACGGAATAAACGTTTATTACCTAAAACAGAAGATATTTCTGATAACGATTATGTTACTCGCCATGGTAGAAAAGTAGTTCTTCGCCGTAGATACAGGGATGACAATACATAGCCACATTTTAGAATAATTTTAATTTAATTTAATTAATTTTATATATTATATATTTATTATAAGGAAAGGAAGATGTCATGTAATGTATAATTTACTTAACATACTTTAAGTTACTTCACATTATATTAATATAAGAATCACCCTGTAATAGATTTTTATAAAATAAAGCACATTCACAGATGGGAGACAGAAAATACAACAGAAGGCTGACGGAAAGTTTACAGAGAACCTGGAAGAAACGGGACAGCTTCTGCTGGACAAACACTTTCCGGACTGCGCCTACAGTGAGGGGGACAGTGAAGATGTGAGGGATATTAGCTACTTGACTTCTACACGAAGAAAACTTTCACTGGCCCGCAAAATCTTTACCGTCAATAAAACTAAATGGGCTATTTCTACGTTAAGACCATTTAATTCTCCAGATGTAGACAACATACACCGTGTCTACTCGGGCAAGATGTTGACGTGCTCGCACCTAGGTTGACTAATATATTTAGGACGAGCTTAGAATAAGGTGTATTGTTTAAACACTGGGGTAGAGCAACGGTTGTTTTCATACCGAAAGTAGGTAAAAATAACACGAAAAAATATGACTGCTGTGAGCAATCCCTCATAACTTAGTGTGATATTTTAAATTTGCGTCAGGTTATAAATAAATATTTGAATTCAAAATAAAAATGATATCAAGTTTGTTTGAAAAATACATTTTGGACGTTATACTGGCTGACTCAAATAAATATGTAAATAGGGAATCTGTTTAAATTTAAGTGAACTTTATTGTAAGTAACCAAAGAGCGAGGAAGCCGACACTAATGAAATGTTTTCAATAGATGTGCTAGTTTGCTCACTAATCGTAGAAGCGTCCATCTTGGGGTCTCAAAATCTGATAAGTGGCAGCAAGACGTGTTAAAAAAATTTTATCAAAAACTCTAACAGTGACTTCTCTTCTGCTACACTCCATTTTTTTATAAGACCAGTGCGTATCCGTTTAGGATATTTTTAATTATTTATATAGTACAATATATAAATATTTACTCACAAAAATATATATCTTTCCCGAAATTATATTAGAAATATATTTAGAAATTTCCATTTTTAATAAAAAAAATATGAACATACAAAAATTCATTATTAAACACAGTAGAAAAAGTGTTATTATTTTAGGTCTTTTTCGTTTAAAGCACAACAAAATTTTTTTAACCTAATACGAGTTTAAAACTTATGACTGATAAGACACCACTGTGCATCCCCTAAATATTTTTAGTAAGCTTAATCAGATATGCTTAGAAAAATGTACATAAATATGCTTTTAAATATTAATAATAAAAAAGGAGAGAATACGCAAATAGGGGCTTGTTTGTGTTTAATAAAAACTTATGCAACATAAAATAAAAAACAGTGGAACAAAAAGTTTTGGGTATGTAGTAGAATACATACATCCATTTGACTTGATATCATTGATATTTTCACAGCACTTTCACTTTAAAAAATCTTACTTTTAAAAACAATTATCTAACTATAATTATGAAAAATATATTTGTTTGGCTTCACTTTTAGAAGTAAATAATTATTATGTCTTAAGAGCGAGAATTTAAAGTACCCATACTAGTACTAGACGACAAACCCATTTCTTCATCGGATTCATCTGAATCCAGTGGACTCACACGTATAGCTTGATACCATTTGTTAGTTAAATCAGCCATTTGTGACTTACATTCATGCAATTCTTGACTGTTAAAGCGACGAGTAAAAAACGGTATAAAATATTTACGATCTAAGCGACCGAATCCGGCAATACGAGTTTGAGCAAAGGAAACATCTTCTTCTTCGGTAAGTTCAGATAAATGCTCAGAGTCAATAGCTTGACCCCATTCTCGGGTTTTTGATAGAGAAATTGATTTTGATCGTCTGCGAGAATTACTTCTTTGACGGTTGGCCGAGGAGGACCCTGAGTCACCGCGAGAATTTCGAGATCTACGTTTTTTTCCAGGTTTAAGATATTTTAAGAGGGGCATTGTAGAGCCACCAAAGAATAGAGTGGTAAACAATACAATTATCAAAGTGGTAGTTATGATAACATGTCTCGTTTCATCACTAGACAAGTCCAAATGCAATGAAAGTGCATATGAAATCGCACCTCTTAGACCAGAAAACCACATAATAAATTGCATTTTATTGGTAATTTTATGTTCCCGAAATTTATTAACCAAGTAAGCTAACGGAAATATATTACAAGCTCTGCCGATTAGACATAAGACTATGGCCCATATCACGAACGATAATTCCACTTGATGCTTAAAGGAAAATATGGCTAATCCTAAATAGGCAAAAACACAAGTTTCTGCTATAAATGCCAAAGTACGCATAGTTTGTTGCATAGTTATTTGTGTGACGGTGGACAAATTGAAATGTGTATAGTGTGACATAACAATACCACAGAACAATATGGCCATTATGCCGCTCAAATGTATACCCTCAGCCAAAACGTATGGAGCATATGTAAACATTAACATTATAGCAAACTCCAATGAGGGATGTTTTCTTAAATCTATATGTTTTAATAATAAGGCGGATATCAAAGCAAATATTACACCTATGCCGGCCGAAGCGAAAAACATTTCACAAAATGTTTTTAATGCCGAGGTAATAGCCTCACCTGTCGTCATTTTCGCATATGCTGGACTATTAGCTGATTGTGTAACGGTAGTAGTTAAAACAATGGATATGGCATCATTTAGTATACTCTCACCGAATACCAACATGTTAAGAATAGGGTCCACATCTAAAGCATGAAAAATTGCTACCGTAGCAACTGGATCAACAGCAGATATCAGAGAACCAAAAGCAAATGATTCGGAAAAATTAAGGCTGCAACAAAAATCATGCGATTAAAAGGAAATATTGAAGTAATTCTGTTAATCTTAAAAACAAACAAAAAAAATAAGATATGAGATGTAAAAATTTTAATTGATTTTGAGGTCCAAAATTAACAATTTTAGAAAAAGACTTTAAATATCTTACAGGTTTCTAATAACAATTTATTTTCAATTAAAAATTATTCATTAACACTTACCGGTAAGCTACCTCAGCTAAACCCAATAAATATATACCCGCACCAATGACTAAAGCTGAAATCGTTGTGCCCACAATTGCAAAAACCAAAATAGATCCAATATTTTGAAAAAAATTACCCTTATGTAAGTTGTAACCTGATTCGAATATAATAGGTGGCAACAAAACCAAGAAAAAGCCAGTGGGCGAAAATACTTCTTCTCTTTTCCAGCTGGCATTTTCACCAGACATTACTTTCAATAATAGACCAATTAAAGCTCCCAAAAATACAACAACTATGCTTTCGGGTAAATATTGAAAACCAGTTTGTAACATAGAGTGAATTAATAGAATACCCAACATTATTACACATATAACAAAGAATAAAGATAAAGAAGAATTGTGTTCCTGCTCGACAGCATGATGATCGGGCAATGGTGATTCGGTTACAACTTTGGTTGTATTATCCTTTTGTGAGGTTGAGCTAGAAAGTGTAGTTAGTGGAGAAGAGCTTGTGGTTTTTAAAATTGAAGTAGCATTTGTAATCGAGACCAAATTTGAATTAATTTTGTTGCTACTGTTATTATTGTTTAACGTATTTGTATTAGTATTATTGAACGAGATATTTGCTTCAAGAGATTTGTTATTAGCGATTATTTCTTTCTCCGACACATTTTTGGGGGGGTTGACCACATCCAATGCAGAATTATTTAAAGATGCAATTCCTTCAATAGTTTCTACTGTTAATGTTTGAGCTACATCGCCTTTTATATTAACTGTAAAAATGCTTAGAATAGTCAGAAGTAGAAGGAGCGTCCTCCACATCGAATATTTATTTCTTTCCATATTTTTATTAAAATTCATTTTCTTTGTTGTTTAAATTTAAGCCCTTGTATTTTTCAGTATTTTTTTTTTATATTAATCATATATATTAACATGAAAGTTTTCTCGAACATTCTACTGAGTTAATAACAATGTATTTTTGGCTTTTTGCAGTATGAAATATTAATTGTCGGTTCTTTTATAAATATATTTAAACATTTTTTACAACACGTCACGAAAATCATAGTTTTTACAGCTGTTCGCTTTTAATTTCTATTCCAATTCATAATCATTTACACAATAATAACCTTGTTCCATACCCTGTTGTAGTTAATAACATAGAATATAGAGCACAAGGCGAATTCACTCTGTCTCAGCTGTGCATAAACGTCCCGTAAAAACGTTGCTAAATTCTATTTTATACAAATCTTGCCGTACCGTCAACGTCACATTTGTTTTCGATAAGCTCTCATTGGTTTTCATGTAACAAAACGGATCAGCTGATAACGAAATCTTACGGGACCGTCGGTTAATTCTAGCTTTACATTTATATGGTCAAAGTATATAAGCCATGTCTGTCTTGAAAATTCACGAATATTTTAAACTTAGAGATACTTCATGGTTTCACCTTGTATGAATTCGCCTTGATTCTGTGGTTAATAACATAAATAAGAAAGATATTATATTATATATGCTCAAAAATATATGTTTTTTTTAAAAAGTCATTCTTTATTATTTAAAATCCCTTATGATTTTAATAAATTTTAGAAAAACACATATTTAAATTAAGAATTAAATTTTTATTACTAATATTAATTTAATTTAATATTTTTAATGTAAATATAGTATGCAATAAATTAAGTGGGGCAACAATGCCACAGAAAAAAATAAATTCTAATTTTGTTTTACCGCCAATTAGCATCGTTACATAAATAAATAATAATAAAAAGTAAGTAAATATTCAGATTTTGGCCGAATTAATCAAATAAGCCATGGTATACCATTACATAACATAATATAACATGTATACAATATATACTATAGTTACACCATGCCACGATGTATAATACATAGGTGTATAAAAAAATCGCTCTATTGAAAAGATAATACTTGCTATTGCTGTTTAAATATGACTTCACCAACTCTTATCCAAAGCTGTTATAAAATAGATACCTATTAAATTTTTACGTTCTTAACTTTATATGACTAAACAAGTGACTGTTTTGGTGGCCAATTTAAAATAGTATTACCTGAAATTCAGTGCTTCTGTAAGTATGTACATAATATGCCTATACATATGGTTATTAATTATAATAAAATTTGTCCTTCTCCTGTCAAAATCATGAACGACAGGAGTACACAGTCGAATAAATCAATACAATTTTAGCGTAAAGAAGTGCATTTACTGTTAAAAACAGTGTGAATGGTTAATCAATTAACAACAAAATTCTGCACTACATATTTTTTGATTTCTTTTTATGATAATTTCATTTTAAGTCCAATAGATAAACTCAGAAAAAATAAATATTTCAATTAAGAGAGCAAAAAGATATATATATTTCTCTAACGGGAAGGTGTTTTAAACTAATTGAGAGTTTCATTTTACACATAATAAATACATTTGGCAGTTCAAGGTATACCGGATGTGACTAACCCCACGTTAGTTAAGTAAAACAAAAAAAAAAAAGATTATATATATATTTCTATTTTTTCGATAACAAACAGAAAACAGACATCGCACGAGTTCGTAAAAAAAATTCAGAACAGTTCCAACCCATTAGAACTGCTAAATACAATGTTAGCAAACATTTTCTTGAATTACATTTTTTAATTTTTCCACTTCCACAAGGATGGTTTTGTTGGTAAAACAAACTAATTTTTTAAAACCATCAATCCGGAGCTTGTTTTTTTTTTAAACCGACAAAGAAACTAATCACAGTAATGATACAACACCTAGTAACCACTTCTCTATTTTTATAAGTTTTACACATAAGACAACATTTTGTGAACGATAATCGCCGAAAATTAACATACACAACTGAAAAGACAACTCAACAGAAGTGTTGTAAATGATAATCGCAATTCACAGCACACAACATCAAAATAGTTAAGTGTTGTGATCCATAATCGGGACCTAAATCAAGAACGTGTCCTTCTTCTTGTCTGTATTAATGTGAGATTATTCATTTTAATGTCGAGTCATTCAACTGAGGGAACTAAAGATTAAAAATTGAAAAAAATTGTTGATTTTTATTCTATAAAATTTGAAGAAGAGTTGATTTTAAAACTGCAATTCATGATTTAAAAATAATTAAAACTAAAACGAGCGTAACAAAAAAATATTATCAGCATGTACATATAGTCAGCTGTGTTATATTAGGTCATTTGAAAATTACTACGTTCCATTACAAAAATTTTATGATGCAGATAAAATAATCTTCAAAATTATTGAAAATACAAATGTGGAATGTTAAAAGGTTTTGTTAGGGGTTAATTACGGTAACATACATTCTTGATAATTATTGTAATCACAGGGTCATCATTGAAGTTAACTAAACTTTTCATATCCTTCACTGTAAGTAAGAAGGGTATTTATAAGTTTGAGATTCCCATTGTAAAATTTTTCACCATACATGGATCACCCTATATAGTATATATATTTATTCTGGATCTTTATAAATAGCGGAGAGTCCGTCAGGTCATAGATATTAACTTTCTTGAGCCAGTAGGCAACGTACAGAAGAGTCGACTTAGCGACCTGTCTGTACAGTCGTTGAAATCAAATTTCTACAGTCCCTAGGCAACGTACAGAAAAGTATAGCATACTAATCTGTTAGTTGTTTTGTCTTTAAGTTGCTATTGAAATTCATCCGAATTGATCCATAAATGGTAGAGCTATGAGTCAAAAACGGTGACTACCTCTATTTTTGACCATTTTCTAAGTGGGGTTTTTACGTATTTTGTTAAAATTAATATTTCTGCATTTCATAAAAATAATATCAATTGTCAAAAAATGAATAAAAGCTACATGACAAAATTAACCCGGTAAAGCAAATAAAGCCGATGTACATTTTTTGCTCTCCATCGTTTTGTCTGCATAGCTGTCAAAATTTGTTTACTTCCTGTTGGCGCCATTGTTTTTGTGCTCAAAATAATTAGAGTATGTAATGCTACTGATAGACGTTACTACAAATCGTACAAGTATGAAATAAGTATCGTCTAGCATGCTGTCGTACTACTTCGAAGAATGAAAATCAAAATATTTTGATTTTTGTGGGCGGAGCTTGTAAATATAAGTACGATAAAAAGTATCGTGTATCATGCTGTTGTACTACAAATTTTTTTAGAACAGCGGAGAGCGTCGCGCTTATAAAAATTAATTTTTTGTGTCGAATATTGTAATTTAAAAAAGTGAAAATATTATTAAAAATATTTTGACAAATTATCTTTTTCTTTTAACCATTCTCTACGCCATGTTCTTTTTCTTGTTCCTTCTTTTTTCTTATTCTTTTCAAATAGTACTTCACTAATTATTAATAATGCCACCACATCATCCATTTTGCCGTATATGTTTACCTTTCAAATTGTTCTTTTATATGAAAACTAGTTGACCCAGCAAACGTTGTCTTGGCTTAAAATTTTTATATATTCGATCTTCTTACACTAAGAAATCGTACTCATAGAGTAAAGAACTGTGCGAGACCGGGTAAAAACAGGTAGTAGGCAAATAAGTCAGATACCGACTATAGCGCTACCTGCCGGGCGAATTTGTGACGTTAAAATTTCCAAGATTATACATGTAAACCTTCCTCTTGAATTACTCTATCTATTAAAAAAAAACCGCATCAAAATCCGTTGCGTAGTTTTAAAAATTTAAGCATACATAGGGATATAGGGACAGAGAAAGCGACTTTGTTTTATACTATGTAGTGATGTAGTGAAGTACAACTTGTAGTACGATTTGTAGTAACGTGTATCACAAAACCGTACTACTACTCATACTTCGCGAAGTACGAATTTAAGTATCGTGTATCATCAGCATAAGACTGTATGGTCGGATCTGAATTGAAATTATTCCTTTTTATTTGACATATACGATAAGGTTGTTTTTGTAATTCAGTGTTTGTTGTAGACAATGCCTTACCGTATTGAATCTGTTATGAAAAAAAATTTCATACATACCTACTAAAGGGCTGCACAAGCCCATTTGAAATACACGATACACTATTGGACACTTTGGACACAAAGCACAGTTTTTAGTGTCCTTTTTACAGTAGACCAAAAAGTTATGTGCAAAAATGATGCAACAGAACAAGCATTGACACTTATTGAATTTTTTTTTACAGTTCGAACAGTACTTGTGTTTTGTACGGCAGTAGAAATTCAAGACTAAATTTTGTTTTAAAGCTCTGACATCAAATTAAACACTAGAGCAAAGGAATTATTCTAGGGGTTCTAATTTTTACTGCAGTGCAAAATATTTTGTCACTGAAGTATTTGTTTTGATATGCGATAGAACAGGTTTTGACAGTATTTGAAAACAAGGATGATGCTTGAAAACTGTTTCAAGAATGCTTGCGCAGCCCTTTAATACCTACTAAAAGGAAAAATAAAAATGCAACTGATATTTTAGGTTTTCATTAATTTGTTTTGTTTTTTATTTAAAATTTTAAGCTGTACATGTGCGTAATGTTAGTGCACATAAACATGGAAGCAGTCAATTAGTCTTATACAAACATGTATATAAATGTGTGCCTTTTAAATGCTCGAAAACTAGCTCTCTCTCTAACCCCCTCGTTTTTCTATGTAAAGATTTTATCTGAAGAATTACGTGCAGGATTAAAAAAGTCACTTATAGTGATTGGAGCTTACTATCATAGATATTAAAATTGACCATGAAACCTCAGGCACCACAAAAAAACTTCATTTTGTAGAAATATGTAATTTTTTTATTGATTACTATTATTAATAATTATATCCTGAAAAAGCTACGATATAAAAAATAAACATTTATAGTCCGACCTCAAGCTTAATAAACTAGCCGTTTCAATAGAAGAAAATGTCAACTAACCCTATAAATATTTTTTTGTTTGTTTAATATTTAAGAAGAATGTGCAAAATTAAAAATATGAAAAAAGTGAAGGGTATATAAGACTCGGCACAGCCGAATTTTACTTTTTTTTTTATATATTTAAGAATAATGTGCAAACTTGAAAGTATAAATATTTGGCTACAAAAGTGAAGGGTATATAAAGTTCGGTACGGCCGAATTTAACTTGTTTATGACTGATACATATAAATAATTGAGTTAAAGATCTTATCTTTATTTAAATATAAAATAAATTACAAAATTGTTTTGTGAAGATAGATTCTATTAACGACGATTTAGATAAGTACATGTTTACTGATTTTGTGACTGAAAGGAAATACTTTTTTTCTTTTGTAAGTAACTAAAAAAGCAATAGTGACGAAATCTTACATGTAATTTATAAGTAAGAATTTTATAAAAAGTTTTTTACTAGTAACCTAGACCATTGTTTTTAAAATTTAATAAAGTAATAGTATTTATAGTAAATATATATGCCAAGTACCAAATCTTGCGGAATTGCAATTAATTATCAAAATGTTAATTTTTTAATGCATTTCCAATGTGAGATGCTTTTGTATATATGTACATGCATACATACATATGTACGTAGTGTTGCTTTACGGTTGTGTAAAAAAGAAATTAATGACTTTAGCAATATAAAGTTTTGTAATTTTAAACATTCATATTGATACACCAACATATTGCAAATGAAACAGTTTTCACGGAGAAGGGTATTATATATTCAAATTAAATTTCAAAAGAATTTCAAATTAAAATCACGTATTATTTTGCCTCGAACTGGAAAGACCTTTATGTTATCAGAAATCTTTTATTTTTTAAATAAATATATGTATGTAAGCACACATCGGTACCTAAAACGCCCTAACATTTAAATAATTTAGAGTCGAAAGAAAAAAATATTAAAATTTTAGCTAAAATTTTCTTGAAAAGTATGTATATAGAAAATATATACGGCACAAATATTTCTAAGATATTAAAACTTACTTTACTTTAGTTATATCTGCAAAAGAAAACGCCTCCTTTAATAAAATGTTTTATAAAATTTTAAGTTAACAAATTCAAATAAATAGTTTATTTCTTGTTAATAAAATCACAATTTTTTTTTTTTTTTTTGGGAATTCTTATTATTAGCGTTGGTATATATTATTAAAATGAAATCAGTAAAATAATGAAATTTAATATTTTTTTGCTTAAAACATTCTGCATTTTCAGTAACGATACCTATAAAAAAATAATTGTGTACACATTTATTTCAAACAAACACTAGTATATGTATACGAGTATATCAATAAGTAATTAATATTCTTGAATTCGATCCTAAATTTTTTTTATCTTTTTAGAATCCAAGTCTGGTAACTTCACTAGGTGCACAATTTTTGATCAAATAAAAATAATAATTTTAGCGTACATACATTTCACGTTTTAGGTCATAAGCTTGTTTATATTATTTAATATTATTCGGGTTATCTTTGGGCTAATTTTGAGTTAAATTTCTATTATATTAGTATTGCTCTAGTATTGAATTTTTATTTGTTTTTAAATGTTTTTGTTTTTTTAGTAATTTGAACACAATTTCTTAATTACATATAGATGTGATAACATATTTTTTATATAAATGTTATATTTAAAAATAAATGTTAAATATTCATTTATCTTTTTATATTGATATAACTTTTAAGTTTTCAATATCCGATTTAAAAATATAATCAATAGTAATAGATCATTCCTTCTATCACTCTAAAAACAATATCAATATGTGCAAAATCGTTAAGTTTGGGAACTAATGTTTCGATTGATTTTGGGAATACACCCTTTTTACTAAATTTCATATCAAAGTATTTCAAAACGAATGCAAAACAGAAAAATATTAAAACGTTGTTGAACAGTATAAGAAACAAATATTGAAAAAAAAATGTATTAACAAAAATTTTCCTAAGTAAAGGAAATAAAAACAAATCGGAAATAAATTCTAAAACAAGTTTTTAAATCATTGATCGATTTCCATAACAAAGTACGTACATACGTAGTACTACATATCTTTACATAAATAAATGTATAGAAATTGTTTAGAAGAAAGCTTTTTTTTTATACATATACTGATAACAACCCATATTCAGAGATTAAATACAATTGTTTTTCTTATAGAAGTAAAACATTATAAATGAAACAGAAATTTGTCAATCGAAAGTATTTCGTTCTAAACAGTCTTTGTGAAAAGTAAGTTTTGCGAGTAAAAAATTTGTATGTACATATACGAGTATATATAAAATAAATTTTTATTTTAACAGTGAAAAATATTTAATTGTTGTACATATAATGACTGTTTTTTAAAGGACTTTTTATAAAGTAAGCAAAAGTGAAATAAAAATACATAATTTTTTAAAATATACAAAAATTTTTATAGAAAACATAAACTTTGCTCCATTGAAAATAACTGTTTAACATATTCATTCATATACAGTTCTCTTCCAATCTTAAAAGTATTTAATATTGAGTTATTAATTAATGAAATCCTTTAGTTTTTAAATGATTTAGTTCTAATCTCTTCATTTTTTAGTGCAGTCGTTTTTTTATAACAAAAACAATTTAAATCATATAACACATCAGATTTTAAAATTTCTGTTCATAAAAACGTACAAAGATCGTTATATATACATACATACAAAACACGCATTTTTAAAATGCGAGGATGAAACATTTGAAATATTTTATTTTTAAAAGCTTCCATAATTTCTGTATTGTATGTAAATAAAATTCATATTATTGTTATCTTTTTAAAACTTAAATGCCAGGTCAAAGAGGTGTATGAGATAGTAAGTCATTGTCAACTAGGAAGTACACATTCACTTGCTTGTTAATTTGAGTAAAAATATAAATAAAAAATAAAAGCTCAACAAACCCCTAATATTCAAAATCAATCAATAATTTTTATAATTTAATAATTTCGGTATTCAAATATTTTTAGAGGTGATAAATAACAATATATTCAGATAATGTAAAATAATTGATAATGTAATAGCGTAGACAGAGGGCGGCGTTAATTTGTATTAAAACTCTTAATTCAAATTAACTTGTGAATTATCTCCATTTAATTTGACTTAAATTTAAAAGTAGTTTACACTAACAACATCTAACATCTAAAAATATTTGAAAAGGAATTTAGAAAAATCATTCATTATTGGACTAAGTGTTGCTTTGCAAGATCAAATCCATTTGGCTTGAAAATTTTAATTTTTATTTTGTGTAATATGTATACATACTTTTTTTATGTATGTATAAATAAATGTTACTTCATCAGTCATGCCACTAAAATCTAAAAAATTATCGAAAGATATTGAGCATCTTGTAAAGATGTTGATTTTTTCTACATGCATTTTGTATGGGAATATGTTTTCATCTCGCTTAATAGATGATAGATGTTAAAAGGGTTCTAGTGTAAAAACACTATTAGCGTAAATTAATGCAATCAAACTGCATTTATACTGCATTTAGCTTTTTCAATATGGCAACAGCGTCGAAAATCAAACAGTTGTTTCAAACTGTTTCCTTGGTCTTAAATTAAAATGGATGTTTTAGGAAAAAAAAAATTTTACAATTACAACTATGGCAGAATTAACAAGGTGCTGACAGTAGAATAGCGTACATCTCCTGTTATCTCTAGTAAACGTCGAAATTTGCTTGCGAGCCGATGTTTAATACTTATGCATACGTAGAAAGTGTAACACCAGGGCCACACACAGCAATTTTAGTTGAGCAATTCTTGATTTTGTACGAGAGAGAGGAGAGAAGAATGAAAAGGGGTACAAACTTGCTCGTACTCAGCAATTCTCTTTTGTTATCTTCGTATCTTGAAGGCTGAATGAATAATTGAATAAGAATGCTAAAATTGCCGAAACAAAATTGCTGTGTGCAGACACAGAGGCAATTTTAAAAGAGAATTGAGAAAGAATTGCCCAACTAAGCTTGCCGTGTGTGGTCCTGTTGTAAGTGTATGAGTACATTTAAGACAGCTGTACATTTTTTGCTCTCCCCATTTGGGCTTCATAATTGCTAACATTTGTTCATATTGAATTTCATTTTTGTTTAACACGTACCAAAGGGTTGTTTTTGTAATTTAATTTTTGTTGTAAGGAATACCTTACCGTATATAATTCTGGCATGCAAGCAGCTGTTTACTAAATGCAGAGACTATCGTCTGTCAATGTGAAATATTAATTAGCATTAGTAAGATTTTAATGCAAATTAACAACGTCGTCTGTTTAAGCTATAATTTTGATTAATAATTTTTAAATTAGCTATGTATAAGTGCCCTACCAGAAATGTGTGACGCAAAGTAACACGTACTCATTTTTTTCACTAAAACTTTTACATCTTTTTTAAGTTGACATCCATTTGATCCATGAGTAAGAGTGAGACACAAAATCACACGTACACAAAGTTTAAATCATATTTTTCACAATGCCCTTAAGAACTTGATAGAAACTTTGTTTTACGCTGTGACACATATATATGTCAATACTGCTAGTCAAATGACCAATCAATTGACTGTCACTGTTCTTGTAGGCTGGTTGGCCGACAATAGATATAGTCTGGTAGCCTTTTTCGAAATAGATATTTTTCAATGTGGCAGCTTTTAAATAAAAAGAAGATAATCAGAAAGCAAATTGTCAAAACAAGCAGCTGATTTCCACATTGTGTTCAGTGTAAAAATAATTACACATGGCCAATCTATATTGAATAAGCCTTGCAATTACAGAAATTGTTTTAGCACAAGAAAAGATTGCATTCGTAATTGCTATAATAATTACGTATTAATCAAGACAAAATATTAAACAGGTAAATAATGCTGTATTTTTTATGTCATCCAAATAAAATTAAGAGAATCCAGCGGAAAGAAATTGTAAAAACAAAAAAAGAGCATTTAACAATAATTTAGCATGAGCGGAGACGGCGCATTGTCATATCCACATTATAGAGCTAAGTATAAATTGAAAATATTGTGGACGGGTTGCGCTCTTTTACGATTTATACCTCGAGGTGTGAGGACGTCACGTCTATTTAGAGTGTTGTGCTAGCCGTTTTATTTAAGAACAACTAAAACTTTATAATTATTAAATTTACAAAAAGATTCTTTTTATTCGGCAGAAGTTAATTGCATATACAGTTTTTTTTAGTAATCTTAAAACCGAAACAAGTTGGTAATTGTCAATAAAAGTTATTTTGAGTTAAGAATACTACAGTAAAAAAAGTGTCAGTGCAAATAATTTATTTAAAAATAAAAGAAATAATTTATATTCTATTGTTACATAAAGTAATCTATTGAATTTAAACAAAAAGCAAAAAAGCTCGGAAAAAGTAAAAAATGTGCGAGAAAAACTTATAAAGAAAAATGTTGAAATAAAACAACAGTTTGTGAATTTTACGCAGTTCTGAGAAAAATCAATGTTGCTTTTTTTTCTTTTGTTTGCATTTTATAAAGATGTGAAATTTTTATTTTTTATGGCATTAATTTTTTAACAACAAAATATTCCATTCTTTAGCCAATTCACTAACTGCACTTCAATAACACTACTTCATCAAGATCAACGATTGGAATACACATAATTTTATAAGAAAATTAGAAACCACAAAAGGAAACTAAACAATTTTACTATTTTGAGAATCAATAAATTTATAAAAAACTTGAATTTAAAATAAAACAAAATGCCACAAACTGTTACTAATGGTCACTCGAATGGTTGCAATGGAAATGGTACCCAGTATGATATGGAAGATGGACAAAGTTTTCTATTTACTTCCGAATCTGTCGGTGAAGGACATCCCGGTAAGTTTTACATTTATGTTATATATATATATGTATATTTTTTATATTATAAACAACAAATTCTGGTATTGGGTTTTGGATATTTTTATAATAGATATAAAGCCGGTTGTGAAATTTTAAATATTAAAACCTTTAGCGTTTTATAGGTACTTAAAATGAATAGAAAAAATCTTGTAGATGATTACTTATGTAGTATGTATGTATATACATGGTTACTATTTAGTACATACCTGCCTTTTTAGAAATTTAAATAAATCTTTCAGATATACACGTGCATAAGTATTCTATAAATTCCATACTTGTTTCTTCTTAACGAATGAAATTGATTTTTCTATGACTGGCAAGCAGAGGAAAATATTGCTTAGAATCGAACGTTTTACAATTCAATTTAAAATTATAGATGTATAATATACATTGTATATTATACCCATAAATATACTTTTTTTTCACTTGTTGTAAGACAAAATGGCGTAAATGTTTTGCTCCTCACTTTACTTGATAGCTACCTAGGTGCATGCATATGTACGTACTAGTATACCCCAATTTTTTTCGATATAATTTTACTTTGCATTTTGTTTATATACATATCCGTGTACATATATGTTAACAAATGTGTTTGCATACGCATGTATTGTCTGTTTATTTTAGTTTTTCTTTATTTTTATTAGTGGCTGTGTTTTGGTCTACAGATGCTTTCAGTGCAATAAAGAATTGAGGAAGAATATAAAAAACCTGTGCGCGCGCCTCTTTAGGTCTTGATGAAAATTGTGTTAATCACAAAAAACACATGGTTTTTTTTCTTGCTCTCTTTGTTTTCGCATCAAAAATTCTGTATGCAATTAATTTTGTAGAGTGACCAAGTTTTAACATGAATGAAATAATTATTTTTAATTTAATTATAAATTATTATAATTTGGTTTATTTTTTCCGTTAGACTAATTAATTAAATTGCAAATTCCTAATACATTGCATATTCTCAACGTATACATATCGATATGTATATAAATACATACATGTGTATTTACTACAAATATTTTTTGGATGGTTTTATCAGTTAATTTATCAGTTTAAAATATATTGTATTTTACAAAATTAAACATTTAATGAATTCATTAATTTTAGCTTATTGGTTTAGATAATTTGTTGAATTCATGGCACTTATAATTATGTGACTCTTTATCTCTCTCTCTCAAGTATTTTCATTTTAATTTTTTCAAACTCTCAAACTAAATACACATTTACATTTATATAACTTGCATTTAAAAAATCTTTATACCTACATACATTGCATAAATACCTGCTGAAACATCTATATACTCGGGTTTTGCCTCTGGTCACCTTAACCACTATTTTTTGGTAAATATTTTTATAGTCAAGACTTGTGTTACATAAAATTAATTTGATAATCCAAGTATGTTGTAGTTTAATAAAAGATACTATAACTGAGAATTTCTTCAAAACATATAAACGTATACATATGTAGATGATATAGTGGTTATACTTTATTCATTCCTGCGTACTCCATGTGGTTTTCAAAATTCGTTGTATTTTTTTCATTATTTATTTAATTGTATCTATTCAGATACATACATATCTTTTTTCAGCATTCGTAGGTACTCAGTTTATATACATACCTGTCTAATTAAAGGGCTGCACAGGCCCATTTGAAATACACGATACACTACTGGATACTAGAACATATCACAGTTTCTAGTGTCGTTTTACGGGTATACCCATTTGAGCATCCCTTTAGTATATATGCACATAAATACAAATCTCCGATATCTATTTGTTTACATATGCATGTAAGTGGATATGTATATAAAAACGAGCACATTTTTGTTACCCACGTGCTTTTTATTTACTTGTGTATATTTTCTATAATTTTTGTGTATATATTTACATACATATATTTGTTTAATACATCATTTATTTTTTTTTAGTATTGTTTTGTTCATTTCTTTCTTAAATTTTTTTTTAATAAAACAAAAGAAATTTTATTTGATCACTATCTGCATAATATCAAGCTATTTTTTACTAAAGGGCTTCACAAGCATACTTGAAATGCCTTACAAGCACTTTTTATTATAAAATATTATACATGTTTGTAGTGATGTGTGGTTTTCAAATGTGCTTGTACAGCGCTTTAATTTTTACGTTCGGCCAATTTAATTCTGAAGATAGTGACAACGGAAATGAAAATTTATTTGATATGATAAGAAATTCTAATGGAATGAAAAATTTTAATTAACCGTTTTTTAAATAAAACATAATAATCTGTATCTATTTTTAATATAAAAATGTACTTAAATTTAATATTGAATAATATATTTAAATTCCCATGTATCATGTACTCATGTATCCTGATTAATAAAAGTATATTTTTATGTGGACACAAATTACTATGAAGGATATGCAAAATTCTTTTTTTTTTTTTTTTTGAAAATTATAACTAAATCTTTAGAACTTTCACATGCTTCTTATGGGGAATTATTGCCCATAATCATAGTCAGGAAAAAAGTATACTTTAAGAGTACTTCAGTATATTTTTTTTTAATACGTACTTTAGGTCTACTATAGACAAGTTAAAATGTGTTTTTAGGGAAAAAGTCAATTTCAAATTTAAAATAAACTGAAGTTGTATTTAAATAATTTAGAAACAGAAAATCAAACAAACAAAACAGAAAAAAAATATCCTATCATAAATAAAATTAAGTAAAAATTCCAAAAAAAATTATAAAAAAAATTTTTTTTATAAGCAAATAAAAAAATGTTTGCTTTGCAAAACGTCTACAGAGATTTTGAAATTCTCGAGGACTTAAATCGTAAAAAAAATTGAAAATATACAAACAACGAATTTTAAAAAAATTTAAATTACTTTTCAGTTTTTTTTTATTTTCAATGTCACTTTTTTACATTTTGCTGCATATTGTATACAAATGCTAGTTTAAATATTGGTGATACCCTGTTAAAGTTGATGCAACTTAAAACCTACTTTTGTTTTGTCTATAGTACTAAAATTTTTAGTAACAGCTTTTAATTTTTAGGTTGTTTTTAAAAAGAACCGACTTTATTGTTTGACTATGATTATGGGCCAATATTTTTTCATACAAAAATTATTTTCGTATTACTTTACAGAATAAAGATAATTGTTTACGAACCAAAACAAATTTGTAATCATAGAATCGATTTTATTTTATCTCGATTATAATTTTTTTGGGTCTTATACGTATGAGTACATGAGTAACTGAAATTTTTTACACATAAATATGTACAGTGCCGGTAAAAAAATAGCACTGACTGCAGTTGTTTTGTTTACTGTCGTCCTAAATTTCTATTATCTATTTCTGATGTTTTGCCATTAGACAGTGATATAAAGTAATCAGCCCAATTCTAAATACTCCCAATATAAAATTCCTAATATAAAATTCCCCTATTCTAAACAGTCTGGGAAGGGAGAGAGAATTTCAAATATTCGAAGTCAGCTGTTTTACTTCGATTTTTTGTTTGTTTTGACAATAAAAATTACAAATTATTTTTAGAAACCTTTAAGGAAAAATTAAAATAAATATTTTACATCGAAAAAACTAAATAATTCATTCTTAATTAAAAAGACAAACAAATAAAAAAATTTATTGCTTGCAAAGAGATTTTTCCTTTGTTGATTGCAAAGCGCAGAATACAATCCAAAAATACTATAAAATCCAGAATATCAAGCATATAGACATGTTTTTCACATTGCGGAGTGGTACCAATTCATTACATAAAGTCAACAATAATCTCTTCGTTGATATTTTAGAAAAAGTGATTCTCCCTTATTCAGAAGAAGATTTGCCTCCACCAAAAAGGCTCGTCATTTAAGATTTGCCAATTTTTAGTCAGCGATATTAAAGTCATAGACTGGCCTGCGGATTCTCTAGATCTTAACCCAATATAAAATCTTTAAGCTGAAGTTAAGACAAATGTGTGTGAAATAAAACCAACCAAAATGGAACAAATTTGGGCTGTAGTTACAAGCCCTGTGAAAGGATTCTCAAAACAAGTCGCAGCGCTAAGCTGCCTTTATTGCCACCAAAAGCCATGCGACAATATATTGGCATCAATAATCAATTTTTGTATTAAACATTTGAAATTCTGTTCAGTTTAAAATGTTTTATCAATAATAGTGCTATTTTTTTACCGGTAAAAGCCAACAAATTTTGACAATTTTGTTTTTGCATAGCAAGTCCTACAACAATTACGAGATTCGTAAGGAGTCTCGGATTGTAGTTAGGAACTGCACAATACATCTTAAAGGTCGCGGTGCCATCAGAGCCTATAATGATAACAATATAATATAAAGCTTCGCCCAATTATACGTCTATTATTTAATGATTTAACTATAAAATTTTTATTTTTTAACTTTTTTTTTTTTTTAATTTTGTACATAAAATCAATGTATTCCGATAATGGTCACGGGGGTCAGTTGAAAGGTCGGCAATTTTTAATACGCACCGGATAAAGACAGCTAATTAAAAACCAGTTTTTAAACAGGTTGCTCTGAATTTTTATATATACGTTCTTCTTAGGCTAAGAATTCCCACTAATAGATACAAGCACCGGGTGAAACGATAAACACAGCTAGTAGTTTCTAATTAATTTTAAATATTATTTCTTTTTTAAATTGGCGCTTGTGCCAATACATGTCTGCTAAAAAAATCCTTCAATTCATCATAATTTTTTTTAAATAAAAAACCAAACCTACATGCAAACAACGTTATATACGTACTTAGTATGTATGTAAAGGGTGTTTTTTATAGACGTATAGAACTTTAAATTGCAATAAAACAACGATGGATTATTCGATTGACATGAATTTTATTTATCCGAAAGATAATCTTGTGGCATTACATTTTAAATATGATTTCTGGCATATGACCGCCACGGCTGGCTCGGATGTAGTCCAATCTGGACGCTCAATTTTCGATGACTTTTTGCAACATTTATGGCCGTATATGGGCAATAACGCGGCGAATGTTGTCTTCCAAATGGTCAAGCGTTTGTGGCTTATCCGCATAGACCAATGACTTTACATAGCCCCACAGAAAGTAGTCTAACGGTGTTAAATCACAAGATTTTGGAGGCCAATTCACATATCCAAAACGTGAAATTAGGCGGTCACCAAATGTGTCTTTCAATAAATCGATTGTGGCACGAGCTGTGTGACATGTTGCGCCGTCTTCTTGGAACCACAGCTCCTGGACATCATGGTTGTTCAATTCTGGAATGAAAAAGTCAGTAATCATGGCTCTATACCGATCACCATTGACTGTAACGTTCTGGCCATCATCGTTTTTGAAGAAGTACGGACCAATGATTCCACCAGCCCATAAAGCGCACCAAACAGTCAGTTTTTCTGGATGTAACGGTGTTTTGACATACACTTGAGGATTAGCTTCACTCCAAATGCGGCAGTTTTGTTTGTTGACGTAGCCATTCAACCAGAAGTGCGCTTCATCGCTAAATAAAATTCGCTTATGAAAATCGGGGACAACGGCAATCTCAAAATTGCACTATTTGCAAGCGTTGTTCAGGCGTGAGTCTATTCATGATAAATTGCCAAACCAAACTGAGAATAAATCACTTGGCAGCTGTTAAATCGGTCGCCATCTTGAACAGTAACGCCAATTTAAAGTTCTATACGTCTATAAAAAACACCCTTTACAATACGTTCATACTTATGTGCTTATACACAAGGTTTTATTTACACGTATGTAGCCACAATTGAAGAGAATTTTTTACATATATGTATATTAAAAGATTTTGATACATATACTCGTACATATATTTTGTGTTTTATTTTTATTTAATTTTAAGATTTTATTCTTATATTACTTTTCATAAATAGTCGCCTATGTGGCCAATTGTTTGTCGTGTCATTAGTAATAATTATTGAAAATTCAAAATTTTCTCCCCATGTCCCCAGTATTTTAATAGCTTTTTCGAAAACTTTATCCAGTTAAGAAAAGAAAACAATATAAGTTTTTGTTTTTTATATATTTTTTGTTTTCAGAAAATTCAGAATAACAAAATATCAAGAGTCCCTAAATATAAGTGTCGTTGTCATTACAAAACAGTGATATGTGGCAATGCAAAATAGTTTTTATTTATTAGCTTATAAGTTTTACTATGAGAACGAAATTCGTAATAAGTTATGATGTCGTTATAACAAAAGAACTGTATGTTTTTGTTTTAAACATATGTATACCAAGTAGTGTAGTGTGCGAACAATCCGATGTAGCAGAATTAAAATTTTCCTCTATTTTATTTTAAGGTTTACTCTAGACACATTGGCATTGAATTTCGCTTACAATTGCAAGACGAAGGAAAGAAAATTCGTATTTGAATTTATATTTTCTCATTTGCATTGTGTGTTATTTAGTTTTAATATAAATAAATGCGCGTGCGATTTCTCCTATTGCATATTACAGCATTAAATTGTGAGAAAGTGCTTAGCCTTTGTCTCATAATTTTTTTTTTTGTTATTTTACTAAATGTAACTTTTTCTCTATTTTTTCAGATAAAATGTGTGATCAAATCAGTGACGCTATTTTGGATGCACATTTAAAACAAGATCCCGATGCTAAAGTTGCTTGTGGTAATTATTTTTATTTTTAAACATAATTAAGTTTGTTATATTTACAATACGCTATTTTATTTAAATAAAATTGTTACGTGTTTGAATTAACATTGCTGTGATATTAATTACACAAGTTTATATATTTTATTTAGGTTCTAGATAAAATGAATTGAGTTTTTTTAAGAACACAATTTGAGGACTTCTTTCTATATTTTTATTGAACACAAAAACAAATTTTTGTATTTTATTTTTGCTTTAAAAAGAAACTGTTGTTCCCATATAAAAAAATGTACGCAAAATTTTTTTTGTATATTCAAAAAAAATTTGCGTTATGCAAATATTTAAAATTAACTCAATAGAAATTTCATATATGTGCACTGAAGTTTGTCAAAGAGGTCATACAGTTGGCTTATCACGTTTTGTAAATTCCTTCGCAATGTCAGGATATTTTTCTATAAAATGCATAATTATTGAGTTTTAGAATAAATAAAAACTTATTTTTGTAGAATTAATATTAATTGGCTTACATTTTTACTAAATAACTAACTGCAGGCGAAATTTTAATGAAAAAAGTCCTCTTTAATCATTTGCTTTATTTGAAATTAAACAATCCAACAACTGTCAACTGATTAGTTTCAATCCAATAGCAAACCGATAACATCGGTTTCTGTGACACCTAAAACCGACATTAATTCTAGTTCGAAAATTAAACCGACAACATTGGATTTCATGACACCAAATTAATTTTTTTTTGTCGGTTTCAAATCCAATACCGACAATATTGGATTCTATGACAACCCTGATTATGATAAAATCCTTTATCCATAACAGTTGACACCTTTACTACAAGAACCATTCATAAATTGCTCCATTAAAAAAAAATTTATTTTTTGCTCTTAAAATCTTATTATATGCACTAGACACTGAAAACTGCTTAACAACAAAAGTTGACACCTTTACCACAAGAATCATTCGTAAATTACAAAAATTTATTGTTTATCTCTTGAAAGCTTAGAAAATTTAATAAATACTTCTTTATTATACATTCACTCGGCACTGATAGCGCGAATCTCACGTGAAATTTTGTTCACGCTATCAGTGCAGAGTGAATATATAATAAAGATGAATTTATTAAAATTTCACATGAGATTCCCGATAGCAATTTTCCCTTCGAGAGGAATGAAAATTTCAAGGAAACACGAATTTCACTTTTATTCGCGATAGGGGTGAATAATAATATAGTGATTTAGAAATGATTACGAAAATGTTAATAAGGTAATTTCAAAATTTTTTTTTAAAAGCTCCAAATAGAGTTGATATTTTGCCACCCGAACCAATTATAACTCGTTTGGGGAACTTGGCTTGCTGCGATTAATTATTACGCTAACAATTATAAGCAAATATCTAAAGTTCTAAGTGCTTTAAATAGTGAAGGGTCTCAATATATAAAAACAACAATGGATGTATTAAAAAGTGTAAGTGCAAAAAATTAAGTAATATTTATTGCTCCAAATTTTGTCTTCATCAAAAACTTTATAAAAAAGTTACAAACAAGTAATCTCACATTGGTTGAGCAGTATGACTTATTAGCTGATACCGTTAAGAAAATTGAAAAACTGAGAGATTGTAGGACAAAGCTTAACATTAAAACTGAGTTTGAGCAAACGTAGGACTAAATAAAATAAAATTAATATATGAACATCTTTCTGAAGAGTATAAGTCATACTCCTTAAAACAATTTCGAAATATGATGCTAAGAAAATATTATCGTTTAATTATGCTTCTATCACGTAAGCAGACGTTGAAAGGTAATTTTCGATATTTACAAATTTTTTTTTGGATATAATAGAATACGCTTTTTATTTCAAAACTTAAGCCAATATTTTGTTGTTTATTCCAATAGCGATTACCAATAATAAACTGTCTTATTTACTGAACAGATCAGATCAGATCTCAATGAAAATTGAATTTTTGTTATTTTCTGTTTTGTTTAAGTTTTCTAAATGAAATGTTGAATAAAAATGTTGGTTTTTATTATCAAAAAAGCTGTATATGTTTCTTTTAAAGCACATTTCTTTGGATTTTTAGAGAATATTTTCATGTGGTTACAGCATTTTTAAAACACATTTTTTAGAGCAATGGTTATGACATTATGTGGATAACTTAAAAACTCGAAAATGATTTCTTCTACTGTACTAAAAAAATTAAAATTGGCATGACAATTATAATTGATTTGTCCTGATAATCGCGGAATCCACTTGAGAACGAATAATCCTACGATACGATATTGGGTATAACACCAAATTCTAAAAACTATAATCAATTTGTCTGCTATAAATACAGAAAAATTACTGCTAACTTACTTTTTTCAACTTATTCTTTCAAAAATAACAGCTCAATTATTATATGAAATATCAAAATGTTAATTGAATAAAATTAAAACGAAACATTTTTATGTTATTTTTTTTTTTGTTGCTATATGAACATAATTTCTAAAGTAGTAAAAATATCAAGATAAACATTCAAATTCATATATACAAAGACTGTGGTTATTTTCTCTTTTATTTCATTCTGCGTAGAGAGATTTGTTATAATTGTAATTAAAAACAAAATAAACAAATTCGGTAATAAAGCTTGTGACATTTTTTAAAAATAAACAAATCTTTTTTAATGAAAAGTTTTCTTTTAAATAAACGGTTTGTTACAATTTTTTTAATAGACACACATCCTAAATTTTTTTTGCGTCAAAAGTAAATTTTTTAAATTATGAACATTTTATACCTAATATTTCGCAGAAAAGTTATTTATTGATTTTCTAATAAAACTGTTTAGTCTAACATTTATTAGTTAATAGAAAAAAAAAATTACCAAATGAATAAAAAATAATGATATTTTTTTTTTATAATTTCTTTGCATTATTGTAATATTTATGTTTTGTATTTTGCAGAAACTGTCGCTAAAACTGGCATGATCTTATTATGCGGCGAAATTACATCAAAGGCTGTGGTAGATTATCAGAAGGTTGTACGCGAAACTGTGAAACACATCGGCTATGACGATTCTTCAAAAGGTATTTTTTTTTATAAACATCCCTTGTAAATTCTATTTTATATTAGGGGGGTTATATTACAATTAAACGTTTTTCAATATTAAAATCTATTAAAAATAAATTAATCTTAAAAAAATAATAAAAGGTTTCGATTGGAGAACTTTAAATTTACTTGTTGCACTTGAGCAACAATCTCCCGATATTGCTAATGGTGTACATGTCGATCGTGAGGAAGATAATGTCGGCGCTGGTGATCAGGTATTGTTCGTTCTTCCTTTTTCTCTATGCATTGAAATATGTTTTTTTAAGAAAACATATCTTGTTTCGTGTTTGTTTTATATTTTTGCTCTTATGTTCTGATTACATTTTCTTTACATTTACGTATACCATCCGCCTTTCATTGTTTTCATAAAAAAAAGTCAGCTGAAAACTAATTTATATTAAACATAACAGCGTCGAATTAAACTTTTTAAAGTGCATGTAACTAAAAAAGGGAAAATAGAATCGAATTTGGGATTATGTATAAAAAAAACATTCATCCATAAATGAGCTGAAATATTATCGGAAGTATTTTTACAATTAATGGGTCGTATTGTTGATTTCGCACGGAAAGGAAAATTAAGCATAAAGAAATATCGATCGATATGCAAATAGCTGTTATTAATTCCTGCGGAATTCTCTTATTATTTTGAATTATTTTATTTAATTGTGAATTAAAAAGTGGTCTATTGTGAATGAATTGTGTTAATGTTTCGGCTGCTGGCGGATAAGGAAAAAATTGAATTTTTTAACATCAATATAAATTTTAAATAAACAAAAATAAAATTAATTTTCAGTAAATAAAATGAAATTATTTTGGAAAAATAAAACAAATTAATCTAAAACACATTTTAATTTTGCAAAATGTTGTATTTTTTCTTACATTTTTGATCTTTCCGTGAGAAAATTTAAGCGTAAACCAAATGTAGAAATTTATTGCAAATTTTGCTTCCGCACAAAAAAATATTTTCCGCAATTGCGGAAAGGAATGAATAATTGGACCCAGTATTTTATTAGGTGAATAGTTTTCAAAGATTTATTTGTTTGGGTTGATTTTTCTACTTCTTTTTTCCTACTTTTTTGATGGGAAAATTTACTTTATATTAGAAAAAATAGCAAGGATTCTGATGGTATTAAGGTAAATTCGCTTTTTTTGTTCAAGTAAAACACAATATTCGTTTGGGATTCACAATTAAAAAATATATAATATATAGATAAATTGTTAATACAAATTACAGAAAAGAAAAATGTTAATGTTAACACAGAGAAAGCTGAATTTATTGTTAAACATAATTGAACTCAGGCTAAGACATAAGATTTAAATAATTTTTTTGATGAAACTAAACAGAAATATATTAAAATATAAATTTCCATATGAGATGCCCTATTGATTGGTGGATAGTGTACTAACCTATCAATTTGGGGGTCACAGGTACGACTCTTGCCTAGATCTTGGCAGCCAATGGTCAAAGTGAACAGTGTCGTTAAAAAATTCCATTTTATAATAGAATTAATTTCTCATCTCTATATGTGGCGCGCAAAATAGAAAGGGACCTAAGGGTAAAAACCGGTTTTGTTCATTTTAAAGATTTAAATACGTGTATCTTTGGTGTACTTCACTTTCATAAAACGCGTATATCTCTGCAAGGGAACACTTTTGGGGCATGGGATCGGTCTAATTCGATGCTCAGACGTTGTCCACATCAAAAAAAAAAGTGAAAATTGATTTTTTTTTACCCTTAGGTCCCTTTCTCTATGCGCTGTCACATATACATATGTAAAAATGAATCCCTATATTCCTTGGTCCCGCCATCACGCGTGAACGGCTGACGGATTTCACTACTTTTTTTTTTGTTGTGTTTGTTATTGTCAGGAGAAGGGTCTTATGACAGAAAAAATTTAAAAAATTGCGCGGAAAATTAGAAAATTGAAGAATCCTTATTTAAAACCACTTTTTACATTTTAAAAGTATTAAATAAATAAAATTCATGTTCTGTACATATGGTATTCCTACTCCAAAGAAATATATAATATTTGAACGGTCAAGCCCATTTTTACACCCAAGATTTTTACACTATACATTTTTCCAAAAAAAATAATTTATTATTAGCAGAGGCGCAATGGCTATATTTATTGGGATGGGTTTTTTAATAATGAAAATTTTATTTGTTAACAGATTTATCTAAAAATTGCTACATTAGGATAAAGACTCATGTAATTAAGGACCGTGCCGGGCAAGACCGGGTAAACACATCTAGTATTAAATAAATAAATTTCTATATAAAAAACTATCTGACCCGGCAAACGTTCGGTTAAGTTCAAAAATTTTTTTTATAGGTATAAAAAGTAGTTACAAACCTATTCTCATACCTACTGAATATACTCGTACATATTAAATTTCATCAAAATCGGTCAAGTCTAAAAAATTTTTTTGGGGTGAACCACCCCTCCCCCACTTAGAGGTATAAAACTTAGTTATAAACCTACTGAGTATACATATTAAATTTTATTAAAATCGGTTAGCCATTTCGGGGGAGTATAAACACTAACACTGTGACACGAGAATTTTATATTTTGGATTTAATTATGAACACAGAAAATAAAAGTGGTTGGGGGTCTTCCTTCAATTCAATTATTTTCGGTCACTCATGTCTTACACAGCTGTACGAGTAAAGGAAATATAATATTCAAATTATAATTAATATTCTTAAAGAAAACTTAGAAAATAAAATTCATTGAAAAAGTTCATATGCATGCTACTATTATGGGGTTTTACATAACACAATCAACATATATACATACATACATACATAAGAATACTAATAATATTCATGTGAAGTTATTTGAAAAAATATTTTGCAGTTTACAATTATTTATAACCTAAAATCAACAGGCTATAGTGAAGTTTTAATAAATTTATTATGTTTGTGATTGTGGATCGCTTAGTTATAAAAATAATGAAAATAAAATGGGATCATTATTAAAAATTATACATAATGATAAATTAAGTTTATTCAGTGATACAAATTTAATTAATGGGTTTAATTTTATAAATGGAAAATTGTTTAAAAGTTATTGTAAATATGAATGTGTATATAACAGTCAGATGTTTCTACATACATACGTATGAATGTAATGAACCCCAAAATTATTTCATATTTTTTTTTGGCCTCGTCTATAAAGTCTTTTTAGGTGTTTTTCTTTAATTCAAAATCAAATCAAAGCAATTAAACCAATTTTTTAATTATTTAATATTAAATGGAAATACCTACAACTACGTATACAAATTTTCGAAATCAACATACCATTCGAAAGAAATATGTACGTTAATAATACTTTTAGCATTTGCTTTCTTACTACATAATTGCATTTTTCAAAGGGATTTTCTGTTTTTCATAAATTAACAAAAAAATTCCCAAAAATTTACTAATGTTTGAAAATAAATTTTCGAAAATCGTACTCTGTAATGCTATTTGTACAACTTTATAAATTTTTCGGTTCGAATCGAAATACATAATAACACTTATCGTGAATCTTAAGGGAATGAATAAAATACATTATCGAAACATATTGCGATTTGATGTGATTTTATTTTTTAAGTGTTTTTTTTTTTATGTTCTTAATAAATTGTTCATTCAATAAAATGCATAGTATTTCGCTCCGATTTATGTTATTAGAAGAAAAAAAACAAATTATTGAAAAAATAAAAAAACGGAATTTAAGAGATGCATCCATTGCGTTTACCGGAAGTAATGTAAGTGAAAACATGAAGAATTGTTGTCAGTTTGTAAATATATTTTTTGCAGGTTCCAACAACATTTTCTAGTTAACAAAGCAGCTTTTAAATACCTTTTAGATATATTGGACCAGAACCGCTTATCAGATAGAAATTAGTCAGCGATTCCGTCGATTGTGAAGCTTACAGTAAAGCACGTCTACGGTTTTTTATAGTTTTGTGTTATTTTTGGTTGTACTTCATGTATCTTTTAAAAATATCTTAATAAAAAGGCGCATACTTTTAAAACAAAGAAATTCTAATTCACAGTTAGTATACGTTTTTAAAACTAAAAACTTATCACATTCTTTTAGGTTTACAGTCCATCATTGCTATTAAAATGCTTGATTTTTAGTTCCTCTAATTGGATTTGTCGCTCAAACAATTCTAAATTTTATTCCCAATCAAAATGTTTGTGGAAAATATGAGATAACTTATGGGAAAAAACCCAGGGGAATAAAAGTCGCGCGATTCTATATTTTTTTTCAAACATGCTTGGAAATAATTCACGATTGTAACTTTAGGGATAATTAGTACGTGTGGATGTTGAAATCAACTTTCTGAAGTCCCTAGAAGACCTACAAAAAAGTTTAGTATGGCAATTTTTTTGGAAGTTCCTGTCTTCATTTTGCTATTAGAATTCTACCCAATCGGTCCATAAATGGATGATCTGAGCTCTGAAGTGCAACTACCACTATTTTTTTTTACTATTTTTGGAGCTTTTTTTGCGTAATTTGTCTAAACTACAAAACGGACAAAAAAAAACTTTATATGCAGTTTTATCAAAAATAACAGCCATAAGCCTGTCCAGAAAATCAGAACAATCGGTTCACAAATGGCCGAGAAACATCAAAAAACAAACCAAAGTTTTAGATTTTCATTAATTTGTTTTGTTTTTTAATGAAAATTTTTAAGCTGTACACACAACACGAAACCCGTAAATCAATCTTATACAAATTAAATGCCTTGAGTGAAAAGCATTGGATACACACATCAAATTTCAACATTAATCTATGCATTTGTATGTGTATAAAAAAATCAAACTAGTTTTGATTTTCGTCAAATTAACAATCAACGTGTAAATGTGACTTCCATTTTTTAAAAAAACGCACACAAATATCATTGACGTTTAAATTTGATGTGTGTATCCCCCGTTTAATTACATTAGGTATACAGACATCTTAATGAAAGAGAATATGTTTGTTTTAAAATTTTTTTATGAATATTTGCAAAATTAAATTAAATTTAGTTTGCATTCATATTGGATATCTTTCATAGAATTTATTTTTTTATTCATTTAAAAATTGAGTGCCTGCAAACATTATATTGCTTCTAAAAATAAGGTTCTCAGAAAGGTTTCTTTCTTAGAAATCTTTAATTTCAGGTTTTTGAAAGAAAATTATTTGTATCAATGTTTGTAATTTTTTATATAATTTTTATTTGTAAGTTTATTTGACTTTTTTTATTCAAACGTCCAGTTTTTTAAGCTTGAGGTTGTATTAAAAAAAATTATTTTTATACCGATATTTCGCTACAGTAATAATTAAATAAATTTTTATAACAAACTAGCCGTGTGAATTATATATATTCTTTTTTGATATTAAAGAACACAGTGAAGGCTATATAACAATGGGAATAGTCGAATTTAACTTATTTATAATAGGCCTAATTATGAGTGTCGTTGTCGTGAATTCGACTACGAACTCGACACTCATAATAAGGCTGATTAGGTAGGAAACTACTGGTGGTTCTTATGTATTTCCATATGCAGAGCATTGACCAAATAATGGCATTCAATATCGAACAAAGTTTCTATTTAAATTGCATTGAGACAGTCGATACCGAATGAACCAGTTTTTTTTATGAATTTTCTGTTGTGTGACTTTCATTAAAAATGCTGAAACAACATAATATTTCATGGCAAGGAATGAAGGTGGCTTACTAATAATTATTTGAAAGAAAACATATCCTTTGTTACACAATTTATAACTCATATTTACACAAAATAATGCTTTCGAAGACAGTCTCAGGTATCTTCTCATACAAACCAATCTAAAGGAGTGTCTTAAATGTAGCGTTTTTAAGAGTGTTAACGATTCAATACAGTAATGTTTCTGTTTAATAGAATATGCTGGTGCTGCCCGTCAGTGCCTGCAATTAGGCCTGTGCTCATAAGACGCGGGTGAGTACAATGCGTCCTTAAACGCCCCCTTACGATAAAAAACATATAAATACCAGTTCAAAGAACTGTATTTGGACGTGCTTCCCTGGTTAGGAGCACAGCTCATCCAAAACTTCTTCAAGCTCACACCTTCATACTTGTGTACTCGTATAACACTAAAAAGACAAAACATTACGAAAGCATTTGTGCATAAATAATTGTTTAGAAATGTACTTTCAAAATTGAGAAATTTGAAAATTTCGATATAAGTTGCTCTATATCGAATGCAGTGATTTGCACCCATGTTCTGAATAACGCAAAATACTTAACTTTAGCGATTACGATTTTAAATCGCAAAAAGGTGTTCTGCAAAACGCTTAATTTTGGCGTTTTTAAACCGAAAGCATACACTGAAGCGAAGTGATGCATTTTGCACAAAGTAAGAGTAAAATAAATTGTGTGCACAATTCATATTAAATATATTTTCTCTTTATTTCAACCAAAATTCTAAAGAAAATTGGCTTTTTTCCATCAAAAATATGGTTTTAAAAAATTTACATTGATTTTGTCAATTGTGTGTGTTAATTGGTTACTTATAAACTGGCGTTTCTCATTCACTTTCTATGAGAAAAACGGAAGCAAAACGCGCGTTTTCCAGCACATGTCTTAGATTTTCCTTTTGAAAACACGCGTTTCTCAGAACATGGGCGTTGGGCTCAGTTGTTACTTTTTTTTTCAACATAAACTGGGTAAATTTTCTTTATCATTTTAATAAAATAAATATTTTTGCCGTCAGTCTTATCAAGTGGTTCATTAATTTTTAATTATTTTGTGTGCAATTTTTCTCTTTCTATTTCACTTAAAAATAAATATAAATATTAAAACCAACTAAACCAAAATAAAATAGGTTTCGATTATAAAATATGTAACGTATTGTTGGCCTTGGACCAGCAGTCGCCTGAAATAGCCGCTGGAGTACATATTAATCGTTGCGAAGAAGAAATCGGTGCCGGAGATCAGGTGTGCAAATATATAAAATTATTTTTTTATTTATGTACTATTTTTCTTTTGGTTTTTTGCTATGTAGACCTTATTTTAGTATTTCAAATAATTGTTAGTAACTTAGTTTTAAGAATTTGTATGTTTATTTTTTCTTCTTCTAAAGCACACGCATACACATACAGTTTATTTTCAATTAAATTTGTTCATGCAACAAAATTTATTCAACTTAAAAAAACAAATTACAAATTATTTTATTCTTAAAGAATTTTCACCAAAAAATCCATTGAATAACAAGTTATTGAACTTAATATTTTTCTACCTAAATTATTAGTATCATTTACGGTGTTAGTATCCGAATTAGTTCTTTTAATAAAAATAATTTTTCTAATTTTTTAATACATAAAAATTGGTTAAATTTTATAGTATTAGCACACTAACTTCTTTATATTTTACTTATTTTTATTAACATTTTTTCTAACCTCTAACAGAACATATTTTTATACTCATTGTGCTTATTGCTTTACTTTGTACTAATATTGGTTTTTGTTTCGTTTATTTGTTATTAATTTTTTTTATTGATTTTGTTAAATTTTATTAAATTATATTTCATTGTACGTTTTACATTTTAATATAGGGTATTATGTTTGGCTATGCTACTGATGAAACTGAAGAATGTATGCCTTTGACAGTTGTTCTGGCTCACAAACTAAATGAGAAAATCGCTGAACTACGTCGTTCTGGTGATTTCTGGTGGGCGCGGCCAGATTCAAAGACACAGGTACGAATTTAAAAATTGTATGTACAAAAAATTTTAATTAGATTAGTTTAACTTGTCTTTTTTTATAAATTTTTTGCTTTCTATAAAGTGAAAAAAGGCTTTTATAAAACAAAACATATAATCGTACATTGGCAAGACCAGAGGACTGAAAACATCGCATTTTTGGTTGATTGTGCATGATTCAAAATTTTTATGTATCAATCAATCAAACTACACAAACGAACAATTTGAGTAAAAATCGTGCAGAACATTTGATTAATTCATGTTCGACAATTGATAAAACAATTTATAGTTTTTTTTATATTTTTCGACATGAAAAGCAAAATTCAAACATTCAAAAACACAAATATGCAAAAACACATTAAATCAACGATCACACATATTTGAGTAAACTACTGTATAGTAAAACAGAAATGTTTTTTTTTTGTTTTATTTGTGTGGCTTTGTATTGTTTAATGTTTTTATAAAGGTTCTCGTATATGTATGACTATGCCTGTGTTTGAATTTTGGTTTTTAGTTTTAATCGTGTCAAACAGCATAAAAAAGGATCAGTTTTTCATCATGCCTCGAACATAATGTATTACACGATTTTATGGGCAACATCGTCATACAATCATCGTTTTGAATGATCGTTCGAGTAAAAACAACATTATTTTTAAATTTTCTGGACAAGACTATTCTCTTACGAAACAAAACAGCTCATTCTAGATTAAGAAGTAGCAAAGGAAATGAAAATTTCATGTAAGTGCAGCTATAAAGCGGTTTTTAATGAAGGGGAAAGCTTAATACTGCATACATACAAGTATGTAAGAAGTTACATCTTTTAAGTCATTATCAGGCATGTTCTGTGATTTCAAACGACAAACAATTTTAAAATCACGTAAGTGACTTTTTTGTGTTCTAGAAATCACGAGAGTGATTTAAATTTTTTTTTTTGTTTAATTAAAAAAAATCTATATCAAATTGAAAATTTGTTCACTATCAAATATATTTTTAATAAACAGTGTGAGCTGAGTAATCAACAATAGAAATAAATCAAAAAGAATATAAATAAAACGAGAAAATTTTAAACAAAAATAAATCGACTTTTTAAATTAGTAAAATTTACAATTCTTTTGTGTAAAATAATTATATTTTTTTTTATAAAAACTAATAAAAAACAATTCAAATTAAGTGTATTTGGCTAAAAAATTTAAAGCAAAACGCTTAAAAAACTTTAGGTGATTTCATAGGCAGATAGCTAATCGGTTTTAAATTACGATATTTCAAACGTTTTTGTGCGCAGAACACCTTTTCCATCAGTTGAAACCACTTTAAGAAGAATTGAGTTTCAAAACGTGTCTGTATATAAAAACTTGCTAATTTGTGTTGATTCTTTCCAAGGCAAGGTAACTGCGAGAATAAAAAAACAAATTATTTTACCTTTGAGATGTCAAAATTATATGCATGTTGTTGTAGAATTATGTGCCTGTAGTAGAGAAAAAAAAATTAACATACCCAACAAACCAAATCATTAAAATAATAAATAAAAAAATATTTTCACATGCCTTAAGCAAAACTTTGAATAAATTTTATTTATTATAGATATGTACGAGTATATTTGTATTTCATAAGTCCCCATTTACATTATGGACATTTCTGTCCAAACAGACGAAGTTTGTAGGCTAGGGGACAAATACGCAAGATATCTAGTACACGACCTTCTGTACTAGACATTTTTTGTATCTCTTTAAAACTTTTTGTAATAATTGTCTTGTTGCTTCATTTCATTTTTGTACATTGTATTAATTTGCTCATATTTTTATAGAAATCAATTTTTAAAATGTATTTATTTATTATTAATTTAATTTGGTTTGCTTCCAAAGGTTTTTTTCAATTAATTTTCATACAAATCAACGTCACGAAAATAAATGGAAAGAAGAATTGAAAAAATTTCTATCCAGATAGACATTAATGTCCGAAATGTAAACGGTTTAGGAAATAAGAAAAGAGAATTGAAAAAATATCCGGCAAGAAATGTCCATAATGTAAATGAGGACTAAATACATAATTGACAATAATCACCTTCCGAATTTTTAATATTCTCATGTAAAGAAAGAAAAATAAAAGGAGAAAAAAAAATGACAGTTCCCAGTACAACAAACGAAAAAAAAAAATATTCAGCTGTAGGATTGCTTTTACCTTCTATCCATAGTGTAATTATATCAAGTGGAAGCAAGTCACATGTGTTTCTCGTTTAAATTTGTATTTTATTAGATTTGAATATCCCAATTTTTTTTTCATTTTGCTTTGTTTGTTTACGAAATAGTATTATTGTGCTATGTTCTCTTTCTTCATTTTGACATTAAACTATGAATAATTACACTAACAAAATACATAATGCGTTTACTCTAATAATTATACTATAATTCTATCGTTTAAAATTATTTTGATTTCTCTTTTTTCATACAAATATGTTTTCTCAGTTCATTAATTATTACCAACAATATTTTTTCAGATTCTGGAAAAAAAAACAATTTTAAAGTTTTTGACAGTTAGAAAAAATATTCTAGGACCAAATCACAGTACTCGATAGTAATCGAAACTTCAATATAATTTAAATCGAAATTTCAATCGATATCGAAAGCCTTAATTTGCCCCTGAATTTTAAAATAATTTATAAAAATATGAACAACAAGCTGTTTTACACCGATTTTTTTTTTATCTATAAGTGGGAATTCTTAGACTAAGGAGATCGTATATATAAAACTTCAGAGCAATCTATTTAAAATCTGGTTTTATCCGGCTTCGACATTCCAACAGACCCGTGTAAAGTTTGCGTTGCCGATCCAAGAGTATTTTTTGACCTTTCTTGGAATATAGTGAGCTTATGTACCCAATTTAAAAGAAAATCCTTTGGAAAATAGAATTTTAATTTTTAAATTATTGAATAACGGACGTAGAAATGGACGTATAGTTATATTATACATATAATATAACCTCTCTGATAATGTAGCTCTATATTGGTGAAAGAATTTTTAAAACCGGTTTGGTTCATTACAAACAAAAAACTAATTTTTCATAAACTATAGTATGATTATAAAGGGTGTCGCAACAAGAACGCAAGATTTAAATTTGGCGATATTCGAAGTGTCATTGTTTGACATTTAAACAATTGTTATTGTTTGCTAGTAGAAGGTGCGAGGTTAGTAAAAAATGACCATGGACAGCGAAGGGAGTTCGTTAATTGCGTATTGGAGAGATAAAATGAAAATGCTGATTTTGGCGATAAAATCATCTTCAGTGACGAGGCCCATTTCCATCTTGATGGCTTCGTCGATAGGCACAATTGTCGCATTTGGGGTGAGGAAAATCCTCGAGTGATTCACGAGAAGCAACTGCATACTCAACGTGTCACTGGTGTGGTTTTTGAGCTGAAGGAATCATTGGACCTTTTTTTTATGAAAATGAGGCAGATCAAGCGCAAACAGTCAATGGTGTTCGGTATAGTGAAATGATAACCAGTTTTTTCTTGCCTAGAATTGAAGAAATGAATGTGGAGGGCTTGTGGTTTCAACAAGACGGCGCCACATGTCATACAGCCAGAGAAACAATTCAATTGCTGCATCAGTAATTTATTTAAAATTTAAATCTTGCGTTCTTGTTGGGACACCCTTTATAATAGATAACATTTTCTAAATTATTAACTTATGTGTGTGTATTATTTCTTTTATAGATCACTTGTGAATATTTGTTTAATCAAGGCGCTGCTGTACCCAAGCGCGTTCATACTATTGTTGTCTCCTTGCAACACTCTGAAAAAATAAGCATCGAAGACTTGCGCTCTGAAGTTATGAATAAAATAGTTAAAGTTGTCATTCCCTCCAAATATTTAGATGCTAATACTGTAGTACATATAAATCCATGTGGTTTGTTCGTAATTGGCGGTCCCATGGGTGATGCTGGCTTAACTGGACGTAAAATTATAGTAGATACTTATGGTGGTTGGGGTGCTCATGGTGGTGGTGCCTTTTCTGGTAAAGATTATACTAAAGTAGATAGATCAGCAGCGTATGCAGCACGTTGGGTTGCAAAATCGTTGGTTAAGGCTGGTTTGTGCAAACGCTGTTTGGTTCAAGTATCATATGCTATTGGCTTGGCAGAACCTCTATCGATAACTGTTTTCGATTATGGTACTTCACACAAAACGCAAAGTGAATTGTTGAATATCATTAAGAAAAACTTTGATTTAAGACCCGGCATGATTGTTAAGTAAGTTGTTTTTTTTTTTTTTTTTGTTAGTTAATGAAGTTAATTTTATTAATTTTTTATTTTACTTTTTTGTTTGTAAAGAGACCTCAATTTGAAACATCCAATTTACCAGCGCACAAGTACTTATGGTCATTTTGGCCGTGACGGTTTTGCATGGGAGCAGGCCAAAACTTTGGACATCAATTGACTAGAAGCTGATACACAGCTGCTGTTTGAGCCACCGTGTGCTAAAAAATTAAAAACTGCGTAATTTTTAGTTATTAATTTGAAACACATTTTTCTTATATTTTATTTTATAAATAATATTCTTAATATTATTATAATTTTTATTTTGTATGGAAAGGAAACAGCTGAAATTTTTAGCTAAAACAAAAGTAATTAACAATTTGTAGCAGTAAGAAAATTACATAATTTTTAAAATCAACTCCAAAAGAGCCATTATTTTTCATTAAATTGAAAAAAGGCATTTCAATATCTTTATGCTATATTTGTCTTACACTCGCTTTTACCATTTTTAAACATTAAATTAAGCTTAGTTTTATTTGCCAAAGCAATGAAAATACAAAAAAAAAGGTTAAAAATTAAAAAAGTTGCAAAATATTAAAATAAACGTATATCAAGTCGGCAAAACCTCTCCAAAAAAAAAATAAATAAATAAAAAATAAGCAAGTCAACAATAAAAACAATAGTCAAGAATACTTCTTATTTATTTTTTGTAAACACACTACTTAATCTCATAAAAATTATCAAGAAAATAATACTACAACGAAGCAGCATATACACATTTATGTAATTGTTTTATATTTCTGTTTAATTTATACATATATTTTAATTTCATGTAGATTTTATTTCAAATTTATTTTAAAATTTTAAAGCATAACATAAAAAAATTAAGAAATTTGTTGTAAATTTAGTTACCCTACATTGTAAATGACACTTCCGAGTTTCACGTTTCGTTTAATGTTTGATAATCTTCTCACAATCTTTTTTGTGTATGTGTATTGTAAACTATATTTATTAACGGGATTCACGCTTCAGTGTAATGTCTACTGTATCCTGCATAAAATTGTGAAAATAAAATAAATGTAAAATTTTTTTTACACACAATAAAATGTATTATCCTACTATTTTCTACAACACTTTGAAAATACAATTTGCAAAGCCATAGAAATACGTTTTACAATTGTGTAAGTCTGTAGCCAAGTATGAAAATAGCTGTCGACATCTCTTAGTTTTGAGATAAAACGTGTTGTGTGCGTTTTAATTGCCGAAAATGAATAACAGTTGTATACATTTTATTATAACACGAGTAGTTTAAAATTCAGAAAAAAGTCGATCACGCTTTGTAGTAAAAATATTTCCAAGCGTGAATTCAGCTATTGTTGCTTACCTTAGAGCTGCAATTGGTAAAACAATAATAAAATGAAGTGATAAGACTTGGCATTTCACATGATATAAAATTTAACGATATTTTATTTTTTTTAATGAAAAAATTTAAAAATTTTAGTACTATGTATTGCAATGCGAAAGCTAAATGTTTTGAGTTTTCTCTTTGCTTATAAAACGACATTGACATGCACTACAGAGCGTGAACTACCAGACAAATCCTAAATGTAATAAAAAAAAATTGGTATTCAAAGAAAATTATTTTTATTAATTTTTTCAAATTTTTTTTTTTTATATTGGCTTATTAAAATAAATTAGCTGTTTCAATTAGATATATAATTTTTTTTTAAATTTAAGAAGAATGTGAAAAATATAAATATTTGGCTAACACTATGAACGGTATATAACACTGGACACAGCTTGGTTTTTTCATACAACAGTTACCCTCTTCTTCCAAAAATAAGCCCCAGCGCGCTTTTCGGGACTATTTTTTAATATAAGCCCTGGTTAAAATGATATGAAAATTCGTTAAGAAGTGCTGTTTTAGTAGGCTGTGGAATTTATAAATGAACTAGATGACCCCGCAAACGTTATCTTGCCTTAAAATTTTTGTATAATCGATCGTAATCATAGAGTAATTGATCGGGTAAAAAGAGGTAGTACACAAATAAGCCAGATACCGACTGTAGCGCCATCTGCCGGGTGGAATACCATATGTACAGAACATGAATTTTATTTATTTAATACTTTTAAAATGTAAAAAGTGGTTTTAAATAAGGATTCTTAAATTTTCTAATTTTCCGCGCAATTTTTAAAATTTTTTCTGTCATACGAACCTTCTCCTGACAATAACAAAGACAACAACAAAAAAAAAATAGTGAAATCGGTCCAGCCGTTCACGAGTGATGGCGGGACCAAGGGATATAGGGATTCATTTTTATATATATATATATAATATAGATAGATATAGATATATATTGAAAATACAATGAATTGAATGTAGCTAACCCTGTAATACTAACGTTATTTCATGATACGTTAACATTGGAATAAACAAGCCATTCAAGAATCATTTGCGTATGGAAATCAATTAGTATATCGAAAACAGAATGGTGAGAAATGAACGAGGAAATTTTGTAAAACCAAACTTACAAGAAATTGTAAATTGGGTGAAAAATAACAGGCAATTGTGTTTCCGAATCACTACGTAGAAGCTATTTAGATAAGAATGGAAACTCAGGAAGGAATTGAAAATTTAACATTGTATGACGATATCCAGAAGACGATGATATGATTGTTGTTGAATAAATTGTAATTTCTCTAATAAAATAAAATTTGTGTATATTTATTATTCGAAATAAATAAAATATATATTGATAAATCTACTTACTGTAATTTAAGCCCTTCCCCGAAAATAAGTCCTAACAAGTATTTTGGACGTAAAAAGAAAATAAAAATGTCTTATTTGTTGCTCCTGAAAGTATGCACAATATTTGAACACAAATCAGCGAATAACATATTTATCAGACATTCTGAAAATAAATTTTTCTCATAAAAAATGATTGAAATCGTCAAAAAAGTTTAATTATTTTACACAAAAGAACCGTAAAATTTAATAATTTAAAAAGACGTTTTTTTTTTGTTTAAAATGTTTTTCGTTTTGTTTATATATTTCTTGATATACTTTTCTTTTTTAGTACAAACGTTTAATTGTAAACAAAGCATAAGAACTTTAAGTTCGTGATTAAGAACAGTTAAAATCACTATGAAAGAACATGTCTGATTATCAAGTCAAAATTTTTCTGTAATTATTTTTTACTCGTCTGAATTCGTTAATAAAGTTGTTCAATTAGAAATAACTAAAAATTAAAAGTCTTTTATGAATTTCTAACTTTTGTTATTGTGATCTTATAAATTGTAACCCATTCAGTCGGTTTCATTAATACGAAGCGTGAAAATCGCCATTGTAAATAAATATTTTTTGCTTTATCTATTTCTTATGCTGTTTGTATGTGTATAATATCACCTATCACTACACTCTATTTCTAATTCCCTATATTAAATAAAGAAAAAAAAAATAAATAATCTATAAAACATAAAGAAAATTATATGTTGAGCCGATAGCCTATGCAGCTAGCGCTCCTCATTTTACATTTAGTCTTAGAATTTATTCTAATGAGTAAATAAATTATAAATAAATAAAATTATATGTATTTTATATTAAGTCCTTGTATTTTTAAATATATGATAAAATAATGCCAAGGTGATTATTATATATTTATTTCTTTGATCATTAAATAGCCCAAGGTAAACGCTTAATAATCTCATATATTTATTTCATTTTGAAAAACAAATAAAAAACATTTTCGAAACGAACCTCTATTGTGTAGAGCCTAGTACATCCGAGTGCATTAAAAAACACAAATGCCACTAAAGTAAAACTCTAAATTATAAGGAGTTATTAATTTTTACTTACTTCAAAGCCGTTTTTTAATAAATTTTTTTTTATATTTTTGTTTTTATAAAAGTATTTGTTTGGCAAGGCAAACTCGTACTCTAATAAGTAAGCTTGGTATTATTTGTCATGGTAAATATTAAGTAAAATATAATACATACATAAAATTTTATTAAGTATGTATATATTTAAAACAAAATTAAGAGTACATATGACTTAAATAAACTTTTAAATGCGCTAACAACAAAAATGTGTACTTTAGAAAAAAAAAGTTGCGTTTCTTTTATAAATAAATCTCTGTATGTAAACAAATTTGAAAACCTACAACATCAAAATTAAGTTAAAAATTGATAAATAAAAAAAAATTATAAACTAAACTTAAAAGAAAGTCTTTACTTTATTTTGTTTAAAGTCGTGCCTAAATAAAGGGGAAAAATTTGTTTGTTTGTTTTTTGTTTGTAATGGATAAACTCTTAAACTACTGAACCAATTTTAAAAATTCTTTCATCAGCGTTATGCCCACTTTTAAGGCAATGGCTTAGCAATTAAAATTCTATTTTTCAATGGTTTTTTTAACTTTGTAAATAAAATCAATATATGTATTCCAATTTATATTGGCCACAAGGGACCGGGTAAAAACACCTCATCAAACCAGATTTTAAGCAGATTGTTCTGAATTTGTATATGTACAATCTGTACATACACTCCGGTTCACTTATTTAAAGGCACTAAAAATTTCATATTCAGCAACCTGTATCTTTTGCAATTTTTAACCGATTGCAGAATTTTAAAATGAAAATGGAAGTGAACCACCTTGAGATATAAAAAAAAAAAAATCATGACAATAGTGGTTTCTTTACTAAAGAACTTTTTAAAGCAATTTATCAAAAAAAGTCAAAAAATGTGAAATTTTTTTTGGTTCACTTGAATTATGGCACTTTATTATTTTTTTTATTATTTTTAAAGTAAGCGATGATTTTTTGTAGAGATTTATTGCAATTTATTACATCTTAATCATTTTACGAGTCAAAATGGCTAAATAAAAATTTAAAATCTATCGGAAAAAACTAAAATCGATGTTCACCGTTCTGAAGGATATTCTAACCGTACAATAGCTATAAAAAAATTGGATGAAGCCCAACAGTTGTCGACAATTACATCAGGGACCCCGAGGGGTATGGAAAAAAATTTAAAGTCAGTATGAGAAAAGAAAAATCATCAGAATTGCTTCTAGTTCTGCTTTATCCTTGTCAAAAATAAGAGTGTCAACAAAAAGACGATTTTCATTAATTTTTGTTTTGTTATGGAAGTTTTTAAGCTGTGCATGTGCGTAATGTTGTGCACACAAACACAGATAGTCTTATGCAAACGTGTGTATTTTGTGTGTAGTGATAACAACACTACAGTGTAAAAAAACCCCGAATACAGAAATCTAATTGAAAGAGGATTTACTAATTTTTATTTGATATAAAATTTTAAATTAAATATGTTTGATTTCAAAAAAGTTTATAAACATTTTACATTAATATGTAATAATTTCTATTTGGAATTTAAAAGTTTAACAAAATATTAATCTTTATTTGTGCTTAATTCCAGAAATTGTGTTGGTTTTAAAATTTATTCTTTTACTCATGATATTCTCATGAGTTATTTAGTCAGTACAATTTTAAAACCAACACAATTTCTGGAATTAAGCACAAATAAAGATTAATATTTCATTTTACATTAAATTAAATTTATTTTGCATTCGTATTGGAATAGAATTTGTTTTTGTATTAATTAAAAAATTGATTTTAAAAATAAGGTTCTCAAAAAAGATTTTTCTTAGAACTCGTAGTTTTAGAGTCTTGAACTCAAATTAATTATATATTTTAGGATTAATATAATAAAAAAATTGGTATTCCAAGAAAATTTTTATAAATAATTTTTTATTTTTATATTGGTTTATTAATCTTGACGTCGTATTAATCAATATTTCGCTTCAACGTTTAAACGAATAAAAAAACAAAAATATTAATGCTATCGATTCAATATCTATATTTTATCAAAATATCCGTCGCCTAAGAACAAAACTGTCAAATTTATATTTACAAAGTTTTAATTGTAGTCATAATTTATTAGTTTTTACTGAAACATGGTTAAATAATACATTTCTTAATAGAGAGATTCTTTGTGGAAGATACAACATTTATCGTGGTGGTAGAGTTCTCATAGCGCTATCCAGTAATATGTCATTTGAGTCCATTGTTGTTTATTTTAATATACAGGGTGGGCCAAAAGAAACCAAGGAGTGTAAAAGTTTAATAACTTTTTTGTTTATTAACTTGTTTTTATTTTTTCTTTCAGATTATATAATATACAAAATGGAAATTTTTTTGCACTAAGTATGAAAAGTGATGTCTCTTAAATGACCACCGTTTTCAGCTTCGCACTGATGGGCTCTTTTTAGAGCATTTTCCATAACATCTTTCAAAACTTGTGGCTGTAGCGTTCGAATTTCTGCAACAATGTTTACCTTGAGTTCAAGGATTGTCTCTGGCTTGTTCACATACACTCGCTCCTTCAAAAAACCCCAAAGAAAATAGTCGGGTGCTGTCAAATCTGGCGATCGCGCTGGCCAAATAATTTCCGAATTTCGAGAAATTATTCGCTCTCCAAAAATTTGACTTAAAAGTGCCATTGTGTCTCGGGCAGTATGGGCAGTGGCTCCGTCCTGCTGAAACCACATACCAGGTCTGTTTTCAAGAGCAGGACGTAAAAAATTTTCTATCATAAAACGATACCGCTCTCCATTACGGTTACAGCACTTCCATCTTCATTCTCGAAGAAGTAGGGCCCAATGACATTTTCAGATGTGATCCCACACCATACTGTACACCTGATGGGGTGCAATTGGCGTTGATGAATGGCTCTTGGATTTTGAGAACCCCAGAACCTACAGTTCTGCTTGTTAACAAAGCCATTCAAATGAAAATGAGCTTCATCACTCATAATAAAATAATTGATCTCTGGTTTAAATAATAAAATTCTATTGTTCTGGTTCTCTGTTCAGTTGTGAACCTCTCCATTATAAATTCTCCAAGTGTTGTCTATATAATCTGAAAGAAAAAAAAAAAAAAATTAATAAACAAAAAAGTTATTAAACTTTTACACCCCTTGGTTTCTTTTGGCCCGCCCTGTAGAATTTATATCTGTAATTATTACATTAAAGCATAGAAGTATATTTTTAATGTGCTCGTACATTACCGATTGACATAGCTATTCAACCAGAAGTGCGCTTCATCGCTAAACAAAATTCGCTTATGAAAATCGGGAACAACGGCAATCTCGTTTTCGAAATAAAATTGCACTATTTGCAAGCGTTGTTCAGGCGTGAGTCTATTCATAATGAATTGCCAAACCAAACTGAGAATAAATCACTTGACAGCTGTTAAATCGGTTGCCATCATGAACAGTAATGCCAACTTAAAGTTCTATACATCTATAAAAAACACCCTTTACAAATAATGAAACTACTGTAGTGTGTTTGTAGCATACCTTTTCTATATAACACAAGATTCATAGATTGTTGTATGATTCCACTGTTCACAGTTTTACATTCTATCATTTTTACATTCCACAATTTTAGTATTTTAAGTATTAGCATAAGACAATTCAAAAAATAAAGAGTTAATGAACAGTCGCCCAAGCGGCTTTCAGTGGAACCTGAGATAGAATATGAATACTTTTTGATAATGTATTTTTAAAACAAACATTTTGAGATCTTTTTATCCAGGCATACGTAATTTTCGAATTAGAAGCGCATGATTTACCTTATCAAAGGTAGATGACAACAGTTAGTTTTTTTTTAAAAATCCGCGATTAATTATGGAAGCAAGATAGAGAAGGTTTTTTGTAGTAGAACAAACCTTTTGAAAGCCATGATGAAAAGGAGCCATTAGATATAAGATTTTGCAGTACAATTGATTCGTAATTAATTTTTCAAACAGCTTAGGAATAATGCTTAGTTTAGGAATACCTCGGTAACTTTCAATAGAATAATATACGATTCTTTTCAAATGTTTGGTAGATAACCATATTTCATTGATGTGTTAAATATAATTGTTAACGGGATGGCTAAAGCTTCTGCACAATTAATTAAAATGCTACTAGGAATTTTATCTGGACCATAGTTATAAGAAACTTTTAGCTTTCTTATTTCGTTTCACATTGTTTGAGTATCGAAAAATGATAATGATTGTGATAGTGAATATACGAATAGATAATCCATTGTATCATTATATTTATATTGCATTAGAGTATGTGGTAAAGAAAAAGTCTTTAAAACAAATTGGCTATGATTTTATTGTCACTCGGCTTAGCTTGTTGCAATGACATTTTCACCGGAAAGTCAGTCGTTTTCTTTTTTGAATTAACAAACTTAAATTATATTTTGTATCACAAAAAAACGGTCATAACATTGCCTATTTATTCTGGTATATTCCGCATGGCTCATCGAATATCTGATATAATCAACAACAGATCCTTATACTTTTTGTAAGATTTGTTTTTTTTTTTTTATTTGTGGGTGAGATAGAATTTTGTTGCGGCAAGGAGGTCCAGATGCGTTTTTGTTTCGAAATACACAAATTTATATAGAAAGACTGGTGCATTGCCATAGCTGAATTGAGAGGTCTTATTGAAAACAAATATCTTTCAGTATTGCTCACTGAGGATAAAACTTGATCATTTGTATTAGAAATTATTAACTCAATACGGGGATGATATCAATCTTCAGACACAGTAATAGGATCAAAACGCTTGATATAACAATCATCATTATCATTTACAAATGCCTGGTCGAGAATTTTTTATAAATTTCGACTGTACGTGTGTTTGAAATTGCACTCCTAATAAACGGCTGGACTGATTTAATTGAATTTCTGTATATGCCTTTGGGCTACGCTTTGGAAGGTTTAGCGTCATAAATTCGTTCGGCAGGTGTCACAGTTGTCGGTATCTGGATTATTTATCTACTACCTGTTTTTATCTGGTCTTGCATGGTTGTTTACTCTATGAGTACGATTTCTTAGTGTAAAAAGTTTTTATTTTCATCAAAACCCAACTTAAATTTTTATAGAAATTAAAATAGACCACGCTCACTTTTTAAATTTTTCTCAAATCAGAGAACTTCTAGATCAATATGGCTAATGTTTTTATTATATATTCGTCATAACGCAATTTATATTTTAATTGAAAGAAAAATTTACCACACTCATTACTACGCCCACTTTTAAAATTTTTCTCAAATCGGAGAACGGCTGAATCCATTGGCTAATTTTTTTTTATTATATGTGCGTGTAGGGTATTTAATAAGTCCTGTTTATTTTACTGTATTATTTAAGTCCTTTTTCTTAAAAACTATATTTATTTTTTCTATAGCATTTGAATGGTGTATTATTTCCACTCAATTGGAATTAGCTTAATTTTTATTTATTGTTTTATTATTATTAACTTTAAGAATTTATCCCGTTATGTTTATATTTAAGTAAGAGAATTTCGTAAATAAAGCATCATTATTATCAAAGTCTTGAAATCGGCTGTATATTATTTAACCACTTAAGCCTAGGACTCACTATCCTACTTAGTCGTACGATCTGTCTAAAAACGCATGTGTGCTAAAAAAGAATGATAGTGTGTATTGAAAAAGCATGTGTGTGACACACTTTTTGACAGGTCTGTCCGATTTTTTAATGTTATGAAAATTTTCATAAAATAAATTTTATCTGTGCGATCAGAGTTGCATTTTCTATGTTCAAGGCAGAAAAATAGCAACAATACCAAGCTTGTGTTTTGTTTATACAAACTTTTAGGTTATTTTTCATTGTACATATTTGTAAAAAAAAAAATATTTTGCGGCAAAGAAGAAAATGAATACTTTTAAAAGTATTAAGGTGAGTAAGCATATGTTTTTGCATCTGTTTTTGTATAATAGTGTGGCATAAAGTTCGCCATTTTAAAGCGATTTCTTCAAGTAGGACAGAATTCTGTCACACATTACTTTGACATAATCGAACGATCGTGTAGGATAGTCAGTCAGTACCTTAAGAAGCATTCACCTGCTTCTCTAGAATTATACTGGCAGTCACGTTGCCTAGAATCTCTACTCTGCCAGTGGCGTTTTTAAGCGCCGGATAAATCTTCTGATAGTCTTTTTATTTATCACATCTCTAATATCACTCACCCGAACATAACTTATATTTTTCTTACCTTTTTAATTATTTTTAAATATAATAATTCAAAATTATGTTGTTGTGCAAAATGCATTATTTTCCATGATATTCTCATGGAAAATTTCAAAAATTATAAAAATTAATTTCCCTGAAGAAGATTTTTAAATAAAAGTCGAAATATTGGAAAATTTAAATAAAAACAATTTTTTGAGATCTTAAGCTTGATTAATATTAAATAATAATTGTTTACTTTGTATTATACAATAACTATTTACTAAGAATGAAAGCATATCTATACAGCTGTTTCATCAGACGCTACTCTGAATCTTCAGTAGATTACTCCCAGGTCTTGTTAAATTCCTGCCCAATCATTTGAATACAAGGTGGGCCAAAAGAAGGCATCCGATGTCATTTGGCTGTCATTTTTTTTCTAAATGAAAATGAAATGTGTGTCGTTGCTCCGCCCTGTTGGAAGGAACCACATGTCCTTCAGTTCTAATTCATTCAATTGCGGCAGAAAAAACTCGGTTAATATGGCCCTATAGCGCGCACCGTCCACTTTTGTAGTTTGACCAGCTCGATGACTCCACCAGCGTGAACAGCGCACCATGCAGTCACTTTGAGCGGGTGTAATGACTCGTGGATTTTCAGTGCCCCAGAAGCGATAGTTTGCTTATTCATGTACCCGATGGGGAATATATCGCTCCATGGCTTGTTCACTTGTATTTTACATCTGTCTAGTTCACAAATGTCAAAACAGATTTAACATTGGCCGCCATTTGCAAAAATAAGAGCATCTTCCAATAGGGTGATTTCTTTTAGCCCATCTTGTACTTATTTCATTATACCAATCGACCAAACGAGAATTTTAGTCAATAGGCAAACAAATGTTTAAACAAGAAAATAAAAAACTAACCAAATTACAAAACAAATAGAAGTAATCTATTTTTATTTCTCTTTTCTCCTTTACATATGAACACACACCGGGTATAAACATAAATGTAATGAAAAAGTATGAAAAACAAAAACAAAACAGAAGGTTTATACAGTGGCACTTGTAAATACAACATATTAAATTATTTGGAATTATAAAGTTTAACAAAATGCAATTCGAATACAAGCAGCTAATCAAAAACCAGATTTTATTTATAAAATCTGCTTAGTCTAAAAATGCTTACACACTGGGGGACCGGCTAAAAACAGCTAGTACTCGTATGTACATAAAACGGACAAAAAGAGGTAACACTCATTCATTATGTCTAAAAACCACTTCGATTTCAGTTTATTATTCAATAGTTGTCACTTTTTAGCTTGAAGTTCATAAAATTATTGTGCAAATGTTTGTAACCACGAATGTTAATTGGCAATTGTTTGAGAGCAATAACGCAAAGGTTAAATTAAAATAATCCTCTAAATTTAATAAATACATGCTTTAGCTGACATTTTTACAATATTTATTAATAAGATGAGAATTTAAAAGAATCGTCTTTTAAGTTTTATAACAGCAATTGGTGAGATGTATGAGTATCATCAATTAATTGATGACTTGCCTCAAATCTTAATTAATTTTTTAAAACGAATTGTTTGCTTTAAAATGTTAATATTATGCAAATTTAAATTTTTAAAATCCGCAATTATGTACTTTGTTTTTTCTTTACTTTTTTACAGAAGATTTTATTGTAAATAATCACACGAGTATAATTTTTATTTTGAAAAGTAACTTTCCATTTCTTTATTTCATTTATTTTTATGCACAGTTTCTTTACAATTACAAATAACCTTGATTCCTTTCAAAAGGAAACAGTGAGCACAGCATCAGTTTGCATTGACTTATTTATAAATTTTATAGTATTTATAAACTGACTAACTGACTGACTTATACGTTCGCTGTGCCAATGCTAATTATTTTACATGGTTGTGTATTAAATATATTTAATCATTATTTTATTTAACTTAAAGGTAAATCTGTGATCATAAAAGGATAAGGAGTTGTATTTCGAAAGAATCTTGTGTCTGCCAACATTTTTTATAGATTAAATAACAGCTTCAGGCTTATAGCACAAGTAGCGGTTTTTTTTTTAATTCCAAGCATTTTAAATTTAAATATCTTTTGCCTGAAAATTATGAAACTGAAGGATTTTTGAAATTGTTTTTCATTCTAACATTTAAAAAAATTTTACAGCAGGAGCAAAAACTTATAACAAAATAGATTAATCAATATTTTTTCAAGTTATGAAGGTTATTTTTATTTGTCAGAGAGAAAAATGTTGAACAGGAATATGTAATTACAATTATTTGACGATATTAAAAAGATAATAATTTTTCGATATTTCGACTTTCTTTTTTTTAAGGTCTTCTTATATTCATTATAAAAATAAATTTTCTTGAAGAAGACCTTCAAAAGAAAGTCGAAATATCGAAAAATTTAAATAAAAACAATTTTTTAAGATCTTAAGCTTGATTAATATTACATAATAATTAAGAAGATTATTTTACAAAATAATGAAATTTTAATTTTATTAACAAACGCAATTTTTAATTTTTTTCCATTGTTTATGGAAACTAACACTAATACTTTTACAACATTTTTGTATTAAACTATCAACAAAAGCAGTGACGTTCGTTTGTTACATCTGTGAAAGTGAAACAATAGGATATTTTGTTGAGTTTAGTTTCTGACGTAAAATCTAAAAATAGTTAATTAAAAAGTCTTTCAGAATTAAATATACGGTTCAAGATAGATTTAAGTTTATTAAGTAAAGAATTTGTATTTTTATATATTTACTAATTTAAATTAAAATTTTAAAGACACTAAACACTTCAGCAGAAACCTTTAAATTTCGACCAAGCCTTTTTAGAGAATATAGGAAGCAGTATCGATACTATTAAAAAATTAAGCGATTATGTAAAGGGTGTTTTTTTATAGACGTATAGAACTTTAAGTTGGCATTACTGTTCAAGATGGCGACCGATTTAACAGCTGTCAAGTGATTTATTCTCAGTTTAGCTTGGCAATTTATCATGAATAGACTCACGCCTGAACAACACTTGCAAATGGGCCCAAAACGAGATTGGAGATAAAAAACACCCTTTATAATAATGATATATATATAATAGAGTTTATATGTAGTAAGTTGAAAAATACAATATAAGAAAAATATTATCAACTGATTAGTCACATATACATCATGGTTGATTAGAGAGAAGCATCATGGTAAACAGTTCAGATATGGAGATACAAAATCACACTTACACAAGAGTTTTCATCACTTTTTACATATTGCCCTTAAGAGCCTAATAGAAACTGTCTATTGCGTTGTGATAGAAGACTCCATCTACAATGATGATCAAATGAGCTACCAAATGACAATTACTGTTCTTGTACGGTTATTTATATCGATCGTAAATAGCTGCTGATTCTATTGTATTACATTATTTTTGTATGGCAAAAAATCACAAAATAAATGAAAAGCTGTGAATGTAATTTTTTATGTAAATATTTTTTTTTTTTAAATGCTATAAAAACATCGAGTGTAGCTTCGGCTGTGTGGCACGTAGCGCCGTCCTGTTGAAACCAAATGTTGCCAATATCCTCCTCTTCAATTTTTGTGAACAAAAATTTATTCAACATGACCCGATAACGATCGCCATTGACTAACGGCCACTCCTTGCTCATTTTCGAAGAAAAATGGTCCAATTATGCCTCTGGACCAAAATCCGCACCGACTCGTTTTAGGTGCGTCGGCTTTTCAATGTATGCGTGAGGCTTTTCTGTGCCCCAAATGCAACAATTTTGCTTGTTTACATACCCGCCAAGATCAAAATGAGCTTCATCTGAAAAGATGATTTTTTTTGGCAAAATCGGCATCTTCTGTAAGTCGATCGCAGGCCCACTTAGCGAAGCAAAAACACAACAATATTCTTTCAGCGGAAGGATAAAACTAATTATCTGTCAAATCAGACATGAGCTAAGTGTTACCATTCACGAAATAAGCACTAGTTGAAAAAAAAAAGTTAAATGGCGGACCTTATAAGTGTTATATAATATTTGCAATGCTTTAATGATTTATCTCATTTCTTGTCCAATTAAATGCTAAAAACTCAGAAGTTGTTTTCAAGACAACATAAATTTTATGATGAAGTTAACAACACAGATAAAGCAGCGGCAATGTTAGAGAATAGCAAATTCGATAAAATATGGAATAATCAATGAAACTGCAGAGGTTTTTGCAAGCAATAATTTATATACAAAAAACTTTAGCAAAAAACTTTGCTTGCATTGAGTAGCTGTTAACTCAATAAGCTTAAGACACAAACTTGTTAAAAGTATAAAGTAGTTAAAAAGTATTAAGACACATTAAACTTCCTTTTAAATAAAGTGTGTCTGAATAGGAGTGTACTTCTTCACTCCATTCTGTGTGACAAGTGGAGCCGTCTTGCTGAAACCACATATCATTCAAATTCATGCTGTTGTGCTAAGGCCAAAAGAACTCCCTTACCATGTTCATGTAATAAATGCCATCGCATTTTCGGCTTAACCTTCAAAAAAGTAAGACCTGACCAAAATGCGTACCACACAGTTGCTCGTTGTTGGTGCATTTGTTTTCTATGGACTGCATGATAATTTTCTGAGCCCCAAATTCGGCAATTTTGTGTACTCACAAAGCCATTCAGATGAAAATGCGCTTCATCGGAGAAGGTGATCGTTTTTACACAAATTGGCATTGACTTCACTTTGCTCCATTATCCATTGAACCAATTACCGGTGCGGCTATTTTATTCAATACTTAATCGGAACATGTAAAATAATAATGAAATACTGAGATGGAATGATTTACGACACAAACACAAAACAAGAGGACAGTGGCGTCCTTGCTTGAAATTAATTTTTGAAAATATTATAAATAAATTTTGGACTGTATCCAGTAAAACTCTGCAATCTTATAATTGGAACACAGATTATAAAGAATAAATATTATGAAAATCACATTTTGTTGATGTGATTTGAAATTAATAAAAAGGTGTTATGTACACACAAATTCTTGTAAATATTTTTGTGATTTCTTTATATTTCGCTTATATGTAGTTACACAAAGTTTGTATAAATACAAAAGCGATAAGTACATTATGCATCAATTTTTGCTCTCTTTATGCCATTAGTATTAGTGCGTTGAAGTTAGCAGTAAACTGCGTTAAATAGAAGTTTTTAATTTATTTTTATATTAAAAATAATTATTTTACAATATAAAAGGTTTAAATAATAATATTGTAAACACTCTTAATAGCTTTTGTGATGGTTTTCTTACTTTTTGGTTGTCAGGTGATTGTCATGGAATTTAATAAATCAGACAAGAATCTCCTCTGAAAATGTTAATTTAAAATTTTTATTAAAGAAAGGCAATATTATACATATAAAAGGTGATTTTATAAGAACTATCGGAAATTTAAAAAAAAAGTAACGTTGTGATTCGCATCATCTTTGAAGAAATACGGCCCAATGATGCCGCCAGCCCATAATCCGCACCAAACGGTTGTTTTTTGTGGATGCATTGGTAGCTCTTGCAATGCTTCTGGCTGCTCTTCACTCCAAATACGGCAGTTTTGCTTGTTCACGTATCCATTCAACCAGAAATGAGCCTCGTCGCTGAACACAATTCTTCGATAAAAAAGTGGATCTTCATCTAACTTTTCAAGAGCCCATTCACCAAAAATTTGGCGTTGTGGTAGGTCGTTTGGCTTCAATTCTTGCACCAGTTGTATCTTATAAGGCTTCACACCCAAATCCTTCCGCAAAATTTTCCACGTAGTGGAGTAACAGAGGCCCAATTGCTGCGAACGGCGCCGAATAGATAATTCACGGTCATCACCAACACTGGCCGATACGGCTGCGATATTTTCTTCAGTTCGCACTCTACGTAAGCGTGTTGGTGGTTTAATGTCCAACAATGTAAATTTGGTGCGAAATTTTGTTACAATAGCCCGAATAGAAGCCTCAGTAGGTCGATTAAACTGACCATAAAATGGAAGAAGCGCGCGATGAACTTTCTTAACAGAGCACGCATTTTGGTAATAAAATTCAATAATTTGCAAGCGTTGTTCGTTTGTAAGACGATTCATGATTAAATTATAGACCAAACTGAAGATGTTTGACAGTGACACAAGATACAAAACGTGCGTGAGCTGTCAAAACTAGTGTTGCCAAAAAGATAATAGCAAAAAAATCACTCTTTACTATGGCTTACAACTCAACTGTACTTTGATTAAAATGTTAAACTTTGTTATATCGGATTAGATACAACTTAGTATGTTAAAAAACTTTAAAATATTTTAATAGTGTCGAAATTTTTTTTTGTGGTATTAGCGTTGACAACTCTAATACTAGTTTAATTCACAAAATATTAAGATTAATATTTTTTTAAAAGAAAGAGCCATTTTTAAAGACTCTAACAAAATATGATAAGGTAGTAAACATTTCCAAATAAATGAAACTTTTATTTGTTCTTTTATAAATTTAAAAGTATGTAGTTGCTTAAATTTTCAATAAGCATTACTAAAAATTTTAAATAGTGTTTTAAAGTGTTTGAATAGTATTTTCGAATTTGATTTATAATAAGTGTCACTAATAGAGGCTTTCTTAAAACAGTTAAAGTTTTTTATAACCATAGAGATTCCATTAAAATTTTTTTGGTCCGGCTAAAACAAAAATTATTGATTATTCAAAACAATATAATTTTACACTTGAAATTATTAGAATTTAAAGAAAAATCAATGAGTTTATTTAATCTGTTAAATTCAGTACATATTTTCTTAAATGGATCAGCATTAGCGTAGTTTGTTCTAAAATAGTCAACTGACAGCAATTCAGTGGAGGGGCGTTGAGGTATATTAAATAATATGTGGTTAAGTAAAAATCCAGAACAAATTTTGCCATTAATTAAATTGATTGTAAATGAAAGAAGGCAACTTAATTAACGCGAGTCTGGTACTATATGACGAAAGATTGAGTGGGCTCCAACATAAGCTGCGGAGGCAGAATAACAGAAACTGCATCACTGGATAGTATGAGGCTTGGTACCACACGCTGTACTTGTTTCACGACTCGCACAACTTGTTAACTTTAAATCACAACATGAACTTGATCGGAATCGGTTAAAAAAATTTGATTTTTTGCCAGAAATAAAAGGTCAAAGTGGCTTATCTTACATTTTTCACTGGGTGCTAACTGTTGAACATTTTTTTTTTAACAATTTATGTGTCGAAGGTATTTTATTTCCCTTCAAGGAATTCTTAATTATCTGAATTAAATAATGCATCAACACCATGTTGTACATTTAGTTTAATAATATTAAACAATAACAATATTATTGGTGTACGAGTATTTGCTATAAATCATTATTTTAGGAATCTTATTTAAAGGAAAATTACTGAAGCAAAAAAGTATCCTAAACAAGTTCATTAAATTAGTTATCGGTAATAAAGAATCACCATTTTTTAAAAACCATTTGTGATACCATATGCAAGTACGAGTATGTGTTAACGTCTCCGTGTAGCCACTTGAAATGCAAGTGACATTGAGCTGCATAAAGATCGTTTCGTATTTATATTTTTAAGTTAACAGTAAAATATAGCGGCATCAGTACAACAACAGTTAAGAGGATGTTTTATATAACAAAGTAAACAAGTAAGAATTGAAAAAAAGCCACTGACCGCACTTACTGCACGGTCTGCTGTACATATATATATATATATATATATATATATATATATATATATATATATATATGTGTGTATTGTTTTTCAAGCGAGAACATTTACTTAACTAAAATATGTCTGGTAATGATGCTTTGAGTTATGCTGATATAAATGAAAAATATAAAAACTGTTTTGTTTTTATTTTTATTTTTTCTAAAAGTGCACTTAACAACACGATTATTGCAATTATTTCGCTTTAGTCTTTTGTTTAGCTTTAATGCAGTTTTTATGTTCATCACAGGGATTTTTTGTTTCGTAATGTAAAAATGTTCTTATAAATTTTTATTCTAAATTAATTTTTAGATCAGTTGTACACAGGATATTCGTGAGTTCAGTTCGAGATCAAAATGAAAAATCATACAATTATGTTGTTCAGTTTGTGTCTACCGATTGTAGTGATAATGAAATGTTATGGTTAGTGATTTCAGAAAGATGATAAAAATATTTAAAAATGCAAAATTATTATATAAAAGTCAATTGAAATTTATATCAAAAAGAAAACAGAATAATTTACTCTATTTTATAAATCAGTTTCGCTAATAAATTTTTGGTGTTAAAAATAGTTTACCTAAACTATTAGACTGTTGCATTATGAATGCAAAATAAGGGATTTATTGAAATACTTAGTTAATTTTTTTAATGTTGAAAAAGTCTTAGCAACATACTTTACAAATTTCAGTCTACCTCTATCTTTTAAATTTATTTCGTGGATTTTTTTAAATCGCTATAGGGTCAATAGATTAAATTGAGTTATGCCAGAAAAAATACATCAGAGTAGATAAACTAGAACTGTGATTAAAATGTTCAAATGTTGCTCAAGAGACAAGCTTAAAGGAATCGAGTGATTCATACATTACTGGAATCATACTTGTTAAGCTTGAGTAGCTCTTGAACATATAAATGTTATTTAAAAAAGATAGTTTAAAGTGTAGACAATTACACAATTATAACTTTACACGGCCATTCAAAGCTTTGAAAAGCATTTAATCACTAATTTTATTTTTTAATTAAAAAAATTATATTTTCAAACAGTGTGTGGAATAAAGTTAACAGCGTTGTGTGACTTACTTACTTATGAATGCTTAAACTCTTCGAGTAGTGATTTCTAAACAAAAGATTTAAGCAACAAGCTTTGTTTAGTTTAAATTGCTGTTAAATCAATAGACTTCGGACAAAAACTTTTTAAAAGTAGAATTGAGTACAAAAGAATTAAGATACTTAAAATTATTTAAAAATAACTTACGACACAAATAGTTCCAGATGTTCTAGTGAAAAGCTTACTTTGGTTATATTTTTTTTATTTGCTTAAAATTTAAAGTCAAACAGTTCGATTGATTTATTTTTGTATCAATAAGTAATTCGAACTATTAATTAAGATAAAGAATCAATCAAACCATAGTTGTATTCAAATGCAAAAATAACTGCTGAAGTTCTGTTGAATAAATCTTGTTTAGAATATATTTTAAATTATTATATATACATTCATGCCTTGTAACTTCCACACTTAATTTTTTATGCTAAAAATAATTATCTGTAGCATATGCTTAAAGCATGTTTCATATCAACCGAATGATTTGCATTTTTTGTTTTTCAAATGCGCCCAATATATTCATATTACCAGTTCAAATCATAGAGTATAGCAAAGCTAAGCCTTAAATTATAGAACGTCGATTACGAAAACGATATCTCTTTGCTTAATGTAGTGCAAATAAAGTAAACCGAAACACAATTTTCTTTAATATAATTTTTTGGTTGATTTCCATATAAAAACTACGTAATGCAATCCCGGTTCCAAATCACCGCTTTCGAAATCAAGTACTTTGTCATCGAAATGTTGTTAACGTGGATCAGGGCACTCGTTATCGTAACGTATTTATTCGAATTTGCACTCGCTTTTTGCCACGAAACAAAATAAAGAACAAAAAACTGAAATAAGAATTTAAAAAAGAAAATGTTTTCCTGATATTTTCGACAAATTAGTGTAAAAAACTTAATGTTAATCGAAGTTTTGGAAACTTTTTAACAAAAATTTATAGTTCTTCACCAATTTAATAATTTTTTGTTTTTATTTTTTATTCTGTTTTTTATTTGCTTAAAGCAATGAAAAAGATGTAGTACCGTGATCCAAAAAATTTCAGCTATCGAAATGTTTCTCTACTCGAACGTGCATTTGATATCGAATGTCGTGATTTACCCCCTCTCTGTGAATTAAGAGTAATTAGTTAAACTGTGTTTTAGATACTTTCCTTTGTTCAATGAGGCCTATCCTTATACAAAAAATTAATTTTTTTAATCCAAAACTTTTCCCAACCTTTCATCCATTTTTGCCGACTTCTTCAGTTTTCTCAGTTGAATGTTAATTTAATGATGAAAGTCGAAATAATTGTAGACTTTACTGAATATCAAAACTCGACAGTTGATAACGGGAAAATTCTACATTTTCAAACTATTTTGTACCAAACGACCAAAATTGCAATCGATTTCATTTAGTATGAGTTTCTCTTTCAAGTAGAACATATATAATCACTACAAATGTATATTTATAAATATACATACAAGTTTCTTAAAATTATATCTTCCTTCCCTACAAGTACTGGTTTCTTTTTTTTTGCATAGTGTCAACAACAAACAATAATTTAATATTTTCCATTTAATATGCCTTAATTATATTTCATAGTGTTGTTTTTGTTTACTTAGCGTACAATAAAAATTATTTTAAAAACGAGATGGGCTACTGTGAACCTTTAACAGTTGAATTTATAGCGGGTCTAGTTACAAAAGAGGCACGGCAAATACTGGATCCTAGTTTACGACAGCGTAATAAACAATTACGTTTTGATTTATACACCAGACAAAATCCATATGAAAAGCAAACCTTACATACTGGTCAACAGGACTCGTTATCTAGATCCAATTTTAATGTCATGTGGCCGGTAAGGTAAGTATGTACAAGTTTGTCTTGTAGTTTTCATTTAAACTAAAATTGAACTTCAATATGCAGTAGCTGTGTAAATAAGTGTTAATACGAGTGTTACAAACCTTATTTTTATTCGTGTGTGAGTAATTGTTACTGTTAAGTGGACTTTTACTTAGAGTTAATGGTGAATAATGCCTTTAAAAATTTTATAATTTAAATTAATTATTTAATATTAATCAAGCTTAAGATCTCAAAAAAAATATTTTTATTTAAATTTTCCAATATTTCGACTTTCTTTTGAAAGTCTTCTTCAGCGAAATTTATTTTTGTAATTAATTTTTAATTATTAATTAATTTTTTTTATTTTGTACACGGCAGTGAAAATTAAATGACAAAGGAGACATAAATAAATCTGTAAGATATACGTGCATGTTCTGTATTCCACACGGATTTGGAAAAATGTGGAATTACATTTTTCTCCTCTTGTTAAATGAAAATTTTTATGTTTTTTTTAATTCTACCAATAATTTCGTATCCAAAATAAATCAAAAAAATTTTTTTTAAATCTTAAAAAGGACCACAGAGTAGTTATGAGGTGCTGAATTTTTCAACTCCGAATAAAATATTCGGATTCGGAATACAGAACAGCAATGATTTAGTATATATTTGTGAAGCCATTCTCGTGGACAAATAACCAACCCTATTTCAGATGGAGACTTATACTATTCTATACAGAAAGACAAGGGCTAATGAACAATTAGCTTGTTGTACTAGCCTTTATCTAAGCTAAGACCTCTAACTTGTATCTCAAAAAGAACTTCTGATTAAAATAAATCATCCATTGCATTGGGAATCTATAAAAATAAAATAATAACTTTCATAGTAAATATACAAAATCTTAAAATTTAAATTTTTAATTGCATTTCAAATTGTTTTTTGGATGCCTCTATCAATCTTTGGGTCGCAGGTTGGATTCCTGCTTAGCTGTGGTTTTTCAGCAGACAACCTTAAATCTTCAGGGGTTTGTGTTGTGAAAAAATAAATTCATAGATATAGAAACATTCTTTAGTATAGTTGTGAAATATATTTAATAGTAAACTACTTTCTGTATCAGACTAGACTAAGAGAACAAAATGGTTTATCACCGCACTCTAAGCGGAATTCAATGGTTTTAGATATCGTTAATATGAAATAGAAAATGAAATAAGAAATCACTATTCGCCGTAACTTAATTTCGCAAAATTTTTTAAAAACTTTTTTCTTATTTAAATGAACGGTTAAATATTGCTCAGTATATGGTGCTCATAGTTTTAAATTCTGTTCCACAAAGGCTTTTATTTGAGACATCCGAATCCCATATAATACTTCAAACGTATAATATTGTAATTTCGTAATTTTCTGCGTTATACAATACATTTCACATAAGATAGCCTCTTTCCTGACGAAACGTCAGAAGCTGTGCTTTCAGACTACTTGGCTTTGGGGTCTGTCTAGTGAGAAAGCTTCCTGTGATAATTTATGTTGACTGCTAAGAAAGTGTAGTATTTAATAAAGTTAAAACAATTAAATATAACTAGATTTTTATATAAAAAATATTTAATTAAAAGAATTAAAGTTTTGTTATATTTGAATTTTCAATTTAGAATGACAAAAAGTAAAAAAATTTTAATAACAAATTTAAGTTAACATAATGAAACTCAGGTATTATCCCGAAATTTATTATAAATGCTACCAAGAATGTCAATAATATATTTGGTACGGAGGGATTATCTGCAGTCCAACATAATATTTTAAGATACACACACACATTACAGAACAAGATTTTAAGATTAGCTATAAGAGAAAAACATGACAAACTGAAACATTTTCAAAATGAACTTGAAATTATTAAGACAAAATTAAAAACATTTTTATCAAGAGAGCAAATAGAAAAATTTTTTATATATGAAGAAAAATTAGCAGAATCTTTTTATTATAAAGTTAAGAAAATTCATAAGAAGAAATTTGAAAATTTACAGATTTTACAAAAAGAAAAATTAGGAATTAAATTAAATAAAAAATGGTTTGTAAACAAGACTAAGGTAGATTTTCCTTTAGATGTACAGTGGACTCTTTCTCTTGGACCTAAACATGCATTACCTATAGAAAAAGAAAAGTTTCCATTACTTAAAATTATAGCAGATGGAGAAGATTTTATACAAACAATACAAAGTAAGGAGGATAAAGAAGTAGCTAGGACTAAATTAACAAGTATAACGGAAAATCATTTAAATAAAATGAAAGTTTCTAATAATGACAAATTTATTTTAGAAAAAGTTAGAGAAACTAAAAAGTTTATAATGAGAAATAAAGATATACTTATTTTAAAAGCTGATAAGGTAAATGTAACTGTAGCTATAGATAAAAGTGACTACAAATTAAGAATTAATAATATAATAGGAGATGTTAGTCAATATGAGCTTCTTAACAAGGACCCAACTAGTAGATTACAAAAGATTAATAATAATTTAGTTGAAGAATTATTTAAAAATAAAATAATTTCAAATATAGATAAATTTAGGTTGAAAACTAATGTTTCTGTAGCACCTAAATTATATGGATTACCTAAAATTCATAAGGAAAATTTTCCATTAAGACCTATATGTTCTTTTGTTAACTCTCCTTCTTATGAATTATGTAAATTTATTAGCAATATTTTAAGAGAAGCTTTTAAAGATTCAAAATATAATATTAAAGATTCTCTGGAATTTAAAGAGAAAATTAAAAATGAAATAATTAATGATAATGAAAAATTAATTTCTTTTGATGTAGTATCACTTTTTCCTAGTGTTCCCATTGATTTAGCTATTAGTATAATAGAAGAAAAGTGGAATATAATAGAAGGATATTCTCGAATTAATAAAAATTTATTTTTTAGGATATTAAAATTTTGTATAGAAGATAATAGATATTTTCAATATGATGGAAAAATATTTAGACAACAAAAAGGTCTTCCAATGGGATCTCCTGCTTCACCAATAGTAGCTGACATAGTTATGGAAAAATTATTAGATACATGTATAGAAAAATTAAATAATAGACCAAGAATTATTTTTAAATATGTTGATGATTTATTCTGTATTATACCTGAAGCAGCAATTGAGCAAACTTTGGAAGTTTTTAATGATTTTGATTCTCATATTAAATTTGCAATGGAAAAAGAATTAGATTCCAAACTTCCATACTTGGATACATTATTAATTAGGAGAGGTAATAAGTTATTGGTAGATTGGTATCAAAAACCAACAGCTTCAGGAAGATTAATAAATTATTTTTCTAAACATAGTAAAAAAATTATTATGAACACAGCTAAAATTTAATTAACAGGATACTGACAATTAGTGATAGCGAATTTCATTTCAAAAATAAAATAATAATTAGGAATATTTTAAAAGATAATAATTATCCAGATTTTTAAATTTATCAATTAATTGGAGAGTATTATAGGAATAGAAGATATAATACAATTCATTTAAATGAACAGGTTTCTTATAAATCAATTATTTATATACCAGGACTGTCAGAACGTTTAATAAATACTAAGATTTATGATAGAGAAAAATTCCGTATGGCGTATAAAACATACAATACTTTAAATACATTATTTAGTAAAACTAAAGATAGAATGTAGTTTATAGAATACCATGTGATGGTAATAAAAATGAAACTTGTGACAAAGTATATGTAGGTACAACAAAAATAAACTTAAGACTAGAATGGCTGGACATAAATCGGATCAAAAGTATAGGAACATTTCTTCACAAAAAACGGCATTAACATCTCATTGTTTTGAATTAAATCATTTTCCTAATTTTGAAAATGTTTCAGCTTTAAATATAGAAAATAATTATAAAAGAAGGTACACATTAGAAATGTTGCAAATAATTAATACACCTACAACACATAGAATAAATTTTAAGTCTGATACAGAAAATATAGCTCAAAATTATAGACACTTAATAAACAAATATAAATTTTTTTAAATATTTTTGTTAATATGCACATATTATTTATATACAAATAAGTGTGTCCATATACAAATATATAATTTTATATATTTATTTGAGCATATTAACAAAATTATGTTATTATTTAATATTTTTATAAAACAAAAAAAAAAAAAAAAAATGTTAATTGTTACTTGTTACATACATACATAATTCATTTAACACATACATTTTTATAACAATTGTTTTATATATACATTTTTAACATATTACTTTTAAATATTTTTAAAATTTTGTTTGGGATGACCTTATTATTGAACACCCTAATTTAGTTTTGTCAAGAAAATTTTTGAAATATGTATTTTTAATAATTTGATTAATTTATAATTATATCCTGAAGAAGCTACAAAAATTGGAGCGAAATATTGATATAAAAATAAATTTTTTAAAAATAAGACCTCAAGCTTAACAAAATAGCCATTTTAATTAAAAAGAAAAAGGTCAAATAAAACTTACTAATAATGAAAATTATTTTATAAAGCAAATTATATTTTTTCAATAAAATATATACAGTGTGTACCCGCCACAAAGGTAAGTGAGCTGTCACTGAATGAATTAATTAGCTTAAACTTAGTCCTATAACTAGAATATCGAATTTATGGATTGTTAATAGTGAAAAATATTTGGATTTTTTAAGTAAAACGAGGCAAAAATATGATATAAACTTGTTAAAATATTTAGCTTCACAGACTAAAGTGTATGTAACCAATAAAGACCAATCTTATTGGGAGGCATTATTGCCGAAAATTGCTATACTAAACTTGTTTACAAGGGGTGTAGTGCCTTCAAGAAATTGAACATTCGTTTTGCGTGGCAGCTTGACGGCCATCAACTAAAATTGCAAGATTCCGTATAGGACATCACTGCCTACTAAAGATAAATTGTAATCTTAAGGATACATTGTAATTTGAGAGTAGTGGCACAATAGGTTTATTCTACAAATAGTCTAGATAGACAAGTGAACATCGCATAAACAACTTGCCTACCAACAGTATCCACATAGTATATTTCTGGTAGTTTATTGTGGATATTTGAAAAATTACCTACGAAATGACGAACTGATATGAATAAAATTTTGTTAACTACAGCGAAAATGCATAAATTAGTTCCAATTACTACTTTGAAAAAAAAAAAGCAAATTAATTTTTCTTAATATGAAAATTTAAATGTCATGCATTTTGTCGTTCCATTCGTTTAATAGCGTTTTGTTTAATGCTTTTTATTCTCATTTTTCTTGTAGAATTTCATTTCATGGTTGGAATGGTCAAACTACAACCTGTTCGAGTGCAGCCATTAAAGATGCTTACTTGGAGAAGGGAGATTTTAATGTTATACTCGTCGATTGGAGCGATTATGCTTTAGACATTAACTACGTGCGTGTAGTAAATGAGATTTTTGAAATTGCCCAACAATTTAATGAATTTACGCATTTCCTGTATGAAACAATGAAAGTGCCTTTCAAGGAAATGTATTTAATTGGCCACAGCTATGGCAGTCATATAGCAGGTATAGCTGGAAAACTGCTATGGCCAGAAAAATATGGTGTTATATATGCGTTAGATACAGCTGGGCCCATACACTCAGCGTTAAATGAAAACTGGCGTTTGACACCTTCTGATGCCATTTACGTTGAGTCCATACAAACTGATACAGGACTGTTTGGCTTTCGTAGTGGTAATTTGGGACATGCTTCATTTTTTCCCAACTGGGGCTTAGGGCAGCCGCATTGTCCAAATGTTACTATTATGGAACCTGATTTTACTTGTGACCATTTTGGCGCTTTATATTACTTTGTTGAATCAATACGTCGTGACCAAGCATTCGGCGCAATACAATGTAAAAGTTATGAAAGTATTGTCCAACAAAAGTGTAATTGTGGTGCGGAAAATAAATATTGTGTAGCTCAGGTTTATATGGGTGGAGAACCGGCAAATCCTAAAAGAGGTATTTATTATTTGAGCACTCACAAACAGCAACCATTTGGTTATGGTAAAATATGTAAAATAAAGAAAGCAATTGAACCAACTATTGTGAGAATAACAAATTAGACTTTAAGTTGCAAATAAATTAAATTTAAGATTTCAATAAGATTCCTTTTAGAATAAAGACATAAAAGTTTTATAAAAATATTTTTAATTAAATAATTGTGTAAAATAATGCGAAGAAATTTTTACTTTTGCTTTTTGAAACAATTAGAATAAATTTGTAAAACTCACTTCTGTTTAAGATACATTACACAGGCCTACAAGGATTTTGGTGCCGTCAAAACTTAAAACTAAATTCAAGGATATTCGATACCATATTGTACACCCCTAGTTATGGTTTCAATAATCATAAAAATAAAAAAATTTCTGTGCAAAAAGTACATTTATTACTGGAGCAATTTTGAATGGTTCTTGTAGTAAAGGTGTCAACTGTTGTGGATAAACGATTTTAACACAAAATAATTGAATTTTTTATAGGTACACAACCACTTTTTAATTGTTTAATTAAAAAATTGCTAAATTCTGCTTGCTAAATTAAATTTTAAGAAAAAAAAAACAAACAAAAATACTTGTGTTCGCCAGCAAAAGGTAAGTGAACATAATTGCTACCCCAGTGAAAGTGAACAAAATTCGAGGGAAATGATATTCATGATAAGGGTAAATAATTTTATAAATGAAAAAAAAAACAATCTTTGGTTTTTCGCTGCCTTTATTTTTATCTTTTCATTATTTTTATGCAGTAATTCTTATGATCTAGTTTGTTAATTAAGCTTTTTTTTCTTTTATACACCAAAATATTTACTTAATCATTTCGTGGAATTCTGTCTGCAATGTTAGAGGTGTTTAGTTGCATTTTCTAAATTTTTGTTTTTAAATTGCGTTTTTGTTATAAAAAATTATATTAAGTGTTTATTATTAAATTGCAATTTAGCAAATTTTAAATAGTAATAAAAAATAATAAAAGCATAAAGAAACTTAAATGATGTTTACAAGTGATATTGAGACACCCCCACCGTTATATAAAGGCTCCGAAGAAATTCTAAATATCTGTTTTGGTCTCAAAATATATAACATGAGTAAAACTACAATATTTAGAACAATAATAGTATGTATCAATATCATGGCTTATGATTTTTGTTTAATTATTTGATCTAAATTTTCTTCATAATAGACTTGTTTAATAAATATAAAGGTCTTTTAAATTTAAATCTACAAATGTTTTGCTTTCTTTAATTTTAGTTATTAAGTGAGACTGAATGGTTTTTTCTTTAAAGAATAGCTTGTTGTTATATGGAAAGTTTTACTTTTTATTTATTTATTTAACAATTTTCGAAAATTATTTAAAAAGTTGAAATTATATTTGGATTGATTTGTTTATGATTACAATTGCTTGAATACTTTCCTGAAATTTTTTTAACTAATATTTATAAATCCTGGGTTCGAATCGTTACATCCGTGAACGTATAGGCAATCGTACGAAAATAAATTACGTGCTACGATAGTCGTATGAACTGAATGGAATTACCACATACGATTATAAACTTAACGTAATTATTTTCTTTATTCACAGCAAGGCGAATTCATTTAATTAACAATAGTTGTAAATCTGTCAAAAAATTTAAATTATTGAAATATAAATAATTGAATTAATTACATTTTTTTAAACATTAAAAATTTAAATAGGTTTTTTCTTATATATGTATCACATTTATGTTCATAGGTACTTCAGTTGCATACATATCTTTGGTTTAAAAAAAAAATTTTTTTATTGAAGTTTTACTACAGGTGAGCATTTCAGTATCTAAAATTATATCGCTAGAAATTTTAGGCTCATGTTGAATATCTTAATTTTAAGTTTTACAAATACCGGAATTGAATTTTTGATTTCAACAGTTGCTTCGAGTTCGACTGCCTCAACTTAGAGCTCCTCATTAAGCGTCAACAACTTTTCCTTATTTTTCTTTTGACAAATTCATTAAATGAGAGTTTTTTTGCCTGCTATTTTTGGTCAGCATAGGCCTGCACCACAAAAGCATCGATAAGTGTATTTTGAAGAAAAATAAATGCAATTACGGTGACTGTCATGAATTAAGACGCTTTTCAAGGTCATGCCACAGGCACTTGGAGGCGGCTTTCCCTTGAGAGCAATTTGGCATCAAGTTTTTTTGCCAAGTTTTGGTGTCCATTCACGAACTCTGCCATTACCTCCTTTTGCTTAGGATTAAGTTTATTGTAGTTAGTCAGTCCTAAATAAATAACAGCATTATAAAATAATTATTTTTTTCAAGAAAATTACAAGAAACTTAAATTTTTTTTTATATTGAAAAAAATTTGTATATGCATTCGAAAGCAATTTAGTTAACGGATGATAGTTCGTAAAAATAATACGTTCAATCGAACAATCACGTGTGTTATAGTCTCAATTATTGTGAATTGTTGTACGTTTTCGTATGTTATAATTTCAAAATCACATATTTACGTGACGAGTTGTACGTGTACGGATGTAGCGATTCGAGCCCAGGGTTTTATTTCTGTCAAGGTGTTACTATGTACAGAGTTTTTGGTACATACCTCTTCTAATATTTTCAAATTTTTGCACAAATTACTTACATTGGGATAATACTCGTATATGTTCTTGTTTTTGTCTATTAAAATTTTATTAGATTTAAAATATACTGATTTATTCTCTCCCAAAAATTATTTGGGAAAAGAATGAATTTGAGAATTCTGGGATAGATAGGATAATAATAATTTGCTTTTCGTGGAAGGTTACGGAAATCTTAGTATTATTGTAAGTCTCTAAGTTGTCCAAAATTTCTATTTCTTTTTCACCCAGAAAATCAGTAGGGATAATACCTAATTTGCTAGTAAAGATAAGTCTGGCACTGTCGTCTAAGTGGTTTGTGAGTAAGTTTATAACACTGTGGTATGTATGGCCTACAAACATGACTTAATTTTCTAAGAACAGTTTTTTTTTTATATTTATTTTGATTATGTCTATGGATTCAGCATAATAAATTATTTATAAATACAATGAAATTAGTTTTAACAATATCAATATTTAACGAATAATCAACACGTTTATAAAATTTATAAAAACGATTGCAAATTCTTAAAGAGGTTTGGAATTGGCGTAATTTGCTCGGAATACTTTTACAGATAAAGGGTTATAATGACGTGTAAATTGTGAAGGAATATTAAAAGAGATATTACTAATTAAAAAATTAGAACATACATTTCCATTTAACAAATTTAAAACAAAAGTGACATTTAGCATTATTCTGCCACTTTTTAAAGTTGGCAGCTTAATGAGAGCTAGTCTACTGGTATAAGGTGGCAGGTTTAATGGATCCCAATGTAGACCACGTAGAAAAAGTCACAAAAACTGTTTTTGAATGGATTCAATATTATTGACATGAACTCTATATGTCGGATCCCAAATAATTAAGCCATATTCAGGATAAGAACTTACTAAAGATGTATACAATTGCTTAGTTATATACGGGTCAGAAAACTCCTTAGCCCGGCGGCTTATTAATTCAAGGACACTAGGTTATTTAGAAATAGTTGAAGAAATATGATGTATAAAATTTAACTTCACATCAAGTAAAATTCCAAGATCAGAAAGGATAGTTAGTTTATCAAGCTGCTGACAACGGTAGCAGCACATATATTTGCACTTTCTGTGATTTAATTCCATTACATTAAGAACACACCAGGAGCAAAGTGCATTTAGATCATTCTGTAAGTAAAGGTGATTTGCAAGTTGCTTATAGCTCAGGAAAATTTTTACGTCATCAGCAAACATTACGACTTGAGACAATTTTATTATTTTCAGCAAATCATTAATAAATGAAGAAAATAACAGATGGCTACCCTGCGGCACACCCGATAAAACAGCAATCGGCTTAGAAGAGAAAGTCTTAAAGCAAACACGTTGTCTTCTATTTAACAAGTATGATTTAATCCAGATTAAACAGTTTGGTGTAAATCCCATCAGGTCAAGTTTTTTTTTTTATCAATAAACTATGATTGACTTTATCAAATAGTTTACTAAAATCGATTTTTTGTTGAACAAATCCGCGATGGACAAGTGATGTTAGCTGCAAAAAATTTTTGTTTGTAGAACAGCCTTTGCGAAAACCATGTTGAAAAGGAAAAAGTATAGATAATTACTGATGAAAAAGATGTTACGTTATTACCTTCTCAAAAAATTTCGGAATGGTACTTAGCTTAGTCATGCCTCTATAATTTTCAATATTACCTTTCAGGTCAGTTTTATATAACAGAATAATAAAAGTTCTTTTACATATCAGGAAAATAACTATTTTTGATTGAGGCATAAAAAATAATAGTAAGTGGAGTTACTAGGGCTTCTGCACATCTAATTAGCAGACAGATCGGAATTCCATCCGGCCCACAGTTATATGAAAATTTCAGTTTTTTTTAAACCATTAACTACTCTTAATCAATAAATGGAATTGATACTAGTGGATTTGATAGATTAGGTAGCGGCAAAGAATTAGAATCATCAAAAATAGAAAAAAAGTCAGCAAACAAATTACAAATTGGTAGATCATCCTCATATTCAATACAATAACGGTTGGAAAGGAGTTATATCTCTTTTTAGAATTTAAAAACTTATAGAACGTTTTAGGATCGGCTTTAAGATTTCTTTTTATTTCATTTAAATAAATAGAGTTATATTGAATACGAACAACAGAATATCTGCCGTAATCAGCAAAATATCCAGACGATTTATACTTTTTGTAAAGCTTGTTCTTCTTATTTTTGACAGCAGAAAGCAGTTTGGAGTTCCAATTGTATTGTATTAAAAATCTGACTAGTTTGAAATTTTATGATATCCTCAACAAAAGTGTTTTAAGCTATATTCTTGAGAATTATTGAGATTGGACAACTAAGGTCAGATATCTGGCCACTTTTAAATTTTTGCCCCTTACGTGAGTAACAGACATTCATAGGAAAGCGAACTTAAATATATTGATATAAAGAAGCTAAAACATAATTTTTTCTACCAGTTTTACACATTCTAAACCAATAACAACAATTTAACAAAAAATACTTATGATACTAAAAGTTATTATTATGAAATACGGCATACCTGTAGAATATACTTCAGACATCAGTATTTAGCACTACGAGTATATGTAATACTTTCTTGTTGGTCAACATGTTGTACTTATATAGTAATTATATTTATTCGGGCAATACTTTCTTGTTCGTAACATACACTACATTCAAAGGGTCTCCGCATCAACAGTATCGTTGTGTTTAACTTAAAAAAAATATCCATTTTTGCTATAGTCTTATTAGTATGTTTACGATGCTACCGTGTGTTTGCGCTTTCGAAACGTATAAAGGGACTTATTCCCATATATCATCCTATACTCAGTAAATAAATTTGATAAGTTTTGCTGTTGTTTTAAACAAAAATTTAATGTGAACGTACTACAACACAGTGAATAGCCCTTCAGTACTCCGTAGTGGTCCACAACTATGGACAGTTGACAACTATTATACCTACTGTAGTTGTCTAGAAGAAATCTAGAACTTCTTGGTAGTCTAGTTATCAAAATTACTTCATTTTTACCCGAATAATAGGTGTGCATACCCGGGTATGTCTACCACTGACGTAAGTAGAATTTTTCTGCCTGTAACAACTGTAAACAAGGTGTGTCAAAAACAAAAGTGTCATTGTGATGGTTATAATAAAAGTGTGTTTCTCCAATAAGTGTTGCGAAAAAAGAACTACGAGTAATTGTGTTTTTATTTTAGAATATGAATCTTAATAAACTAAATGTTTTTATTATAGGGTAAAAACGTTACAATATATTTAACGCTCAATGACACAATATCTGGGTGTATCCGACAATGATCGGGCAAAAATACACAGCACCAGTGAAAGCACCTCAAGAAAATGAATGGATGCTATTGCAATTCATTACGATAAAATTTTAACAAATTTCAACGATTGGCTTATTATGTAAATATGAATAAATCTATGTAATAATGGCATTAAGCCTAGAACATCATCCTTCGTCAAAATGACGACGCCCGATCTTATTTTTGAATTAAAACCTGATTTTCTATTTGTTTTTATTTCATTTTTCGTATAGCGTTACTCGCTAGCAAGCTGTTGGTGGACAAAGACGTGCAGTGAACTGCGCGCGTTGTAAGTGCTTTTTTTCGCTTTTAATTTCTTGCCGTAGTCAAAAAGACGAAGGATGATGTGTCTCTTGTATAGCTTTTATGTTATAAAGGGTGTCCCAACAAGAACGCAAGATTTAAATTTGGCGCCATTCGAAGTGTCATTGTTTGACATTTGAACAATTGTTATTGTTTGCTAGTAGAAGGTACGAGGTTAGTAAAAAATGACCATGGACAGCGAAGGGAGTTCGTTAATTGGGTATTGGAGCGACAACATGAAAATGCTGATTTCGCCGATAAAAACATCCTCAGTGACGAGGCCCATTTCCATCTTGATGGCTTCGTCAATAGGCAGAATTGTCGCATTTGGGGTGAGGAAAATCCTCGAGTGATTCACGGGAAGCAAATGCATCCTCAACGTGTCACTGTGTGGTGTGGTTTTTGGGCTGGAGGAATCATTAGACTTTTTTTATGAAAATGAGGCAGGTCAAGCGCAAACAGTCAATGGTGTTCGGTATCGTGAAATGATAACCAGTTTTTTCTTGCTTAGAATTGAAGAAATGAATGTGGAGGGCTTGTGGTTTCAACAAGACGGCGCCACATGTCATACAGCCAGAGAAACAATTCAATTGCTGTATCAGTAATTTATTTAAAATTTTAATCTTGCGTTCTTGTTGGGACACCCTTTATAATCCTTTGTTTAAAAAAAAAATGCCAATTGAAAGAAGATTTTGCAATGTTAATTTTACATTTAAGAATTGAAAAAAATATATAAATTTCTTTATTTATTGATTAAAAAAGAACTAAATATGAATAATAAATCTATTTTGGTATATATTTTTGCTCACGGCGTATTTTATAGTTCCTTGAAATAGGTCGTAGTCAAAATGACGAAGGATGACGTTAGTGTACAAAAAATAAGGATGATATTCTAGGGTTAAACGCTAGAACTGGTTGATATTGTCAAAGTGAAGTTAAAGAAAAGTGGTACTGTTATTCGCGATGTCAAAAATAATGTTAAAATTTTAAATAAGTATACAGCGCTGGTAGCTTAGAATGTTGTACAGAAATTAATGGGATTCATTAAGGCATAAGCCCGGGAATTCATAAAAGGAAATGGAATGAAATTTTTTTTAATATGTCCTGAAAAAGCAATAACTAACTATAAATTTGCGCAAAAATAGTTTTTTATAGCTTTTTCTTTTAAGTATCTATGCAATTTCTTTTGTCGCTCCATTTTGTGTGAACAATGCTTTATGCTCTTTAAATGCAAAAAACATGCTCTTTAAACGGATATACAGCACATCTTCCGAAATCCGGACATTCGACAGTCCCTACTATCCAGTAATCCGGGTAAGTCACTGTTTCGGACAGTTTAGATATTTTACCTCTGTAGTCCGTACAAGCGTTTTTTTTTTCTTAGTATAAATTAGTTTTTCTTTATTTTGCCGTTAGGCGTAATATACATTTGAGTATGAAAGGGATTAAAACAATTCGAAAATAATTTTAGTTTACTGAAACGTGCATGGCACCTGCAAATAAGCGACAGTTGACCTCGGCAGAAAAATTTATCATTTTAGACACAATTCATACTGGAAAATTTATCAGACAAGTAGCTGAATAAATAAATACGCTTTCCATTTCTCTAATGTAGATACAGCTCAAATCAAAATTTTTAAGACCTTAATAGTTATTTGGAGGAATCTGAGGATGTTGAAAACAAAGATTCAAAGAAAAAAGGAACTGAGCAGCTTATGGGCCAAATAAAGAAAAGTGACAGAAAAAGAAATTTTACTTTTAAAAAGAATTTAAAAATAGAGCAAATAAATTGCATAACGATATGTGTATTCCAACAAAAGTAAGTTCTAATTTTACACAGTGAATATTTTTAAGTACTTTTAGTATAACATGTAAAAGCTTTCTGTAAATTTTTTTAATGAAAAGTCTTGGTATATATATATATTTTTATTTGTTTTTTAACTGAATTTTTGGGCAATTAAAAATATTATTTATAATTATATATTGAGTTTAAAAAATTTTTTAGCTGTAGTCCGGATGATTCAGTAATCTGGACAAAGAGTGAAACTATATCTCTCCGGATTAACAAGGTTCTACTGTATAATAAAATTATGTTATAAAGAAAATATACAAAAATATGCACTAACAAATCTACTAGAAAAAACATGCAATTGCATATTTGTGGTTTCCTTGCTGATGACTTTTTTTTAATGATTTTGTGCGGCTGCTGCAGCTTTATAATCTCATTATTGTATTAAAAGCTTTAAAAATAAATATAATTTAAATATTGTGTTTTATTAACAAAAATTATTATTAAAGTCTTAAGCACTAGTTATATAAAATTAAAACACTATTTTGTATTTCTTGTAAAACAATTTTTTATATAAAAAATATTTTTAAGTTATTATCACCATTTTCTTAAGTTGAATAAATTCATCTATAATTTCGCTAAAATAATTATAATATATGACTTCCCTTTTTACCAGTCAATAAATCAATCATCAGCGGCTCAACTTAAATGTTGTTTAGGAATAGAAAATACAAATTAAAACGCTATTTTTGAATCATAAAAAAATTTTTTAAAACTTTTCTGTATTCCCGCCTGAATTCACATATGATTTACATAAAGTACGAATATAATTTTGGAAATTTATATTTCACATTTAATATTTGTAGGAAGCGAAATTAAAATATTTAACCATTATTTGGTTAACATATTGCAGCAAACGATTAGGTCTAGCTTTAGCTGATAAACGATGTTTTATTAGTACAAAACCCGTAACACTAAAAACTATGTAAAATAAAACTAAAAATCCCACTGATGTCCAGTAGTCAATATCTTCAAAACCCAAAATCATTCGCAGGAAATTGGCTTTCTTGTACATGCAAAATATTTCGCTGGGTGGACATACTGTATCCGAACGATCATAACCATATAGAGCCTCTACTAAGCCCTCTAAGCTGTGACGTAAATAACTAAATCTCATAATGAATTTAATGAGAATGGGTATTTCAATTTCTCTGCCATAACCCATGCCAAAGAAGGATAATAAAATTAATGGACAGGCCATAACTGGACCCATAAACATGGCATTCTGAAAAGTAATAAAATAAAAAGTAAGGAAAACACTAATTAATTGTTTTAATCAAATTCTATTGTAACTTACCACTAGACTTAATCTGGATGCTATTAACATGCCCAAACTATCTGAAATTTGAGCAGTTAGTATCGCTATTAAAAATAGCATGGTAAATCTAAACAGTTCTAACGGTTGATTGGACATAATATAAACCAAAGATAAATAAATAAAAGCCATTACAAACATAAATGGAAATTTTGAAGTTATACTGGCCAGATAGTAAGAACTTAGACCGTACCATTGATTGAAATATTCTCTTTTAAGTAACTTCATTTCAGTAGGAACTAGAAAAGTTACAAAAGATTATTATTGTTTGATGTGCTTTTTAGAAAATACTTACACTGCAATAACACAGGCATTAAAGGTAAATACAAATAACCAATCACTATGGTAAAGACAAAACCAAAATTAAATAAGGCTTTGGTGGCATCATTTCCAACACCCAGAAATATACCACCCACCAGTAGACCCAAACATATATTCATGTAGAAACGTAATTTTATGTAGGCCTTGTCGCGCCACATCTTTACAATCATTCGTTGAACCAACAGTTTGTATTCCATCCACCAAGTTGTTTTTGATTTTAATTTGTTTATATCAAAATCTTCTTCAAATTGTTGCATTTCATTGAAAGATGATGCACCAGAAGTGGTGTCGGATTTTGTGGGTGTAACAGATTTCATACGTTTGCATTCACATTCAGGTTGCCAACGATAAACTTTACCATTTCTCATAGCCTGGACCATACTTTCCTGAAAGTTACCATATTCTCGACAGGCTACTTCAATAACTGCCAGAAAATAAAAATTTATTAATTTTTGTTTTGTTCTATTTATGCGCTAATTATTCAGTTTGGAAACCTTTTAACAACTTGCATAATAATTTCTTATTAAGCTGTACAACTAAAAAATAAATAACACGGTTCTGATCACTGGTAGATCGGCATGAGTACTATAATTTTACTTTAATTTGAGATACATGAAATGCTTAGCAAAGAAAGAAATTTTGTATAAAAATATTCCTCTGAGCACTAAAATGATAAAATTTGAATGCCACAAAGAAATAGATTTCAAGTGGTTGTTTACGAGTAAATATTATTTTAGTACAACTTTTTAACTCTCTAGCCCTTCAGGTAATAGGTAATGGGGTCTTTTTGTCAAAAAGGTTCCAGTAAAGAATTAGAGAGTTAAAAGGTCCCTCAACAATATTGCTCATAGTGTTTTCTACATAAGTTTGCTAAACATTTTTGGTCCCCTCTACCATAATAAGTGGTCAGAACCTTGTCGTACAGTGTCATTTAAGGCCAATCATATTCTCACACTGATAATTTTTATACCCTCTACTGCAAGTAAAAAGGTTATATATAAGTTTGTGGTTCAGTTTGTACTTGCAAAATATATTAGGGATCACCGTCAGTCTGTCTGCTTATGTAGTTGTTGAAATCAACGTTTTGAAGTCCTTACACAACGTACAGAAAAGTTTAGCATACCAATCTGTCATTTATTGTTGTCTTGAAGTTACTATTGAAATTCGGCTCAAGGGCCGGTATAAGTTTTCTAAGGCTCTTTGGTTAAGATAATTTAATGCTTTTAATAAAAGCAAATTTAAATTTACATTTTGGAGAAAAAATAAATCTTTTACTACTGAAAGAACGACTACTTACTACTGTTTTTCATTTTCGACCGGATCCGCCCTTGATTTAAATCTTACTTAAATATTAAAACAATCTATCTAAAAGTTTGCATATGAAAAATGTTGTCTCTAACGAAATTAAAAAAATATTTCAAATAATTTACAGAATGAATGCTTTAATTAAATTTAATTTTATAATTAAAAAATTGCCCCACTTATTTACTTATTCAAATAACAATTAAGTAACAATTAATGGGATAACGAATTGACTGATAATTATCATTTTTTAATAAATTGTATGTGAAACGAAACAGTTAATTAAAAAAATAATAGGCAATTTAGATTAATATCAATATGTCAAAAGAGAATAAATTACCTATATCGAAATTAAATTAACTTTCCAAAATTTCAAACACATATTAATACTCGTATGTTGCTTACAAAATACATACAATCAGATCGTCAGATCTTTTAACTTTTCGGCGATTTGGTTGATTGTATTTCAAAACCAGCACATAAGCCTTTTTAATGTAATAAATAGAAAAATAATCATTGACTTACTAAAGTCTGCTGGATTGTAAGTAACTGGACATGTGGGGCCTATTTCTTTTAAGTACGGTACTATATTTCCCACGCTGCCTTGATAAACGCATTCACCTTCATTTAGTATATAAACTTTATCAAACATTTCAAATAGTTTAGCAGGTGGAGTGTGTATGGAACAAATAATAGTGCGTCCTGCATGAGCCAAACGTTGTAACAGTTGGATACACTGAGTGCAGGAGAGATCATCTAGACCCCTTTTAAAAAATATAAATAGAAAAATATCTATTAGTAATTTTCCAAAAAAAAAAAAAAAGAAAAACTTACGTTGTGGGCTCATCTAAAAATACCACCGGAGGATTATTAACTAATTCCAAGGCAACACACAAACGCTTACGTTCTCCACCAGACAAGCGTATAGCTTTAGTATGGGCAGCATTTTGAAGTCGTAACATATTCAGAGTCTCTTCCACAACTTCCAGTTTTTGGGCTTTAGTTAAGTCGTTCCCCAATTTTAAATTGGCAGCGAACATCATCGCTTCCATAACAGTAAAATGAGGATCTATAACATCGTTTTGCATGATATAGCGGGACATTTTTCTAAATAATTTTATATTACGAGGTGTGTTATTTACATTAATTTCACCACTAAAATTATAGCCCCTGAAAAATGAATATTTTTAAAATCTACAGTCTAGCAACAAAAGAGCAGTTATAGGTTTGAATTGTCTTACCCAAAACCAGCCAACATATTAAGTAAAGTAGTTTTTCCAGCACCGGAAGGCCCCATTATGGCAGTCAACTCGTATGATTTAAATTCTCCATGAATATCTTTTAAAATAGTTTTCATACCTACAATTCAAAGTTTCAAATGATGTTATTTAATAATGAAAAAAAAAAAAAAAAAAAATAATAGAATGCTAATTCTTTCGAAGTTTTATGCAGAAAATTTTCATATTCATTTACACTTTTGACTAAGAAAATTTTTGTTTTTATGCAACTTGAGCATACATATTTAAGGGGAGAAGCAAATACTTGAAAACTAAAAATTCCTACAGAAAAATATTCAAATCTATGAATTAACTAGCATTTAACTCGCTAATTCGTCAGAGAAGTACCATTCTGTCGCTATTATAATTTCGTATTTCTTTGTTGACTATTTAATCTCAGTGCTAAATTTTTTAATACAAATAAAATTAAAAGGTATCATTAAAATATAGAAAAAGGGCCGTTTCATCAATTTATTGATTTTATATTTACTGATCACCGTTGGAACTCGGTCTGATAGTTATTAATTTGTTAATGTTAAAAAATCAAAAATACTATTATAGTATATGAATAAAAAGTACACTTTTCTTCTCTTAATTATTTTTCACCTTGTGCTGAACCGTTTAAGCTTAGTCTAATAGTTTTAGGTTCGTTAATATTAAAAAATCAAAATGTACCATTGAAATCAATAAAAAGTACTGTTTTGCCTGTTAATAATTTTTTACTTTGCTTCAGAGCGTTAGACCCCAATCTCATAATTCTAGTTTTGTCAGCATGAAAACCAATAAAAACAATAAAAAGTAAAATTTTTTTCCATTCATGGTTTTCCACCTTACTTTAGATCATTTGAGCCAAATCGCATAATTTTACATTCCTTAATAATAAAATACCAAAAAAATTATAAAAAGTACCATTTGTCCTCTTAATGATTTTTCACTTTGCTTGGGACCATTTGAACTCAATATCGTACTGCCAGCTAATGATTTTTCAATTTAACCTGAACCATCTTTAATGGTTCGTTGGGAAGTTGCTAAAATCACGCAGATCAACAGCAGTGGGGTATATGGCAATTTAAAAATAATCCAAAGCAATTTCCGAATGAAACATAAAAGATTGCGAGATGGGACATGTATCATTTTAAAGGGGAGATCGTCTGGATTTGTAATCTACCGCCCAAATAATCAGAAGGGTTTTTACCATTCCCGATTTTGCCTTATAAAATTACCAAAATCAAAAAAGAATTTAATCTGTACGTTCTAAGCTTTCTGGAAATGTTTTAATATTATCCGAAAAATTTGTAGTTTTTATTTTATGATGCCAATCGATTTAAAAATACGTTATTTTTTTTTTCTTTTTAACTATTTTTATGCATTTCAATATGAATAAATAAAATTTGAAGGCAAAACAACGTTTGCCAAATCAGCTAGTAGCCATATAAAAAATAATTACCTATAAATTGTTCTAAAGCTTTAAAAAAAACTAATCTTTTTAATTATAAAAGAAACATTCAAATAAGCTCACAAATAAGTAAAATATTTTTTTGTTTTGGTTTTCTAATATTACACATATAAATAAACGTACAGACAGACATACAAATAAATAATTATGTTTGATAACTTTATGCAACAACTCAGGTTACTTACCTTTGCCTATATCAGGTACTTTGTATGTTAAATTATGAAATTCTAAATTAACTGGCGGCCAGCGTGTTAAATATTTTAAGCCATTATATGCTGAAATTGTGTCATCTGATTGTCCTGGTAAATCAATGCTAATGGCATTTATATCGCTACTATAATTCAACGAAGTACCACTACGAGATTTGTAGCTGTCAAAAGAATAGCCGCAACCAGTTTCAGTGGAATCCATCGTTAATGATCACAATTTGATTTAAGTTGAATTAAGTTGTTGATATGCTGCTGCCAAAATCTTGACAGCTTTGTTGAGTAAATGCTTTTTTTCTTACGTTTATGACTTTATCATTAATAACAACTATTAATTGCCGTTGCTGTTCTAAATAATAGTCCAATGCAATTATTGTTATGCTTTGACTTGAAATTCGTTATAGAGCAATTAAAGTAATTAATTTTAAAGGGATTTCAATAATTTACGTCATTTTACCTTTTAAAAATTTTAATTTATCAAACATTCTATCTGAAAATAACAATGAAATAGACAAGAGTTATTATTTGCCATTATAATTATCATGTTTTAATTAAAAATATATTTATTTGATGAAATATTAAAATTGCTGTAAATTGTGTGAGCCTCACGTGTGCATATTTGATCAGAGTTTCTAGTTTATTCATTTACATTTCATTCAATTTACAATTCAAATTTGCTTTAAGTAAAATTTGTTTTTATGTAAATACTTCACTGTAAATATTATAATATTTATATATATTTTGAATCCTTATAAATCAACTTTATTAAGTCCCTAGAAGACCTACAGAGGGATTTAGCATAGTAATCTATCTATACTTGGGCATAATCGTTCATTTCACTGAATCGTTCAGATTTTTCAAATCACCAAAATGACCTAGATCATTTTAATCGTTCATCGTTCATTTCGGATTAAGTCTGCAATAAAATTTTGCTACATTTTAACTAAAACAAATTTTAGTTATTTTAATCCTAAACAGTAAAAGTCAGTGAATTAATGTAAAAAAAATTGAAACGTCTGAATCGTTCAATTTGCTGAATCGTTCATATGAACTAGTTCGGACATGAACGCCACAAGCCTAAATCTGTCAGTTGCTATTGAAATTCAGCCGGATCGGCTTATAAATGTGTGAGCTATGAGTCGAAAACTACGACTCCCTCTATGAGGCTGTGATGAGTCTTATATACCCTTTACTGTGTTAGCCAAATATTATTATATTTCACTTTCCATATAAAAAAATTATATTAATGAAACGGCTAGCTTATTAAGATTGAGATTTTTTTTTTTTTTTAATAAAAAAAATTAACTAGTTTTAGAATTTGGTTGGTAGGTTTACTAGCGAATTTTTTTTATTATTATTAAACTTTACAATAAATTACTTTAAAATACAGTATTCATACTATTCTATACTATAATTCATTATTAGATTTTACATGTACATTGTTCTCTATAAAAAAAAAAAAATTTGTAATACGATTTCAAGATTAATAAGCTAACCGTTTCAATAAAAAAATGTCAAATAAACTTTCAAATAAAAAATTATATAAACATAAAAAAATTACAAACATTGATAAAAATAATTGCTTCGAAATTTATAAATATAAAACAAGTTAAATTCGGCTGTGCCAAGTCTTATATACCCTTCACGGTGTTAGCGAGATATTAATATTTTTCACTTTCGACATTTTTCTAAAATATCAAAAACATACAAAAAATTAAGTGTTTGAAAATAAATATGCCGCGTTAAATATGTTTTAACATAACCTCTGAAGTTTTTTGGTATTTGGAATTAATGGTATATTTATTAAATACGTCTCACGTCACTAAATTCTTCTATAATATTTTGAAACATTAAACAGTAAACAAGGTGTGTCATAAACAATAAAGTGTCATTGTGACGGTTAAAATAAAAGTGTGTTTCTGCAATAGGTGTTGAGAAAAGTGTAATTGTGATTTATTTTAAAATAACTAACATTAATAAACTAATCGTTTCTATGAAGGTGTAAAAACGTAACAATATACACAAATGCGTATTTTTTAGATTTGGGCATAATGCTATACAGAATATGTCGGTGCTTAACGTAAGTGCCTGCCCGAAGGCACTAACTCACGGCGCTCTTAACGCACGGGTGAATACAATGCGTCTACCAACACCCCCATATGCAACACATATGAATAATAATTTGAAACCATGTTATTTGGAAATGGCTTCCCCCTTGGTTAGGAGCGGAGCCTATCTAACACTCCTTCCTATCTATGGGTCACGGTACCCGGTTGCAATGCAACTCCACACCGAGCAGAAGCTCTCCCCACGTTACTCCCCGAAGGGCCTCACCATCACCCCCTAAGGCCCGTGGTACGAGATTTAAGTCTTCGGTCAGACCTCGTAGTAGACTTGCTACTACCAGTTGAACTCCAAACAGTTCGAGACTGGTGGCCCTCCATAATCCTATACAGTAAAAGTCGGTGAACGATGAACGAAATAATTAAAAAAAAAATTGAAGCGTCCGAATTGTTCATTTGAACTAGATCGGACATGAGCGCCACAAGTCTAGTATTAATTTCACCGACGAATATTTTCAACTAAAAATTTTTCGTTCGTCCCAGTTGTGTTTATACATTTCTTCATTTTTTTAAAGTCATATCCTATAATATTAACAAATTCGATTTACTTTCCACAATCTAGCAATCGACGTGCTATGTGGCTTCGGTACTAGTAGCAATTGGTTTAAGTGACGGACTCATCATCTTCTATCTGTCTTCCTTTTTATATCCTTTCACTTTTCTAAATCTCTAATGCTGTCCTTCTTTACTTCACAAAGGGCCACATCAGAGGACCCAAGTAAGCCCAGCTTCTGTTTTTCTTATTTGGGCAGCCTGTGTAACTTAACCTAACCTACTTTCGACAAGCTTGTCTATTCGGCTTACAGAACAATAAAAAATTTGAATTCGTTTTAAAATGAAATTTTTTTTCGAATATATTTGATAAGAATAATTTCACACAATTCAGAAGTGACAGGGTTATTTTACCGAGTGTATAGTAAGCTTTTGACCAAAACTGCAATTTTTGCTTATTTTTATTTGGTTTTAATTATCATAATTCCCAGTTAATAAAAATATTTATGTTTTATTGTGTTTCCTTTGTTCGATTATTTACATCGTAATAAAAAGTTTAAGCAACTTTGAGCAGCTACTAATTTTTTATTTCACACTTTTTTAGTTTTAGCAGAATGATAATGAAAACAAAGTTGGAAAATAAAAAGTTCATTTACTTTATTTAAAACTGATCCCTTTTTTTTTTTTATTGTACTAAAATGAATAAAAGTAAAAAAAATTACAACCAAAAAACTTTAATTTGCATAATTTAAATTTGATTATTTTTTCAATAATAATACTGCTTAAATAAATATTACAATTTAAACTTTACTTTTTTTTTTCAATAAAAAAAACCTGTTATCCAACATATATCAGCAGGAACCGAATAAAGTATTTGGCTTATTATCATAGGCAGACTAAAGTCCAGATCTTTTTCAAAATGACTAAAATGAATTAAATTAAGTTTAGCATTTTGGTTTACGAAAAAAACTATTGTGCGATTATTATTTTTAAAAACAATAACATACTAAAGGGCTGCACAAGCATACTCGGAAAGGCTTACAAGCACTTTTTATTATAAAATATTACACATGTTAGTAACGATGTGTGGCTTTCAAGTATGCTTCTGCAGCCCTTTAGTAGGTACTCAACTTTTAAATAAAAATAAAGAAATTAAAAGTTTTTATACCAAACATATTTAATATCAAATAAAAAATTTTCCTGCGTGAGGATGCTTTTTAGTTCTTCCATCGGGAACCTTCTAATTAGGCGGATTCGGCTCACAACGCCCTTAAGGGCGTGGATGAGGAGATCCAGATAAGGATCACAGCGCCAAATGCGCGAGAACAGGTACGGGTTTTCATCATGCAGGCAACAGAAGATGCTACAAGTGCCGTCGAAGCTGGTCATATGAAAGTTGGATGCTTCGAGCTAAAATCCGGGCTTGTGAAACATCAGAAGCTGTTATCGCTGCCTTATTGTGAGATACATCCAAGCAAAATTGCTCTGGAAAAGATAGGATAGATACGTGCATAAGATGTGGAAAAACGGTACATTAAAGACTGCAAAGCAGATCTAGAATGTGTTCACTGTGCGAATCCAAGCTTCTGAAAGTGCTCCAGTGCATAAAAGTCGGGTGCTGGTGCTCTGTTGGAGCAGTTAGATGCTCAAAAGAATATGGACGTGGCCATTATCAGCGAACAGTACGGACGGACATCTTGCGGAACCAGGTCTGAAGATGAAACGGGTACAAATGCTAAGAAGATTGATGTAAAATTTCGGCAAAGCAAGAGAAGGCTAATTATGGCGATAACGAACTCTGAACTTCTTTAAAGCAGTGACAAAGAGCAAACGTAAAGTGCTAGAATCAGCACTTAGAATTGTCTCAGCCTACCGCATGGCTTAAGCAGTTGCAGTTTTTGTAATCAGTGGTGAGTATGAAGGAATGTGAACACAATTTTAATCCTACAGAGCGTATGGATTCACAGAGAATTCGGGGAAGTAAACTATTTCACTACCCGACTACTTTTAAGGCCACGGGTACTTTTGAAAATTTCTGTAACGCACCGGTAACGCAGGATAAAAGCTGTATATATTGTGGGACAATAGCCGATGACGCTGAACACTCCTACCAACATAGTGGACAAAATGGTCTATTGGAACGCTGTGCAGGCTTACGCCGAACGCATCCTGCGTAGAAAGAAGAGAGATCTCAATTTGCATAAAGATGCAACAACAGCAGCAGGAACTTCTCGAGAAGTAATAGCAGCATTACGTTGACTATAAATATGGCGGACCTAGATGTGGGTAGATTGTGAATGGTCCTCTCTGGGACGGAGAGTCTGGGCCTTCCTGAAGTAATGCAGAAAGCCATGACGGGAAGGATTCCCCTCTAGAAAAGGAAGAGGGAGTGTTTTGGTATAAGCACCACATGACGCAGTGACGATGGTCACTGTAAATGCAAGGGCATTTCCAAACCTACCTCAACAAGCCCAAAAAAATTAAAAATTTTTTATTTTTTTAAATTTTATTTAAGTAATTAAAAAGCAGGTATATCGTTTCTTATCGAACTTGCTATTGCGATTGAAATGTTCGGTACGACTAAAATCGTTGTATGCGATGATGTAAGCTGTATCTTGAAAATTGCTGGAAATTTAGAATTTAATTTGACAAGAATTGAGATAAAACAAATAATGAATTACATATATTATATTTCAATTACCTTAATATGTAGTAATTACAAAAATTATTAAAAACAAATAAAATATTTGCAAAAAAATTACGTTATCACAAATTTGTTGGTGTTTTTCCATTCTCCTTTGTGATTTTCGTTTACTTTGTAATTTTGTGTGAATATAAAAAAAAACAGCTTTTTAACATGAATAATATTTTATGGGACTATAGTAAGTCATTGACTTATGCTCACAATACAACAACTCTTGAGGCATTGGAAGCCAATACTCAAGCCACCATTGATGCTAGTAGCCGTAGTGGATATATACTGAAAATCATGTTTAAAAAACAAAAACCATTTGGTACATATTTTATAAAAAAAATTTTATTCCAACAATTTAAAATAATTTTTATATGTAGCTAAAAACCTAAGCCTAAATCGTCATAAATATTCGATATCGAATAAAAGCAAACGAAATTTTAGTCTTTTTTTATGAAAAAATTAAACAATTTCAATGAAATTGCTCGATATCGATTGGCCTCTGCTCTGAAATGTAATACATACACGCTCTTTCCTTCACCTGTTAAACCCGATGAAAACAGTAGTAATTTAATTAGAATTAGAAAGAAAGTTAATTAAGTAATAAAAACCAAGACCTTAGGGCTTCTTTCCTACATTTGTATTGAAAACGAAAACAAAAACAATATTCAAAAATTTGTTTTATATAAAAATTTTGTGGGGCCAATAAACGGTTTTTTGCTAAAACTTTGGAACTAAATTTGGGTGGATAGTTAAGGACACACTATCCAATAAATAACTTATCAATATTTTTAATTGAATGTCCAACCAAAAGCTTGAAATTTGATTAATAAAATCTTAACTTTAACTATCACTAACTTGTAATATTTAATGACCCTTAGAAGCTCAACAAATTTCTATAGGGAAATAAAATGCTACTATAAACAGTTTATTGTAATATTTGTGATTTTTTTTTTCACATTAACTAATTTTTATAGGAATTTTTTAGTTACTAAAAAAGCAATTATTTGTAATAGACATTTCAAATTAAAATTATTTATTATTTCATGATGTGTTTCAATAACAAATTACTTGCTTTAAATACATATTTATTTTTCACAGCGTTTTATTCTAACTAATGATGCATAGTATTTGCACAAATGATTGGTATTTTACAAAAATTTAATAAGTAAATGTTGAATTACAGAAATGTTCTTTGTTTTACCTCAAGTTTACTTCTGAATGTTGAATTGCTCGTCATGCATTAAACAAAAATGACAAAAATGAATAAATAGTAAAAAGTTAAGGGGCAAAATTATTACATTTAATTAAAATAAAAATAAAGAAAACATTTTTGAACAGATGTTTGGTACAGTTTTTTACATTATTTAAAAAAATAATAAAATATCAATGGAATAATATAAATTTAAAAATATAGTATAAATATAAGTGTGTGGTATACTAACATAACTCTACTTTATATTTAAAACCTTGTTAAAGTATAGAGAATTATAATTTTTATTTCTTTAAATTGAGATATAAAAGTTTAATGTTTAAAATTCTACGAATTTCTTGTCAGGAAGAGAAATAACACGAAAACATAAAATATTTAGAAAGAAAACAAAACAATTTTAAGCTGATTAACTTTTCAGTTTTAATTAAATAAAATATTTTGATCATCATCATCATCATTTGAGAAAAAACAAATGTCTAACCTTGAACAATAATTTTGAAATTTTCCATAAAAAAAACTTTGCTTGCTAAGAAGCATGGTTATATATTTATATGGGAAAAGAAACTAGTCTCAGAACACACTTGTACTACCACACTGGTCACTTTAACATTGTAAAGCAGTAGGAGCAAACCTACTTGCTACTTTTGCTACTTTTTAAGTAAATATTTTTTCAATTTCTCTCTCAACTAACGTTAACACGTTATATTGATTTTAGCATCAATATATTTTTGCAAAATTACAGGTTCAGTTCGATAGAAACAAATAATTATCAACAACTTAATTTTTAAATAAACATTTCCAGAAAAATCCAACATACGAGTACATATTGTTACGTTTTTACAATATCTTAAAAAAATTAGTTTATTAAGGTTCGTATTGTGTAATAAAACACAAGTAGTACACTTTTCTCAATACGTAGCATTACTTTATATACCGTTTTACCTAAATCTAGAACCTTGTAGATACTGTCATTTCAGCTCAGCCTAGAACCTTCTAGATTTATCTAGCAACAATACCAATCTGCAACGGTCATTTTAAATCTAGCTAACTTTACAACACATGAAACTTATACACTAACACAAATATAAATACTACAGATCTTACAAATTCTAGGCATTAACTTAAACAATAAATTGCTATATGAGCATGTACATTCATGAATACAGTTTCTTATGAACAATAACACAGTGGTTCAACAGCATGATTTTTCGTAGCAATATAATACAAATTTGACACAAGTAAGAATTGAATACAGACAGGCAGTTGTGACTTTTAAAATACAGTATTTCCATAAATAAAAAGAGCAAATTTGTAAAAGATATGAATCAGCAGTCTCTTGTTTTATAACTTTACGCCCTTGATTTCATACAATATTTCAAAAATATTATTATCATCGGTGTGATTATTTAAAAAATCATACTGAGTTTTTCTTTGCTTATAGCAGCTCTAGTTTTGTAGATTTTTCAAGCTACCTGTACTTCGGATGAAGGTGCACATTATGTAAATTTAAACGGCTACGAAGAGAAAACATTGTCTAAATGATCCAGACAATTTTTGTATTATTTTTGGCGAATATTTGCATAATATCGTAAATCGTTACCGACTGCGTAAAATCTGAGTATTTCAACTACTTTGAAGTAAATATTTGCAATCAGCACAAGAAATGGGTGCCAAATAATGCTTTTCAATGAAAAAGTGGAAAAGATCTTCTCTTAAGTTCAGTATATCCATGATGTAGCAGGATTCTCGTAATCATTATGATGATTTTTATTTTTGTGTAGAAGTAAATGATTATATCAGAACACGACTTCTGCTCCGATCATGAACTAACTTGAACAACAAACCTGAGATTTAAAATTTTGTGATAATCATAAACTAAGACACTATTTACAATTAGATAAGGATATATTGCCTAATTTAAAACACCTAGACTGTAACATGAGCATCATGAAGGGCAAGACGAAAGGTTTCACCATATATTTACATAATAACAGTGCCCCAGAGGCTTTGTAGGGAGATAAGACGGCAAATAATACAAATTAATTTAGTATAGTTTTTAAAAGTAATAAAATAATTTTAAATATCTTGCTTAATGAAGAAAATTATAGGAGCATGCTGTTCAATGTCGATTAAATTATTATTAAATTTCTTGCTTCCTACGTAGTCAATTCTTGATATTGATAATTTTTTAAGTTAATATTTGAAATTTCACCTCTTCCAAGAGTTTTATTGATGAATTTTCACGACTTCTTTGGGTCATATTCAGCTTCCTTTTTATTGTGCTAAGCTCATTTTTTATATCAGTATCATCGGTTTTGCATATCTGACAATAAAATACATCGTTTTCATTTTTTATAAGTCTTTCAAAATTTTTTTTTTACTCAATTGAGTGCATTGGAAGTGAAACATTTTCCTGCATTTTTCACATTCTATATAATTATCAATGTTTTCTTAGATATCATATTCACATAAATCACAAAGCAAATTTGACTTGATCGCCAAACTACGTCGAGGCTGTTCTTGCGGCATTCTTTATATTAATTCTATTACCAATAATTCAGTTTAGGTGTTTAAACTAAATATTTATAAATCAAATAAGTTTTTATGTATAAATTTTACCTTTTCACGATTGGCCAAAAAAAATACTTAGAAGATGGAATACCGCAGCAGCTATATTTTATAGAATTAGCGAACTGTTGAACACAAAACTTCAAAAATAAAAATTTCTAGAATAATTTTGAAAACTGCTTTATAAATATACCAGATTCAAATTTATACTGCAGAAGTCTTTGTCGGGTACCTCGATCAAGAAAATATTATAAAGAACATATTTTTCTATAATTGTCTAAATATAACAATAATTTTTAACTAAATTTGAGCTGTTAAAAAAATTAGTGTCGACAGTGTTATTGTTAGTTTAATTGAACCATATTTACGTCACTGTGAAGTATATATGAACAAGTAGTAGGTAAAGAATTCAAGAAACAATTTTTATTGAAGTTGTGTTTAAGCTTTTGCTAGGATTTCTGATTGTTTTGATACGCTATGGTCGCGTAACTGCAAAAATCTTTAGCATTTCAGATTCTAGAAATAAATTTGTTTAATAATTTTTCCTTATTATTTTTATTTTCATAGCTGTGCATTGACGAAGCCGATTTCGATACAGAGTGAAAAAACCTCTTCAAAATTTTCACATTTTACGAATAAAGAAAATTAAAGGAAAACTTATTTATAAAGAGTGATTTTTTTGCTATTATCTTTTTGGCAACACTAGTTTTGACAGCTCACGCACGTTTTGTATCTTGTGTCACTGTCAAACATCTTCAGTTTGGTCTATAATTTAATCATGAATCGTCTTACAAACGAACAACACTTGCAAATTATTGAATTTTATTACCAAAATGCGTGCTCTGTTAAGAAAGTTCATCGCGCGCTTCTTCCATTTTATGGTCAGTTTAATCGACCTACTGAGGCTTCTATTCGGGCTATTGTAACAAAATTTCGCACCAAATTTACATTGTTGGACATTAAACCACCAACACGCTTACGTAGAGTGCGAACTGAAGAAAATATCGCAGCCGTATCGGCCAGTGTTGGTGATAACCGTGAATTATCGATTCGGCGCCGTTCGCAGCAATTGGGCCTCTGTTACTCCACTACGTGGAAAATTTTGCGGAAGGATTTGGGTGTGAAGCCTTATAAGATACAACTGGTGCAAGAATTGAAGCCAAACGACCTACCACAACGCCAAATTTTTGGTGAATGGGCTCTTGAAAAGTTAGATGAAAATCCACTTTTTTATCGAAGAATTGTGTTCAGCGACGAGGCTCATTTCTGGTTGAATGGATACGTGAACAAGCAAAACTGCCGTATTTGGAGTGAAGAGCAGCCAGAAGCATTGCAAGAGCTACCAATGCATCCACAAAAAACAACCGTTTGGTGCGGATTATGGGCTGGCGGCATCATTGGGCCGTATTTCTTCAAAGATGATGCGAATCACAACGTTACTGTGAATGGTGAGCGCTACCGTGCGATGATAACAAACTTTTTTTCGCCCAAAATGGAAGAGCTTGACTTGCATGACATGTGGTTTCAACAAGACGGTGCCACATGCCACACAGCACGCGAAACAATGGACCAATTGAGAGGCGAGTTCGGTGAACAGTTTATTTCACGCTTGGGACCAGTCAATTGGCCGCCCAGATCGTGCGATTTAACGCCTCTAGACTATTTTTTGTGGGGCTATGTTAAGGCTAATGTCTATAGGGACAAGCCCGCTTCGATTGACGCACTGGAAGCCAACATTGCCAACATTATTCGTGAGATACCGGCCGAAATGTTGGAAAGAGTATGCCAAAATTGGACTAAGTGGATGGACCATTTGAGGCGCAGCCGCGGCCAACATTTGCATGAAATAATCTTCAAACATTAAATTATATCGACCCAACTATCGATCCAAATAAATATTTCATGCATTTTTCTGAATTTTATGTGTTTTTTTTTTAAATTTCCGATAGTTCTTATAAAATCAGCTTTTACAAATGAAAATACTGATAATTTTTACAGTTATAACCTGTTCAGACATAAAAGTTAATGAAGTCAATAAAGGCTTAAATTACACATTTAAGCATTTGATACCTGAAATATTGTGAAATTATTTTTATGAAAATATGTTTGTGTATATATAAAAAAATTATTTAAAAAATTAAAAGAGAGGATTTTAAAGAAAATATTAAAATACTTCTATCAGTGGAATCCAGTTTTGAAGGCAAACTATCTTTGTTAAGGAAAAAGGAAAAAACAGTAGCTATTGCTTTTTACAGTTTTATGTTATTTTATTTTATTTGTTTGTTTTCAATAAAAATTTTATATAATTCACTTTACCTGCCATTTCCTTTTCGTGACATTTATTTGTAAAATTATTGAGGTTTTTTTTAATACTGAATATATCAACTTGTCTCACTTTTGAGTTGATATTTAAGGGCACAACAAGATTTGCATTTGCGTGCAATAAATTTTTAATTACGCAATAATTTAATGGAAATTTGTATGATAAATTGAGCTCAATAAAAGCGATAATTGCAAAAAATGCCTAATTGTTCAATTAACGTATATGTCTGAACAGGCTATTAGCCGACCATAGCAAGTAAAAAAATATACTGATTGTCCAAGGTTTACTTTTTATCAAAGAAGCAGAAAGTCATGCTCGTTTTTTTTTTCATATCGTCTGATAATATAAGCAATAAAATCGTAATATATGTTCCTGTAAATAAAATAATTTATGTACTTTATGTTTTTTTTTGTCAGAAAGTAAATTTGGTTGAAAAAAATTAGTTTGAAACATTTTCTATTATAATTTACTTTATTTAAAAGAAATAAGGTCATTCATTTTTTTTCCTTAATTTAAAATAAATTAATTTTTTTGAAGAAACACTTGAAAACTCAAATAAATTAAGTAAATTGTATTGCATATTTGTGGTCACCATTAATTAAGCAATAGTATTGGGCACATTCAATTGCTCAATATAAAGGGCAGAAATTTGCAATTTACATGGACAAGAAATCGTTCGCAAGGTTTTTCTGCTGACTTAAAATAAATAAATTTAATTTTTGCTTGCAAGGTCTATATCCCAGTCCTTTACTATATGAATAGGAATCCTTAGAGTAAAAAGCGTATTTATGCATTAAATTGTTGGGAATTTTATAGAAAAATAGAATCTTAACTATTGAGAAACCAATATAATTTTTTTTTTTAAAGTAAGCGTAAATGAGGGCGTGATAGGTAAAAAGATTTATTACAACATTTATAGGAGTATGAAGATTTTATTTCAAAACTTCAGAGAAATCGATTAAAGAGTAGCAAAAATTGGCTTGAAAGTGGGTAGGAGTTTTGTAGCTTTTTAGCATAAATAAAACTTAAAAGCAATCTATTGAAAAATAGGTTCTTAGTGATTCCCATATAGCGATAATTTGGAAAATATTCACAATACCACACAAATATTATATTATAATAAAAAGTATTACCAATAACTCATTAACTTTCACACACATTTGAGTGTGGAATTATTTTTGAGTGTCAAATTATTTGTGCCATGTAAGTGGAACAAATAACTCAGTTTGCAGTAATGAGAATGTAACCAACAAACGTAATGTATGTCAACAAACCAAGAATAACATAGAATAAGTAGATTAAAGAAATTGCATAAATAGTAAGTAATAATTAAAATTAAATGGATTCGAAATTTTGAATTACAAAGATTAACATCTTGTTTTTTTTTTTAAACTTGAATCCCAATATTGTGGCAGTTCCTTTGAACGCCTAATTTTGAGCTGGTACCCGTACAGCTGCATAAATATAACAAGGGCTATAGGGAACAAATCTTACTTCTTAGAAATTAAAATACAATATGGCCAAATTAAAATACCTTAACAGAACAGGCTCAAACTCGATTTCAGATTGAAGGTCAAAACTCCAGGGATATTTGGTCAAAACTCCAGGAAAAGGTTATTTGCCTAAGAGGAGAGACACTAATAACAGTCACATTTATATTCATAACATAACAAGGACTCAGTGGGTTTAAGACAAGATCGAAACTGGTATAAGATTGTGTAATGATTTTAAAAAAAACTAGCATCAAATAAAAGGGTTCACCTGACTTGGGTACCAAGTTATAGTGGATATGTAGGCAATAAGAAGGCAGATGAACTGGAAATAAAAGCTTAGTAGTCCCATTGGCTCAGGACCATTCTGCTAACTGACTTAGACCTGACTAAGCTCAGATTTATAGAGTGGCTGCAAAAGAGATTCCAAAAAAACTGCATGTTATTCCGAAAACAAAGAGATAGCCAAATATATATTATGTCACTGTAATGGTCTAACTTGGAATCGTTTTAGTTACTTAGGACATCACTTACTATAACCGTCTGACATGGCGGATAAATCACATAAAAAAGTCTTGCAATTCTTAACCCCCAACCCGACGAGGAATATGTTTGGCAATTATTGCCGTGGCAACTGTCAAATTTTTTTGCGGACCGCATGAATATATGTTGAAACATTCGTTGAGCAATAGTTGTTACAACATATTGCTCAGCAATTATCTTGGAGATATGCTGTCAGATTGAATCGGCATTTTTTGAGAAAAATTAAAAACGTGTGAAGCTAAAAAAGAACCAAGCTAATAAAAAATTAAATAATTCTTCAACGACATCAATCCACCACATTAATAATATTTATGAAGTGCTTTAAAGCAATAAATAGTTTAACGTTCTTATTTTCATCTCTTATTTAATGTTTTTAAATACTTTTAATTTTATGTTCTAAGATAGGTGTTCGCCACCTCAAAATAGAAGCTTAAACATTGACATTTAACGGCAATCAAATTTGCCAGTTGCCTCGTAATGAATACTAGACTTAGGAGAGATTTGTAACATTATTATTTATTTATTACCGAAAATTGATTTTCTTTATATTTATTTTGCTGTTAAAAATTTTTTTCTTATCACCAACAGCTGAAACATTAATACAAATCATTCACAATACAAAACTTTTTAGTTCACAATTAAATGAAACCATTCAAAAAGAAAATTTCGTAGGAATGATTAATAGCAATTTACATATCGATCGGTATTTCTTTCCGATAACTTTTCCTTTGCATGCGGAATCAATAATACGACCTATATTTGTATTTCTTTATTTAAAATTTAATATTTATTTAATTAAAATTAATTTATTTTGCATTTTTATTGGATATTTTTCTTTAATATTTACAGACATTTTATTGCTTTTAAAAATAAGGATCCTAAAACAAATTTTTTCATTTCTTTAACTGAAATAACTTATTTATTTCAGGATTACCAAAAAAAAAGGTATTCGAAGAAAATTGTTTAAATCAATATTTGTCACTTTATTAATAATCTCTTTTAATTTTTTTCTTTGTTCCAAATTTAAGAAGAATCACAAATATTAATAAATATTTTTCTAATACAGTGAAGGGTATATAAGACTCGGCACAGCCGAGTGTTTGTTTTTTTAATTCCTACCTTAACTTGTAAGTCTGTTGGGCGGGCTCTTTAGATTGAGAGAGTTTCTTAACAATTTATAGCCAAAGAAAATATTACTTGGGTTAACACTAACTGGCGCACAATAAATAAATAAAAAAGTTTTATTTTTCTAAGTCCCGCTTACTCATTCATGCAATATTTATTTCAGTTCAATTAAAAAAAATTACACCACGTGCACTTTAGTTCATACACACTCGTTCATGATAGCACTCAAACTAATCTAATTTGAAATGTGTAACATTTAATAGTTTCCTTACATGTTTTCGTCACCACATGCGATTACTATACTCGTTTGTATAATTATTGCCTTAATTGAAAAAAAAAAATTGTTGAGACGTTTAGTAAAATTAATTCAAAAGCTGATAATTATGTAAAAAAAAAGTAGAACAGCTAATAAATATTATATTTAAATTTTTTTTCTTTCGTGATTAGAATTATTTGTTGAAACCAGTTAAATTAAAAAGCATAGGGTCATTTTAAACTTTAAATTTTACGGCTGGGCCGCATAAAAGTAGACGATAGCTTTATCTCGTTCATTTGTATTACACAAAAAAAAATTTTGGTATATTTATTGTTTTTGTATTTAATATAATTTTACTAAAGAAGTGGGTCTCACCGTAAAATTATTGTTATACATTTAATTCATGTAAGATAACTTATATGATCTGTGGTAGGTAAGAAGAGAAATTTATACTTGTGCTTAAGAAATGCGATTCTACACTGAAAGTAAAATGTGATATTAATCAAATAAAACGATTTTATGAAAATTTGATTATTGATTCAACGAAACATTTAAAAAATTTTGTCAAATTATGAAATAATTGCATTAAATAAATTGATATTTCATTCAGTAAATGAAATATTACATTAGTTTAATGAACGTGTCATTCCTTTAAAAATAATCACCCCGTCGATTTTCTACTCAATTTGTTGTCAATATTCAAGCACACTTGAAAGCCACACATCACTACAAACATGTGTAATATTTTATAATAAAAAGTGCTTGTAAGCCATTTTAAGTATGCTGAGTGAACGCCAAAAAGTGTTAACAAAAACGAAGTCAATTGAACTCGCTAGTGACTGCGTCGCACCTTATACAATACCCAATTGTTAATACTCGATTACTGTCAACATTGCCAAGGCAATACCATTATCGAGTGCGCCGGCGTTACCTGACTCGACGGCGACATACTCGTACATAATATGAATATTTCATTGGATTAACGACAAAATTCCCTATCATAAAAAACGTTTAGCTTATTAAGGTTCGTATTGTAAAACAAAAATAAGAATTTCCCTTTTCTCAACTCTTATTGGAGAAACACACTCTATTTATAACCGGCACAACGATACTTTATTGTTTATGACACACCTTGTTTACAGTTTAATGTCTCAACTAGAACTGAACTTATCAGGCAATCTCAGCACTGCTTTACATACTATTTCACTTAAATCTAGAACCATCTAGATTTATGTAGTAACAATGCTTCACTGTAACGGTCATTTCGCAACTTAGTCTAGAACCTTCTACAAATAGTTAGCTATCACTGCATACTTCTAGGTGTATCAAGTTAGTGAATCAAAAGATAAAAAAAGCTAATTCTAAATAGAACAGTTAAAACTAACATGAAACTTATACCCTAAATTCTATACATTTTATTTTATTACTCACATAGAAGCATTAGACTCATAAATTCAACGAATTAACTTAAATACTAAATTGCTATATTTACATACATAAATACAATTTCTTATGAAAAATAACACAATATGATTTTTCGTAACAATATGAACAAAATTCTTTCAGTGTACACTAGTATCTAAGGTCATGCCTTTTGTTATATATTTCTACATAATTTTGAGCTATGAAATGGCAGACTCTAGCAGATAAAGTGCTGGCATACCAGTGTATGAGTTGAATTATAATTTCCTCAGTATTTCTAAGCCAAGCCGAAAAATATTGCAACTTGTTTTTATTTTACCGGTAAAAATAAACAGGTTTTGATAACAGTTTTTAGTTTAGAAGATACAGACTATTTTACCTAGAAAACTTAGTTGGGAAAAAGAGCAAATTTATGAGGAAAAAGAGCAAAATTTATGAGTACCGGCCTGCTTGTAATGTCAATCAGATTAAAAATTCTTCCGTTAATAGAGGAATACACGCAAATGATGCTACAAAGTAATAAATTAAATACACAATTATGTCAGAATTTGTATGTAAAGGGTGGTTAAATTTTAAGGGTCATCAAGATCATGTGATTTTACACCGTTGGGCTTCTTTCTTTGGGGTTATTTGAAAGAAAAGGTGTACGTCGTAAGCCAGCAACAATTCAAGAGCTAAAGGATGAGATAATTCGGCACATTAACGGCATAGAACCTCAATTTGGACCATGGGATAAAAGTGTGCCGCCGAAGTCGCGGCGGTCACTTGCCCGATATTTTGTTCCATACATAATTGAACCATACAATATTATCATAATAAAAAGAAATGACAATAATTTCCTAAAGAATTTGTGTTTTAATCAAAATCAACATCGGCCCTTAACATTTAACCACCCTTTAAAATGTTGCTGGGATATCTGATTGTTGATGATGGCTAATAAAGCTACAAAGCCAGGACAACAGGAAGTACTTCTGATAGAACTCTTATGTAAAGCATTAGCTGCTTTATCATTGAAGGGCTTTCACTATTCAAAAATAATTTTAAATTGTGGATAATGAGAAGTTTGTGCAAAGCTTGTGCTAGTCTATTTTTTATGACCTTAAATTATTTTCTTCTTTTTGCTATTACCATGAAACAATTAATTTAATTTAAAATTGACGAATTTAAAGAGGAAACGCAAATCTTTACTCTTTTGAAACTCGTTAAATTCTTTTTAGTATGTCTGTTTTTATATCTTGGGACGTATTTTATATGAAATTCAATTTTAAAAATAGAATTATGAAATTGTTGGGGTATTTGAAAACAAAAAGAGCTGGTAGAGGATAGTCAAATTATACAATTATACAATTAAATGAATGAAATTGATAACCAAAACATACTTACGTTATGCTAAGTACATGAAAGTATTCAGCATTCAAATAAGAAGTAGCAATTAGTTTAGGTAATGACCGAATTGCTTTCTTCTCTTACTAATTAACTATTTCTCTTTATTCCACTGCAACCTATTTCGTAAGCTACGCTACATTAGACAAATATTTGTTGAAATAAAAATAGCCACTATTGCATGTAGTTTAATAATTTATTAAAATACAATACACTTGCTTATATTCAGTATAGGTTTTGAGAAATTTCGGTCAGAGTGAAAATCTTAAGGTTGAAAAATGGGTCAAAATCGGGATAGCGGGGTTCCATGGACTAATGGGGTCGAAAGCTGCTGGAACCTAGATTTCAGAAGTATATAGTTATATCTGTCAATGAAGCAACTATTCGTAATTGAAAAAATGTCAAATGAAATTTGGCAACAATTCTTATTTAACATAATCGCAAAAATTCAAAAACCACATGTAGCAACAGTGATACACAATTACAATCTCAATATTCAAAGTGTAGAGCATATAGCAACAGAAAAAAGTCCCACATTTAAAAGAAAGAGAACAAAAAGAAATGAGTACTAATATTTACAAGTAAAGGAAGTTTTTTATAGACGTATAGAACTTTAAGTTGGCATTACTGTTCAAGATGGCGACCGCTTTAACAGCTGTCAAGTGATTTATTCTCAATTTGGCTTGGCAATTCATCATTAATAGACTAACGCCTGAACAACGCTTGCAAATAGTGCAATTTTGAGATTGCCGTTGTTCCCGATTTTCATAAGCGAATTTTGTTTAGCGATGAAGCGCACTTCTGGTTGAATGGCTACGTCAACAAACAAAACTGCCGCATTTGGAGTGAAGCTAATCCTGAAGTGTATGTCGAAACACCGTTACATCCACAAAAACCGACTGTTTGGTGCGCTTTATGGGCTGGTGGAATCATTGGTCCGTACTTCTTTAAAAATAATGATGGCCAGAACGTTACAGTCAATGGTGATCGGTATAGAGCCATGATTACTAACTTTTTCATTCCTGAATTGAACAACCATGATGTCCAGAAGCTGTGGTTTCAACAAGACGGCGCAACATGTCACACAGCTCGTGCCACAATCGATTTATTGAAAGACACGTTTGGTGACCGCCTAATTTCAAGTTTTGGACCTGTGAATTGGCCTCCAAGATCTTGTGATTTAACACCGCTAGACTACTTTCTGCGGAGCTATGTAAAGTCATTGGTCTATGCGGATAAGCCACAAACGCTTGACCATTTGGAAGACAATCAGAAATCATATTTAAAATGTAATGCCACAAGATTATCTTTCGGATAAATAAAATTCATGTCAATCGAATAATCCATCGTTGTTTTATTGCAATTTAAAGTTCTATACGTCTATAAAAAACATTCTTTATATGGGGTGCTTTTTAGCTTATAGGTATTATGCATTAAACACATTCGAGACAAGCAAAATTGTCGCATTTGGGGCACAGAAAACCCGCACGCATACATTGAAAAGCCGACGCACCCAAAACGAGTCACTGTTTGGTGCGGATTTTGGTCCAGAGGCATAATTGGGCCATTTTTCTTCGAAAATGAGCAAGGAGTGGCCGTTAGTCAATGGCGATCATTATCGGGCCATGTTGAACGACGGCGCTACGTGCCACACAGCCGAAGCTACACTCGATGTTTTTATAGAATTAAAAATATTTACCAAAGCAAACTAAACGCCAAATAAAAAGCAATGAATAATTTAAAAATGTAAATAATTGTTTTTTATAGAAATACATTTTTCAGTGGTGCCACATTCAATTTTTTAATTTGTGTACAAATAAAAATATTTATTCAGGCGTTTCGGAGTTTGCTTTTATCAAACAAACATAAGCAACAATTTTCACTGTAAAATATTCTGAGTGAAATTTCTCAAAACCTATACTGTTTCAGAATATAAGTTATGATATCTGCATTGCAGCAGCTTTCGATTTTATTCTCTTTTATTAAATCATTTGGTTTTTTTCATTGTTTTTTACGAAATTCTCGATAATAATTTAATTATGTTAGCTTTACAGATCTATATTAACAAATTACAGAATTAAAAAACGGAGCTAACTTAATTTAAAATATTTATAACAATTCTTCAAACTACACATATTTAATAAAATATTTACCCCCAAATTATGTGCTTATTAAGGGCTTATTTGACAGACTTCTAAGCAGTATTTGTCAAATAACCCCTTATTAAGCACAAAATATTTTTTATAAATTTGGGGGTTAATATCAAATAAGGAATTTGAAACGAACGGAAAAATTCAAAAACTATTTCTGTATCGCAGTTCTGTTACACACACCCTTCCAAACGCTTTTATAAGATTGCCTGGTTTCGTGTTTGTGTACACAAATATTACGCACATTTACGGCTTAATAAATTTCCATAAAAAAACAGAAATGAATGAAAAACCAAAATATCTGGTGTATTTTCGATTTGTCTCGGCCATAGTTCTGACATTACGACTGTCATTTCTGATAAAAAAAGCATACTTAGTTTTCTTTTTTCTCGTTTTGTATTTGTATTGTAAAGATCTAACCCATGTACGGTGTAGAAATTACAAACTTACAGTGAAGGGTATAAAAAATTATAAAAAAAATTTACCTAAAAAAAGGCTAGAAAAAACTAAATCACTTACAAAAAAACCTAAAAGAAAGGTTAAAAACAGGTCTAATTTTTTCAGTTCAAAATTGTTTTGTTTAAAAAAAAAAAAACTTAAAACTTAAAAAAAAAATATTAATAATTGATTAAGGTTGAGTTAAGTCCAAAATTCACATGTCTTTGGTTATAAATGAAGTGATGGGCGATATGACTTAAGAAGCCCTATGAGAGGAGACTAATAAATTGAGAGCTTAATGCTGCCAGTCCTGTCTAGGAGCATTTAGAATGGAATGGGCTCTTAGAGAATACTAAACTTTTTGTGTGCGATATATTACAAAACTAACGAAAATAATTATATTTGCTAGAATAGAAGTTCTTTATAATGACATTCTAAAGCATACAAAAATACGAAGCATAAATATTCGTTCAAAACTTAATTTAATCTGCTATTTGAAAAATTCATTAAAATGTGTTCTTAAAGTATTCAAAAAATATATAGTTTGAAATACCTTCCATTAGTACAGATATACATAAGTTAGAAGACTTTGATTAACTATTTAAAATCACAATATAAGTGTTTGCTTTTTCTTTCGTTATTGATAACAATTTAATTTTTACAACAAATCACGCATCTCACAGTATATGTCGCTGAACTTTGTTATTTTAACCCAAATAGGGAGTTTTTAATTTAAAAAAATAAATTTAATTTTTAAAATAAATTTACATACAAATTTAGAATTAGATTTTATAAAATAACACTAATTAAACTTAGTATTAATTTTTGTAAGCTTTATTGTGGAACAGTTTTTTTTAAATGTTTTTGATATTTTTTTCGAAAATTTCGTTTAATTTGATTAAGTAAAGCGTTTTTTTTGCACCGGCTTGTTCGATATCAAGTAGTATAATGAAATGGACTGCTAAAGTTTAATGTGTTGTGGAAATACGTATATGAGTGATTTAGATATTTGTTGTTGTTGGGCTTATAAAGTTGTTTTGTTATTTTAATTTGTGAAAAAAAAACTTGTGTTCTCTGTATAATAAGCTTCTAATTGAGCTTATACATACCTACATGTGTATGTGTGTGTGTGTGTATAGGAATAATTTGTAATGGTGAAAGAAAATTAGAAATGATGAGAGTTTTGTTTTAGAAATGAAAAACATATTAGAAGAAATTATCTTCTCTTTTTCATAGATTAAACAAAAAATTATATAAAAGACATTTTTTTAAAAATGACGAGTACAATAGGTGTTGGGAGAAATATTAGTCAATTTATATGTACAAGAAAAAAAATTTTTAAATATTTGAATAATTTATTAAATTTTTTTGTTTAAAAACTTGTGGAATTTTGTTCCATTATTTTACTTTACAAATTAAGCGCCAGTCCCACGATATCGAAACGATACGAACGTTTGCACAGTTTATATGGAAAATAAAAAAAAATTTTGCATTTTTTATTTTTGTTTAACATATATCTATGCGAACGTTCGTAGTTTCGATATCGTGGGACCGAGCCTAAGTTTTAATTTTGAAATGAAATAATTAAAAACGAGTAATTAAAAACTTGTAAACTATACCGTCGTTATTTTAATATTTTAATAAAAAATAAGCATTATATGGATTATAAAAATAAGGGTTTATTTTAATTTTCAAAATTAACCATTTTTAATCAATTATTTATTTGATTTGTGCCCTAATTCTGTAACTTTTTGATCGTTCTGTTAACGTGAATAACATAAATTTTCTTATACTTTTCTATAGAAAAATGTATGTAATTGACGTTAACAGAAAGTTAGCAGAATGAAAAAAAGTTATAGAATTAGGGCATTGATTTGGAATCTTTATTTACAAAATACAGAACAATAAATTTTTTCATACAAGGCAGGATAAAGCAGTGTTAATAACATGCGCTAAAATAACATTAAAAGACATGCCATTAAACACAACATGGTTCAACAGCTTAGGCAATTTGCAATGACATGCTAAGACAGTATGTTTGAATTGGCATAACATGGTATTACACCTTACATAAGTTGACATGACATAGCAATGCATTATATTTTTGTGAATGACATTTTTACAGAATATGTTGAATTGTGCAGGACTCTTATTCGAGTACATCAACTGAAGCAAATCGGCAGCGACAACTAATAAAATACAAATAAATATTGCCACTAAAATGAAATAATTTAAAAAAAAATTATTTTTCAATATTTATTAAAGTCACAAACCAAATTGTGACAAAAAATGTATAAAGCATACAAAAAAAAGGCAACAAAAGAAAATTGAAATATTACAATAAAAAGTGGAATTTCAACACTCAAACAATTAAATTTAAAAAATATAATCCTTTGTCCACTTCTTATTTATATTAGTCCAGGACACACAATTTGTTTATATTTATCTGTAAAAATAATACATAAATCAAATACAATATATAAATATAATGTCATATGAAGAAAAAAAACTCACCTAATTTATATCCTGCGGCTGATGCTCCATTGGTATTGCCAGCACCCATCAACTCCAATAGTAATAATTTTATTGTCAAATTATTTACTTTAATTTAAGCACATGTCTTTTAGGCTGGTATTCAAAGAGACTAATAACGACTTCAAGTATAAATTATGACAAATTTTTCATACAAATTTGTCACAATATCGATTTCAAGTCTACTTTAGTTTTCTTTGAATACAAATATTAGAGTTTTAAAGTTCACTTTTTTATTTATTTTTTTTTTTTTTTGGGAAATGTCAAAAACTGAACAACAAATTCATTAAGGCCAAATATTATCGTTTGTTAATATTGAATTTCTTTTAGTTTTAGATTTTATAACCAATATTTTACTGTTATAAATAATAGTATTTCAAGTAGTTGTTTCCAACTTTTGTTTTAGTCAATGATATATCCGTTGAAGCAAACAATATTAAAATTGTGAAAATCGCTTTTTCATCATGAACATAATTTAATGGCTACAAATAATGATTATCTGCCAAATGGGTAAAAATACAATTATTATGATGAAATTTTAGTTTAAACAAATGATATTTGGAAATTGTAATCAATTTCCAACCAATCTTTTTTGTGTGTTTAAGTTCAAGTCCAGGTCCGCTTAAATTTTTTTATAAAATTTTTTACGCCTGATTATAAAGAAATGTATTCTGTAGAATGTCTTAAATCGAAATAAAAGCAAATATTTAAAATCAGACTTTAAGTTTATAAAAGGCCCTTGAAATTTTAAATAAATTATAAATATTTTTTTATAACGCATACAAATTTTTTTTCTTTCCAGTCGTAAAAGTTTTTATACAATTTACTGTAAGTAAGAAAGTTATATCTAAAATTTTAATTTTTACGCATGTAGCACAAAACAAAATCAAACTGAAGCAGCAGCAAAAAAAGTGGCCAGTGCTAAAAACCAAAAGTACAGCATAGCAAACGGAAGAAAAACTATCAACCCTACAATCAGCGTTGCCAGGACTTAAAAAAAGCTATATTTCCCTAAAAAAAAAACGCTAGAAAAGGCTTAATCACGCCAAAAAAAAAAAAAGTTAGAAAAAAGTTAAAAAGCTACAGCTTAAAATTCAAAATTTTCTTAATTCTTTATCACATTAGGAATCTTAAATATAATTTTTATAAAAAAAATATGAACTTAATATAGCATTATATGCATAATTTTTATTTGTTTTAAATAAATATATGTATCTATATTATAAGATTGCAACAAAAATTTGTTTATTGTCAAATAAAAAAAAATAAAATTTTATTTTATCATAGCATCTTTTCACATATGCAAATAATATAAAAATCAAATAAATGTATTTTTTGTAGTGAAGAAACTATGCTAGTCAGTGCAAGCCTGGGGCTGAACAATAGTGGGCATCACCAAAAATTTTGTAGTGGACTACATTGTGATCCAGGATGGGAGGGCTATACATTATTGGCCGTAATACTGTGCTAAACCTTGTAAGCTTTTGTTGCACAAAGCAATCCTAAATCCAATATGGTGCTATGGTATTCAGTTGAGGGGCACAGCCTCAGCTTCAAATGTAGAAAAAATTCAGAGGTGACAAAACAAAATATTTAGAATGATTACATCCGTTCCGTGGTATATAAAAAACTCCAACATACACAAGGACTTAAACATTCCGATGGTTCAACAAGAAATAGTAACATACGCAACGTCATATTTAAAAAAATCCGAAGCTCGACCCTAATATTCTAGCGCGAAATATTTTAAACGAAGGAGGCTATATTCGCTTGAAAAGAAGGGATATATTTTGCCTTACACATACGCAAGAGGGATGAAGTCCACTCTTTTCTTTTTTATTCTTTTTTCTATTGTCTTTTCTAATCTGAAAAACAAAATATTTTGTACAGCATTGGTTGTACGGGGTGGGCCAAAAGAAACCAAGGGGTGTAAAAGTTTAATAACTTTTTTGTTTATTAACTTTTTTTTATTTTTTCTTTCAGATTATATAATATACAAAATGGAAATTTTTTTACACTAAGTATGAAAAATGATGTCTCTTAAATGACCACCGTTTTCAGCTTCGCACTGATGGGCGCTTTTTAGAGCATTTTCCATAACATCTTTCAAAACTTGTGGCTGTAGCGTTCGAATTTCTGCAACAATGTTTGCCTTGAGTTCAAGGATTGTCTCTGGCTTGTTCACATACACTCGCTCCTTCAAAAAACCCCAAAGAAAATAGTCGGGTGCTGTCAAATCTGGCAATCGCGCTGGCCAAATAATTTCCGAATTTCGAGAAATTATTCGCTCTCCAAAAATTTGACTTAAAAGTGCCATTGCGTCTCGGGCAGTATGGGCAGTGGCTCCGTCCTGCTGAAACCACATACCAGGTCTGTTTTCAAGAGCAGGACGTAAAAAATTTTCTATCATAAAACGATACCGCTCTCCATTTACGGTTACAGCACTTCCATCTTCATTCTCGAAGAAGTAGGGCCCAATGACATTTTCAGATGTGATCCCACACCATACTGTACACCTGATGGGGTGCAATTGGCGTTGATGAATGGCTCTTGGATTTTGAGAACCCCAGAACCTACAGTTCTGCTTGTTAACAAAGCCATTCAAATGAAAATGAGCGGTAAAATAATTGATCTCTGGTTTAAATAATAAAATTCTATTGTTCTGGTTCTCTGTTCAGTTGTGAACCTCTCCATTATAAATTCTCCAAGTGTTTTCTATATAATCTGAAAGAAAAAATAAAAAAAAATTAATAAACAAAAAAGTTATTAAACTTTTACACCCCTTGGTTTCTTTTGGCCCACCCTGTACTTTATAGTAATAATTTAATATATTTATTTTCAGATTTGAAGATTTATTATTAGTTAAATTCATTTTGAAGATTCAATACATAAATACGAGTATGTATTCGTAAAAAAAAAATTTGCTCAAATGAAGGTAAATTTAATTTACTTGGTATTTTTATGTGATGTTTACGAAACGAACCATCCAATCGTCTAAAAAATTTGTATGAAAAATACTCAAAATGCTTTAAAAATATTTCATTTCCTGTAAAGGTATATTAAAATTTTTCAGAATTTCCTTTTTTATTTAATATATAAAATTAAAAAGCTACAGCCATTTTATTGGTTTTAAAAATAAAGATCCCAGAACGGATTTTATCCTGAATGTCGCTAATCTGAATTTCTTCAACAGAAACTAATTATATATTTTAGGTATTCAAATTATTTTAATCTATATTTGAGCTTTCATTAAAAATCATATTTATATTTTTTTTTTAATATTTAAGAAGAATGTGCAAAACTGAAAGTATGAATTTTTGCAAAAAAAAAATATGTTTCTTTGATAAACTATAAGACTGATAAAGAAATTAATAAACATCCTTATACCCTGTTCAGACATACACGTTAATTGAGCAATTAAGCATTTTACGCAATTATCGCCTTTATTGAGCTCAATTTACCATACAAATTTCCATTCAATAATTGCGCAATTAAAAATTGATTGCACGTTAATGAAGTCAAAATCAAAATGCAACTCTTTGTTGTGCCCTTAAATATCAACTGAAAAGTGAGAAGAGTTGATATTTTCAGTATTAAAAAAAAAAACGTAAATAAATTTTAAAATAAATGTCATAAAAAGGAAATGGCAGCCCAAGTTAACGATAAATAAATTTTATAAAATTGTTATTGAAAATAATTTTTAAATAACTAATTTCTTTTAATCAATAGCTTGCCTTCAAAACATTTTTTTTTTTAAATTTGACTTTCTTTTCACATAAAAAAATGTCACAATATTTTCAGTTGTCAAATGCTTAATTGCGTAAACTTAATTGAATATGTGTGAACACCCAAATCAATTGACTTCATTAACTTTTATGTCCGAACAGGGTATTATTCCATTTGGTGTCGGCAACATCGTCATTAATTTTAGAGCAACATCAGTTTTTGTCGTCGTCGACATCAATTTACTTATAATTTGGTATTTTCTAACAGCTTTCAAAGTTTGTTTAAAATTTTTAATAAAAAAATATTTTTGAATTTTATTTAATGACAAAACACACAAACGTCATTACATAATACCAAATAAGTGTCAACAGTCATCAATATTTATCAATATTGAGAATTTTAATTCAGACTTACTAGAAATGATAAAAATTGATGTCGTTTTGTGTCGATGACACCAAATTCAATATTATTATGTTAATAATGGCAATTTTATTCCTAATTCTTAGGTGTATTTGTAATTTTATTCTTGATTTATTGAAAAAATGATGTGACGTAACCTCTTACATTTCTATAAAATGTATTAAAAAGTGTTTTATATCGATTGGAGCTTACTACTTGACCATGAAACATCAGGCAGGCACCAAATTAAAAAATTTCATTTTGTAGACCTGTTTTACTATTTTAAATGAATAAATAAAAAAAAATTTAATTTGAAATGTAAACCTGTAAATAAATGACAAAAATTCCAAATATGAAGTGAATTGAATCAGTTACGTGTTCATGAACTTTAGTAAATAAATTCCCAAGACTAGTTTAAAGTTGTAATATAAAATAAAAATCAACCCCTTGCATTTATAGTATTGAGTAGATTAACAAAGTTTTTCTCTCAAATGTGAATCGATTTTTAGAGAAGAAAGCAAACTCATTGTTTAAAACAATATTAATCTAAAGAAAAACAAATTTTTGTGCTGATAAATTTTATTCGATAATTATCATACAAAATTCTAAAATGTAAAAATTATTTTTTTTAATAACAAAATTAAATCCTTTATTAAAAAACAAACGAAAGAAAATTTTAATTATAATGAATTTACTCGTGTTGTACCAACATAAATAAACTCAACGAAAATACTCGAATTAATCATTAATTTCTAATTTCTCTCTCTCTGTCTTCCTCACTCTTTTTTCCTCTCATTTATCTTCAAAGTTGCCAGAATTTTTATCAAATATACTACAAGGTGGGCTAAAAGGAATGACCCTATTGGAAGATGCTCTTATTATTGCAAATGGCGGCCAATGTTAAATCTGTTTTGACATTTGTGAACTACACAGATGTAGAATACAAGTGAACAAGCCATGGAGCGATACACTCCCCAAGAACGCGGAATAATCGAAGTGGACGATTTTTCGACCAAAATCATGAGCGACGAGGCTTATTTCCACCTCAGCCGGTAAGTAGAAAAGCAAAACTATCGCTTCTGGGACACCGAAAATCCACGAGTGATGCAATTGAACGAATTTGGACTGAAGGAAGGTATAAAAAATACTGCAAAAAAATAAATTGTTGAAAGAAAATAGAAATTGAAATGTTTACCAAATTAAATGATGATATAGTTTCGTATATAAACAAATAGTAGCCTACAATCACTTGGCACATGAATATAAACCGCCACTCGATTGTTGTAAAATCTTTTTGTATCAATTATAATTTATTACAGTTGTACTTTAAGAAAGTTTATTAAGAACCACTGCGTTTTTATAAAAAAAAAGAATTAAAAATTTTTTTAATTAAATATTTTTTAAATGATTTCAATTGTAATACAAATCTAGATAATTAGGGGCAGATACGGTGTTTGGCTTTTATTTTAATTCAAAAAGTGGCTATTCGGTGCTCGACATTTGGGTATCATTCGAAGTTCAAGTAAAGTTTTTTTGTTATAAAATTAAGGAGAATTATTACAACTAAACAATAACAAAAAGTAGGATGTTATCGGACAGATAAATGATTTTTGGTAATTACCAGGGAAACCACAAATATGCAATTGTATGTTTTTTCTATAATAGCACAACATAGAGAGTTGTTGATAATTTATTTGTATCTTTCAAAACTTTTTAAAAATTTTTGCATAGATTTGTTAGTGCATATTTTGTTCATAACAGCATTTTATTGCATATTTCCGTTTAAGGAGCATGTTTTTGCAATTTTTCATCTCAAAGGGAATATATAACAGTTTTAAAGCATATTTGTATGATTTTTTACATATTACAATTTTCCATGTTTCAGAGGTAAAAGCATAAATATTCCTTAGCCTTTAATTTACCAATCAATTGACATACAAAAATGCAAGTTTAAAATTAATTTAAGGTTTTACTTTATATAAGATCCTCTTTCTCTCACTATTTAAAACATGGATTTATATGGTCGGGTGAAAAAAGAAAAGTATAAATAATATTAATAAAGTAATTTAAAATGTAAAAAAAGTTTTTTTAAAAGCCCCAAAAAGAGTCGACATTTTAAGAGATATGTAGCCGGCCCTTCCAGTGCTTGTTGCTGTTAATTATCGTGCCAATAATTCTGAACAAATATCTAAGTGCTTTAAATAGTGTAGAATATTTATTGCCGTAAATTTTGGCTTCATTGAAAATTTTATAAAAAAGTTATAAACATGTAATCTCACATTGGTTGGGCAATATGAGAGATTGTAGCACAAAGCTTAACATTAAAACTGAGCTTGAGCAAACGAATAAATAAAATAAAATTAATATGTGAACATCTTTCCGAAGAGTATAACTCATCCTCCTTAAAACAATTTCGAAATTTGATGTTAAGGAAATATTATCGTTTAGTTATCAGCAGACGTTGAAAAGTCATTTTTGATGTTTAAAAATTTATTTGGCTATAATAGATAACGCTTTTTAATTGAAAACTTAAGTCAATATTATTTACTGAACATTTAGATCTCAGTAAAAATTGAATTTTTGTTATTATCTATTTTGTTTCTTGTTATGCTTAAGTTTTCTAAATCAAATTTTATTTTTATTATCACACAAGTTTCTTTCGAAGAATATTTCTTTCGATTTTTAGACCATATTTTAAGGTCTTTACAGCATGTTTTTGAGCATATGTTTGGTTTCCCTGATAATAATACTACTACAGCAATACAAATACACAATAAAATAAATAAATTAACAAATATTAAAATAAAATATTAAAAGTATCGAATTTCGTAGATATTTTTTGAAAACATTTGCCAAAAAAAGGTATGCCGTTTAAGCAACGAAAAGTAATCCGTATCCAAGGCAGTTGTGCCACATTTAAAATATTATATTATTTATCTTATTGGGAATTTGTAATACATAATGGAAAAATTTATTGGTTACTTTGCCATTTACTTTAAATAAAGTTAAATATAACTATCTGACACCTTATAAGTAAATTTTAATAATGGCAATAACCGACATTGTCTGCTATTGTAGAAAAATTTTATTCAATCTTTTAATCTTTGGAGGAAAAATTTAAAGAAATTTCATGGTATTTTTCCCATTTTTTTTTTTTTAATTAAATTGATGTCTTTTATAATTTTTATTACAATAATAACCCATAATTACAATAATAACAAACAAAATTGTGAATTCGACTTAGAGAACACCAAAAAATATGAATTAATTCAAAAAGGAAAAAAGTTTGTTTTACAGAACAGGAATGTTTAGCTACTGATTTATATTTTACTAATAAATTTTTCACTGCCTTAATAGATCCACAACTGTAAGTCACATTTTCCATTTTACTTGTAATTTTTTAAATCAAAACACGGCAACTCTGCGCAGTTATTATTATTATTTTTTTGTTTGTTTTTTAATAATAATCGAGTTTAGACAAAACAATTGAGCAAGAGTTTTTTTGATTGAGAATTGCATTCTCGTAGGGGTCATTGAATTAATTTAATTGCAGTTCTTCTTGTATGTACACATTTGTCATGATATTGGTTTTGTTTTGAATTTTATTATTTTTTCTATGTTCACAGTAAATTTTGTATGTGCACAGGGTGGTTTTTTTAGAAACGGAAAACCTGCAATTTTAAATTAAAAATTTAAAAATATATAAAAAAAAAATATTAAAAGGAAATTTTCATTTTCAAAATTTTACCGTATTAATAGTAAGTCTATATTTAAATAAAAATATAACTAAGAAAAACACACCCGTTACATACACAATTTCTATTTTTTTATGTTAGAAGGCAATTGTCGTGTGCATGTGGCAAAAAGTAAAATATTCCACAAGTTCATGAGTATTTTTCATTTTTTATATCGTATTTTCACATTTAATTTTTTTTATTTTACATTTTTATAAAAATTGTTGATAAGACTTTTGCCAAACTTTTACTTTCAGTAAAAAACACACTCCAATAACAGAATAATTTAGTTAATATAAAATAATTAAAAAAAATTTTCCTAATGTATACAAACATTTTTCTTTTACTTTTTAGGGTTTTCAGCATGACACTTCAAGTTTAATGAACTAATTTTGTTTTTTACGAGTAATTAAATTAATCTATTACGTTTTTATGATTTTTTTTTTCATTATGTATTAACTTTTTGTTTTTAATTTTTTTCCACTCTGCACCATTTATTTCATGCGGTAAATTTTCTTCCAAACGATCTTTAACTTGTTGCAAGTACGACATTCAAATTATAACTGAAAACAAGAATTTTATTTATCTGCAAATGGGTGATGTTGCTTGAGTCTGTTTTTGTTTATAAGAAAAAGAGATTAAAAAAAAAGAAAAGAACACAACGAGTGAAACGAGAATGTGTTGTTATTCTTTCTTTATTCGTTGCCATTCCAGAAAAAAACAAACAAATGGAAAATTGTGTAAAATATAAATAAGAATAAATTCTCTTCCCTATTTTCAGAAGGTTATAGCTTCTAAAATAAAATGGCTTCAAACTTAATTTTTATTACCATTTAAAGGTAATTTAGTTATTATTGCACACTACAAAAATTGGTTTTGTTTTTATAAAAAAAGTAAAAATATGCCTTCAAAATTTGCGCCACATGAATATAAAATTTTTATAAAAAAACAGTTTGTGTATAGTTTTCAATAAAAACTTTTATTTTTATATACATTTTATGAAAATTTTTTTATATCAAAGAATTTTCAATACGGCATAAAGCCTTTATTTTTGCAAAATTATTTCACAAATTCGATTGGGAATAGAATCAAACAATGATTTTCGTTCAATAGAAACACCACGATTTAAAAAAGTTTGTTCTAGCAAACAAGCTCATGCATCACATATAATTTTTTTCTATAAATATACTCGTACAAACTAAACTTTTATGAATTTTTGTTTAGTCTTATTCTACTCGTACGAATACATTACTTTTTACAACTTGAAAATTGTGAGTGTTTATATTATTTTATTGTTTTATCTGGGGGACCCAAATTTTCCATTTTTTTCTTATGTAGGTGGCAGTATCAGAAGGTTTTGAAATATTATGCACTTGAACAGCTTAAAAATTTTCATAACAAAACAGGAATGAATGAAAATTAAAATTTCGGTTGTATTTTTAATTTTTCTCCACCAATTATTTACCGATTGTTTTGCTTTTTCACGCACACATTATGACTGTCATTTGTGACAAAACTGCTCAAAAACCAAGAAAAAATTAATGAGAACATAAAATTTCAGCGGTATTTTTGATTTTTCCCGCCCATTTTTTAACTGATTGCTCTAGTTTTTGCACAGACAGTACGACCCCCTTTTTATCCATTTGTATTTTAGAAAAAAATAGTAAAACATATATAGACCGATCCGTCTGAATTTGAATTTAAAAAAACTAAAAAGCAGAAACAGCGGACAGATTAATTTTTTTTCCATTATCACAAAAACGATTAGTTTATTAACACTAGATTTACCGAACCAGTCATTTTGACTGTTTTTGCATTTTATTTCGCAAATATCTGCTTTTTATTAATATTTTTTTCTAAACCTATGTTATGACTTTTAAAATAACAACTAAATAAAACATATTTGATGATTTAATTTATTTTCGTGTCTAACATAAAAGAGACAATTTTTGTTTGTGGTACATAACCAGAACCAGTCATTTTGACTGGTGGTTTTAAGGAAGGATTTTTTGTTTTGTTTGGCTGAAGAATTTACATCTGGCTATCAGGAAAATGAAATTCAACGTCCAATTCATTCTCCAATGACACCTCGCCCAAATAGCACTTTGCAATAACAACAAGACCTCAACGTTTAGTCTGCGAGAAATATGTGTGTAGAAAATGGACAGAAAAAAGTTTGTATCTGTAAAAATTGTGGCAAGCTAAAATTATTTTGAATAAAAACTAATACCATATTCACACCTAGGTGAACATGGTGTTTAACGACTCATTCGTGTTTTTGAGCTAAAACCAGTCAATTTTGCCAGGTTTTACCATACATTGAAATGTTTTAATAAACATCTCAAACGACGAGTTTTTGATAAAAACACTTCAAGGAGAGGGTTGCATTTGCATTTAGAGTATATTCTGTGGGTTTTCGGCAGTTTTGTTTTTTGTTAATAGATGGCGACACATCAAATATATTTTCGTGACCAAAAAAAAAAAAAAATGCTAATTTAATATTTAGAGAGTTATTACTTGAAATTTCAATAAGTTTTTAGCTAATTATTGTATTAAAATTAAATAAAATCAGCTGACCTAAAACATCTCAAACTTGGTGTGAACGGATGTGTTTTTGTTTAAAAACATTTCGCTAAAACACGCTCAAAAACCTAGGTGTGAACATGGTAAAACCTAATATCTAAAATAACCATTCATTTTTATTAATTTTATATTTTATCAATACTATTTATTAATTTTTATAAAACACTTTACATTTAAAATATTAATTTTCCATATACGGTCATAATGACTGGATTTGGTATAGTAAAATTGTCGGTAAATCTAGTGTTAATGTTTTTAATTGTAAACACAAGAAGTTCACTTTTCTCAATACTTATTGGAGAAACACACTTTTATTATTATCGTCACAACGAAATTTTTTTGTTTATAACACACCTTGTTTACTCTTTAATGTCCCAACTAAAACTGGAAATCTCTGCATTGCTTTATATACTGTTTCACTTAAGCCTAGAGCCCTCTAGATTTATCCAGTAATTACGCCAAGCTGTAACGGTCTTTTTTAAATCTAGTAGCTTAGCCTAGAACTTTCTACATGATTCTTATTCTAGCTAATTCTAGAACACTTAAAACTAACATGAACATACACTACTACAGATATAAATACTACGCATTTTACTTTATAACTCACACACAACGATTACACTCACAAATTCTACGCATTAACTTAAATACTAACCCCCTTATCCAAAAATATTAACGTAGACTTTAAAGTCAACGTTATCGAAATTTTTCATAAATTTTACTTTAAAGTTTACGTCAAATTTTTTTCGATAAGAGCATAAATTGCTATATTTACATACATAAATACAATTTCTTATGAATGATAACACAGAGGTTCAACAGAATGATTTTTCTTATTAGAATGCTAAATTTTTCTCTACGTTGTCAGGCACTTTAGAAAATTGATTTCAACGACTCCACAGGCAGACAGGCGGACATCGCTCATTCGACTCCCCTATTTATAAGAATCACCATCTACGATGTAGAAATTACAAGCGGAATCACAAACTTATAAATATATAATGCGAATTCAATTTCAGATGATTAAATTGTTTTCTTTTAACTTTTTGAAACGTAATAAAATTTTTTTAAATTATACATTTTTTAATATATTTAAAATTTGATAAAGCAGCCTTTAATGGATTCCTTTGTCATGTAAATGATTATGTAAATAAATATTTTATTTAGTTACATAGTATGTCAAGGTTGGAAAATTAAATTCTGTGGTGCCTTGTTCAGTATCTATCTTTTGTTTAAATCTTTCAAACTCTCATTTATATTAATATTTAATTTTATTAATAAAAACATTTTAGATAATTTTTAATATGCAAAGTGCGTTACTGCCTTTTTTTAAAAAAATATTTTCAAATAAAACTTCGTAAATCAATAGCAAATCAATGTTATATTTTTGAGCTGGGCCAAAAGAAACCAAGGGGTGTAAAAGTTTAATAACTTTTTTGTTTATCAACTTTTTTTTATTTTTTCTTTCAGATTATATAATATACAAAATGGAAATTTTTTTACACTATGTATGAAAAATGATGTCTCTTAAATGACCACCGTTTTCAGCTTCGCACTGATGGGCTCTTTTTAGAGCATTTTCCATAACATCTTTCAAAACTTGTGGCTGTAGCGTTCGAATTTCTGCAACAATGTTTGCCTTGAGTTCAAGGATTGTCTCTGGCTTGTTCACATACACTCGCTCCTTCAAAAAACCTCAAAGAAAATAGTCGGGTGCTGTCAAATCTGGCGATCGCGCTGGCCAAATAATTTCCGAATTTCGAGAAATTATTCGCTCTACAAAAATTTGACTTAAAAGTGCCATTGTGTCTCGGGCAGTATGGGCAGTGGCTCCGTCCTGCTGAAACCACATACCAGGTCTGTTTTCAAGAGCAGGACGTAAAAAATTTTCTATCATAAAACGATACCGCTCTCCATTTACGGTTACAGCACTTCCATCTTCATTCATCCAATGACATTTTCAGATGTGATCCCACACCATACTGTAGACCTGATGGGGTGCAATTGGCTTTGATGAATGGCTCTTGGATTTTGAGAACCCCAGAACCTACAGTTCTGCTTGTTAACAAAGCCATTCAAATGAAAATGAGCTTCATCACTCATAATCAAATTTTCAATAAAGTTGATTTCATTTCTGGCCAACTCTTGAAATTTAACTGCAAAATTTAGACGTTGCCGATGATCTGCGGGTTTTAATTCTTGGACCAATTGCACCTTATATGGGTATAACTGTAAATCTTTTTTTAAAATGCGCCGTAGTGACGTACGAGACATTTCTAGCTGAGCAGAACGCCTTCTGCCAGATGTTTCTGGTGCTTCGTTAACACTTTGCTGTACTCGTTCAATATTTTCCGCAGTGCGACTTAAACGTGGTCTACCGGTTCGAGGCAAATCTCTTACGCTGCCATGTTGGTGATGACGATTAACTAAGCAACGAATCATCGCTTCAGAGGGCGAAATTCTGACGTTAAAATGTCGACGATATGCTCTTTGCGTTAAAATAATTGATCTCTGGTTTAAATAATAAAATTCTATTGTTCTGGTTCTCTGTTCAGTTGTGAACCTATCCATTATAAATTCTCCAAGTGTTGTCTATATAATCTGAAAGAAAAAATAAAAAAAAATTAATAAACAAAAAAGTTATTAAACTTTTACACCCCTTGGTTTCTTTTGGCCCACCCTGTATTTACTGGTTTTAGTTAAAAAATTTATTTTTAAAAGATGAAACTTTCCACCTCTGTAACGGTTATGACTAATTTTCTAGATTTACATTTAAAAATCTTGTAACAGTAAAATTAAATAATTTATCTTATCGAATTTATTCAAATTAATTTGTTTCAGACAAAAACAAACAATTTAACATAAACAGAATGAAAAAGATGAATTCAGTTTATTTTGAAAAAAAAAATAAAAATTTAGTTACTTTTTAATTTGGGGATTATATTTGATTCTGTTTTGATTCTAAATTATCTCAAAAATAAAATTTCTAAATTTGCATTGTCAACTTATGAACTTAGATATAACGAATCTGAAAGGGATCGAAAAATACTTCATTATAGCTATTGATTTGTAATACATATGTATCAGTGAAACCCTGGTATAAAGAAATTGGAAAATATATGAAAAAACTTCGTTATACCTACAGTTTTCTTTCCGAAATGCTATGCAATAAAAATTCAATATTCGAGAAGTAAATAAAAATGAAACACTTAGTTGCCTGTAGAGGCTAGAATCAACACTTCGTTATGTAAAGGTTCTTGATAATGGGACTTTGACGACTTACATACTTAAAATGTTATATTTTTCAAGTATGATTTGTAATTTTGAATAATCTTTTAGTTTCTTTTATATATTCTTCAATTTTGAATATTTGTGTAAGCGTGGACTGTAATGCTGAGTACACACTTCAAAACATATTCGGTAAACATGATATATATCGTGTTTCGTTCCGTAGTGTGTAGTAGTGTTTATAGTTTATTTTCGTGTTCGCTTCAAGGTTTCCAAAATATCAAATTTTTTCCATATTTTCTGGTTGATTGATGTTGGTTCCATAGTCTGTATCGTTGTTTACTGTTTTTATTTGTTTAGTTCATCGAAGACAAGCAAGCTGTAAACATGTAGCATTTTGTCGACCGTTGAAAAAATTAATTGAAGTAAAGAAAAAGAAAAATGGGAATTAAAAGAAATGAGAGTTGGGTAAATTTTATTAATTTATATAAAAATTTACCAGAATTATGGAATGCGAAAAGTGACAATTACAAAAATAAAAGTATATATTTTTCAAATGTGTTTCACCCGTGATGTTCATGCTATAATACTAAATACACAACAGATGTTGCATTTGTGGTTCACTTGTTGGTTCCAGTGTGTGTATCAAACAATGGAACCTGATCGAAAAACGTGTTTCGTAAACATGTTTACAAGTGTTTACATAGCATGAGAACTGAATTGCGCAATTAATGTGCTGAATGTGTGTCTGTGAAATTATTTAACAGGGTTGAAACATGGTGAATGTTCCTCAACAATAATACTTCGCTGTTTAGAGACTTTATAGCTCTGAATTTCTTCAATAAAAACGTTTTTTCAAGAGAGTTTTCTTTATACCCAAGTTCATTATATCGAAGTTTCACTGTATTACACATTCTGTACATTGTGATTTTAGAAGTTCATGAATTGTACTAGAACTTTTTTTCAAATCTTAACGCACTTTTCTAAAGCGACTTTAAATAAAGTCTTCCTAACCTCTCATCATCACCTATTCAATTTTTATTACATAATCAGGAAAACTCTTTATGGGTGTTTTACCGTGTTTTGAAAATGAAAAAAAAAACACACTAGGCTAGATCTTTAGATTTTGGACGCTAGGATATCAATGTGATTTTATTTCCAAACAAAAAAGTATGCATGAGTAACGATAAGAATAAACTTTGTTGACATAAACGGTTTTTACACTGTGACTTTCGTAGCAGCGACAAACTTTGTTTTTTTTTTTTGTGTCTATTCGAAAATTACAGTACAATTACACTGTGGGTGCTTATAAGTACTAATACTTTTGTTTTAATTTATTTATTTTATGGAGATTTTGCTATTTATTGAAAATTTTACTTTTTTTTTTATTTGACAAAATATTTTTATTTGTGCTTAATTCCAGAAATTGTGTTGGTTTTTAAATTTATTCTTTTACTCATGATATTCTCATGAGTTATTTATTCAGTACAATATGTATTGAAGGGGATAGCATATCTATATGGACCATTTCATCAGACGCTACTCTGAATCCTCAGTAGATTACTCCCAAAGTAAAATTACAGCGGTACCGTTAATAAATTTAACTTTAAATTGTCAATCGTGATAGAAAAACAAACCACAATACGAAAAAAGGGAATAAGCAAATTGAGAAAAAACAATCTAATGGATTCGTACGATTTTTTTACGCCGCAAGCTTTTCTATCCTTCTCAGCCACAAGCACACCATATGTCGCTAGTAAGAAACCCACAGTGTAAATACGGTAATGCATATGGTACGAGTTAACGAACAATCAAGTCTTAATAAATAACATCTCTGGTGCCATTATTTAGTGTTACAACTTTTCAGTCTGTCAATGGACTGGAATGTTCAGAAGTAGAAGTTTCTTTTTTTCAAACTGGCTGCAAGACTTTAAATAATTTTTTCATTTTGGCTTCATTCCAGTTAGGTTAGGTTAAGTAGAATAGGGCGTTCGAAAAAAGAAGATGGAGTAGCGCTTACTTGAGTATTCTGATGTGAAAAAAGTGGAAATATTAGTGTTGAAAATACGACAAAGATATAAAACAGAGAATTAAAACCGAAAAATAGAAAATAGTATTTTAAAGAAAAAGAGTTAGTCACGACCTAAACCAATTTCTCGAAAATAAATAGCCCGTTTATTCTTGCAGTCAATAGAGCAAGAGAGCACTGCCGGTAGCGCTATTTAAAGTGGATTCATGCTGACCATACAGGTAGGAAACGGTGCGGTGGCCCGTTATTGCTACCGTTATATTTTTTTATTGAGGTCTGAAAGCGATCTGTCATCCAGTTTGAGTCAGATCAGTTTCGCTATGTCGCCTATCCATTCACTCATCCATCTAGACTGTTCTCTATGCAGAAAGATATTCTCGCTTTGGTGCAAGTGGTGAGAGGACATACCGATTTATTGTATTTTTAATGATTTTAAATCACATTTTTTTTCTCTGAACAGCACAGTCGATAATTTCGTGGTGTTGCCATTCTTTATGGTAAATAAATTTGTTACTTAAATATTGACTGAAAAACTGAATGTATTTAAAAAGAACTTAAATTTAAGCAACATTTAACTAATTGCGTATTTAAATACAAAGTTAAAAATAGGGCTTTAGTTGTCTACGACTATCATCAGTATGCATTAATATATAATTCTTTTCACAAAATTCTTTTCTGTTTAAAACAAAAATATATCTAAAAGGGGTAACATTTCATTCGATGGCGCTCAGTATTTTTTCTCATCTGGTGTAGTACTTAACAATTTATGGATTAACGTTAGTCATTTCCTTTTAAAACAAGCGCACTCGTTAGACATTGCAAATTTTATAAAGTCTTTAGGGTTCACTTTGTTTTTTTTTTTTGTTATTTCTCTTCTAAATCTTTACTATTTTACGTCATTAATGCCAATCTAATTGTTGGTTCCACTGCTACTGTAATCTGTCTACAGTTTGAGATTTTTTTGCGGTACTACAGTAATTTGTGTTTAAAGCACAAAAAAAAAAAATAATTGTGTTTTTGTACTGAGTTTTGCAATTTTAAGATCAGCAGTGTCATAATTAATTAAATGCTTTGAAAAATAAGAATACTTTATTACTAACAATTGTTATTAACTCCTAAAAACCTGGTTGTTTAAATAGAATTCACTGCTAGTTTGTTAATAAAGAATAGTTTGGTTGTGAAAGTCATTAGTCATAGTAGATAGAATAAGTTTGGTCCATAAATATTTACTTTTTGATTCATCGAGATCAAACAAAAAGTAATTAGAAAGTAAATGATTAAAAATGATTATAATTGCATACGGACGAACTGGGATGAACGAATGGTTTTTATTATATTTTTCTTTTTCTGTTTAAATAAATTTTTTTTTGTTCCTGTAAGTCCATAATTTTTATACCCTTCACTGTATGTTTGTAATTTCGATACCGTACATGAGGCACCTTGTGAAGTATATATATTATGGATCCTTATAAAAAGCAGAGTCGGATAAGCGACGTCCGTCTGTCAGTCTGTGTGGTCATTGAAATCAACTTTCCGAAGTGTTTAGAAAACCTATAAAAGACTTTAGCATACCAATCTGTCATTTGTTTCTGTCCTTCAGTTGCTATTAAAATTCATCCCAATCGGTTTAGAAATAGCGGAGCTATAAGCCGCGATTGTCTCTATTTGTGACTATATTTCTTAGTGGGTTTTGTGTTTTTTTTTCTTCTAAAATACATAACGGATAAGAAAATAATGCACACAGTTTTGTCATACTATCTGTGCAGTCATTCTATCTGTGCAAAAAATAAGAGCAATCGGTTCACAAATGACATATACAACCGTAATTTCATTTTTATTCATTCCTGTTTTTTTTTTTTTTTTATGGAAATTTTTAAGATGTTCAAGTCCGTAATGTTTGTACACGAAACCAGGCACTCGGTCTTATATAAATGTGTGTATGTGTGTGTGTCTTTTAAAAGGCTTTTCTACGAATAGAGAAATCTTATTGGAAGATAGTTTTTACTTTTGCCGTTAATTTGAAATTCTTTATTTGATATTATTTAAATATGTTTGGTTAAAAAATGTTTATTGAGCTGAAATGAATTATTTATTTTAGGTATTCAATGAAATTATTTTAATCAGTATTTGCGTTTTATTTAAAATGTTTTCTATAATTTTAATTTCTTTTATTATTATTTTAGAAGAATGTGTAAAACTGACAGAATAAATATTTGCCTATAACAGTGAATAATATATAAGACAGTCGAATATGTTTGCTGTTACTAAAAAAAAGTGTATAGTTTTCATTTTTAAAATTTTTGATATTTTAATCTTATCTTCTCTTAATACAAATATAAAATTCGACTAACGTGAGTTTGCTATTGTACTCCTCTTAAACGGATGAACCGATTTAATTGAATTTCTGTGTATGCCTTTGGGTTACGCTGGGAAGGTCACAAATCCGCCGGCAGGTTGCTCTGCAGTCTTACCTATTTATTTGGCTAAATAGCCCAACTTATATTTTAATAAAAAGAAAAATTTTGCAACGCCCACTGTTTAAATTTAACGCAAAACAGAGAATGGCTAAGCCCATTTATCTAATTCTTTCCTTATGCTCAGAACAACCTAACATAGGTTCTTATGAAAATAAAAATAGACCACGCTCACTTTTAAAATTTTTCTCAAATCAGAGAACGGCTGGACCGATTTGGCTAATATTTTTATTATATGTTCGGCTTAGCCCAAAATATAATTTTCTTTTCTTTTTATTATTTTTCAATATAAATAATATTTGAAACCTAAACAACGTTCGCCGGGTCAGCCAGTTTATTATAATAATTAATTTCCCTGAAGAAGACATTCAAAAGAAAGTTGAAATATTAGAAAATTAAAGTAAAAATAATTTTTATTAAGACCTTAAAATGTCTAGTATAGATCACAGTTTTTAACTCTATTTTATCTTGGCTGGGTTGTTACTGATTATTGGTAAAAGCAGAGTTAGGGCCGGATAACATTGAATACGGCATCTAACTGATAGCTCTAATCTCCGCCAATGTAAACTACTAAAATTTTGAAATTTTTATCATACGCTTAATACTTTAAGATTTTTCAGTTAGATTTTTTTCTTATAATTATTACACCGTACATGGGATACCCTATTAAGTATACATATATCTTATGAATAACAGAGTTGAATAAGCGATGTCCGTCTACTCATATAGTTGTTGAAATCAACTTTCTGAAGTCCTTAAATGACGTACAGAAAAGTATAGTATACCAATCTGTCAGTTGTTTCGGTAAGATTATTGGTATTGACATTCAGCCAGATCGGTTAATAAATTATGGCGCTATGAGTCGAAAACCGGAACTACCTCTATTTTTGATCATTTTTTAATGCGGTTTTTTGCGTATTTTGTCTAAACTACAAAACGTAAAAAAAATATATTAATAGTCTTAACAGAAATATTTATATACTTTATAGGGTGCCCCATATACGCTGTTGAAATTACAAACAGAATCACAAAGTTACCTTCACTTTAAGTAGGAGGGTATAAAAACCCTCAGTTGTAATTTCAACAACACTTTGTTTTAGTAACAACAAATTAATGCATATTGACTGGCTTTTTGGTATTGATTGAGCCATTTTGCTGGCTTATTCGAATATATATTACAAATGTCTGATAAAATTATTTGTTTGCTTCATTTTTTCATATTTAGGACTAAAATCTCAAAAAATTATCAGAAAAATTTAGGTAGTCACTGCTTTATTTAAATTTAAATTGATAAAGGTTTTTTCTACAGACAGTCACTATTCTACCATTATTTTAAAGTAGTTACATTAATTTTAAAGAAGTGTAAAATAGAAAAGAATAGATAAGTGGTAAAATGGGAAGAAATTTATTATATAATTCTAAAAATATTTATTTTATTTATTAATTAATTCTCTTAAATTATAAGTTAAGAGGAAAAAAAGGGCGAGCAATGGCATCCAGCTCCATTTCTAAAAAGTAATATTCTGCTGGTTTTATACAATTAATATATCTTGGCTAACATGGAAAAACCGCTTAAGTCTTATTAAGTTATTTTAGAGGACTACAACTTAAAAAGGCTAGAAAGTTTTTCTTATAAAATATTTCGATCATTGAGTTAATTGCGCCAACAAATAAATTAATGTTTTCTGAAATCGACCTAAACCATTTTTCGTATTAGAAAAGATATGAAAATTGCTTAGTTAAACAAATGTGCGTCTCCCATATTTATTATATATTTTTAAATAAAATCTAATTTGAACAAATTAAACTGCTGTGAATATTAATTAGGATTAAATTACACTTTGAACTTTTTAATAAATTACACATTCAAGTATTGATTACTAAGTAATTACACATGACTCAATTAAGCAATTATTGTGAGTTTAATATGACATTTTGAACTTTATTACTTTTTTATATTAAAAAAAAATATATAATTTAAAATCCATTGATGAGTCATCGAATTTTTTTTTTGTTAAAACAACTGCATACATACATATCGCAATAAAATAATTGTACAGTTACAATTTATTTTTATCTTTTGGATTTTAAAATTAACTAACATACCTAACCAGCAACCAGAAAATAAATAATAAATCACGTTTTTCGTTTACTGTAAAGTAATAAAATGACATTGTGTTACAAAAAAGAAGTTGTAAATACTTACTTACATGTGTACGAGCATATGCATAAAATGTTTCCTTTGAATAAATATTTTACTGGGTAAATATTTATAATTTTGTTCTTGTGTTAAAAAAATTCACGTGCAAGATAAACAGAGAAGGAATGAAAAAGAACAAACAGAATTAAAGCTGTAAACGGGTTATTAAAACCAGTATAATTCTTTAAAGCCCTAATAAAAAATTTAAAAATAGATAAAAGAAAATATAAGTTAAATTTTTTTGTGCCGCGTCTCCACTATGTTAGAAAATTTTTTTCGTGGACCTTAAGCAGATTGTACAAGTTCACACAGTTCCAGACAGACGAAGTTTGTAGGCGAGGGGGCAAATACGCGAGATGTATAGTATACGACCGTGTGTACTAGACATGTTTTTGTCTTTTTTTTTCAACTTTTCGTAATAATCGCCTTGTTGCTTCATTTCATTTTTGCCCAGTATTAATTTGCCCATATTTTTATAGAAATCAATTTTTAAAATGTATTTATTTATTATTAATTTAATTCGGTTTGCTTCCAAAGGTTTTTTTCAATTAATTTTCATACAAATCTATTAAAAGAAGAATTGAAAAAATTTCTATCTGACATGTAAACGGTTTAGGAAAGAACAAAAAAATATCCGGCAAAAAATGTCCATAACATAAATGCGGGCTTATCAGTTAACCCAATACTATCAGAGTCTTTTAAAAGGATATCAAATAGTCTTGGGTAGTACACAAACGAACTATTCATATTGTACTATTCACTTATTTGAACTGAACGAACTAGTCCGTGTTTTGAATTCCTATAGTTCATTTGCTTTTTGATCATTTTAAATGAACGAACGAACTAAACTTAAACAAAAACAATGACGAAGGAACGAAGTTGTGCAAATTATTTTCTTTTATAAAAATGGTATTTAAAACAAATAAACTGATGAAGAGAAAATGTATTACGCATGTTAAAAACCTTAATTTTAAGATTATAAAATTAAACCGTAATTTTTTTTAGCCATTTTGAATTACATTATTAAAAAAGAAATCGAAAAACTAAATTTAAAAATTTTTCGAATTTTGTTTTGCTTCGTAAAAAATTTTACATGATAAAAAACGTTCAATGACAATCAAAAGTATTTATAAATGATAAAGATCAAATGAACGAACTATTCCTTTTTAATTTTTGAATTAAGAAGAGCGCTCACTAAAATGAACTACAGAGCACAAGTCTAATATCTAGTGAATGTAAGGGTATAAAGTTTTCATTAAAATTATATATCCTAATCAGATTTTGTAATTTTCCTTGATGATGGAAACAATGTCGATATTTTATAAGGTGTGATCTCTCCGTTACCATACCACTAAATATTGTCTGGATAGAATGTGGTGAGTAATCGTTTTGAGCTTCCAAGGTGTTGGTAAGAGGGGAAATACATTTCTTGTGTTCGACGTAACTGATGAACTTAGCAACTTTTTTCAAAGCTTTACTGCACGGAGAATATTTTTTGGCTGCTAAGGTTCATAATATAAACTCCAAGCTCAGGTGGATTAGTGAATAGAAACCTAGCCTTGGGTGTATTTGCAAAATACCAGCGGCGTTGCATCATACTTAGTACAATTCCCAACTGTTTCAGGATATCTGCTGCCAGTAATGTAAAGCTTTTTGAAGCTCTTAATTTTACGAACTGTTTCATCTATTTCCAGGCTGGTGGCGATGATAACTGATCATTGGATGATCGGTAAACATGCCAGCAGACTGGGACTCCCCTTCAACAATAGCTGCCGGTCACCCGAGAGGGAGGAGATGGCTTTTCACCTTCTCTGTGAGTGCCCGGCTCTTATGGCTTCAAGACACAGACAAGACAAGACAAGATTGAATGCCGTTTAGGCCGCCACGTACACCAACCAGGACAATTTTCACGGTACACGCCACGTGCACCACATCCATAACACAAAAACGTTGGTTCTTTTCATAAGTTTATGTCGAGTTACTTCTTTATGTTGACTTGTATATTCTACATTTTGTTTCGCTTTTTCTTCTTATAACAGTTTTCGATACTGTGCCTCTGTTTACGACAAGAACAACACCGGTTGCTAATTATAGCTTCTACTTTTGTTTGCTTGTTGTTTGTCGTTGGTTGTGTTTCCGTCAACATAAAATCAGACTCTCTGCTTCGAGAAATAAATTCAATAAATGAACTAATATTCTCGAGGCAAATCAGGAATGCTTATATGCAACAACCCATAGTTGAACTCTTTTTATTACTGGAACTTTTAGCTGAGATAACAAAAGCCTTTTCTTGCATATAAAAATGAATCAGAAATTTTTACAATATCTCTAAAGATACTAATGGCAGCCAAAAATTCATCTAAAACGGCGAAGTTTTACACTGCGTGAAACAGCCAATTCTATTGTTGCTACCCATAGCCATTAAAATATGCAGAAACTTTTCAGCTATAAATGTTGCCATGTTGTCCACGTGTCTGGAACCAGTTGTGTTAACAAATTCACTCGCGTGTTCAAATTGGCTTAATTCCGGTAAAAATTAGTTGTCAGCTTCACACACTATTTTGTTTTACTTCTTGGATCTACTCTTCTTAAGGTTACTCGTAGCCACTAATTAAATAATTCTTTTGCGAAAATTACACTGTGAAACAAAAAGGAATGAAGTTCAATTTCCTGGAAAGTGATATTATTTTTCTGTTAGGTATTGTTGAGTACAATAAGAATCTGTTTTTGGAATTTGCCAAACACCCCCAAAATATTGAGTTACGGCTAAAAAACTGGTTTGTTGTACCTTTCTGCACTTATAAATCAGTAACTTTACTTACTTTCTGTAGAATTAATTATTTTTAAGACTTTGACCCATAATATGTTTTTAAAAACGATTTGAAAACCATAAACCATAACAAAAGTACGCTCTTAAAAAAAAAGAGAGAGAGAGAGAGAGAGAGGTGGTAGTGGGGCTATATTTGTTTCAAATTAAGCAAACTATCGTTAAAAATATTCTATTTTTAACTTTGCTTATTGGTATTATCATTCCCTGTTAACTTTTGTGTTAGCCCAATATTCATATTTTTCACTTCCCACATTCTTCTTAAATATATCAAAGAAAAAAAAATAATAATAATAATTATACAATTGAATCGCTTAATTAATCAAGCTTAATAAACTAGCATCTTCAATAAAAAGACGGCCAAATAAAAAATAATATAAAAACAACAAAGAAATGACAAATATTTATAAAAAAAAAATTTTCCTATCAATGACCCCCAGATTGATTTTTGCCGGGACCTTGGGAGCCGATGGGCAAAGTTACTAGTACTCGTTAACAAATTAAATCTTAGAATTAATTTATAATATTAAATAATAATAATAATATTAATCCTAAATAAAGAAAAAATCCTTTCTGAGAACTTTATCTTTAAAAGCAATAAAATGTATGCAAGCACTCATTTTTTTAAATAATAAAAAATAAATTATAAGAAAAATAACCAATAGGAATGTAAAAAATTATAATTTAATTTAATTCAGTAATTTATTATTCAGGCTTCAGTTCATTTTCGACATATTCAATAATCCCATAACAATTCTTTTATTGACAGTCAATCAATTCATCAAGTATGGCAATATAGCTGTAAGCTTTGAAATATAGCGGGGAGCTTTAGTATAGCGCCATCTAGATGCAGGAAAAATTAATATTATTTGCTTTAGTAACTGTAGCTTCAAGAATGCACGATAGTAGTTAAGAATATTCCCGTATTCTAATTTCATTATGAATTCGTGTAAATACTTTAGCTAACAAATATAAAGCATCTCTAGTTGATGACACGTTTGCTGCCGATGAGGAAAAAAGGATTTTTCTATATACTTCAAACAAATATACATTGTTATGGGATATATTGAATATATCGAAAATGAATTAAAGCGTGAATAATAAATTACTTATTAACTTAAATTTACAGTTCGATTAATATACACTTAGAATTATAATTAATTTAATACTTAAAAAAATGTTTAACCAGACATATTTAATATCAACTCTAACTCTAAATTGCACAAATATTATAAACACAATTTGTGACAAAACTGCATACTACCACACTTTTTTGTACGCTTTGTAATTTAGGCAAAATACGCACAAAAGAAAACAGATATGAATGAAAAATCAAAATTTCTCAGCCATTTTTGGACCGTTCGTTCTGATAAAACTGACTACCATGTTTTCCTCATCGTTTTGTATTTTAGACGACATCCGTAAACAACCCACTTCGAAAAATGGTCAAAAATAGAGGTAGTCGCGATATTTGACTAATAGTTCAGCCATTTATTAAACGATCTTGCTGAATCTCAATAGCAATTGAAAGATAGTCGATTTCAAGGACTACACAGACAGACAGACGGATATTGCTCGACACGGCTATTCATAAGGATTCGGAATATAAATATATATACTTTATTAGGTACAGTGTAGAAATTACTTATTACTTACAGTGCAGCATTTTGTATACCCAAATTTAATTAATAAAATTATAAATTATAATTCTTAAAGAAATCTATTCTTTATTTATACAAAAAACGGTAGGCTGACTTCCTAAACGCATGTTGCAGTGTATTCCTAAATGAAACCCTGAAAATTTTTGCAATGCATTTTGTTCCCAGGGCATCCAAAAAAATGTAGATGCAAAATACATGTAACACGCAGTACAATGGCGTCGCAAGAAAATAAGTAAACGGTTTTTCTTGTAATTTAATATATTTAAATATTCCCTTATATATCTATAAGATTTTTTATTACAGTAAAAAAATGGACACATAACTATAAAAATACGAGTATATTAATAAACGTGAGACTAGATATTGAAAAGCAATATTGCGAAAAGAAGAAACGTATTCTGCTACAGAAATGGGTTTTACAAAATATTAAATCCATAGACAACACGTTCCCATTTACAAGGGGCGACATATACATACAGTTTTGAAATTTTATGGTAGCATATAGCGAATTAAGACGTCGAGCGAAACAGCAACTACCTGGAGCTTCTATGTTCGCAAAATTCAATAATATTCTTTTCAATAAAATATTCTTTTGGCTTTATAATTAATGATACAATCCATATAACTGTTCCTAAACGATGTCGGAGTTGTAAAATATCAGTACGCAAAGTATTAGAAAAGTGAATACACAATGTATTAACTTGGTATTAATACTGTATTGATACATTGTATTACACGTTTAGGAAGTCAGCCGTATATAACAAGAATGACAACACGTGTCAAATATGTAAAGGTAACAAGTCTTAAAAGACATAAATTGAAAGTGCTGCTCATTAGTACAAATCGTTAGTCAATTTTTATACATAACAAAGGGTATAAAAAGCCCAAAGGGGTAGGCTGCAGTAAAAAAAGACTCATTAATCGAAAACGTATTATTAAGAACCTTAGCGAAAAAAAACATTGTAGACTCAACTACAATGTGCGTACAGGATGACTCTTGTCATCTATGTTGAAAAAACAAAGAAAAAAATTGGCTGACTTCCAAAATGTCAATTGCTTTGTATTCGAACAAAGCATCGTATTTCATAACGCCGAAGTACAAAACATTGACGATGCATCAGCCATTATCACATGTTTCGTAATTTTGTCCAGTAGTTGCAAGACACAGAATTATCTACCTATAGGTGGCTACAAGAAACTTAAGTCTATTAAAAAAGGCCATCAACAATAAAGATATTTCCAAAAAATCATTGCACAATAGATTTTAACGACAGTGTTGCCATTGTAGCTTATAGTTTAAAATGACTTTGCTTTTGCCCAGTTCTTTACTTTATCGGTCAGGGCCCATAAAAGCGAACGACAGCTTCGTTCATACATATTTTTTCTTTATTTTCAATACAAATGTACGAAAAAAGTTATCGTTCGCCTTTACGGAGCCCAGCCGTATGACTTGTAGTGCGTTGGAAAGTAGAATTTTGGTTGCTAGACTATTGTAAAGTGAACGTGGAGTTATTTTATATAGTTTAAATACGTTACTCGCTGATAATGCAGCTTTATATTGGTGAAAATAATTAATTTTTTAAGCTTTTATTTTTATTTATTATTAAATTAGTTTCCAATATTTCGACACGCCTTCGTGTGTCTCTCTTAAGGAAAATAATTTTAATAAATATTTATTTATTTACTTCCAGATAAAAAGGTCAAATAATCTAGATTTATATAGTGAACATAATTTTTATTTCGGTTTTTTTTTAGCTTTAGAGCTTAACCATCATTACAAATAAGACAACAAGTCTATTCTTTATAATATTGAAATAGATATGCCACTGTATTATTCTATTAAGTCATCCTTTGGGATCTATTTGAATGAAAAGATAAAATCAATATCATATAAAGGGTGTTCCAACAAGAACGCAAGATTTAAATTTTAAATAAATGACTGATGCAACAATTGAATTGTTTCTCTGGCTGTATGACATGTGTCGCCGTCTTGTTGAAACCGCAAGCCCTCCACATTCATTTCTTCAATTCTAGGCAAGAAAAAACTGGTTATCATTTCACGATACAGAACACCATTGACTGTTTGCGCTTGACCTGCCTCATTTTCATAAAAAAAAGGTCTAATGATTCCTCCAGCCCAAAAACCACACCACACAGTGACACTCGAGGATTTTCCTCACCCCAAATGCGACAATTTTGCCTATTGACGAAGCCATCAAGATGGAAATGGGCCTCGTCACTGAAGATGATTTTATCGCCAAAATCAGCATTTTCATTTTGTCTCTCCAATACGCAATTAACGAGCTCCCTTCGCTGTCCATGGTAATTTTTTACTAACCTCGTACCTTCTACTAGCAAACAATAACAATTGTTCAAATGTCAAGCAATGACACTTCGAATGGTGCCAAATTTAAATCTTGCGTTCTTGTTCGGACACCCTTTATAAAGGAACCTACCAATGCTCTGTTATGTTGCAAAACCTAACACTTGCAAGGTATTAAAAAGGGTTTTATTTTAAAAATCTTATAAAAAACGTACATTTATTTATTTAAATTTTCATATAAATCGTTTATAAAATATAATTAACAGTTCCCTAAAACATCACATCAACTTAAAGTATTTAATTATATATGTATATATAATATATGTATAAATATGAATGTATACTTAAAAAATTTTATATAAAATTGTATATCATACTAATTTCATTTGATGATAAAAAAAAATATTAATATAATAAATAGATTTATTATATTTCGCTCTTTATTAATGTTTAAGCAACTACAGTGACAAATTTAATTCATTCAGGTAAAGCGAAATACAATGACTGCTTTGAATTGTAAAGTAATGGCTAAGTTTTATAAGGCATAGCATAAATACTCGTAAGTATGTCATACAATAACAGAGATTGGTTTCTCATAGGGATTGTGTACCCCAACTCCAAAGTTTTTTTTAAAAGCTCATGTATTCACTGTCTTGTTCAGTGAGACCCTTCTAATCTCTCTGGGAGCCACGAAGAAACTACATAGAAATCTTGTCCTACGAGACCGGACAGTGTCAAATTACATATTTTTAGGTTTCTTCATATAAACCTGAATTAGCTCATCTTAATATTTTCTGTCTTACACTGATGGTATCAAAAAATACAATGCCCGGTAAACCATTTCCTTAGGAGTTTGAAGTCACTCTTATCGAGCTGTGGCAATTAGCCCATCTGAGGCCAGTCAGCATATCACAATGTTTTAAGGGCTGTGATTTGACATAGGATATTGTTTCTACTGAAAGTAACACAAAGATGTCACAGTAGGGTTCTGGTCGTATAAACGTGTTTTGGTTAAGCAGTCTGCTTATTTGCTTATCTTTTTTCTTGTCCTTCTTTTCAAATATTTCCCATTAGTACATGTTGAAATTAAAATCTCTTTATTGAGTTATAACCCAAAGATAAACGGTAAGTTACGTGCGGATCATTTAATTTTGCTTTACTTTAAATTACGATCTAACTAAAAGCAAAAAAAAAATCTTAACTATAACTATTGACAACTGGTAATAATAAGCCTTAATTGACTCGTAGTAACTTATACTTTACTGAACCTTAAAGAATCATTGTATTTCTCTTTTTTCGATTTAAGCTTTACATGAGTTATGGGTCAACTAATTTTTTATTTTTTTTGGTTAACAGTTTTGATAAAATTTTAATATTAAAAATTAATTAATTTAAAAAAATGTATCTTCTTTGTCAAAGTTTTGATTCGTATTTAACTTAAAATAATCACTTTATATTTCTCTAACTTCGCACAATTTTGATACACTGAAGCCCAAATTCAAAGACTATAAATTTGGGTCTTCAAAATCTAGAAGGAAAAAAAAAACAAAATAAAAAATATTACAGCTAATTCATACCGCTTAACCTTTCTAGTTTTACTATATATATAAAATATTTTAAATTAAATTCTTACGGAGTATATTCTTAACGAGCTGTTTTTAATTTCCATTTTAAGAACAAATAGGCAGACACCCTTAAGATTATAAAAATGGCAACTAAAGCCACAATATCTAAGGTGTAGTTGGCATCAAGCATATCCAATTCTTCCAAGGTGGTGGTGGGTGACTTGAAATGACAGTATGTGGTAAAGCACTTGAGCTTTTCACGGCCATAGCCGTATGTAGCCAAAGCGGTACCTTCGAAACCGTATCTAATGTAAGATAAATATGTAATCCATCTCAGGTATACGGGTATGGCATCAAAGGATACAAAGAAGCCGGAGAACAACAAGAAGGGTACCGACATGACTGGGGCCAAAAATACACCATTTTGTACATTCATTGCCGCACCAACCACCAAACCCACTGATTGCGCTACAAACGAAATCATTAAACAAGATCCAAGAAACATGGAGAAACGAATCAGTTCCCATGGTTGTGAGGTAAAATAGTAGACTATGGACACATACAATATACAGAAAATTGCCTTAAATTAAAAAAAGAAAAACGAAAATATGATATATTAAAAAAATCTTCATATTTTGATTCTATTATAAGTAAATACCTGAAATGGAAGATCAGCCACCGATATAGCCAAATAATATGACTTTAAGGAATACCAACGATTAAAGTTTTCTTTCAGTAATACCGGCATTTCGAGAGGGACTAAAAAATATTTCATTTTAAGTTAAGTAAAAAACAAATTGATGAAACTAGTCACTTACATGATAAAATCGTTATTGTCATGGAAGTATACATTAAGAATAACATATTGAAGAACAAGAAACCCAAATTACTCAAAACTTTAGCACCATCATTGCCAATATCATAATAGAGAGCACCAATCAGGAAGCCAACCAATAAATGAGCAAACAAACGCAAATACATAAGAGTCTAAAAATAAATTAAGTTAAAATTAAATTTACCTACGAATACAAATAAAAGAAAATTTCCTTCTTCTCCAAACTTACCCAATCACGATAACTGAAAAGTAATGTTCGTTTTAGCACTACCCAAAATTGATGAAACTGTGAGGTGGGATAGCGTTCTGGTGAGGTTATCTCTGCAGACAACAAAGCCGTTGTACAATTATCAGTTTTCTCTACCTCAATCATGGCATCACCCTTTTCATTTGTACTTACAATTGGCTCTGCTGATGTCTTGGCAATGTCATTAACTAAATTGCTCTTAAACAAACCATTGTTTAGAGTTAAGTTATCCTCATATTTGCCACTTGTCGAGCTGGCTGCTTCATTCTTATCTTTTAGAGCTTTCAAATTTTGTACATTTAACAAATCGTTACGTGCCTTTAAACCGTCATAGTCTGCCTGTGAGCGTATATCCTTTTTTCCATTATCAATGGCCTCAACCAAACGTCTAGTGTGATCCCCATGTTCGCCGCATGCCACCTCAATAATAAAACTGGCTGGATTGTGATAACTAGGGCATTCTAAATTTAAAGTGCTCAAGAAAGGCACTAATTGTTTGGTATTGCCTTGATACACACACTGACCATCGGCCAGAGTATATAATTGATCAAACATTTCAAAGAGACGTGCCGATGGCTGATGTATAGTGCAGATGATGGTGCGACCACCTTCGGCCAACATTTTCAATAGATTTATACATTGAAAGCAAGTTGAACTGTCAAGGCCCGATGTGGGTTCATCGAAAAACATAATGGGTGGATTGCTCACCAATTCTAAGGCAATTGACAGACGTTTCTTTTGACCACCAGAAAGATTTCGTGTCAATGTATTGCGATGTTCACTTAAACTTAAAGTCAAAAGGATATCATCGATCTGAAAAAGAGATCTCAATTTAGTCATTATAGTTACAGCAGTAATTAATATAAAAAGTCGAAAAATTTTATTAAAATGTTTGTCACGGTTTTGGACCAGAGCCACTGAAGTCTTTTTCCAAAGTATTTTTTTCCTAATCTGTACGCAGCATCACCTCTTGAATTTAAAAAATAACAGTATATCTCAGAAATTAGAGCAAAATTAAATAAAAACGAAGGTCAGGAGGGTTATTATGTTGTTCGATTCGAATCGAAAAGGCTTTCAAAAAGAATTTTCAATTTTAAAAATAAATTTAAATATTTAGAACATTTGAAAAAAAAATTATATTTTTAAAATTACCTTCAAAATTGATAATGCGAGTACAACTCTGCTGGTCTACATATTAACTTTTTCTTTCGAATTAAAAATTTCTTTCGAATCGAAATATATAATAACCCCCAGGCTTGGAAGCCGTTTTCAGTTTACTGTAGTTTATGAATTAAAGTTTTTTTTGACGTAAGCACAAGAAAACCGTGCTAAAGTATTATGCGGCTTTGATTTCAAATTTGTGCTCTGAGTTTTCACCTCATATCAAGTTTCCACACTATCTCCAAAGTGGAGTAGGGGTTTCTTAGACAATAAAAACTTTTTTCTTTTAACCTTTTGGAATATAATGATTTAAAATATATTTCCTATATGATTTTTCTAAAATTTGCTGCCTACTATCTCTGTACTACAGGAAGGTTGCATTTTTTTGATCTGGATCAGGGTGCAAGCGTTTTGTATTTAACATTTTTTCATTCTAAGAGGAAAACAGTATGCAAATTTTTGGGAAGAAAGGTGAAGTTGTGGAATTCGTATTCTAAAGAACGTAAATTTTATTGCTTTATTGTTTACTTACTGTTCATACCGATCTTTTACTCTATGATAGAAAATCTTTATAGTAGCAAGAATGTATATATAAAAGTTCAGAGCAAACAATATTTTTATGATGGACATAAAATTACATGGCAAGCATTTTGGTGGAAAAAGATTTTAATTAATGAATTTTACTTATTCTACAACCTCGCATGTTTTTGCTGCTAGTAATTATTCTTGATGCAAAAACATGATCCACCGCTCCTATTGCAATCAGCATGGTTTCTTCTTAAATATTTGATAAGAGCTTTTTGAAAAAAATCACCACTTGTAACATTGCGTATCCTTGGGTCATCAATATTTCTTAAAAGTATAACTGGTGCAGCAGCTTTTTAAATTCTGGAAGTACTCTTGCTGGATTTAATGAATTTAAAAATTCTACTAGAAAACAAGAATTTGATTTGAGTCCATAACTCCACTCCTTGCTCATTTTCGAAGAAAAATGGCACAATTATGCCTCTGGACCAAAATCCGCACCAAAAAGTGACTCCTTTTGGATGCGTCGGCTTTTCAATGTATGCGTGGGGGTTTTCTGTGCCCCAAATACGACAATTTTGCTTGTTTACATATCCGCCAAGATCAAAATGAGCTTCATCTGAAAAGATGATTTTTTTGGCAAAATCGGCATCTTCTGTAAGTCGATCGCAGGCCCACTTAGCGAAGCGAAAACACAATCATATTCTTTCAGCGGAAAGATAAAACTAATTATCTGTCAAGTCAGACAAGAGCTCAGTGTTACCATTCACGAAATAAGCACTAGTTGAAAAAAAACGTTCGATGGCGGACCCTATATATTTTTTAAGTTTCTGAAATCATCATCCTTATCATGAATATCATTTCCCTCGAATTTTGTTCACTTTCACTGGAATAGCAATTATGAATGAATTCCCTGCAAATTCCCCTTATCGTAAATATTTTTTCCCATGTTTTGTTTACCTTTTTTCTTTAATATGTTCACTTACTTTTTGCTGGCGAACACAAGTATTTTTGTTTATTTTTTTCTTAAAATTTAATTTAGCAAACAGAATTTAGCATCTTTTTAACAAAAATTTAATTATTTTGTGATAAAATCGTTTATCCACAACAGTTGACTCCTTTACTACAACAATCATAGATTGCTAAACAAAAAAAAAAAATCCAGATTTTTTTTTATTTATATGCACTGGACACTGAAAACTGCTTAACAACAAAAGTTGACACCATCTTTACCACAAGAACCATTAGTAAATTACAAAAATTTATTGTTTATTTTTTGAAAACTTAGAAAATTTAATAAATTCTTCTTTATTATACATTCACTCTGCACTGATAGCGTGAACAAAATTTCAATTGAGGGGAATGAAAATTTCAAGGGAATAAGAGTTTCACTTTTATTCGCGATATCTTAGAATTTTAATAATTAATTAAAGCACCAGTTTTAATTATTATTTAAAGTGTAGAGAGTGTATGTACCAAGTTTCACAGAAAATCGAGGAAAAATAAAAATTTTATTTGTTTAAATAGTTGAAAAATTGATAGTTATTTCAGAATAAAAGTGTTTATGTGTATAATTCTGTTTACTGTATTCTTTAAATTTTAAAAATTCTTTAATTCAGGTTTTTTTTTGTGTTACAAAAATAATTTAATTATAAAAATTAATTTAGCTTAAGTGTTGAGTCATTCAAAGATAATCTTTATTTTGTAGGCATTTACCATAAAAATAAAATAATAGTGAAATTAATCAATTTGTTTATTTGAAAATGTATTAATTTAATTACAATTTGATTGTTTTTTTTTTATTTTATTTAAATCTTTTTTGTTTTGCTAACTAAACCATTTTTACAATTAATGTCTAATGATTATAAAAAAGCAAATAATTTAAGCAAGAAAGCAACCTAATAAAAATGAAATAAAACAAAGAAATTTCTTATACAAGATTTTAGAAAAAAAAAACTTGTTTTAAATGTAAATTCAAGGAACTCATTAATAAAGAAGAAAAAATAATATAATTAATTGAGTTCAAAGAATTAAGAAAAAACATTTGTAGTCTTAAATTTAGAGGCTGTATAAAAAGTGCAAAGAGCGGAGTATTTAAAAAAATAAAAAAATGTTTATGTAATTTGTGAAAATTGCAAGAACAACAAATTCCTTCATATCACGTTATTTTCCATTAATTGCTTAGCGATATTGATAAAGTGTCCACAAATATTATTAAAATGTTCGATGATAATTTGCATAATAAAAAATAATAGGTACACATTCTTATGCTACCTTAAGAAATACTGATTACATTAAACTTTGCAATGATTGAAGACTATTGTTGGAGAGGATCTGATCAAATATTTTAGAAGTAACTATACTGATTAGAGTAGAATCGCCGGAAAATGTTTTTGTATCAAGAATAATGTTGATTTCAACTGATATGTTTGATTATAAAAGACTACAATGACCAATGACAATTAATAAAGCACAAGGATATTAAGTTAGAGACTACCTAATTTTCTAATTGATAGTTAGTTATACATATGTCACCTACTCCAGAATTGGGAGCCAATCTTATAGTATATAGAACAAAGAAAAACTAAAGTAAATAAAATTTTTCAGTTCTAAAAATCGTATTTGAAACACAGCCTCTGTCGCCATGTAATTTGCATTTTTACTAATTAATACCTCTAAGAAATCAAACACAAAAGGTAAAAGACCGAGCGAGACCGGGCAAAAAACATCTGGTCACAAATAAAAGAGAACAAAATATTTTAAAGCGTCGTATATTGAGTGTAAGGAAAACTTAATTTAAAGTGTAATAAATTGAATTTGAAATGAATAAATTGAATTCAATATGAAAAATATTTAATTTGAACTGAAAAAAAAATTTAGTTGAATAAAAAAAAATTAGTTTAAGTTGTTTGAAAAAAAATAAAATTTGCTTGGAAAACAACTTCAATTTGAATTCAAAGATAATTTATTTGAAGGTAAGAAATTAACCCCTATGAGAGCCAGAAGTTACTTTCTTAAAAAAATCCGGTAACGAATAATCCATATTCATAACAATGTTCTCTTTAAGTAATCCAATTGGAGACAAATAGGAAGTATTAGACCAACTATATTCCCTTTGTGAATGAATTACTTCCCTCATTTTCATGAAGGGACAATCCGTTTATATAATTTTTTTTATTAAATTAATCACATAACGACTCAGAGGTGCTACTCCTGATTCCTTATAAATTACAACATTAGAGTAGAACGAAAATGTTTATTAATGCACGAGCGCAAAAATTTCGAATTTGTTCATTAAAAAAGGAGAAATAAAAAACCTTATTGGAAAACCGTATAATAATACCGGTCTCAAACATGTCTTATATATTAATAATTTTGATTTAATAGGTAACGATTTATGAGTTAAAACTCTTCCAAAAAGACTTTTAACTTTATTAACTATATTTAAAACAAATTTACCATGTTCATTAAATTTGAAAAGTTTATTGAAATAAATTCCAAAATACTTAAATTTGTCTTTAAAAGAAATTTCAACTCCATTTATTAATAATTTTAATCTCTTACTTTCAGGAAAAACAAAATATGCACATTTTCCAGAGGCATTTCTTATATTTGCAAATAGCCTCACTTTTAGCCTTATTTATTTTTATTCCCCAAAAATTATAAAATTCTAAAACTTTATTTAATTGATTTGACACAGTTTTTAATGCTTCTAATGGAGATCCATTATTAGAATAAAGTAAAAAAAAAACTTCGAGGATTTGTGTTGTTAAAAAAAAAAAAAAAAAAAAAAAGTAGAGTTAGAAAAATTATAAATGAAAATATTATACAAGTGAGGCGCCAAAATTGAGCCTTGAGGAACACCACTAGAAACAAAACCAAAATCAGAAACTGAATTATTTAACTGCACACAAAAACGTCTATTATTGAAAAAACTTTTGAATAATTTAATAATATGTAAATCAAATCCTATACTTTTCATTTTGAAAAGTATTCCATTATGAAATGTTTTATCAAAAGCTTTTTCAACATCAATAGTCACTATATAATGTTGTTGTCTTAAATTGAAAATAATGTTATTTTGAAACTTTGAAAAAGCATCCACAGTAGAATGACCCCTTTTAAACCCGAATTGCAATTTGGAACATAATTACTTTCTAAACCCAAATCCATTTTCTCTCTAATAATTTTTTCAAATAGTTTTGATAAATTTGATAACAAAGAAATAGGTCTTAAATTATTAATATCGGAAGAGTTTCGTTTCTTTTTAATTGGAACAATTTTTGAAATTTTCCAGGTATCTGGAAAATATGCATTATTTAAACAATTATTAATAATTATGACTAAAAATTCAAAAGCTTTCAGTGAAAATTTTTTTATTATAAAATTTGAAATTTTATCAATTCCTGCCGACCTTTTACTGTTTAGTTCTTTACAGTGAAATTCCAAATTATTTAAATTGATAAATCTACTACAATTTTGATTATTTAGCGCTGAAAATTTAATTATTAATTTTTGTTATTACTTTTTATCTATTTTTTGCTTCTAGATTATTAGTTTTAGTTTTAAGATTATTGTTATTATTCGAGATATTACTTTCATGACAGTGAGTGCCTCGGGAGCAAGGGCAAATAACATTAATAAATTTTTTTTTCTCTTATTGTTAAGCTTGGTGCTATTAAATAAATTCTCTATTATTACATTATAGTCTTAAATATTTTTCATTTGTTATTTCTGTATATTCTTATATTGTTTAAAAAATAGTCTCAATAAAAAATTTTTAATTTCAAGACGACTTTTTTGCTTATTTTTTCTTTAAAAGTATATAAAAATATCTGGTTAAAAAATGTATTCTCTTTGAAAATAAGAAATTTTTTATTGAAAAAGGAAATACTCACCATTGAAATTTTTTCTGGTTTAGTAAACTTTTTACTTAATTTTAAATTTGTGGCCACTGACATTGCTTCTTGTACGGTCAGGTTACCATGCAATTGATTGTCTTGCATAATGTAAGCGGATAATTTACGGAATGTACTAATGTTACGTTCATGACCATTCATTGTTACACTGCCTTCAATATTGGACGTTCTAGCAAAATAATTTAAATTAAAATTAGTTCAAAATAAAAGAAATTTTTAATTAAATTTAAATTAAAAGCAAAATTTAAAAAGTTTCATTATTTTCCAAAATTTTTTTTAAATTTTGCTAATAAAAAATAATCGCAAGTAATATAAAACTAAAAATATTGGTTAGAGCTATTTATCTCACTTACACACTTATTTAAGTTGATAAATTAAAAATTAATTAATGGGCCTCATGAAATTTTCTTTCAAGAACTAAAGAAGCTCGCTCTATTTTAAATAAATTGTAGATCAATTGTAACGAGTTAATAAAAAATTGTGTGTATTTCAACTTTAAAATCAAGTAATACAATGAAAAAACTTCAACGTAATCAAGATGGCGGAAAAAGTCTTTTTAAATAGGTTGATTTTATGAGCATTAGGCGGTGAAAAGGAATAATTGCGTGCAAAACAGTCTTGAGTGCTACTCAAAAAAAAAAAAAAAAAAAAAAAAAAAAAAAAAATATGTGACGCAAGTTTTAAATCGGATGGCATTAAAAGGAACTGAAAATATAACTGAGAACTACACGCATACATTCATTATTGACAGGGGTTAAATTTAGCACTGCAAGCGCACATAATCCAGTAAAAATTTTACGTGCAACTTCCTTTATCTAATAGTCTCTTTCGTCTTTATTTACATATTACATTGCCTTCATCAGTGAAAGCTTTATTGCTTTGCTGGAAGTCAACAGAAAATCTCCTAGAAGGAGTCTTGCCTTACAGGAACTTAACCGTAGGATTTTGTCATGCATTCGTTGATTCCAGTATTCTCTATTTATCTCGCACTGATGATACGCTCGGCATTATCGCTTCCCAATGCTATGAAAGTTGTGATTTAATACAGAAACTTGTGTTATCCTTAATATAGCCTATAGAGAAGAAAGGTTTTCGTCTTTTGCACATACATTGGATTTCTATTTTGGCGAAGTTGTGCTGGCAAACCCACCATGTCTAGATGGCTACTACATTCAAGAATTATTAAACAAATTTGTTAATTGCTTGTAATAACTGGCTAGCATATGATACCAATTGAAAAATTCAGTTAGGATAATAGATTTTAATTCTAGTTCTAGGACAGTCGAATTTTTTAGTTGTGATGAAAGAAATTTGGTGACGACGACAAAAATATTATTTGCAGAATTAAATGTTACATTGTATTACCCAATTTCGGTCGGTACAACTACGAAATTTGATTATGACAAATGAATTGTTGACTGCTAACGAATTCCCTTCTCAAAATCAAAAGGCTGTTGGTTCAATATCACTAACAAGTTTATAACGTCTAAATAAAAAACTAAACGTTAACGCAGTAAGTAAAATTTTGAATATTATGTGTGTCGTAGTTCAGCGCTTACCAGAGATACAATACATACTCGTACTGCCATACTCGTTGGCCATCTAACATGAAGTGGAATTTTTTTAGGATTTTTAAGACTATAAAAAACATTAACAAAAAACAGTGCCGCTTAAAAATTCCCTGCTAAAGATTGAAATTGAGCTGACTGGCTTATTTGATTCTCTTTGGAAAAAATTAATAATTTAAAAAGAAGGACTCAAATAGTTATCTTTCAGACTCTCAACTATTCATTTGTATAAACAAAATATTATTTCAAAAGCGTTATGTAAAAACACGTTTGACAGTATTAAGAAAATGAGACTTATCGATAGAGTTAACTGATATACAACATCAACTTCTTTTTAAAATTGATTAAATTTAAATTTTAGAATAATTATTCATTCAATATGTACTCGTTTGTGAATAATCGAAATCGTTATCGTAAATTTTATTTAAAAATTTTATTCTGTTATTATTAAGCTTCATGCTCTTATCAAATACATAATTTTTTTATTTTACTTTTCATTTATTTGTATGTAAGAAATATAAAATTCTTACAGCAACAACAAATTCAGGTCATTTTATGCAATAAACCAGCTTATTCACATAGAACCTTGTCGGCTTGTTAATACAGAAAAAAAAATTTATTTTCGTCCATAAAAAATACTTAGTTACTACATAGTAAACAAACAACTTTTTATTACAACATTTCGTCATTTTAATTCTAAATTTATTATGGTTGTACTTCTTAAAGTACAAATTCAAAAGTGAATAATTTTTAGTTATAAAATGGCCGTATTTGTGTGTGAGTTAATATTCCAAATTAGTCAAAATCATTGCCTTTGATGTCGAATTAAATTAATTAAAATTTGAAATTTTTTGTATGAAATAATTTGGAAATTTGGCATCTGATTATGATTATCGTTGTCGCATGAAAGAAATGATATTTGGCAACGCCGGCCATATAATTTTCACTAGCTTCTGAATAAATAATTGAGTTATGACAATAACTTGATTGTAGAAATACAATCCAGATTGGTTAGAAGTTGTAATAAATTTCTTTGACAAAGAGTTTGTTTTTTCCAAAAATATTATTATTAGTTAAAATCATCTAAACACTATTATGATCGCGATAAACATATTTCTGGTTATTTTTAGCAAAAACTTTGATTTTATACATAAAAATGTTTATAGTTTAGAAATGATTATCATAAGCATAATCATAGTTACACTAAAGTCGGTATTTTTTGAAAAACAATTTTAAATTCATGAAATTCTTATTAATTATGATTATGGCTAAATATGTTTAATTAAATGAGAAAAATATGGTTCAAAGAAGCGTTCGCAAAGAAACATAGTTTCTAGTTATAAAGTGGTATTATTATTGAAAACTGCAAAAGAAATGTTTGCATTTGTTTCGCTTCGTTTCTTTGAGAACTCTGCTTCAAACTGAATTGTTTTCTATTTTGTCTCTTCTGTAACTATAACTTTAAAATTGAAACTTAATCGTTTAAATTCAACTGAGCTTTGTGTCTGAAGTATTTGAGCGGTGAGTTAACACTTCTTAACTACACATGCCTAAGTTCGAATAAAAGTAGAGTCAAATAAAATTGGGAAAAGGCAAACTCGCTGCACGCAAAAAAATAATATGGTTGAGGCAACCATAGTATGATTTATGATTGCATGTAACCATATATATTTTTAAATTAAAGATATTAAAAATACTTTTCAATTGCGGATGTTGCGGTTCAACCCCGGTCAGGGTTAAAATTTTTTTTTAATTTTTTATTATTTTTTAATACATACAGATTTTATATAAATATTTTTAAAATTTTTTTTTATATAAATAATATGTAATAATTTCTATTTGGAATTTAAAAGTATAACAAAATATTAATCTTTTTTTGTGCTTAATTCCTGAAATTGTGTTGGTTTTAAAATTTATTCTTTTACTAATGATATTCTCATGAGTTATTTATTCAGTACAATAAGTACTGAAGGGGATAGCATATCTATATGGACGATTTAATCAGACGCTACTCTGATTCCTCAGTAGGTTACTCCCAACGTTTCTTCCAAATATTAGAACCTTTATATTGTAATTTTATTTGACTCTGCCAGGATTCGAACTTTGGATTAAGAAGCATTAACTCGTCACTCAGCCACAAAGCTCAGTTGAGTTTAAACGATTAAGTTTTTGTTTTATACTCACTTTATTTATATGGTTGCGGAAACGACAAAATAGAAAACAAATTACTTTCAACCATATTTTCTCATTATTATGTTTACTATAAACATATTTATGGTTTCAGTTAAAATTTTATTAACAATAATATGATAATGATGTGATTGATCTATGACGGTAAGCATAGTATGTTTAAAAATAACTAGAAACATGTTTATCGTGATCATAATAATGTTTAGATGCTTCAAACTTATAATAATATTTTTATCATATTCAACCATCTTTTTTATTTGCGTTTGCATAATGTAGACTCTAACACATAAATATTGTTCTTAAACTCAAGTTATTAAAGCAAAATACTTAAGCTCACTTGTATCCAGATAAAATGTTGAGCAAAGTACTTTTTCCAGCACCTGATGGTCCCATAATGGCGGTGAGTTCACCTGAGCGCAAACGTCCACTGACGCCTTTGAGTATAGTTTTGGCATCTAGAAAATAAATGAAAAGTTTTTTATAAAGGTATGTGTTAAAATTAAATCATATTGTTAATTTACAATTATTTTCCGTTTATATTAATAATCATTAAAATCAAGGCCAATCTAAATATACAAAGTGGCCGTTTTAGCGAATTCGCTCAGCAGATGTTACATTTTAAATGATCAAAACTTTTTTCAATTTACAATTTGAGTCGGAAAAATTTTTCCATTTAGAAAAATAAAAATTTTTAGAATGTAGAAATTTCATTCACTAAAAAATAAAACAAAAAGAAAGTTTGACAATTTGAGAAAAAAAAAAATGATAAGTGAATTGCTAATGCAACAGCCTTGTATACTCGTAGATTCGCCTTAATGCAAAAGTTTTTATTTATGTTTTATTTGACAATTCAAATTTATAAATAAATAATATTTTTAGTTTTGTTTTTGGTTTCTTAGGCCCAGACTTATTATTGCTTAAATCATAGTCGATAGTTAACCAAAAGTTGTGAATTCGGACTTTACTATTTTCAATATACTACAAGCCTACACAAACTGCTTGCAATGCCAGAAATCGTCATATCGACTGAAAACAATGAAAATTTTAGACTTTTTGTATAGAAAAAAATTTAAAAATTTTTATAGGATCTGCTCGATATCGAATACGAAAATTTGCCTTCAATACTAGTTGCTTATCTTTCGAAAAACTCTTTTTTTTAAGCAATGGGACCTTTCATTACATTAATGTAATATTTCATTAATTCAATGAAATATTTAATAAAATCAATTAAATGATGTCACTAGTGAAAACGTTATCCTTGATTAAAAAATAATAAATTATTTTTTCAGGGTAGAGTAAGTGAAAACATTATTGGTTGCCAAAACTGCATGGTAATTACCAACAGGAAAAATATTAGCGGAAGGGGGAGTAAAGGCTAGAGGTAGTGCAAGACTCACTAAGTATGAGGTACTTGTTTATTGGGATTGGCTACTATCAGTCATTACAAAAGAAAAGTATTATCACACGTCGGCAGCATGCAAATACAATAATACATCTTTTCAAGTTCCACACACACAAAACGACTTGGGTTGTGATACTCGAATTCGTTACCCATCGAATTTAGGCGGTTCCATTAAAAGAATGGTTAAATTTTAAGGGCCGATGTTAAATGTAAGCCACATCTAAACGTCAAAGATTTTTCTGCATTTCATTCCACATTTCTCAATTTCAGACTAATTCAATATGAACCATGAAAAGATTCAAAATCGAGCAATGAGTTAAAGTTTTTCAGGCTTATTATGAAACTGGGCGTTCAAATCAAAATGCATATCGTGGATTTCGTAATTTTTTCGGTCAATTTAATCGTCCAAATGTGCGTACAATCGGAAAAATCGTGCAAAAATTTGAGCCAACCAGGCCTGTTGGAGATGTGAGAAAAACAGTGCATGCTCGTACAGCTCGTACTGCAGAAAATATTGCTGCTGTTTGCGATAGTGTGACTGAAGAGCCGTCCACCTCAACTCGTGGTCGTGCCCAACAATTGCACCACTCACGCTCGTCGTTGATGAACATTATGCATAAAGACTTGCATTTACACGCTAACAAGGTGCAATTGACTCAAGAACTAAAGCCTCTTGACCATTCCAAACGTCATCAATGGTCAGAAAGATGACAAGAAATGACAGATTTTCAAAGAAAATCATCTTCAGTGAAGAGGCACATTTTCACCGCAGTGGATTGGTCAATAAACAGAATTGGTGCATTTGGGCGAATAATAATCCAAGAGTGATTGTCGAAAAACTAATGACTGTTTGGTGCGGTTTATGGGCTGACGGCATCATCGGGCCGTATTTTTTCCAAAATGAAACCGGTCAGGTAGTTACTGTGAATGGTGTTCGCTATCGTGAGATGATAACGAACTTTTTATGGCCCGAATTGGAAGATATGGATGTGGACGATATGTGGTTTCAACAGGACGATGCCACTTGCCACACAGCTAACGAAACAATGGCTCTTTTGCGCGACAAATTCAATGGCCGTGTTATCTCACGTGGTGGCTATGTCAATTGGCCGCCAAGATCATGTGATTTGACACCGTTGGACTTCTTTCTTTGGGGTTATTTGAAAGAAAAGGTGTACGTCGTAAGCCAGCAACAATTTAAGAGCTAAAGGATGAGATAATTTGGCACATTAACGGCATAGAACCTCAATTTGGACCATCGGATGAAGGTGTGCCGCCGAGGTCGCGGCGATCATTCGGCCGATATTTTGTTCTATACATAATTGAACCATACCATATTATCATAATAAAATAAAATGACAATAATTTCCTAAATAATTTGTGTTTTTATTCAAAATCAGCATCGGCCCTTAAAATTTAACCATCTTTTACTATCATTTAATTCGAGTACACTAACTGATACAATTCACCGGACGCAACTAAAATATTACAAAATAATATTTCCACTAAAATTAAATTATTTTAAAAAAAATATATTTTTTTCACCATTTATAAAAGTCATAAGTGAAATTTTGAAAAATTAGTGTTAATATAACAAAATATTATTCATATTTCGTTATTGGAATTAATTTTCAAACTATCTTCTGCACACTTCTCAAGGTTGTTTATAGGATAGTTTTTCATTTAAATTGGTAAATTTAGTATGCTGAGAACCGCTTGCTATGAATGCAAAAATGAAAAACGTTAAAGATTATAGGTACACTATTTTTGAGTGAATTGCAGATGCAAATAGGATTTTAACTGTATTTTTCTTAGAGAAAGAAAAAAAATTTCATCATTTCAATTTTTATTTACGCTCAAGTACAATTGGAAATGGCTTACAATCAATCGTTATCTCACTTATTTTTCTTTTCTTTTTATTGTTCGTGATGATTTCAAAGCGAGTTAGAAGTATATACTTTATAAAATATAAAATTAATTTATGAATTTAAGCGCCTTGTATGCTTCAAATTTGTAAGAGTGATAAGATTAAAAAATAATCTAATATGTTCCAATTACTATTGTGGTTCAGGAATGGTAGAGCACATATATTCCACAATTAACGAAATCCCAAACAAAATACTATCAACTGTTTGCTGAAATCCAAACATTTTTGTAAAAAAAATTGTTTACAGTTTTTAAACAAAAAAAGACGTACTTTAAATGAGAATGTGAAATTTTATAGCACAGCAAGAAATTAGTTGTCAAGAATTTTTTAGTTGGTAATATTGATTAAATTTCAGGGCCCATAAATAATAGCATGGTGTAAGAAAACCAGGTGACACTGAGACGCCAGCTGAATCATGCCTGATTGAAGCTCGTTATATCAAAAACAAATTTTTTGTTTCACTCCAGCACACTTCTTGATATCCACCACAGGAAATAGTTTTTGACAGGAGCCTCAAAAGCAATACCTGGTTGTATTGTACCATTAATAATAGTTATCGAAAAAGTTTTAATTCAAAAACTCTCTCTGTTAGAGTCAACGGAGATTTATATTGCCATATACCAATAGATTCGTATTGACGAGCTCTTGCGGAATCAAACAAAACTATTTTGAATTGTTTTATTTTTCCAGTTAGAAAATAAAACTACTTTTGTTTTTAGGAGTTTTGATTTTTCTGTATAAATTTTCGTTATTTTATATCTTATTTCTTTATGTAGTTACAATAGGATTTTATTTAGCTGATTATAGAAAATAAAAATATAAGAAATAAAACAGTAACAATTTAATAAAGCAACCAAATAATAACAAACTAAAAATCCACATTTTTTATTTTAATGGCAAATCATTCAATTTTAATGCAGTTTGATTGTATTGGGTGTTAATTTATATGAGACGAGTTTATTTTAATCAAAATAGTTTTATTTTATGATGGTAAAATAAAACGCTCTTTTAAAAGTTCTAAGCTTTTATTTTTACATTGAAAAATAATTGTTCTAGATGTATTTTCTTTTTTTTTTTTTAATTCTCAAAATAATTTTTTGATATCGATAACTGTTTTTTTACGGTCCTTGTTAAATTTTTAATTCATTAATGAATTACAAATTACAAAATTTTTTAAGTTGAATAAATTTTTTTTGGCTGTGTAAGGGCTCTACAGTGTTTAGTTTGCAATGTTACAATAACAAAATTGCGTAACTGTTTAACAATCATAAATAACTAAAAAGCTGGTCACTTTAGTAAAATCATTTACATCAAATGCCTACTTTAAAGTATTTTTAATACGGCATTAAATATTTACTAATAATTTCCATTTAGGTAAAACTAGTTTATAATTTTCGTTTCTTATATTTCTAGCTTAAAACGTATAACAGTTTAAGAAACATAAAAGTATGTAAGATGTTGCAAATACAAGTGCAAAATAAAAACTGAAACCCTGACTTGTTACATTAGTTACTTAATTTATCTACGACATACAAACACACACATCTAAATAATTTTATTTTATACTTGTTTATGTAATTGTTTTTTAAAGCTGCACATTTTACAATGAAACGATAATGAAATGTACAGTGTTAAATGAAAAACTACTCGACCTTGACGAAAAATATACCCAACTTGAAAAAAATTACTCATATTTTTCTTTAATAATAATAACAATAATAAAATTAAAAACCAAGACAAGTAACAATTTAAAAATTGTAATTAAAAAAATATAACAATTAAAATTTTGTATAAAAGTCAGTCATAACATTTGTTTACCTTTTCGACCATTTAAAGTTTAGTCTTATAACTTTAATAATTAAAATGGCAACACAATTGCCAAATATTTAAAATCCTAAACAATAAAAATAAAAACTACGAGTAAAATAACAAAAATAATAAAAAATTTTAATTGATTTAGTTAGCTGGAGTTTTGTATTATTGTTATCAACTAACCTTCAGGTTCACAGAAACTCTGATAAAAATCTAAATAACAACTAACTGATATGTGTATTTTTTTTTGTACTTTTACGTTAATTAGTTCTTATTTTGTATATACGAGTACATACATATACGAGTATATTAAATTCAATATGAAATATTTTTTTATTTAATTCAATTTTCAACAATTGATATTATTTTTTGAAATACAGAAAGATTGATTTTAACCCCAGACACTGGTTTGGTGGAGCGACCACTTTCGAAGAAATCCCTTTCTCCTCACCAACTTTGGGAGGCAATGTATTGTTAACGTTGAGCATTTAATTCAAATATCAGCAGAAATAGAATACGAAAATTTTTATAGTCTCATGACATACACAGCTTTAAATAAATTCAATCTTTCTTATCGATGCATTTCCATATCATAAGTGTTACCACTAGTTGAATAATTTTTGTACTATCAATTCTTTGTTGATTATTTAGTACAAATGTACAATTTTTTGTTGTAATTTATGATATATTTTTCCGCCATGCGAAGCGGTATATCTAATAAACGTATAGTTTATTGGAGCGAAATACTGATATAAAAATAAATTTTTATAATATATAAAAATTTAAAAATATTATTTGAAAAAATTTCTCATAGAGTAAAGACTAGGTAAAAACAGTTAGCAGATAAATAAGCGTAACGCAAAGGCATACAGAGAAATTCTATTAAATAGGTCCATCCGTTTAGGAGGAGTACAATGTCAAACTCACGTACAGTTAAATATAATATATTTATATTAAGATAGCATTTTTCCTAATAACTTGAAAAATAAAAGCCACTATAATTGAAAACTTTTTGACATATTTTGTATTCGGATACATCGCAACATTTCAAGATGTGTGCAAAGTCTCTACGAAAATCTTATAGTTAAATCACCAGAACATATCTGAAAAGAAAAGTGGGTACCTAAATAATTTTTATTTGCTTGTTGCTTAGTATAATTAACTGAAAAATATTTTAGAATAAAAACTTTTACAAAATTTGTTATTGTTGCTTTCTGCACCCATCTATAAAGCAAGTGCTCTTTATCGAAATTAATCGTAAGACACTTTTTTACCAGCAAACGAAAAAAGTATGTGCTATTTATGAGGTAATTAAATTTTCGGTAAATGATAAAAAAAAATTTTTTTTTCTTACTTTATCATATTTAAAAACTAGCGCTAGCGTTGTATTAAATTCCTTAATTACTTTGGAAAAATTCATAAAAAATTTTTTAGTTTAATAAGAATTTACGAGTCAATTTCCAATTAAGCTCTTATTAAACAAAAATATTTTTTATGCTTTTGGCTGTAAAAATAACAAATTTAAATTTTTGACTCTTTCCAGAAGCGATAATAGAAGATTCAAAAATGCTTATATTTTAATAAGCATTAGTGTTGGGTAGTACACGAACGAACTATTCACATTGTACTATTCACTTATTTGAAATGAACGAACTAGTCCGTGTTTTGAATTCCTATAGTTCATTTGATTGCTCTTTATTTTAAATGAACGAATGAACTAAACTTAATCGAAAACAATGACGAAGGAACCAAAGTTGCAAATTACTTTCTTTTACAAAAATGGTATTTAAAACTGAAGAAGAGAAAATGTATTACGCATGTTAAAAAGTCAATTTTAAGCTATTTTTAAACCTTAAGTTTTTGTAGCCATAGTGACTAAAGTACTTTTTGAATTACATTATTAAGAAAGAAATCGAAAAATAAATTAAAAAATTTTTCGAATTTTGTTTTGTTGTTTTGTTTTCTATTTTCTTAAAAAAATTCCTTTGAACCCCTATTCGATATCATTTTACATAAGAACGTTCAATGACAATCAAAAGTATGTGATAAAGATACAAAAGATCAAATGAACTAAATGAAAGAACTATTCCTTTTTTATTTTTTAACTAAGAAGGGCTCCCACTAAAATGAACTACGGAGTACAAGCAAAGACTATTAAACTAAGTTTAATAGTCTTTGGTACAAGTCTAATAAGCATACATATGTATGTAGATGGTATATGCGCACAACAATTTTAAAGTCTATTGACAGACATAGATGAGGATTTTTCTAAATCAAAAGTAAATATATAGTGACATTTCGTGGAGAATAGAGACTATGTGTCAGAGAAATCATTTGACAAATAGAATTGTGTATAGCCAGCAGAAAATGAATGTTACTTGTATAAATATATGTACATGTATGGCAGTTACGAGTATACTTTGGTAGTTTAATTAAAAAAAAATTATTTTATTAATTTTTAATTAATATTTTTTTATATTAATAATAAAAAAATAACTTTATTATTTCTTAGTAAACAAAAACACAAAATCATCATATAACTGTATTGAAAACAAAAGAAGAAATAAAAAACTCACGCTTTTTGCCGGTCTGTTTGTTGACCACGTTTTGGTTTCTATTAACAACATAATAAATATTTATATTATGCACGCAATACAATCCAGCAGAAAAATATAATGGTGCACACACATGTCTGTACAATTTCAAACATATATATTAATTTACCCATATACATACATATTCTGATACACACTAATATTGTATAATTACCTAGCGGTGATATTTTCACGCTAATCTAGGTGATTTATGAAAGTGGAAAATAAATAGTAATTTGTGTAAATCTGATCAATATGCAGATTCATTTACTTCTTGTAGGTACTCGTATGCTCTAAAAATTATAACATTTTTCTCTCTTTGAAAATAGCTACTCTTACAAGAAAATCTGTACAAATGATGCATGAAAAAATAAATGTCATTGTTCTGCCTTCTGATGAAACTTAACAAATTAAATCAAAAAAATTAATATGATAATTAAAAAGTTTTGACAATGAGTCCAAAATAAAAGATAGCAGGCATGAAGGGCACGTGCGAAATAAAGTGACGCACTATGTGGTGTGATTCTGGTCTTTCACAGCCTATTATAGGCCTTACAGTGTGAAGGCGAAGGAAAAATGTAAAGGATTCATAAAGAGGTATGCGGTAGTTTCTAACAGGTTGTATTAAATTCAATTACTGTATGAGAGGCGCTTCAAGATAGACGTTTAAGGCCAGGGCAGATAAAGTGCGTCTCACGTTACACTTCACTTTTTCAACTAAATTTTACATTAAAATTTGTTCCATTCACTCAAAGTACTAAAGTTGGGTCACTTTCAACCAGCTCGCTGCAGCGTTTCTGGTTTGATTTCTTTTTTGAGGCTAGATTACAGCCTTTTCTCTAGATACTTATCATTTATCTTTTCATTTTTTATTAGCTTTTTTTCGTTTTCCAAATAGCCTTAAAAAAGCTAAAATTATCTATTTCTTTGTAACGATTTTTTTTTAATTAAAACAAATTATACATAAACTAAGGCTAAAGGAAATTTATCGCCGAACACAATTTTTTTTAACATATGTGAAAACGTTAGGGTCTAACGTTTTATATCTTCCTATAGTTGGTGGCGATCCTGCCAGCTATAGGAAGATCTTAATTATAATTGGCTCTCGGGTATGGTTGTGGGGAAAAAAGAGGAGAGATATTATAAAAGGTGATTTTATAAGAACTATCGGAAATTTAAAAAAAAAAACACATAAAATTCAGAAAAATGCATGAAATATTTATTTGGATCGATAGTTGGGTCGATATAATTTAATGTTTGAAGATTATTTCATGCAAATGTTGGCCGCGGCTGCGCCTCAAATGGTCCATCCGCTTAGTCCAATTTTGGCATACTCTTTCCAACATTTCGGCCGGTATCTCACGAATAATGTTGGCAATGTTGGCTTCCAGTGCGTCAATCGAAGCGGGCTTGTCCCTATAGACATTAGCCTTAACATAGCCCCACAAAAAATAGTCTAGAGGCGTTAAATCGCACGATCTGGGCGGCCAATTGACTGGTCCCAAGCGTGAAATAAACTGTTCACCGAACTCGCCTCTCAATTGGTCCATTGTTTCGCGTGCTGTGTGGCATGTGGCACCGTCTTGTTGAAACCACATGTCATGCAAGTCAAGCTCTTCCATTTTGGACAAAAAAAAGTTTGTTATCATCGCACGGTAGCGCTCACCGTAACGTTGTGATTCGCATCATCTTTGAAAAAATACGGCCCAATGATGCCGCCAGCCCATAATCCGCACCAAACGGTTGTTTTTTGTGGATGCATTGGTAGCTCTTGCAATGCTTCTGGCTGCTCTTCACTCCAAATACGGCAGTTTTGCTTGTTCACGTATCCATTCAACCAGAAATGAGCCTCGTCGCTGAACACAATTCTTCGATAAAAAAGTGGATCTTCATCTAACTTTTCAAGAGCCCATTCACCAAAAATTTGGCGTTGTGGTAGGTCGTTTGGCTTCAATTCTTGCACCAGTTGTATCTTATATGGCTTCACACCCAAATCCTTCCGCAAAATTTTCCACGTAGTGGAGTAACAGAGGCCCAATTGCTGCGAACGGCGCCGAATCGATAATTCACGGTCATCACCAACACTGGCCGATACGGCTGCGATATTTTCTTCAGTTCGCACTCTACGTAAGCGTGTTGGTGGTTTAATGTCCAACAATGTAAATTTGGTGCGAAATTTTGTTACAATAGCCCGAATAGAAGCCTCAGTAGGTCGATTAAACTGACCATAAAATGGAAGAAGCGCGCGATGAACTTTCTTAACAGAGCACGCATTTTGGTAATAAAATTCAATAATTTGCAAGCGTTGTTCGTTTGTAAGACGATTCATGATTAAATTATAGACCAAACTGAAGATGTTTGACAGTGACACAAGATACAAAACGTGCGTGAGCTGTCAAAACTAGTGTTGCCAAAAAGATAATAGCAAAAAAATCACTCTTTATAACCACGGGTATTAGTAAGGAGGAATACTTAAATAATTGTTGGCAAGAGGAGAAATAAGGAGGTAAGTGGGTTAAAATATAATTTACAATTTATTTAGATTTTGATATTCCAGACGATAAATTAGTTAATCCATTTTGATATTTAAACAAGTTATTCTTGAATTACGAGATATAAATTCATAATTAAATAATTAAGTTTAGCAGGTAAGTAAAATAGGTTTTCGTTTTCATTTCAGTTTTCAAATAAGATAAGTTTATGTATGTTATTTTATAACACAGTTTTAAAGTCTATGATGTTTTTATGTTTAGTAGAAAACTTTATTTTAATATTTAAATTAAGACGTACTCGTACATATAAAAAGTATTTTATGTGTGTGTGGGTGTGAAGTGTTTTCGATGATGGTTAATTGTCAACTCTCGTTTGTTACATTGTGTGTAATAGCTCCTACCCTTTCTCTGCATATAAAATTGTATTAAAGTGAATACCAACTGACCATTAATTATAAATTCCGATTTGTATACTATTTTAAGGTTTTTGTTCAAACCAAGTTTGGACAATATGTATGTTTCTCTTAGGGGGAGACAAATAAGTTTGTTCTGTAAATTTATATTTTGTCTACATAATAAATCGCATTGTTTGTAAATATAAAAAAATTTTTAAAGCTGATTTAGATGGTAAAATATTGACAAAATTAAGTAAAGTAACTTTTTGTATAAAATTTTTAAAAGTGAGTTGATGAGTTGGTCAGAGAAAAGTTTAACTTCAGGAATAAAAAAAGTAGCCGGTTGCTCTTTTATTTTTAACATGTAGCTTTCTTCAAGTCACATTTTTCGCAACGGCTAAATATTTCTTCAGAAAACGAAGTTTGCTAGTACCGTTGTTATTTATAGCCATGTGGCAAAATTACTTTATTTTTTAAGTGTTTGTTATTTTATGTTCTTTTAAAAGTAAAAAAAAAAAATCAGAAAATTTGAATGTTAAACTGTAATTTTTTTAAACGATTTTTTCCAGCTTTTTTGTGTATGATTTAGCTTTTCTAGCGTTTTTTTAAAGCCAACTTAGCTTATTTCTTCTAGCTCCTGGCAATGTTACTTTCAACGTACATTCAATTGGTGTTATGCTTGTTTTTTTATAACTTATTAAAAATAAAGTAAATTATAAAAACATTTAAAAGGTCCGCCATCTAACGTTTTTTTGTTTCAACTAGTGCTTATTTCGTGAATGGTAACACTTAGCTCATGTCTGATTTGACAGATAATTAGTTTTATCCTTCCGCTGAACTACGCTTCGCTAAGTGGGCCTGCGATCGACTAACAGAAGATGCCGATTTTGCCAAAAAAAATCATCTTTTCAGATGAAGCTCATTTTGATCTTGGCAGGTATATAAACAAGCAAAATTGTCGCATTTGGGGCACAGAAAACCCCCACGCATACATTGAAAAGCCGACGCATCCAAAACGACTCACTATTTGGTGCGGATTTTGGTCCAGAGGCATTATTGGGCCATTTTTCTTCGGAAATGAGCAAGGAGTGGCCGTTAGTCAATGGCGATCATTATCGGGCCATGTTGAACGAATTTTTGTTCTCAAAAATTGAAGAGGATATTGGCAACATTTAGTTTCAACAGCCGAAGCTACACTCGATGTTTTTATAGCATTTAAAAAAAAAAAGTTATTTGGCGGACCCTGTAGTTTTATTAATTTTTACTGCAAACCTATTCAACAAAGTACTCTGTCCGTGCATGAATGTCAGTTGAAAATGTCGAAAAATCTGTGGCAATATGTTTTATTACGTCTTTATGGAGGACTACAGTTTTAAAAGGTTTTTCGTGCTAATTGTAGAATATATATCCCTATCACCCCTAAATCACAATTGAGCTAATTGTGACAGCATGTCAACTTTCATTTAAATCGATTTAAGCTATTTTTACATAGAATAGCACAGATATTCTATGTGCCCCGACCTTTATCCAACGATAAGAAAACAAAGTGAAATATTGATTTTCTAAAACTCAAATAAAATAGAGTTTGCAACGATTACGAGATTCATAAAAAGTATAGGATTATTTTAGTTAAGAGTTTCAGATTTTATATGGTATGTTCGTTCAAAAGTAATATGGTTAAAAAAGTTTTAATAAATAAAGTTTTATGAAATAAAAAGAAATAGTCGTACTCTAGTTAAAAAATTTAGCTCTTTTGCTAAGACAATTTAAAATTCCAATAGTTTTTTTTTTTATATTAATTAATATTAAATTATCTTTAAAATCTTTGTTATTTATTGAGAAAGATTTTATCTATTATTTATCTTTATGTGAAGCCCTCATGTTTGTTGGGTTAACTAATGATTGATAAAGTGAATTATGTATACAGCATGTGTTATGTGACTAATTATTTTTATTTTTATGTAATACATGCTGCTATTATTAACAATTTGCATGTTTAATGGGAATTTATCCAGCCATCATCATCATTGATTATAATTTTATCTTTATTATTCGTTATTAGTCCTCAGCACAATGGTTATCGCGTTCGTGGTCGATGCCGTGGTTGTGACTGTCGTCATAAGTCTATCTGCTCTTTCGTTCTCTTATTGTTTATTTGTTTTGATTTGGTTTTTGGTGCTTTTTCAAAACTTCCGTATTCAAAAAGTGTTAAAATGTGTCATAATTGTTTGGTTTGTACTCATATTCACAACAAAATACCTTATTAACCAAATGGATTGTTGTTTTCCGTGTCTTATTTTTTTAAACTTATTGTTATTGTTAAACAATATTTGTTTATTGTTTATTTATTATTCAATGTTGGTATTAGTATTAAAATTTTGTTTTTATGTCTGTTGTTTTGATGTTTAAAGGAAAGGCCATTCAACTATACATAAGTGTGATTTACTTAAAATTTTAATTAATATTTACTAAAAATATCTTAAAACAAATATTTAAGTTGTCATTTTATTAAATTTCGATTTAGTTTTATTGGTTCGCTCCTTTTTTGAAATCGATATTGAATCTATAGCGAAACTATTCACACCACCAGATGTATTTACAACTATGCCATGGGACACCCTATAAAGTATATACATTCTGATTTAGCGATGTTCGTCTGTCCGTGTGAATGTTAAAATCAACTTTCTGAAGTCCCAAGAAGACCTACAGAAAAGCTTAGTATGCGAAGGTTGATGTTTAAATTCAAACCAATAGATCCATAAGTAGCTGAGCTTTGAGGTTTGAAGAGCAACTACCTTTTTTCTTAACAATTTTTTCGCATTTTGTCTAAAATACAAAACAGACAAACATGGTATGCAATTTTATCAGAAATTACTGTGTAAAATATCAAAATAATCGGTTCGCAAATAGCAGAGATAAATCATTTCATTAATTTTTACTCCGTTTTTATTGACATTTTAAAGTTATGCATGTGCGTACTGTTTGTGCACACAAACACGAAACCAGTCAGCGGTCTCATTCAAATTTGTAAGTGCATTGAGTGTAATAGCATTATAAATGAGAATTTTTAGACTTTTGTTAATTTGAAGTCCTTTATTGAGATTAAATATGTTTGGTTAAAAAATGTTTGCAAAATTATTATTATTAAATTATATATATTTTGCATTCCTATTGCATATCTTTCTTAGAAATACCTGCACACATTTTATTGCTTTTAAAAATAAGGTTCTCAGAAAAGATTTACTCTTAGAACTCGTTAATCTTAGTTTCTTTAAGTGAAATTAATTAATTATAATAATAAAAAATAGGTATTCAAAGAAATTATTTTAATCAATATTTTCTATTTCTTTTTATATTATTATAATTTTGTTTTAATATGTAGGGAGAAGAATAATATTATTATTTGAGTACTACAGTGAAAATTAGCTTTAAACAAAATTTAATCTTTATTTGTGCTTAATTACAAATTATGTTGGTGTGCAAAGTGCATTATTTTCCATGATAATCTCATGGAAAATTAAAAAAAAAATGTTTACTTAGCTCAACAAGTACTAAGAGGGAAAGCATATCTATACAGCTGTTTCATCAAACGCTACTCTGGATCTTCAGTAGATTACTTCGAAGTCTTTCTAAATTCTTGCCAAAACATTCGAATACTTATTTCATTATACCAATCGACCAAATGAGAATTTTAGTCAATAGGCAAATAAAAAGTTTCAAAATGTTTAAACAAGAAAATAAAAAAAACTAACAAAGTAGGGATTGAACCAAATAAACAACACTTTTTTCAACCAACAGTACAAAGCAAATAGGAATATTCTACACCCTTCGGGTGTACACATGAATGTAATGAAAGAGTGTGAAAAACAAAAACAGAATCAAAATAGAAAAACAGTGGCACTTGTATAGAATACAACATTTTAATAATTATATGAGGTTTTTTTTTAACAGAATTTTCATTTAAAAATATAGCTACTCAGGCTTTGAATATAAACTATAAAATTTAATTAGAAAGTCTAACCCCCTTATCCAAAAAAATTAACTCAGAATTTAGAGTCAACGTTATCGAAATTTTTCATATAAAATCGCCATTAGTTTGTATTATTATAATTTATTGCTAAAATTATTATTGTATTTTTTCAGAATTTTTATAAAATTATACATATTAGGCCTGACTATGAGTGTCGTTGTCGTGCTGAAAGCAGTGATATTGGCAACACCGGCCATATAATTTAAGTTAGCTTGTCGTAAATACAACTACTACAATGACACTCTTAACAAGCCTGATTTATATTTTCTTTGATCATTCACGCATTAATTTATTAAGCCAAAAACGATTAATACAAACCATTGCTCAAATTTCAAACTTCAAAAAATTTTATATCCAGCTAAGCACTTGCTAAATGGAGGCTTACTTTTTATAATCATTTTTAAAGCATTTCATTTAATTTGATGTACTTTTATAAAATTGTTAAGACCGAAATATTCCCAGCCTAATTTTTAATTGTTAGGCAGTGATTATTTTGATTCGAAGGCATGTGATTTAATTGAATAGAACTTGGTCCATTTTTCCTTTTTTTTCGGAATGCAGAACACAAGTTAAATATGAAACTCGTATTCAATAATTTTTTTTTTAATTTTACTGTAAACCTTCTCTTGTATTTTGCATTGCCTTAAAACAAAAACGTGCACTTTATTGTTCTTATTTAAGGTCTGGTAAAGAGTTCTAAAAGTATATATTAAAATAATGTTTAAACTTATAAACAAATTACTTGACTAAAGTTTACAAAATTCGAAAATGCTATAAAAGTGAGTTTCTAACTAGAACAAACTAAGTTCTTTAGATCAAAATATTTCAAAGTCTAACAAATTATTGTGCTATACATATTTTAATCGCAGATTTTTTAGATCATACAATGTTTAGACAATGAACTGTCAATAAAAATAGAAGGAGAAGTTGTGACGATCTTAGCTGCCCATACTTCAAAAAGCTGTTGAAAAGGTGTTGGAAAGGTTGAGTACTTTGGCGATTGCAAATTACATTAATCGGCTTAATTACAAGTATTTTTTTTTGTATTCGAATTTATGACAAAGCCAAAGGACACTATTTAGAAAATGTTTATGTCTTATTATGTAACTTTATATGTAAACTAATACAATTTTAAAGCCCTAAAAATTTTTCTTATAAACTTATTTCAATTCAGCTGTTATTTTTGAAAATGTTTGTTCCGTTTTCAAATCATATATTTTATGCAGTATTTCCTTTCTCTTATGTATCAGTAAAACAATTAGAATTGATATAATTTTATGAAAATATTTAAGTAAGAAGAGAATAAAATATTGATCAAAATCAAAGAACTAAATAAATAGAGTCTTTATTTTATAAAAGTTTATGAAAATGAACAGTGATTCAAGTAAATTTTTTTAAAAATGAGTTAGCTATAGACACCATCTTACTGAAATTACGGCTAACTCTTTCTTTTTTGTACTGTACACTAAAACAACTTTCCAAAATAACAGTCAAATTATTTAATTTCATCACCCTATTATCTCTCAACCACAATAATGGAGTTATTGAGTTAATTGCAGCAGCAAGTAAATTTTTATATCAGTCGACTTAAGTTATGTTTCATCCATTATCCCATGATATAAAAAATTATAAGCAAAAATTTCCAAACTACTGATTTTCTTTACACTATCTATGTCATTACCTGATGTATTTCTATCATAATAGTAGACATAACGCCGGCAGAGCAAATGTCAATGTCATATTAATAGCAGTGTACAGGGAAAGACGTTGATGGAATTATATTATGATGAAATATATTTAATTATTATTTTTTGTCATTTAAAACTTAAAAAATAAGTTTCTTGCATAAATAAGTACAATAAATTTTATTTATTAATACGCACATACTCGTATAAGCTGTAAAATGATTATTTGGTGTTATTTTAAACAAAAAGGTGAAAGTAAACAAATTTTAAAATCAAATTAATATCTAAAATGACATTTGATATCAAGATAGAAATAGCATACCGCATAGCATGCTTTTTCTATTATAACGCTACGATAAGACTAATAAATGGAGTCTATACCTGGTGATTTTCTATCATATTATGAATTTGACACTTAGCATGATAGAAATACATCAGGTATAGATGTCGGGTTACACCAATAATATTAATGTCAGTTGTCACAACTTGCACATACATATTTACAATATAAAATCATGATGTAAGAAAATTAGGTGACATTGAGACGCCAGCTGAATCCTGCCTAATTGAAGCTCGTTCTGTTAAAAACTAAGAGATATCAATGTGTTAAAGAGAGATCAAAAGCGGACACAAATTTTTTGTTTCCCTCTAGCACACTTCTTAATATCAAATAATTTTTGACAAAAAGACCCTCAAAAGCAATAACAAAATATATGGGCTTCTTGTAATGTTTATATTTTTTATTTTTGAAGTTACCTGGCTTTATTATACCCTGTATAAAATGAGCTTCAAAAAAGTCCTAAGTTACAAAAAATTTAAATTCAAAATACATACCGTATCAATTAACATATTCCTATAAAAAATTTCAGTTTTACAACGAAAAATTATTCACTATTTTTCAACTGAGAATAACGTTTCATTAATTCAATGAAATATTTAATTAATTCAATGAAATATTTCATCAGTCTAAAGAAAAGTGGCATAAATTTTTTCATTGGATTAGTAAAAAAAATTATTATTTAAACTAAAAAAATATTCATTAATCTTGTATGTCATTGAATATTAGGGTTTCTCAAAATTCCAATTTTTATTTATTGTACCCCAATTTATTGCTGATTTATTTAATTATACGGTTTTTGATTACACTGTGTTTTTATAAATAGTAAATATTTTTCAGAGTTAAGTAATTCATCTGAATTATACCCATAACATTTATATTTTGTATTAATTTAGTTTTAATACATAATATGCAATTTGAATGTTAAATAAAAAATATGTATGTGCGGTTTTGTATGTGTCTATATTTTGTTGTTTTAAAAACATCTCTTACTTATTATTCCTGATCATAACTGGGTCATTGACTCTGTGAATCACAATGACATTATAACTTTTTTATTTCATTTCAATAATTAGTTTATAAAACGAAAATATATTGAAATAGAAAGGCTCATAGCAAGATTTTTTAGTTGCTGCATTTATTTATGAATTCTTTTCAAATATAATAAAAATGTAAATTTATTTCCTTATGATTTGGTTTTTTAATAAACATAATGCGCTGTTAAAGAAACATTGCAAGAACCATAACACTTTCATTTCATCTTATTACGCATTAAAATTCTTTAAAAAAAACAGAGTGCAGAGTGATAGATAAGTCCTATTGTTGCAATCTTTAAGCATATGTTTAAATATTTACATATATTATAAATATAAGCAATTAAAATTGTTAATTAAAATAATTGTCACATAAATAAAATATTTAATTGAATTAATTGAACAGATAAATAAATGTTAATTTCATAAAATTTTTAAAAAATATAATATCACATTTAATGTATTTTGGTGTGATTATATTAAAAAACAGTTTGGCATTTGTGTAGCAGCTCTACTTTTTGAAAAATTTTCAACTATTCGCACATAAAAAATATTAAAAATGTAATTTGAGAGTAAATTTAAAACATGTCAACGAAAAGTTTTTTTATAATTAGTGGCAAATATTCCTTTAAAATATATGCGAAATCGATCAGCGTAAAATCTGATTAATTCAACTATTTAAGAGTAAATAATATCAGACGCCGTCTTCTGCTCAAAGGCCTATTACACGCTCTGATGTTGAACAAACTTGAAAAGGAAACTTTAGAGTGATTCGTTTAAATTTTTCAAACCAAAACTATTAAATTAATTTATATTTATGATTTGTTTAATATCTAGCCTGAGGCATGTTCTGAAAAAGTAGTGGAATGACAATTAAATTCAATTTAAAAAGTAAACTTTATATTTTCGATGTTGGGCTAAAGTAGAGGATTATTTTTAAAATTTTTTATTTTAAATAAACTTAGAAATCTGACACATATTTTATATGCCTTAAAATAAAAAATAAAAAATATAGAACACAAATAAATAATGAATGTGATTCTAGTCTCCATAGTGAATCAAAATAGTCACATCTGCACTAAAGACGTGTACGAGTATACCTACAAGTGTTGTCAAAACAAATATATCACATAAGTATTTGTTAGTACTGGTATAAAGGAGAGAATAAGTATAGCATATATGGTATAATAATAGGATAATTTAGCAAAGAGAATAAGAATACAAACTCATACTATGAACTGAAAGCAAAAAAACAAAGAAGCTGATACATTTGAGTGTATCTGTGGACGTCTTTAATCTACACTAGAAATATAGAATAGAAATAATTTTTGCTTTCATATAATTACATTAAACTAAATTTGATATGCATCTAAATAGCTGAGTAATTAGGAAATATGCTTCTCCTTACAGACGATGTCCACGATTCTAGAGCAAAATGAAATCGATAATAATTATACTTTAACTAGCTTGCCCAAAAACTTTTTAAGTAGTAATAAAAGGGTCTTTATTACAACTTTAAATTTTTGTTAAAGTCTTCTCCTAAAAGCAAAATTGAGTAAAACTAGAAACAGAAACAAAGCGAATTTATTGTAAAGTGTAGACAATTCTATAATACTAAACACCAAAATTTTTTCGTTAGCTCCTTGAAAATGTCAAAGTCAGCAGACTGTTTGACAGTTTTAAGGCCCAAACAACTATAACCAACTGATGCAGTAGCTACACCTTATAATGAATTTGCTTTCAACAGAGATATATTTCTAAATAAAAATTTAAGAAATTGCAAAAGTATACTCTAACAAATTAATGCCATTTTACTGGAAATATTGTGATTAGCAAAGATATTAACTTTAGCTAGGTCTCAGAGTAACGACATGAAGTCCTTTGCTTTAGTTAATGTAAATGATAAAATGACCAATAACTTTTTTCCATTATGCTTCCATAGTGCTTTAAGTTCATGTTAAAAGTTATTGGCAACACAAACATGTCTTTAGCCTATCATACACTTTCTGGTATAATAACTAATAACGAAAAACTATTTATCTATTCGATAATATCCTAGTTTTAATTATTGTTTAGTTGTAATAATAGCCCCAAGTAACTAATAGTTGCACAATTAAATCCTAAAATTATAAATGAAAAGAATCAAAGTACACAAGCTTGCACGAGCACCTAAAAAATAACACAATGAAACAAAAAAGAATGAAGTTCAATTATCTGGTAGGTGTTGTCGAGTAAGCAAAAATCTGTTTTTGGAATTTGAAAAACACCTGCAAAATCTTGAGATACAAGTAAATAACAGCTTTGTCGTACCTTTATGCACTTATAAACTTGAAAAATCTGTGTGTATTTCTATACCAAACATATTTTTTTTAAAATAATTTTATTATTTTTATGGTTGTAAAAATATCTTGGAAGAACCAAAACAAGTCTTTCTATTACAAATAAGTAAACCACGATTGAAATCCGCCAAACAAACTTAAGCGGTTGCTTTAGAGTGTCCCATCCTATTCAGCAATTGTTTTCGGACCAAGCGTCAGCATCGTTTGCAATTAAAATAAAAATGTTCAACCAACATAATAAATTTTGCTATATTTGTGGGTTACTTACAGATATCGGTCACATGCTTAATTTTAAGCACAATTTGGAGAGGTGCAAGTATAAAACAAACTCTTAAATGGCTCTCATTAATTCATTCACTGGTATCAGCCAGAAGTTGTTTGTGAATTTTACTGTGCAGCTTTAAAAAAAAAGGAAAGTTTAACCGGCAGCTTATCTGTCTTTTTCTGTGCCTATCACTTGGCACTATCAGTTATTTCATAAGCTAGGTGATGGCTACCTTTGTCAAACTAATAATTCAGACCACATTTTTAAAAGCCGCAAAAATATAAAGTACCCAAATGTTGTAGCTGTTACAAAATCGATATCTGCCAATGATGAAAAAGTACGGAAGTACATTTTATTTCAAATTCAGATTTTGCCGATCTCGTTCGCGACTTACATTTGTAAAGAAAAATATTTTCTTTATAACATCTAGTTGAAGAAGTAACCGAACTGAAGAAAGTTTTAAGTCTGATGAAAATGACAGTAAATTTGGGTATTACGCTGATGTACCCAAACTATTTTCGGTATTAAATTACAGTCATAAGGCAGATGAATGGCGACTTTTCATTGATGGTTCATATAAAAGTACGTATTCTTCAAAAAAGTAAATTTTTTATATAACATCTGTAATAGTAGATCTAGACTTGAAATCTGTTATCCTCATTTCCAATCGCATAAGCCACTAAAATAAACTTATTAAGTGATGCCAAAAATACTCGCACTCGTCAGCTATGCGAAGCATAAATGGAAAGTCAACGCAGATGTAAAGGTTTTGACAATTTTATTTGCTATACAAGGTGGTTACATACAACATCGATTCTATCTTTGTGAATGAAATAGTTGTGCACCAAATCACTATGACCGTAGTGTATGGCCATCTCATGAGGAAGAAAAAACATTTTAAACGTTCCATTAGTTAAAGCTGAGGATGTTAATCTGCCATTACTGTATCAAAATTACGGTACATTAAACAAATTGTAAGAAAAATTTATGTAAACGGCGAAGATTTTAGCCATCTTCAATCGGTGTTCCAAAAATAAAATGAAGCCAAAATAAAAACAGGTCTTTCTTTCCAAACTTAATACCCTTTTATCTTATTTATCTGTTCTAATGAATCTTAGGTGTTCTTATTGGACCTCAAATTCGCAATATTATGAGAGATGGGAACTTTAGGAACAAGCTAAGTTCCACTGAAAGTTTTGTTGCACTATGTGATAATTTTTTTGGTAATCACTGAAGCGAAGATTATGTAGCGGTTGTTAATGGATTTTTAAGTGCGTATGGTGAAACGGGCTGCAATATGTCTATAAAAATGTATTTCCTGCATTAATATTTGTATTTATTCCCAGCCATTTTCACCAAGAAATATTTGCAAAACTAAAATAGAAATGATTGCAGGATATTGTTCGTCACTTCAACAAGATACTGATGATACTGAGTTAAAAAAAAAAAAAGACCAAGCAAATATTTTTGAATGGAATGGCCAAAAATTGTATTTCTGGAAGAATTTTGTTTTAATAAAAAGTTAATAACTCAGTAAATTTTTACCAGATTTAAAAAAATTGAGTTTCACTTATAAATTAACATAGTTTGAAAATAAATTCAACAATACTACGGTTCCTTAAAAACCATTTTTAAATATTTTGTGATAATCTTAAACAAAAATAAAAAACAAATATTTACTTGAGTACAGATTTAAAAAGATGATAGATTTTTATTAGTTATTTAAGGCAGCCCAGGTGAGATTATTCAATTAAGTTACTTGTTTTCAAGTGCAGAAAGGTACGAAAAACGGTTTTTTTTAATCAGAAACGCAAGGTGTTTGACAACTTCCAAAAACAGATTCTTTTTGTACTCCTACCAAAAAAATATTATAATATCACTTCCCACTTATTTTTTTTTTTTTGTGACACAGTGTAATTATTCTATATTTAAATCATTTTATTTGTATGTGTATCAATAAATAATTGTTTTAATCTTTAAATAAAAACTTGCTATTGTGATTCAATATTCTTTGTAAAACGAGCAGCAGTCTCGTTACTTTTTCTTAAAAATATTCTTGAATAATGAGATATTTTTAAACTCTATATTACATGCTTGTTTACAATTCTAGTTTAGTACATTCGGACACACATTCATCATTATTTGAGACATGATGGTAACGCTTATTAACACTAACATAAATATTCATTCAGCTGACAGCAGCGTGAGTTTAATCATACTAAATGGAAAATTGTGCTTATTGCACTTTTTTTGTACCCTTTACAAAAAAAATCAAAGCTTGTCATTCCGTGTGTAAAAATTACGCAGTACATAGGACACCCTACATATTCTGGATCCTTATATATAGTGGAGTCGATTTAGTGATGTCTGTCTGTCCGTGTGGATCCCTATAATACCTGCAGAATTTGTTGTAAGTTCTTGTCTGCAGTTAGCTATTAAAATCTAGCTCAATCGGTCCATAAATGGCTGAGTTATGAACTCTGAAGTGCAACTACTTCTATTTTTTGAGTGGGTTTTTTTTGCCTATTTTGTCTTAAATATAACACGAAAAAAAAAGTGGTATTCACTTTTATCAAGAATGACAAAGATAATGTCTGTGCAAAAAATCAAAACAATCGGTCCATAAATATCAGAGAAAAATTAAAATTTCAACCGATTTGTTTTTAATTTCTAAATTAATTTTTTATTTAGAAAATTTTTAAGCCGTACCAGTGCGTAATCTTTGTGCACACAAACACGAAACCAGGGGGTCAATTCCGGTTTTGTGATATAGTGAAATGAAAAGTTTTTTCACGTCTTCATATAATTTTTGATTCTTGTTCAGTGAAAAGGTGAAAAGAATTATCAAAATATGTCAAAAACAAGTGGAATGAAACAAAAACTTTTCACAGTTGTATAAAATTGGTGATTCTTGTTTTATGTAGTAGTGAAAACAACTGTCAAAATCTTTCCATTTATAAAAAAATTGTTTTCATTCGTGAAAAAAAATCTAAAAATAATTTTTTCAGTTTGCAAACATTTAAAATTAAATTAACATAATTTAATTGAGTACCTACAGACATTTTACTGCTTTTTAAAATAGGGATCTCAGTAAAAGATTTTTTCTTAGATCTCGTTCATTTGAATTTACTGAACTGAAATTAATTATTTATTTGAGGATTAACAAAAAAATAGGTATGCAAAGCAATTTTTTTAATCAATATTTGTCTTTTCTTTTTCATATTGTGTACTTTTTTTTGGAATATTTAAGAAAAATGTGAAAAGTGAAAAATATGAATATTTGGCTGGCACAGTAAAGGGTATATAAGATTCGGCACATCCGAATTTAACTTATTTTTATATTAAATTTATTTTGTATGTACATACTCGTATGTACTTGTGCAATATGAAAGTCAACAATTTACGTGTGATTGTGGCTGAGAATGTGATTGTAATTTAAATTTATATAAAGAACAATATATGATTAAATAAAATACATTAAATTTATTACACACACATACATATTTATTTATTTAGAATATAAATGAGGCTGACAAAAATAAGAAGCCTGTAAAATATTTACGGATAATACTCATTTTTTTCCTGTTGATTTCTTATTATTATTCTTGTTCTTAAAAAAAAACAATATAATTAAATTCAACAAAAGTTTAAAATTTTAATCAGCTTGTGGACTTTGGAAAGAAAAAAACTGTTCAAGTTTTTATTTTGTAAATGTTATGCTCTAACATGCCCTTCTAATCCTCATCTTGTCAACAAGCTATTGCAGCGGAAATTTTTCTATTTTAAAAGATGACTTAGACTTAAATAAAGAGTGTTTCAATTGTATCCCACCAATTATTCATTTGATTATTAATTTTAAAGAGAAGTTTTAAATCAAAATCAACTAAAATTTAAAACTTGTATCACAACAAGATTTTTACTATTCATTTACTGAAACAATAATTTATTATTTTCCAAACAATGGCAATGGATCATTGGACTAAAGCCGTGTGTCCACTAACAAGTCACTTGCGGATGAACTTCTGCAAGTATTTGCTGAAGTGTTTCCACTCAAACCGAAATAGTTTGTAAAAGTTATCATGACGAACTTGCTGCAAGAAATTGCAGACGTGTTTCCACACAATGTGAGTACAGCTTGCAGTAGTTTGCTTTTTTTACGAATGACAGTATAAAAATGTCTTGTGATAAAATAAGATTGGCAGTTGCCATCGCAGCATATTTAATAAAAAAGAAACAAATTAAAAAAACAAAAATAAGTGTTTGGGTGAGTAATTGGGTGCTGCAGCGTGTAGATTTAAGTTTCCAAAATACATTAATTGAAGAATTGCGGACCGAAGACTCCACGCAGCTGAAAAATTTACTGAGAATGTCTAATGACTGAATTAATTTTATTCTTATAGTTTTTTGAGGACGTGTCCTCTTGTTTTTCAATTACCAAATGTGTTTTTTCACTCCAAACGAATTTATTTTTGTCCATTTTTATTAATTTTGAAAAGAACTCAAAAAAAAACAAAAACACAAAACAAAACTGAAAACAGAAGAGAAAACCGTTTACTCACGTATACCTGACATCTTCTGTAAGTCTTCAAAACACTTGTAGTTCACAGCAAGTCGTTCAATTTACTTCCACAAGCAACAAACACGTGTTTCCACATAATTGCTGCAAGTAACTTCTCAAAGCCGTGACTTCTGGAAGTCCACTTCTAATACGTGTTTACACGACAAAAACTTCTGGAAGCAACTTCCACAAGAAAACTTGGTAGTGGACACACGGCTTAATGACAACATTTTATTGATTTAATGAAAAATTTTATTAAACAAATGAATATATTATTAAATTAATAAATATATTTCCTTAGTTTCAGTAAACTATAATATTAGTTTAAGGATACTTTTTTAATGTGTAATATAACCCTGATACCAATTGATCATAATGCACAATATATCTTAGAGGTCGAGTAGCAATTATGGCTCGCGATTTTGAAAAAATTGTAAATCATAGAAGAGAAACATGGTGCTGTGCTAACGAAATACGGGGATTAAATACCAGTAGCCCATACATGAATAAGTTTGGTATGAATAGATTAATAAAATAAACATCGTTTTATTAACAAATTGGCAGATAAATTTATTTTTATTTTAAACCAATAATATTAAAATAAGTTTTTTAATATTTAAGTGCAATAATTACTAAGGATTTTATTGCTATAATAAATTTTTTTAATCAGATTTTTAAAAAAATAAATAAGCTCTATAAGATATTCTTGAATATAATTCAAATTCTCTCTTAATTAAATAAAATTTATCACTGGCATGAAGAATTTTCTACTAGTTTCAAGTAAAGTGGATGTAAAAAAACAAATATAAAACTTAATATTAGAAAACTTTAATTTATTTTGGCTGCGCTTTATTAATTCTGTAATAAAAATTTTTTTTAGTACTTGAGTGCAAATAATTTTTTTAACTAAAGCAAGAGACAAAAAGCAAGTTGTTTAAGTTAAGATCCAATTATTGTTTTTTTTATTATTATTATAAAATTACAGTCTTCAAAAAAACATAGTTTTTCTTTATTGCTAACAAATCTATACTAATAAATAAAAATACAAAGAGCAAAAATTTGTTTATTTGCTTTTCTGTTTGTAACCAAACTGATTTTAATTTCTTTTTCATCAATATAAAGCTACATTATCAGCGAGTAACATAGGCTATATATTAGTCTTGGGTAGTACACGAACGAACTATTCATATTGTACTATTCACTTATTTGAACTAAACGAACTAGTCCGTGTTTTGAATTCCTATAGTTCATTTGATTGCTCTTTATTTTAAATGAACGAACGAACTAAACTTAATCGAAAACAATGACGAAGGAACCAAATTTGCAAATTATTTACTTTTACAAAAATGGTATTTAAAACAAATAAACTGAAGAAGAGAAAATGTATTATGCATGTTAAAAAGTCAATTTTAAGCTATTTTTAAATTAAACCTTAAGTTTTTGTAGCCATAGTGACTAAAGTACTTTTTTAATTACATTATTAAGAAAGAAATTGAAAACTAAATTAAAAAATTTTTCGAATTTTGTTTTGTTGTTTTGTTTTCTATTTTCGTAAAAACTTCCTTTCAATCCCTATTCGATATCATTTTACATAATAAAGAACGTTCTATGACAATCAAAAGTATATGTGATAAAGATACAAAAGATCAAATGAACTAAATGAAAGAACTATTCCTTTTTAATTTTTGAACTAAGAAGAGCTCCCACTAAAATGAACAACGGAGCACAAGTCTACCGCCCACTTTTACGGTCATTATTCATTTATTTAACAATTAAAATTATTTTTTTAAACTTGTTTTCTTAGTTTGGTACATAAAATCAAAATATACCAAGAATGGCATCTATATATTTTTGAATTGACCAAGCTCACTTTCCTATCGGCTAGAAGTTCACAAATTTGTACTGACTATGCCAGCTAGAGTAACAGATAATCAAAAAACAAGATTTTAAACAGACAGTTTTGAATTTTTATAATATACAATCTGCTTAGTTTAAGAATTCCTACAAGTAAAGACAGATAGTCACTACATAGCATTAAGCAAAGTCGCTTCCCGCGTCTGTCTGTATGTATGCTTAGATGCAGTTTTTTTTTTTTAAAGATAGAGTGATTCAAGAGGAAGGTTTATATGTATAATCTTGTAAGGCTCAACGTCACAAATCCGCCCGGCAGGTAGTGCTATAGTCGGTTTCTGGCTTATTTGTCTACTACCTGTTTTTACCCGGTCTCACACGGTTCTTTACTCTATGAGTACGATTTCTTAGTGTAAGAAGATCGAATATATACAAATTTTAAGGCAAAACAACGTTTGCCGGGTCAACTAGTTGTTAATAAATTTTTAATCACATTAAAATTCTTCTTCGAAATCTATTTTGTTTATATGTAATTCAATAAAAGAATAATAGTCTAAAGTTTTATTTAACTAAAGTCTTTTAAGTAACTTTTAAGACCCCCTTTAATTATTTGCATGACATTTTAAAAATACTGTGATTCTTATAAAAATTATATTTCCTATAACTTAATAAGACTCTAAGGATGATTATCATGCTTTTCGATGGTGTCTTTAGACTTACATTCCACATGGCTTTAATTAAATAAAAAAAAATTAATTTCTATAAACAGTCTCATATTCAAAATAGGAAAACTTTGCTTTCCAAAGTGTTTTAAATGAATGTTTAAAAAAATTAATATAAACAGAGTACATATTGCTTTTTTTGGTATATTTTTTCAGTCCATTTTCGCTCAACAATCATAATCAATATCACACTGTCTTTACTTCAATCAACATAAAGAAATTTTATTTTCATCATTAAATTATTTTTATTTGATCACTCATAATTACTTTATTGATTTAATTTTAATTATTATTTGTTATGGCGTTATGGATATTCTGAGCCAAATAATTTCTTAAAGGGGTCCCCTTTCAGTTTTTGTTTGAGGGGTAATTTAAAGATAAAAAAAAAAAAAAATCACACTGTCTTAATGACTCTCTCTTACCACTACCTTCGCACAATGACTTTAATTATTTAGGCAGCTAATTTTCATTAAATTATCTTTGGGTAATTGGTAGTATTTGTTTTAGCCTCAAGTGCCCATAGCATCTGCATCTTTAAGAACTTGTGGATTTCCTTCTCAAAAAGTGAGATGAAATATCCAATACTGCACGACAAAAGCAGCGAGGATAACTACACAACTCGGTTGATTAATGTCGAACAGCATTCTTTTATATGGAAACGAAATTCGTTCTGAGAACTTAAAGATGAAATGTAGAGTGAAGACACTACTGCGAGTACAAAAAGTAGCAGCACTGCAGGTCACAAGGTATATCGTACTGAATCCACATCTAAGACAAAATCGTGGTATTCGATATCGGGCAACTTTAATTGAAATTTTCAAAATATTTAATACTAAATAAATTCATTTTACAACGTTTTCATTCGATGTCGAATGTTATATTGAACAGAAGAATATATCTATAATTAAGAAAAACAAAAAAACAATATCTATCAAAAATGCACACAAAAAAGCCGATTGCTCTGAGACCTTAGAGCTTCTGGCTAGCGTTCATTTTTTATGTTCCATAAAAATAGTCAGCAAAATGGTTCTTGCACCCATACCTAGTAAGCCCTGTTATTAGATTCTAGTCTTCTTAGAAATTTTAGGCAATCTCAGACCAGTTTTGATCTTCTATCAATGGCACTGAGTGCAAGTAATGTCGGGCTCTGAAATCAAAGATGCTGCAAACATCGTCACAAACATCTTGAGAGAAGTATCAAAAGCATCCGCATCAAACGTTTTCTTGAGACACAAGCGTCAATACAGCAGTATTGCCAGCGTTGAGTCCAGCTCACCTAGCCTACAGGCACAACTAAATGCATGCCAGTGAAAGCTGCATGTTTTGCTGAAAGAGGACAGAGAATTCCACTTGAATGAATATCTGCAAAGGTTGGACGCAACAGAGCAAACAGATCACAATTTGTGTAGCGCTACTAAGAAAATGAAATACAACACTGCGTACAAGGCCCTGTAAGTTTACAAAATGGTAAAAAGAGTGCAGAGGAAAAAATTTAGGAACTCGCCATACATGTGGAAAGGGTATTTGCACTAAATATAACTGATTCTCGTGTTGCGCCGGTAAACAACAATTTTTTTGATTCTGGTTTATGAAAACAAAATTTTTCCTATCTAGGGTACAGTAGTACTGGTGGCCGTTGCAATGGTAATATGAAAATAATCGCAAAAGGTTGTATTTTAAATAATATAGATAAATAGATTGAAGTTGATATCGTCTACTTGCTTAAATCTTATGGTTGTTGAAATAAATTCGAAAAACTTTTAAATCATTTGTTAATGATTTTTTTTTGCCCATTTTTAAAGAAGCTTTTTATACTTAAATAAATAATAGTTAATGATTATTATACTATAACAAAATAGTAATTTTTCATCAAAGCTATTTTTAATATTCAAAGAGGATATATTTTTTATATTAATTTTTAAAAAAATAAAACAAAAACGAAAATCATAAATTTAATTCAAGTTATATCATACAAATAAATTTGAAATATAAAATTAAAATATTGTTTTATTATTTTGGACTTTGGAATAGTTTTTCAATCAAATGAAAACAGAAAATTAACTATTACTTAAAACAATAATAATACTGAGGGTAATTAAAATTTGGTAGATAATAATTATTGTAACAATAACAATTTTTTGTTTAATGTAAATTATTTCCTGTATAAAGAATAACTAGTTAATTGCTTTAAATTTACTAAACATTTACAGTTTTATTCAAAGAGACTTAATATAGGTTTGCAAGCCGTTATTAAGTTAAAATCGCTTAATTTATATTTAAAAACGTTTTTCATATTAAAAGTCCTATGGTAAGTCTTTATTAAATTCACAAATTTTAAAGTATATATTTTTTAGCCTACTTTAAAGCTTAATAGAGCAGTGAAAGTTAATTTTTTTTTAGCGTTTTTTATTATACCCTTCACTGTAAGTAAGAAGGATATGTATAACTCTGTGATTCCGTTTGTAATTTTTACACCATACATGGGACATGAAGTATATATATTCTGGATCTTTGTTAATAGCGGATTCGATTTAGCGATGTTCGTCTGTCTATCCTTCAAGCCGTTGAAATCAGCTTTGTGAAGTCCTTAGGTAAATTACAGAAAAGTTTATCAAACCAATCTGTCAGTTGTTTTAGTAAGACTATTGCTATTGAAATTCAGCTAAATCGGTTCATGAATGCTAAAGCTATGAGCCAAAAACCGCAACTACCATTTTTGGATTGGTTTTTTTTTTGCGTATTTTGTCTAAGCAAAGAAACGGAGAAGAAAACGTTGTATGCAATTTTATTTGGATAAACAATCATAATATTTTTGGGAAAAATGAGAGCAATAGGTTCAGAAATGGCCGAGGAATATCAAAAATATAACCCAAATTTTAGATTTTCTCGGCCTTGTTTATCTCAACTAAAAAAAATTAGTATATAGTTTTTTTTATACATCAAACTAATATTATCTGGATCGGTTCCTAAATGGCGGAGTTATTAGTCAAAAATCGCGACTATCTCCATTTTTTTTTTTTAATTTTTTGTGGGTTTTTTTTTCGTAATTTGTCTAAAATATAAGACGGAAAAAAGTATGGTACCCAGTTTTATATAAAATAACAATCATAATGCCTGTAAAAAATCAAACAGATCGGTCAACAAATGAACCAGAAAAATCAAAAATACAACCGAAATTTTGGATTTTCACTAATTTTTGTTTTGGTTTTTTTTTTTTTTTTCATATTTTGTCTAAACTATAAAATATAGAAAAAAAACGTATTTAAATTTTTTTAACAGATATAACATTCGTAAAAAAAGAAAGCAATCAGTCAGCAAATGGCAGAGAAATCTCAAAAATAAATCCGACATTTCACATTTTTAATAATTTTTCCTTTGCTTTGTTTTATTATGGAAATTTTTAATCTGTCATGAGCGCAATGCTTTATTCACACAAACACGAAACCTAAAAAAGTGCATGTGAATACAAACATCTTTATGAAAGAGAATTTTTTCGATTTTTGTTGTTAATTAAATATATTTGGCTTAAAAATTTTTTTTTAGAAATGTTTCTAAAATTAATATAAATTGTATATAATATGCATTTCTATTTAATATCTTTCTTAGAATTTCTTTTTTTTAATCAATTTAAAAATTAAGTGCCTTTAGACATTTTATTGCTTTTAAAAATGAGGTTCTCAGAACGGATTTTTTTTCAGAACTCGTTCATTTTAGTTTCTTCAACTGAAATTAATTTAGGATTCATAAAAGGTATCAAAGAAAATTATTTTTATCAAAATGGATGTCATTTCTTTTTTTTTTTTTTTATAACTTTTTTATTGAAACGGCCGTATTATAAAAATCTATTTTTATATCCATATGTCCCTCCAATAATAAATAAATAAATTCTTATATTTAATATGACCTTAAGCTTAATAAATAAGCCGTTTTAATTATATAATTTTTTGAAGTGAGTGAAGATAAATATGATGAGTTAAATATGTTTTCACGTAACTCTTTACGTTTTTCAGTATTTGTAAATATATTTTCAGTATTTACGATATACTTATAAATATGTTTAGAAGAAATATAAGTACATACATAGATACAAATTTGCATAAATACTTGGATTCTCTAATATTTTTACTAATTTGCAAAACGAACCATTATATTATATAGGACACATATCATTTTAAAGAAGAGGTTGTCTATCGCCCAAGTACTCAGAAAAACTTTGGATTATTAAAAATAATTTTTTAAATTCCTTTATACCCCAGTACTCTGAGGGATTTTTATCATTCGCCATTTTGGTGAGGTACCATTTGCGATTTTTTAATAGGAAATTACTAAAACCAAACTGGAATGAAATTTGTAAGTTCTACGCTTTATGAAAGTGTTTTAACATTTACGGGAAATTTCGTAGTTTTTATTTTATGATGCAAAACGGAAATTGCCAAACCTCTTTAGAGTAACAGCACTGCAGTATAAGGAAGCTTAACAAATTTTTTTAAACAATGTAAAGTAATTTCTGAGGTAGGTTATAAATGTAGACGATATCGGCTAAACTACTATTGAAAATATATATAGAAGTATTTAGTGACGTAAGACGTATTTTATAAATATGCCATTAACACTGAAAACTTATTTAAAAATACTAAAAAAAAACTTCAGGGGTTACGTTAAAACATATTTAACTTGGCATATTTATTTTCACTTTCTTAAATTTTTGTACGGTTTTGATATTTTAGAAGACTATGGAAAGTGAAAAATATTAATATTTCGCTAACACGGCACAGCCGAGTTTAACTTGTTATTGTATTGTGTTTTAAATAAATTTATTTACATAATAATTAAGACACATAATTCTCTATTTACACGAATTTGATTTAAAGAAATTACAATTGCATTTTGCAAACCAACAAAAATTTGAATTAAGCCCAAATAAAGATGAAATTTTTTGAAAACTTATTTTTATGTTAATCTTAATATATTATATATAATAAATTTCAGTTGAAGAAATTCAAATTAATAAAAGCAATAGATCTTAAAGGTCACGGTGCAATCATGGCTCATAATGATATTAATAATGTAAATACTCAATTTTTAAATAAGGAATTAAAAAATTAAGAAAGATATTAAATGAGTGTGGCAAGGGAACTTATTTTAAAATGTTCCAAACATTTTTTAAGCCAAAAACATTTAAATAAATATTTAATATCAAATAAACAAAATGAAATTAATGACGAAAACTAAAAAATTCTCTTTTAATAAGATTTCTGATTTTGTAATTTTATTATACACAAGGCATTTAAAATCGAATGCCTGTGTGCGCGAAAAAATCGATTGCGCTTTTGATTTTTCTCGGTTATTTATTATGTGCCGATAGTTCTGATTTTTTGCTTTTTGTCCCTTTTATATTTTAGACAAATATGCCAAAAACTCACTCAGAAAATTGGTAAAAAAATAAAGATATTTCGGCTTTTGCTTCTTAGACTAACTATTTATGGACTGGGCCGAACTTCAATGCTAAACTTCTTTATACGTTGTCAAGGGACTTTAGAAATTTGATTTTAAAGGCTACATGGACAGACGGACAAATATAGCTAAATTGGCTCCACTCGTATATATTTTACAGGGAGGGACAAACGAAATCACAAACTTATAAAAGGTATTCCAGTAAGATTGCACTTTATCATTTAAAAATAAAAACACGTGTTTTTTTAGAGAGTACCAATTTCTTTTTTATTGGATTGTGAAGGAGACATGTTCCTATAAAGTATGAAATAAAATATCATCAATGACAGTTTTTCGAAAAAAAAGTCATTTTCTCTAATGAAGAGCATTTCCATCTGAATGGCTTCATGAATACATAAAATTGTGAAATTGTTATCTCAGAAAATGCTCATGCCCCGTAGACTAGTAGGTAGCGTGCTAACCTATTAATCTGGGGGTAGAAGGCTCGATCCCTGCCTAGACCTTGGGTGTTTTCTGCAGACTAGCCAAGAAGCTTCGCGGAATTGTGTTGTTAAAAAAAAAAATGAGAGACAAATGCACTAACAATGAGCAACCGTTTGGTGCGTGTTTTTGTCATTTCCTAACTTTTTTGTAGATGAAACCGAAATTACTTTGCATAAAAACAAAGTTTTTATGGCCTCAGCTGGACGGCATGGATCTGGACGATGCCACCTGCCAGCATGTGAAACAATCGGTAAATTGTAGTACGATATGAAAAATGCCCTCTTACAAGAATACCCTTTTTACTTCCCCTTCTTATCCAGTGCTTTTGTAATTTTTCTATGAATTTCATTAAAATAGTTTGTTAAGGCTTTAGTCAAAAATTAAAAAGAAAAAAAAAGGAGAACAACATAAAAAGTAACAAATTTATAGCGAATTAATTTCTTTCATTTATATGACCAAAAAAAATTAATGTTTTAATTTGTTGTCAAGTTAAATTAAAAAAAAAATATTATTTTAAATTTATTCTACTATTATTCTCACATTAATAATACATGATATTTAAGTCAAATATCATAAATTATTTAAAGAAATAGCAAACTAAAATGTGAGTAAAATCTAATAATTTCTAACATTTGTAATACTAAAATTTTGTTTAACGAATTTTGAAATTTTACTATTTTTCTAGTGTGTGTGTTTTCTTACGTTTATGCAACACTAGTCTAATGACGAAGAAATTATTATTTTTTTTTATTAAATAATAAAAAAACAATTGTTAATATACAAGCTATTAATTTTGAATTAATTTAAATATTAACTTTTTTATTAATAAATTTTTTGCGTTTCTTTAAAAAAAAGTGTGGCAATATTAGTGACGTAAAATAAAACAAACTGGCCGTTCTAGTTAGAACAAAGAACACTATACAAATAAGAATGCGGAGGTAATAAAGAATTAAAACAAAATAATTAATTCCACGCATGAATAAGAGATTATTGAAAATATGCTGAATTAAAAAAATTTAAATTAAAAAAGGAGAGAAAAAATAAATAAAACATTAACTTTGTAAACAACAAAGATATCGAAAAAAAATCAACTTCAAGAAAGGTAAGAGTGAAATTTTTTTGTGCTCCTCAATACAACTTTAGTTGAAAGTTTTGTTTTTTATTTAATTTTTTTTATATATAAATTTAGTTATATGGGTACTTACTGCTGCTGCTGCCCTCCTTAACTCTGTAGGTTAAATTATGAAAAGCCAAATCTACAGCAGGTCGCTTGGGCAAATGTTGTAGAGTTTTGGTTTGCACTGGCACAATTTGGACCTTTGCCTGTCTATTATTTTCAATTAATAAATTTTTGTTATCTTTCTCAACCATTTTGTGTGTGTGTGTGTGTGTGTGTGTATAGATATTTTATTAATCACAATTAAACATTCAAAATTAAATCACAGTTTTTTTTTCTTATATCAAGAACTTGCTTTTTTCATATGAAAATAGCAAAATATATAAATTGAATTTAAATTATTTAGACTTTAAACATATTATTCTGTTCAAATATGTAAATTAAAAACAAAACAAAAAAACTTTTCATTAACTGTGTGCTTTGTTTGCGCGATAAACAGAAAGTAAAATAACAGAAGTGCTTTTCTTTTCTTTCTTTTTTTATAACGAGTAGATATATTTCCTCGTTTTCCCACCCCGAAATAAAGCAAGTAAATAAAACGAAAGAAAACCAAAGCAATAGCACTTTTAAAAACAACCGCTCACACACACTGTGCGATCACAACTAATTTCTATTACAAATAAATTCAACAAAAGTGGCTGCTTGGCTGTGTACTAGATACTTCCATCACTACCACCACAACCACTTTTATACTAGTATTAAACATCGTCATTATAATCATAATCATCACCATCAAAACCACTAACACATACAGTCAGCCTGTTCTACTTAATATATTCATACAAAAAAACGTCACTAGAACCAAGTGTTGGTTTTTATTTTAATTATTGTTAGTTGTGTGTGTACTTCTTATCAGTAAACAACTTTGAGATACTCAAAAATATAAAAAGAAAATATTTCTTATTAGTCTTTTTAAGCTTAGTGTCATGTTTTGCTCTTTTCAAAATCTAACAATTTCTCTCTCGCTCTCTTTGTCCCACTTTAAAATCCCCTATTTCATACAATTTTATAATGTATGGCAGCTCTATACACAAATCATTTTCTTTGTGTTTTAATCAATACTTTTGTATGAACATCGATTGCTTATTGAGCAGAAATAGAAACACAAACTTCTTAAATGAGTAAAAACATTTCACAAGAGAGTCAGAGCTAGTAAGAAATTTTTGCATTGTTCTTAACTCATACACACATCCTTTGAAAATTAATTTGTATGAAAACACAATATACGAGTAAAATTTATTTTCATTTACGTTTTTTTTTTGTTTGCAAATTATTTAATTAAATAAAAATTTTATAACTACTGGTATTACGTTTTTTGAACTTTGAACCTTTTCTATAATGAATTGGAACTTATAATTGCAACTAAATGTTATTCTAATAATATGTATAGAAATTTGTCAGGTCTAACGAGGTGTATACTGACAACGATTATTGAAACCAGAAAGTACATAGATGGACAGTTTACCTGTTAACAAATAATATAAGCAGGTATAAAAACAATGGCGCTCAAAGACTGTAAATAAATTTTAACAGATACTGAAGATACAACTGTGCAAATGTATAATTCTGCCTTGGTTCGTACTATTGTTAGGTTAGTGTATAAAAAATTTCTGTCATATTAGCACACGATTGTAAGATTAGTGTATAAAAATAATTAACAGATTTGTTGTTTGAGCGAAATACAACATGATACGAAACAAGACGGAGCATGATATTCCGAAGATCTTAGCTGCTCATATTTTAAAAAGCAGCGAGCTCTATCAACGCTTGGATGTATCGTTGGCAGCACAATGTATTTGTTTCATAAGATCTGAATATCTGAAAAATATTTAGCTATTACTTTTCAATAATAAAATAAATAAACTTGCAAGTTTTATGTAAAATATTTCTTTCATACCAAAAATCTCCTGAAATCTATTATATATGTATAACCATTGCCAAATTATAGCTTTAACTTATTTATGTATATAATTAAAGTTATATAAACTTTTAGTTAAATTTGGGGAAAAAAATTAAATAATTTATATTAATCCTACTAATATTATAAAGCCGAATATTTATGAGTGTGGATATGTGCATGTGTGGATGTTTTTTCCTCTTTCACGCAAAAACTACTGAATGGATTTTAATGAAACTTAATAATTTAGCTTATACATCAGAATAACAGATAGGCTATAATTTATAAAGATATTATGTAAATTTTCCAAAATATAACAATAGGTGTCAAGTAAGTAGGAAAAAATTCTACAATCGACGACATGTTTTGGCATTGAAGTTACACATATATAATGTATGAACAATATGTTTATCATAAATAGTCATACAAAAAAGTCCTGGACAGCATATGTCTATCTCTTATGTGGAAGCAATTATCGTCAAAATAGTGAATCATAATTACAATAGGAATTGGTAATTTATTTCTAATACGAGTACATATTTCTTAGTAACAAATTGATCTATATCAAAATAAATACTTTTATTGCCTCTGATATATATAATAGATTAGCCCGTACTTAATTTAAGCCTAAAATTATGGTTTTAAATACTTTACTTGTCACTTTGGTTGGCGTTTCTGAAAATAATGCTAGCCAAAACATGAGCCATCTTATAAAGTAGCTAATGACTGTATTTATTTGGTTGGCTTTTTTAACAATTAAAATTCTATTTGTAAAGAGATGTCGCTAAAAATTGATACAAACGCTTTCCAGGGATACCGACCGGGCCGGACAAAAACATCTAGTATTTCATATGTACTCTATCTTCCTATGAGGAAGAAAATTTTTTTCCGAAAGTGTTGCTCCAGCAATCCAGTGTCTAAGAGTAATTTAAATTTTTCCATATATCAAAAATATATCCAATATTCATACTTAGTTGAATTTCAAGATGGAATTGTCATGGGACTATTGCAAATGTTATAATATGAACTAAAGTATAAATTATTCACATAAAAAAAATGTTTGTTTTAAGTATTTTAACTATCTTCTTGTCCTTGATTTCATGTGCAAAACCTACGTTGATTTCTAATTAATATTTGCGGAAAAATCACTTTTTTCTCATCGGCAGCATTTGCGTCAGTAACTTTGGGATATTGTATGTTTGTTAATATCAAGTATTTAAACAGACCAATGGTGAAAATGGAATGCGAGAATTTTTCATAATCAGAATTATTATTATTATTAATTTTTATGTTAATAATTACGAGGGCGGATTGATATTGAAGCTACCTAAGTAGGAAAGAAAAATTTTTTTTTTTCAAAAACCATTTATTTCTCAACATAGCCTACTTTTAGCCCAATATACTTAGTAAGACGATATTACAACTTTTTTATACCATCTGAATAATACGATTTTGGGAACCCCTCAAAATACGAGTTAGTTTCGGTAATCACTTCTTCGTTTGAGATGAATCTTTTCCTGCGAGCCATTTTTTCAAGTTTGGAAACAGGAAAAAATCACTAGGAGCTAAATCTGCACTATAAGGTGGATGATCAAGCAATTCGAAGTGTATTTCACGTAATTTTAGCATCGTATCTAATGCTGTGTGAACCGGTGCGTTGTCTTGAAGAAAGACCACTTTTTTTTTCTTTAAATGTGGTCGTTTTTTCTTGATTGCATCAATAAATTGATCCAGTAATGCACGATAATACTTTCCTGTGATTGTGGATCCTTTTTCAAGATAATCGATGAGCAATATTCCGTGTGCATCCTAAAATACAGTGGCCATAACCTTGCCAGCCGATTTCACTGTCTTCGCCTTCTTCGGAGCACTTCCACCAGCTTCCACCCATTTTTTCGATTGATTTTTGGTTCCAGGTCTCTAGTGGTTATTAATCGACGCGAAAAATCAACAGGATTACGCTTTATCATGTCCAAACACCGCTGTGAAGTGGTCTGTCGAACTCGTTTTTGTTCGACACTGAGCAAACGCGGCACCCATCTTGCTGATAGCTTTTTCATATACAAATATTCATGCAAAATGTTGAAAACACGTTCATATGATATGTGTACCATTTCAAAAATCTCACGTAACTTGACTCGGCGATCATTCATAGCGATATCGAGGAATTTTTTGGAAAATTTGTTTATTCAGTTCAATTCCTACTTAATTATAGTTTTTTATGTTCTTGTTAAAATTTTTCAAGACTCATTTAGTCAATTGGTGTAGTGATATACTTGTAAGTATTAAATTGCAAAAATTCATTCATTTTTTGTAAAAGAAAAATTCCCTATAAGTATTTATGTAATAATTAAATATTTTTTGAGTATAACAGCTTAAAAAATTGATCTTAACTTGTTGCCAGATATTGAAATGTACAGTAGGGTACTGGCACTTTTTTTTTTTTTTTTTTTTTTGACAATAACCAGTTTATTTATTTAAAGAAATAATATCTAAATACAACTGAAAAAAATTTGTTTTTGTTCGTTTTGCAAAAGTTAAAAAAAAGAATACATAAAAGTGTTTTACCTTGGCAGTGAATCTGTAACTTCAATTATATATTTCAAGCTGAAGAAAATAAAACAAAATTTTGTATAGTTACAGGTACATTGATTAAAGGGCTTGTATCTTGAGTTACTTTACAGTTAAAATTCAAGTTTGTTGTTTTTTTATCATTGAGATTTTTTAAAGTAAAATATTAAGTGAAAATAAAAACAAAGTAAAAGTTTTATTTATTGGTCCAAGTGGGTATAAGCAATTTAAAATTTTTTTTAAGATTAAATAACGATAAGAAATTCATATAGTTGCTGATTAGAAACGCGTAATAAATGATATATTACTCAAAAACAAGGTTAACAATTTTAAAATTATATAACTTTATAAAATTTGAATGTAGTTAGACAAAATACAAAAAATTAAAAAGTTCATTTACAAATGAACTGTTACATTTGATAGTGGTATAAGTAATATTTTTCGTTAAAAAATAATTATATCCTGAAGAAGCTACAAAAATTGGAGCGAAATAACGATATAAAAATAGGCTTAATAAAATAGTCATATTATTTAAAAAAAGAAAAAAGAAAAATATTAACATTAACAAATATTTTTCAAGCTTAAGATCATAATAAAAATTGCTTTTATTTAAATTTTAAAATATTTCGACTTTAATTTGGATGTCTCCTTCAGGTTAATTAAATTTTATTAAGACCTTAAGCTTGAAAAATGTTTGTTAATATTAAATTTATAAATACAAATAAATTTAATAATATAAATTTAAAACAAAAAATTTTTAAAACAATTTGGTGTTCTGGATATCATTCGATGTTAAGTTTGAATTTTTTCCTTTAAAAAACAAGTCAATTTTTTTTTGTTATAAAATTAGTAAAAATCGGTAAGTGGTTGGTGTTGTTATTTTCACAAAAATGGTGCCAAAAACTTTAACTGATCGTCATACTTGAAGTGAAAATTTGAAAAAATTTAAGAGTATTTTGTTACCTTAAATGTATTAACCTTGAACACACGTTCTTCGTCGAATCGACGAACATCGTTTTTACTATTTTTAAATTTAGTAATAAGATTTTCTGTTACATGAATAAAACTGATATAAATTTAATATCTAAAAAAATTATTTTCTTATATTCTGTTGGATCTGCACTGATGATTCATTAATCCATTAAAACGATTTCATTAAAAATATTTCATTAGCCTAATTCAATAAATATTTCATTAATTATTTCATAATTTCATTGTGAGAGCGAAGAAGTTTCATTAGAATTGTTTCATTAGATTTTTAATACGTACTGTCTATGGATTCAAGATCCTTACAGACTATAAAATATCACAATTAATTGTTTAAAAATACAAATAAATTAGTTTTAACAATATCAATTAACGAATAATCAACATGTTTATAGAATTTATTAAATTGATTGCAACCTTTTAAAAGAGGTTCGCAATTGGCATAATTTGCTCTCAATACTTTTACAGATATAATAACGTGTAATTCGTGAAGGAACATTAAAAAAGGTATTACTAATCAAAAAATCAGAACATACATTTAGCATTATTCTGCGACTTTTTCAAACAAAAGTTTTAGAAAACACCGACAATAGTAATTTTTGCTGAAATTTATATATCGTTTTTGTTTTCCAAATAAAAATATTATTTTAAATGAAGCATTCAAGCGAACATGTTGTTTAGCACCACCTAAGTTATATCTGCTAAAGCACAGGGTACGTGAAGTCATAATAATCAATAATAATTGTTTCAATTCTAATTTAGTTTGAAGAATGAATTTATTCCACTTTCAAAAATAATATTTTTGCCATACATTATATAGCCAAATCGTACTCTATCGAATGCGTGATTATAACTATGGATAGATATAGACACTCATTTTTTTTAAAGTGGACTTAGACCACTATCAAATATAACAGTTCAAATGTAACACTGGTCCAGTGCTTGTATTCGTTTCCGATTAATTAAAGCGTGCTAATTATGAAAAAGATACTGCTTTTTTATCAGCGCATTTAGGGTAGCGATTTATATAATTTGTAATAACTCCACAACTGTCTTTCTGATTAAACTTATAAAAATACGTAAAGATCCGGAATAAAATAAGCTTTAAATTATGTTTTTTTTTCAGTTCTAATCAGTCTTATAGTTTAGAAAATATTCACATGGTTTTCTTAAAAAACTTATTTTTCAAGAAAATTTCAAAAAAAATTTTTAAAATTTAATGTAAGCACAATCTTAAAGTTTGTTTTTAATATTTATACGTTGATATGTTTTAACCAAAATGAACTATATTTCATAAAAATTCACACATAAGTTCTTAATTTATTCACAATTTATTAGTATCACGTAAGGCCCTGCACCATACAATTCTTTTATACCCTTCACTATAAGTAAGAAGAGTATATATAACTTTGTGATTCCATTTGTAACTTCTACACAGTACATGGGACATCATGTAAAGTATATATAATCTGGATGCTTATAAATAGCGGAGTCGATTTAGCGATGTTCGTCTGTGCGTCAAGTCCATAAAATCAGCTTTCTGAACCTAAACAAGGTCCAGAATCTGTCAGTTGTTTTTGTCTTTCAGTTGCTATAAAAATTCGGCCGAATCGGTCCATAAATGGCAGAACTTTAAGTCAAAAACCGTGACTACCTCTATTTTCTCACATTTAGCCTTAAAATTTATGATTTAGCTTCTAGCTTTTTTCCTAGAATTTTTTTTGTTTTTCAAAATAGCCTTAAATAGTTTTTTTTTGAAAAAATGAAAATAAATCATACATAAACAAACTGAGACTGAAACCAAATTAGTTAAAGTAATATTTTCGATAAAACTTGATTGATAAATTGGTCGAACAAAGGTAATTTCATAAGCAAAAAAAAAAAAAAAGTATTTGGCTTCTAACTTGTAAAATAAAAATTCACTTTATTCCCTATTGATTAATTAATTGTTCCATTTGGTATTTAGTTATCTAGTACTACCGTTTAGTAGTGCTGAGTTTGGTCACTTTTGAGTACGATAAAGCAGGCGAAATATCAGAATAGAAATCGCATTAAAAATCAAAAAATAAATTATTACTTAAAGGAATTTCAAATATTATTTTTTAACATTGAAGTTGAAGAATAATTGAATTCGCTTATAAGTATTTAAAGTCTTTGTGTGTATGTTTTTGTTTTCAATTTAGTTACTGTCTTTATATGAAATATAAAATTATACATTTGTCTCTCCAACAACTAATTAACAATTAATTTAGACGGCTTTCATAATTACTGGCAATTATATGGACATTAAAATGCCAAAGTTACTAAAAAAAATATAATATAATAGTAAAATATAATGAAATTTCAACGTACCTTTATTTAACTTGTTGCCAATCTAATTAATCATTTCTCGTGATAAACTTTGATGTACGTGTACGTTTACATGTTAAGTAAAAAATATGCACAAAGAGCAATGAACAAGGCACAACTACACAGTTAACTATGAGCAAAACTAAGACCAAACAATACTAGTGAATAGAAAAATACTAAATAATTATTTTAAATTTAAAAGAATAATTTAACTGCCTTCACATTTAGAAGGGAGTAATTCTGTCAGTCGCATATGAGTAAATTTTACTATAGTGTTCCAACATTTGAGATTCTATGACGTGTTCTTGAACAACATGTATCGAAATACCTTTACCACAAGAATTAAGAACATTGCTGGATACATTAGTGGATGATTTGTCAAAAGCTCAAGTAAACAATTTATGTATGTATACAAGTGTTAAATGATATAACAATTTCTTTTTAGATTCTAATAATATAGTAGCGTTACTTATTAAGTACACATGTTACATGTTGCTTAATTAATCGGAAATATTTTTGTTTTTCTCTGATTACTTTTGTTAAAGAATGATTTTCAATTATCACTACTCGAAATTACTAAAACAAGAAATTAACTTTAGAAATCTAAATACACGACAAGGCCCCGTACAAAATATTTTACTTTAATTTTACTAAAACATACAAAATAATTCTTAATAAATCAAACAAAAGTATATTTTTAAAAGAAAGATGAACCGATAGCCTATGCAGCTAGCGCTCCTCATTTATATTTAGTCTTAGAATTTATTCTAATCACTACATAGTATAAAGCAAGGTCGCTTCCCGAGTCTGTCCCTATGTCTTAGATCTTTAAAACTACACAACGGATATTGATGCAGATTTTTTAAGGTAGAGTGATTCAAGAGGAAGGTTTATATGTATAATAACTTGCTTAATATATTAGAGAACCACTGATAATTTCAAGATTTGTAATGTGAAGTCGTAAATAAACAAAAATTTTTTTTTCGCTTACATTGCAAACGCTGGCTAAACTCTACGAGATAGATCAAAATAATGTATTAAGTATTGTATACCTTAAAAAGGTCTACAAGAAAGTCTGTTTATCTCTTAGGGAAACCGACAATAACCAATTTTTACTTTTTACGAGAAATAATGGGTTATTTACAAAGCGATTTTAAGCAATACAGCATTAATCCTTATCTAATTAAGTACCTTAAATACATTTCACATTTAATATGGAATAATAAAGCCCTTTACAGCATGCAATTTAAATGAATATTTTCGAAGATAAAATATAGGGACATCGCGGTTGCGGCGGTACCGGCCGGCCGGTGGCGAAGCGCGTGCCTACCTCTATAAATAGGGCGTCAAAAAGCGCAAGCCCCTCCTTATAGGACTTTGTGATTTGCAGCGATCGTACGCGTTTATCGGAGCTCTCTAGCGAGGAAAATAACAAACTTAATAAAAACGTGCTTTTCAGCGCGACATTTTTTTCGAAATTGTACGTTCGTACTTTAGTCAGTATTAAGGTGAATTTTAATAAGTACTTACATTAGTTTAGATAATATTAGATTAAAACCATAATTTATCAATTCTATTTCTTCTATTAAGATCTTGGTCGCAATTTAAAGGTAAGGTAATCTAGTATTAGTGAAATTATTTTGTAAATATTTTTAATAAGAAAGCTGTGAACGTTGTGTATACAGAGATTCTGTATTATATTTATTGTAAAAGTAAAATAAATAAGTAGAAATATAAAACATAAATAAGTAAAAATGTAGTATATGAGTATAGATATTCCAAAGATAGCAGGAAATCTTCACAATATAAAGAAAGGGGAATTGTTTTACTACGAATTTAACGCGTGCAAAGCTGCGGGCAAAAGCTAGTGATTAAATAAATTATAAATAAATAAATAAAAGAAAAAGAGGATAAATAAAGATTTTCTATTCAAAAAACAAACAAAAAATCTAATGAAAGCGAAAGCAAAAAACCATTGGTTTCGCTTGGTGGAAAAAACATAAACAATAGCATTTCATATAATTAAATACAACAAAAAATTGTACATTGTACTAATCATGATATGAAAAATAATGAAATGCGTCGGTGGTAGCACTAAGAAAGATTGAATTTAGTTACAGCTGTGTATTGTCATGAGAGTACATAAATTCCTGTATTCTATTTCTGCTGTTACTTGAGTTAAACTCTACACATTAACATTCCAAAGTTGGTGCCACAGACGGTGTTGATGAGGGGAAAGGAATTTCGCCTTAAGTGATGGCTTCACCAAGCTAGCAAATCTGTGTAAAAAACGAGAGCAATCGGTCTACAAAAGGAAAATATCAAAAATATTTACAACCAATATTTAAGATTTTTATTAATTTCTGCTTTGTTTTTTTATGGAAATTTTTAAGCTTTACATGAGTGTAAACCTGCAAACGTGTGTATGTGTGTCTGTCTATAAAATGTCTTGAGTGGAATAGCAATATTACAGTTACAGGCATCTTAATGAAGGAGAATTTTTTGATTTTTGCCATTAATTTGCAGCTCTTTATTGAACATGTTTGGTTTAAAAAATGTTTGCAAAATTAAATTGAATTTAATTTATTTTGCATACATATCTTTCTTAGAATTTATTTTTTTGTTAATTTTAAAATAAAATGTTTGCATACATTTTATTGCTTTTAAAAATAAAGTTCTAAGAAGGACTTTTTGTTAGAAATCGTTAATTTTAGTTTCTGGAACCGAAATTAATTATTTATTTTAAGATTAATAAAGATAATTATTTTTATGAATATTTGTTATTTCTATTTTTATTTTTATATAATTTTTAAGTTTACCTGACCTTTTTTGAACGGGTAGTTTATTCAGGTCATATTATAAAAATCGATATATTTAAATAAGAGAGCCGTTTCAAAAAAAAAAAAAAAAGTCAACTAAATTTACAAATTATATCAAAATGAAAAAAGAAATGACATATATCCATAAAAACAATTTTTTCTATACAGTTGAACTGTTATATTTGAAAGTGGTATAAGTCCAATTAAAAAAAAATAATGAGTTAACAGTAATTTTAGTAAGATAAGGACACCATCTAACTAGAATTATTAAAAAAAGTGGACTTATACTACTTTCAAATATAACAGTTCAATTACACCATTGTCTTCATTGTTGTGAAACACACATTTAACAGGTTTTTCAACACTGGAGATCTAATTCGATTTTTTTCGGATCGAATATAAGAATTAACAAATCTAACACTGTCGAAATTTTATTTGGGACGTAAAAAATTTGAACACGACTGGTAAAATTAGGCCCCTGCTATGGCAGAGTTATACCGCGATTGCAAAACATTAATAGATTAGCGGTTTCTAGAATTTACCAAAAAACCGCAAAATCTTTTTCGTACCTTTATTTACATAAATATAAACCAGTAACTTAATTGAATGATGCAAGTCGGTCATAATAACAAATTGGTACAACTTTTGCAAAAAAAAAAATATAATTTTTTTTAAATTTCATTTTTTTGCACATGCATTCTATGATACAGTTATGGTAAATGAATTTTTTGTTATATGTGCTATATAACGGTTGTAAAAACAACTTGGAAAAACCAAAACAACTCTTTCTACTATAAGTCACACCTGAAATCCGAAAAAAAATGTTTCAATGTTATTCAGCAATTGTTTTGGGACCAAGCATCAGCATCGTTTGCAATTAAAATAAAAATGTTCAACCAACGCAATAAATTTTGCTATATTTGTGGCTTACTTACAGATATCGGTCACATGCTTAATTTTAAGCACAATTTGAAGAGGTGCAAGTATAAAATAAACTCTTAAATCGCTCTCATAAGTTCATTCACTGGTATGAGCCAGAAGTTGTTTGTGAATTTTACTGTGCAGCTTTAAAAAAAAAAAGGAAAGTTTAACCGGCAGCTTATCTGTCTTTTTCTGTGCCTATCACTTGGCACTATCAGTTATTTCATAAGCTAGGTGATGGCTACCTTTGTCAAACTAATAATTCAGACCACATTTTTAAAAGCCGCAAAAATATAAAGTACCCAAATGTTGTAGCTGTTACAAAATCGATATCTGCCAATGATGAAAAAGTACGGAAGTACATTTTATTTCAAATTCAGATTTTGCCGATCTCGTTCGCGACTTACATTTGTAAAGAAAAATATTTTTCTTATAACATCTAGTTGAAGAAGTGATCGAACATTGTTATTTGAAGAAAGTTTTAAGTCTGATGAAAATGACAGTAAATTTGGGTATTACGCTGATGTATTCAAACTATTTTCGGTATTAAATTGCAGTCATTAGGCAGATGAATGGCGACACTTCATTGATGGTTCATATAAAAGTACGTATTCTTCAAAAAAGTAAATTTTTTATATAACATCGGTAATAGTAGATCTAGACTTGAAATCTGTTACCCTCATTTCCAATCGCATAAGCCACTAAAATAAACTTATAAAGTAATGACAAAAATACTCGCACTCGTCAGCTATGCGAAGCATAAATGGAAAGTCAACGCAGATTTAAAGGTTTTGACAATTTTATTTGGTATACAAGGTGATTACATACAACATCCTTGCTATCTTTGTGAATGGAATAGTTGTGCACGAAATCACTATGACCGTAATGTATAGCCATCTCACAAGTTGCATCAAATAAGAAGAAAAAACGTTTTAAACGTTCCATTAGTTAAAGCTGAGGATATTAATCTGCCATTACTGCATCAAAATTACGGTACATGAAACAATTTGTAAAAAATATGTATACAAACGGCGAAGCTTTTAGCCGTCTGAAGTCGGTGTTCCAAAAATTAAATGAAGTCAAAATAAAAGGAGGTCTTTCTTTCCAAACTTAATACCCTTTTATCTTATTTATCTGTTCTAATGAATCTTAGGTATTTTTATTGGAACTCAAATTCGCAATATTATGAGAGATGGGAACTTTAGGAACAAGCTAAGTTCCACTGAAAGTTTTGTTGCACTATGTGATAATTTTTTTGGTAATCACTGAAGCGACGACTATGTAGCGGTTGTTAATGAATTTTTAAGTGCATATGGTGAAACGGTCTGCAATATGTCTATAAAAATTTATTTCCTGCATTAATATTTGTATTTATTCCCAGCCAACCTAAGCCAGTCCAGCGATGAGGAAGGCTTCTTTTTTCTAAAAAAAGAAATTGTTGCAATTTAAAAACATTTTGAAATAAAAAAAAAAAATAAAAGTGATTTTACAATATTGATCTTCACTTCAACGGGATGTCTACTCATGAGTTAAAAACAAAAACGGCCAAGAAAACATTTTTAAGTGGAATGGCCAAAAATTTTATTTCTTAAAAAAAAATTGTTTTTAATAAAAAATTTAATAACTCATAAAATTTTTGGGTTTTGAAAATAAATTCAAAAATTGTACTGGTTTTCTTTATAAAATACTGTGTAAAAACTTCTAAAAATTTGAAAAATGGAGAAAAAAACAAGTTAAATTCGGCTGTGCCGAGTCTTATATGGAAATTTAAAAAAAAAAATTAAAAAATAGTCCAAAGTAACTTCTGAATATTTGGGCAATAGAGTACAAATCTAGATGACCTCCCCTTTAAAACGATATATGTCTCATCTCCCAATTCAATGGTTCGTCCGGAAGTATTGTTGTTCTGAGGGATTTTAGCAACTTTCCGACGAACCATTAAAGATTGTGGGATGGGGGACATATCATTTTAAAGGGAGGAGGCTGTCTAGATTTGTAATCTATTGTACAAATACTTAGAAGTTACTTTGGATTATTTTTAAAAAATATTTGAAATTCCCTCATACCAAAGTACTCTTGCTCTGAGAGGTTTTTGTCATTCCCCATTTTGGCGAAGTACCATTCATGATCTTACAACAGGAAATTACTAAAACCAAACTGGAATAAAATTTGTAAGTTCTGCGCTTTCTTGAAGTGTTTTAATATTTACCGGAAATTTCATAGTTTTTATTATATGATGCAAAACGGAAACTGCCAAAATATTTGAGTACAAAAGTACTGGAGTATATGGAAACTTAAAATTTTTTTTAAAACAATTCAAAGTAATTTCTGAGTATTTTGATAGCAGTTTACCAAGCTAGACGGCCTTCTCTTTAAAATTATATGTGTCCCATTCCTTAATCTTCGTCAGTAAGCTGCGAAAATTCTTTAGAGCAATAGCACATTGGTATATTTTAATTTAAAAAAAAAAATAAAAAAAATAAAATAAAAATAATCCAAAGTAACTTCTGAGTATTTGGGCAGTTTACCAATCTAGAGATCTAGGCGTAAGAAGTATTTGATAAATATACCATTAATACTGCAAACATATTTACGAATGCTAAAAAACTTCAGGTTTTACGTTAAAATATATTTAACTCGGGATATTTATCTTCCCTTTTTTTTTGTATGTTTTTGATATTTTAGAAGGCTGTGGAAAGTGAAAAATATTAATATTTCGCTAAGAAAATGAAGGGTATATAAGATTCGGCACAGCCGAACTTAACTTGTTTTCTTCTGTGGTGGTTATAAAAAAGTCTGCACTGCTTGATATACTCGTATGTACATAACATTTTAGCTTGTTCTAGTAAATATAATTGCTCATTTGAAGTGATAAGTTTGTTTGAAATGTATTTATGTGAACGTATAAGTTTGTTTTCCACTATTTCACAAACAAGAATCAAAGTTCAATTTGAATATTCCACACAATTTGTACACTGTTCTAATCAGCATTAAAGTAAATAAATGTTTTTTATTTATTTACTTCTCATTATCAATTTATTTATGCCTCATTAGCGGACAAATCGTATAAAAGATTATAAAATTTAGCATTGAGCGAATGAAAAAACAAAAAATATTTATAAAACTATACAATTTAAATATACATGTGTTATATAACAAATACGCATTTGAAATTATTTTCTAAAAACATTGGTTTGCTGATAATATTTGAAACAAGTTAAGTTCGGCTGTGTCATGGTGTAAGTAAACCAGGTAACTGCAAGAATAAAAAAATAACATTACAAAAAGTCCATACATTTTGTTATTGCTTTTGAGGCCCCTCCTGTCAAAATTTATTTCCGGTTATTTATTTTTTAATTAAATTTTTTACAATTGACGCTCCTAATTTTGTCATGTTCCAGTAGTCCGCACTTTTGTTTCTAAAACTCCAATAAATGGGAATAATAGAGTTTTTAATTTATAAAATACAATTTTTGTGATTCCATATAAAGAAATCTGCTTAATTGTTTTTAAATTTGTTAGAAATGGAAATTGAGCCATAATCGCCAAAAAAGTTTAACCAACATCACATTAGGTTTTCAGTTTTCGGGATCACAAGAATGTGAACATTTGTATCACTTGTTAAAATTTCACTAAGCCTAGGCAATACCGCTAGAATTTTACAGTAAAGACAATTTTAGCTTAAGTTCACATTGGTTGTTTGTTTACAGGTTGTTTACGACACCTTCTATGTTTTGAATAATATTCAAAAAATTTCGTTCGTCTAATGCAAAATGAGTAAAAAATTCACAAGTTTAAACATAAAACAAAAGCTTAATTTAATTGCTGATGCGAAAAATATATACATAAGTGTTCCATAAATACCATTAATAGAATTTTTAAGCTAAGATCACACGATTGGCGTAATCCACCAATTTGACACAATATGTACTCTGCTGAATTGGTGCACAACAAAGATATTATCCGAATCAAATTTTTTGTCGTCACACGATTGCTTCATTTAAAACAAATTTGGTTGCCGATAGTTGGTGCAAAACCATACAGTGACAGTGACAGTGCTGCAACGCTGTCACACGATTGTTCTAACTTATGGCAATTACCAGAATCAGCTGATTTGTTTATTTATGTATTTATATAAAAATTATAATTGATTTGTTGGTTTGCTTACGAAAAAAAAAACACCCAAAATTTTTTATTACAAAATTTTATTAGAATACACTAGTGTTGCCAAATATTGGGAAGTAGGACACAAATACAATTTCCTTGAATTTCCCGTTTGTACCGATCTTTATAATCTGGGGACGAGTATTGCCATTCACATGTGAGTATTTCCATTCATGCTGACATATTGTCAGCAGAAAAAGCTGTGGTGTTCACAATATAATTTGAAATAGAGAAATCGATATTATTACAACTGTGTGGTTGTGTTTTAGGTATAAAGGGATTGTGATCAGCGCTGCCATTTTAGCCTTTTTAAGGCTAGATTCAGCTCTTTTTTCATTCATTTAGTCTTAAAATTTATGATTTAGCCTCTAGCTTTTTTCTTGCCCTTTTTTGTTCTGCAAAATAGCCTTAAATAGCCTTTTTTGGAAAAATGAAAATAAATCCTACATAAACAATCTGAGACTGAGACCAGTTTAGCTAAATTAATATTTTCATTGGTAAATTGATAAATTGGTCGAACGACGGCGATTGCATAAGTAAAAAAAGTATTTGGCCTCTAACTTGCAAAATAAAAATTCACTTTATTCCTAATTGATAAATAATTTGTTCCATTTTGTTATCTAGTACTAGCGTTTAGTAGTGCTGAGGTTGCTCGCTTTGGAGTAAGGCAAAGCTAGCAAAATATCAGAATAGAAATAGCATTAAAAATAAATTATTAATTCAAGGAGTTTTAAATATTATTTTATAATAATGAAATTGAAAAATAATTGAATTCGCTCAAATGTATTTAAATACTATAGAAGATTATGGGATGGGACCCATATCATTTTAAAGCTAAGGTTGTCTGAATTTATAATCTACTACCCAAGTACTCACTGCCCATTTTAAAGGGAAGGCTGTTTAGCTTTGTAATCTATTGTTCAATTACTCAGAAGTTACTGTGAATTATTTAAAAAAAAAAATTTTTAAATTTCTATATACCCCAGGACTGTTGTTCTCAAGGATTTTGGGAGTTTCCGTTTTGGATCATAAAATAAAAACTACGAATATTTCCTAAAATGTTAAAGCACTTCCTGAAAGTTTAGAAGCTACAGATTAAACTCCTTTTTGATTTCGGTAATTTTCATTGACCAAATCGAGAATGGTACTCGGCAAAGTGGGTATATGGATATTTCAAAAAATGTTTAAAAAGAGTCCAAAGTAACTTCTGAGTATTTGAGCAATAGATTACAAGACTAGACAGCCTTCCCTTTAAAATGATATATATCTTATTCCCTAATCTTCTATGGTTCGTGCGGAAGTTACTATAGATTATTTTGAAATTTGCGTATAGTCCAGTACTGTTGCTTTGAGGGATTTTAGCAACTTACGGATGAACTATAGAAGATGGGACACATATTACTATAAAGGGGAGGTCATCTTGTTACTTTGGACTATTTTTAAAATTTCTTTGGCAGTTTCCGTTTTGCGTCATAAAATAAAAACTACAAAATTATTCGAAAATGTTAAAACACTTCCAGAAAAATTAGAACTTACAGATTATATTCCTTTTTGATTTTGGTATTTTTCAAGCCATGTAGAAAACGACAATATTTTCTTTAGTTTTTGATATTTCATATTTTTTTTTATTAAAATTATAATTAAGATTCCTAATGTAATAAAGAATTAAGAAAATTTTGAATTTTAAGCTGTAGCTTTTTAACTTTTTTCTGGCTTATTTTTTTCGGGTGGATTCTAGCGTTTTTTAGGGAAATGTAGCGTATTTTTTTAAGTCCTGGCAACCCTGACTGTGGTTATGAAAAATTCTCGTATTCCATTTTGATTTTTGTTCTGTTTAAATATTAACAAACATCCAGTATCCCGAAGTTGTTGACACAAATGTTACCGTTAAGGAAAAATTGATTTTTCCGAAAGCGTTGCTCCAACAAACCACAGTGTCTGAGAATAGTTTCAGTTTTTCTTATTCAATAAAATTAATATACACTAAAGGGCTGCACAAGCACACTTGAAAGCCACACATCACTACAAACATGTGTAATATTTTATAATAAAAAGTGCTTGTAAGCCATTTCAAGTATACTTGTGCAGCCCTTTAATATACACTAAATAATTAAAAACTATCTTTCAATTATATTTCTGTATTTGTAGTTTTCTTACCCCCCGTTTCCACATGCAAGTAATTGCTTGCAAGTTGAGTATACGTATTAACTACGAAAAAGCCGAAAAAATAGTCGAAAGTCTTGCAAATTGTATGTGTGTCTATACAGAACAGTGCAAGTTCATTTTTAAAATATCGGCAACGGCTTCACTTCTAATGAAAAAATGGCTGCGCCATTGATATAGAGAATAAAAATATATGAATGAAGTGTTGCCGCGTCGCAAACACCGTGAATAAAAACTAAAAATTTTGTTGTTAGTATTTTTTAAGTCAAAAATATGAAATTGATAATTAAATTTAACTTTTAAATCTGTTGGTGGGTCATTATGTTCTTTTTTTATTTATTAATTTTGTTAAATATGCTAAATATCAATTACTAACGTAACTTCTATTTTTTCACAGACTAATACATTAATTTAAAACTCATACGCGGTAGCACTGTTTCTCATTTGTCAATTTACTTGCTGCAAGTGTCAAAAATTTACTTGCAAAAGAATTTGGTTGCCAGTTCAGCTGCAAGTTCGAAAAATATGAGTGTGTTAGTGAAAAAGTAAGAGTGTATTGAGTTTTTAGAACTTGCACTTGCATGTGGAAACGGGGGGTTACATACAAGCCATTTACAAGAGCAATTGTCTGGTTTCCTGTTTGTGTGCACATACATTACGCATACATATGTACAAATATATTTAAAAATTTCCATAAAAAAACAAAACAGAAATTAATGAAAAACTAAAATTTCGGCAGTATTTTTAATTTTTCTCAGCTATTTGTGCACCGATTATTCTGATTTTTTGTACAGATATTACGACTGTTATTTCTGACAAAACTGCGTATCACGTTCTTTTTTCGTTTTGTAGTTAAGACAAAATACGCAAAAAAATGCACTCAGAAAATTGTCAAAAAATAGAGGTAGGTTTTTGACTGATAGATCAACCATTTATTGACCGATCAGGCTGAATTAAATAAAAACCTAAAGACAGATTGGAATGCTATACTTTTTTGTACGTTGTCTAGGGACTTTAGAAAGTTGGTTTCAATGATTATACAGACAGACAGGCAGACATCGCTTATTCAACTAAGCTCTTTTTCTTGCACACAATCGTTACAATTACTAGTTCTCTCATTGCCTTTATTTCTACCGCAAAATTTTAAATAAAATTTTGATTGTTTAATGTGCTATTTTTTTAATCTATATAAAATTCATTAATTCAATCGAATTTATTTATATAAAATACCATGGTTCTCTAATAGAATCATTGCAATCCTTTGCTATTGCTCTTTTGCACCACTTATTTCTTTCATGTCCGTTTTCACATGCAAGTGCAAGTTCGAAAAACTCAATACACTCTCACTTTTTCACTAACACACTCATATTTTTCGAACTTGCAGCTGAACTGGGAACCAAATTCTCTTGCAAGTAAATTTTTGACACTTGCAGCAAGTAAATTGACAAATGAGAAACAGTGCAACCGGGTATGAGTTTTAAATTAATGTATTAGTCTGTGAAAAAGTAGAAGTTACGTTAGTAATTGATATTTAGCATATTTAACAAAATTAATATATAAAGAAAGAACATAATGACCCAGCAACACATTTAAAAGTTAAATTTAATTATCAGTTTCATATTTTTGACTTAAAAAAATACTAGCAACAAAATTTTCAGTTGGTGTTCACGGTGTTGACAACGCGGCAACACATCGTTCATACATTTTTATTTTCTATATCAATGGCGCAGCCATTTTTTCATTAGAAGTGAATTACTTGCATGTGGAAACGGGGGGTTAGTGTATAGTTATATCATACAACCTCTTAAATACGTTTTCTTTATTAAAAATGGGTATAATTCTATTCAATTTTGAAAAATCTTATTGAATTGTTCTAGAGGACTACAAGTTTAAGAACTCTAAAAGTGTTTCTTATAAAATTATTTCGATTCTAGCAAACGGTCACCATTTTGCCTTAAACCACATATATTAAAAAGATTTTTAACAAGTTAAATTCGGCTGTGCCGTCTTATACCTATACCCTTCATTGTACTCCTTTTTGTAGTTATTTGTTTTTTCTTGTTACTATTTTCTAAAAAAGGTTTTTGAAAATGCTTACGGGTAAGGACTTGAAAAGCAACAATTCACTTCTCTTCACTATTTGAGCTCTGTGAGCAAGTACGTACTTGTATTTAATTTTGTCAAAAGTATTTACAAATACAAACAAGTTATTTGTTGCAGATGTCTAATAAATATCTAATTGTAACGGCTAGTTCATTCATCAAAATTAAAAAAATTTATAAAAATAATTTTCTTTGAATACCAATTACTTTTAAAAATAATAACTAGTCTGCAGACACTCAATGTTTAAATCAATAAAGAAATATATCCAATAGGAATGCAAAATATTTTAAATTTAATTTAAAATGTTTGTCGCCAATTGGGTCATAGAAACTTATTTATTTTCATATATTTTTATTGTTTTATTATAAAATGTGTTTGTGAACCGCCCTAATGATTTAGTTATTTATTTATTTGTGTTTCATGTGCTACAAACATTTATACATATTTACAAACTGTTATTCTATTTTTTTTATGTAACGCAGTTACTTTCAATTTATCCGTTAATCGGTAGTGTTAAATATACGTACTTATGTACATACACACGTATATAAAACCGATTAACGTTGGTTCTATAAAATTATAATTGTGGCTGACTTCCTAAACGTACAATTACAATGTGTCAATAAAGTATTAATACCAAGTTGATACATTGTGTAGTTACTTTTCTAATACTTTGCATACTGATATATTCATTGTATCACTAATTATAAAACGAACAATAGCGGAGGAGAACATTTTATTGAAAAATATTTTAGATTTGTGCGAACAACGAAGCTCCAGGTAGTTGCTGCTTCGCCCGACGTCTTAATTCGCTTATATGTTACCATGAAAATTATGGATTTAATATTCCTATAGCACAATACGTTTCTTCTTTTCGCAATATTGCTTTTCAATATCTAGTCTCACGTTTATTAATATACTCCTATTTTTATAGTTATGTGTCCATTTTTTTACTGTAATAAAAAATCTTATAGATATATAAGGGAATATTTAAATATATTAAATTACAAGAAAAACCGTTTACTTATTTTCTTGCGACGCCATTGTACTGCGTGTTACATTTAATTTGCATCTACATTTTTTCCCAAATGGATTGCAAAAATTTTTAGGATTGCATTTAGGAATACGCTGCAATGTATTACTTCAAAGCAACATGTGTTTAGGAAGTCAGCCTGTGCTTGAACCCAGATTGTGAGGAAAGTCGCTGCGGTAAGGTTTGATTTTAATATAATTATTATACTCGTATGTAATTTTTTAGAAATAAACGCGACAAGTACAAGCACATCATTTTAAAAAAAATTTTGTGGTTTATTTTTGGGCAGTCGCAGTCATCGACAAAATGTTTATTTCGCACACCTTTGTGTGAAGTTGTGTTTCCTGCCTGCCGCGACAAATTGTCGTAGAGATTGTTGTTCCATGTCTGCCGGAACAAAGCAGGGAAATTGATTAGTGTTATTTAAATTTGTTAGAAATTGTTGTTCGTATTATTTTAATTTGCACCTTTGTTTTGCACGTACACGCAAAGAAAAAAGATGGCTGAATATGGTCACCGCAAACATAGTGTGTTCTTCACAAAAATATTATTATTAATTTGAAGCATCTAAACATTATTCTGATCACGATAAACATCTTTCTAGTTATTTTTAACCATATTATCTTTACCATCATAGATCAACCATATTATTATCATATTATGTTTAATAAAATTTTACTTGAAATCATAAATATGTTCATAGCAAACATAATAATGATAAAAATATGGTTGAATGTAAATTGCTTTCTATTTTGTCTCTTCCGCAACCATATAAATAAAGGAACTATAAAACAAAAAGTTAATCGTTCAAACTCAACTGAGCTTTTTGGCTGAAGTGGTTGATTGGCGAGTTAATGCTTCTTAGCTAAGTGTTCGCAAGTTCGAGCCCTGGTCAACTAAAATTTAAAAAAATAAATTTAAACCCGATGTATTTATTATGTAATAAATAAATACAAAGTGATAGAAAAGAAAAATCAATGGAAAAAAAAAAACTTTATTTATACAAAAAATTTAAATTAAAATTTTTTTTAAAATTCATATTAAAATATGTATGTATTAATAAAAAATTAAAAAAAAAAATTCTTGCCTTGACCGGGGGTTGAACCGCAACGTCTGCACTTGAAAGCTATTTTTAATTTCTTTGACTTAAAAATATATATGGTTGGACGCAATCATAACTCTAACCATACTATGTTTCCACCAGAATATGGTTACCTCAACCATATTTTTTCTTTGCGTGTACCATTTATTGTCAACATGCAACGTTCTCCAACAAGGAAAAGCTCACACCTACAGTCAACTGGGAGTAAAAATGATAGTAGTTCTGTTATACATCTGCATAAAAGCCAAGTGTCTCGACCAATACAATAACTGCTACATTAGAAAGAAAAACATCTATTCCTACGGTGCCACTAAAAGCTATTTATTAAGCAACAAATGTATTAAGTCAGAGTCCACCGCCATTACTGCCTCACACAGCATTGTAGTCAAACGTAAGTATTGACACGGAAATTATAAAACGTCAGATAAATGCTATACAAGCCCAATGGGTGAAAGCACAAGAAGTCTTAAAGAGTGTAGAAATCTTAAATATGGTGCATATCGGACAAAGCACAGGAAATAATTTAGTCCCTGAGAACACTGTTGTGCACCGAAATACGACGCCTTATTCAACTACTCGTATAAGTAATGATTTGAATATGCCGAGTTGTTAACATCAACAACAATCGCTAATGGCCCAGCCAGCAAGTATCCAGCCTAGTGCACCGTAAGATGCAGAGTAAGATTTACGATTTGCCCGAATTTAGTGTGGCAGTTGAAGATTGGCCCATGTTTATATCAGCTTATGAACATTCCAATACTTCTTATTCGTACAATAATTTTTAGAATTGCTTAAGGCTACAAAAGGCATTAAAGGGTGAAGCAAAAGAATGTGTGAATGAACAACTAAAGTTTCAATATGGTCGACCAGACTTACTTATTCGATATCAACTACAGCAGATAAAAGAGATTCAACCAATTGGTGAAAATTCAGTTGAAAGATTAGTACAATTTTCAGTTAAGGTAACAAATTTATCTGCGTTTTTAAAACTTCTAGTGGTGATACACATTTGTCAAATCCTATTTTAATGGAAAACTGGTACAAAAACTGCCAATGAGCAAATGCTTAGATTGGGCAGAGCTTGCTTCAACTTTGAAAATGTGGCTTACAGTTTTAGATTTTAGTATCTGGCTTCAGCGAATTTCAAATTTGACTCCAAAAGGAAAGTAGTTTTGTATGCAGCAAATGAGAAAGAAAATCAACTTAAATTTCATTTTTGTCTTAAGCCACATAAGATATTTGAATGCAAAAAATTTTTGAATTTGTGAGTGCCTAATAAATGGAATAAAGCGAAAATAATGAAATTATGTGTTTCGTGCCATAGCCATGGTCATGCTAGTAAAGATTGTCGTCGGCGTAGAGAATATGCGGTAAAAAATTGCCAAAAGAAGATCAAAGAAAGAGCAGAAGGTGTGTCTCCGACTAAAAACATTTCTTCTGCGAAGCAAGTACTTAATTGTGTTTCAAGTTCTCGTAAAAAATGTGAGATGTTATTCAAAGTGCTCCCAGTGATGCTTTATGTACCAAATTGTACTGTTTCAACTTACGGTCTTTTGTATGAGGGCTCATCTGTGACGATGATAGATAGCTCTTTGGTGAAACAGTTACTCTTGCCTGGGGGGCAAAACCAATTGAATTTGAGTTGGTATGGTGGTAAGTCTTCGCAACAACTAGCTGGCATAGTAGACCAGCATGTAAGCGGTGTGAATAAAGAGAAGGTATGCATTAAAAACCGTTTGCACTGTTTCAAACTTAAAGTTGCCAGGATGTTCTTCCAAAGGTTTTTATTAGTTTGGACCACTGTCATTTAGGATGAAATTGGTCCGTACACCTTTTTGCTAATTTAGTAGCAAAATATTTTGAAACGGAGAATTTTGTTGTAAAGGCTCTGAAATAAATTGAGTCTAAAGATGATCTGTGTGCAAAGAAAATACTTATAACCTCAACAAAAGGGAAAGATTTCAATAAAGATTACTGTGGTAATCATGTCTTGCCGGATAGCTACTCCATAACCCTGAATCGATTTTCGCCATAGAACAAAAAATTTAAAAAGGATTTGAGTTTCTGCGTAGCCTAAATAAAAATAGTAAATGATCATTTAGAAAAGAATTGTGGCAGAAAGATAGCACTAGAAGAACTCGAGAACGTGGTACTTGCCACACTTTGTCAATAGTTCTATGCTTACTGAGTTTTTTTTTTAAATATTTGAATCTTTTTGGAACTATTGACAAATAATTCTTATTTAGTCAATTGCTTTTATAATAAAGAGTGATTTTTTTGCTATTATCTTTTTGGCAACACTAGTTTTGACAGCTCACGCACGTTTTGTATCTTGTGTCACTGTCAAACATCTTCAGTTTGGTCTATAATTTAATCATGAATCGTCTTACAAACCAACAACGCTTGCAAATTATTGAATTTTATTACTAAAATGCGTGCTCTGTTAAGAAATTTCATCGCGCGCTTCTTCCATTTTATGGTCAGTTTAATCGACCTACTGAGGCTTCTATTCGGGCTATTGTAACAAAATTTCGCACCAAATTTACATTGTTGGACATTAAACCACCAACACGCTTACGTAGAGTGCGAACTGAAGAAAATATCGCAGCCGTATCGGCCAGTGTTGGTGATGACCGTGAATTATCGATTCGGCGCCGTTCGCAGCAATTGGGCCTCTGAAGATCCACTTTTTTATCGAAGAATTGTGTTCAGCGACGAGGCTCATTTCTGGTTGAATGGATACGTGAACAAGCAAAACTGCCGTATTTGGAGTGAAGAGCAGCCAGAAGCATTGCAAGAGCTACCAATGCATCCACAAAAAACAACCGTTTGGTGCGGATTATGGGCTGGCGGCATCATTGGGCCGTATTTCTTCAAAGATGATGCGAATCACAACGTTACTGTAAATGGTGAGCGCTACCGTGCAATGATAACAAACTTTTTTTGCCCAAAATGGAAGAGCTTGACTTGCATGACATGTGGTTTCAACAAGACGGTGCCACATGCCATACAGCACGCGAAACAATGGACCAATTGAGAGGCGAGTTCGGTGAACAGTTTATTTCACGCTTGGGACCAGTCAATTGGCCGCCCAGATCGTGCGATTTAACGCCTCTAGACTATTTTTTGTGGGGCTATGTTAAGGCTAATGTCTATAGGGACAAGCCCGCTTCGATTGACGCACTGGAAGCCAACATTGCCAACATTATTCGTGAGATACCGGCCGAAATGTTGGAAAGAGTATGCCAAAATTGGACTAAGCGGATGGACCATTTGAGGCGCAGCCGCGGCCAACATTTGCATGAAATAATCTTCAAACATTAAATTATATTGACCCAACTATCGATCCAAATAAATATTTCATGCATTTTTCTGAATTTTATGTGTTTTTTTTTTAAATTTCCGATAGCTCTTATAAAATCTAATGTTTGCCAAGAAATGTTGGGAGTAATCTTGTGAGGATTCAAAGTAGAGCCTAATGAAATGGTCCATATAGATATGCTATCCCCTTCGGTAACTATTGCACTAAATAAATAACTCATGAGATTGTCATAAGTAACAGAATAAATTTAAAATAACACAATAGAATTTCTGGCATTAAGCACAAATATAGATTAATATTTTGTTATTATAATTTAAAATGTTTATAAACATTTTTTAAGCCAAATATATTTAATGAAATATTTTATATCAAATAAAGAATTTCAAATTAACGGCAAAAATAAGAAAATCTTCTTTCAATAAGATTTCTGTATTCGTAGTTTTGTTACACTGTACCCCCGTCTACACCTAACATAAATATGTTAATATACTCGTATATTGCAGAAATTGTCAAAGCAATGTTGTGTCTAGTATAGCCTACTCAGTTTCATTGACGGCAATATATGTTGCAATAATTGCTAGTCAATTCTCGTTAACAATAACATAATTGCTAAAATAAAACGTAGAATTTGCTTGTTAATTGTTTGGCATTTATATAAATAGACGCCAACAAGAAGTGAAAAAAGTAGCTTTTAATAATTTTTAGTATCTTTTTGTTATTGAATAAGTCATGTGATTATTTGCTTACAAAAATTTCTTCGAACTGCTAAAAGTCCATTCTGTAAAAATTTTGGACTTTTTTTTAATTATTAGTTAACTAGCTGATCTGGCAAATAAGCCAGATACCGACTATAGCGCTACCTGCCGGGCGGATTTGTGACGTTAAACCTTCCAAGATTATCCATATAAACCTTCCTCTTCAATCACTCTATCTATTAAAAAAAACCTCATCAAAATCCGTTGCGTAGTTTTAAAGATTTAAGCATACATAGGGATATAGGGACAGAGAAAGCGACTTTGTTTTATAGTATGAAGTGACATAAATATGTGTTGCCATACTTTAAAATAAAAAAGGCAATAAGATATATTGTTCTGCTATTCTGCCTTATTGCTAACATATTTATGTTAGTTATAAACGGGGGGTTAGTGTCATCTGTTACTGTGTAGTGTCCTCACTACACACAGAATACATAAAATACACACATTTGTATTTATAAGACTACGTGATTTTGTATTTCTGTGCACGACATTACGCACACGTACAACTTAAAAATTTCCATAACAAAACAAAACAAAAATTAATGAAAATCTTCATATTTCTCGCCTATTTGTGGACCGATTGCTTTCTTTTTTTCAGAGATATTATTTCTGATAAAATTACATACAACGTTTTTTTTCCGTTTAGTAGTTTAGACAAAATACGCAAAAAAAAACCCACTCAAAAAAAAATGGTCAAAAAGAGAGCTAGACTCTTAACTCTATCAGTTATGGACCGATCCTACTAAATTTCTATAGCACCTGAAAAGCAGAAACAACTGACAGATTAGTATGCTAAGTCGACTCCGCTATTTATAAGGATCCAGAATATATATTATATATAATGTAGAAATTACAAACGGAATCACAAAGTTATATCAATATTTCTATATTTGATTTTGCATTTGTTTACTAAATTCCAAATTATCTAATAGTCGCTAGTTAGCACAGTTACATGTTAATTAACTAAATATTGTTTATTTGGACTAAAATGTTATAGTAAGAAGTGTTTCTTCAGAGGCATATAATTTTTTACTAAAAAACAAAGTCACAAAAAGCAGGCTTTTATTAAGAGCTGGCTTTTTTTCATAAGAATTTTATGAATTTAAAGTCGTTTTTTAAAAAATTACCGACTTTGATTTTGAGCTAAAAATTTTAATTTTTAATTTAATTTCAATCATTTCTGTTATGACTGCACCTTACCGATGGCATCATGTTGTTGGGTTGACCGATTTAAGTTCAAAAGTGATCAATTTGGAGGTTTATTTCTTAAAACAATTTGATTACTAAACGTTTAACTTGATAAATAAATAGTTTAACTGATTGTCTGTATGACTTATTGCGCCATCTTGCTGGAATTAAAGAGTCACAAATCACATGTATTATATTTTATAATAAAAAGCGCTTGTAAGCTATTCAAGCTGTGCACGTTCATGTCTCTAGTTGGAACGAGTGTACAATTGAGTATTTATTAGCCGTGAAGTTTCTCTCGTTAGCTCTACAGCTATCATTGGAATATGCAAAAAATTAGCACAAATTTAAGTTTACAAAAATATTTATTTATTTCATTGTGTAAAGCTGAACAATACTATTAATTTACAATATTTTTGTAGACAAACATTATAAAAAAAGAATATTAAAGGCTTCTTAAAAGATGCGAAGCTACTTGACAAATGCTAAATAAGTTCAAAATTTTTTTAAAAACACAATTGTTAATTCACAATTTATTTAGTCACATACTTAACGACAATGGAATTGAATCGATCTTGTTTTGGATAATTTTCCTAAACAGACAACGATAAGGAGTTAATTTCCTTGCCTAGTACAGTTTTAATATAATACGTGTAAATTAGTTTAAGTGTATAATTAAGTTATTGAGTAATTACATTATGAATTACAACTCGTAGAACATAAGGCAAAGAAAATTAACAATAAACATCAATAGTCAAACAATGATCATATCGCTTGTGTTACTTTTTTTAACATCACAGTGAAATACAGCGAAGATGATCTGGCCTAGGCTGGAGGGCAATCGTAGTAGAGATTTACTGGGATTCCTGAGAACCCTATTGACAAATGTGGGGCTTGCAATAACAGACCACTGCAGTTTTGGCAAACCATTCGAGGAGCATAGGTTTGCCATTACATTACTACTGTAGAAGTGATCAAGACCAAGAAGAAGAGGAAACTGTGAAACACCTTGTCTGCCTTGGAGGACCAGCTCAAGCTTTATTTCGGGGAACACTGCATTCAAGATCTCACTGCGCTGCCGACTATAGGAGTTGGCATGCTATATGATTCCATTAGATATGCCAATTGGTTTAGGTAACGAACTGGTCTTCTTCTTCTTTTCCTAATATCTTTCTAGGAATAGTTTATTCCTGTTGTTCTATTTCGTCTCTTGATCTGAACGAACTAACAAGTATTTTAAATTTCATTTGTTTGCTCTTCATATTATGTGAAAGAGCTGAATGAAAGAACTAAATGAGAAGTCGAATTAAAGGAACGAACAAAAGTTTACTGATGCTGCTAGTAGAAAATACATTTCTCTTTTGGATGATATATAACTACGCATTCTAAAAAATTTAATATTTTAATTAAAGTATTATAAAAAAAAAAAATTTAAATTGAAAATCCTTTCAATCTGTTCTCATAATAAATTTACACAAAAAAGAGCATTTAATGAAAGTATTCAAAATACATATTGGATAAAGGGACAAAGATCAACTGAACGACTCGCATGTAAATTAACTTTTATTTCTTTAATTTTTTTAACTAAGAATAGCACTCCTTAAAACGAACTGTGGAGCACAAGTCTACTGGCAATTTTTAACTTTTGTCTCTCCATAAGAACTTTAATTATTCCTTAACGAAAATATAAAAACAATAACCTAAATTATTTGAGCCGTTTTCGAGTAATGAATACAATAGCTGAACACCTTTGCAAATTTTTTTCACTCAATTTCCTCGGCTATACTGTTTGTTATTTAAATAATTATAATACCATTTCTTTTATGGTTTCCTTTTATGTTTAAATTGCTAGAATGTTAAATTGAAACAATCATATTCTGTTGGGCGTGGGTATAGACACACTTGTCCATCATTTTGCAATCAATATTTATATCTAAAAATATATACATAAACAGTTTCGAACTTTGCTCTAGTTATTTAATTTATACTCGTATTTTATATGTATGTTTTGCAGTAAGTTAGTGTGTAATATGTAATATGATGGTTGTTTGTCTATATATTTTATTAATAATGAATACATGCAATACGATGCGTTAAGTAACCCAGTGAACAACAATAAAACAGTAAACACAAAAGCATTCAGACGTAAATCTGCCTTAAGAAATGTAATGTCTAAAAACAAAATTAATGTGTTGTTTCTATAACCGTAAACTACAAAAAAAAAAACAAGTTAAAATCGGCTGTGCCGAGTCTTATATACCCTTCTCTGTGTCAACAAAATGTTAATATTTTTCACGTTCCACAAAAAAAAATTAAGGGATTGAAAATAAATATGCCGAATTAAATATGTTTTCGGTATTAATGGTACATTTATCAAATACGTCTTACGCCACTAAATACTTCTATATATGTTTAGCAGTAGTTTAGCGGAGATCGTTTAGATTGGTAACCTACTGCCTAAGAACTCAGAAATTACTTTGAATTCTTTAGAAAAATTTTTTGAAATTTCCATATACTCCAGTACTATTGCTCTGAAGGATTTTAGCAATTTCCATTTTGCATCATAAAATAAAAACCACGAAATTTCTCGTAAATGTTAAAACACTTCCAGAAAGCGTAGAACTTGCTAATTTTATTCCAGTTTGGTTTTAGTAATTTTCGATTGCAAGATGGGGAATGGTATTGCGCCAAAATGAAGAATGATTAAAACCCCTCATAGCAAGAGTACTCGTGTATGCGGGAATTTCCAAAAAATTTTACAAATAATCCAAAGTATTTTCTAAGTATTTGCGTAATAGAAATCTAGACAGCATCCCCTTTAAAATGATATTAGTCCCATTCGACAATTTTTAATGGTTTCTTGGGAAGTTGCTAAAATCATTCAGAGCAATAGCTCTGGGGTATATGGAAATTAAAAAAAAAATTTCAAATTAATCCAAAGTAACTTCCGGACGAACCATAGAAGATTGCGAAATCGCATATATATCATTTTAAAGAGGAGGTCATCTAGATTTGTAATTGACCACCCAAATACTCACAAGAAGCGAAAATATCATATGGAATTGGTTTGCTTTACAAGTTTAAGAACAAACTGAGATGTGACGCCAAGTTGGTAATTTATCATTCTCATTTGACATACCTTCACCTCATATACGGTTGTAAATTAAATAATAACTGTAGATCTCTTCAATCTGGCCAAAATAAAGCACTTAAAATAGTGTTTAATCAGCCAATAAGATATTCAACGTTAGATTTGTATAAATTCTATGACACAGATATTTTACCTGTCCGTGGGTTATACTCGTATAAACAACAGATCTTGGTTTATACTTTTAAAATAATAAGAAGGAATTCACATCATGAACTGCAATTTATACAAAATAGAGAGTAACCAGGCAAGCTTCGAATTTAAACTTAGTCAGATGCCGCTTAGAATTTACAAAGCAGAGAATGGCATACGCTGGGCCGCGAGAATATAACACACTGCCATTAAATTTTTCGCAATATTGAACTGATTTCTGTTTTTAAAACCCATATTAAAAATTATTTGCTACAGCATAGAGAAACACTTTTGGTATAATAAATATAACTTTTATTAATTCTGAAATCTTTGTAAATGTATTTTTTAATAGTGGTATAACATTTTGTAATTTACTAATGGAATAATAAAATTAAAAGAAAAAGTTCAAATCTGCTAACAAGGGGAAGTAGAGTTTATTTTTAAACATTTATCAGCAGAAAAATTGAGTTCGCGTTCATTTTCGCATTAACTTTAAAAAACTTCTATATTTTTTTTTCTAGTTTTGAAATTTATTATTAAAAATCTATTTGATAAAAAATTAAAGCAAATTATTTAACAAGGTCATATATAACACATGCTCTCTTCTTTTTAAATAGGAATTTTGTTGTTTTTGTAACTTCGCGAATTTCTACAGCCCAGTTTATTATTTACTATTTACTTTCATACACAAAATATAATCTTGAAAAGACAAAATTTGAAATTTTCATGGGTACTTCAAACGAGTATTATTAAATGTATTTGTACTGCGTTAGCTTAATAAACTTGTTGCCGGTTGTATTACAAACAAGTTAAATTCGGCTGTGCCATGTCTTATATACCCTTAACTGTATTAGCGAAATATTCATATTTTGCACTTTCCACATTCTTATTGGAAACATTTTTTATTTATTATTGCAGTGAAATATTTCACCTTAAGCTTAATAAACTAGACGTCTCAGCAAAATAAAATCAAATAAACGTACAAATAAAAAATTATATAATATAATAAATAATATATGATATAATTATATTGATAAAAATAATTTTCTTAAAACTTTTTTATTAATCCTAAAATAATAAATAATTAATTTTAGTTCATGAAACTCAAATTAATTAATCATTCAACGTCAAATTATGCATTTGACTTGGTGAAAAATTAAATTGGCTGGTACACACATCAAATTGATTGATATTAATCTTATTTTTATGTGATTTCCTTAAGTGTAAAGACTTAAAATTTGCCGTTGGCAAAACACTTTTATTCTTATTGCACATCAAGACAAAAGATGATGTCACAAATAAATTTTTATTGCTTTTGCATTGGTACTAGCAAATAAAAAAAACCAGTTTGGATGAAGGACTGTAAAAAATTAATAAAAATATTTGTTTTCCTAAATAAGTGCAGTGAACTTTACCAAAAAAAGTATTATTTCAGAAGATTTCAGCAGTTTTAATTTACGTCAAATTCACTCACAACGTATACATGTGACGTCCATTTAAAAAAACACGCTGAAAGATTGATTGTCTGGCACCCACTTTAGGCACATGTACAGCTTAGAAATTTTCATAAAAACAACAAACAAAAAATTTATTGAAAACCTAAAATTTCGGTTATATTTTTTATTTTTCTCGGCCAATTGTGAACCAATTGCTTTAATTTTTCGCGCAGAATTTACGATATTATCATTTTTAACAAAACAACGTATGAGGTTTTTTGTCCGTTTTATATGGGAAAAAAATAAAGGTAGTTGCACTTCAGAGCTCATAACTCAGCCATTTAGATACCGATTAAGCTGAATTTCAATAGCAAACTATAGACAGAAACTTTCAAAAAAGTGACATATTATACTTTTCTGTAGGTCTTCTAAGGACGTCAGAATGTAGGTTTCAACATCCACACAGACAGACAAACGGACATCGCCTTATCGACTCCGCTATTTATAAGGATTCAGAATATTTATAACATATACTTTATAGGGTGTCCCATGTACGGTGTAGAAATTACACACGTAATGACAAATTTATATATACCCTTTTCAATTTTTGTGAAAAGTATAAAAAGAGCTTAACATTAGCTTCGCCTGTGCCGAGTCTTATATACCCTTCACTATTGTAGCCATATATTCATACCTACAGTTTTGCACATTCTTCTTAAATATTAAAAAAAATTAATATGATTTTTAATACAAACGCAAATAGAGATTAAAATAATTCTCTTTAAATAAATAAAATAAATAATTAATTTCATTCACAAAAAATATGTTATGGGCAGCATTGGCAGGAGCTAGCAAGTAAATAAACTAGATTAGCCAATAAAAATACTAGAAATCAAGATAACAAAAAAGTTAGAAAAAAGATTAAAAACAACAATCATTTTGACAAATGGCTATAAATACCATCTTTTACCGAATATTTTTAAAAAGCAGATAATGTACAGCAAAGAACTTAGTACTTTGATTTCAATGCGATATTTTTCCTCGCTTTATCGTAATAAAAATCGCGGAACAGCAGAATTACTAAACAATACCAGAAATTTTAATACTAAATATCAACAACGTGTGTTCATTTGACACCATCCCGTTGTCAATTTTATTATTTTAATAAATAAAAATACTTAACAAACAAATAGACAATTTTAGCCTTTTTAATTCTATTCTGAAAACGAAAAAAACTAGAGGCTAAATCATAGATTTCAAGGTTAAATTCGAGTTTAAAAAAAGGCGAAATCTAGCCTTAAAAATGCTAAAATGGCAGCTCTGGTTATAGGATCTTTATTTTTAAAAGCAATAAAATTTGCTGACGTACTCAAATTTTTAAATACAAAAAAAAAAATCTAGAAAAGATATACAATAAGAATGCAAGATAAATTCAATTCTATTTTTTAGCCAAAGGTATTTAAATAAATATTTAATATCAAATAATAAATCTACATTAACGGCAAAAGTTGAAATATGACACTTAAAAGCACACACGTTCATATAAAATTGATTTACTATTTAGTTTCGTGTTTGATGAAAAAAACAAGGCAGAAAAATTTGAGAACCGATTATTATTATTATTTATGCGCAGACATTACGATTGTCATTTCTGAGAAAATTGTACACCAGGTTTTTTTGTCTGTTTTGTATTACAGATAACGCACGACAACAAAAACCCACTGAGAAAAATAGAAGCAGTTGGGGTTTTTAATCATAGCTCAGATATTTTATGAACCAATTGGGTTGAATTTCAATAACAACCTGAAGACATCAACAACTTAGATTGATATGATAAAATTTTCGGCATGTTGTCTAGAATACACAGACAGACAGCCGGACATCTCTTATTCGACTCCGCTATTTATAATTATCCACAATATACGGAATTCCAAACTCATTAGTTACAGTGAAGGGTATAAAAATTTCAGTGTAGCACAAGCCAGCTAGCCGGCCTCAATAGATTTTCATTCCGTAGAAAAAAAAATTGTTTCTTAAGATTTTCAACATTTTATAGAGATTTTGCAGCAAACGCAATTTAACATTGGGTTTCAGTTTTTATTGTTTTTGTTCTAGAAAATGACATAACAACATTTGAACTGTGATTTTTATTTGAATATTTAATTTATTGCTTGTTGGAAACTTACTCCACATGATAATAATCCAATAAATTTTCATTGTAATTGTCCTTAAAGTCTTTTAACATTTTTATGGCGTTTTGTGTATATGTGGGGGTGTTTTTGGCGGCGTTTAAATTAAAAAATAATTATGGTGGTAGATGATCTCACAATTAAAAATTTTAAAATTTTCACGTAAACTTTGAATGCAATAATATAATTTTTAGTATTATAATTCTAATAGAATACAAAGAATTTAAAAGAACCTATATCGTGTAATATTTGTTTATTTAGAAGCACACACGGTTAATTGAAATTTATTTATATTTAAATACATGGCAACGTTCAAAGAAAATGCACTGAATATTTAGTTAATTTTTTTATTTAATATTGCAAATAGAAAATATTTAAGGCACTTTAACTTAACTTGTAAAAGGTTTTTACTTTATATTTTTATACATATTTTATTTAATTTGTAATAGAAAACTAGAAACTTTTATTTTTTTAGAGAATATTATTTGCTTTCGTTGTATCGTTTGAATTTTTCAGACTAATCTATGCAAAAATTGTATAAAAACTAACTTGTAGCTGAACTAATGCAAAATATTTAACCACAAAAAAACATGTTGAATCTACTATTCGCTAGTGTTTTTTTTTTTTGTGTTTTTTTTCACTTTAGACGTCGTTTGTTATGAGATTTTGTTGTTTTTGAGTGTTTTTTATATTTTGTTTGGCTTATTTTGTTGTTGAAAGTTTTTGTTTACATGGCTTTCTATGTTTGTAATGCGAACTTGATGTAGGGCACAATGGAAAGTATCTATTTCTTAAACTGTTTGTCACGACTAAGAATTATACAGTGTTTGCAATATTAAAACAAAATATTAATTGAACAGTTGCCGATAATAATGTTGCTTTTTTAAATTAAAGAGAACAAATAAATTTTTAAGGTGTGTAAATAAATAGTTTAGGTTTAGATTCGAAACCAGCTTTAGCATAAATAAAATAGCATAAGAAAAAATATTTTTCCGAAAGCATCCGTTCAACAAATTAGTGTCTGGTAATGATTTAAATTTCTCTATATTCAATAAAAGTTACAAATGCCATTACAATACAAATATTTTTATAATTTTTTTTAATGTGCAAAATTAACAATATTAATATTTGCTTAAGCGGGTTTCACATTATAATACAGAGTATTAACATTTTCATTAGATCGAGTGAGACCGAAAACAGATGCAAATCAAATAGACTGTAAAAAAATCTAAAGGAAAATATTTTCTGTTTTCATACCATCACACTTCAAATAAAATACAAAACGCGGCAAATAATTTCATAGCTGATTTCTAGTTTTTTCTTTGGTTGCTTGTATAAAAGCAACCCTGATAAAATGAGCAGTGTGATAACTTAGAAAAAATTATAAAAATAACAAAAACCATAATACTGCCAAAATACTTAAGTATTTCACCACACTTGCTTAAAATTTTGTTTTCACACTATTGGATTTTTACTTAATACACGCATTTTCGACATGTATTAATGCTAAATACGAAAGTCTGAAACCCCCTTTACTGCAGTGAGGGGTACATGAGACTCACAGCGGAATTTAACTTGTTTAGATTGTTGTAAATTGGCCTTTTTTTGTCACATTCTCTTTCTAGGCTTTTTGTACTGTTTAAAAATATAATTTCTTCGGAATCTTTCTGCATAATACAGACATTGTAGACTCAATTATCTCATGAATCCTAACGTCTCTGTCAAGAAAGAGAAAGAGAGAGATGATGTGTAAGAACATATCCGTTGTGTCTGACTAACGGTATGAAGTTGCAGACTGACATAGCAAAGTAGTAAGATGTTCACCTCAGGAGACTAAAGTTAGTTTAATCTTCAGCGATTGCGAAAATAAAGAGAAATTTAGAGTAAAAAAAAAATATTTCGACAAATTTATAGTTCATTAAAATAGAAAAATAAGTCTAAAAAAATAAAAATATTCAGAATTATTTTAAGTATAGTCTGTTGTATGTATGTATGTACCTATCCATATTCCGTAGTATTCAAGCTATGGAATATATGTTTTACTCAATTTTTGATAATTGATATTATTTTTTGAAATGCACAAAAACTGATATTAACTCCGGACACTGGCTTGGCGGAGCAATAATTTTCTGGGAAATTTCTTTTCTTGTCATCAAACTTTGGGATGTTTGTGCTGCAACTTAGACGGTTGCTTTTAGAAGAAAAAAATTAAAAAAAATAAATTTTTTTGATATTAAAAATTAAAAAGTTGATCAGTAAACAAGTTAAATTCGGCTGTGCCGAGTTTTAGTTATATAAGTCCACTTTTTCACTTTACACATTCTTCAACAAAAAAAATTATATATATGAAACGGCTAGTTTCTTACGCTTGAGGCCGTATTATAGAATTTATTTATTTATTATTGTGGCGAAAAATCGATATATCGATCTCAAGCTTAATAAACTAAACTTTTCAATAAAAAAAAGGTCAAATAAACTTACAAATATGGTACAATAAAACCAGGAAACTTCAAAAATACAAAAATAACAACATTACAATGAGGCTTCTTCTGTTAAAAATTATTTCCGGTGGTTGATATTAAGAAGTGTGCTAGAGTGAAACAAAAAATTTGCTTTCCCTTTTGATCACTTAGTTTTTGACAGAACGAGCTTCAATCGTGCAGGATTCAGCTGGCGTCTCAGTGTCATCTGGCTTTCTTATATCGTGCTTACAAATAAAAAATTATTTATATGAAAATAAAAAAAAAAATACAAATAATTTTTTTGAATACTTATTTTTATTAATCATAAAATAAATAAATAATTTCAGTTCAAGAAACTCAATTTCAAGTTAACAGCAAAAATCAAAAAATTCTCTTTCAATAAATTGTCATTAATCTTAATGCTATTACACTTAAGACAGTTAAAAGACACATATACATACATACAAACGTTTATGTAAGACCAATTGACTCGTTTCGTATTTGTGTGCATTAACATTACGCCTAGCTACTGGTAAAAATTTAAATAAAAAAAAAACAAAATAAGAATGAATGCAAACCAAAATTTCGGTTGTTCTAATTTTTGATACAACATTACAACTGTCATTTCTGACAAAACTGCGTACTTCGTTTTTCTATCTCTTTTGTATTTTAAGCAAAATACACCAAAAAGCCACACAGGAAAATGGTTAAAAAAGGTAGTCGCGGTTTTTGACTCAGAGCTCCGATATTTATGAACCGATCGCCTGTATTTCAATAGCGTCTCAAGAACAGAAACAATTGATAGATGGGTATACTATACTTTTCTGTACGTTGTCTATTAACTTCAGTGTCAACGACTAGAAAGACTGCCAGACGGACATCGCTTATTCGACTCAGCACACTTTTTTTTAAATAATTCAGCTGTTTCTAAACGGCTGGTTCGAAATGCATGACATTTTACACAGCCATATCAAAAAAGTATTGGAGCTTAAATTTAGACGAAAAGCATCTCTTTTCCCCCAGAAGCGTCGGAGTTTGTAAAATAGGGTACCTCCGAATTGTAATTTCTTAAAACGCTAAATATTTTTTTATTCTTCACTGGATTTTGCAAAATTTTATACTGTCTTGAAACCTTATCACTTATAGTTAACGAGTTATACGCATGTAAAAATTGAAAACCTTGTCGAAACAAGTTAAATTCGGCTACATAATTTTGTGTATATTTATTTGAAATACCAATATTTTAAAGGGAAGCATTTAAACTGTAATTTAAGAGAGTAGTTTTAATTCCTACTAATAAATAGGACCGCACCATTTCGATCTTTATGTATCTTTTAAAATATTAGCAAAAAAAATAAAATTAAAACTTAATAGTTCGTGTTCACCTCTGTCATTTAAAAATCTATAATCTTATATTTAATCACACAATTATTCTTAAGTTACATTACCATCTAGCCTCAAGTAATTTTAATAAATATTTATAATTTACTCCTGTATAAATACTCCTGTAATTCAAAGTGATATCTTTATTGCACTCATTTTAGCTTTCTTAACTCATCATCCATTTCTACACTTGTCCACCAATCAAAGTCTCTTGTAATGACAAATTATGGAAACTGATATGTTTGTTTTTGGCTTATTTTATTAAAAAGTAACTGTTTATTAAACACAATAAAAAACAACAAAATTTCATAAAAATGTCTCTCTACTTCAACAAAGAACAAAACAACAGAAAATATCTACCTATAGGCATGAGTTATAGCTATATACGAGTATGTAAAGAAACGGCGTTTTGGTATACTATAGTGAGAGAGATAGAGGAAGAGAGAAAGCACATACACAATTGATATTGCCACATAGAGAGATAGAGAGAGATCTCCCACAAACAAATGAGTTGGAACAAACGCAAAAAAAAAGAACAAAATCATGCAAAAATGGCCTTTTATTACAAAAAAAAAAAAAATTATAAAAAAAAATGGCCAAGCCTCGTTATCCAGTAGTCTTTTTTATACTGAATATTTTGTATATTTTTTCACTTGTGGCCAATCACATTTATTTGTATGCAATTTTAAATTATGACATTATTTTAAGAGAGAAATAGGTACTTACAATCAAATTTTTTAAATAAATAGTAGACTATTAAGAAATTAAATTATTATTATATATGTCGTTATTTTTTAGAAATGATAATATAATATTAATATTATTTATAGAAAGGTTCGAAATGTAATCCAATTGACTATATCTGAACAATTGTTGCCCAATGTTATGATATTGTGGATAGTAGGAAAGAAAGTGTTATGGTGTTGTGGGATAGTTGATATTACAGTTGCAGGTAGGAATAATACGAGTATGTAAGTTTAGCAACGATGCATGTGTAAGCCGAGTATGTCCAAGACGGATCCTTAATATTTTTATAAAGTCAGTTTCATTTAGATTGTTAAGTTGTGGAATTATGTATTTGAATAAATTTAATCTGTTACTCTTTAAGTATTTGTAACAGTTCGTTGTATCATGATGAAGTCTTTAATATATTCATTTATATTTCTAAGATTGTAGTTATCTGAAGCAATTAGAGGGGCTCTAAGTGCAAATTTGGTAATTGAATAAGCGTATTCATTCCCCGGTGTCCATATGGGAGTTGTACGACTTTGGTTTTCAATAAGAATATTTCTTATAAAATTTGCATAGGGCTTGTAGTTGTTTATATTTTTTTACTATTTTTAAAGCTGACAAGAAGTCAGAGCATATAGCATATTTGCCAGTTAACTTGTTAAGATGTTTAACATCTTCCTGAATAGCAGTAAGTTCTGCCGTTAAGACTGAAGTATAGGAAGGTAAAATTGATGCCTTGATTGCTTTATTTTCTGATGTAATACTAAAACTAACCATGTCATCTCTCTTTGAACCATCAGTGAATATAAATTTGTATTCGGGTATATTTTCGCATAAGCCCTGGCAGAGTATACAAAAATGATCGTATTGATCTTTCCATAGCACATGTATACCTGTGTTTATGTTATTCGCATTAAGTAAGCACGGCGAGTGATTATATGATCAGGACTTTCTGTAATTAGAGTCCAGTAACAGATTCTTAATTAGTTCTTATATTTATTCTGTAGATAACAGACCAAATTTTTCTCTTTATCTTTAAATTTATTTTTTTTTTTAATGATTGATTCATTGTTGCTAAGGAAATATTTAGTTGAGTGTTAAGGAATGGTATATTAGACTCAAATAGCATATTGTTATAGGGAGTTGTACGAAATGCCCCGAGTAAGCACCTAACAGCTGAATTTAAAATTGTTTGATTTTATGTTTAGGCACAAAGCCGTAAAAAGTCAGTGAATATCTTAATTTTGATATTAACAGTGCATTAATGACAGCAATGAGGCTTATGAACAATTTTTAAATTGGTATTTAAATACAGAATTAGTTAAATGCTACTTAAATTTAAGATGTATTTAAATACACTTTGAGTTTTTCAGTCAATAGTAACACATTTATTTGCCATAAAGAATGGCAGCATCATCAATTTATCAACAAAAACAGCTGTTAAAATCAACGTGAAATATTTGCATTGCAAGTCATAATTGCTGGAAGAGAATTAAGAAGAATTTGTTTAAAAGTGCTTTATATTAAAAATTAAAATAAATAAACGATATTTTAAAAAACTGTGCTTCTTATTTAAAAAAAAACAATAAAATGAGCGGACAGCAGCAGATAGAGAAAAGAAGTCCCAACTTCACTTCAACAGAAGTTGACTTTTTATTGGAAGCCCTAAAAAAATATAGCAGCATAATAGAAAGTAAAAGAACTGATAGGGGGGGGGGGGGGGGGCTGAAGGTTAGATAAATGACTGAAAAAGTATAAAACTTGAGTTCAACAGCATGTTCACGCACATATTTCGCAGTCATAAAAGGTTAAAAACAAAATACGGGAACAAATTGTAGTGGCTTCTCACAAGATCTTGGAGGCCAATTAACAGGTCCAAAATGCGAAATTAGGCGGTCACCAAACGTGTCTTTCAATAAATTGATTGTGGCACGAGCTGAACAAAATTCGCTTATGAAAATCGGGAACAACGGCAATCTTGTTGTGGGCCGTTTTGCACTATTTGCAAGTGTTGTTCAGGCGTGAGTCTATTCATGATGAATTGCCACACCAAGCTGAGAATAAATCACTTGACAGCTGTTAAATCGGTCGCCATCTTGAACAGTAATGCCAACTTAAAGTTCTATACGTCTATAAAAAACACCTTTTACTTCTATGAAAAAGGAATTACCAACAGTAATTGTACATTTTTACGACCTATATGCATATATTTACAATTAGAAGGAGGCAGCTAGGCTCATGAAAAATTCCAATATTGCTTTGTGCTATTGAACAGAAATTTTGCCTTTTTCGGAATTAATTAATATACTGAAATCTTTAGCATAGGCTGTAAAGTCTATTTTATGAAAATTTGTACATTTTAAAGCTATTTTAATAACGTGTAGATCCATTTTTGCAAATTGTTTCCAAAATTCGATTGGGAATAGAATCATAAAAATTATTTTTACCATCCAAGCAGTATAAAGTGTATACCTTTCGTACTTACAGTGATGAGTATAAAAAGTGGTATGTAGACGAAATTGGTTACCAGTTTTCTAAGTACAAAAGTTAAAATGGAATTAAAAAAAATTTGTTAGTGTGATAGACATATTTCTTTTCCATTCATAAAATTAATTTTTCATATATATAAAATTTATGCTATATTTTAGTTTTGCTAGTTCTTAGCTGAATTAGTAGTCGCTAAAGCCAATGTTCGCATTCTACCATTGAATAAAAATGTAAAAGAGAATGACGAAAACCATACTAGTATAATAAATACTTGCATGTAATAGACATTGTTAAGGAAAAGCTTTTTTGTTTAAGATTAAAAAAAAATTGTTCAATATATGTATATATTAAAGGGCTGCACAAGCATACTTGAAATGGCTTACAAGCACTTTTTATTATAAAATATTACACAAGTTGGTAATGATGTGTGGTTTTCAAGTATACTTGTGCAGCCCTTTAGCATATGGTATATACACAGAAAAAACTAAAAATCATATTCAAATACGAAATTCTAAAAAGAAAATTTTATAAAGATGTATTTCAATTTGCCAGTAAAATTAATTTTATTATTTATTAATTAAAAGATGTACCGAATTTTTAACTAAAACAATGCTAGACTTCCCACTGCGTCTTTTCACCAAAAGTGTTATAAAGTGTCTAGTCCCTCTTGTTAGAGCTTACAAGAATTATCTACACTCTATTTCAAGAAAGGACTATGATTTATGGTTAAGTAATTAATTACATTTTTAATATTACGTATATGTCTCTGTCACTATGTATTTTGTTCATACTAAATGCCTGCATAACTATACTTGTGCAGCCCTTTAGTACTTACTTATACATACTTTTTCCAAGTGTATTTATTTAAACAATTTCATTGTTGAGTTTTATTTCTTCAATTAAGTAGAGAAGAATGCTGGTGTGTAATTTGGAATATATCACAAAGTATAGCAAAAGAAATAAAGCGCATGCTCTTTAAAAATGCCGGTTATATACTAATTAATTTATTTGTATATACTCTGTTGTTGTTTTTTTCTTTTCATTTACAATAATAAACAAACATAAAAGTCAGTTTTAAAAGTATAAAATAAATTAACGCAGACTTTAAAGTCAACGTTATGGAAATTTTTCATATATTTACTTTTAAAGTCTGCGTCAACTTTTTTTGGATAAGAACATAAATTATCAATCTACATTTACCCAGCAAAAAATTATAAATAGTGCATATTTATTCTTTAATAAAAATGTCCTTCCATATATTGTCTTTAAAAAAAGGTTCAGGTAATTTACTTGTACGCGAATGGTAATGCGAATGACAACAATAAATAAAACGTAAGTACTTTCATACAAAATCCGATTCAGCAATATCGAAAGCAGAGTAAATGCATTAAACACATTCGAGACAGCAGGATAACGACTACACGACTACAAGTGACGTTGGCTTCATATGTCACCGTGTAGCCAGCTACTTAATTATATTAGAAGCGACAGCAGCAATTGTTTAGATTATAGAAAGACATTTTTCAGTGGTGCCACGTTAAATTTTTTAATATGTGTGAAAATAAAATTATTTATTCAAACTCACAAAAAAACATAAAGACACATTCATTTGTGTATTTAAATATACTTATAACACGTAATAATGTAAAAACAATTCGCTTCATTTCTATAACACCTTTTGATTGTCAAATAAAATGAAATACGTTCAAACACTCAGCACTGGCAGCACTAAATTGTTCATTGGCGATGACGAAAATAGAAACTAACCATGTACCCGTGCTGTCTTGAAAATAATAATTTCAATATAAACACATCTATTCTATTTTTGGCAGATTGTAGCCTGTTGTCTCGAATGTGCTTAATGCATTAACATTGCGAACGCAAATATCAAAATCAGTCCCTTGTTATTTTACTGTCGCATGCATATCAAAATATTTAAAAATATTTTTTTAACAAAAAAATTAAATATTTAAAGTAATAAAATTAACAAATAAATAAATAAAAATTTTGTATAGAAAAATGGTTATTCATACATATACTTTAGTGTAAATATCAATGTAAAAATTAACTTACTTGCATGTATTTTTACAACCCTTTTTTTTCTTGTTCTTGTTTGTTTACACTATACCTCTGTCGATTTGGCTACCCCTGACACACGTAGGGCAAGCGAACTAAAGTAGTAGATATTGCTGAACCCAAATTTATTCGAATCCGAGTGTTCTGATTTCTTTCACTCAGGCTGTCTTGTGACATAGCTGAACAGGCAGTTAATCAAAATTAAGTACAGAATATCTAAATTCTAAAAATAAATAACATCTGTGATGTTTAACCAACATACAAATATACCTACCTGAATTCGTTTATTTTTGGGAAACTATTACACGCACCTATATTATATTTACTATACCATGTAAGTACAATAAATTAAGTATGTCAATTGATTGTTAAATTAAAAAGTAAGAAATACTTTTGTTTTTACCGCTAAAACATGGAAAGATTAAAATATCTAAAAAAACATAAAAATATGCTGTAAAATTGTTATATGTACTCGTATATGCTTTTTCTATACCAAAAAATGCAAAAACATATTCTTTAAACGGAATTATGCAATAAAATGCTGTTATGAACATAATATGCCCTAACAAATCTATGCCAAAATTCGTAAAAAGTTTTGGAATATATAAATAAATCTCCACAACTATCCACGTAGTACTAAAAAAATATGCAGTTGCATATTATTGCTGAGGATAGTTTATTTAACATTGTTAATCATTTTAACCTTTTTAAGGCTAGATTTAGAATTTTTTCTTGCATTTAGCCTCAAAATTTAGGATTTAGCTTCTAGCTTTTTTTCAGCCTTTTTTGTTCTTCAAAATATCTGAGACTGAGACCAATTTATATTTCGATAAAACTTTGATATGTAAATTGATAAATTGGTCGAACCTCGGTAATTTGATAAGTAAAAAAAAAGTATTTGGCTTCTAACTTGTAAAATAAAAATTCACTTTATTCCCTATTGATAAATTAATTATTCCATTTGGTATTTAGTTATCTAAAGGGTGTTTTTTATAGACGTATAGAACTTTAAATTGCAATAAAACAACGATGGATTATTCGATTGACATGAATTTTATTTATCCGAAAGATAATCTTGTGGCATTACATTTTGAATATGATTTCTGGCATATGGCCGCCAGGGCTGGCTCGGATGTAGTCCAATCTGGAGGTCCAATTTTCGATGACTTTTTCCAACATTTGTGGCCGTATATCGGCAATAACACGGCGAATGATGTCTTCCAAATGGTCAAGCGTTTGTGGCTTAAAGACCAATGACTTTACATAGCCCCACAGAAAGTAGTCTAGCGGTGTTAAGTCACAAGATTTTGGAGGCCAATTCACAGGTCCAAAACGTGAAATTAGGCGGTCACCAAACAGTCAGTTTTTCTGGATGTAACGGTGTTTCGACATACACTTGAGGTTTAGCTTCACCCCAAATGCGGCAGTTTTGTTTGTTGACGTAGCCATTCAACCAGAAGTGCGCTTCATCGCTAAACAAAATTCGCTTATGAAAATCGGGAACAACGGCAATCTTGTTTTGGGCCCATTCGACGAATCTACGCCTTACTTGATGATCGTTTGGCTTTAATTCTTGCACGAGTTGGATTTTGTAAGCACGCAAACCAAGATCCTTCCGCAAAATCTTCCATAAAGTGGATGGACACAGATCCAATTCCTGTGCTAGATGGCGGATAGACTCATTCGGGTCTTCCTCAATGCTACGCTCTACAGTAGCAATAGCTTCTTCTGTACGCACCGTACGGCGTCTCTGGGGATGCGAGCTATCAATAAGAGTAAACGTGGTTAATCGAATTAACTGCTCTGATGGACGGTTTTGTCGACGATAAAATGGACATAGTGCGCGATATGTATTCCGCACAGAACCATTATTTTCGAAATAAAATTGCACTATTTGCAAGCGTTGTTCAGGCGTGAGCCTATTCATGATGAATTGCCAAACCAAACTGAGAATAAATCACTTGACAGCTGTTAAATTGGTCGCCATCTTGAACAGTAATGCCAACTTAAAGTTCTATAGGTCTATAAAAAACACCCGTTAGTACTACCGTTTAGTAATGCTGATTTTGCTCGCTTTTGAGTACGATAAAGCAGGCGAAATATCAGAATATAAATCGCATTAAAAATCAAAATATAAATTATTACTACGATCGTGTCAGTCAGTACCTTTATTCGCATTTGAATTTTTATTTTATTTAATATGTGCTCTATTGTAAAAACACTATATTTTTGATTTTTCCCGTTAATTTGAATTTCTTTATCTGAAATTAATTAATTATTTTAGAACTTTGTTTGTTTAAAAAATGTATGCAAAAATTTTAAATTTAATTGAATTAAATTTATTTCGAAGTTTTTTTAGATATCTTTTTTAGATATTTTTCTTTTTGTATAATATTTAAGAATTATCTTTTATATGACCGATGCATGCGTCTCTACAGACACTTTATTGTTTAGCGCATTAATTATTCTAAATTAAGCAGAGTTCGCAAAGAAACGAAACGAGAAGAATGCGTGTAAATAATAATAAATAAATGAATAATTTTATTACGTTTCGTTACTTTGCGAACTCTGAAATTAAGTAATTATCATATCATTTTTGTGTTTCTTATTTTAATGAAATAAAAAGATTTTGGTAAGCAAAGCCGCTGCTCACCATATTAACGAAAGCAAATATAAATGTGTGTGTACTAAAAGCAAACATATTGAATTGGTATTGAGCTAGAAAAAAGGATGCTGGGATCATAAATTAAATAATTTTTAAGAATAAAAAAAAAATTTAGGACAATTATTTTAAACAAAATTTGCCATGACATTCCAAACATTTTTATTTTCTGAATATTAAACAAGAATGTGCGAATATATTTAAAAATATAAATAATTGGCTACGGTACCACCGAACTTAACTAATTTTTATTTTGCACTTATTAAGAGTCACACTCTTTAAATTTTATTAGTTTTAACTAAACAAAAAACTGTTATTTAGAGCTTTGCTAGAATTGTTAACGTGCCCTCAATAGTAAATTATCTTAATTTCATTGTAAATCTCCTGACTTTTTTCCTCTTGATAAATAATTAAATTCAGCAATTATTAAAATTTTTGTTTATTCTTTAATTGAATTCGTTTTTATTAATTTTTTTATATTTTTGTTTTGTATTTATGATTTGAGAATAAGTGTTTTAATGGTTTAAAAGCTAAATATAACTTATTTTATAAATACTTTAATTTATAATGGAATTTTATTATATTTTTTAACTTATATTTTATAATATTTTGAATATTTTTTTTAAAATTATGTCACAGAAAAATATTGATTTTGTATAAAAAAATTATATATATATATATATATATATATATATATATATATATAAAAATTTTAACTAAACTGGTATCTGAAGCAAAAATACAAATTATATAGATGCGTTAAAAAATAAATTAATAATAAAATTAAAATTGAATTTGAAGTTTAGTAAAAAAAATTTTTCACAAATTTAGTTATCAACTCCCTGTATAATTTTAAAATAAATTTTATTAAATTACTTAACGCTTCATTTCAATTAGTCCAATTTTTACATTTATTTAAATGGCTGGTGGCATTCTTAGGTTATTTAGGTCAGAAACTTACTGGTTTTGGTTTGGTAGGCAGATTTTTAAAAACAACAATTTTTATCGCCATCATTTGATTCATAATAAAAATTATATGGTTTTTAATAAAAATTGGTTTTGAAATAGGCAAACTTCGAAATAAATCGGATGATAGCCATCGAAATATTTATCTTTTTGTATAAAACAACTTAAAAATGTTGATACAAATTACTTGATATCGTGTGTAGCGTTTAAATAGTAAAAACGAAAATATTTTGCTTAAAATTTGTTTTAACTTAAATTTTTATTTCAAATAATTTTTCTGTTCGTCAAATTTATCTTCAGAGCGCACGCTACAATTGATTTACTTAAAGAAACTTTTAATGAAAGAAACATATCTACTTATGGTCCAATTAATTGGCCGCCAAGATCGTGTGTTTTCACCTAATGAAAATACTTTCTTTGGGCTTATGTGAAATCACTTGTCTACGTAAATAAATCAAAGACAATTAAACACATGAAAATGAACATTCGAAGAGTAAAAAAGTCCCATTTAGAACAACTTTTGTAATTTTCAATAAATTGTCTAACAATTTCTTATTATTGAAAGTCATTCATAATTTTGATTTTTTATTTAAATTACAGAAATATTGAAATGAGCCCCGGTCACTGGTTTATTATTATTAATAATAACCATAATAACGCGACGTGGACAATCTTTTATATAGACCATGTCTTAATTATATGAACTGAGAGGCTGTCTACATCTCTGTCAATCAAAAAGAAGTACCTCCCTACTGATGTTCAAAAAGTACATGTTCCGACGTTTCGTCATAGAAACCATAAAACCTGCATTTTCTGGTTAAGTTTATTTACTTAATTTTTTTAAAATTGAAATTTTTATTTTTGACCAGTTTTTGGCTCTTATTTTTTTTAAAAATTAATACTTTTTTTAATTTTTAGAAATTTTATTAAAAAGGACAAGCATAATGATTAAAATAATTTTAATTTTAGAATCCACTTTTTCAATCAATATGAAAGAAGAAATTTGTTATTTTGCTTAAAGCACGATGCAAGGCATATTTACTTAAAAGGTAAAAGCTGTAAGATCAGCCGGATATATTTTTTCGTTTCTTGTACTGGAAACTGTCAAATATTTTTCTTTTTGTCTTTTTTTCCCTTTATCCAACAAACCATGTAGCAGATAAATTATAATGCATCATGAGCATATTTTAAATTGTGAAGCTAATTATTATTATTTATTTATGAAATATAAATTTATGTCTGTAAAAAATGAAATTTATTTAAAATTTTGTTTAAAGCAAATGAAAATATTTTTTTAATATTATTATTTTAATATCTTTCTGAAGTGATTTGGGTATGTTAATTTTTCTTTTCACTACTACAGGCACATAATTCTACAACTACATGCATATAAATTCTGACATCCCAGAGGTGAATAATTTGTTTTTGTATTCTAGCTGTTACCTTGTATGGTAAATGAATAAGCCTTGGCACGATCCTTATGTAATTATTGAAAAATGGTTTAGCCTTCATAATAAAATGGATTACGCCACGGGCGCCTCGAGACGCTAATTAATTAGCCTAATTTGCATAATAACCCATTCTTGCAAGAAAATTGGTCAACTCTTCTGTAATTCCCTGTTGAAAGCAACTTTTTAAGAAAAGGAAAAAAAAAACTTTAAGCCCCAGCTCTCAATATAAACCCAAGAACCTAGCAATCAATTTCCTCAGACATGTGTACTTATTAAGGAACGCTATGAAAGCAAGAGGACATATGCTGGAAATTGTTCGATAATGACAGAATTGCCTAGATCTAAAAGAAAAGAATTTTATAAATAAATTATTGTTACAGTAAGCGAAGTCTTATTCAAAAAAAATTTTTTTTTTAATAAGAGCTGAATAAAATTTTTTTTATTAAAAACTTGCTCGTTAAAACAACTTTTTTAATTAATTTGACTGTTATTGCCACAGCCTTTACCGTGTAAACATCATCAGATGTAGAATAATTAATTAATAAATAATTGCACTCACTTAATGGAAAAAAGTATAAAAAAAAGTATAAAAAAAAGTATAAAAGGTGTATGAATTTATAAAAATTACTAATTAAATTTTAATAAAATGGTGGAGTAATCGAACTTGACCCTTCAAAGGCTTTACAATAAAATGCGCCTTTTCTAAATATGACTTTTTTTACATTAAATGAGTACGATTATTTATTAAGTTGTTAATACCAGTCTTAAAAGGGTATTCGATGGCTACACGGTAGAGGCAATGGCTTTAACAATGAAATAATTTTCTTTATTAATACAACGAAAAATTTCATCATTTTTTGACCAATGATACTTTTCATTACACTAACGAATTATTTCATTTATTCAATGAGATATTGATTCACTCAAGAAAATATTTAAGTAAATAAATGTCATTATCATTGGTTGAAAAATAATGAATTATTCTTTATTTCTTTTGCAAGGTTATATATGGTGTAAAATATATCTCTCATACAAATAACTAATCGAAATCCAGTTTTTTTAAAAAAATATTACGACATTTCTTAATATTATCTGCGATTTAACACTTTAACACATTTTAAGTTTTGACTTGTTTCCTGGGGTTTTCGGTTGATATATAATTAAATTCAACAATTATAAAAATTTCGGTTTATTCTTTAATTGAATTCGGTTTTACTATAATAATTTTTCTATATTTTTTTAATTCTTCAACCTTAAAACTTGTGGGTGTTTTTTGTTCCTTTTAAATAGCAGTAAAAAAATCCCAATTAATTCAATGATTAGAGGCTCGAAATGTTCCACAAAAAATTTTCCAGTAGTGTTTTACACAAGTTTTTTGAACCTTTTATAAACATAAAATGGAAGACTTGGTCAACTAAGCCGATTTAAAACTTAAATTTAAGCCCGAATTTAAAAAAGAGTCACGATACATGTGTACTTTTTTTTTTTTTTGGTTATCTCTAGCATATGCCAGATCTTTGTTGTTGTACACTAATAGAAAATTTTGTATAAATAAAAGAATCATTAAAATTTCTACATTTCATAAAGAAATGAGGCTCAGTTTTGTTACAGAAAAAATTTGTAATTTCAAAAAACAATTTGATTTATTATTGGCAAGTATTATCTTTTTCTTAAATAATAAAAAAAAAATATTGTTTAAAATTATTATATAACTATAATAATGAAAAGTATTTTCTTTTCTTAATATAAACATGATTAAAAATATATATGTTGAACTTATGCTTATTAAAAGTGTTTTAAATTGACAATAAAACATTCTGTAATATTGTTACTTAGCTTTCAAAAGAAATAAATACTGAATCATTTTAAATGTTTTAGAATTACAGTACTTAGTGCTTAGTTACTGTTATATTCATACAAATTTAGTAATTATTTTATATATTAAATTAAATAATTTTTTGAATTATTAAAAAGTTTTTCAAGCACTGTGCTACAAGATAAAAAAAAAACTTGGATAATCACTATAATTTTTCTTGATGTGCTACACTAGAAGAAAAATTTACCATAAATCCAATGAAATTTTTCCATAAAAATTGTTGCATTAATTCACTTAAATATTGCCCAAAGTATGTGCATTAGTGAAATATTTTCAATCACCCCTATTCTAGTAGTCGCCGTAAATTTCGTTATGTTTTTATTTCAACTTTGCTTTTCCTTGATACTGATTTGGCATTCTTTAACAGGCCTACTACGTCGGAGACAGTTTATCGTTTTTTTTGTTTATTCAGTTCAATGCTTACTGAGTTTTTTGTTTGAATATTTGAATCTTTTTGTGACTTTTGATTAATAATTCTTATTTAGTCAATTGCTTTTACAATATAAAGGTTCTAATGTTTGCAAGAAACGTTGGGAGTAACCTACTGAGGATTCGGAGTAGCGTCTGATGAAATGGTCCATATAGGTATGCTCTCCCCTTCAGTACTTGTTGTACTGAATAAATAACTCATGAGAATATCATGAGTAAAAGAATAAATTTTAAAACCAACACAATTTCTGGAATTAAGCACAAATAAAGATTAATATTTTGTTAAATTTCTAAAAAAGGTAGATTAAGATTTTTAGTTCAAGAATTTTGACAACTCAGCGTGGAAAGTTGAAAAATTTTTGGTCAGTCTCTGATTGCACTTAATTTTGTTTTTTTTTATGGAAAGTTTTTATCTGTACATGTGCGAAAAGTTTGTGCATACAAACACGAAACCAGGCAGTGTGTAACAGAAATCTAGTTGTTGGGTATACCTATTTGAATTACTTTAGATGATATTAATTATTTAATCAAACAAATTTGATTCAAAAAAGGTTTAAAAACATTGAGCCATAATCATAGTCACACTAAAGTCGGTATCTTTTTAAAAACGACTTTAATTTCATATAATTCTTATGAACAAAATTCAGCTCCTAATAAATGCCTACCTTTTTGTGACTATAATTATGGCCCATTGTAAATGAAATTAAATTTAATTTATTTTGCATTCTTATCAGATATCTTTCTTATATATATTTTTTTTAAATTGAGTACCTACAGACATTTTATGCTTTTAAAAATAAAAAACTTTGTGAGTTTTTTTTTTTTGGAAACGGAAACGTATTATTTATTTTAGGAACAACAAAAGAATTGGTGTTCAAGGAAAATTAATACTTGCTATTTCATTAAAAAATTATTTCTTTTTTATTAAATATTTAATAAAAATTTGCAAAATTAAGAACACGAATAATTGGTTACCACAGTGAAGGGTATATAAGACTTGCCACAGACGAATTTAACTTTTTTTTTTTTTATTAATACTTTTTAGTCGTTACCTAAAATGGTAACGACAAAATCATAGTTGTTTCAATAAAATATAGCAGTCGCATACCAATTATAAACAGATAATTATCGGTACTATAACTGAAATGCAAAATAAATGCCGTGGCCAATAAACGACGTTATTATCTATCGATTACGATATTTGGAATAGGGGTGATTATATTAATGATACTATTTCATGGAATTAATTAAATATTTAATTAGTTTAATTGAACATGTAATTGGTTGAAAGATATTAAATTTTTTCATTCGAATAATGACAAAATTCTCTTACTTTCACGTAACTGTAAAAATCAAAAACTATGCTGTGGTACCCATATATATACAAAAAAATGTAAGTATTTAGCCCTGGATTTTCATGAATTATGTCTTATTTTATTTCTAAAATATTGCCCCTTTATTGCAACGCATTCATATTTTCATAATATAATTTTTAAATAATTTTTAATGCTCATAATTTCTTTACATTTTGCTTTATATCACAATGCAATAATCTGGGCAAAAGACCCTCGGATTCGATATTGAACAAATTCGATTGAAATTTTAGTTTTTTTTGGTATGAAATAATTTAAAAATTTCGATTGTAGGAATTAAATATCGAATGCAACGATAATTTTTTCTGCAATGTGCAATTTTATGAATAAATGACCGATAAGTTTGTTTACCTGCTTTCTATTTTTGATGAATTTTTAGCACTCGCACATGAATCATTCTGCTAAAAAAATGATGTCTACTTTTAAAAATTTTTACCCGGGTATGCCTTCATGGCTTGAATAACTTACAAGCACTTTTCAAAAATATTATATACGATTGTTCTGTGCAGCTCTATAGGCTTTAGCAATAAATTAATACAGTCTACTTTGCTGTCTTTGGGTCGTGCTCAAGAATAATCAGACCAACAATGCCAATGGCTTATATCTGCTCAGTATTCAATATTTAACATGATAATTTTGAAATATATCCATTGGAAAATGAAAAACATACCCGGATATGTTAAAGGGTTAAAGCTGATACGATTTAGTAATTTTTTTCGCAATGTTCTTATAAAGTTATGAAAAGATTTCGCTGATTTATTTGAATTCAACAAGCATGATTTTAAAAGAAAGCTTTTTAAAGTTTGTAATTTCTTAGCTTTCATATGGGAAAATTTTATGCATTTTGATCTATTTGTTTGATATTTGTACAGAGTATAAAGAAAAATTATAACTAGGATTGGGAAAAAGACACCTGTTTGTTGCTTTTGGAATATATCTAGTGTTTCAATAGTCTGCAATGTCCAGTCATGCGAATCCCTGACCAAGTCAAGTCCAGTAACTCTTTTTGTTTTCTCCCGAGAACGGAACGGCATGAATGTTTTCGCTACTCTGATATACTTCATTTCCAACTAATGTTGTCGATTATCTTTCTATATCGAATGAAAACGATCGAATTTTTTTTTTAATGAAATAATTTATAAATTTTGACAAAAGTTGTTCAATCACTAGTGTGGCATTGTGGCCCCTGATGATTTTTGGAGTTAAAAGTGAGTCTAAGATTACATTTTTTCCATTTGCTGCACAGTATGAAACTAAATCACATTTAATGATAGCAAAATACATAATAAAGAACACATGATTATTTGTTTTTTTTTAGAAGGTATAAAATAGTGATTTCAAATAGAAGAAATAAAAGAAACTTTTTTGTTGTTTAATGAAAATAACAAATAATTGCTTTTGTCCATTAGGTGATGCTTATTAAGTTGTGTTTGTTTATAGTAAATAGATTCATAGAAAATGGAATCTTAAAGAAAAAATTGTATAAAATAGATATTTATATATAATTTATAAAAAAAAAATAAAAACTAAATTAAAAATTAAACACATTGCGTGCATATATCACACCATATTGAGAATATAGTTTTTTTCATTCCTCACGTCTTCGCTATATAAGTAATTCTAATTTAAAAAAAAAAAACCCCAACACTCTAGAATTCTAGCCCTAAACTTTAAAACTACTTAGTACAGCATATTACACTCGTTCTCTATTAATACTTATGTTTATATGTTTGTATGTAGGTATAGCTACTATTTTTTCTTAAAAAAAAACGAAATGGTCGACTTTAACGTATCATGTGTAATTTCCAGCGCAACACAAAATAAGCTATAATTCTTATTGATATAAAAATACCAATTAAGGCAACAGCATCAGTTACATAGTCGGCCTTATCCATGGACATTTCTTCTAAAAACTTTTTTGGACTACGAAAATGACAATAAACTGCATGGCATTCTAATTTAGCACGGTCCATGCCATAAATGGAAACCATGGCACCTGAAAAACAGCAATAACATCAAATCATCAAATTTTTAATGAAAATAATTTTTAATAATTTACCTTCAAAACCGTATCGTACATAACTCACATAAGTTACCCATTGCAAGTAACCCGGTATAGTATCAAAATTAACAAAAAATCCTGAAAATAATATGGTTGGTATTGTTGTTACTGGCCCTAAAAATACGCCCGCTTCTATATTCATGCCAGCACCAATGAGCAGGCCCAACGATTGAGCAACTAATGATGATAAAACACATATGACCACAAACATTGTAATACGTTGCGGTTCCATCGGTTGTGATGTCAGGTAATAAACGACAATCACATAGACACTAGAGAAAACAATCTGGAAGTCAAGAGAAAAAATTAAAAAAAAAGCTACAAAAAACAACTTCGGTTGTGAGAACTCTATTCGTTAGCATTCAAAAATTAAGTTGCGATAGTCGAAGTTTTTTAATTAATAGAAAATGGATGTTAAAGACTTATATTTTTAAGAGAGCAAAATTTTAAACTCTTTTGTATAATTCTGGTTGATACAACTAAAACAACATTTTGTTCTCAAAACTGAAGTTGCATAGATATACGAGTACTATAGATTGCATAAGCTAATAAATACAAATTTTGAATTGAAAAAGTACTTTAATTCATAAAAAATCACCTACCTGAAATGGTAAATCTGCCATGGTTTTGGCAAAATAAAATGCTTTTAGAGAATACCAGTAGTTGAGATGCTCTCTTACAAACACCGACATTTCCGTGGGAACTAAAATTTTTAAAAAAATTAAGAACAAAAATTTGAATTTAATTTTTTAATTTGAAGACTTACAAGTCAATATTGTAGGCATCATGGCTGTAAACATGGTAAACAATGTTGTAAAGAATATGCAACCAGCATTACTCATTACCTTTGAAGCCTCATTGCCAACATCGTAGTAGATCATACCAATAATGGCACCTACAATTATGTGTGACGCCAGGCGCATGTGTGTTAACATGCGATCGCGCATAATAGTGACAAAGGAACGTTTGAGCAAAATCCAAAATTGTGTCCAACCGCTGGTGGGAAAACCGGATTTATTCGGCAGCGTTATAACCGATTCATGGGAATCTAATAATGAAGTGGTGCAACCAGCACCATTTGTAGTGGAATTGCCACCCACAACTACACCTCCTCCATCTCCACCACCACCAGCAGTGCCGGCACCGGTTTCACCACATACAACATGAACAGCATTAGAACTTTGAGCACCTTTCGAACTGTCACTACAACTATCGTCACCATTATCGCTGCGTGGTATATTGAGAACAGAACAATCAGATTGTTGACTGTTCTGTGATTCCAGTTTCGGTGGTTTTAAAATGCCCGAATTAAGCTCTAATTCAGCACCCGTTGTGGGTTCATCTAATTTCAGCTTTTCATTTTCTATAGCCACAGTGGTGGTGTTAGTTGAGCTGCCACCATTGGCTGTGTTGCTGTTACCCTTGATAATATCATTGTTAATATCTTTAGATAAATCAAGGCCATAATTTTTGTGACTGTATTTCTTGCACACACCACTCTTAACGGCTGCAACTAATTTTGGTATACACTCGCCGTATTCGCCACTAGCAACCTCCAAAAAATAATCGGCAGGATTATGATATGACGGACAATCAAAACCCAGGATAGATAGAAACGGCACTAGACCTTTAACTCTACCCTCGTACATGCACTGACCCTCGGCGAGCATATACAGATGATCAAATTTTTCAAATAATCTAGCCGAAGGCTGATGAATTGTGCACACAATGGTGCGACCACCTCTGGCTAGTGACTTTAGTAGCGATATTAGTTGGAAGCACGTCGAGCTGTCTAAGCCTGATGTGGGCTCATCGAAGAACATTACGGGTGGATTATTAACCAACTCCAAGGCAATTGACAGTCGTTTTCGTTGACCCCCAGAAAGATTATAAGTCATTGTATTGCTTGATTCAATTAGACCAATTGTCTCTAGTATTTCATCAACTACAACTTTTTTGGCAGCCAAGTCCATATTTTTGCCTAGTTTAAGATTAGCCGACACCATCATGGATTCACGAACTGAAAGATTGGCAATGAGTACATCATCCTGCATTATGTAGCATGAAAGTTTTCGAAAACGCCTCAAATTACGTTCTTTGCCATTTATTAAGACTGAACCGCTCAATTGGGATGTTCTAAAAAGAGAAACGACAGAAAAGTGTTTATTTATGAATCAATTTAAACATTTTATTTTACAACAAAAGACGGAAAAAATTAAAGGGAAAGTTAAAATATTTTTAATTACAAATTTAACAATTTTTTAAATAAAAAGTCAACTGATTTTTGGTAGAAATCAATGGATTTGTTGGATGTTAAGGGGCTAGTAAGCAAACATTCGCCATTTTTTTCATTTTAGTGTCAGTGTGTGTAGCGCGATGATGACTAGCAAATAATTTTTATTAAAATTTAAATTTTTAAAGAACAAACTGCCATTTGGGAAACAAAAATTGATGTTCATAAAGACAAAACTGCAAAAAAAATTTTTGGTTACTTCTTTGCTTTTTTTATTGTTGAAAAAAATAACCAAAAGAGAAATTGCGTCGTTCGTTTCACAATTCATGTTTACTCGTGGGCGTTTTTGTAATCCTTATTTGTTTGATTTTAGTGGGTGTTATGCTTTCAACAAATCTGTGGCTCTTTATAAATTCGACTACGACAACGACACTTATAATACGTCTGATACTAATATAATTCCAGACATTGTAATAACACCTAAAGACGAATATATACAAAAGAAACAAGCACGACAAAACCGTGATGGAAAAAGATTTCACTCTATTGCAAAATCTTCTGATTTGCTTGGCAGGCAGATAAGGATTAAAATTATCAAATTTCTATTGTGCAATATATTTTTGTTGAAATCAAATTAGCCGACAACCGTTTACACAACCAAATAGTTATTTAACTCTCCTCAATGCGAGACTAGCTATTCCCTTACCAAGTCCACCATTTTCTGTATTTTTGAATGTCAAGCTTCTGGATCCATGGATCGTTCATGTAGTGACTTCTTATAGTTATTATTATTTAAATTTATAATTCATAATCTGTTAGTGTATTCAATAATAAAAATAAAAGATGAAGTAAAAAACAAACGCAAGCTTCTTCTATTTCTTGAAATACTTTTACGAAGGTAGCAAAACCTTTTTTGGTTTTACTACTTTAGCTGCGATTCGGATTTTACTGCCTCAAGAATATTTTTGCTAAAACTTGATTTTTCTCATGGCTTTATCTCACAAAGCAATTGTTTTCCTGTCTTTGGTACAATTATAGCTATAGAGTAGGACAAAAATGTTTAGAACAAACTAATCCGACAAAAACTACATCTAGTCTTTCAAAAATGCTAAACTGTCAAAAAAGTTCCATAAAATTTGAATTTGATACTTTCAACAAAGAAGCTTGCACTCAAAAAATATTGAACTGTGTAAACAATAAGTAAATATAGTATACACAAAATCTATTGTTTAATTTGTTTCCGTCGAGTTGCTTCCATTACAGATCGTTTAAAGTCAGTAATCTCACTATTGATTGGAGAAGCTTTTCCTTAAAATTTAAAATCCAGTTACTACTCGATTCTCGCTAATACGTTGCGCGCTTTGGTTATAACATAGACACTGAGTTAAAAATGAGCTCAACAGGATTCCTAGAGAGCTTAAGTAGACTCTCATTCAAAATAATATTTAAATGTACACTGAACTGCTAACAGAACATTGTAGCTTTAATTATCACAATTGTACAATGGAGGCGACGCAGGATGATTCTTGTCGTTAATGGTTGTGTTTAGTGTGCTTGATAAACAGTAAAAATAATCATAACTAATTAACTAGGTAGTGAGCTATTGGCTTTAAAAAAACCTAGACAAAACAAGGAAATGATTTCGATATATTTGGGATATCTAAGATTGTTTTAGTTCGGCTGCATAATATATATTCCCTTTGATCTTAACCTCCTGGTTTATACATATCTTGCATTAAATAATTTTAAAAGTATTAAATTTTTTGGCTAAAATCTTTTTTGCATAAGAGCTATTCATTTCTACTGCACATACGCTGCAACTAAACAATAGCGAGAAAAGAATATTTAAAAATTAAAAAAATAGCAAACATTTTCACCAGAGAAAGGATTATTTCTTTGTTTTTACACAAAAAGCTTTAGAAGAAGCAAAGAAACAAGTAACAAAAATTTTTTTTGAAATGAACTTGAACAGCAAAAACAATTACCGAACATCAGACAACAATTTCAAGATTAACAATTTGTTTACCACCATCTTTTGTTCATTCAATTAATAAATAATTGGAAACAATAAAAAAAAAAATAAAAAATCTAAAGCTTAAGAAAAAAGTTGGTGTGGCGAGTACTTACTTGTAACCAGCTAAAATATTCATAAGAGTACTTTTGCCAGCACCAGACGGTCCCATAATTGCTGTTAATTCTCCATTACGAAATTTGCCCGAGACACCTTTTAGTATCGTTTTAAAACCACGCCTGTGTCCTTCCGACACCGAATAGGAAATCTCTGTAAATTCAATATCCACCGGAGGCCGTTGTGGTAAATGCGATAATGACACTGTGCCTTTTTTCTGGCCATTGGGACTACAGCTATTGAGTATTTTAGGTGCCAATATGTGATTACTGGAAATGCCGCCATTGCATAAATTGTTTTGGGAACTGAAAGTACACAAAAATGAGAGAGATAAGCAGAGCATAAAACATAAATTTCATTTATTCTCGTTATAGAAAAAACTTTGTCTTTTTTGTAAAAAAAAAAAAAATTATACAAAACTAAAACGCATCATAAGTGAAAAGTTTTTATCATATCATATCATACGAGTATCACCAATAAGCAAGGCATTGCTATTTAATATTTCCTTTTACGTTTCTTTTATATATTATTCATCTAAATGAAGTTAAATTTGTTTTTCAGCTTCATCACAGCTTTTGCTTCTTATTGTTGGAAACTTAATTGTCAACAACAACATTAATTAACATTATTGATATGACCCTTGAATTAAATTTTCAACGACTTACTTCTTTGTTTTTAACCAAGAACGTTTATGTGAGGTTTTTCCACAATCAATTTCCCTGATATGTGGCTGTTGAATATATTGAGGCTGCTGGTGCTGTTGCTGTTGCTGTTGTTCCTGATGTTGTTGTACTGAAGTTACATGACCATTATTGATAACAATCGTCTGAACAAAAGATACTGGACGTTGTGTATGATGTTTAAAATGACATTTATTATCATTAACTGTATCTTCGTAGGTGCTTGCACATGCAGAGTGACGTCTTAATTGAACATCATCACATTGGCTGGTGTATAGTTTGGGCGATACTGTTACCAGGCTTGAGGCACAATCACTAGGTCTCTTGTGAGGTGACTGATGCATAGGACATGAACCATTATCTATAAAGGCTGTATTTAATATGCCACCTTCTGAATCTATATGAATGCGCACTTTTGTGTGATGATTATTGCTGAATGTACCACAATTATTGTTGTTTGACTGTAGGGTTGGGGGGTTAGAGATTGCCGGTGACGGCAGCGTTACTGTTACTAAGGCAGGCGATATGGGTGTCGTTTTTATATTGTGGTGGCTTTCACAATTGCCAACCCTTGTATTCAATTTTGAGGCAGGTAAGGTATTACACTTAACTTGGGCAGTTTTACAAGCATTCAAAACTAAAAATGTTTTACTATCTACACTATTACAGCGAGTTAAGCATAATTGAGTTTTATCTTGATGGTTGGACTCCTGAGAATCCAATGAGGAATCTTTTTGCACTGTTGTTGTTGACGTTGATGACGACATTTTACTTTTTATAAATTTACCTATTTAACAATTAATTTATTTAATTTAAATTGTTTTTATTTAATTTAAAAAATTTTTTTTATTTCTCTTTTTAATTATAACTTATTTATTTACTATTAGTTAATATATTTAGAATATTTTATAGTTATTTAATTTTAATTTTCAATTTCATTTTGTTTTGTTTACAGTTTTTATTTTTATTAAATAATTATTATTGTAGAGGTTGTAGTCTACTTCAGGTGACTGCGTTATTAAGAATGCTTTGCTTACAAAAACTAAATCGTTTAAGGTTGTCGAAAATTTTAAAAGAAAGACAAAAAAAAAAAAAAAAACAAATTGTACACTTTGCAATTTATATTTAATTGCTTTTTTTCTATACGCCAACTTTAGATTCTCCCCTTCTAGAGAGTAACAATGCCATTTAAATTAGATTTTTTGTTTAGTTACAGCCAGTTTTATTAGTATTTATTTTTTTATATTTCGTTTTGGTGTATGCAGCAGATTCCATTTAAAACTGATATCAGCGATAAGTGTCCCCTTTACAAAACAAGTGTCCCCTTTACACAACCTGCTCATATTGCAGGTTACAGATACATACATACATATGTAATACAAATGTTTGTTACTCAATTAGGCAAGATTATCATGACGGATATTTGCAAAATTTGGTATATACGGTACGAGCATAAAAATGGGCATGGCTAGTAAAAATTAACATGGCAACTTTTTATAGTATGTCGCCATGTTTATACCGAATTTCATGAAAATCCGTTGAAAAATAGTAAATATTTAAATAATGGGGCGTGATCAGTAAAATATTATATGGCAACTTTTTTATTTGTCCGCGTGGCGAGTAGAAAAATATGTGACATCCTTTTTGTGCTATAACAATAATTCTCACCAAATGTCATGAAAATTTGTTAAAATTAAACATGTATTTTATAGGCAGGCACAATTTCATATGCATGGAAAATTCCATTCCTTTAATATTGTACTCGTATTGTAATGTTATTTATTTGCTGGTAAATGGGCACCCAAATTTATTTAAATTAGTTACGGAGTTTTCTTTTCCTACAAAAATATTACATATATGCTGCTATCCAAGAATGTTTGCGTTCTATTGTGAAAAAAATTTAATAGTTTACATTTACATCGCGTTCTGTTCTCAACATGTTGCATATAAACGATGCAAAAATTGTACATGTTTTGCAGTCAATTTATAAGTGAGGGTGAGATACTGTTCTTTTTTATTTGACACAGTTGTACTTGTTTATGCAATTAAGTAAATTATTTAATTTGTATTTATAATAAAGAGGAGATTTAAAATTTTCTTCATAAAAATCCATTCTTGGTCACTTTTGAAGCAAAAATTTATTTTATTTTATTTTTGGTGCAAAGTTTTTTTGGTGTCAATTACTTATCAGTGGTGTCAACGTAATCAGATTTTGCAAATCGCTTTAAAAGCGGTAAACATATAAAACGCTAAATATACATTAGCGTTAAATGTTGCATGAAAAACTTATTTTTGTTCTATTGAAACCATAAAAAAAGGCATCACTTTGTGCAGTTTTAGGCAACCTATTGAAAATATTACATAATTTTGAGGCAGAATGTCTTTTGAAAATAGAAAACGCCATTAATGTATGAAACAATAAAAGTGGTAATATTTCCCGTACCTTCGTGCAACTTTTTTAGTTTTACTCTATTTAATTTCCACTAACGTAAAAAAAAAATAAATAATTTTTTTTATATCAGGTTAAAAAACAAACAAACATTCTTTTTTAGTAAAACCAAAAATGTTACAGTCGGATGTAAACTTTACCGAAAATTTTTTTTTAATTTTAAAGTTTTTGTCGAACATGAAATGAGCCACTGTGCACCGCGACATTAAGTTTCAAAAATGTACTGCAGCTTAGCTATCACCGTACTGTTTTTTCTACACGCGTTCTATGAAATACAAGGAAAATAAACAAACAAAATGATGAAATTCAATTTTATTGAGAACATTTTGAACCAAAAAATTTATAATTTCGTTTTTTATAATAAATAAACAATGTTTATTCTCTATGAAATTTTTTTTTTTTTTTTTTGTTACAATCCTAGAAAAGGTCTCTCACGCATTGTAGCAAGAAATAGGTGCAAAATTTGTTTTAATTTCACATATGCCAACAGTGAATTTCGCTATATTTTGTTGTAGTGAGTTGCAAATTTTTAAATTTTTGGTCACATTTGCAATATCTGCATGACTTGCAAGTAGTTTGCATTTAAGGTTGCATTCCGCTAAAATTTTTGTTTAATTACCAAGCCAAGCTTAAAAATAGTTAATTAAAGTTTTTTGAATACATTTTGTTTGCTTGCAAATATTTTTTATTAGTCAGCAATAACAAATTTAATTCTTTTTATATTAACTCACCGCAAATTGTGAGGCATTTCAACCAACATTTTAAATTATGTACACAGAACCTGAAACTCTTTTATACATATCAGAATTACTTTCAATATTCAATGCAAAATGTAAATGATTTGAAATTTGAATAATTGGACTAGACAATTGCTATTAAAGGTCATTAGCATTTGACAAAAAATGTTTTGAAGCACTCATTACGCATGCAAGTGATTCATTCGTTTTTATTGTACTCAAACTTATGTATATGGAAAATTAATGTGGAGTGTTAAATTTACTAAAAAACAGCATTCAAAAATTGTTAAAAATATATAGGCATCAATATAGTTTTTTGTTACTGTTGATTTTAAGTCATAGCTAATGAAGTTGTGAGTTGGAAGTTAAGTTCTTAAAAAAAATTCTTTAGCTTCTTGGTTTGCGTAGAGAAAACACTCAAGGCTTAGGCAGGAATCTAAGGTACGACCCCCAGATACCATGCGAGGTATCTACCGAGTCACAAATTATCTTCGTTAATTTTTATATTTAACTGCCTATTGAATTATTACAGGACAACAACAAACTTAAATATTATTTAAAGAAACAAATTCATATAAAATTTCTTTTAGTAAAACATTTTTATTTTAGAAAAAATTTATGACTAAGTGGTCATAGCCCACAGGATTTTACAATAAACGAATTAATTAATTAAATAATTTTTAATTTAATAAAAATACACAAGAGAATTTTACAAGCTAAAAAAATAAAATAAACTGCAGCAATTATTAAAGCAACAAAAATCAAGTAAAATTTAAATATTTTGAGACATGCGCTTTAAGTGGTACACGCTCTTTGTGAATACTTTCTTATGACGGATAAATAACAAAAAGATATGGATACAATAATTGTACTGTAAAAAAATTACTAGATTTAAAAACTATTGAACACAATATTATGTAAAAAAATTCACAAACGAATATGGAAGAAATACACTACAGGTTACACTTCCAACATTATTCAATGATATCCCGATTGATATTCTAACGAGAGCCAATAATAACAAATTGAGAAAAAAAAATTATAAAACATACTTTATTAACAAACAATATTCGTCTTAAATAACAAGAAAATACTCAAAAAATTTTATATAGCAAAATCAAAAACAAATAATAAATATAAATGCACAACAAAACTTCACAAAAAAATAATATATATATACGATTAAATAAATACATGTATTTATAATACACTCCTGCTCACTTATTTAAAGGCACTAAAAATTCCAAATTCAGAAGCCTGTATCTTTTGCAATTTTTAACCGATTGCAGAATTTAAAAATGAAAATGGAAGCTAGACACCTTGAGATATAAAGAAAATTATGACAATAGTGGTTTCTTTACTAAATAACTTTTTTTAAGCAATTTAAAAAAATGTACAATTTTTTTTGGTTCACTTGAAAAAAAAAGACGATTTTAATAAACAAAAATATTGGCTCATAATCATATTTCTAACAATTCCATAAATTTTTAATAACAAAATTAAGCTTTTAATGAAAGTCTTAACTGGTTTTCAAAATGATTAAAAAAATACTTAAAATGGAAATTATGAAAATTTTTTCTCAATTTAATTTTTTTAAATACAAGCCTTAGGCTTTATGACCCACTTACATACGGCCTTTTACTCTATGAATGAAATATAAGAACGGCTGAACCGATTTGGCTACTTTATTATATGTTAATCGTAACTCAAATCAGTTTTTTATATAAAAAAAAGTTTGACCACAAATTTTTTACGCCCCCTTTTTAAACGTCATTCAGTATTAATACGCCATCATAATATGCCAAACGTTAAGAGAAAACACGACCATCTGGCTACCCCACTAGGTTTTTTAGCGGAGGTCATCTAGATTGGTAACCTGCTGCCCAAATACTCAGAAGTTACTTTGGATTATTAAATTTGTTTTTTTTTAATTTTCATATACCCAAGTGTTTTTGTTTTGACGGATTTTCGCAGCTTACGGACGAAGATTACGGAATGGGACACATATAATTTTAAAGAGAAATACTCAGAAATTACTTTAGATTATTTAAAAAAAATTTTTGAAATTTCCATATACTTCAGTACTGTTGCTGTGAATGATTTTAACAATTTCCGTTTTGCATCATAAAAAAAAACTACGAAATTATCCGAAAATGTTAAAATACTTCCAGAAAGTTTAGAGCCTGCAGATTAAATTCCTTTTTGATTTTGATAATTTTTTTGGCAAAATCGGGAATGGTACTTCGCCAAAATGGCAAATGAAAAAAACTTTAGAGCAAGAGCACTGGGGTAAGAGGGAATTTCAAATATTTTTTAAAAATAGTTCAAAGTAACTTCTGAGTATTTGTACGGTAGATTACAAATTTGGATAGTCTCCTCTTTAAAATGATATGTGATAGTTCGCTGTTCTGAATTGTCACATACATTATGATTGGCATTTTGGCATAACTGAATACAACGTGTTTTGTCCTTTTTTATATTAGGCAAAATAAGTAAAACCTCACTCCACAAAATGGTAAAAAGAGGTAGTATTTAGCGGTTTTTAAATGAAACCTCCGCTATTTATGGACCACTGAATTTCAATAACATCTTTCAGAAAGCAACAACTGGCATATTGATATGATAAGTTTTACTGTACGCTGTCAAGGAACTTCAAAAAGTTGAATATAAAGACTAAACAGACAGAAAAATATACCCTCTTATCCAAAAAAAGGATAATCTTTAAAGAGTAGCAAGAGTACGCTGTAAAAATTGCAAACGGAGTAAAACACGGAGGGTATAACACTCTAAACCGAGTCTTATATACAATTCACTGTAGTAGCAAAATAAATATTAATATATTTAAATTATCACATTCTTGTTATATATTTAAAAAAAAAAAGATTTTCTACGAAATGGCATATATGACTTAAAACAATTTTCTTTAAAAATTTTTAGTGTGTAAGTTTATTACACACAAGCCACACATATAAACGTTTGCATAAGACCAGCTGTCTGGGGGGTTACTCTCTATTGCGATGCGAAAGAAAAACCGTTCGCATCTGTATGATTTTTACATTGAGTTGCGATTTTCTTTCGCATCGCAATAGAGAGTAACTCCCCTGGTTTAGTCTGTGCACTCACATACAAATTTTCATAAGAAAACAAAAATTAGTGAAAAAGTAAAATTTCGGTTGTATTTTTTGATTTTTTCAGTCATTTGAACACCGATTATTTTTTGATTTTTTGAGCAGTCATTATGACTGTCATTTCTGATAAAACTGTGTAAAAGTTTTTTATTTTACATTTTTTATTATATTGCCATTACTAACCCGTATATTGCCGCACTCAAAAATAGAAATAGATTTAAATGAACGACAACAACATTTGCCGTTGTGTCCTCGTATTGTCATGAAAATATTAATTTACTCGTGCATATAAATATGTACGTGTATTCTATTTTTGACATATTACAGTCGGTCTGCTGTGCATAAGTAAGCATTAATACTGATGAATAAAAAATTTTTCTTATAAATAAAAATTTTTTAATTGGAGTAGTGCAGGATTAAAGATCTTGGCATCTTCATCTTCAATATTTGTGTAATCAGTAAAAGTACTTGTTAATTAATTAATTTTTCACAAACAATAGATGTTTTCAATAAAAGCGCTCCTCATTGCGTATTTCTTTTCATATTCAAATAAAATTTTAATATGTACGCACATGTAATATTAAATAAGTCTGTTTACTTAAACAAATATATTATGTGAAAATATTGAAATAAAAAAAAGTTTATTTTAAATTTCATGGTCAATGCTAAATATTTTGTTTGCGATATAGAGGATGGAAACATGTTGGCTATAAAACATAAATATATCCAATAATGGGTATACGAGTAAGTATCATTGAAAACAAGCAGGGATGTATGAATCGTCTGATTTATTTTTATTAATTTTATAATTTTGGGTTTACATATATAATTTGTACATCGTGCATGGGGCACTCTATAAAGTTTGTATATTTTGGATATTCTTGTAAATATCGATGATAATGAAGCGATGTCTGTTTGTCTCTCTCTGTGCAGTCGTTGAAAGCAACTTTCTGAAGTGCCTAGACAACTTACAAAAGAGATTATCATACGAATCTATCAGTTATTTCTGTTTCTCAATAGCTTTTGAAATTCAGTCTAATTGGTTCATAAATGGAGGAGCTATGAGTCAGAAACCGCTACTACCTCTATTATTTTTACTAATTTTGGTACGTTTTTTTGGGTAATTTGTCTAAAATACAAAACGGAGAAAAAAAACGTGTAATGCAATTTTGTCAGAAATAATAGTCGTAATATATGTCGGTAAACAAATAGCCGAGAAAAATAAAAAATACGATGGAAATTTTAGATTTTCCTTAATTTTTGCTTTGTTTTTTTTCCGCATTTTGTGTAAACAACGAAGCAGACATTAAACTTGGGACGCAGTTTTGTCTGAAACGACATTCCTACTATCTATGCAATAATAAGAGCAATAGGTCTACAAATGACCGAGAAATATCAAAAATACAATCAAAATTTTAAATTCTTATTAATTTTTGTTTTGTTTTTATAGAAATTTTTAAGCTCTATATAACGGGTGGCGCAAAAGTAATCAGGTGTCGCAAAAGTAATCCTCCTATCAGAAAATGCTATAAATTTTGCGATTGGCCCCTAATGTCAACATTGTTTACTAACGTGTATTTTGTGTTTACTACACAAATGTCAAAACAGAACTGACATTAGGGGCCAATCGCAAAATTTATAGCAATTTCTAATAGGAGGATTACTTTTGCGCCACCTGATTACTTTGCGCCACCTGATTACTTTTGCGCCACCCGTTATAATGTGTGTACACACAAACACGAAAGCAGGCAGTCGGTCTTATACAAACGTGTGTATGTGTGTGTATCTTTCAATTGCCTTGAGTGTAATAGCATTACGAAGACATCTTTATGAAAGAAATTTTTGTTTTTAATTTTGCCATTAATTTGGATTTCCTTATTGAATTTAAATATTGAATTTAATATGTTTGATTTAAAATATGTTTTGCAAAATTAAATGTTTGAAATTTTATACATATATTCTCTATACTACAAGGAAAGCTATGACCATTTTTACATCCATTTTCACAAGCAACTATTCAAAAAGATTTAATTTAAGGTTTTAATTATGATTTGAAATAATACTAGTAAAAACATGATCTATTTTATAAAGTAGTGTCTGGGTTTTTTAACAATTATAATTTTATTTGTAAACGGATTTCTCTAAAAATTGGCCCATACGGCCTCACGTAATAAAGGACCGGGCCAAAAAGTAAAGAACTCGCCAAGGCCAGCATGAATAGCTAAATAGTTTTAAATTAAATGCAAAATTAACCGTTTTTTTTATAAATTAAATTTTGATAATTTTTCTTTTTGAAAGTGAATCAAATACAATAATTTATAATTTTTCTTTTTCTATACCAATTATTAGAAAAAAATTTGTTTTTTTGCTTGTTTGTAATGGATAAACTCTAAAACTACAGAACCGATTTCAAAATTTCTTTCTTCAATATAAAGCTACATTACTCTTATCCAAAAAAAGTTGACGTAGACTTTAAAGTAAAATTTATGAAAAAATTTCGATAACGTTGACTTTAAAGTCTGCGTTAATTTTTTTTGGATAAGGGGGTTAATAATTAAAATTTTTTTCAACGGATTTTCTTTAAAATTGTATACATGAAATCACCATTATCCAAAAATTGTCAACGTATCGGCCACGCGCACTTTTACGCGGGTTAGTTGGAAGGTCAAGAATTTTTCCGGGCCACACACCACCGGGTAAAAACAGCTAATAAAAAAAAACACATTTTAAATAGATTGCTCTTACATATGCGATCTACTTAGTCTAAAAATTCCCACTGACGGGGCGAGACCGGCTAAAAATAGTTAGAATTTAATAGATTGAAACTAAAAAATGGAAGTAATTAATTTCAATTAAAAATATCAAAAAATTTCAAATAAGAAAACATAGCAAAGTGTTTATGTACGATAATATTATTTTTTTTATTTACTGTATTTAAAATTTTACGTCAGCCATTTTGTTTTATTTAAAACAAATTTGTTATCAGTTAGCAACTCCCATGTCTGGTGTGAGTTATGTATGTGAGTTACGCACTTGTTTAGTACAAATTTCAGGTAGTTTTTACAGGCATGTAAACAAATTAGAAACGTTTAATTGATGTGTGAACGTATGTATGTGGAATTCACGAAGATATGTATTTTTTATTAAACTATTTATCGTTATTATTACACAGAGAGAGCAATTGTGAGCAACATGTTAAGTAAAGTTAACTAAATGCTTTTCAAATGGATATAATTAAAATTACCGTGAATTAATGGAACAATTAATAGTAATAACAATTTACTTAATAGATTGTTCGTCAAATCATTACATAAATTATTTTTAATTAATATGACATAGTGACTTAGTTGATCAAATTGCTGTATATCTATTCTCTGACGCATTAATACAGGGAAACGTTTGTAAAGAAATATAACGAAAGGGACTATTTTATGTTTAACAAATCGATTGTTTGATTGCTTTATTGAAATGATTTAATCAATGCTCTGCAGGAAATTTATGTTAACTTTACCAAAATATCAAAAGATGTGAACAAAGGACCTACACCCAGTAAAAATGTGAAGCCAAAAGCCGTTTTAGTATAACAATTGCAGATTAGATATCTGCACGATCGTTTAAAAATCAGGTTCTGACAGATATTCAACGACTCCGCTAATTAAATAGGATCCAGAAGATATATAATATATAGGGTGTAGAAATTACAAACGGAATCGCTAACTTCGTACTTACAGTGAGGGGTATAAAAATGTGCATAAAGTTAAAAAAGCTTCTCTTATTGTATACGTAATACTTTTAGCGACCATGTTAACATTTTTATGTTAAAGAAACATCAATGTAACACTCAATGTAGTCAATGTATTTCAACTGAAAATTCAAAAAGCCAATTACCTACATATATTTCAATTTTTTTTTATTTTTTATTTATTTATGTTTACAACGAACCAATTACATCCATTTATATAGAGCTATTGCATATACATACATACTCGTATGTACAAAAATATTGATAAAATGTGAATGTTTTCCCTGGTGATGTTCTACGAAAGGAAAAGCAAGCACAATTACGAAAACATATTTATACATAATCCATCTAATCCCATGTTGCCAGGTCTAACTAATGCGGCCCATACACATTCAAGTTAAAACCAATTTTAGTACAAAAGTATAGGAATCTCTTTGATTAGTCTGTGTATCTGTTTTTTATATATAATTGTTATTTTAGATTCAATTTTTCACGTTGCCTTACTTTAGTTTTTAATTTGTATTGGAATTGAGTGTGTATGTGCCGCATTAGCTTATGTAAGTTTGTGAGTTTTTGTTTTATTCGTTTTCTTATACATAATAAATACGTATCTGTTACGAATTAATTAGTCTAAATAATAAGAATTAATTTCAGGAAAGAAAATATAAGAGCTTTTCAATAGCATATGTTTACAAATTTAAGAATTTTTTTTAACAACAAGTGATTACAAATGTTAGTACTATGACACACTAACAGATTTTAATGTTAGCTTTATCCAAAATTTTAAACTTAAAATAAATCAAATCAAGTTAAAAACTCCAAACAAGAAAAATGGAAAACACTTTAAAATGATTTTCTAAAAACAACTTTTTTAGCTTTTAGTCTTAAAATGTTCTAAATCTCTATATTTTCAGAAAGCACAACAAATGAGTAGCCTCCATCTCTGGTATTGATGTTTTTAAAGCATACATGAACAAAATTCAAACCTTCATGCACCCAAGTAATAAGAGCAAATTTACAGATATATATGCATAAGCTACAAACATTTTGCTAAAAAACACCAAAAATTTCCTAGCACCAAACAGAAAAACATATGATTTTAAACAAATAAGCAAACAAAAATGCTTCTGATGTAACCATAGTGTGACCACTCAAGCGCAAATATTTGATTTGTTTTTTAGCAAACAATTATTTATTTCTTGCAAAGTTTTTGTAAGAAAAAATAGGAGCAAATAACAGCTGTGAAACAATGTTGTATGATTTTGAAAATAATCAGTACATACTTTAGATATTTACGCCTTTATTTATGAAACATTGGCTTCTTTTAAATAATTATTGTTAATATTTTATATATAACATATAAAATCAAATAAATTAATATCAATAATCAATAAAATAATTTAGTAAATATTAAGGTTTCTGTAGTAAAATTCTATTTTCAAAATCATTTTATAAATAATATAAGTTCTCTATAATCAAACTAAATTACTTTGTTACTAATTTTAAAAGATAGACACTAAAAGAAAAACAGAAAACAAAGGAAAATTATTTAAAATCCTCACAATTCTCTATTCCATTCAAATTTATGGATTCCATTGTTTATGTTTTTAATTGCTCATGTCTAGAAAAAAAAAACGAATGAAAAAAACCATAACTAATTAAAAAGAAAAAGAGTTTTATTGGCTTATTTTTATTTTTTTTTTCTTAAACGAACTATGTACAATTTCAACATCAGTCATACATTTTTGTGGGTTTTTTTAATGGAAGTCACATGTATGTATACGTTGAGTACAATTTTGACGAAAATCAAAATCATTTTAATTTTTTGGATACAAACACAAATGCATAATTTTATGTGTTTATCCGCCGTTTTTATTGCACTTATGAACCTAGAAAAAAAAAAGAATGAAAACAAAAACGACAACATTACGAATTAATAAGAATGAAAACGAATGTCTGTTATTGTTATCTTTTGTATTCAGAATTTTAGCACACAAGATATCTTATTTTTTGAAGTAAAACTTTTGCCCCAAAGCAAAAAACGAAAATAAAAAAGCGCTTAATTATACATCTAGATCAAGTAACTTGATGACACTTAAATCTAAAAAAAATAAATAAACAGCTGTGGCTGGATTTACTACCCACAGCTTAAATATCAATTTTTCACAATTTTTTAATCCATGTCCGCACTTATAGCGTCTCATTTCTTTTTAATTCTTCATAAAAAATTAATGCCTATGCTGCGTCACGGCTTAACAAGAGAAATACTTCAAAATTTTCTACAATAATTTCTTTTGTTTATGAGTATGTGAATGTGCTCTTGAACAAATAACTTTATATGTCTTGACTATTTGGCCTAATATTTATTTGCTATCAAAGCGCAAATATGTGTTTGCTTCTATTTGTAGACAGTTTGTTCAAACAAAAACGAGCAAATAAATGGTCATAATGTGACCAAAAATAAAACTTAGTAGGGTAAATGTGCCAGTAGTCGGCAATTTAACGCATTCTCTTTTTTCAAATTGGTATCATATTATATATGATCATGGTATTACTCTGATATATGTAACTCTGTAATGGTACAGTATTGGATATAGTTTTAAATGGATTAAGCTATTTAAAATTTTTTTTTTATTAAAATTGATTAATTTATAGTTTTTCAAAAATACACCAATTTTTTTTTTAAATTTTTTCGGATGCCGACTCCAGAAACATGATCCTGTAATCGGCAGGCTTGAAATTACTTAACAAAACGTTCTGCCGACTACTGGCAAAACACAATTTACGAATAGTCGGCACCCAATGACGACTACGGGAAATGCAAAAAAATTATTATTTTTTGCTAATTTTTACTTATCAACAACAATATTTCATCTCTTTTCTTTCCATAGAAACCATTAAAATTGTTTCAAATAATAGCTTTAACAATCCCTTCACTAAATTTTTCCTTAGAAAACAAGCACTTCTGCAGTTATTTCAAAGAACACATTGGATAAAGGCAAATTATGAATAAATTAATCTTTACAGTAGGATGAACTAATTTGAAATAGAACTAATTTAAAAACTCTCTATTATACCTGTTTGCTTGAGTTGTAAAAACAAAAATGACGACTACTGGAACATGCCGAGATTAGGAGCGTTTGGCCTACTAATATTTAAAAATTTTGGGCAAATATGAGCAAACATATTTGCTGCCAATATTTGCTAAGTGTGACCATAGCTCAACACTATTATATTTAGTTTAAATTTTGTCCACCTATCTTTTAAAGCAAATGCCAATTGTCCACCTGTGTGAAGTGTCAAGATTGTGCTTTGTTGTGTATTTGTTGCAATAGTTGCTGCTAATATTCTCTTTAATTCTAAAGTATAGACTCTTTGCTTTTGCATGTTTTGTTTTGTTTTTATTATTTTCTCTCATCAGTTTAATTTTAATTTTGAGTACACTTGCACTTAAGTTTCAACCAACTAAACTAGACAAGTTAAGTGCACATGTACCCAAATGGTATACGAGTAAGTACAGATTTATGTGTACACATATGTGTGCATGTGTGGATATGTATAAATCTATAAACTAAATAATTTTAACCAATACAACATAAGATTAAACAAAGCAAAAACTATTTCCAAGTGAACGAACTTAAAACATGGGCGTGCGATTTCAGACGTTTTGAAGTTAAACACAATTTTGTACATGTACATATTTAAATTGACGTCACTGCGGCTCAAGCAGATGCAAAAAACTGCAACATTGTCTTAGCTGAACATTGAAGCAACTTTTTTTATCATTGAGTTTTGAACATATTACTTGTACTTTCGTAGATTCTATTATTCATATGAAATAAATGGTAATTACTCGTATATTGTTTAATTTTTTTTCAAGTTTCTTTTTTTTTTTCAGTTTGATTAATTCTTTTCATTTGAAAAATATAGAAAAAACTGCATCTAGTTTCTATGCATTATTTATATTTTAGTTTAAATTACATACAAATAATTTAAAATGATTAAATGTCGCATTGATAATTACAAAGGGAAATTCGAGTGTTGAACTGAGTGTTAAATATCGCGTTTTATTGTTATTTTATATGCCGTGTTTAAAACGGAAGATCACATAGTATATTTTTAATTATTAGTCGTTGTCATTTGCGGCAATTGAAATAAATTAACATGACAATGAAATTGAATGTATGAAATACAGAATTTAGGAAATGTAAAAAAATTTCGGTTGTATTGATACGTTCATTAGTTAGTAAAAATTAGTTATGCTTTGATTACGTAAAGCTCAGTTCATGAACAGTTTATGCAACTTAAAATTGAAATTTTATTTTGGTTATTAAGTTTGAAAAAATTAGCTGTTTTAATTCCGCTAAAGTAAGGGATAAGCAATTGTAATCTTCATATTCAAAAGTACCAATTGACAAAGTGTCAATCAGTTTTTAAGATTTGTCAAGAAGTTGTAGCAAAATCATTTTTTGCCTATCTTTTTTCAATGTGCAATCTCATTCTTTTATAAGTTAAAATCAAATATCATTTGTTGGTAATCGCATAAGGGCTGCACTAACTCAGTGTTCATAACTTCATTGATATTTTAACGGAAAGAAACATTTACCAAGCCCATGTTTGCGCCCACTTTTTTTTATATATCTGAACGCCTTTCCCTACAACAAATGTGTGATAGAAACTAGCACATACTCATGTTGATCCATGTGAAAGAAAGAAATACAAAATCACACGTACACAAAATTTCTATCACATTTTTCACAATGCCCTTAAGAATATGATAGAAACTTTCTTCTACGCTGTGATAGATATTTCTATCAACAATGTCAATCAAATGACAGATCAATTGAGTGCCACAGTTCTTGTAGGGTTCATGTACAAGTTAAATTATTCTATAAAAAAATTAAAGTGTCATTTAAAATTTTTTTTGTGTGAACTCCAGGCCATAAATTTCAATACTAACAAAGGATATCCGCAATACTTTTTCATTTAGTTCATTTGCGTCAGCTAGTTTTGAATAAAATCTATAAGCTTTTTTCCAAATAACAAAAATTATTTCACAACAAAATAAAAGTAATTTTTTTTTTAAACATACATTTGACTCCCATAAGTAATCTTTTAGAATAAGAAAGTTTTCCAAAATACTTAATCTTTTTCATTAATTCATGCTAAATAGTTTATATACCCGCAAACGTTGTTTTGCCTTCAAATTTTATTTATATTGAAAAATTAAAATGGCTAATTTATGAAGCTTGAGGTCACATGTACGAGTAAATTGAAAAGTAGTTAAAAAAAGAAGAAAATTACGTATTTTTTAATGATAATTTTCGGTATGTTTGTAATTTGAAATGTAAATTCAAATTACTATGAAGCGTAAGCTATTTTATTTACATACGAGTACATTAGATATTCAGATAACCAATTGAAATACATAAAAAATAATTGATTCATTCATTTTAAAGCTGTATAATATTATACCAAACATTTTTTGTTTTATTGTCTCCCGCGTAAATAAATAATGCTGATGTCACAGACATATTTAGCAACATTATGGTTGCAGTTCCGACTTTCAATTGTAGATTGCAAGATGGTAATTCTATTAATTACAGTGAGTTCAAAAATTGGGTTGGATAGTTGATGGAAGTCAATAGGAAGTAACGGAAGTCACCGATTTGGACTTCACTAATTCGCGCTCAATTTCACTTTAAATATGAAAATTCTATTAGTCGACATCCACATTTTTCATAGCCAAAATGAACATTCGCTCAACCAATCTTGATTTTTGTTATAATATCCCAACAAGAAGGCAAGATTTAAATTTTAAATAAATTACTGATGCAGCAATTGAATTGTTTCTCTAGCTGTATGACATGTGGCGCCGTCTTGTTGAAACCACAAGCCCTCCACATTCATTTCTTCAATTTTAGGCAAGAAAAAACTGGTTATCATTTCACGATACCGAACACCATTGACTGTTTGCGCTTGACCTGTCTCATTTTCATAAAAAAAGGTCCAATGATTCCTCCAGCCCAAAAACCACACCACACAGTGACACGTTGAGGATGCATTTGCTTCTCGTGAATCGAAGATTTTCCTCATCCCAAATGCAACAATTCTGCCTATTGACGAAGCCATCAAGATGGAAATGGGCCTCGTCAATGAAGATGATTTTATCGACAAAATCAGCAGTTTCATGTTGTCTCTCCAATACCCAATTAACGAACTTCCTTCGCTGTCCATGGTCATTTTTTACTAACCTCGTACCTTCTACTAGCAAACAATAACAATTGTTCAAATGTCAAACAATGACACTTCGAATGGCGCCAAATTTAAATCTTGCGTTCTTGTTCGGACACCCTTGGCTGGGGTTGACAGTGGAATCACTGGTAATGTTTGCCGAAAATCACCACCAAACAGCATCAAACAGTGTTTAATTTTTTGGAAAATCTTGCATCGTTTGTCTAATGCTGCTTTTAGTGCGCCATTTTACCTTCATCCCAAACGATCAGTTTGCTTTATTGTAAAACTTTGGCTGGAGTGTTCTAGTAAATGTTATAAGTTGGATTTTCATTGATTTTAAAGCTGAAAGGCTACTTGAGTGCTCAATGCACAGTTCGACAGTTTTCCAACAATATAGCCGTAACTGCTATGTCATTCGGCTAGGGTATCGTTGCCAGTTTTCCAGTTCCACCAGGAGCATTCAAAGTATATCCTTAAAGTTCCTTAGCTCACAACTGTCACAAAAGTGTCGTATGTATATTTCCGTTGTAGATTCAATAGTAGAACATTTGTTCGAATTGACTTTTTCAACGTATCGCAATAATAGTATTTTCGTTTCGCAAGTTTTGATTCTCCGATTTGTGATAAATCCCTAAAAATGGGCGAAGTCAATTTTTCTTTAATTAAAACTCTTAGTGGGTTATCCAGACCATATGACAAAAAAATTTTTTTTTAAAAAAGAACGTTCTCAAGATATGACAAGCAATTTTTTCAAATAAGTACATGAGTAAGTGATGTTATTAGTGCATGTAAGCTAGTTTTCAGTTTACATACATTTTGGAAAAAGCGCTCAAGTTTTATTATCGTGAATAAATTGAAAAGTACAAGGCTGTATTCGTAACTTGTTAGAAAATCGAAGGGAAGTGATTGACCTCGGCGGAATAGGAGAATATTTTTCAAAATTACCTTTAAAATTTTAATTTGCTCTCTCTAAAAACTAAAAAATAAGACATAAGCTCTTTTTCACAGATATTATAATTAAACAATTGCAATACAAACAATTAAATATATTTAAAAAAAAAATGTATTTAAAAATTTTGTGGCAATCGATTTTATAACAATTATAATTTTTCAATTTTTCTTTCCTGTTATGATTCTTTTTCTGTTTTTTTCTTTCTTCTAATTCAATTCAATGACGGCACTGTTTCAGTTACCCTGCTAAATGCAATACGATTACATGCATCCACTTAGTTATTTACTACCTATAAAGTATAAAAATGTTGTGTAAAACTTTTTTATGAATGATACAACTGAAAAGTCATTAATCAAACATTTAACAATTAAAACCATTCTTTAACAAGCAAACATATTTTCTAATTATAATTGTATGAGTTAGTTGTGCCGAGTTATTACTCAGACCATTGACTTTGGTCATAATACATTCGTAAGACTTACAATGACAAGGTTTCATTTTATCATTGTTATTACAATTTCAAGACCTTTGTTGTCCTTTAAAGTGTTGCTGTTTTGTCATTTTGTCTAACCTTCTTCAAATTAAATTAAACATTTTTGAGAATTTCCTTTCGAATTGACTTCGAATGTCTTTTTAATGGGTAATTTGTTTTTGTGTAATAAAATAATGTGTAGCATCACTGACAATGAACTTTTATTTCGCATTTAATTTATTTGCAAAAATATAGGAGCACTTGTTGCTCGATTTATTTAGAACTCTTTAAAAATATTTTTTTTTTTTTTGGATTTTTTATGATTGAAATTTTAACATTGTAATAAACGTTTGAAATAATTAAAAAATTTAATAAAAAGCTGACCAAAAAAACATCTAGATCTATTTAATTAGTTTTGTACAATTATTCCTGATGGTATTTATTAATTAAATTTAAAATTTAGTTTGCAATGCAAAATTTCAATAAATTTCCCTTGCAAATAGAGGTATAAGCGTACTTGCATATTATAATTTTTTTTTTTAAATAAAAAATTTCAACATACAAGTAACATGCTCTTAAATTAAAAATAATTTACAGTTTTTTGGCCTGTCATCAGGATACAAATAACCAACTTTTTCTTAAATAAATCATGGCATAAAGAGTAAGTTAATTAAAGGGTAAAGTGTTATTACTATAAAAATATCCCAACAATCATTATTGCGGTTTTTGAGTAAAAAATATTTGAATTAGAAAAAAAATTTAAATTGCTTGGCTAAATAAGAATGCAAGTATTTTTGAACTTTAGGACAAAGAAACGCTTCTGGAATAATAATGAGTAGAAAAATGGCTTAAATTTACTTTACGCACGCACTTTAAATTAAAAAAAAATGTACCACAAGTGATAGAAAATTTAATTCTAAGAAGAAAATATTAAGTAAATTCGTATTTTCCTAGTTATGAGTTTTCTTAGGTTAAACATAAAATTTTTAATTTTTCACAAAATATTAAAAAAAAGTGGAATTAATAAAAAATTGAATTCTAAGAAGAAAATATTCAGTCTTTTTTTCGAGTTTGGGCCAATTTCGCAAAAGAAGCCGGTGTTCGTCATTCCATAAAGGATGCAAGCCTTCAGTTCGACCAAAGGCCGGCTATACAGAAAATCCATAAAGGTAGGAAACCTTTAGTCCGGCCGAAGGGTGGCTACACCAAAATTAATTTCCAAGCGAAGCCGGTGTTCGCTATTCATAAAGGCTGTAATCATTTAGTCCGCCGAAGGCCGGCTACACAAAACTATATTCCCAAGCGAAGCCGGCCGGTGTTCGCCATTCCACAAAGGATGTAAAAATACATTCGCAAGCGAAGCATAACTTTAGGCTACAGGCACGAATGAAAAATTTAAAATTTTGTGTTTCATCTAAGAAAACTTTGGAGGCCCATAACTCGGAAAATACGAATTTTCTTCTTAGAATTAAATTTTCTATGGCCTTTAATAATTTTTTTTTTCCAATTTGAGGTGCGTGCGTAAAGTAAATTTGTTCCCTAAAATCACTTTCGAAAGGCTATTAAGTTTTAGGTATAATCACAGATAAGTCAACTTTGAGGGTTTTAATTTAAACTGAGGTTATAACTTGCTAGTGTTCTTTACGAAAGGAAGTAAATCAGTTTTGAAATTTATAATAGTTAGTTAAGCTTTACATTTTGTTTCTAGTTTTACCTGAGTAGATGATCCTCTTAATTGTTGACACTTTGGAAAATAATACTGTGTAGCGGGAAGCTAATTAAATTTTTTTTAAAGATTGGTGCTAAAAACATATAAAGAATAGTCCTCAACCAAACAATATCTACAAGGGCTTTTTAAAAGTCCGCAGGTGTCATTTGTTCTTTAGTTAGGTTCGGTATTGATACGAGTACATTGAGATCTGGCTTCAGAGTGAATTTTATTTTCTTTAATGGTTTAAAAGAAAATAAGTTATAATTTCTTATAATAATTGACTTTCAAACTGTAAGTTAAATGGAGTTGTATTTTTAATTTCAATGAAGTTATATTTTGTAAATGACATGACCATTAAATTCAAAAATTAATATATACAATTTGTAATAATTGAAAGTATTTAGTAATAAATAATAATATATAAAAATATAATAAAATAATAGGTTTATTAATAGCGACGCTACAACAGGTTTTTTTTCTAACAGTTCTAGATAACTTGATAAGATAACTCTTTTCGATCTAAGTAATCTGAAATTTTTTTTTGGAACACTGAAAAAATAATTTGGACGCATTGAAGTTTGTAGCCGCATGTTTGGTGGCGATCCTCCGAGTAGATGCACCATTATGAAGCTAGTGAATAATTTTTCAGATCATGGGATAGTCGGAAGAAGTCCTTATAATCAGAACCCTTTCATTCAAATAGAGGAAATTCCTATAATTGCTGCCATACAAAGCAACCCGATTCTCATTTCAAGAAACTCAACCTTCCGTTGGCTACCCAGGTCGTCTGACCTAACTCCACCAGTGCTAGCAATGCAATTCAATTTTGGCTAACTAAAGGGGGATTTATAACATTTTGCTTGCCAGCTGTTCTTGACTTTCTGATAAGCCACACATTTTGATTACAATGATTGTGCTTGTTACCATACAAAAACAATAATTATCGTGATGAATACAAGTATCCCGCCATTTCATGTGTGTACAGAACTTAATAGCAGATCTTTCGCTATATTCTCCACAAATATTATAAAAGTTGTCTGGATGAATCAAGTAACGTCTCCTTTGCTCTTCACTTTAAGTATGTAAATTTGTGATTCAATTTGTAATACTTGTCTCTAAAGTATATATATTACCGAATGAATTGTGAAGAGAGTATAAAATTCTCTTATTCTATTCCGAGTATACTTGATTTAACAGCTCCAGTTGTTCTCCGATTTGCAAAAAATTTAAAAAGTGGGTGTGGTCTATTTTAATTTTCATAAAAATTTAAGTTGGGTTTTGATGAAAATATAAAATTTGTGTGTATTCGATCTTCTTACTCTGAAAAATCGTACAAATACAGTAAAGGACCGTGCAAGACCGGGTAAAAACAGGTAGTAGATAAAAAAGCCAGATAATCACTGCAGCGCCAACTACCAGGCGGATGTCTGATGTTAATCCTTCCAAGCCGTAACCCATAGACATCCACAGAAATTAAATTAAATCGGTCCAGCCGTTTAGGAGGAGTACATTGTCAAATACACGTACAGTCGAATTTAATACATTAAAATTATTTTTCCAGCACAATTTTTTGTTTTTTTATTTTGTGTGGAAGTATTTAAAGATTTTTACAGCATTCAAGTATAAATGAAATAAAAATTATATTAATTTGTCCAAAACAAAGATTTCAATTATTAAGGAAATCACTTAAGTTTAAGTAAAAATTGACTTGTTTTCAAAATAAACTCAATAACTTTACTATTGTGGTTCATGGAATGAGGGAGCGATATATTCCACAATCAACGAGATTTAAAGAAAAAATTTTAGAGCCTTAAGTGTTGAAGCCTCCAAAATGATTTAAGAAGACAAGCGGGTTTTTCATATTGCCAGAAATATAATGCTTTGTGGGTACTCTTTTAAACGACTTCAATTGCGTTTTTTACAAATTCTATAGTAAAAAATTTAATCAAGATTTTTTTAAATTGCGTTGTCACAAGTTAAAACCAAAATTTAACAAAAAAATATCACCTAGACTACGTACATATACTTGATAACTAAATAATAAACAGTTATAAATCATACGCAACGAAATAGTTAAAATTGAAATAACAAGTTGAGCATATGCAGAAGTGTTATTGATTTTTAACATTAGATTAACGAGTGTTGTTAGTATTTGTATGTTATTTTTTTGGTTGTTGTTGTTGTTGTTAACTTAGCTGCCAAAAAAAACCATTGACTAGATTTGAAAGTAAAAAATTATGCACACACACATACACCCATTAAAATAAATTACATGGAATGCGGTTTTCTTTAATTCACACCAAAATACATACACGCATACACACATAAAAACTAGCACCATGTGTGGGTTTTATTACGTATGAATGGTTAAAAACGGAAGCCGGAAAGTGATACAACTAGGTTTTGCCACTACAATGCAAGTTGTGTTTTGCAGCTAAAAATTCTATTTATCATGTCATGCTTTTATTTCACAATGTATTAAGTATTTACACAAATAACACATTTTTTATGTTTGAAACACACACTTTTATACACAAAATTTCACTTTAGTGAGTTTTACTTATGTAATTCTATTTTGTTTTTATTCTTTTTTCTCAGATATTTAGCTTTAAAAATTATAATAATTGTCTTCTGCTCAAACACATTTTATTTTTTATTAAAATTTTTTTAAGTTTAGCTATATACTCGTATGTATATTATAAAAGAACAGTATAAATCTATCGACCGGTTTAATTGTTAGAGGTTATTAGAAAAAAAAAAAAAAGACGTAGAACAAGAAGAAAAAAAAACACCAAAATGGATTGTGTGGAAACATAAAACAGAATATTTGTTCTTTATTTTTTTGTTTGTTTTCATTTCTTATTTGTTGTTGTTTTAGTTAATTTATTTTCTTTTATATAATATGTGCTTTTAGTAGCCCGTTTGAACGAAGACTAAAACTGGCATTTATCCGTTTATTCCTTTTTACTATATAACTACTAGTATTTCTACGTCAGTATCCTATTTGCAGGTGTGTATGTGTGCAAGTGCATGCACACCGATTCATATTTATGTAGGTTGTATACAAGTGTGTGTTGCAACCATTATACCATAATAATTTTGTAGCAAAGTTTTGTATGCTTTTTTTAATCGTCTTTTTGCTTTTTCTTTCCCATTTTTTTTTGCTTAGGAAAGGGACGAAAATAAAACTAAATGCAGAGAATGGGAAAAATCTATCATCTACGTAACAGTGGTATACGTTGAACTATCTAGAAAAATTCACACTTCTTTTGTTTTTTCGGCTAATAAATTAAGTTTATGTTGCTTTCACCCAATTCATATTATTACTTTTGCCTTTAGGTGCCGAGTAATGATTTTCTAGTAGTTAAAAGTCACAAATTCTGTTGACAGTGGGCTGTTTAGCACTTGTTTTGCACTTTTTTTTATATATTATAACAACTGAGGGCCATTATTACAACTAAACGATAACTAAAAGTAAGATTTTATCGAACAGATAAATGCTTTTTGGTTATTACAAACATACTTTAACTAAAAGGTGTATGATAAGCTAAAGCTAGTTTTGTGTTGCAAATAATTTTTAACGTGAACTTCAAGCATTTAAAGTTGCCATATTTTCGATTTTAGATATGGCAACCTCAGCAGCCATAGACATTGAATAATTTTTTTTATTAATACACAAACATTAAACAATAAAATTACAGTTTAAAATAACAAATATTAAAATAAAATTTTAAAAGTAAAGAATTTCTTAGTTATTTGAAAAATAGCATCGAAAAGTAATTGGTATTCACAACAGTGGTGCCACATAACAAATATTAAAATATTTATTTATTGAGAACTTGTAATAATGGAAAAACGTTATTGATTACTTTATCAGTTACTTTAACTACAGTTAACTAATAAGCAAGTTGTAATAATGGCCCTTAGTATTTTTTCCATAAAGCTTAGCTAATTTTAATCAGAACAGCTGACATCACTGTTTTCTGTATTTTTTTCATTATTTATAATGCGAAATGATTGCGAATTCGTCTATATTATTTATATAAACTTACATAAACGTCAAAATATTTTATTTTCATATTTGACAATTACTGTCACTATTTTTATTTCTTCGTATATAAAAATTTTTGTTGATTTTATTTTTGATAGTCTATAAAGTTTACCAGCAAGTTTCGACTGCCTTCCAGTGGGCATCTGTAGTGCAATTCAGTAACTTTTTTACTAACATTCGTATCGAAAAGGCAAGTAAATATAATGACATTTTATCGAATTCGGTATTCAGTACTTTCCGACAAAAATATGTGGTGCGATAGAAATCGCAATTTGCGATGATTATTTATGTATTGTTAACTTCGTCGCAAGCTTCGAATATTTTTGAATACCGAATTCGATAAAATATCGTTATACCTGATATTTTGATACGAATGTTCGTAATAAAAGTTAATGAATCTATACTGAAAGTATAAAAACAATTATTTATTAATTTTTTTTTTGTGAGTGACCAGTTCTTCTGGTTTAGGGGCACAGATGTTTCCGTGCATATTTTATGGACTGTAAGTAGGGTAAGTGATATTTAAATACTAGATCTACTCTATTCGTTATCTTCGTTGTTTTCAGAAACAGAATCTTGACACTCTTAATAAGACCGCATCGTTACCGCACCTTTAAAATTTAATTAACTTACTTTCACCAAAAAAAAATATACAGGTTTTTCAAGTAGTGAAAAATCATTTTAACTTCACATATCCAGATTGATTTTTCTATGAAAAGTGAAATGTTAAGTTTAAAAAAAAATTAAATCCGCACGATTTTTTTCCCTTGAAAATTTGTTACCTTATAATAAATTTTTTTTTACTTTTGTCATCTTTGCAAAGATGCTATGTTTTTTTTAACTTATATGCTGTTTTTATAACACAAGCGATCTACTCGTCTGGAAATTTTATATGAAAAGTACTCAAAATATTGAGTGTTTTTCATACAAATTCTTAAGACGAGTTGATCGCTTGTGTTATAAAAACAGCTCATTAAAGTTTTTATTTACATAATGTAGTTGTTGTTTCATGTTTTATTTCACTCATTTATTGGTAAATTTCCAAAAATTTTATTTTTGTACAGGGTGGGCCAAAAGAAACCAAGGGATGTAAAAGTTTAATAACTTTTTTGTTTATTAATTTTTTTTTATTTTTTCTTTCAGATTATATAGACAAAACTTGGAGAATTTATAATGAAGAGGTTCGCAACTGAACAGAGAACCAGAACAATAGAATTTTATTATTTAAGCCAGAGATCAATTATTTTAACGCAAAGAGCATATCGTCGACATTTTAACGTCAGAATTTCGCCCTTTGAAGCGATGATTCGTTGCTTAGTTAATCGTCATCACAAACATGGCAGCATAAGAGATTTGCCTCGAACCGGTAGACCACGTTTAAGTCGCACTGCGGAAAATATTGAACGAGTACAGCAAAGTGTTAACGAAGCACCAGAAACATCTGGCAGAAGGCGTTCTGCTCAGCTAGAAATGTCTCGTACGTCACTTCGGCGCATTTAAAAAAAAGATTTACAGTTATACCCATATAAGATGCAATTGGTCCAAGAATTAAAACCCGCAGATCATCGGCAACGTCTAAGTTTTGCAGTTAAATTTCAAGAGTTGGCCAGAAATGAAATCAACTTTATTGAAAATTTGATTATGAGTGATGAAGCTCATTTTCATTTGAATGGCTTTGTTAACAAGCAGAACTGTAGGTTCTGGGGTTCTCAAAATCCAAGAGCCATTCATCAACGCCAATTGCACCCCATCAGGTGTACAGTATGGTGTGGGATCACATCTGAAAATGTCATTGGGCCCTACTTCTTCGAGAATGAAGATGGAAGTGCTGTAACCGTAAATGGAGAGCGGTATCGTTTTATGATAGAAAATTTTTTACGTCCTGCTCTTGAAAACAGACCTGGTATGTGGTATCAGCAGGATGGAGCTACTGCCCATACTGCCCGAGAAACAATGGCACTTTTAAGTCAAATTTTTGGAGAGCGAATAATTTCTCGAAATTCGGAGATTATTTGGCCAGCGCGATCGCCAGATTTGACATCACCCGACTATTTTCTTTGGGGTTTTTTGAAGGAGCGAGTGTATTTGAACAAGCCAGAGACAATCCTTGAACTCAAGGCAAACATTGTTGCAGAAATTCGAACGCTACAGCCACAAGTTTTGAAAGATGTTATGGAAAATGCTCTAAAATGAGCCCATCAGTGCGAAGCTGAAAACGGTGGTCATTTAAGAGACATCATTTTTCATACTTAGTGTAAAAAAATTTCAATTTTGTATATTATATAATCTGAAAGAAAAAATAAAAAAAGTTAATAAACAAAAAAGTTATTAAACTTTTACACCCCTTGGTTTCTTTTGGCCCACCCTGTAGTAGAAAAATCATATAAAATAAAAATAAAATATCATTGAAATAAATTTAGCTTTAAAAGAAATATTGGCTTTAATTAAAAAAACAATAATTATAATTTAAATAACAGTTGCAGAAATTAACTTTGGCTGTGAAAACTCAAAAAATCAATTGTAAATATGAAATTTTTTAGTTGGAAAAATCTAAATTCGGTAATAAAGAGAAAAATTTAGTTCTTTCAACAATATTTTGAGATGTATTACTGAATTTTTATTGACACAACTATCACAACTGCAGTTTTAGCGGTTGATAAATTCAGTATGTGAATTTAAATTTAATTAAAAACTAGTTAAATTTGCCGAGGCTTTTATACAATTCATTTTAGTAGCCAAATATTCATATTTTTCACATTCCACATTCTTTTTAAAAAATATCAATTATTGATTATTTTATGTTAATTTTAAATCAAATAATTAATTTCAGTTCAAAAAATTCAAACTATCAAACAAAAAAAAACTGTTTTGGGATTCTCATTTTAAAAAGCCAGAAAATGTCTCTAAATACTCAATTTTGAAATTAATAAAAAAAAAGAAATTCTAAATATGAGTGCAAAATAAATTTTATTTAATTTAGTTGAAAATATTTGCAAATATTATTAAGCCACGTACCACATTTTTTATCCGTTTAATATTTTAACCACTCAGAAAAATGGTAAAAAAGTGATGGTAATACTTCAGAGCTAATAGCTCAGCCATTTATAAGCCGATTGGATTGAATGTATATTTATATATGAAAAAGTTTCAATAAATTTGTATACTAAATATGTCTCTAGGTCTTCTAGGAGCTTCAGAAAATTTATGTCAACTTTACAGGGTGGCAAGTGTACGGTGTAGAAATTAAACACAGAATGACAAACTTATATTTACCCTTTTCAGATTTTGTAAAGGGTATAATGATATATAGTTTTTGTTATAACAAAAGAAAATTTGGGTTTGAGTTATTTTCCCCCAAATTTCAATTATGTTACTTCTAGTACTGCATTAAGAACTAGTTACAAAAGTAATGTAATCCTGTTATTAAAATTATTTACTACTTGAAGTTACTTTTGCATATATAAACGAAAGTGGTGATTTAATTAGTGGTAGTTGCTGAATAAGCTCTTATTGAGCAGACAAGCCCAGAATTTGTGTTGTTAAAAAAAAAAAACAAACAAAAAAAATCCATCAAGATAATAATTGTGGGAATAACTTGATTATGAAAAATAAAAGATATGCTAGACAGTTCTAAAATTATGGAATGTAAATTGAGCAAAATTGGGTACTTGTATTTTATTAAAGGTAACCACTGTGACATAAATGATTTGTTCACTCTTTTTTACGTTTTATTAAAAGAAATGTTTGTATTTTTATTCTTCTTCCTAACTTTTCATTTCTCAGTTCTAAATTTTTAATGGTTTCTTTTTGTTGTTGTTTTTGTTATTTTTTACATTCGGTAGGCCTGATTTTAACAGCTTGCATGTGCTTGGCCGTACTTTAGCTTGCTGAATGAACTGTTAAATGTTAAAGTTGTGCATGAAAATCAGTTTTCTGAGTGAGGTTATGTGCATAAAAAAATTATTATTGTGAAATGGCAGAATGTGTATGTGCATGCGTGTGTGAGAGTGAGTGTTTTTAAATGCAAAAACTACAACGTACTTCATTTACAAGTATATTTAAATGTGAAAGTGCGCATTGCGCACTAAAAATGCGAAATTAGTCTGAAAATTAAAAAAAAACTATAAAAATGTTCAAATAAAGTATTTTGTAAAAGTTTAACTTCAGCCGGTGAATAAACTTTATATACTCGTACATGATTTTCAAATGTAAGCCCGGAAAACGGTAAACCAATTATGTTGTAGGTAAAATGTAAATGCAACCATTTGTTGTAAAAACTTGTCATCTTATTCATTCGTGACTGGTGCTATTACCATGTGCATTTTGTATGCACAAATTTGTTTTTCATTCAAGAATCCACAAATTTCTCACTTATCTTTTTATTTTGTTATTAGTTTCCCACACTTATTTCTATTTTTTGTGCATTCTGCAGAAATGATTTTCTTGGCATAATTTTTTTTTGGGTTTTTAATAAATTCGAAGAAACGTTTTAGGTCACCACACTTTTTCTGCTATAATACAGTTGTATTTGTTGTTATTTTATTCTTATATTCTTACATATGGATTTTTTTTTTTTATTTTATAAGTAGACATGGCGGAGTCGCGTTTGTGTTTCTTTTGTCATTTTTAAATGTTATTAAATTCTACTTTTACAATATAAAAAGAAAAGCAGTGTTTTCTATACTGTAGTATCTAAATATTCATATTTTCCAATGTTCTTAAATATTAAAAAAAAAAAAATTTTATAATAATGGGTCGTGTTATTGGAAAATTTTGCGGAAAGAAATATTGATCGATATACAAATTGTTATTATTTATTCCTGCGGAATTATCTTATTATTTTAAATTGTTTGATTTAATTGTGAATTAAAAATAGTCTATTGTGAATGAATTGTGTCAACTTTTCACCTGTTGGTGATTACAAAAAAATTGCATTTCTTAACAACAAAATAAATTTTAAATAAATACAACAAATTAAGCTAAAACACATTTAATTTTTGCAAAATATTTTCTTACATTTTTGATCTTTCCGTGAAAAATTTAAGCTTAAGCAAAATGCAGAAATTTACCTATATCGCGGAATCAATAATTGCAAATTTTGCTTCCGCACGAAAAATGCTTTCTGCAATCGCGGAACGGAATGAATAATTACACCCAATAAAAATAATAAAATAAATAAAAAATAAAATAGCAGAAGTTACTGAAAATATGCAATTTCGGTGGTAGTTTTTGATTTTTCTCGGCCATTTGTGAGCCGAGCATTCTGATTTTTTTGCACAGACATTTTGACTGTTATTTCTGATAAAAATGCGTAACACATTTATTTTTGTTCGTTTTGTAGTTTAGACAAATTACGCAAAAAACACGTAGAAAATAACCAAAAAATAGAGGTAATTGCCCTTCAGAGCTCATACCACAGCTCAGCCATATATGAACCGATTGGGTTGAATTTAAATAGCAAGCTGAAGAAAGAAACTTCCAATAACTTCTCTGTAGGTTTTCCACTGATTTCAACGACTACACTGATAGACCTGAGAGACATCACTTAATCGACTCCGTCATCTATAAGGATCCAGAATATATAAACTTTATAAGGTATCCCGTGTACGGTGTAAAATTTTACACACGGAATCATAGCTCTTGTATAGCAAAGCTCTTGTATTTACAAGTCATTCAAAAGTTTGTATGTTTGTAATATTTTGCAATGGAGATAGTCACTGTTGGTTATTCTATATTTAATGGATATTAATTGCATGTGGGTGTTCCATTATGACTCGTTTAGTTAAATATTATGTAAATTGGCTTAACATGTGAAAAGCTTAAATTGCAAGTTTTCTTTTCTCTTCAGTTTATATTGATTGTGTTTGGGTAAATATTATTTACAAGTGTGTCAAGAAAGTTTATACAGCAAATATTTCAAAGTTCAGGCAAAATTTATTTTTTTAGGTAAAATTTAAGCTTAGCATTGACCACATGTAAAATTATTATTGATTGTTAAGTTTAAATTTAATAATATCGTCATATGTTTTCAAACAAGCCCTAAGTTGTATTAAACAAATTTTATAGGAGAAGACAAAAAGTCTGTATCATGAGAAATTATCTAAGCTTTTTAAAATTTTTTACTAGAACTTTATTTTATATTTTAGAAATGAAAACTATTACAAGAACTTGTTTGTACATTGATTACGTATATCTAAAAGTCAAATGTTAATTTTTTGTAGCTTAGGGCTTTTTTGGAAACATATGACGATATTAACTTTAATATTGTGACGCATGTCACACAACCTCTTTTAAATAGAGTATTTATAGTCTTCTTTTAGTAGAGAATAACTAAATTATGATATCTGCTCGTAACTGATATTTGACAGATGCATATAAAAAAAACATTTTTCAATTGGGTGAATGGTTTCTCAGATGGATATCAGTCATATTAAAGTCTTTTCTAACTTGAAGCATTACATAGAAGTATTCTTCATAGTATGTGATTTTAATCGCTTTTAACAGAGAGCCTGGTGAGTAGTGTGCCTGATAGTAGAGGATATACTAATCAGTCTTAGATGGTCTGTTTTAAATCGTGTGAAGATAATTGAATGCAACTTGGCGGAAATACTTGCTATTAAAAAGTCATGCGGGTCTGTGTGTGATAAAGAGAATAGAGGAACTGTGGCCATGTGAGATCTGCTAAAAGTTAAAAAGCTGGGGCTTAATTGTCGCTTTCGATATCGAGTTAGTTTGATTGAATAATTTTCATTTGAGGTAAATTTTAGATGATGACTTTCGATAGCGAATCTTTAATCGAGTGCAATCTTAGTAAAAATCATTCAATAGCAATGCAGCTATCTTAAACAAAGCAAATTATTTTTATAGTGAGTCCGGTCAAAAAAGTGTTGAAACATTTATTAGGCACCTAGCTATTGCAATTTTTAATTCAATTTCATACTTTGAATCCGAAGAATAATATGACAAAAGAAACAATTATTGATCCATATTCCATTATACAAAATTTTGATATAAAATAAAAAATATGTTATACGTACAAGCATTTATACTAAATAAAAATTGTTAAAGAAATCCTTAGGATAAGGGAAACTAGGCCCAGTACATATCACTGGACTAGTCCTTAAAGTATAAAGCCTGACCCTTATTTTGATTTTTTCATGTAATAGGCTTATCACTTTAACATTGCAGTTTCCTGGGAGGGAGTCAATTGCAACTCACACATTCTAGATAAAATATTACCAGTCCCAAAAAGTACAAGTTCTGATGTTAGCCTTGAACGAATGTGTTTTAAACAAAAAATTGTTATATTATATAATGGTTGGAGTAAGAGTCCCCTCCCCCTACCATTTTGATTGAGTATAACTTTGCTCAAAGAAAAGATAAGTAAGTTTGATTTTCGTAAATCAATCACTGAATTCCTTAAATGTACATACTTTGGAGTAAATATTTGCAATCTACAGAAGTCATGGGTGCCAAATAATGAATGCCAAAATTGTGTTGTCTCTTTGCAACAATAGTCAAGTGGAAAAAGATCTGCTCTTAAGTTCAGAACTCAATTGATTTAGTATTCATCACGATAAAAGTTATTTGTGTATGGTAAACATTACGGGCATAAACTCTGCAAACCGTGATAAGTGCCCATATTCCACGTCATGTCTGCTCAGAGGCCTACTATACAATCTGATCAAGCTCCAGTACCAGCACCACACACAGCATCAACTTGTTTTGAAACTTACAACATGGAAGTTAAAGAAGAAACACATGAATTATAATTTGACATTTTTAAATATTTTTTTTATAAACAGAAAAATCATAAAAAGTAATTAATTCAAGTTCTTGTGTACTTCTTACGTAATCATTGGTATTATTTTCGCACCAGTATATTTTTGAATAGTCATGGCAGCAATTGGCCAGCATTTCCAGAAGGGCTTAAATTTTTTTAAATTTTACAAAAAGTTTTTTGTGCACAATTCCTGCTGAAATTCCTAATATAAAAACTTTTTATAGAGAATCGCAAAAATTTTTCAAATAAATATGAATGAAAAGAAATTAAAATAAGCCTGCACACAACACAAAAAAATTACTAAAGATTTTTTAGAAGAAACGCCAACCCAATAGTGTTATATAAAATAATGTCATATAGTAGCTTTTTGTGTACAAAATAAAAAAAAGGAAAAAAAATCAAATGTGGCTATTAGGATTTTAATATGTTTCTATTTAAAGCTGAAACAAAAGGATACACCTACTTACTTTTTGCTCATTTATTCGGTAGAATTTTGTACGAATATTACGTTACATACATTTGCTTTTACGACTTTGTGTTGGCGCACTAAAAATATGTAATTTTTTTGTAACAACGGAAACAAAATTCTCCTTTAAATAAAACTATGTGGACTATATTAATTTTGATGCGCTAAAATCAAATCTATTTATGGTTTTTCTCCATCACGTATGGATTTTTTTATGGGCGTGGCAATTTTTCCCCTAAATTAGTCAGATACGAAGACATATTTCAGCCTAACTCGATCTGATTTTCATAAGCAAAACATCAAAAGATGCGTAACAAAAATATATTTAATTTAACTTCATATAATTTTTTTTTAATTTGGAATTATTTAAAAATTTAAGAGGGGAAAAATTTATTTTCTTGCAAAATTCGTTTTTTTTTTCACTTTAAAAATGCAATAAAAAAAAGGAATATGTTAAATACCGCAAGAATAAAATAAGGTATAAATCAAGAAAATCGATTAACAAATGCGGATTTTATTCTCAATTTACCGCAGAATATGTGCGCAGTCAACCTTACATATGGTGATAGGATTTTAGCAGACGGTATAATTTTTTGTTTTAAGCAAAATTTTCAATTGAATTTTTTTTTATTTATTCTATTTTGGTAACTTACAACCTTAAAAGGTAACTAAAACAAATTATATTCGGCTGTGGAAGGGCTAGTTTATTAAGCTTGAGGTCGTATTATAAAAATTTATTTATTTATAATATTATTGAATGAAATATCGATGTACAAATAAATTTTTATAATACGACCTCAGGCTTAATAAGCTAGCGATTAAAAAAAAAGTCAAATAAACTTACAAATAAAAATAATATTAAAAAAAAAATAAATACTCGTATATGGCAAATATTGATAAAAATTATTTTGTTTGAATATCTATTTTTTATTAATCCTAAAAAAAAACATTTTATTTTAGTTCCAGAACTTAAAATTAACGAGTTCCAAAAAAAAATTATTTCTGAGAGCCCTATTTTTGAAAGCAATAAAATATTTGCATACCTATTTTTTTTTAATTTAATTTAATTTAATTTTGCTAGCATTTGCAGAAATTTTTTAAACCAAACATATTTAATTAAATTTTGATATCATTAAGAAAATTCAAATTAACGGCAAAAAAATGTATTCGTAATGGGTATTACATTCAAGGCATTTAAAAGACACACATACATACATACAGACGTTCGTATAAGTCCGACCAAGTAGGTTCCGTGTTTGTGTGCACAAACATTGCAGCCTTTACAACTTAAAAATTTCAATAATAAGGCAAAGCAATTGTGAACCGATTATCCTTATTTTTGGCACAAACAATACGACTGTTATTTCTGATAAAACAGTGTACCACATTTTTCTGTTCTAAAAGAAAAATGTTCAAAAATAGAGGCAGTTGCGGTTTCTCGCTCATAGCTCCTCCATTTATGAACCGATCCGGCTGAATTTTAATAGCAACTGGAAGACAAAAACAACTGATAGATTCTATGCTATACTTTTCTGTACGTTGTCTAGGGGCTTAAGAAAGTTGATTTCAACGACTACACGGACAGAAAGATGGTCAGAGGGACAGACGGACATCGCTTATTATACTCCACTATTCATAAGGATTTACAATATATATAATTTATAGGGTGCCCCATGTACGGTGTAGAAATTATAAACGGAATCACAAACTTATATATACCCTTCTTATTTACAGTGAAGGGTATCAAAAAAAAAAATGGCAAGTGCTAAAGTATTAAACGTACGTTATTTTTTTATATTTAGAACTTTGCCTTGACGGAGACATACTGTATGGAGCAAAGCTCATAAGAAAACAGGTATTTCAACTTAGTTTTCAGTTGACAAAAGCGAAGTGTAACGTATGATGGATTCTATATCTGCTATCCTTAGTGACATCGAAAAAAGCTCAAGAAACGTTGAGAAAAAAGTTTGGTTTTTCTTACATCGTAAATAGAAAAATGTTCTTTATATCTATATGTGTGCGTACTATTTTAATTATTCTTTCCATTTAGTTTTGTGTTCCTCTTTTAAATAATAGTAATAGAAAAAAATTTCTTAAGGATCAGAAAAAAATTACTTTAATAATTTAAACCTTGAAAAGTATTAACATTTCTAACGATTGCAGCACAAAAGAGAAATTACAAGAAAATAAAGAAAAATACTGATTTTATTAGTAAAGAAAATCTAAGTATTTGCACATAACTGTGTATGCCAGTTGCACTTTCTACACTTTCTGTCTATTTCTTTAAAAGTTTAGCTTACGCCAGGTGGTAAATAAATACTATTTTTGATTATATCCAGCGCTGCCAGGAGCTAAAAAAAAGTTAAATTAATTTAAAAAAAGGCTAGAAAAAGCTAAATCATTTAGAAAAAAAAGCTAGACTAAAGTTAAAAAGCTACACCTTAAAATTCCAAATTTTTTTTCGTTCTATTTTTCACTGTAAGTAAAAAGGGTATATATAACTTTGCGACCCCATGTGTAATTTTTACACCGTACATGGGGCACCATATAAAGTATATATATTCTGAATCTTTATGAATAGCGGAGTATAATAAGCGATGTCCGTCTGTCTATGTAGTCATTGAAGTCAACTCTCTGAAGTCCCTAGACAACGCACAAAAAAGTATAGCATACCAATTTTTCAGTAGTTTCTGTCTTTCAATTGCTATTGAAATTCAGCCAGATCGTGGAACAAATGACGGAGCTATGATTAAAAAACCGAGACTGCCTCTATTTTTTTACCATTTTTCTGAGTGGTTTTTCGCTTATTTTGTCTAAAATAAAAAACAAACAGAAAAATGTGGTACACACTTTTATAACAAATTATAGTCGTAATATCTGTGCATAAAATGAGAGCAATCGGTTAACATATGGCCGAGAAAAATCAAATATGCAACCGAAATGTTTAGGTTTTCATTAATTTTTAAAGCAAAGAAAATGTTTATGTGCGTAATGTTTGTACACAAAACCAGGCAGTCGGTCGTATACAAATGAGTGTGTGTGCATTATGTATCGTAATGATGGCACTACACAGGTCAAGTGCCAGTAATGGCACTACACTGTAATAGAACTACGAGTGCAGAAATCTTATTCAAAAATAATTTTTTAGATTTTTGCCGTAAATTTAAAATTCTTTATTTATTATTAAATTTTTAATTAAATATGTTCGGTTTTAAATACGAGTATGTTTATAAACATTTTAAATTAAATAAAATTTATTTTGTATTCCTATTGGAATAGAATTTCTTTTTTTGTTAATTTAAAAATTGAGTGCATGCAGACATTTTATTGTTTCTAAAAATAAGGTTCTCAGAAATATTTTTTTAGAACTTCTTAGTTTTAGTTTCCAAAACTGAAATTAATTATTTATTTAGGATTAATAAAAAAAAAAAATTGGTATTCAAAGAAAATTTTTATCAATATTTTTCAGTCATTTTTTTATTTTTATATTATTTTTTATTTGACCTTTTTTTATTGAAACGGCTAGTTTATTATGGTCGAGGTCGTATTATACAAATTTACTTTTATATCGATATTTCGTTCCAAAAATAAATAAATAAATTATTATTATAATAGTTATTTTATTTATTTTTTTTTTTTATTTAAGAAGTATGTGGAAAGTGTGAACATTATGAATATTTAGCTAACACAGTGAAGGATAAACACGGCACTGGCGAATTTAATTTGTTTTTTTTAATGCCTAAATATAGAGAATTTAATAAATACTTACCCATAACTTAAAGTGCCATTATTAAGATTGTTCCCTACAAAGTTGAAGGGTTGCAAAGGCAACTGATTATATTGATGTTGCTGCTGCTGTTGTTGTAAACTTATTGTGTGTTGAGTATTTGAATTGACATTTGTTGGTGTTGATGAAGTTGTCGTTACAGTTGGATTTTTTTGAAAGCTAACTCCTATTGAATTATCAATCATATTTACTGGCTTTATAATGACATTCATGCAATCCTCTTTTGGCATTAGGGACATATTCATTGAGACATCCATCTTACGCTTTTCTTTCTTAAATTATGTGTTTTATATTTTTGCTTATTTGAGAACACAATTTAAGTTTAAAGGTTTAGTACTAAAAAACATTTTTTCTTTGCTTTTATTATGATATTTTTAAAATTGCTTTTTAAGTATATTCGCTTGAAAAATATCTACTGTTGATTCAAAGGTTTTATCGTTTTTTTCCCTTCTTCTTAAGATCTGATGTTTAATTTTTTGCTCCCATTCCTGTAATCATGTGTTGTCGGTGTATGTAAGTTTATATGTTTTGGTTACTTTTTGAATTCTGTGTCAGCAGCTTTCATTTTGTTTTCCATCACTTCCATTAGCAATCATATTTTAAAAAACAAGACAAGATTAGTTCGATGCTGCAATATTAATGATTTACTTTCCTTTGTTGAAAATTTTCTTTATTCTGCTTTTATTTAACAACTTGATTAAATATTTTTCTTGTTTTCTTCTATTAATCATGTGTTTAATTAATAACCAGAGTGTAACTTTTCAAATTCATATCGTTTATTTTGTTTAAAGCCCGCAACTGTATAGGTTGCTGTTTAATGGGCATGAATTGTTATAACAATGACAAGTGAACATGGACCAGTAGCTGAAAAATAAACAAGTTTGTAAAAATATATTATTTATTAGTATATTGAAGTCAGAAAATCAGACTTCGTAGCAAAATAAAACTTTAGCTAAAAATGTTTGGAAACTTATTTTTCGTTTTCCATCTATGAATGTGAGCGTATGGGGTATATTAGACAAGTTTTGAATTAAAGATATATCTTGCAGTATCTTTGTAAACCGAAAAGAGTATATATAAGTTTGTCATTACGTATAAAATTTCCACACCGTACATGGGGCACCTTGTAAAGTATTATATTCTGAATAATTATTGATATTTTATTGCTTTTGAAAATAGGGATACCAGAAAAAAATTTTGAATTTCTTAAACTAAAATTGATTATAAATGAATTAATTATAATTCAATAAAAATTTTTTTTAGATTTACCAAATATAAAGAAAGTGTGTTATTAATATGTGGTTGCATGACTATTTACTGAAGTCAATTTTGATTTAATTACAGAGTTCTTTGGGCATTACTTGGGAAACCTTGGCCACATTGTTTTCATTTTAAAATTAAAGTGTTATAGCCTGTATACATTGTGCATTTTTCGCTAAAGAAATTAGTCTTGCGAGAGTATGTTGATGATCAGAAGCATTAAAATATTGTTACGAAAAATCATTCTGTTTAAGCACTGTTTTATTATTCATATGTATGTATGTAAATATATTTAACAATTTAGTATTTAACTTAACGCGTAGAATTTGTGAATGCGTGAGTTATAAAATAAAATGTATAATATGTATATCTGGGTTAATGTTAGTTTTAAGTGTTCTAGAATTACCTAGAATAAGAATTTTCGATTACCTTTTGGTTCTACAACTTGATATATCTAGAATCGTAGTAATGTCTAGCTATTTGTGGAGGGTTCTAGGCTGAGCTGTGGTGCGATTCACTATTCAATTTTAACGAAAAATATTTGGTTAAAAATAGTTAACAATAAAATTAAAGAATTTGTGATTCAGTAAAATTTTTAATTGTCAGCTTTGTGGTTAAATAAAAGCCAAAATTTTTTGTGGTGTTTATTTTATCGAAAAATATTTAATGAAAAAAAATATTGTCATTTTTGGTTGTTGTACACGGTAATTTGTAGTCTTTTTGGTTGTTATAGTCAATATTCATATTAGTGGCGAGTTTTTACCTACTAAAATAAACCCAAAATTACTAAATCCCACATTCGTTAGTGCAAACAAAAAATATGCAGCATGTTGAACCTTTAAAAGTTACTGAATCGCACTACTGGCAGTTTTAAAATGACCGTTAGAGTTTGGCATTTTTATTAGATAAATCTAGAGGGTGAAAGCAATGCTGAGATTGCCAGACAAGTGGAGTTAAACAGTAAGCAAAGTGTTTCATAAACAATAAAGTGTTGTGACGGTTAAAATAAAAGTGTGTTTCTTAAATAAGTGTTGAGAAAAGTGAACTTCTTGTGTTTTATTTTACAATACGAACCTTAATACACTAATCGTTTTTATGCTAGTGTAAGGACGTAACAACTTATTCACTTAAATTTCTACTGTTATTGCATGCTTTTACTGACATGTACTAAATGAAGCTACATGCCACACATTTAACTATGGTTATTTCACATGGCACGTGATGGTTTTCTCTTTCTTTCTCTCTCTTCTTTTATTAAAAAGTGTAAAGTTTTGAGAAAAAAAGATTTTGACATAAATAAAAAAATCTTTCCTGACATACAAAATATGCTTAAACGTATATATCGTGAATGCAGTTTAAATATTCTTCATTCAGTTATTAATTTTTTTTTCTGTCAGAAACAGAAACAGAAACAGAAACAAAAAGAAATATTAAATAATAAACTATTTAAAATTGTGTGAAAAGGATATAATTAGGCTGAATACAATGTAATTTCTTTTACTATTCAAAATAATCAAAATAAATATATTTTTTTTTATCATATGTGTTGAACTGCATAAACTAGTTCGTGTAAATGATGATTTCAGTTCATGACAGAAGCCTTTCACAAACTTAAAATAAAAACTTGTGAATTCATGTCAACGAATAATTAAGTATTAAGTACTATTACTTTTGTTAGAAAGTGATGAATACATTAAAAGAAAACAAATTTTAATCTTAAAATGCACTATTTAAAAACAAAAATATTTTTATTTGAATTGAAGTTTATTACCTGAGCTCCTATAGAAAATTTATTTGCTACTATTTCACTACTCAGATGGCAAAATACCACATTGTTGCTTTTATAATATTGTTACGTTTTTATACTAAAATAAAAACGATTAGTTTATTAAGGTTCGTTATTGTAAAATAAAAAAAAAAAGTAGTACTCTTTTCTCAACACTTATTGCAGAAACACACTTTTATTATAACCGTCACAACGACTGCTTACTGTTTAGAGTCTGAACTAAAACTTTACTTTATGGCTATCTCAGCATTGCTTTATATACCGTTTCACCTAAATCTAGAGCCTTCTAGATTTAATAAGTAATGAAACCAACCCGTAACGATGATGAAATCAAGCTGTAACAGTCATGAAATTAAATCGTAATGGACATTTCAACTCAGCTTATAAACTTCTAGATTTATATAATAACAATACCAGCCTGTAATGGTCATTTTAAGTCTAGCGAACATGATACTTATATATTAATAGAGATATAAATACTACACATTTTACTTTATAAGTCACACACAATCATTACATTCGCAAATTCTACGAATTAACTTAAACAATAAATTGCTATATGTACATATAAAGGGCTGCGCACTAGTGGACACTAGAACAAAGCACATTTTCTAGCACATGGTACCCAGAAATGTCAAATCTGACAACTAATATTTAAAAATCAGGTTTTTTAAAAGGTGAACATATTTCCTAAAAGTATAATACATCCTCCTCAAAACAAATTTCGAAATGTGATATTAAGGAAATATAAAGGGTGTTTTTTATAGACGTATATAACTTTAAATTGCAATAAAACAACGATGGATTATTCGATTGACATGAATTTTATTTATCCGAAAGACAATCTTGTGGCATTACATTTTAAATATGATTTCTGGCATATGACCGCCACGGCTGGCTCTGATGTAGTCCAATCTGGAGGTCCAATTTTCGATGACTTTTTCCAACATTTGTGGCCGTATATCGACAATAACACGGCGAATGTTGTCTTCCAAATGGTTAAGCGTTTGTGGCTTATCCGCATAGACCAATGACTTTACATAGCCCCACAGAAAGTAGTCTAGCGGTGTTAAATCACAAGATCTTGGAGGCCAATTCACAGGTCGAAAACGGGAAATTAGGCGGTCACCAAACGTGTCTTTCAATAAATCTATTGTGGCACGAGCTGTGTGGCATGTTGCGCCGTCTTTTTGGAACCACAGCTCCTGGACATCATGGTTGTTCAATTCTGGAATGAAAAAGTTAGTAATCATGGCTCTTACCGATCACCATTGACTGTAACGTTCTGGCCATCATCGTTTATGAAGAACCATAAAGCGCATCAAACAGTCAGTTTTTCTGGATGTAACGGTGTTTCGACATACACTTGAGGATTAGCTTCACTCCGAATTCGGCAGTTTTGTTTGTTGACGTAGCTATTCAACCAGAAGTGCGCTTCATTGCTAAACAAAATTCGCTTATGAAAATCTGGAACAACGGCAATCTCGTTTTGGGCCGTTTTGCACTATTTGCAAGCGTTGTTCAGGCGTGAGTCTATTCATGATGAATTGCCAAACTAAACTGAGAATAAATCGCTTGACAGCTGTTAAATCGGTAGCCATCTTGAACAGTAATGCCAACTTAAAGTTCTATATGGCTATAAAAAACACCCTTTACATACTCCTGTCACATTAGCAGTGATTGAAAGGTAATTTTCGATGTATAAAAATTTATTTTAATATAATAGACAACGCTTTTTATTTGAAAGCATATGTAAGTCAATATTTTCCTTTCTATTGACATAGCAATTACCAATGATGAACAGTCTTATTTACTAAACATTAAAATATGTACTCATGTATTTGTATATATTCAGATCTCAGTTAAAAATTTTGTTTTCTAAATGAAACATTGAATAAAAATGTTGGTTTTTATTATCAAGCAAGCTGTATTTGTTTCTTTAATAGCATATTTCTTTCGATTTTTAGAGCATATTTTCAGCTTTTTACAGTGTTTGTAATGTGCATAAAACATATTTTTTAGAGCATGTGTTTGGTATCCCTGTCATAAAGATATATTTTTCTGTATCTTCTTTAAGAATGTTTTTTTTTTAACGCCCTATAATATATTTACAAAGCTCGCTGTTGATTTCTATTAAAAAGGGGAAAAGTGAAAACTAAGAAAAAAATTAATTCTTTTTGAGTAAAAGTAAAAAAAAATTGATATTTAAAGAGCACAAAGCAAAAAATACAGATAAAAGTTCAGTTTAGAGATATCTCCTGGTAGAGTCTCCAGGCGCACTCAATGCAAAATATAAGCTATGCCATGAAGGTATAAAGCCAATGAAGGTTCAATAAAACGACTATTAAGCCATGTTAACGGGATATGTAAAAAATAATAAAAAATCAACCAAAAACACTTATTTATATGATTAAGTTCCAAAAAAATTATTATGATAAATAGTGTTTTGTTTTGTGAAAAATATTTGGATATTTAAAAGGCAGTTCCGTTTGGCATCTCTACAAAATCAGAAAAACGTCCGATATATCATGATATCATGACGTATGAGGTATAGTATTTTCCAATATACACATTAAATGTTTCAGCCTAAAACTTAACCTCGTTTCAAATATGACCAAAATCCAGTAGAAAATATACCTTTTTCTTCATCTAACTCAAATTATTCATTTAATGTAAGTAAAAAACAAGACAGAAAATAAAAAAAAATTGCAAATTCAATTAAAAAAAAGAACTAAACAGTTTTTAATAACGAAAAATACGGTTTTGTTGTGGTATATGCAGAAAAAATATGTGCTCGCAAAAAGGTATAAAGAAGTCACAAAAATTTAATAGAAAAAGTATAATAAAAAATATATCGGCAATTCACCAAAAAAAAATAAGAAAACAGATATGAAAGTTATTTTAATTTTTTTTATTATTATTCTAATTGTAGTCAGGCCAAATAAAGAGGTAGTACTCTCAATCGATCACCGGTAATCCTAGGGTTAAGAAACCTTCTTAAATTTCTAAAATTTTCGCTCCAAATATAAAAGTTAGTTGGTTTAAAAAATAAAAGCAATTTTTGTCAAAATTTGTATGGCAATCACAACAAGATGTACTGTCCGCCAAAGGCAACCCAATAGCGGTTTTCACTCTTAAATGCAAACTACCCTTGCAAGTCATGCAGATATTGCAAGTGTGGCAAAAACTTTTAAATTTTGCACCTCACAGCAACAAAATATATGAAACTAAAGTTTGCATCGGCTTATAAAGTTCGCAAGACTGAAAATCATTGCAAAAGACAAACTCAAAAAGCGTGCACCATTAACACAGCTGAACGAAACAAGCAACTAAAGTTTAGAGTTATCAAGTTTTACAGCGGAAATAGGCGACATGTAAATTACCAACGTCGGCTTAAATCCAATTTAAGTTTAGCTAACAAAACACTGCTAATATAAAACTACATGAGTAAAAACAAAATTACAAGAAATTTCATACAAAAATTTAAGTTTATTTTGCATTAGCGGTACTCAATGTTTGATGCAAATGGTCTTATGTCATTGCAAGTCCAAAATATCGTAGCTTTTACTTTGCTACCCAACAACAAAATACACACAGTTGCCCTTGCTACATTATTGCGTTTGTGCAATACTCAAAATGGTATAGCTCTTCATGTTGCGTGTATTGCAATATCATTACCAATGATGTTGATTTGCCGAATTTACAAAGTAGCTTGTTGACAGAGTCTCAAAAAGCGTTTTTTTTTTATAACTAAATTAATCACTTGTAACTAAATTGTACTCAAGTTCCATTAAAATCGCTAAATTCATTTAAAGTTCGTATCGTGTTGCTATCACTAACACCAGCTGACACTTGTAAACAACAACAACAAAAAAATACATCAAATCTAAAATTCAAATAATGGAATCTGGTTGTGCCAAACTATTTAGTATTAAAAAATAAAAGAAATAATAAAAAGTGGACCACAGAAGAAATCCACTGAATTAAAAAAATATTAACTGGTGTCAGCTGTTTTATATGTTGCAATAAATGTTGCACTGAATATTGCCATGTTTGGTTAAACAGCACTCACAATTTTAGTCGAAAACAATGCAATAGCAATGGGTGCAATTTTTAAACGCACCAAACACTGAGTAGCGCTATTGTAAATTTTAACGACGGTGCGGCTGCGGCTGCGGCATAGCTAATGCCGTACTCTGCTCTCTATACGCGTTCTATTTAAAGGGAAAGAAAATATACAAAAAAATTATGAAATTCAATTTAATTGAGAGCATTTTAAACTAGAAAATGTATGATTTTAGTTCTTTCTGATAACTTTGGTATTGCCTTTGGTTCAAGGATTTACTTAATTCGCAAATTTACTTTAAGGGAAAAAATTTACATGAGTGATTTGTTTATGTTTATTCTCTATGGAATCAGTTGTGATAATTTTTTTGCTAAAATCATAGCAAAAGGTCTCTCACGCATCGTAGCAAGAAATAGGTGTAAATTTGATTTAATTGCATATATGCCAGAAAGAGTGAATTTTGCTATTGTTAATATTATAGAACACAAAAACTTGACTTTCAGCTATTTATAAGTAAATAAACATTCGAATTTAACGTTGAATGATATCAAAACGAATTTTTTTTGGAGCTCTATATAGCAATTTTTTCAGTTTTAAAAATTTGTAATTTTTCAAAACGATTGATTTAAAAACTTTAAGACCTGTAACAAAAGAGTTTACTACCATACCATCTATTTACAATTAAAGTAAGAAAAGTAAGTTTAAATGCATTTTTTACTTTTTTGTTATCTTAACGAAGTAATTTACATTTTGCACTTACTTATTTATGTCACCTTTTTAATGTAACTAAAATTAATTCTTAATAAACTTTTTAATTATTATTTTTTACATCAAAAATCCATTTGAGCAAAGCTAATGTCTGTAAAAATACGGACTTATAAAATGTTATTTTTTAAAAATTCCTTTGGAATTAAAAAATTTAATATTATTATTAAAAAAAAATAAAAGATAACATCACTTGAATAGATTAACGTTTTTCTATATTTTTAAACTAACTCAAACACAAACCTTTAATTATCTCGATACATAGTGAAATAGACTTATACTACTTTCAAAAATAACAGCTCAAATGTTCAAAAAAATAACATTTAAAACCTTTTAAAAATTTTTGTTTTTGCGGCTTATAATAAAAATTTCTTACAATTTATTACAATTTGTATACAATTGATCTCTCAATGATCTCATTCTAAACAAACAAATTATTTTAAATTAAAGTTTTAATAACGAGTCAAGAGCAAAGGTTACAAATGATAATAGCAAAAAATTTAATAAATGTAATCGTTTTATACTGAAATGAGTATAACACAAATTTTAATTTTTAATTAAACTTTTAACATTTATTTGAGACATGTTAGTACACGTGAGTGTTTGTATGTATCTAGTAAGTGTATAATTATATTAATTATAATTCACGCTTGAAGTTATTTTTATACCCTTCACTGTAAGTAAGAAGGGTATATATAACTTTGTGATTCCGTTTGTAGTTTCTACACCCTACATGGGACACCCTATAAAGTATATATATTCTGGATTCTTATAAGTAGCGGAATCGATTTAGTGATGTCCGTCTGTCTGTCTGTCCGTGTAGTCGTTGAAATCAACTTTCAGAAGAATCTAGACCACATACATAAAAGTATAGCATACCAAACGGTCAGTTGTTGCTGTAAGACTATTACTATTGAAATTCAGCCAGATCGGTAAATAAATGACGGAGCTATGAGTCAAAAACCGAAACTACCTCTATTTTTGACCATTTTTTGAGTGGGTTTCTTGCTTATTTTGTCTAAACAAAGAGACGGACAAAAAAACGTGGTATGCAGTTTTTTTTGAAGTATAAGTCATAATACCTGTGATAAAAATGAAAGCAATCAGTCCACAAATGGCCGTGGAATATCAAAAATGCAACCGAAATTTTAGATTTTCATAAATTATGGCTTTGTTTTTATGCGATTTTTATCCAAACTGAAAAAAAGTAGTACGCAGTTTTTTTAAACATCATATTCATAGTATCCTAACCAAAACTCAGCTGGATGGGTCCATAAATGGCGGAGCTATGAGTCAAAAATTGCGATTACCTCTATTTTTGAATATTTTTGGTGCGTGTTTTGCGTAATTTGTCTAAACTACAAGACGGACAAACAAACTTGGTACAAAGTTTTATTACAAATAATAATTGCAATGTCTGTGCAAAAAATCAGAAAAATCGGTCAACAAATGGACCAGAAAAATCCAAAAATACAACCGAAATTTTAGATTTTTATTAAGTTTTGCTTTGGTTTTTTTTTTTTTTTTTTTGTTCAAATTTTTTAGCTGTCATGTGCGTAATGCTTTGTAAACACAAACACGAAAAATAAAAGAGTGTATGAGTGTATGCGTGGTTTTTATTGCCTTGAGTACAATAGTACGAATACAGACATCTATGAAAGAAAGTGCAAATTTGCAAAATTAAATGAAAATAAATTTTTTTTTGTTTTTCTATTTAATATCTTTCTTAGAAATTCTTTTTTTATAAATTTAAAAATTTAGTGCCTGCAGACATTTTATTGCTTTTAAAATTTAGGTTCTCAGAAAGGATTATTTCTTAAAAGTCGATAATTTTAGTCGTATTAAAAAATTTTATTTTTTTTATTGATATTTCACTCCAATAATAAATAAATAAATTTTTCATACTTAATACGACCTCAAGCTGAAAAAGGTATGCATTTCAGTCACATAATTTTTTGAAGTGATTCACGTAATTCCTTATGTTTTTTAGTATTTGTAAATATCTTTTCAGTATTTTTCACATACTAAGATACAAATGTGCATAAATACGTTGATTTATCTAATCCCTCCTACTCATACTCTGAGGAATTTTTATCATTCCTCACGCTTTCTGGAAGTGTTTTAACATTTACTTGAAATTTCGTAATATTTTTTATTCTACGATGCAAAACGGAAATTGCCAAAACGCTTCAGAGCAACAGCACTGGAGTATATGAAAATTTAAAAAAATGAAAAAAATTTTAAAATATCCAAAGTAATATATGAATATTTGATTGGTTGGTTACAAATATAGATGATCTCCGCTTAACTATTTCTTAAAACATTTAATATTTAATGACGTAAGACGTATTTGATAAATAAGCCATTAATACTGAAAATATTTCCAAATACTAAAAAACTTCGGGTTTTACGTTAAAACATATTTAACGCGGCATATTTATCTTCACTCATTTAATTTTTTCTATGGTTTTGCTATTAATAAAGAATGTGGAAATTGAAATATATTAATATTTCGCTAACACAGTGAAGGGTATATAAGACTCGGCACTGCCAAATTTAACTTGTTACAGTTAATGTATATTTTAGGAAAATTTTAACTACAAAATGTGATCTGAACGATTTTTCGACCAAAATCATAATGAGCGACGAGGATCATTTCAACCTCAGCGGGTACGTGAACAAGCAAAACTATCGCTTCTGGGGCACCGCAAATCCACTAGTGATGCACGAGGAGCCACCTCAAAGTGACTACATGGTGCGCTGTTCACGCTGGAGGAGTCATCGCGCTGGTCAAACGACAATAGTGGAGGGTGCGCACTATACGACTATGTTAACCGAGTTTTTTCTGCCGCAATTGAACGAATTACGACTTTAGGATGGATCAACGGCACACATTTTATTTTCATTTAGAAAAAAATGAAAATTTAAACAACTGTGGTGCTAACTTATTAATTTTTCAAGTAGATAACCTCGTTTTCAGTACTTGAAACGTACTAAACCCGTTTTATATCAAAACTAAAAGTTGGCACCATTCAGCAATAGCTGTTTTCACACACTTACATAATTATAAATCGTATTCACTATGGATTTTCATATTGTATTTCTGAAGTGTTGTAGAAAAAATTACGGTAGTATATTTTGTAGTTATGAGTACAGTTTTTTTTAAATTTGTGAAATTTTAACAAAATATTAATCCTTATTTGTGCTTAATCCCACAAACTGTGTTGGGTTATTTTAAATTTATTCTTTTACTCATGATGTTATTTATTCAGCAGTCTCTCTATATGGAACATTTCATCAGACGCTACTCTGAATCCTCAGTAGATTACTTTTCTTGCAAACATTAGAACCTTTATATTGTAAAACAATTAACTAAATAAGAATTATTTGTCAATATAATAATATAAAGATTGCTGTTTTGTTAAACTTTTAAATTACACATTTTACACTGAAGCATGAATTCAGCTATTTTAAAATTTTTCTTTTAACGAAATTAATGAACAATGGCAACATTGTAAAGTATGAAAAAGTGATTTCATTGTTTTGTTAATGCACGCTGACTTCCATTTCCTGCAATTGTTAAGTGCCAGAATTAATTATACATATTTCTTATATATACACTGTAAGTAAATCAATAATGAATATTTAATTTTTTCATTCATGTCTATTAAAATGAACATTTTGATAAGCACAAGATCATAACAGAACAATTCTGTGAGAAAAAAAATGTATTTTCAAATTTATTTTCATTCATGAAAACAGAAGTAAATATATTTAAATGATTATCAGTTATAAATAAAAGAGAACAAACATATTTTTGAAGCGTAGATCGAGGTGGCGAAAGATTGGCCAGTAGTATTCAATGGTTAACTTTTTAAAATATATATAATTTTGTATTTTTACTGTCCTTTGTGTTTTTGTTTATATTTGCTTTTTACTTTTTCATTTTCCATTTATATTTTTAAACGGGTTAGTTTCTGGTATCATTTATTTGTACAAGAATTAGTAATAAACCTGATATTCATAGAAAATCCAACGCAAATAAATGTGTATTTTATTTAGTAAATTTGCTTTTAAATCAGCAACCAACTGGTAATAACAACAAAAGTTGAGAAAAAATTATTCAGGGGTTCTAATTTACCAATTTTGTTTTGTTGGAGTCCATAGGGAACGAAATTATTTTTATTTTTTTAAGTCTCTTCATAAAGTAATTTTATAACGGTAAATGTAGTGAAAAACGGGTTTGTTAGGATTTGAAATCATAATTTCTTTGAATGATCTGACATTTTATCATTCAAACAAAATCGTTTAATAAATGGCTAATAAATAAAGTTATAGTGGTTGAAGTGTAAAAATTTATTGCAAAGTGGATATGCAAAGTACATCCCGACTGTATTTCAAAATAGATGTACGAGCATAAATTAGATAAATAAATAAATATAAATTAGATATGTTTTTTTTTTTAATTTTCAAATTAAAAAATAAATTATTTTTTTTTTTAATGGACTGCCGGTTTTTATATCTGAGAAAGAATATTCCCAGACACACGTAAGGGCTCGATAACTTAAATGAATTCATGTGCCGACATATTTTTACGTTTGAGAAATGATTTGCTTTAAATAAAAAATGTACTAAACAGGAAAAATTGGGTAAGTCGACTGAAGTACATATTTATTTGTTGTCGTAAGTAACTCAATGAATTTATTGTTGTTTTTCAGGGATGGATGGTGAGGCGATATACTCGTATTCAACAATTAACGAGGTTAACATGACCGTTTGATAGAATGGAAATAATTGTATAAGAAAAATGTGTAGGGCTTTTAAAGTATAGTAAAGTATTCTAAAGTAACTTAAAAAACATGAAGGGTTTTTCCATTTTGGCGCAGATATAAGCATAATATATCAGATTAAGTAACAGAATAAAATAATGTTATACTCGTACGAAAATATGTTGCCACACGTTAAAGGACTATGTTGCTTGATAATGATTACGTTTACAACATCAAAATTAATTATTCCATAAAAATAAACAAAGTCTTTTTCTTTTTCTTTTCACAAACGGTCAAATCGTGTAGAAAATTTATGTTGAAATAGGTAAGAAACCCAACATATAAATATTCTAGATTTTATATTGCTTTCAACATTAAAACAATCACAAAATAAATAAGAAAGTCAAAAGAGAAATTTTTTTTGCTGTTTTGATCAATTTAAGAATCGAAAATTGTTCAATAGTATTCATCTGCCTACGTTTTCCTGAATTAGAGAACTGGAATAATATACATACTGAATGTATTTACTTTTCAAGTACATACAAGGAAAAGAATTAGAATAAGGTACACTAAAATGCTGCCAAATATGTGATTTTTTTTCATTTGTGAAATATTTTAGAGGTTATCAGTAAGTGAATACTTTTAAATATTAAAAATATAAAAATGAATACAAATTATGCACAAAAAATATGCATTTATAACAAAATATACAAAAATATGCAATAACAAATTGATGCCATTTTTCAATAAATTCTTGAATTCGGAAAAGTACTTCACGAGAATCGATTATAAGTTACTGAGTTTTTTGGAAAAATGAAAATAAATCATACATAAGCAAACTGACACTGAAACCAAATATTTTCGATAAAACTTGATTGATAAATTGATCGAACGAAGGTAATTTCGTAAGCAAAAAAAAAGTATTTGGCTTCTAACTTGTAAAATAAAAGTTCACTTTATTCCTAATTGATTAAATAATTGTTCCACTTAGTATTTACTTATCTAGTACTACCGTTTACTAATGCTGAGGTTGCTTACTTTTAAGTACAAAAAACAAGTGAAATATCAGAATATAAATCATTAAAAATCAAAAAATAAATTATTGCTAAAAGGAATTTTAAATATTGAACTTGAAAAATAATTAAATTAGCTTATAAGTAATTAAAGCCCTGTGTGAAAAACAACCTTATTTTCTTTAGTTTTTGCTATTACATGTTTTTCCTTTTTTTGTATTTTTTTTTTTATAAAAATTATAATTAAGAATCTTAATGTAATAAAGAATTAAGAAAATTTTTAATTTTTAGCTGTAGCTTTTTAGCTTTTTTTTCGGTGTGATTTAGTATTTTCTAGCGTTTTTTTAAAGAAATATAGCTTATTTTTTTTCTATCTCCTGGCAACGGTGCCGTAGAATCAAGTGACGCCGACGCGCTCGATAATGGTAATGCCATTGACAATGTTGACAGTATTCTGTTGCCAACCATTTGGCAGTGTATAAGGCGCAACGCAGTCACTGGTGAGTTCAATTGACTTTGTTTCCGTTGACTCTGGAAAAGTATACATATATAGATACATAATCGCAGTTAGATTTTTCTAAAAAAGTAAAATTTCATAAGTGTAAAATAGAGAACAAAATTAAAATAACAAACCCCAAGCAATTTGAAAAATTGAGAACGGAGTTAGATAGTATGCCCAGTTTATCAAAAGGTTTTCAAAAAGGCAAATGACTATGAAGAAATTACGTTAAAATTTAATTCTATGGGAATGTATTCCTCATGTTATGGTAGTAAGTCTGTAAGTGAAGTAATGAAAATTAGCATTGTTGTGTACATATTTACTATGTTGTATATAAAAAAAGATTTAATTACATCTTACAATTATTGCGTTTAAACTAAAAAATCCTTTTTTATTCTAATAAACACTTTGTTCTTTCTTACAAGGCGCTAAAATCTTTATATGTATACCATCGACGAAGCCAATTACACCGGGAAATCCTGTCTTCTCAAATGATTTCAATTTACATTCCGCCTTCTCTTCTTCTGTCCTTTCAAATTATTATCCAAGATTATTTATATGGTGCGTTATGAAAATCTAAGATTAAAATCATTCCCAACACTTAATGTAGTTGACAGTTTTAGCGTAGTGGGTATAAATGTTAAACCTACTCCCTTATTCATTGTTGGCTCTATTTATTTCCAAAATAAATTTCATTGCCGTTTTATTTAAACGAAAATATTCAGCGAATCTGCAATGAAACATAACTTAGCACTTTTCTACATTCGAAACTAAAGCCATGTCGATTAACTGGATCCCATAGCACTATATTTATTTTGTAATTGCTTTAAAAAATAGTTGTTTGAATATAAGCTAGGGGCGAAATAATGCACTAGCTATCGATGGAAATTTCAATAGAATTTCAATGAAAATGTCGGTTGGTATCGAATGTCGTAATGTGGTCACAGTACAGAGTTTTGTTTGTTTTGTTGCTTTAAAATATTTTTCATGATAGATAAAATTATATGGTTTCATAACGTGATCACGGGGGTTGGTTTTGACTCATGGTTTCTCAAATCATTATCACAAAAATTACATATGAAATAATCACATAAGTTGACCCTTTCCATTCAAAAATATATAATTTGTACCGACTCTTGTTAGGAGGCATTGTAGACATTTAGAGGAAATGTTTTTTTCTTGAGTGCCAGGAAAGGCAAGAAAAAATTACAAATTCCTTGCTAAAAATGGCTCTTATGTACGATTACCATACTTTTAAAAATACAAATGCCTATGTATGTTTATGTTAACAATTCCTATCAAGTATGTTCCTATTTCTACACATTTTCTTTTTGTTTGTTGGTTGCATGTACTTTGTGGCAACTGTTTGTGAAAACAAACTGTATGTATGTTTGTAAAACGTTTGTTTAGGCGTTTGCTGTGAACATTTCAGTGAAGAACACACACTTTTCTTTATGCCTCAAAGCAATCTACAAGCAATAACATAAAAACAAAATAATGAAAAGTTTATTTTTATTTAGACACATACTATTTAGAAGCTCTCACATCCATACAAGATTTCTAAATGTAAGTATGAATGTTACAATAAAATGACAATTAATTTTTTGTATGCAAAAAGAAAATAAAACCTGTACATACACACTCGTACATGTACGTACATATGAAAAATGACATAGAAAAGAGAAAATAAACGAAAAACAATGCCATCACAGCATTGTTTTTTCAAGCCAGATCAAAATTTATTTTTAAATCATTTTTAGAAATTAAACAAAACAATGTCATTTTATTTTTAGTTAATTTAACAAAGTGTTGTGTGAGGTTCGCGTAGTAGATGCGTTTATTACTTTCGTTTTAATTTATTTAAAAGCTTAAAATAGAAATTATTTAAAATTTCAAAAAAAATATTTAATATTCATAACATTAGGTAGACAGAATGATTTAGGTCTACTAACTATCATTGCAGACATATTCAGGGCTATCAAAGAATCCACGTCGGTTTTGCTGACCAATATTGGTTTCATTTGGTGTCATGAAACAACCAAGTATTTTTCGTTATTTCGAAATTTTTGTTTATTTGTATGAAATTTTTTATGTAAACAAAACAAACAAATGTTTACACAAATTTAATAAATCGTAGTCTTTTCGTTCACATATAATAAAAAACTTATTTTTATTGAAAAACTATACTATAATAGTGTTCGTGAAATAAGTAGTTAAATAAACTGACCTTTGTCGTTGTAGCATTTTTATTATTAGAAGGAAAACACTCACAGGAAGTAAAAAAAAAAATTTTACGATTAAATTTTTACCGGTTAAATACACTTCACATTTACATTTTTTTTTTTTTGTGGTGAACCTACGCTGATTAGTGATTCAGCCAATTGTTGCCAAAGAGATTATACTCGTATATGGTTTATCACCTTCAAAATGTTTTGATGTTTTCCCATAAACTGCATAATTATTGAGGTTTGACTGCTATTTTTATGTTTTTCTTTGTTCGAGAATAAAAATAAAAAAGTTATTTATTTTTATAAAATGAATATTAATTTACTCAAAGTTTTAATGAAAAAGTCCGTTTTAACTATTTTCTTGCTTTATTTGAAATGAAGCAAAACAAGAACTGTCATTCATTTCAGCAGCAAGACAGAGAACATTAATTTCTATGAAACCTAAAACCGACTCTAATTTTAGTTCGGAAATCAAACCGATAACATTGGATTTCATGTCACCGAAGTAAATTTTTTGTCGGTTTCAAATCCAATACCAATAATATTGAATTCTATGCCAGCTCTGATTAAAATAGAGGCTATTATTATTATTATTATCACTTGGGGCTTTGATCGCACCGCGACCTTTAAGATCTATTGTGCAGCCCAGTTCATAAATTCAATCCGAGACTCCTTACGAATTTCGTATTTGTTGTAGGACTAATTTTGACTAGATCTTCTGGGATCAATGTCCCACTATCTAAGCATTTTATTCTGACCCTTGCCACCGCTGGGCTGTCGCAGACAATATGTTCCGACGTTTATAAAGTTTAGTTTAATTAATAGAAATTTAAAATAAAATAAATATTTACGAATTATGCGACATTTAAATAAAATTTTCACATTTAAATTATTTTAAATTTTTTATTTACATCAATTAGGTACATAATGTAGTTTAAATCCTTTATATATAATTAATGATTATTGAGCTTTAGTCTTGTTTTTTATAAACTTATTTATTATTAATTATATATAAAAATAAAAGTCTAAATATAAAAAATTGTATAAAATTAAATCCTTGAAAATAACTTAATTTAATTTTTTAAATATTTTAAAGACAAGTTGTTTCAAAAAAGAGATTATAAGATAATGATGCAATAAAACCAATAAAAACAGTCCATACATTTTGTTATTGCTTTTGAGGTCCTTTCTGTCAAAACTTGTATCCGGTGATTGAATCCACAAAGTGCGTTGGAGCTAAATGCACACTTTTTCATTCACTTTTAATATTTCTCCAACACACGTTATTTACGAGTATAACAAATTTTGACAGGACGAGCCTCAATCAAGCAAAAAAAAAAACATTCAGCTGGCATCTCACTGCGACCTGGTTTTCTTACACCACTTCGTGATGTTGTATTGCTTATGTGACGTTGCAAGTATTCATAATTTTAATTTAGTACACACACAACGGAATCTTGAGATTCTAAGTGATGACCGTCAGGTCACCATGTTAGCTAACACTGTAAAACTTACATATAGCAACACGATGGTGATGAAAAGGGGAAGCTAGAGAAGATGACGGACGAGCTGTTATTAACATATATTTAAGTCGTAGTTACTGTTAGATATAAAGTCGCTAGATTTTTAGCAAAAAGTCTCCCACAACTCTCTTCCTATAAAGCACCTATTACACAATCATGCGCCGCATGTCAGCATCGTATGATGAGAGAGAGTGCTTTGCTATTACAGTGTCAGGCGCTGTGTCATACATTAGTATGCAAGCAAGCAGTGAATGATAATCTTTGTTTATTATTATGATTTGATGCGCAAATGGAAGATGACAATTAGAAAAAATTAAAAACTAGTTTGGACAAAAACGTGGCTTCCTAAAGGGCCAAACATTTTTGCACAAGCGTTTTGTTTTACGTTTTTGTTATAATATATTTCACTTTTAGTCTGACACAATTCTGGAAAACTTTCATACCACGCTTAGCGCTCATATTCCGTTTCTGGAAATTAAGCGTTAACAGAAACAGCGTCAAAACATGTCCTATTTACACTAAAATATGGGGTTATGTTTCTAAATAAGACACTTCTTACTATCGATCACCGTTCTCAATTCGTTTCATCTCCGACGTCATGCTTTTTCCAGATTGCTTAGCAACATGTGTCGGCACGCCAAGAAAAAATATGGTTGAATATGGTCCAGGCTAACATAGCTTGAAGCTAAACGAAGCATGCCTGTATAGGAATAGTGGCAGATAAAAAGTGAAATATAACAAAAAATCTCTATGTTAGCGTCAAGGGAGATCTGTATTGTCATATACAATAGAATCAAATTGACGAGCTCTTTCAGAATCTTCACAGTTAACAGATATTTTTCAACGTGAAAATAAGACTCTCAAAAACAGAGTTTTATTATGCCGTCATAAAATAAAACTCTTTGAGGTGTTAATTTATATAAAATGAGTTTAATTTTCTAACGGGAAAAATAAAAGTTTTATTTTACGGCTTCAAAATAAAACTCCCTTTTAAAAGTTTTATCTGAACTTTTATTTTTACGTTGAAATATAACTGTTATAGATGACTGTTTATTTTTCAAATTCTCAAAATAACTATTATTAAATAATTTTATGATATTGATAACTCTTATTTGAGATTCTTGAAATATATCATAAGAAAAACGTAAAGGAAAAGATTTAAATCACTTTTTTTTCCGAATTCGTTTTTTTTTTTTAATTTTTTCTCATTGTCATCTTAAATTAACGTATCAATTATCAAAAAGCGACATTATAAACCAAGTTTACCATTCACTCTTTGCTTGCATACTGATGTATGACAAGGCGCTTGACAGTGTAATAGCAAAGCACTTTCTCTAATCATACCTTACTTACATCATATTTTAAACGATCAATCATTCATCGTCAATCACGTATACGCTGTGTGTGAATTTGATGAAAATCAAAACTAGTTTGAATTTTGAGTAAAGTTGAGTGCACATCGCGGAAGTTTTAAAAATAAAAATGGAGTAAAAATTTTTTTTCCTTCATTTTTTACAGTCCTTCATCCAAATTGGTTTTTTTTATTGCTAGTACGTACCCATGCAATAACATTAAACATTTTTTTGTGACATCACCTTATTTTTTTTTTGATGTGCAATCAGAATGACAGCAAAATATACTATTTTTATTTATCTAATGTGTTTTGCCGACTTCAAATTCCATAATAATCCTGAAATGAGATTGATATCAATCAATTTGATGTGTGTATCAGTAAATTTAATTTTTTCACCAGCACAAATGCATAACTTGACGTTGAATGATTGATCGTCTAGCACCCCCATAAGACAAGACAGTGACAAATTATATGTCCTAAGATTTTGTCATGTAGACTACAGAATCTGCATTAGATGATCCCGATATTACACTGTCAATAAATAGCTATCCATTTCTATTTCAAAACACTTTTCGAAATAGAGAAATTCTCAAATAGCATTCAATTTAAACACAACAACATGGTGAAAAATAATTGGCACATACGGCAACAATGTATAAAATGCTATATTCTACAGACACTGATAACATGGTCCTTAGGCTGTTTATTTAAAATTGTAATTATATTTAAAACAAAGTAATTAAATCAAATCTATAAATTTAGCTTATCGTTCTATGTAATTTTATTGAACTCACATTATAAACAGCATCTAGACCTAACTGAGACGTCAAATAGTTTAAGAATTCAAAAAGATAATGGAGCATGTAAGCGATAGTAAGTAAGCACGTTTTATTAATTTTTGCAAAAGTTTTTTTGAAATTTATAAAAAGAAATTTTTTTTATCTATTTAGCAAAATTAGTTTCATTCCTAATTATATTTATTTATTGAAACAATGTGAATTTAAAATTAAAAAAAAAATTATTTTCTTTATTTTAATTTGCACTTAATTTACATTAACATACGTAGGGTAGAGAGCAAAAACGTGTAAGAGACAACAAATTCTGTGTTGTATTGAATATAAATTTTTTGTTTGCTTTAAATTATGTAGGTCCTACCCTAATTTTGTTTATAGTAGATGTGTATTTCTCCATTTATATCCTTGCCTTTGAAAACAATCGCTCATTAAGTTTTTTTTACTCTTTTTCATTCTATCCTGTACTCTTTTTATATTTACTTTATTTAATAAAATTAAATTTCTCTTCTTTTAATAAAGGAAATTATGTAAATATATTTTACGCCTGAATGAATGTTTTTATGAAAAAGGAAATTAAATTTTTAGTTTTATATTCACACAAAGTGTAACTTCTACATCGTACATGTTTCACCCTATTAAGTATATATATTCTAAGTCCTTCTAAATGCATAGTCGATTTACCGATATCTGCATTTTCGTGCGTCTGTCCTTATGGATGTTGAAATCAAACTTTCTGAAGTTCCTAGAAGTTTATGCGCGCAGATTACTATTTAAATTCAGGTCAACCGATTTATAAATGACTGAGCTATGAGCTCTGAAGTGCAACTACTTCTCTTTTTTGACTAGTTTTCTGAGTATTTTTTTTTTACTTATTTTCTCTAAAATACAAATACTAGAGAAAAATGTGGTTCGAAGTTTTATCATATAAAGGGTGTCCGAACAAGAACGCAAGATTTAAATTTGGCGCCATTCGAAGTGTCCTTGTTTGACATTTGAACAATTGTTATTGTTTGCTAGTAGAAGGTTAGTAAAAAATGACCATGGACAGCGAAGGGAGCTCGTTAATTGCATATTGGAGAGACAACATGAAAATGTTGATTTTGCCGATAAAATCATCTTCAGTGACGAGGCCCATTTCCATCTTGATGGCTTCGTCAATAGGCAGAATTGTCGCATTTGGAGTGAGGAAAATCCTCGAGTGATTCACGAGAAGCAAATGCATCCTCAACGTGTCACTGTGTGGTGTGGTTTTTGGGCTGGAGGAATCATTGGACCTTTTTTTATGAAAATGAGGCAGGTCAAGCGCAAACAGTCAATGGTGTTCGGTATCGTGAAATGATAACCAGTTTTCATTAATTTATTTTTTTGCGTATTTTGTATTTCGATATTTTGCCTCAATAAATTTTGATAGTAAACAAACAAAAACAAACATGTATACATACGAGTACATAACAATAAAAAATCGTCTAAAAAATAATATTGCTTTTCATTTGCCTGCACCAATAATACAAATTTTTCATAGTAATTTATATTAAATTATTATATTTTATTCAATTAAATTATTTACTACTTATTAAATTATTTGGAATTATAAAGTTTAATTCTAAATTATGTTGGTGTGCAAAATGCATTATTTTCCATTATATTCTCATGGAAAATTTCAATCTAGTGAAGATCCAGAGTAGCGTCTGTTGAAACAGCTGTATAGATATACTTTCCCTCTTAGTACTTAATGTACTAAGTAAACAATTTTTTGAAATTTTCCATGACAATATCATGAAAAATAATGCACACCAACATAATTTGAAATTACACACGAGTAAAGATTAAATTTTGTTAAATTATTTACTTTATTACAACACATCTGTTCGAAACATTGATGGGAGTTTGTTTTGTTCACATTATTTGTGACTGTATGGCAAAAATACTAAACTGTTTCTAAATTTACTAAAACATTATTTTATATAAAAAACAATACAAACAATAGTGTATATAAAAATAACTACTATGCATTATATATGTACATATATATAAAGGGTGTCCGAACAAGAACGCAAGATTTAAATTTGGCGCCATTCGAAGTGTCATTGTTTGACATTTGAACAATTGTTATTTTTTGCTAGTAGAAGGTACGAGGTTAGTAAAAAATGACCATGGACAGCGAAGGAAGTTCGTTAATTGGGTATTGGAGAGACAACATGAAACTGCTGATTTTGTCGATAAAATCATCTTCATTGACGAGGCCCATTTCCATCTTGATGGCTTCGTCAATAGGCAGAATTGTTGCATTTGGGGTGAGGAAAATCCTCGAGTGATTCACGAGAAGCAAATGCATCCTCAACGTGTCACTGTGTGGTGTGGTTTTTGGGCTGGAGGAATCATTGGAACTTTTTTTTTATGAAAATGAGGCAGGTCAAGCGCAAACAGTCAATGGTGTTCGGTATCGTGAAATGATAGCCAGTTTTTTCTTGCCTAGAATTGAAGAAATGAATGTGGAGGGCTTGTGGCTTCAACAAGACGGCGCCACATGTCATACAGCCAGAGAAACAATTCAATTGCTGCATCAGTCATTTATTTAAAATTTAAATCTTGCGTTCTTGTTGGGACACCCTTTATATATGAGTACATACATATTTATATAAATTACAAAATAATTGCGTATGTTCAAAGTACTTACTTAGAGGCTTGTATGTAGTATGTACAAGAAATTGGTTTTGAAATAATAATATTCAAAAAAAGTTGACGTAGACTTTGAAGTAAAATTTATGAAAAAATTATATGAAAAATTTCGATAACGTTGACTTTAAAGTCTACGTTAATTTTTTTGGATAAGGGGGTATATGTTTCTAAAAGTCCTGTCGTTTTTACAGTAAAGACAGGACTTTTCCAAATACACCCACACAAGCACTTACGACCAAATTCAAAGAGAAATTTTTAGTTATTTAGCACTTTTTGACTTATAAGCCTCATATAAATTTACGTATTTATTTACGTTTGTAAACTACTTTTCTTTATTTATTGCTAAAGTTGAAATCGGTGTGTGTGTGATTTATTCAACACATAAAAAATAGTATTGCTTTTACTCAAACGGTTAAGCTACCTCTGTTTTTCTTTAAATTTTAATCAATCAGAATGATCATAGTATGACGATCTGGATCATAAAATCGAGCACAGCATTTGATTAAATCATGTTCTGAGCACGATTAAAAACTAATTTTTTTTATGCTGTTCGATATGATTGAATTTAAAAGCAAAATTAAAGCACAGGCATTCGCATGCATATGCCTTGATTAAAACATAGCAAAAGTACTATTTCAAACAAAAAAAAAATTGCATCTTGTTATTAATTTATAGAAGAGTAAAGCGTTCAATAAAATTATACTTAAATCGTTCGACTTTCGTTTTTCTAAACTCTTTTAAGAAATATGTCAATACTTTCATTGAATTATTTTTGCTTAATTATGCTTTTTATTTTTCTTAGGCGTAATAGTGGTTATTAACATTTAATATTTCTTTTTAATTTTGTTAAAATTTTTCATTTTTTCTACCTCAAGTTTAAGACGATATGTATGTTATAATTAGTTTAACCGGTCATAGCACCTTGAAAATTTTCATTTGACCGTCTCTTGTAAAAAAAAAAATAATAATAAGAAAGGTATTGGAAAAATAAAGAAAATCAAGTGAAAAAAATATGTCATAAAAACTGCCATTGAACCCATTGATGAAAGCCCAGAACATCATGGAACAAAGTGAACTATTTAACGCAAACGTATTCATGGCGCAGACTCTTTAAGAGCAAAACTTAAAATTTTAAGAGAAAAGGGGCAAACTCTAAAGAAAATATTGATACTTAAATTTTTGCAGTAGTATACAAATGCTTTGAAATTCTTAAAAAAATTAAAAGTTTTGCAAACATATACAACAAAAGAAGGCAAAAAGAATCTTGACCTTATTTTATCATTTTACCTTTTTTCCTTTAATGTAAAATCTATTCCTTTTAAAATTTAGCATCAGTTATTTATAGAAATATTTTAAATGTTTATTGTTATACTTGTAAATACTCTTTGTTAATAAAAACAATTTTATTGTTGTTGACTTTATTAAATCCAAGTTTTTTATTATTTAATTTTACATAGACACTGGTAATGTTGATGTTTTTATTTTTAAATAATTTTTAGCACTCGTAAAGAAAAAATTGGCTGCTGTATTTAATAAGTTACCTTTTTTGTTTTAAATATTTTTATCAGTATTATTATTTTCTTTATATTTTTTTATTTAAATTTCTATTTGCAAGCAGATACATACATAAAGATTTTATAATTCTGCGTATTGTGTTGATAAATTTATTTTTGTGGTATAAATCTCTTACATTTTTTGGGTATGTGTCTATATTTTATAAGATTAAATAAAATGGTATAAAAAAATAAACCAAAAACTTTTACGAGTTATATTTTACTACACACTTATTTATACTTTTGTTTACTTAAAAAAAAATCATTTATTTATATACGCAGAAAAAATGAGAATAGAATTGATATTTTCTATCTTTTTATTTAAAATATACAAAAAACACTAAGAACACACTAGTCACACAAGAAATTATTTCTTTTTATAATTGTATGTTGGTATGTATACAGATTTTATGTTTCATATAAGAATTTAAATTTTAATTAGCAGCACGATAGAACTAACAACCTGAACGCTACGCTTAAAAATAAGAACTGAATTGGTATTCATAAAACAGTTGGGTACAAAGCCAGTGTTTTTATTTCTTAGATACACAAATCATACAAACCTTTACATTATTTATTTAGTTGAATGAATAAACATACGTACTCGTACTTATATCCGCTTGTTGCAGCAACATTTAACATATTAAAACGAAAAAAGCAAACAAATTGGTGTCAGCAAAAATTAAAAATACACAAGAGAACAGAGTCAGCTGAGCGCCATCATTACTAATATAGAGTAACAAACAAAAATATTATGAAAAAAACGTGGAATGTTTTGTTGTTTAATGCATTTTATGTATATTTTAAACAAAATAAAAATTAAAATAATAATCACCTTAACACACTGCAAGCAAAACGTTGCTGGCAATAAAGTTGCTGGCAGCATTTTTTATCAACCAGCATTACAGTTTCCCTATTTTGATTTAGAGAAAAAAAATTACTTTGTTCTTTCCATTTATTACAATGAAACAAAGGAAACTGAAGTAGACACAGAGGCTTAAAACAAAGAAAGATCAAATACACATACATATATAAGTTCTAATGTGACTTGAAGTCATATAATTCCAATTATATAGTTTCCAATACATGCTTATCTGAATGGGTACAACATAGTCCGATCCATTTTTTTTAAATGTTTAATTTTTTGCGAGCCGCAAATAATTAAAGAAATTTTTAAACAAAAAACAATATTACTTGAAAACTTATAAATAACAGTATGAAATATGTGTATTGAATTTAACCGCTTGTGTCTATTAAGCTATTTTAGAAAACTGCAGTTTTAGACGCCCTAGAAATGTATTTTATAAAATTATTTCAATTCTACCAAACCGTATTGTTTTCATCACCGTCTCATTAATTGTGGAATAAATCTAAGCCACAATAAGAAAGTTATTGAGTTATGCCACGACAAGTCTATTTTTTCGACCGACTTAAGCGATTTTTCCTAATTACTCGTACCAAAGAAATATTAAAAATTAAACACAAAGGGCCATAATCATAGGCACAGAAAAGTAGGCTTTTATTAAAAACTGACTTTTGTTCATAAGAGTTTTATGAATTTTAAATCGTTTTTACAAAGATACCGACTTTAGTGTGATTATGATTTTGGGCCATTTATTTTATTTCTCCTTTAAGACTTAGCGAATATTTGGTGACAGCACTATGCAGTAATTCTCTCAGATACTGATAGGTGCTTGCATTTCATTAATTTTAAAGTGGAATGAAATGATTCACACAAGTACTTTGTTTCGAATATTGAAATATTTCGACAATCAACCTTTTTTTGATTTAGGATACTTTAATTCTGGTACTAAATTCCCTAATTCACTAATCGGTGCTGACTAATTTTTTAATTGTAGAGCTTGACATTTTCGCATCTTTATTAATTTTAACGCTCCAGATGCTTTATGTCTCACCATGAGTTACGTTAATTTAAAAAACTTGGATGCAGAAAAAAAATAATAAAGAGACGATTTAAAATATTTCAAGTCTTGAAATTTATATTAAAATTGAGCTGAAGGCCTAAACACCTTTTTTCCCTCTTGCTTTATAATTTATACATATAATTTAAGAGAATTAATAAATAAATAAATAATAATTATAATTTAAAAATTCCTTCAATATCTTCTTTTTTTTTATATACTCGTTGATGTTTATTTGTTTAATATTGAAACAAAACATCAAAAACTCTCTGATAATAACACAAAAATCAAAAGGGATACATTTAACGAGAGTTACAAATAACACTTCAAAGAGCCGCATGTGGCTCAAAAGCCGCAGTTTGACGACCGCTATAATAAAATTTAAAAAAACCTGTATTTTTAATCTTAAAAATTTTGTGAGTCAAAAACTGAGTATATTTTTTTACTACCTTGGATCATGAAATTGTCGGAGAGAGTCAGAGAAATCCGTTTAAAAATATAATTATTCATTAAAAATCCCACTTCAATTACTCTGTTAAAAAGTATGCGTGATTTGTGTAGAGATTATATATACATACGAGATTATCAAATATTCAGAAAAATTCATTTGAAAAAAAGAGTTTTAATTGCTAAGAAATTGAAAAGTTAAAAAAGATAAATAATGGCCTTCCCTGGGGTATGAAATTTTATTTACCAAATTTTACAAAACTCCGTTAGAAAATAGAAAGGAAAATACAATTTTAATCAGTAAATCATTGAAAAGCGTGCGAGAACAATACAAAGATATTTCTTGAATGACTTTGTTTTATCACTACATAGTATAAAACAAAGTCGCTTTCTCTGTCCCTATATCCTTATGTATGCTTAAATCTTTTAAACTACGCAACGGATTTTGATGGGTTTTTTTTAAATAGATAGAGTAATTCAAGAGGAAGGTTTATATGTATAATCTTGGAAATTTTAACGCCACAAATCCACCCTTCATATATCGCTATAGTCGGTATCTGGCTTATTTGCCTCGCACGGTTCTTTACTCTATGACTAGGCTTTCTTAGTGTAAGAAGATCGAATATATAAAAATTTTAAGGCAAGAAAACGTTTGCCGGATCAACTAGTTATTCATAAGAAATGGTATTTATGGATGTGTAAATGTAGCAATTCGGTTTTTATGTTAATTCGTAGAATTTTATAGTGTAATGCTTGTGTGTGAGATGTGTGTTATTTGTATCAGTGTTAGTGTATAAGCCATATGATAGCTATCCCGTTCTTGAATTTGCTAGATTAAGAATTTTCATTTACCTTTTTGTTCTATACATGATACACCTAGAAGTATGCAGTAATTTCTATAAGTTTGTAGACGGTTCTCGGCTAAACTATAGATTTGAAATATCCGTTACAGTTTGCTAAAGTGAACAGTATATAAGGCAGTGCTGAGATTGTTAAGTTCCTTTCTGGTTGAGACATTAGACTGTAAACGAGGTGTGTCAAAAACCAATTAAGTGTCGTTGTGACGTTCATAAATAAAGTGTGTTTCTACAACAAGTGTTGAGAAAGAGAACTAATTGTTTTCTTATTTTACAATAAAGAAGCCTAATGAACTAAACTTTTTATAGTAGTGGAAAAACGTAACAATATTTATTTAAATGGATACTATTTGCATATTTTAAAGTGATTTTCGGTAGAGAAGCAGAGGTCGTTATTCTAGTAAACTGGGAGTTTACTATTTCTTTCGAACGAATTCATCGTTCGCTTAAGTTGTAATTATTCCATATGTACGTTTGTCGCATCAATTCTGTTTTACCCATCAACATTCGTTGTACATTCTTATTTATTTCAAAACTCTTTAAGTACAGACAGTTTTTATTAATTCGGCAAATTTTAATTGTATATTACTGAATGATTCATTGATTTATACTGCCTGTTGTTACTCGTACTAATACAAGTTAGTTCTCAGTGATTCTGTCTTTGTTTGGAAACCTCAAAAATTCATCATGCTGCAGATAATTACGTATGTACGAGTACGTATTCATGTACATAGACAGAGAAAAAAATTGTATCTCAACATTTAAGTGCATGTGTACTTAAAATATAATAAAAGTAAACATTCACTGACAACTTTTTGAATAAGAGTATTTGCCATTATGTTATTTAACTTTTTGTTGTTTCTGGTTTTGTGTGTTTTTGTTATTTATTTATTTATTTTTTCATATACTCTCTGCCATTCTTTGCTATAGATTCTCTCTGCAGTCTCACAAAATTATGTCAATTATTTCAAATGTACTCTTTAACAAATGAGTTGAAAATTCTCTTAGTTTTAATACCCTTCACTGTTAATAAGAAGAGTATATCTAGGTTTATAATTCCGTTTGGAATTTCTACAAGGTACATGGGAACACCCTATAAAGTATATATGTATATATTCTGGATCAACTTTATTATACCAATTAGACATCTGCGACAAATTACTTTTTTGTATTTGTAAATATATTTTTGCTAAAATTAAACACGAGTAGGTACTTGCTCATAGAACTCAAATAGTGAAGAGTAGTGAATTGTTGCTTTTCAAGTTCTTATCTGTAAGCATTTGCAAAAACCTTGTTTGAAAAATAGAAACAACAAAAAGCAAATAACTCAAGGAAAAAGTCCTGCAAATTTGAGTACTGTATTTGCGCAACACAAAACACTTTGCTTAGAAATTTAAGTGCTACAACACTTCTTAACACAAAGTCGGCAAGTCATTCAACAAAAATCGACAGATATTAACATCTCTGTTTTGTATATTATAGGGTCCGCCAAATACCTTTTTTTTTTTTTTTGAAACAGGGCGCAAAACAACGAGTGTAGCTTCGGCTGTGTGGCACGTAGCGCCGTCCTGTTGAAACCAAATGTTGCCAATATCCTCCTCTTCAATTTTTGTGAACAAAAATTCGTTCAACATGGCCAGATAACGATCGCCATTGACTAACGGCCACTCCTTGCTCATTTCCGAAGAAAAATGGCCCAATTATGCCTCTGGACCAAAATCCGCACCAAACAGTGACTCGTTTTGAGTGCGTCGGCTTTTCAATGTATGCATGCGGGTTTTCTGTGCCCCAAATGCGACAATATTGCTTGTTTACATACATGCCAAGATCAAAATGAGCTTCATCTGAAAAGATGATTTTTTTTTTTTTTGGCAAAATCGGCATCTTCTGTTAGTCGATCGCAGGCCCACTTGGTGAAGCGAAAACACAGCCATATTCTTTCAGCGGAAGGATAAAACTAATTATCTGTCAAATCAGACTTGAGCTAAGTGTTACCATTCACGAAATAAGCACTAGTTGAAAAAAAATATGAGGTAGTAAATGATAAATTATATTTAAATGTTACATAAATTACATTTTTATAAAAAAAAAAAAAAAAAAAAAAAAAATTTTGCTTCATACGAGTATGTGTGTAAAAATGTAATGTGTATTTACATAAGCTATGGCGACTTTTAGAAACATCATTACGTTAGATTTGGCAAAGCATAGTCATTCTCATTTATATTTACTGTCTCGCTCTCTTTAAAAAGCTGTATAGTGATTCTTTGTATTAATGCCTCCAACTATGAGTCATAACTTATAAGTACCAAGTCCATTTGAAGTATTGGAAGTATTCGCGATTTCTACAAATTATTTGTGAGCATTCTCATGTACTGCATAAGCAAATACGAATATATACGAACGCCAAATAAAGGGTGTTTTTTATAGACGTATATAACTTTAAATTGCATAAAAACAACGATGGATTATAATCCATTCGATTAACATGAATTTTATTTATCCGAAAGATAATCTTGTGGCATTACATTTTAAATATGATTTCGCCAGCCGTGGCGGCTCGGATGTATTCCAATCTGGACGTCCAATTTTCGATGACTTTTTCCAACATTTGTGGCCGTATATCGGCAATAACACGGTGAATGTTGTCTTCCAAATGGTCAAGCGTTTGTGGCTTATCCGCATAGACCAATGACTTTACATAGCCCCACAGAAAGTAGTCTAGCGGTGTTAAGTCACAAGATCTTGGAGGGCAATTCACAGGTCCAAAACGTGAAATTAGGCGGTCACTAAACGTGTCTTTAAATAAATCGATTGTGGCACGAGCTGTGTGACATGTTGCGCCGTTTTGTTGGAACTACAGCTCCTGGACATCATGGTTGTTCAATTCAGGAATGAAAAAGTTAGTAATCTTGGCTCTATACCGATCACCAGTGACTGTAACGCTCTGCCCATCATCGTTTTTGAAGAAGTACGGACCAATGATTCCACCAGCCCAGGAAGCGCACCAAGCAGTCAGTTTTTCTGGATGTAACGGTGTTTCGACATACACTTGAGGATTAGCTTCACTCTAAATGCGGCAGTTTTGTTTGTTGACGTAGCCATTCAACCAGAAGTGCGCTTCATCGCTAAACAAAATTCATAAAATACGTATTCCGCACAGAACCATTATTTTCGAAATAAAATTGCACTATTTGCAATCGTTGTTCATACGTGAGTCTATTCATTATGAATTGCCAAGCCAAACTGAGAATAAATCACTTGACAGCTGTTAAATCGGTCGCCATCTTGAATAGTAATGCCAACTTAAAGTTCTATATGTCTATAAAAAACACCCTTTACAAGTAAGTTGTCATTCGTCTATTTTGTCGTTCCTGAAATGTGAACTCATTTTTGTTTGTGTTTGCAAATACAAATACATTTGTGTAGATGTCTAATACCAATCTCTCGATTGGCATATAAATGGCGGAGCTATAAGCAACTACATTTATTTTTGATAATTTTTCTGCCTGTGGAAGTACACACATACAACAACAAAGTTCTGCTATCATGTTGCTTGTTCTACTGCGTTATTGTTATGTTCAGTTTTGTACTAGTGTATTTGTGTTCTGATTGTTTTATGTTCTAGGGGATCTAATTTTTACTGCAGTGCAAAACATTTTGTCGCTGAAGTATTTGTTTTGATATGCGATAGAACAGTGCTTGAGAATATTTGAAATCAGGGATGATGCTTGAAAGCTGTTTCAAATATGCTTGTGCACCCCTTTACTATGCATATGTTATTTATAAGTGTGTACTAGAACTATGCGAGATAAATCTTATTGAAAGATTAATCAAGAAGAAAAGTTTTTAGTTTTTGCCATTGATTTCTAATTCTTTATATCCAATTAAATATTTATTTCAGTATTATGTTTGGTTTCATTTTAAATTAAATTTGTTTGAAAACATTTTAAATTAAATTTAATTTAATTTAATTTGCGTTCTTAAATAATCAAAGAAAATTATTTTAATCACCATTTCATTAAAAATCTTTTTTATAATTTTTTTTTTTAAATATTTAACTTGTTTTTATAATAAATTTACATAAAAATGTTACAAATTTCTCTCTCATAAAATTTTAAAAAATTACCTATTTTTATTGGTTTTCAATAAATTTTTAAAAGGCTTAACAACATTTTTTTATTTTATAAAATTTTTTATTTGTTGCTAATTCTAATTATATTGGTTTTTTTGCGTTTATTATTTTCATTAATTTATTAGTGGGATTAAAATCAATAAAGATTATAGTTTTATTAAACTTTTTGATTCCAAATAATTTATTACACATATATAACTACAGGTGTTACTTTAGATAAGCCTTCAATTTTTAAAAAATTATATTTTCCGAATAACAAAACCCAGAAAAACAATATTTTAAGCGTTTTTAAAGAAACCATTTTTCAGCAAGTGCTTATCTAAGGTTGTAATATTTTTATTAACAAACTCCTAAGAATCGCAATAAATTTTTATGTTTTCTCCTCTTGGTAACAACCTTATTGTACGAATTAAATAAAACAAAAAATGTTTTTATCATATTTGGTACCGAATAAAAAAGATCGAAATTTTGTACTGTTTGTGTGAAATAATATAAAAGTTTGCTGGAAGTTGCATGATATTGAATCAGGTAATCTTTACACTGAGAAAGCTATGAGGAAAAAACCGGTTTTCCTTACCTTATGCACTTAACTTAGTTGAATACTAACCGATTTAAAATTTTCTCAGCTGACTAAGAAAGCTCGTGAGACTCACGAGATGGCCTTATAATACCATCATAGTGATTTGGTGCACGACTATCCTATTCTGAAAGATAGCATGGATGTTTTTGTCACGGTTGCTAATGAATTTTTAAGTGCGTATAATGAAATAGACTGCAATATATTCAGAACAATGTTAAGAAAACTAAATTTTAAGATTTAAAAATTAAATATTAATTTTTTTAGCCATAGTGACTAAAGTACTTTTTGAATTAAATTTTTTAAAAAAGAAATCTAAAACTAAATTTAAAATTTTTTCTAATTTTGTTTTCTTGTTTTGCTTTCTATTTTCGTACAAAATTCCTTTTAATTCCTTTTCAATATCATTTTACATAATAAAGAACAATGACAATCAAAAGTGTAAGTGATAAAGATAAAAAAGATCAAATGAACTAAATGAAAGAACTATTTTTGGAACAGCTGTTTCGGGTAGGAAGAAGAAGAATGTTATTCTCTCAAATTCTCTGTCACTTGTCCAAATTTTGTGTACAGGAACAGTTTTGCTTAAATTTAGGCACCCGCGGGCTCCCAAAGTAGAGTACGGAAACGCACATTTTCCAATTTTAATTTAGTTTTTATAATATAATTAATAAATTAAAATATGTAAGTGCGAAATAATTAAAGTGATATCTAGCAATAATTTTTTTATAATTCTCTTTTTACACGAATTTTTTTGCAATGTATTTATCGTGCAAAAAGAAAATTAGGTGTATATTTTAAAATAATATATATTGTGCTTTGGTTCAGCAGAAAATTTTCCTTTAAATCGCTCATATATTGTTTTTTTAACCCCTTCGTAGTTTTAAAAATATTGTAGAAATAGTGATAAAAAAATCCTATTTTTATTAAAAATTTAAAATTTTTTAATTTAAAATAAATACAAATAAAAATCTACCATTTATTAAATAGGCTCATGAGCTCTAAATTAAACTTTATTTTATTAATATCGGCGCACAACTTTCGACTTTATTCATAATTAAATCGAATTATTATACAATAGACATAATTTAGTTAGAAGCAAATGTTGCCATTGTTATAGCTACGTTAACAAATTATGTAATAAAAATATTTTTATACCTTTTACTAAAAGTACCTTTTACATATAAGTTTGTGATTCCATCTGTCGTTTGCACACTGTACATGGAACACCCTATAAAGTATATATATTCTGAATCCTTATGAATAGCGGAGTCGAATAAGCGATGTCACTTTCTCTGTCCGTGTAGTCATTGATGTCAACTTTCTGAAGACCTACAGAAGAGCTCAGCCTACCAATCTGTCAGTTGTTTTTGTTTTTCAGTTTCTATTGAAATTCAGATGGATCAACCCATAAATTGCGGAGCTATGAAGCAAAAACCGCGACTATCTCTATTTTCTAAGTGGGTTTTTTAGCGTATTTTGCCTAAAATGCAAAGCGGACAGAAAAATTTGGTGCGCAGTTTTATAAGAAATGACACTCATAATATCTGTGCAGAAAACGCACAAATTGTCGAGAAAAATCAAATAAGTATATCACCGACATTTTAGGTTTTCATTAATTTGTTTTGTTTTTAATGGAAATATTTTAATGCTTGCGCACACAAGAACGAGTCCAGGCATTTGGTCTTATACAAAATATTGTGTCTCTTAAATGGTTGAAATGTATTGGCATTACGAATACCAAAGAGTATTATTTTTTTTAGTTTGTCCCGTTAATTAGTTCTTTATTGATATTAAATATTTTTGGCTTAAAAAATGTTTACAAATGTTTCCAAAACTACATTAAATTAATTTTTTTTTGCATTTGATATATTTCTTAGATTTTTTTTAATTTAAACATTGAATGCATTTTAATGTTTTTAAATATAAGGTTCTTAGACGGATTTTTTATTAGTCGTTAATTTAGTTTCTTCAACTGAAATTATTTATTTATTTTAAAATTAATATAAAAATATCGTATTCAAAGAAAATTATTTTTTTTTATCAGTGTTGGTATTATTTTATAATTTTTATTTGTAAGTAACTTTTTTTATTGAAATGATTTGCTTATTAAGCTTGATGTAGCCAAACGTTGTATGAAAATATATTATTTCATTAAAATCGGTTAAGTTGAAAAAATTAAAAAATTTTTTTGGGGTGAACTAACCCCCTCTCATTTAGTGGTATAAGAAGTAGTTATAAGCCTATTCTCAGGCCTACTGAATATACATATTAAGTTTAATCAAAATCGGCTAAGCCGTTTTGGAGTATAAACACTAACACTGTGACACGAAAATTTTATAAATATATTAGAAGATATCGCTCCAATAATAAATAAAAGAATTTTTATATGTTATACGACCTCAAGCTTAATAAAGCCGTACCAATTAAATCATTTTGTTATATCCTTCACAAAAAGTGAAGAAAAGATATATAAATTTATCATTACATGTGCAATTTCTACATCGTACATGATATACCCTCTAAAATTTATACATTCTTATAAATACCATTCATGTTGAAATAAGCTTTCTGAAGTGCCTAGAAAAACTACAGAAAAGTTTAGTATGCCAATTTGCTGGATGTTCCTGTCTGCTGTTGAAATTCAACAAAATCGGTTGATAAATGGCTGAGCTATAAGCTCTGAAATGCAACTAACTCTATTTTTAATATTTTTGGAGAGTTTTTTGCGTAATTTGTCTTAACTACAAAACTGGCAAAAAAAATTTATATGTAGTTTTATCGGAAATGACACCCATAAAGTCTGTGCAAAAAACTAGAATAATCGTCCACAAATGGGCTAGAAAAATAAAAAAACAAACCGACATTTTACTTTTAACAACGGATTGGCGGTAATTTTGATTTTAAAATCACATATTCCGAAGTCTAAAAAACATAAAATTTTCAACTGAAGAAAAATATATAAAAATTTTTTTTAACTAAAAATACATTTTTCCACAGCTAAATATCGGAAAAGAAATGAAAACAAGCTAAATTTGCCTGTGCCGGGTCTTATAGTATACCCTTCACTGTATTTTTCACTTTCTTCAATATAAAAAATATTATCTAATTGAAACGGCTAGTTTATTGAAGCGAAATATTCTTATAAAAATAAATTTTTATAATACGACCTTATCCGTAGCCGTTTCAATAAAAAAAGGTCAAATAAACTAACAAATAAAAAAATATATAGGAATAAAAAAAGAAATAAAAAATATTGATAAAAATTTTATTTTGAATAATTTTTTTTTTTTTTTATAATTCTAAAATATATAATTAATTTCAGTTCAAAATACTGAAATGTGCGAATTCTAAGAAAAAATAATTTTTGAGAATCTCATTTTTAAAAGCAATAAAATATCTGCTGGCACTCAATTTTTAAATTAATAAAAAAGAAATTCTAAGAAAGATATCAAATAGGAATTCAAAAAAGTATTATTTCATTTAATTTTTCAAATATTTTTTAAACAAAAAAAAATTTAATTAAATATATATTATTAATAAAGAATTTAAAATTAACGACAAAAATCGAAAAAATTCTTTTTCATAAAGATGCTTGTATTCGTAACGGTATTACACTAAAGGCATTAAAAACACACACAGCCATACACACTTTTTTAAGTTTCGTGTTTGTGTCAAGGGGAATTCATAAATATAATAATACAGAATTGTATGGTATAATATTGATAGGCACATATGTATGTATGTAAATATATACAAAAAAGAACTTATTACCGTAAAAATATACAAACAATAATTAATTAATTTTTTATACCCTTCACTGTCAGTAAAGAAGGGTATATATAACTTTGTGATTCCGTTTGTAATTTCTACACCCTACATGGGACATCCTATAAAGTATATATATTCTGGATCCTTTAAGTAGCGGAATCGATTTAGCGATGTCTGTCTGTCTATCCGTGTAGTAGTTGAAATCAACTTTCAGAAGAATCTAGACCACATACATAAAAGTATAGCATACCAAACGGTCAGTTGTTGTTGTAAAATTATTGCTATTGAAATTCAGCCAGATCGGTCCATAAATGACGGAGCTATGAGTCAAAAACCGAAACTACCTCTATTTTTGACCATTTTTTGAGTGGGTTTTTTGCTTATTTTGTCTAAACAAAGAGACGGACAAAAAAACGTTATATGCAGTTTTTTTTTGAAGTATAAGTCATAATACCTGTGATAAAAATGAAAGCAATCAGTCCACAAATGGCCGTGGAATATCAAAAATGCAACAGAAATTTTAGATTTTCATAAATTATGGCTTTGTTTTTATGCGATTTTTATCCAAAAATTCTTTTTTTATTAATTTAAAAATTTAGTGCCTGCAGACATTTTATTGCTTTTAAAATTTAGGTTCTCAGAAAGGATTATTTCTTAAAAGTCGATAATTTTAGTCGTATTAAAAAATTTAATTTTTTTATTGATATTTCACTCCAATAATAAATAAATAAATTTTTCATACTTAATACGACCTCAAGCTGAAAAAGGTATGCATTTCAGTCACATAATTTTTTGAAGTGATTCACGTAATTCCTTATGTTTTTTAGTATTTGTAAATATCTTTTCAGTATTTTTCACATACTAAGATACAAATGTGCATAAATACGTTGATTTATCTAATCCCTCCTACTCATACTCTGAGGAATTTTTATCATTCCTCACGCTTTCTGGAAGTGTTTTAACATTTACTTGAAATTTCGTAATATTTTTTATTCTACGATGCAAAACGGAAATTGCCAAAACGCTTCAGAGCAACAGCACTGGAGTATATGAAAATTTAAAAAAATTAAAAAAATTTTAAAATATCCAAAGTAATATATGAATATTTGATTGGTTGGTTACAAATATAGATGATCTCCGCTAAACTATTGCTTAAAACATTTAATATTTAATGACTTAAGACGTATTTGTTAAATAAGCCATTAATACTGAAAATATTTACAAATACTAAAAAACATAATGGGGTACGTTAAAGCATATTTAACGCGGCATATTTATCTTCACTCATTTAATTTTTTCTATGGTTTTCCTATTAATAAAGAATGTGGAAAGTGAAAAATATTAATATTTCGCTAACACAGTGAAGGGTATATAAGACTTGGCACTGCCGAATTTAACTTGTTTTTTAATAATTTTTTTAACACTTTACCTTTATTATTGTAAGTATAGCCTTTAATTAATTTTTTTAATAACTCTTTCAAAATCACCTAATTCCTGAAGGTTTTCAATTTACACTAAAAAATTTAAGCAAATATCAAAATGATTTTGGTTTTTTTAACTAATTAATCAATTAACAAAAACAGATACATCTCGTATACTAGACAAGCACAGCTTGTCGCAATTTTGCAATAAAATTGCATTGAACTCGAGGGTGTATAGCCCGCATTACTAAGCTTTGCACTTGTTAAAATCAAATCTCAAAAAACCTGTTCAAAACAAAAACAATTTTTTTTGTTTTTTTTAATAATTTCGTTCATGCAAAGATAGGTTACATTAATTGAACCTTATTTGATTTTATCTAAATATCTATAATAAACCAGTATAAAGTCTATATTCAGCATTGTCGAACCTTATATACCCTCCCTGTACTTAATGCTTATAGTTCAAATGTGGTTTTAATTAAAAAAAATTAAAAACAATACAAAACATTAATTGCTAACTTCAGTTCGTATGAACGATAGATTTCTTTGGTATCTTTATATTAAAAAGAAAAACAAATTTTAAAATTTGGTTGTTCTTATTAACATTTTTACATATACTCGTATGTAACAAATTAATTTGGAAATCCAAAGTTTAGTAAAATTTTATGTTAATTTGTGTTCATTCCAAAATTGTTTTGGGTTATTTTAAATATTTTGTTTTCTTTATGAGCTATTTATTTAGTACAATAAGTACCGCAGGGTATAGCCCATTTCATCAGACGGTACTCTGAATCCTCCCAACATTTCTTGGCAAGCATTAGAATCTTTATATTATAAAAACTATTGGCTAAATGAGAATTATTTGTCAATAGTTCCAAAAAATTTCAAATGTACAATAAAAAAAAAATCTCAGTAAGCACTGAACCGAATAAACAAGTTTAAACTAAACAAATAATACTAGCATCCTTTATTGTTAGATCCGTTCAAATGTGCTTGAATATGTGCTTGAAGACTTTGAATATTTTGATAATATAGACGAACGTTCAAATCGTTACTGGGGGGTTCCTCTGTATTGCGATGATACAAAAACTGTACGAAAACGAATTTTTAATGTGTTTGATAGTTTACTTTTTGCATTTGTCTGATAGTATCCCGCTCTATAATTCGTAAGTACGTGTCAATGTACGATAAGCAAAGAGGGAGCACAAACCATTTAGCTTCAGAATCGCAACTGCTTTCGCAATACAGAGTAGACCCCCTTCTTATAAAATCGTATTGCGTATGCAAAGATTTCTCTGATCGTAAACGATGCAGTTTTATTTTCACAGGATCAGTAAAAAGAAACGGCCCAGAGAGAATAAACTTTCCCTTAATATACAATCCAGTTGAGCTCGTGGCTCTACTGCAAGCTACGTATAAAGATGCTGGAAATATAGTCTTTCTTTCGTATCAAGTCTACGAACTGATTCCATACGATTATCTCTGTTCAAAAGAGGTGATAATCTGATTAATCGAATATATTTGGAATTTCTATAATAACAAGATTATGTTCTTCATTTTTGCCATGGGAAGTACAACATTACGAAAGGTATTCTTTTGTGGTGATTATATTGAACGTAGGAAAACTGATAATAGCAGGATTTTTGTGTGGAATTCCTTTTAAATTTCTGTTAAATTCTTCATTTTCGTGGTGGTCATCATCGAGGCTAATTGCTATGATAAACACATTCCCAAGATACTGTATGACTTGAAATTTCCAAAGTTGAAATAAATTTGTTTCTTATCTGCTGAAACCTTTGCTTTACGCTGAAACTTTCTGTTCGTATTGCATTCATTGCTGTAGTAATCTTGATATCTTCTGTTAGATTTTTTAATATAATTAACAATATAAATATACATATTTGTTCTTTGCATTGCTAGTATTCTCGGATTGTACGTATTCTTTAAAGAAAATCTTAAAGCAAAGATATAATCCTATCAAGTCATATTTTTCCTTTCATACGCCAAAAACCTTTCAAATGAAGATAAATATTCAATATCTTTTTTTTAAGTGTTTACTTCAATTAAAAATTATTAAATCTTAACTTTATCAATCGCCTGCTGCGATGCTGTTTGCTCTACAGTTTCTTTCAAACTTAAAACTCAATATAACATTTTCAAGACTGTAATAAATAACAAGTTAAATTCGGCTGTTCCGAGTCTTATATATTATCAATATTTCACTTTCCACAGCCTTCTAAAATATCAAAAACATAAAATAATATTAAGTAAGTGCAAATAAATATGGCGAGTAAAATATGCTTTAACGTAACCCCTGAAGTTTTTTAGTATTTCTAAATATGTTTTCAGTATTGATGGTATATTTATCAAATACGTCTTACGTCACTAAATACTTTTGTATATATTTTTAGCAGTAGTGTAGCGGAGGTCGTCTAGGTTGGTAGCCTACTACCCAAATACTCAGAAACTACTTTGGATTATTTAAATTTTTTTTTGTAATTTCCATCTACTCCAGTACTGTTGCTCTAAAGGATTTTGGCAATTTCCGCTTTGCATCATAAAATAAAAACTACGAAGTTTCCCGTAAATGTTAAGACACTTCCAAAAAGCGAAGAACTAACAAATTCCATTCCAGTTTGGATTTTCGTAATTTTCTGTAGCAAAATTCGTAATTGTAACTTGACAAAATGGGGAATGATAAAAACCCTTAAGAGTAAGAGTAATCGGGGATGAGCGAATTTAAAAAATTTTTTTTAATAATTTAAAGTAACTTTAAATGATATGTGTCCCATCCCACAGTCTTTATAGGTTCTTTGGGAAGTTGCTAAAATCAATTAAACCAACAGCCCTGGGGTATATGGAAATTTCAAAATAAATAAAAGTAACTTCCGTACGAATCATAGATGATTGTGAAATGGGACATATATCATTTTTAAGGGGAGGCAGTCTAGATTTGTAATCTATTGCCCAAATACTGAGAAGTTACTTTGAACAATTTTTAAAAAATTTTTGAAGTTTTCATATACCCCAGTACTTTTGCTGTAAAGCTTTTGGCTATTCTCCACTTTGCCACGGTACCAAAATCAAAAAAGAATTTAATCTGTAGGCTCTAAGCTTTCTGGAAGTGTTTAAGCATTATTGGATAACATTAAAAATGTAAAAGCAAAACATGAATTAAAATGTGAAATATTTCTCTGCAATTTACTGACCGATTGCTCTTCCTTTTTGCGGATTTCAACGACTTGACGGAGAGACATACACACATCGCTAAATCGTCTTCGCTATTCATAAGGATCCACAATATATATACTTTATAGGGTGTCCCATGTACGGTGTAGAAATTACAAACGGAATAACAAACTTATAAATATATACGCTTTACACTAAAGATGAAGGGTATAACAATATAAGAAAATAATTCAACCGCAATGACTCGACACATATTCAGTACGTTGTAATTAGGCACAGTTAAGTACGAAACCGGTACAATCTAAGTGCAGGCGAACCAAAGCAATTGTAAATGTGTATATGAAAATAAAGCAAAAATATTGCTCACATTCTGTACTTGGGCGAAACCTTACTACATACAAGTACAATTTTTATGACTAGACGGCATAACGCAGTCACACTTTATCATAAACATATTTTAAATACGAGTATATTTCAATTGTAATTTTAGTTTTTATATACGTCTTTATGAGTTTTTATTTATTTTCAATGCAACATTTATATTTATAAGCCAACAATTTATTAAAGTTTTGTTTTTTGAAAATATTATAAAAACTAAAAAGCCAAATGAAAATACATATTAAAAAAATAACTTTCTAAAAGCAAATCTTTTATACCCTTCACAAAAAGTGAAAAGGGTATATTTAAGTTTGTTATTGCATGTGTAATTTCTACATCGTACATGGGACACTCTATAAAGTTTATATATTCTAGAATAGACGTAGCGATGTCCGTCCGTCTCTCCGTGTGGAAATCCCTAGAGGACCTACAGAAAATTAAGTATGCCAATTTGTTGAAAGTTTCTGTCTGCAGTTGGCTTCGAAATTTAGCCCAATCTGGGGCCAAATCACGGCATTCGATATCGAGTGCACGTTCGTGTAGATAAATATTTCGATAGCTGAAATTTTTTGGATCACGCTATTCGATCGTAATTTATATTACCTACTACTACTTTTTACATTGCTGTAAGCATATGACAATTAGAAAAACAACAAAAAAAAAAAGAAAACAAAAAATAAATAAACTGGTGAAAAGCTGTAAAATTGTTAAAAATATTTACAAAACTTTAATTAAAGTACTTGTGACAAAGGAAATACAAAACAAATTGTGTTCCAAAATGATAAAATAATAATTCTTTTTGTTTTCCATTTACTTTATTTATATTTGTTGTGGAAGCGATTTTTCTATTATTTAATTTGTTTCTTTTTATTTTGTTTTGTTTCGCTGCCAAACGATAGAGTTTATATGTTTTCGATAGTACATTAGCAATCGAGTGCAACTTCGAGTAAATACATTACGATAACGAGTGCCGTGATCCACGTTAACCACATTTCGATAACAAAGTACTCGATTTCGAATGCGGTGATTTGGCCCCCTGTCCGTAAATGATTGGGCTAGGAGCTCTGAAGTGCTACTAACTCTATTTTGGACATTTTCTGAATGGGTTTTCCACGTACGAGTTTTTTGTTTAAACTGCAAAACTATTTGAGGGAAGATAGGTTAGATTACGTTACGCAGGGCGCCCAAATAAGAAACAGAAGCTAGGCTCACATGGGTCCTCTGATGAAGTCCCCTTGTGATACCTGTATAAGAGGAAGAGAAGAAGGACAGCAATAGAAATAGGAAGACAGACAAGTTTTTTTCAGTAATTTTCATCAGCAAAAACAGATCGACACAATAACTCAGCAACAAAATGTAAGTGCTTGCTTATACAACATTTTTATTTAATGAATTTGTATTACTTTTGTTTTTTAGGAGATGCATAAAAGATGCCCTCGGAAGAGATTTTGCAAAAGTTCCACAGGAAGATGCAGTGAAGTACGCATGTAATATATGTAATGTTACAATGTTTAAAGGAAGCATTTCACTTAAACATCAAATTTAAAGATTGAATACAGCCCTGAACTTTACTCTTAAAGTCGGACTCATTGCATTAATAATTTTTAACATGTAATAATGAGAATTAAACGTATCTCATGAAGGCATCCCAAAAAAAGCTGTGGTTTCAAAATGAAACATGTAAATTTAAAAACAAAACAAAAAAAAGTGAACAGAATATTTTTTGATGTTGTATTTTTTTAAATTTTTAAATTGTTCTGATGCATTTCATACCACTTTTGCTTTGTACTCTAGTTTTATTTAATAATAAATTAACTTTTTTTGGACGTTTTTGTGAAATTGATTAGTCTGTTGCAGGTTTAGTAACAAAGCCTATCTCGTTGTGCTTTTGATAAAAATGTTTAAGCTTAAAATTATTGACTAGGAAAAGCCGAAAAAAGTTTATATGAATTATATATGTACATACATGTATATTGTATTTATAATAATTTATTTTCAAAACATTGTTTTAAGTTGTTTTTGTCATATTACTTTTATCTTTTTAATGTTTGAAAAATTAAATAAAATAAAAATAATGTTTCACTTTAACTGAATATTAATTTATTTGTGGTTTTCATTTTTTAACATTTTATATGGAATTTTTTCATGAATATATATTTTTTGAAGTCCTTGGAACAGCCATAATTGTACCATATATTTAATGATATTATCACTGTTTTATAATAACAGCAAAAGGCATTAACAGTTTTCATAAATTTTTCATTATACCCGTTTGACAGACAAAATACGATTTATAAATAGGAAAATTTATTAGTTGAGGTGCAAAATTGAAACTGATATGAAGAGTAGGCGTAATGGTATAAACACTTTGCTTCTCAAGACTCTATGATACTGGACAACTCTCAACTTCCGCTCTATTTATTACAGCTATTTTTTTTTTTAATTTTTTTTATATACTTATTATGTAGAAGGTTTGCTAAAAGAAATCATCCTATTGGAAGATGCTCTTATTTTTGCAAATGTCAAATCTGTTTTCTCACATTTGTGAACTAGACAGATGTAGAATACAAGTGAACAAGCCATGGAGCGATACACTCTCCAAGAACGCGGAATAATCGTGTCTATTTTTTTGCGTAAGAATTCGTCTGTGGTGTTGGCGCAGCACGAATTCTGTCGCCGATTCCCCAGTCGTCCAACACTGACTGCGCAAGCACTGCGCCGTTTGGCCACCAACCTTGAGCAGCAATGGACGGTACGCGCTATAGGGCCATACTAACCGAGTTATTTCTGCCACAATTGAACGAATTAGGACTGGAGGACATGTGGTTCCAACAGAACGTAGCTACGGCACAGACTGCGTGAGCCACAACCGATATTCTGAAGACGGCGTTTCCGGGTCGCCTCATCTCTCGTTTTGGCCGATTAACCGTTCCAGACTTTTTTTAATGGTTTTTATGAAGTCCCGTATTTACGTGAACAAGGCCGAGACGCTGGAAGCTCTCAACGACAATATTCGACACGAGTGCGAGAAATGTCGTCCGAAGTTCTCGTCGAAGTGTTGAAATATGCCATAAAACGAGCCCGTATAGCAATCAATTGTGACGGCTCCCATTTGGCCGATATCATATTCTCGACTTGACGAATAAAATTCTAAAGGTTCAAATAAACATAATCAAAAACAGAATCGAAGTTTTTCATTTAGAAAAAAAAAGGAAAGCCAAACAACATCGGATGACTTCTTTTAGCCCACCTTGTAGTAACAATTAATGAATGACACGTAGTTTTTATTAATTCCAAAAAATCACTGTTAATAAATAAATTAATTATAATATATTGAAGAACTAAATTAAGTTTCATCATTATTTTGGGTAAATTAGAGACTAGACTCCACTACATAAATCTCAATTGGATTTAATCCAAAAAAAAGACCAACACACAACGTTTTGTGAACCAAAGTAAAATATTTTAACCATGCAAAAGCATACATAATGCATTGTTTTTCCATATATTTATACGATGTTTTCTAGAATTATATCAAATGCAGTTAATAAATAAAAAAATCACACCCTTTACATGAAAAGAATTCATAATTACAAGCAGTTACTTTTCGATGCTGGCAACTTTTGAATTCACAGCTTTTATAAATTTATTTTTGACACCAACCTTTTTAAAAGACCTAAAAGCCTTGATAAAACTTTCATATCGATAAAAAAAATATTAAACGAAATATTGATTAGATTTTTACAGTATCATAAGCTTTCTGCTGTATTAAATTTATACCAGAAAGCTTCTTTCGTATAAATGTATTGAAAACAAAAAAATATAAGTGCCGAGTCTTATATACCCTTCACTGTGTTAGCGAAATATTAATATTTTTCACTTTCCACATTCTTCTATAGTATCAAAACCATAGAAAAAATTAAATGAGTGAAGATAATTATGCCGCGTTAAATATGCTTTAACGTACCCCATTATGTTTTTTAGTATTTGTAAATATATTTTCAGTATTAATGGCATATTTATCAAATACGTCTTACGTCATTAAATATTATTATCTATATTTGTAACCTACCAACCAAATATTCAGATATTACTGTGGATATTTAAATTTTTTTTTGAAATTTTCATATACTATAGTAGTGTTGTTCTCAAGGATTTTGGCAGTTTGCGTTTTGCATCATAAAATAAAAGCTACGATTTTTTCAGAAAATTTTAAAACACTTGAAGAAAGTTTAGAGCCTACAGATTAAATTCCATTTTGATTTTGGTAATTTTCAGTAAAGTGGGTAATGGTAAAAATCCCTCAGAAGAAAGGTACTGGGGAATGAGGGAATTTCAAAATTTTTTTAAAAATAATGCAACATTTTTTCTGAGTACTTGGGCAATAGATTACAAATCTAGACGACCTCTTCTTTAAAATGATATGTGTACCAACCCGTAATATTCTATGGTTCGTTTGCAATCTATTAGAGAAATCAACGTATTTATGCACATTTTTATCTTAGTATGTCAAAAATACTAAAAAGATATTTTCAAATACTAAAAAACATAAGGAATTACGTGAAAACATATTTAACTAACCATGTTTATATTCACTCACTTCAAAAAAAGTAGGTATGTAATTGAAACGCATACTTTGTTCAGCTTGAGGTCGTATTAAATATAAAAATTTATTTATTTATTATTATAGCGAAATATCTATACAAAAAATAAATTTTTATAATACGACTAAAATTAATGAGTTCTAAGAACAATCCTTTATGAGAACCTAATTTTTAAAGGCAATAAAATGTCTGCAGGCACTAAATTTTTTAATTAAAAAAAGAGAAATTCTAAGAAAGATATTAAATAGAAAAACAATAAAATTTATTTTCATTTAATTTTGCAAATTTTTGTAAAAATTTGTAAGCCAAACATATTTAATTAAATTATTAATTATAATTAAATAACTAATTATGGAGAAAGATCTAATGCACTCTCTTTCATAGAGATGGCTGTATTCATACTATATACTCAAGGCAATAAAAACCACGCATACGCACATGATAGCTAAAAAATTTGAACAAAAAAAAACAAAGCAAAGGCAAAGAAAAAACAAAACAAAACAAAAATCAATGAAAATGTAAAATGCCGGTTGTATTTTTGATTTTTTTGGTCCATTTGTGGACCGATCTATTTAATTTTTTTCACAGATATTACGACTATTATTTGTAATAAAACTGCGTACCACGTTTTATTTTCCGTCTTGTAGTTTAGACAAATTACGCAAAAACGTACCAAAAATGGTAAAAAAATAGAGGTATTCGCAATTTTTGACTCATAGCTCCGCCATTTATGGACCCATCTACCTGAGTTTTGATTACGATACTATGAATATGATGTTTGAAAAAACTGCGTACAATTTTTTTTCAGTTTAAATAAAAAACGCAAAAAATAAAGCCATAATTAATGAATATTTAAAATTTCGGTTGTATTTTTGATATTCCTCGGCCATTTGTGGACCAATTGCTTTCATTTTTAGCACAGGTATTATGACTTATACTATAAACAAAACTGCATACCACGTTTGTTTGTCCGTTTTTTCGTTTAGACAAAATAGGCAAAAAACCCACTCAAAAAATGGTCAAAAATAGAGGTAGTTTTGGTTTTTGACTCATAGCTCCGTCATTTATGGACCGATCTGGCTGAATTTCAATAGCAATAGTTTTACAGCAACAAATGACCGTGTAGTATGCTATACTTTTCTGTATGCGGCCTAGATTCTTCTGAAAGTTCATTTCAAGAGCTACACGGACAGACAGACGGACATCGCTAAATCGATTTCATTTGTGAAAGGACCGTTATAGTAAAGCATTGTTACTACACAAACCTAGTAGATGGCTCTAGACTTAAGTGAAAGAGTATCCGGCATGTTCTGAAATCACTGTGATTTTAAACCACGAACAATTTTAAAATCACGTTAGTCATTTTTTGGTGTTCTGGAAATCACGATATTTTAGCTTTTGAGTAGTGATTTTTACTATTCCCAATCACGAACTTAAAGCTCTTTTGTTTTTGTTGTACAATAAAAGTTGCTCAGAAAAGAAAACGAAGAACTGAAAATCACGAAAAATTTAAACAAAAGAAAAAAATTCTCCACGCAAAATAAAGCGTATTTTAAAATTAATAAATTTACGGTTCCGTTTTGAAAAATAAACAACAAAAACTAATAAAAAAAAACAATTCAAATTAAGTGTATTTAATAATTTTGTTAAGAAATTCAAAGCAAAATGCTGCAAGTGATTTGATATCGTAAGACAGTTTGCTGTCCGGTTTTAAATCACGCGATCCCAAATAATTTTGTGTACAGAAGAGCTTTTTCGTGATTTGAACTCATGATTTTCAGAGCCTGCCTGATATACTTTACGTCTTATTTTTTATTGATATACTTCATAATGGGTTATTTGTTAACAAAGTAAGATCGATGCGTTGTCAAAATGAGAAGAGAGCGTTGTCAAATTGAGCAAAAATGTTCTTAGCTCATTTTTGACAGCGGATGGTCACTACTTTAGTATTTTGAGAACGGTTTTTGCACCGTGTGAAGTTATTAAACACTTTTCGACTTATTTTAAATATTTAATACAATTTACGAGTATATTCTTCAAAAAATTAAACTTTTGTTATTTCTTGCTTTATTTTTATTTTTTATTAAATATTAAATTAAATTCAAATTATAATATCGTTAAAGCATTTTCTTTACGCACTACAAAATTTGTTGTTTTTTATATATATAATAGTTATTTGAAAGTTGAAGTCAAATTTAACAACGAAAGCGAAAAAAGGATTTCTAAAGAATACAAAGAAAATACATTCATAAAAACACAATTATACATACAAAATGGAAAGCCAAGTATCAGCTACTTGCCAAAATTTAATGACAAACTTAAATATTATTATTGTTATTGCTGGTTTCGGTTAAACGGCTTGAGGAGAAAAATGCAACATGGACAGCTACGAACGACAGCGCCAATTAAAAAAAAAAAAGAATTTTTATAGATACAGTAAAAGAAAGATAATAAAATAAACAGAAAAACATATAACGAAAGTAAACATCAGCCAATAGCCAGCAGCTAAAAAAAGAATTCAATAATATCAATGCAAAAATTCCTATTTAATTTAATTTACGTATTATTTTTGAAACTGCCATGTTATCTCGTACACTCAGGTATTATTTATCTTCTCCGTATCATTTGTGTGTTCGCAGCTGTCACATCCATCCTCAACAGAGCCATCATTAATGCCAACATCTTTGGCAGCATTGCCAACATCGGCGGTAAATAGATGCAGCAAGCAACTGCGTTTCACATATAAAAAGGCAACCAAAGCACACAAAAGGAACGCTATACCAATTGAGCTACCAATTAGTAAAGCACGCATTTTACGCTGTGATGGTACATCAATGATTAATTCTGCACTTGGCACCTGATCACCATTTGCTGAAATGGCCACAATACGCACTATAAAAGTAGAGTCTTCCTTAAGATGACGCAACTGATAAAAATTGTCAAATGTTTCAACAGTGCCCACAAGATGATGTTCTGGTTCCTTCCACCAACGTACCGAATAAAGACGCAATATTTCTAAGCCTTGTTGCGGATGTTCCCAGTGTAACAGCCAACCTTGTTGGTTGCTTATGGCACTTAAATTCCAGGGTTCACTTAAACTGCTTGTACTTGACATGTGATTATAATTTTTGTTCTTATCGCTAGCGATGATGCTCCTGTCTCTAGAATCTACTTTGACATATTCCACTTTATTGACACTAATCTCATCCGGTGTCTCGTTAGTTGATGCTGCAAGAGAAAAGAAAATGAGATAATAAATAAAAATTTAAAAGAAAAGACGTAATTAATATTAATTGCCCGCTTAAATACAGGGTGGGCTAAAAGAAACCAAGGGGTGTAAAAGTTTAATAACTTTTTTGTTTATTAATTTTTTTTTATTTTTTCTTTCAGATTATATAGACAACACTTGGAGAATTTATAATGGAGAGAACCAGAACAATAGAATTTTATTATTTAAACCAGAGATCAATTATTTTAACGCAAAGAGCATATCGTCGACATTTTAACGTCAGAATTTTGCCCTCTGAAGCGATGATTCGTTGCTTAGTTAATCGTCATCACAAACATGGCAGCGTAAGAGATTTGCCTCGAACCGGTAGACCACGTTTAAGTCGCACTGCGGAAAATATTGAACGAGTACAGCAAAGTGTTAACGAAGCACCAGAAACATCTGGCAGAAGGCGTTCTGCTCAGCTAGAAATGTCTCGTACGTCACTACGGCGCATTTTAAAAAAAGATTTACAGTTATACCCATATAAGGTGCAATTGGTCCAAGAATTAAAACCCGCAGATCATCGGCAACGTCTAAATTTTGCAGTTAAATTTCAAGAGTTGGCCAGAAATGAAATCAACTTTATTGAAAATTTGATTATGAGTGATGAAGCTCATTTTCATTTGAATGGCTTTGTTAACAAGCAGAACTGTAGGTTCTGGGGTTCTCAAAATCCAAGAGCCATTCATCAACGCCAATTGCACCCCATCAGGTGTACAGTATGGTGTGGGATCACATCTGAAAATGTCATTGGGCCCTACTTCTTCGAGAATGAAGATGGAAGTGCTGTAACCGTAAATGGAGAGCGGTATCGTTTTATGATAGAAAATTTTTTACGTCCTGCTCTTGAAAACAGACCTGGTATGTGGTTTCAGCAGGATGGAGCCACTGCCCATACTGCCCGAGACACAATGGCACTTTTAAGTCAAATTTTTGGAGAGCGAATAATTTCTCGAAATTCGGAAATTATTTGGCCAGCGCGATCGCCAGATTTGACAGCACCCGACTATTTTCTTTGGGGTTTTTTGAAGGAGCGAGTGTATGTGAACAAGCCAGAGACAATCCTTGAACTCAAGGCAAACATTGTTGCAGAGATTCGAACGCTACAGCCACAAGTTTTGAAAGATGTTATGGAAAATGCTCTAAAAAGAGTCCATCAGTGCGAAGCTGAAAACGGTGGTCATTTAAGAGATATCATTTTTCATGCTTAGTGTAAAAAAATTTCCATTTTGTATATTATATAATCTGAAAGAAAAAATAAAAAAAAGTTAATAAACAAAAAAGTTATTAAACTTTTACACCCCTTGGTTTCTTTTGGCCCACCCTGTAGTTTAAAGATAAAAAATTATTATATTTCATTTGAATACTTAAAGGAGTAAAAGAATTTTTAAAATGCGTTTCAACATATACGCACACATGGCCAAGAGTTTGATTGGTGAGTTTTTCCAATAATAACGTTTAATTGCTGCTGGTAGAATTAAATCCAAAATACATAACTGCGAAATGAATACAACAAATGGAAGCATAGAGCTCAGCGAGAAGAACGAATCGCGGAACGGGCAATAAGAGAAGAGACCCTACAAGCCTGGCAACAGAGATGGCAGAACGAGAGGTATGGCAAAGCGAGTGGACCTGAATGCATCTATGGAGATGCAGACGTGGATGATGCAGAACATACAGTGCTAAAGTGTGAATGATGGCAGGAGGAAAGGGCAGAACTAGAGCAACATAGTGGCAAACTCACAGTTGGGAACATTATTCAGGCTATGACTACACAGGAGGATATCTGGAATCTCGTATCTCGCTGCGTAGGAAGAAGAGATACCATGACGAGGAACAAACAACCACAGAAGGTGATATTTGAGGACACAGGAAAGATGGGGCCTGACGACACATGAGAATGTATAGGGCCAAAGAGCCAAAGAGGGGGCCATCCCAAAGCAATGCGATGAGTAGTCCCGGGATGGTTTAAGAATCTTTGGCTTCGCCGAGCCAACTCTAACAAAGTTTAAAAACTCTTTTTTTATTACAATAATAATATTTCTTTTACTTTTATTTTATTAAATAGTAGTTAATTAGGTTAAATTAAACAAATAACAAAAACACAATTTTCTTAGAATTACAATTATCTGTTAGCCAAATATTCAGATTTTTAATTTTGCATATTCTTTTTAAATATTCAACAAAAAATTATACAAATATTTTGAATGAATTGGTAAGTGTTGATTAAAATATTTTTTTGCATAATAATTTATGTCAATTCTAAAATTCATTTCAATTCATGAAAAACTCCGCGGTGGGATCAATTTTTGAATATAAAAATAAATAAATTTTAAGAAATCTAATAAGAATGCCAGATAAAATTAAAATTAATTAAATTTTGTGAACATTTTTTAAGTAAACTAAACATATATAATTAAATATAACATTATTCTTTACTACTCGTATATTTATTGTGTTATAAACTTTTTTTAATTTTACAATAACTTAAAAATTATTTTGTAATTTAAATTAATTTATATAATTTTCTTTTTTTGGCGAAATTTTTTAAAATCCTGCACTATAATTATAAAACTAAGTGTTGTGCTGGAATTAATAATAAATAATGAACTCCGATTTGAATAAATTTTTTTGTGTCACCCTAGATTTTTTTTTTTTTATTATTTATTATTATTAAATCTTTCTATAAGATAATTACAATAAGTATCCAAATCTTAACTATAAAAAAATATAAAAAACTTAAATAATTATTACCAATGTAATAACTAGATGGCTTAGATTCACAAATCAGCCCGGCAGGTGATGCTGTAGTAGCTATATGGGTTTGTAATGAATAAACTATGATAGCCATATTAAAAAAAAAAATTGTATTGTAGTAAAGTAAAGTAACTCTTACAAACGAACCACCAGATCTTAACAAGCCAACCTATAATACTTAGTATATTTGTATATAGACCAGCCCACCATATGTAGCATACATGTGTGCTTGATATAAAACACAACATCAGTGTGTTATAATTCTCAGAGAGTTAATGTAAAAAGTTGGATAAGTATACAAGATTTTATAACAAACGGGAGGAACAATAACCGACATTGTACGAATTATAGTTACGAGCAAGCTACTTTAACTATGGAACAAAGTTGATATTGGCGATTGCTCCCGTATATATTAGTTAGCCGAACACAAATTTTCTGGAAATTGTTTTGTGTTCGTAACGTAGACAGCCAAATGCAAAGACTCTACGCAGAATCATGTATGTAATTTTTTTAATGGAAATTCAATCTATTAAGTATTTTCTGAAAATCACTTTTTCTCAAAGCACGAAAAAGCTGTTCTGCGTACAAAATCATGTGCAATCTGTGGCCATGTTCTGTAACTCTCACTGCGAGAAATTTTTCACTTGAAACATGTAAAATGAAACAAAGTACATGAAATTTAAACAAATTGCTGCTTTTTCTCACTATGCTGTGTCTGTAACTTTTTTTTTTGTGAGATACAGCTGTCACGTAAGCGTATTACTCGCATATTCAAAGAAAAAGTGTGTCTATAAGAATTTTATTCGAGAAGTTCTCACTTTAAACTGTCAAAAAAACTTACAAATAGAAAGTCGGTGAATTGAAATTAAAAAAATATAATAAATCTTAAATTTATAATTGTGTTAGTTAAAAAAATGGACAATAATAATAGTGAAAACGTAAATATTTTGTTCTTAAAAGTTTTATCATTGTTAAATTAATATTTTATTTTCAAAACTTAAGAAACAAATTTAACATAAATAAAACAAAACACACATGAGAAAACTAAGTCATACATGACAATTTTTAATATAACCGAATGTTGGCCGACGAAAGTAGTTCGGACGCCGGCGCTGAACATTTTTCAGTTTTAGTTTACGTTAAGCCACCGTCGAAAACATTTGTGGTTAGCGGCCTCGCCGACTTATTTTTGTTATCGGCTGCTAGTTATTTTATCGTGACAGTTCTCACGTAACGACGTAGTCATGTGTGGTGTTTTCCACCTTGAGTTACAGACAAAGTTTTTTCTCACTTTTCGATGCGAGAAGTTCTCACAAAATTTACAGAACATGGGTACTGAACAAATTTTATTTTAAGCAAAGCAAAAGAGCTTTAAGCTCGTTATGGAGAACAGTAAAAATCACTACTTAAAAGCTAAAATCTCGTGATTTTCAAAACACTAAAAAATCACTTACGTGATTTTAAATTTGATTGAAAATGAGCTTCTATCGTTATACGCCTTTTATAACTGCTTCTAGATAAGCATCATTTTTTGTTAGACAAACGCTAGGCCTTAGTTAATGGATTGAAGAAAAATTATTATAACTGTTCTGTATTTGTTCTGTTCTGCTCTGTTCTGAGTTCCGAACGGAGCTAAAAAATATATGGAATTAAATTTTTTGGATGATTTGTATTTTAAAAATAAATTATTTAAAAAAATCCGCAATATAAGTTATAAAGTGCTAAATTTTGCACTTCCAAATAAAATATTTGAATTTGGAATACAAAGCAGCACAGTCTGTTTTTCTTGTTTTTTTGAAAACAGCAATTATATTTTGATTAAAAATTTATCATTGATGTACCTAAAAAGTATGAAAGAACAAATTTCTTTTGTTAGTGTAGGTTTTTTATTTCCTTTACATAAAGTGGAAAAGGTACTCGTATACATATATAAGTTTGTCATTCCGCGTGTAATTTCTTCAGTGTAATGAAACATCCTATAATATAGCCACTAGAAGACCTACAGAAAATTTTAATATCCCAATTTATTGGAAGTTCCTGCCCGCATATTGCTATTTAAACTCAGTTCAATCGGTCTATAAAGGGCTGATCTACAAGCTCTGAAGTACAATTACTCTTATTTTTTTACCATTTTTCTGAATACGTTTTTCTTCGAAATTTGTGTAAACTAAAAAAAGGGCATAAAAGCTGAGAAAAATCAAGAATACAACCGTAATTTTGGATTTTCATTATTTTTTGCTTTTTTATTGAAAGTGTTTAACCCCCTTATCCAAAAAAAAATTAACGCAGACTTTAAAGTCAACGTTATCGAATTTTTCATATAATTTGTTCATAAATTTTATTTTAAAGTCTACGTCAACTTTTTTGGGATAAAAACATGAAACCAGCCAATTAGGCTTATATATATAAGCGTTTGTATGTATATTTTTGAAATGTCTTTTGTGTAATAGAACAACGAATACAAAATTCTTATAGCAGGAGAGATGCTAGAAAGGATTTTTTGGGTATTTTAATTTCTTTACTTTACATTAAATATTTATTTAAATATGTTTGGTTTTAAATTAAATTAAAATAAATTTATTTTGCATTTTTATTGAATTCCTTAAAATTTCTTTTTTATTAATTTAAAACTTGCGTAATTTTAAGCTTGCTGAACAAGCATACTTGAAAGCCACACACCACTACAAACATGTGTAATATTTTATAATAAAAAGTGCTTGTAAGTCATTTCAAGTATGCTTGTGCAGCCCTTTAGTACCTACACACATTTTATTGCTTTTAAAAATAAGGATCCCGAACGAATTTTTTTTTTAGATCTTAAATTTCATTGACTGATATTAATTATTTATTTTAGAAATAACAAAATAAATAATTATTTTAGTCATTAAACATTTTTTTTTTTATATTTATGAAAAATGTATAAAATTAGATACATGAATATTTGGCTACTACTGTGAAGGCTATGCAAAACTTGGCACAGTCTAAATTAACTTTTTTCAATTATATTTTGTTGGTTAAATTTTTAATATTTAACGTATTTTTCCCTTTACATAATTTAATAACTTACGACTAAATACAAGTAGACGTATATACGTTTCGATGTGTGTTAAGATTATAATTTTTTTTTTTTGTATAATTACGAGTATTGAAACATAGAAAAGAATTCTACTGCAGAAAAAATTAAAAAACAAAAACAGTTGAATTAAACTTACGTTGTGTTGAAAATCGAAATTGTTTACTGAACATGCCATCACCATATTTATCCTGGCTCAGTACCATAAATTCATATTCACGTCCTGGCTGCAGATGTTGTATTGTTGCTTCCATAACATTTTTTTGTACGATACGCAATGTGCGCCATTCTGGTGCATCCGTTAGGCGATACCAAACGGTATATTCAAGATTGGGCCGCAAATATCCTATAAACCGTAGTAAAACATAAAAATAAAATAAAACAGGAAGAAATGGTAAATGAGTAATAATAAAAATTTCAATATAAATATGTAATTCGTTAATGAACACTTTGTAGTTGTGTGTGTGCAAGATTAAAGCTGCAACAAATGTATGAAAATGAGCACGCACAGGCAAGTATGGGAAAACCAATGCACAAGCATACTTGAAAAACCTTACAAGCACTTTTCATTATAAGCCCAGCCGGCATGCTTGGAGATTTTAATCAAATTCGTTTCTTTTGCGAGATTAAAAAACCAGAATATGGGCTCATTTTCTAAATATAAAATATACTTTTGTTGATAGAAAATGGTATGTTAATTGTGATTTTTTTTTTGATTAGTCATTTATGATTCCTTTTTTTGTTAGTTCAGTCATTTTCGAATCGTTTTCTAGTGATTTATCAGAAATATTTCATATCATTTGTGTGTCTTCTTTGAGTCATTTATCAATCATATTTATAATTGCCTACGACTATTTTTCAGTCGTTTTCATATTGTTTCGAAGTCTTTTTATAGTTATTTATCAGTCGTATTTCTATTTATTCGAGAGTCTTTATTTGCTTCATTTGTAATCGCTTTTCGAGTCACTTATCAACAGTTGCAACAGAAGCAAAGCTGTTAATTCTAATAAATATATAAAAATAAAAGTAGTTAACTATTACTAATAAATGAGTTAAACAAATTAGAATACCTTGGCATATATATAATTACCGGTTCAGCGATGTCACAAGAAACCGAAAGTACAGCATTCGAATTCGAATAAATTTGGGTTCAGCGATAAAGACAGCTTTCTATCGCTTAACTTACGTCTGTCAGGTCGATAAATTTCAGCAAGCAACAAACAAGAAAAGTGCTTGTGAATAGATGTGCACATATCATTATGCAAATAAAGTTTTGGGTTGATATATGCACTGAAGTAATTATATGTTTGAATAAACATTTTTTCTATATTAATGTTTATTTATAAAAACATATTTTTTAATGTTATTGCTTTGAATAACAAATTTGTTTAGTTAAAACTATTTTTAACGATATTGGTATGTATGCGACAACAATTTGTTGAGTGATTGATTTTGGCATTTTTTATGAAAGTACTTACGTTTAGTTAGCTAAACATAAATCAAATTTCTTTCATGTTTTTTTGAAATCGCTGAATAGGCAACAAGTACCCAAAATTAACAATTTGTAGAAAATAACTAATAAAGTAAAGGATCGCCTGAGACCAGCTAAAATGGCAAAACTAATCCTTAAGCTGACCATTTTCTAAAATCTGCCATACTTTAGAAATATGTCTTAAGCTTTAATTAATTATATAAATATATGAATAAAGTGATTCATAAAAAAAAACTTCGGTTGTGAGGACTAAATTTGTTACTAATCAAAAAACTGTTGTAATAATTGATGCCTTTATTTGTAGCACAGCAGAATTTGATAATATATACCAACATTTGGTTCTATTAAAAATATTTGGAGCTGTGACACCGATTTTCTATCGTCACAATTAAAAACTTCGATTATAAATACTCAATTTTTTATTTGTTGTTTTCTCAGTGTATTGCTTGTTTTATGTTATTTAATTAAAATTTTATTAAATTAAATCCAGCACTTACCCGCTTGCCATCGTATAGTTATTGTTGTTTCTGTGCTGTTCGCTGTTAAATTGTAAGGTGGTCTTGGTGACAAATTTTCTATCATTAATTCTGTTTCCGTTGTTATTGCAGCCGCTTCATTAGTTGCGACACATTCGTACATGCCACGATCTGTTTCAATTAGATTCGTTATAGTTAAAGTACCATCTTTAATAGAGGTACGTTCTTCAGGTAAAGGTAAGCCATTTTTCTGTGAAATTCAAATCCAAAATTATTGTACAATAGAAGTAAAAGTAAATTTTTAAAATGTTTTAATTTAATTTCTCGGGGGCAGATTTTGGTACCTTTATATAAAAAGTATAAAAAACTAATTTAAAACGAATCTGATAAATCTTAATGAATCCCGAAACGACTACAAAATACAGCTATAACGTAGTGCAAAATTTTGAGCAAAATATTCAGAGGTTATATTTTTACCACCTCTCTAATTACAATAAAATTCAATATATATATAGCCGTCTAAGCTTGAGCATCTCGTTCGTTTATGTGCAAAATACTCATATCCTTCATGAGTAAATTCCCTGTAAAAATAGTACTTACAACTGTGCATTTGAAAGGCATAATATTTTGTTCGCGACGAGCTATTGCTGCAAAATAATACTTGCTTTAAAAGGGCTGTCTCAGTAAAAGCATACACACAAAACGTGTGTATGCCTTGGAATCTTATTGAAAGAGAATTTTTTGATTTTTGCCGTCAATATGAAATTCTTTATTGATATGAAATATTTAATTAAATATGTTTGGTTTACAAAATATTTGCAAAAGTTTCCAAAATTAAATTAAATTTGGTTTTTTGGCATTGGAGATCTTTCTTGGAATTTTAATTTTTATTAATTTAAAAATTGAATCCTGCTTTTAAAAATGATTTTCTCAGAAGGATTTTTTCTATAAACTTGTTAATTTTAGTTTCTTGTACTGAAAATATTTATTTATTTAGGATTAATAAAATAAATTGTTATTCAAAGAACATTATGTTTATTAATATTTTTCATTTCTTTGTTTTATTTCCATGTAATTTTTTATTTGCAAGTTTAATTGACCTTTTTTTATTGAAACGGCTAATTTATAAATATTAAAGACTTATATCGATATTTTGCTCTAATAATAAATAAATAAATTTTTATGATACGACCTCATGCTTAATGTGGACAATGAAAAATATTAATATTTGGTTAACATAATGAAGTGCATATAAGACTCGGTACAACCGAATTTTACTTGTTAATTTCAAATTCCGTACACAAAATACTTATAGTAAGCTCAATGCGTCTACAACATTTTTTTTTCAATTCGGTGCAAGGATACACCTTATATATATTCTTCAAATTAAAAATTGTATAAAAAAAAACATTTTTAAATTAGCTAAAAACATTTTTCATATATTATATATTTGGCAATTAATATATGAGAAAATTTCATATATTGAATGGTCAAATATATTTCGGTATCTAGATAGTTACACAATTTTGTTTATTTATCTAATTTTAAAAGCGTTAGCTTTAATTTTTCTTTTTCTATGTCTAAAAGTATTCTTTGAACACGATTTTCTATAAATTTTATAGCCGAATGCAGAACATATGTTTTATTATGTTTCTTAACCTGCATCCACTGCTGAAAAATATCACGGATAACTAATAATGTTGTCACTGAAAAATAATTATAAAACCCAAAATATCACTTAGTAGCAGCTAAAATTTATTTATGTTAAAATAAAATATTGAAAAATTACAAAAGTGTTATGAAATGTTTTTTTTTTTTAATTTAAAACCAAAATCTCGTTGTTTTTGCGCTAACAATTTGTAGCATATGATAAATACAATCTTACATATCTCTGTTACAATTCTATGATGAATATATCACTCGTTTCCATAATTTATTTGAATTTAAACTTTAACAAACATGCTACATGCGCAAAATACGTTTAAAAAAATAACGGTGAAATATTGATGTTTTAAACTCCAATTTACGATTTCTATACAGTTTGTCATTGCATTTATTTTAAACGACAAATATTCGCAACGAAAAACTCGTTGTTTGTCCCAGTTGTGTTTATAGCATAAAATAATTCAAGACTCTTTATGAATCTCGTAATTGTTGTGGGATTATGGGGCCAGTATCATACTGCCTAATTACTTCATTCAGTGTTTTCCCACCTGTGGCTAAACGCTTAGACTATGATCCGATGTTTCATGTCCTTCTTGACAGAAAGTCAAGTTAAGAGTAACATATGACGCATAACAGCTTATCTTGTTATATTTCATCTCTAAAGAACCTTGCTAAAATAAATTAATTTCATTCATAAATAACACAATTCTAGTGCGAGCTTGAATATTAAAAATAAAATATTTATCTTTTATTAGTTAGTTTGAAATTGAACCTTTCGACTGTAATTTATATTTAATCTATTTTTCCCTGAAAGTATTATTTAGTATTAAAAAGAAATTTATAATTTAAACACAACAAATTATATTTTATAATACACTAGTAAATATAAGTGTGTACATGTGTATTCAATCAAGCACAGAGAATCAACTTAACGTATGTCGAATGTAACTACAAAGAGAGAAGATTTGTAACTTTTAATCAATTTTACTAAATACAATATTTTAATTTACTTAGATAAGTGATTAAACTACTTATTTCAACATACAGAAAAAAATAATGAACCAATTGAAAGTTTAAATTAAAAAAAAAAAAAAAAAATTTAACTCATTCATAAAATTTATTAATTGATTCAATAAAATATTTAATAAATTTAATATTTTTTTTTAATTGTAAGATATGAATTGAATTCCTTAAAATAAACATTTTAATCATACTATCGGCGTTAGTACTAAGCTTTAATTGTTAAAACTAACATTTCGTTTAAAGTACCTCCATTTTTAGTAACAAAATTAGCACTAACAATAGAATTGATGTTCTGTGTGCAAATATTTTCAATTATTATTCTATTTTTTAAACTTATTACTTTTTCCTACTGTTCATTGGGTCTTTTTGCAATTCTATACAATAAATTATCATTGAGTAATGAGAAAAAAGCCGGTTGTAAATACTCGTAATTAAATAATTTCACGCTTACAACGATTTTATAATGCGCTACTATAAAAATACCACAAGTAACAGTACTTTCTTAAAAGTTAGAAAATGAAACCATATACTAAAATAATTATTTAATATCGAATTAACGGAAAAATACCCAATATCTACCTCTTAATTAGATTTCAGTATTCGTAATGCTATAACACACAAGCCATACAAAAAACACACATAAGTACATACACACATAACACATTGTTCAAAATTTCCATAAAAAAATAAAAGTAATGGAAAACTAAAATTTTGATTGATTTTTCTGGGCCATTTTTGGACCAATTTTTTTAAATTTCTTCACAGATAAAATACCATACCACGTTTTTTTTTTTTGGTTATGTGGTTTGGACAAAAAACGCACTCGGGAAAATGGACAGAAGTAGAGGTAGTCTCAGTTGTTCGCTCATAGCTTCACCATTTATGGACCGGGCTGAATTTCAATAAAAACATGAAGACAGTAACAACTGACAGATTAATATACTAAACTTTTTTGTTAGATTGCACAAGTCGCCTCAATAAGAAAACAGTAAAGGGTTCACTTGGGTTCTCTATTGCATTTCCTATAAGGAGTAAAGTAAAGAAAAATGGGAATAGATATAGAAAAGTGAAACGAAAAAAGGAGATAGGGAAAAATAGAGAAGCTGATAAGTCCGTCACCTACACCAATTGTTACTTCTAATGAAGCCATATATCATGCCGACCCTTATAGTCGATATTGCAGTGAGACCCTGCAGGTAGCGCTCTCCAAAGTAGAGCTAACGCCGCTCCTCCATGGCAGAAACCAGCAGTTTCTTCGTCTTGACAACTTCTAAAGCAGTCATTTCATGTCAAACCCATTCTACTATTTAACATGGCTACCAAAACAGTAACAGGCCACACTACTGCCACCACATTTCTAAACTAGCCTCTCTGGAGTCTCAGTTTATCTCTGCTGGCAGTCTTGACCCTTCTCTTGCCTGGATATCCACTCTACCGTTCCATACAGTGGTCCCATGTCCTCGCACCAAATTCCGGGTGGCCACTGAATGTCCTTTCAATCCTACGGATGTTCCGCATCTTGGGACTAGATCAGATGCCGACCGAAAACCTAATTTCAGTTCGACTGCGAACATTCCTGCCAAATATTGAGACAGTCAGTCTGTAGCCTTTCTTATTGTCATAAATTCAGCTTGTAATACTCTGCATTAATCGAGGTTTTCTATAGACTTCAGAAAGTTGATTTTAACAACTACGCAGAGAAATGAACGGATATCGCTTAATCGACTCCTCTATTTATAAGGATCCAGAATATATGCATATACTTTTTAGGGTAACACATGTACGGTGTAGACATTACAAACTCAATCACAAACTTATATAAATACTTACAGTAAAATGTATAAAAACGAAATATTCTCAATAATAAACGAGAGTGCATGTCTGTTAATAATCAATCTAATCCATAGGTGAGCACAATTATCATTGGTTTTACTATTATATTACTAAGAAAAGCATCATAATGGTTTTCATAATATATTCCCTCTTCATTTTAAATGCATTATCAATTTTAAATTGAAGCCTACGTGCTTACTAGGTTAGTGTAAAAAACAAATTAAAAAAAAATTGCCAAACACCCCCCACATTTTCATCGGTCACTGTTCTCTCGACAACTAAATGAATGAGCGAAATCATATGTGTGAATGTGCTCTTTTCACTTTAGTGCATGAAGATTTGAAGACCCATCTGTGCATGTAGAGACATTTGTAATTTTTTTATTAAAATAAAAACAGATAATTGAAATTATGCATTCAAAAAATGTAAAACAAGTTATGGTTTATACATTTTTCTTTTTTGTATTTTATTTTTTAGTTTTAAATTATTTTTATATGAATAAATAATTTGTGTTTTAATTTTTCTTTTCTTAATAAACGTAGATTTAAAGAAATAAAAATTTAAACAAAAATATTTAGTTACTTATTGCTTTTTTTTTATTATTATTTTATTGTTTAAATATTATGTCTTATTAGTACAAGGGCAGTGACAGTAATTTGATAAATCATGAAAGTTTCTATTACATTCTCAAGAGCAATAGTAGGTGTGATTTTTTATCTCTTAAATATTATATTCATTTTTACCAAATGTAGAACAAATGTATATATCAACCGGTTACTATAGCGCAAAGTTTGCAAAGAAATAAAACGATACCTTTGTGGCGACTGTCTGGTTTTTTATGTGAGCACACAACATTACGCATATGTTTTTCATAAAAAGTATGAATATTGGGCTATAACAGTGAAGGGTATATAAAGGTAGGATCCCACTATCGGCACAAATAGCACAATGTGTACCGATTTTAATCGTTCTATATCGTCACATATTTCCAATCTTAGCACGACTTAATTTTGAGTATTCACATTATCGTCGCATATTATGGCAATAGTTTTCGTTTTATATCGGCTAAAACGAAAATACTGTAATAATCGGTACTATAGGTTTACACTATTGTTAATTTTTCACCTTTGAAAATTGACAATTTAAATTGGAAATTTTAAATTTAAAAATTTGTAATTTTCGTAATAAAAAAAAATTAACTTATTTTAATGGATTTTGCAATGAAAAAGAAAATTGCTGTAGCTGTGTGCATTTTGGCATCACTACATAGTACAAAACAAAGTCGCTTTCTCTGTCCCTATATCCCTATGTATGCTTAAATCTTTAAAACTACGCAACGGATTTTGATGCAGTTTTTCTTAATAGATAGAATGATTGAAGAGGAAGGTTTATATGTATAATCATAAAATCCGCCCGGCAGGTAGCGCTATAGTCGGTATCTGGCTTATTTACCTACTACCTGTTTTTACCCGGTCTCGCACGGTTCTTTACTCTATGAGTACGATTTCTTAGTGTAAGAAGATCGAATGTATAAAAATATTAAGGCAAGGCAAGGCAACGTTTGCCGGGTCAACTAGTCCATAATAAAAATGAAACAATTCATAAAAAATAAAAAAAAAAACATGAAAAGAGAAAAATTTGGGTAAGGAAGTGGCTAGAAAAAATAAATGATTATGGTGAATTTCGTGTACGAATGAATGAAGAAAATACAAATAAAACTGCATGGCCGTCAAAAATGGTCAATGTGGAATTATAGTACCGCTTCCTGCCCAGATTTTGTTTTGAGTTTTTTCGTCACATTTAAAAAAGATGTTTTAATATTTGCCCATTTTGCTTTGCAGCCCTCTACTCCATGCTGTGAAAAAAGCTCCGCAATGTTTTACCAGGCTATGTAAACTGCGAAAGAATATTCTCAGATACGCGTGCGCGGCTCGATAGCTGGAATTAACTCATGTGTGGATTTATTTGACCACGATGAAGTAATTTGTGGTTTCTTTCTCTTCTTTTCGGTAGTTGGGAAAATGCTTTCTTGACTGATTTCATTTTCATTAAAAATAAAAATCTCATCCCTTGAATCAATTTTAGTAGGTTATTTGCTTATTTTATTTATTTTTACCGAAAACTTAATTTTTTTTATATATTTTCAAGCAGTTGTGTCAGTATATCGGTTAGAATCGGCAACTTTGATCAGCATTTAAGTTACCGACAAAAGTCATCGCATTTTTCATAGCTTTATCGGGTGGAATTGTGCAAAAGAGCAGTCACATTACCGGCGTTTACAACAAAATTTTTATTTCTCATACTTAGCACGATTTCTATCCTCGTGGTGCCGTTTGTACTAATTGTGAGTGTTCACATTATAGGCACATTAAGTGTGCCGTGTTAATGCATATGTATGTATTATAAGGCTGCACAAGCATACTTAAAACAGCTTTCAAGCGCCATCCCTGATTTCAAATATTGTCAAGCACTGTTCTATCGCATATCAAAATAAATACTTCAGTGACAAAATGTTTTGCACACCAGTAAAAATTAGAACCCCTAGAACATGAAACAACCAGGACACAAATACACTAGCACAAAACTGAACAAAACAATAACGCAGTAGAACAAGCAACACGATAGCTTAGCTTTATAAAAGTTTGCTGTATTCACAAATACATATGATGTATGTATGTGTACTTGCGCAGTCACATGATACTTTTTTTTGTATACGAAGGGAACAAAGAGTCTTTCATTAATGGGGGTGCTAGACGATCAATCATTCAACGTCAAATTATGGTGAAAAAATTAAATTGGTGGATACACGCAAAAAATTGATTGATATCAATCTTATTTTTATGTGATTTTCTTAATGTGTAAAGACTTTTGCTCTTATCCAAAAAAAGTTGATGTAGACTTTAAAGTAAAATTTATGAAAAAATTATATGAAAAATTTAAAGTCTACGTTAATTTTTTTGTATAAAGGGGTTACAATTTGCCGTCCACAAAACACATTAAAAAAAATAATACATGTTTGCCGTCGGTAAAACACTTTCATTCTGATTTGCACATCAAGAAAAAAATATATTGTATTGCATTGGTACTAGCAATAAAAAAAAAAACAATTTGGATGACGGACTGTAAAAAATTAATGAAAAATATTTTTTCCTCCATTTTTATTTAAAAATTTTTTAAAGTTTTAACTTTTTTTAACATTTTCTACCGAGTAACTTTGCTGATTTAATTCGAATAATTTTAAATAAATTATTTTTTATAAGAATAATTTTTAATCTTTTGTACAAATAATATTTTAAGGAATTTCTTTCATTTTTATAACATAAAAAAAGCTTATGACAACTTATCTAAAAAATTTTTGTATAAAAAACACTCAATATTTTGAATACTTTTCATATACAATTTCCAGACGAGTTGATCGCTTGTTAAATGGGTTATTTTTTAAAAATAATTTTTAAAGTAATAATCTTTTATTCGAATATTTTTTAAATGACTAATATTTCATTCGAGTGGATTTTTAAATTATATTTATTGGAATAATATGCTATGTAGTTTGTTTTTTTTATAATTTTTTCTTTACATTAACGTTTATTCCAATAATACTCGATTTTCAGTTGATGCTGGAAAACATTTCTATTTCTTTACTATATCTTTATTATAATTTTAGAATTTTTGTTAGAAAGGGAAGAAGACGTGGGTAAAGAAAAACAAAAATTTATTGTTCCTTAATTAATTCTCATTTTTGTAATATTTTATGATAAAAATATTTTAAGGCCACATTTACTTAAAGAATAAACTCCTTTAATTGACTGTTAATTTAATATTTTTTTACTTATAAAGTTTATATTTTAGCATGTAATGAAATCACAAGCTTCTAGTGTTTAGATAGGATCAGTTCGATTTTGCTTGAATACAAATTTCAGTGCTAAAATCATAAAATCTTTAAATTACGAAACAAAAATTCGAGATAAAAATAATAATTGCGTTTCAAAATATAATAAATATAAGTTAGCTGACAAGAAAGTCAGCTTTAGTCAACAAAGAAATGAATTTTTACAATGTATTTTTAATTATAATTTATTTAACATTTTCTATTGCAAGTGAAAAAGTTGAGGAAAACACAAAATCTGCCTCCCAGCCCTCCTTTCTGAGAAGAATTTTCTATAACTTATTTTATAAACCACCTGTTGAAAGTGTTTATTTAAGTGAAATTTATAATATTTCTTCCAACGATGATAAAAATACAGTTAGAGGTCAAAATATTGAAATCCAACTCTCTGATGCCAGTGAGAGTACAGCGGGTAAGAGAATATTATCAGAAATATCTGGAATATGCGGTTCACTTCTAGGCAGAAGAATTTCATTTGCTAAGCCAACCACATTAATGGAATTTCCCTGGACGGCTTTACTGTTATATAATACTAGAATACGTTATCATTGTGGGGGCAGCCTAATAACTAGAAAGTATGTTTTAACAGCTGCCCACTGTGTGGTTCAAGAATTTTTCGAATTGTAAGCGCATGCTTTTTTCTTTAAGAGTATTTTAAGAATATTGCTTTTTTACACAGATTGGGTGTGCGTCTAGGAGAGCATGATATTACTGAGGAAGAAGACTGTGAGCTTGATTTGGGTGGGGATACAATTTGTGCTGATACAGTTGATGCCAATGTCGTTAAAATTATAGTTCATCATGAATATTCAAAATTGTCTTTCAAAAACGATATTGCCCTGCTAAGATTGGACAGAGACTACATTAGCAGTAAGTATTTATTACTTGCCGATTTATCTATGTAAACCAGTTCCAGTCCTGGGAAGTTTTTCGACTTTTCGTTTCAATACTCACAAGTGCATAATTGAAAAATGGTCTTAATGGTATAATAGGAGTTTTGATTGAAGAAACAAGATATGATTTGCTTGAATTATAATATTATTTGTGTTCTCTGTACCCTGTGTTGTAGGTTATGATTTGTATAATTAATTTATGTTAAATAATGTTTTTTATTACTCCATCAACAGGATCCTTCTATCCCATTTGCATACCAACACCAGATATGAATTCTTACAGTACAATGGCCACTGTAGCTGGTTGGGGTGCTACTGAAAAAGGTTTGTTCTGTTTGTCATTTCATGTAACTTACTTTTAACTAATATTTGTTTTATGTACCTTTTAAAGCTATACGTTCCACAGTTTTGCTTAAAGCCGATGTGCCTCTTTTCGATATATCAAAATGCGCCGAAATCTATCGTTACAATAAGTTTAATGATACTACAGAAATTTGTGGGTCTGGTGAAAATGAAATTAATGTTTGCAAGGGCGATTCTGGTGGCCCATTATTCGGTTACCATAACATTGGTGGTAGAGAAAAATATTATCAATTCGGTATCATATCTTTGGGTGTAAGACGTTGCGGTGATTCTCGGTTTTTGCCAGCTGTATTTACAAAAGTGAATGGTTTTTATCACTGGATTGAAAATAACTTGGAAAACTAAATTTTGATAAAAAAAATTTCTTTTTATCATTTTTTTTATAGTTTAAGAATATTGGCGTAGATAGATTAAGATTTGAAGAAACTTAGGTAAATTTAATGTATTTAAATATTTACTTTTATAATTGTAAATTACGCAAATACAAATAATTTCAGAAGGAGACAAATAATTTTGTTGTGTAAAGTTGGAACTTGAATTGAATTAAATTTATATTTTGAAATGTAAGTTCGGCTGCGGCCTTTTAAAATAAATGGGCTTTATTCTCATCATTACTTCTGTTTGTATCGTTGCTGGAGAATTGTCTGGCGCTCAACAATGTAATAAATGGAAAGCTGGTGCAAATATTAAAAATTCAGCAGCTGCGGAGGAAATTATACCACCAACTATAGAGGGTGTCCTATGTATTCAATAGTAAAAGAACTCACCCTATTGGAAGATGCTCTTATTTTTGCAAATGGTGGCCAATATCAAATCTGTTTTGACATTTCTGAACTAGACAGGTGTATAATACAAGTGAACAGGCCATGGAGCGATACACTCCCCAAGAACGCGGAATAATCAAAGTGGACCAAAATCATAATGAGCGACGAGGCTCATTTCCATCTCAACGGGTACGTGAACAAGCAAAACTATCGCTTCTGAGGCACTGAAAATCGCCGAGTGATGCACGAGGAGCCATTGCACCCGCACATTTTTTTCGAGGCCGCCGCTGGTCAAAGGATAACAGTGAACGGTGCGCGCTATAAGGCCATGTTAACCGAGTTTTTTCTGCCGCAATTTAATGTTTGCAAGAGCATTAGGACTGGAGGACATGTGGTTCCAACAGAACGGAGCAACGGCACACATTTCATTTTCATTTAGAAAAAAAAATGAAAGCCAAACAACATCCGATGACTTCTTTTGGTCCACCTTGTGCAATTATTAGGTAGTTGGCACAGCCTGACTGTAAGCAATTCTATAATGAATGTTATTAAGTCAAATATTATTTCGACGATACCATAAAATTTCTAATTTTAGTTTCGAAAACTAGACATGAAACTTAAGTGGTAACTTTTAGTAGACTAGAGGCCACAGTGGAGACGCTAGTGGAAACAATACCAAATTTTATTAACTTTATGATATTCATGTTGCAAGATGAAGTCTACCACTTTACAGGTTGTTTTAAACAAAATATGACCTGTTTGAGAAAATGTTTTTGCAGGGCTAACGGCCTGTTTTAAGAAAAATACTGTTGAGCTCTCTTGATTGATAAGGTATGACATAAGGCCTAATCAACAAATTGCGACATAATTTATCCGAAAAAGTTACGAAGTTTTTGGAAAGCTATTTGAGCTCACTCAAATTTATTTTGCAGCAAGAAGATTTTTTGATCTACACCCGAACCAATTAACGCTGGGTTTCTCTAGGGGAGTAGTATGGGCCTGTTTAATACTTTAATATGTACTTCTGATACAGCCTTCTTAATTATGCATGAAAATCCTCAGGAGCCATCCCGTGCGAAAATTGCAAAAGTTAATGAGCAAAAATGTATCCATATAACTTTTACTTTGCGTAGAAACGAACGATGCTTGTCCTCCTACTACTACGAGTATTAATAACCAGCTAATTTTGCAATATTTAGATAGACCTTTAAATTCAATTAAACTGGTTTATCGACAGGAACTCCTCCCATACTTTGGATCGTAAGCTTTTGCTGTATAACACAATTTTAATGCCAATATGGTACTATGAAATCGAAATATGTAATACTGCCTCACCTTCAAATGTGGAAAAAATTCCAAGGCGGGAAACACTTATCGCCGCCCCGTGGTATGTAAAAAACTGTAATATACATAAGGAATTGCACATGCTCTAGTTTAAAGCTGAAATTTGATAATACGCAGGATCATACTTCAAAAAGTTGGAAGCGTATTCAAATATTTCAGCCTGTACAATCCTGAATGAAAAGAGCTATAATTGTCTAATGTTGAATGTGATAGGAATTCGAGCAAGTTATTATAGGTTTAATGAAGAACTATTTATTTTTATTTGAAACAACAGAAATCCGCGAAGCTTCTTGGTTTGTCTGCAGAACACACCCAGGGTCTAGACAGGAAACAAACCTGCTACCCCAGATTGGTGGGTCAGTACGCTACCTACTAATCTATGGGGACGATTTACTGTTAATTGCAATAACTCAATAACTAGCTATCGGAAATACAATATCCTTTATATTATGTTACTATTCATTTTTTTAAATCTTTTAAATTCTGAGATATTCACAAAGTTTTCTTTAAAAAAACAGCTTTAATTCATTTAAAATCTAATATACTCGTACATCACATTTAAAATTTTCTTCTTATTATTATACAAGCAAAATGAGAAATAAGTATTTCATCCATATCCATTCATAAGTTTCATAAGTCTTTACATTAAAATTTTTATTACAAGCAAATTTAATGTAGCAACATTTTTAAAGTTTGGTTTGTAAAATTGAATTATGTACCAAAAAAAAAAAAAAATATCAAATTAAATTACTAAATATTTACGGCCAAATTAAAAAAATGTTTGTTTCATAAACTCTTATTAAATAAATTTAATTTAGATAATTTGCTTAATAAGCACTTATTAATCGAAAATGTTTTAATGTGGTTGTTCGGATTTTAAAACATAAAAAAACAATTAAACACACTTACCCTTATCCAATCAATGGAAGGATGATTTGTCCCATCTCGGTCAATTGCTTGACATGGCAATTCGGCTGTTTCACCTAGTTTTTGTATATAAATTGCTTTTGGTGTTATTGTGAATATTGGTGGTCGCAAAACAATTACATTAATGACAGGCGATGGACCATCGGTACCCAAATCATTGTATGGCGTACAAGTATAACTGCCAGCATGTGATTCATCAACTTTTGAAAAGAATAAACTGCCATTCATTTTATAGAAAACTCCCTGAATACAAAGAAAACCAAAAACATTAAAGTAGGCAAAATCAAGCTTTTAACCATGTGTCGTATGTGAAGTGAAATCAAATAAAAAGCAGATTGCTGCTTAAAAGGATTTTACTTACTGGTACATTGTACGAATCAAACAGTAATCCATCTTTTTCCCATCGAAGATTTTTCAATGGCGGATTAGCACGAAAATGACAATCTAAAACTGCTGGCTGGCCATATGGTAAATAAACCTCTGGTGGTGCATAAATTACTTTTGCTTTGTCTGTGAACGAACAAAATAAATGTCATGAAACTGGAAACAGGAAAAGTTTTTCTTTCATGCAGGCAAAAAACTAAATAAAAGTGGGTTATTTCTTTTTATTGTAACATTCTTTTTTATAAAAAATTAACAAAAATAAAGAAATACATAAATTGATTCCAATTAAAAAACTATTCTCTTTATTCTGAATAAATTTTTTATCTGAAGAGTTAGTTTTCTTTGCAACTTGTATGTTAAAGTGAAAAAAAGAAAGCTTAAAATAAATAAAATTATGGATTACGAATTGTGTTTTCGATAATTCCTGTATTATTTTTTTAAATTGTACGTGTTACCTATACAAAGCATTCAAGAGTTGATAAAATAAGTGGTACTGATGAAGAGATAGTGACGAATTACTATGAAAGGGAACGTTCCACCAAACCAGTGTCTACGGCTAATTTAAAGCCCCGATTATGGTTCTCAACACAAAAATGTTGTGTTGTCTTGCTTACAACACAAGATTAATTGAACATACGATTATGGTTAGCAACATCTAGTTGTTGTGTACGTCACACAGTTGTATATTATTATTAGTAGTTTTTTTCTTAAAAATACAAACGTGCATGCAAAAAACTGGGAAGTTGAAAGAAATCAACATTAAAAAAAAAAGAAAAACGAAGGGCACTAAAATAAATATATTTTGTTAAAGTTAAATAAAACAAAAAAACTTGGAGATTAACGTGTTTCTATTTTTTTCGATAATGAATACACAAAAAACAGACATGGCACGAGTTCGTAAAAAATTCAGAAGAGTTCCAACCCATCAGAACTGCCAATTACAATGTTAGCAAACATTTTCTGGAATTAATTTTTTTAAATTGTTCCCCATAAACAAGGATGGTTTTGCTGGTGAAACATACTAATTTTTTAAAACCATCAATCCGGAGTTTGTTTTTTTTTTTTTGCTGATGGTAGTTATAACGAAGTAGAGGCAATGATGCAGTTTCTCAGGCAACTGTTTGTTGAATTTTAAATAAAATAATAAAAATCTTCAAAAAATCCACTGAAAATGCATTTCTTACAATTTTACTTAAAAATTATTCTCACAACAATAAGACAACACCTAATAAACAGTTGTCTATTTTTATCCTTTTTTACAACACATAAGATAACATGTTGTGAACGATCATCGCCGAAAATTAACATACACAACTGAAAAGACAACACAACAGATAAGCGTTGTTAAGGCTGACTTCCAAAACGTTATAAGACAATGTTTACATACAATTCTAATACGGTATTTAAACTTTTTATAAACACAGAGTGCGAAACAATTCAAAAGTAAAATCATCAACTGTGAAACTGATGCGCCGATTGCTATTTTGCCGCGTTTCTTATACTTGTCTACGACGTTTTGAAATGTGATGCATCGTCAATGTTTTGTACTTCGGCGTTATGAAATACGATGCTTTGTTCGAATACAAAGCAATTGACGTTTTGGAAGTCAGCCAAACTGTAATCGCAATTCACAACACACAACACCAAAATAGTTAAGTGTTGTGAACCATAATCGGAGGTAAATTTCAAAGAGTTCAAATAGTACAGAAAAAGTTATAAGCAAGAAATATGCTATTATTTTTTATATACAAAAAAAATTTATAAAAATTTTGGTTTAAAAACCAGTTTTTAAACAAACGTTTCTTGCAAAGTCATAAACTTTTCAAAACTTTTATATCGTTTGCTGGCAAGAGCATACCTCAATGCCTAGTTCATAAAATGATTTGATAAGTAGTTAGATATTTTCAAAATTTAAATGATTTAGAACATTTTTTGCTAGTAGACTCGAGTGCAAAGGGAAAATAGCCGCACTTTAGGTCGAACAACTTCAATCGAAATATCCACATTATTTCATACAAAATGTCTAAGATTTCTACAGTTTTCATTCGACATAGAATGTGCTGATTTCGCCCCATTAATTTTTTTTACTCTTTAATTTAATTTGTCTTACTATATAACTTAAGAGTGCAACTTACATTGTATATTAAGAAATGCTTTGGCGGTTTGAAGTTCATCATCGCTGCTGCGTACATGACATTCATATTCACCATAATCACTCATCATTGTTGGATCAATACTTAAACTGCCTTGTGGACTTAAATGTGAACGATGTATTAGGTCAGGTATATCTTGCAATAGAACACCATCTTTGTACCATGTAGTCACCGATGAATTTGGATATTTCATAACACAATGAAAGAAAGCTGTCTGTCCTTCCATAAGCGTTTGATTTACTGGGGGTATTTTTATTAAAGATCCACCTAAAAAAGAAAGCAAAAATAACCAAAACCATGTATGCATGGGACTAGTAAGGATAAATGTGATACACTTTGCAACACAATAAAAGTTCATTAGTTTGCTTATTGTGCATATGTGTGTGTGTGTGTGTGTGTGTGTGTGTAATGTAATACAATGAAATGTACTGCAATTTTATGTACAATATGATATGAAATGAATTTACAAGTTCTTGCTTATGGAATAGGATATTGTTACGTATGTGGGTTCACACTGAATTTCACTATTATTAGTTCTTCTTGCGGCTGTTTTGTTTATGTGGCGTGTGCATGCATGACAAATTCTGCTTTGTTTGTATGAATGTAACAACATCATAACTAGCAATAATTGCTGTTGTTTTGCAGTAATTTAGGAAAGCTTACCTTGTACCGTTAAATTAAACCAGGTGCCATTGTTACGTATACTTGGTGTACGATTGGGAAAAACTATTTGGCAGTGATATCGTCCCTGATCTGATTCCCGTATTGATGTTAAATTTGCTGTTGCTTTACCATATTCATCATTGTTTGTTACGATACTTAAACGTCCATTGTATAATTCATTTGCTGATGATTCACCTTCATACCAGGTAAATATTTTTTTATCCTGAAAAGAAACACATGTTTCAAATTGTAATTAATATTCATATAATTTGGATAAGAACAACACAATGAAATTTCAAAATGATAGTTTAACTCTCTTCTAAAAATTTTCTCTTTGAATAATTTGAAATAATTGCAGTATTTAATTTTATTTTTTTTTTTTAAATTTTAAATTATTTATTAAAAATATTAAATGAAAGTATTTTAATCAGTGAGTGCCAGATATGATATTTTATTTTGCAACGAATTTAGACTTTGTCTGAAAAAATAAGACAATATGCTGAGCGAGTTTTGTTCATATTGTTCCGTTTGGCCACTATCATAATAACGATTAATTAACAAAATAAGTTCACTTTCCCAACACTTATTGGATAAACATGCTTTTATTATAACCGTCACAACGACAATTTACTGTTTATGACACACCTTGTTACAGTTTAATGTCCCAACTAGAACTGAGCTCGTGGCATGGTTTACAAGCTGTAACGGTTATTTTCAGCTCAGCCGAGAACCTTCGAGATTTATTTGTTAGACCAGGACCACACACAGCAATTTTAGTTCTGCAATTCTTTCTCAATTCTCTTTTAAAATTGCCGCTGTGTCTACACACAGCAATTTTGTTTCGGCAATTTTAGCATTGTTATTCAGTCATTCATTCAGCCTCAAGTTGAATAGCTTTATAAAAGATACGAAGAGAGAACAAAAAGGAATTGCCGAGTACGAGCAAGTTTGTACCCCTTTCTATTCCTCTTTCCTCCCTCTCCTACAAAATCAAGAATTGCCCAACTAAACTTGCTGTGTGTGGTCCTGGTCTAACAACGGGCATTTTTATTCCAGCTAATTCTAGAACATGTAAAACTAACATAACGCCTATGTAAGTTTTAAAAGTGTTTCATAAGTTTTAGTTACATTTTATTTTACAATTAAGTTTTAGCCCATTTCAATAATTACACGTGAATATAAGTATTTCAAAACTTTTAACCTATTCTTAATAATTCGGTTTGACGACCGATGAGTCCGTCTTATGTCCTCTTCGTACTACATCTTAGTCACGACTCTTCTCTAAGTGGTTTGATGACAGATCTTACTTCTTCCACTTTGAAATCAAAGTACTACTTTACAGCGGAGCCTCATATATCGTATGTTATTGTTATCTTAAATTTTGAATAGTAAAATATTTATTTGCAACTTTACTAGTTTTTTCGAGATTATGGTCGATTATAAATAATTATTTATTTTTATATCGAAGAAGCTTTACACTCCCCAACGAACTCCCACTTTATCAAATTTTCCAAAAATAGCACATGCCTTTTTGGTGTTATTATTTAAAAAAAATCAGTTTGATATTGTTGCAGTAACTCTAGTTTTTGAAATTTTTCAAGCTACCCGCACTTATGTTATTTTAAAGTAATACGAGTAGGCATTTTATTTAAAGTAAATTTAGGAAATGGCTACGAAATAAAAGACATTTTTTTTGTTATTTGTGGGATAATATATCTCTAAAAAATATTTGAAATCGATCACATTTTTCGGTAAATATGCGTACTTACTACTACTACTTTAGAGTAAATATTTGCAACCTATAGAAGTCGTATATACCAAAATTGTGAGACTATAAACATATGGGATATGATATGCCAGGAGGCTTGTAATTATCATGATAATTGTTGTTTTTGTATGGTAAACAAACACAGCCATTACAATCAGAAGAAATTCGAGAATGGCTGCAAGCAAAATGTTAAAAATCCCCTTTTAGCTAACTAAGATCGAATTATATTGCCAGCAGTTTTTAAAGTACTTAATAAAGACAGTAAATGTGTTGCTTATCTGGGCTGAGCAATGCAAAGTTAAAAGCAGACATTTTCGATGCATCACAAATTAGACAGCTAATACAATACCCAAATTTCGTCAAAACTATGAAACAATTTAAAGAGGAAGCCAAGAATGTTTTGCTTCAGTGACTTAAAATTTTCTTGGAAATAATAAATCAATAGAATATTTACAATTAGTTAAGAGATATGATGTTTAATTTAAAACAATTACAGCCATATGCAAAAAAAGTTGTATTGCATTTGTATTCAAAATTCAAAAATTACTTTTAAATAGTAAAATTTAAAATATAAAAGGTATTCTAGTACTGATTTTGCTTATAAATTGTTTACATCAGTGTTAATCTAGCACAGTACATAAATTAGTTCAAATATAATACCTATTTTGTTTCTGTGGTACATATTTTGTTTAAGAAAAATAGGTTTAAGTTTAATATTAAATGAAATATATGTATATCAAAAAAATCCCATATTTGTTTATATTCAAATAATTAAAAAATATTTTACTTTTCGGGGTTGACTACTGCAAAAATGCACAATAGCCTTTGAAAAAATACTAAATTTTAAAGGAAGAATGTATTTTTATTCGTTTACAGCGTATTTTATTTATTGCATCCATGTAAGTCTTAAAGTTGTTTTTTTGTTTAGATTTTTAATAATTAAATGCATATAAATATTTTTTCAATATATTTTCGTTTTTATATTATAAAAAACATAAAGCAATTGTTAAAAAAATTTTTTTTATTTATTTTTGGTTTATTACGGATCTAAGCGGCTATTAATGCTGTTTTAGGAATATAATTGGTCTCAAGGTTTTATGAATATGGTCGGTAACATGACCATCAAGCTATGCTATTTATATTCTCATTTCCATCGATTTCCTGAACACGTTAGAGATTACGGTGAGGCTCAAGGCGAAAGATATTTAGTGTTGAGACATAAATACACTGAGCCAAAAATCGCGTTGAAATATCGTTGAACGAAATGAATTTTTAATCTTCTAATTTTTTTTTTGGTGTCGAGTAGATAAAAATATTTGGGATCATGTATAAAATTCAGGTTGAACATTACATGACCATGGTAGGGCGGGTAAATCTAGCACAGTAATTATAACTCAAATTTGACATGAGCTTTCGCAAATCTCTTCTCTATTTCTACTTAACTATTAACATGCATGCAAATTATTATTATCTATCTATTATTAATTAAATGAATTCAAAATTTTTGATGAATAACATATATCTAAATTCTGTTTCTTCTTCCAAGTTATGGACAAAATGAAAACATTTTCTATGAAGAAAAAAACTAAGAGAACAAAAAATTACTGTTCACATTAGGTTTCAAATATTTAATTGTGTTTATTATTTCTGTTTGTTGTTATTACATTTTATTTACTTGTCAAGCTGTTAGTTAGTCTGCATGTGATCTTTTCTCTTTGCGTACGTTACAGTTTAAGGTTGCACCACATGATGTCATTAAAATTGTTTTTTTTTTTGTATATTTTTGTACTTTAATACCTGCGATATGAAAATAATGATATGCGGCGGTGGCAACACTAAAAAAGTTTAATGTAATTGAAACTGTGACATGACAGAATTACGCACGGTAATGATAAATCTATAATAAACATTAAAATGGAAAAACAATAGGCTCTTCTTTTCTCCTATTTATGTGTTAACACATAAGATCAATAACTCCGTGACTTTTTGAATGAAACACAGTTTTTTTTTGTCAGTAAGCTACTTCTTAGCCATTGAAATCGATGGGGACTCCATCCCCATAGTATTTTTACGAGGGAAGTTCGAAAAGTCACGGAGTTATTAATCCGCCCATATATATGGGTATGAAAACATTGGCGCACAGAGAATGTGAACAAATTGTGACATTTACTAAAGGTAGCAGGAGATGTACGCTGTGCTACCTTATATAATTTTGCCATGAGCTGTGTGTTGTTGATGAAGGTAATAATTCCCGTATTTCATTTCTAATTATACTAGAGTTAGATACTTAACATTAACAATTCATAACATCGCAAAGTTGGTGATACAGATGGTGCTCAGGAAGAGAAAGAGATTTCTCTGAAAGCGATACTTCCAATAAACCAATGTTTTAAACATTAAACAAATAATGTCAATTGTCAAAAGTTTAATAACAAAAAAAATTATTATATTATATATTGATAGGTACAGTGCCGGTAAAAATAATAGCACTGATTGTAGTAGAATAAGTGTATGTATATAAAACATTTTTGTAATCGTATTTAAATAAATAACAGCCAGGCTCCTTATGAAGAAAACTATAGTTCGCTTCTATTTCAGATGACAAGCAGCTGATTTGCGGTCCCCTAAAAACTTTTCACAAGAAAATTCTTATGAAAAGAAAATCAAACAATAACATAGACATTTCTATATGAAATTGCGGCTCACTAAAAAATATTCTTTCTCTTTGTACGAATGCAAATGTCAAAATCACTCGCTTGGATATTTTTTCTTATAAAATTAACACAAAATGCACAGAAACCGGTAAAATAAAAAATTTTTTTCTATCTTCTACTATTGATTTTTTAATATTTACATAATCAACATAAAATTTTGTTTTTAATTAAAAAACAAGTTAAGTTCGGTTGTGCCGAATCTTATATACCCTTCACCGTGTCAGCAAAATATTAATATTTTTCACTTTCCAGAGCCTTCTAAAATATCAAAAATATACAAAAAAAATTAAGTGAGTGAAGATATATATGCCGCGTTAAATATGTTTTAATGTAACCCCTGAAATGTTTTAGTATGTGTAAATATGTTTTCAGTATTATTGGTAATTTATCAAATACGTCTTACGTCACTAAATACTTCTATATATATTTTAGCAGTAGTGTAGCGGAGGTCATCTAGATTGGTAATCTGCTCGCAAATACTCAGAAATTACTTTGGATTATTTAAAAAAAATTTTGGCAATTTCCGTTTTGCATAATAAAATAAAAATTACGACATTTTTCGTAAATACTAAAACACTTAAAAACTTCATTCCATTTTGGTTTTAGTAGTTTCCTGTTGCAAAATCGGGATTGGTAACTAGTCAATATGGGGAATGATAAAAACCCCTCAGCAAGAGTACTGGGGTATGAAAGAATTTAAAAAAATTTTTACAAATAATCCAAAGTAACTAATAAGTATTTGCGTAACAGAAAGCAAGACAGCGTTCCCTTTAAAAAGATGTGAGTCCCACTTAGAGCAACAGCACTGAGGTATATGGAAATTTCAAAATAATCCAAAATAACTTCCGGACGAACCATAGAATATTCGCGTAATGGGACATATATCATTTTAAAGGGGAGGTCGTCTAGATTTGTTAGTCTGAAATTGAGAAATGTCAAATGAAATGCAGAAAAAAACTTGACGTTTAGGTGTAGTGCACATTCAACATCGGCCCTTAAAATTTGACCACCCTTTATAGTACTCATGCTTATGAGTTTAGTTTTATGCTCGTGCTTAAGAACGAGCATAAAAAATAAAAATTTGAAATTGTGCTCGTAAGCACGATTACAAAATAATGCAATCAAAAAATAAAACTCATGAGCATGAGTATTATTTTTATGCTCGCAAGCATGAGCATTATTTTGTGCTCGTAAGCACTACTCGTGCTCGCAAGTATAATTTTATCCCTACCCTGAAACAAATTTAATGGTCATATAGTGAATGGAACAGCTTTTAATAGAAAACAAAACAAACAAACAAAAATGCATGCTGCTAAATCATATAAATTTTAAACAGTCACAATTTAAAAACAAGATCAGAATTATAATTAAAATGGCAACAATAACAATTGAATATCTAAAGAAGGAAATTACGATTTTGTATTGTTTTGGTCAATTTTGCATTTGTTGTAATATTTCTAAAATGCACACGCAACTCACACATATGAATGTGACATTATAAGAAGATCACTGCACTAACTTACATGACAACAATATAATAAATCATTTACACGAAACAGATAGAAATGCCAGCTGAAAACCAAAAATTTACTAGCTCAAAATAATATTTCTATACCAATTAGCCTCTGAGTTGAATACAAGTGAACATTCGCTAAAGCGATAAATATTTGTAGCAATAAATTTCTCCAAAAATTATTATTGCATTTGAGATTGCAAATTTGTGCAGTCTTACGTGTTGCTTATTCGAAAATGTGAAGCAAATAGGGTGCCCTGTTGATTGATGGGTAGCATGCTAACCTATCAATCTGGGCGTCGCAGTTTCAATTCTTGTCCATTCCTGGGAGCCGATGGTCAAAGTTACCAGTTCTCGTTAACAAACTTAATCTTATCATTAATTTCTAATATTAAATAATAGTAATAATAATGTGAAGCAAGTGAATTTGTGTTTATTTTTTTAGTGTAGAACAAAAATATACTACAACATTTTGCAAATGCTATGATGCAAGACCATTTGCAGACGATTGTGAGTAGGTTAACATATTAAATACACCTACTAAACTAACAGACTAAAATATTTTTAAATAAGTCAAATTTATATTAAAATTTGTAAACTAATTTAAAAAGTTTCAGAATTTAAACACTGCAATAATTAAACAGTTTTGATATAACCTTTTTAAATTTAAGAAATTGACTTCATAACGCAGCTAAATGTGGAGCCCTGCAATATACTCTAAAATAGACTTGGGCATAATCGTTCATTTCACTGAATCGTTCAGATTTTTCAAATCACCTAAATGACCTAGGTCATTTTAATCGTTCATTTCGAACACTGTACGTGACTTTCGGTTTTCTTTCATCGTTCATTTCAGACACTGTACGATGACTTTTGATTTTCGTTCACCGTTCCTTTCGTACACTGTAACAACAAACTTATGACTTTCGTTCATTGTATTTTTTATACACCGTAACACCTTTATAACGATATATTATTACAACTGATTATTGAATTGTAATTTTAAATTAACTATCAATTTTTTAGGTTTAGTCTGCAATAAAATTTTGCTACATTTTAACTAAAACAAATTTTAGTTATTTTAATCCCAAACAGTAAAAGTCAGTGAACGATGAACGAAATAATTTAAAAAAATTGAAACGTCCGAATCGTTCAATTTGCTGAATCGTTCACATGAACTAGGTCAGACATGAACGCCACAAGCCTACTCTAAAATTCGAATATGGCTGCTCGCAATTTGATATTGATTGATTTCAAGTTTTATTCCTCTAAACAGTACAAGCTAATTATCGCTAAAATCTTTAAAAATTTCTTGATATTCTTTTATGACATTAAAATTTTATGTCTTAAATCTATTGCTCAATGTTTCGTAATTCCTTTACTTTTGTGCAATATGAAAGTTCATATCTTAATTTTTTTTTAATTATATGCGATACTGAAGTTCATGTGTTAAATTTGTTCATATATTTAGAAACAATTGTTGATACAAACATAATCTAGGGGAAACGTTATTGGATAGATCAAAAATATTAAAAATACTTTTCTACTGCAGGTTTACAGGTTCAAATTCTGGTCAGGTCCAAAAAAATTATTTTTAATTTTTATATACAATCTTTATACAAATTTTTAAAATAATTTTTTTTACATTTTTATTTTGTACTGACTTTTTTGTTTCTATTAATTTATATTTATATTTATATTATACAGCGAGTTTGAATTTGTATTCCAATTTTATTTGATTCTACCTGAATTCGAACTAGAGCATATGTAGCTCTAGTAGTAGAGTCCGTCACAATCCAATTTAATTGCTGCTCCTCAGAAAGTCAATCGAATCCTGCAGACTCACCTAGTACTGAATAGAGGCAAAGAGAGCAGAGTATCTTATTATTCGTCAATAAAATAAAATATTTTCCCCCTGGTTTTTAATTTTGATATTAATTGGCTTCGCATTGTTGCCAAAGTCGTAATAGCACGATACTGATGCTTCTATATTCCTTACTTGAATTCTAGAAATCCAGTCTGGGCTGAATCGCTATACACCATTTCTATTCACTCGTCCATCTGATTAGTGCTCTATGCAGAAAGATACTCTTGATCTGCTGCTGCGGGCATGATTAATAAACATTTCAATTTTTGTGAGAAACGTATGAGCGTATAAATTTTTTTAAAAAATTTAAAAAAATCATCGTGAACAAATAATCTAATCTTGATAAAAATTACCCTCAAGTTCTTTTCATATGCTTTCAAATCAATAAAAAGCACATTCATCAACATACGCCAACAAATTACAAAACATAATGTGATTTATCCGGTAATTTTTATTTTGCAAAAAAAAAAAAAAAATTGCACACACTTCCTTCATTGCCCTCTTCTACCGTCATACTCACTCTTGGTTACAATAAACTGTTGCAAAAACGTAATTTTATTTAGAATTTTACTGAATGTCAAAGTAGTATTTTGCTTCTATGGAAATAAATTAGTTTTAAGTTTGGGTCGCAAAAAATATCTGATAGACAAATTCAAAGCGGCAGCCGTAGAGATCCAGCCTCAAAATTTGAGAGAGAGAGAGAGAGAGAAAATTAAATTACTAACTAAAAAAATAGATAAATGAGGCCCTCCATGAACACATCATAATTACATTGGTATTTGACCGTGAAATATTTTTTATATATCCCATTATGGTGCGCATGTTAAAAAAGACGTGCAACCTAACAAATTTATTACCTATTTACGACTACTTTGATTTTGTGAGTGGATAATTTTGTTTTGAATTTATTTAAATTAAAAATAATGTTTCTTAAACGGTAAGCAAATGAAAAGAAAACGACATGTGGCTGAGAAAACAGAAAGAAAGAAATTTTTTAGATGTTTTAAGAAAACTTCAAGGTGTTTGTGTTATAAAATTGAATGTTTTATATTTATATGAAATGTCAAATAAATAAATTTTTATGCAAAATTATTTAAACTTTTTGAACTTGTTATAATTTAATTTAATTTATTTTATCAATCATTAAATTGGTGGCATATGATGCGTTCAAAAATACTAAAGAAAACAAGACTGTTTAACGGCCATTTTTTAAAAATTACCAAAAATATTACTATTACATTTGATATTTTGGTGTGATTATTTAAAAAATCACACTTAAGGTGATGGTGGATATTATGATATTTTACAGTGGTACAAATTTTATTTAATAGTAAATTAAAGAAAATTACTATGAAAAACAGACGTTTTTTTCAATCTTTCAAACAATTTTTGTGCTATTTTTGGCAAATTACTTTTGCAAAATATCGTGAATCCATTACCAACCTCGTATAATAAATATTTGCGTGGGTACTAAATATTGACTTTTCTTAATTAACTGTATGTGGACCTTTTTAAATTATATATGTTCAGTTATTTTCGGCTATTTTTGGTCCTTACATTAACAAAAACAATAAGTAAAAAAACCAAGGTTTTTTTTATAAATTTATTAATTTTTATTAAAATATCCAATATTGGTACCAAAAAGCAACGGCATCAGGTAGGCTTATAAATTTTTACTCAAAACACCCCCAGAATATAATTATCAATACCGCGAAAAATTTTATTTTAGATATAACGGAGTTGGAATTTCACATAAGAAATAAAGCTAAGATTATGGACATTTTACATAAAAACGATATCCCAGAAAGGTTGACGTTGAAACTAATTGAAGATGTATGCAAAAAACTGGAAACAAACGTAACTGAGGAACCGGAAAAAACAAGGAAAAATTTTAAAACATTGGATTATATCCCAGGCCTAACAGAAAGACTAAAAGGATCTGACATTTATGACAAAGAAAAATATACATTAGCAGTAAAAGTAACAAACACGTTAAATAAGACAATTTTTACAAAGATGAAATCAAGTTTGGACAAAATGGATAAAACTGATATTGTATATGGAATTACGTGCAATGGGAATGATACAGGAACGTGCGGAAAAATATATGTCGGTACTACAAAAACAAAATTAAAAAATCTGATTTGAATTTGAATAATTCAAAAATACAAAAAACTACCCTCGCAACCCACTGTTTGAAAACTGGCCATAAACCTGACTTCGATAATGTGAGAATATTAACACAAGGGAAAAATTATGGAAAAAGTTTTATAAAAGAGACAATTCACATTATAAATACTCCAACAAATAAAAGACTTAATTATAAAACTGATACAGATAACTGCGCTCATATTTACAGATATTTAATAAACAAACATAATAACAGAGTAAGATAATAACAACGATATTATTTAGTTAGTAGACACTCAAAATTTGTTAAAGACGGTTGGTAGGTAATCTATTAAGTTTAAAAAAAAAAAAAGTTTTAGGAAATGTTTTTATATTGTTTTTTTGTGTTGTTATTTTAGTTTAACAATTTTCCCTGAGGATGACCGAGTTGGCCGAAATATTGGATATTTTAATAAAAATTAATAAATTTATAAAAAAACCTTGGTTTTTTTACTTATTGTTTTTGTTAATGTAAGGACAAAAAATAGCCGAAAATAACTGAACATATATATTTATTTTTCTTTCAGGACACTATTTGCAATTAGTTAGCGATATGTGTGTTTTAACCTAGACTGTAACGTGATCATCAAATTAGTTTTTTTTCCTAGCCTCTTAAGTTTTTAAAATAGCCTTTTTTGGAAAAACGAAAACAACTCATACATAAAAAAACTAGGACTGAAGAAAACACAAATGAGCTTGTTCTGTACACTTCGAAATTTCATTTATATAAATTATAATTTGTCTGTATGATGTTTGTAATAGGTGATTAAATTTTAAGGGCCGATATTGAATGTGAACAACACCTAAACTTCAAGTTTTTTTCTAGATTTCATTTGATATTTCTCAATTTCAGACTAACTCAATTTGAACCGTGGAAAGATACACAATCGAGCAATGTGTTAAAGTTATTCAGGCTTATTATGAAAATGGGCGTTCAAATCAAAATGTGTATCGTGCACTTCTTGAATTTTTCTTTCAATTTAATCTTCCAAATGTGCGTACAATTGGAAAAATCGTGCAAAAATTTGAGCAAACCGGATCTGTAGGAGATGTGAAAACACCAGTGCATGCTCGTACAGCTCGTACTGCAGAAAATATTGCTGCTGTTTGCGATAGTGCGGCTCAAGAGCCGTCCACCTCAACTCGTCGTCGTGCCCAACAATTGCACCTCTCACGCTCGTCGTTGATGAACATTATGCATAAAGACTTACATTCACAGCGTACAAGATGCAATTGACTCAGAATGGTGGCAAGAAATGGCAACAGTGGATGAGGCACATTTGGGCGAATGATAATCCAAGAGTGATTGTCGAAAAATCAATGCACCCACAAAGAGTGACTGTTTGGTTCAGTTTATGGGCTGGCGGCATCATCGGGCCGTATTTTTTCCAAAATGAGACCAGTCAGGCAATTACTGTGAATGGTGTTCGCTATCGTGAGATGATATGGCCCGAAGTGGAAGATATGGATGTGGACGATATGTGGTTTCAACAGGACGGTGCTACTTGCCACACAGCTAACGAAACAATGGCTCTTTTGCGCGACAAATTCAATGGCCGTGTTATCTCACGTGGTGGCGATGTCAATTGTCCGCCAAGATCATGTGATTTGACACCGTTGAAAGAAAAGGTGTACGTTTTTAAAAATAAAACCTCAAGCTTAATAAAATATTCATATTATTATTTTTGATATTTGTTTAAAAAAAAGGGATTCAAAATTAAGTTAAGTTCAATTTTCATTTGAAAATATTTTAAAGTTAAAATAATTTTTATTAATTCAACAGTGCTAAATAGGTAAAGGTATGCCTGTAGTTCAGTAAATTGTTTTAAAAATAAAAATAGAGCCAAGCCATCTCTACTCGTTGCTTACAAAATTACAAATGAAATTTGTACAGTGTTAGACAGAACTGCAATCAAACGAGAATGGTGGATGATGACCAACAGAAAAATGACAAGAGAGAATGGATATATCAAATATTTTGAAAGTCATAAGGCATGGCATGACTAACAGAAATTTTTCGTTATTACACGAGCATGACGTGTTTCGTATTTGTATCAGATATGTACGTGAATACGATTCAAATGAAATTTTTTTGTATTTTGAAAAATGTGTAGTGAATCATCATTAATCATAAACTAAATGAATGGTATCATTTAGAGATTCACCATATCATGTGGTTTCTTACAAATTGCATGTAATTGCTTGCGTATTCTATAAGATCTTACCATTCATAAAAGCAACGAATCAATGTGAGTGTTATAAGTATACACAAAAAATATTTTAAACAAGTTTCAGACATTCTTCAGATGTCCGAGAAGGTCTGCTAACCTTACTCCCGATATCTCAGGTAGTTTGGCCATCAGATGTGCACCGAGAAATCTGTGTCTCGAAGCCATAAGAGCTGGGTACTCACAGAGAAGGTGAAAAACCATCTCCTCCCTCTCGGGTGACCGGCAGCTGCGGCAGCTATCGTTGAAGGGCAGTGCCAGCCTGCTGGCATGCTTACCGATCGTCCAATGACCGGTTATCACCGCCACCAGCCTTGAGATTCCCTTCTACTCCTGCTCACAAATTGAATAGAGCGTTTACCATCATATCGGGGCCAAAAATGATGCGTGACCTTACACGTTTGTAGACTCCGCTATCTGGTGTCTGCCCTTTTCCGGTAGTCATCAAAAATTCCACTCCTGATACTACCAAGCGCTTCAGGGACTGCCTTGGCCATAGAAACCTCCATGTTAGAGCCAGCCCTAGCCAATTCATCCACCTGCTCATTACCAATAAAACCACTGTGTGCAGGAATCCATACCAAGGATATGTCAGCCTGACGTGCTATGTTGGATAACACAGTTTTGCATTGGCCCACTAGAGCAGAGAATGTAGCATACAATTGAAGTGCCAAGAGAGCTGCTTTGCTATCTACGAAGATGACTATAGCTCCCCTGACACTCCTGTTGTACAGAGACTCACATTCTTCCTTGATGGCCAGTATCTCCGCCTGGAAAACAGTAGACCTATCCGAAAGTCGGAATGAGAGTCTCATATCAAGTTCACTACAGTACACTCCAGAGCCCACACCACAGATCATCTTAGATCCGTCAGTGTATACCCTGGTGTCATACCCAAGTACATACGTTCAAATTTTCCACTCCCGCCAGGAAGGAAAAACAACTCTGAAAGACCTGGGGAACTACGTAGTCGGTAGGGACCCTAAAATCCGGATGCAATCGATTCCGGATCTTAGCATGCCTATATGTTATATGCCTCCACCAGACAGATGCAGACAACCTAGTCGCACTGCTGGCTGATATGGCCATCAAATGTAGGAAATAAGGCAATACTTTCTAAAATATCTACATAGTTAATTTTTAATAAAATAAAATAAATGACAAGGAATATTAAACGAATGGTTATGATTTTTTTGCATGCATGCAAAAGGCAAAAAATAAAGTAAGCAACACTTGTTATTTTTGAATGAAAACATGACAAAATCAATGAACATACGGGTGCACACTAAAAACGAATGTATTCCTGCCGTTCTCTGGTTTGTATTAATGAAAGACGCTGCGTTCCCTTCGTACCTATACAAAAAAAAAAAAGCCAGCCAGTCTATGCATACATAAACATATACACACATACCTTCTTATATAATATGTATATCAGAATTCAAAATTTTGAAAAACCAAACTACAGAGGTGTATGCAGATGACCCGGTTCTGAAAGCATCTGGAAAAGTCTCAAATTCTATTATTAAAAAACTGAAAGAGGCTTTTACATCAACAAAAAAAATTGAAAAGATCCAAAATTAAAATGAATGATATAAAGAATCAAACAATCATATTCCATTTGAATACATTGCCAAAACGAATGTAGATATTCACTTGCTTTTCAGGATGTAAATATTCTGCTACAAAGTTGAGTAACTAAGTAAAACGCTGGATAGAAAATGTAACTAAGCCTTTACAGCCTTATTCAGAGAAGAAAATTAGTTTCTATATGATATATACTTTAGTTAATAAAGGCTTTAAGTTAATAATCCTATATTAACATTTTTATATTCAAGGAAGGTTTATTAACTAATATGCCCTTTAGCAAATTTTAAAATTCGATTCTGGCAACACTATTGTTTTGATTTGCCATTTTGTGTATTATTGTTGTGCATAAAAGATTGCTAAATTATTCGGTATTCGCAAATATATATTTCAGTCGTAAATTTTTTTCTTATAAAGCCACAAAAAGTTTATTTAATTTAAAGAACAGTGCTTACTAGTTTATCTTTAAAAAAAATTAAAAAAGTAATAAAATTATATAGGTAATTTATGTAACCTCTTCACAACGAATACAAAGAGAAATTACTACCCACTACTTTTTTATTTGTTTTGATTTTATACACGTCTCTGAAAACTAAAATTTAAAATTTAAAATTTGTGTTAGTTTTACCAAAAAAATTGTGATAAAAATGGAAAATATTAAAAGAAAAAGGTGTAAAGGTGTGATTCCATTTTTTTAAATTAATTAATACTCTTTTTTTCAGTAAAATAAAAAAGTTACTTTTAACTAAATTTTTTTTTTTTAATTTAGGCTCTAGGTCTAGAGAGAGCTCTAGAGGGACCTAGAGCCCCTATTTAAAAAATTTTAATTAAAAATCATATAAAATAAAAAGGTCGAAAAAATTATCAAATAAATAAAAAAGTTATATCAACATTTATTTTGTTTTAACACAATGTAATAAAAAAACAAAAACAAACACAGCTTAATATAGCTTTAAAGTAGGGCCATACCTACTTTAAAATTTGTGGACTTAATAAAGGTTTAAAATAGGATTATTAAGATTAAAAACGTCTCTGAATATAAATTAGGCGATTTTAACTTAATAACGGCTTGCAAACCTATATTAAGTTTCTCTGAATAAGGCTGTTAAGGTTTTGAAAAACCTATTTTTTCACTATTAAATTAGAAAGTCATCCTTTAACGAGAAAAATAAGTTATTACTATATCGAATGTGTGTTCGACCAATTATAACCTATAGGTGTCAGATATGGTCTTGAAAAACTTACCTCAAAAGCTGCAGATAATACAGAATAAAAGCTTTATTGAACAAATGACCTACACATAAAATATAAAGAAGATTTATTTGCAACAGTAATTTTGAGAACCATCGAAACAGATTTTAAAATTATGATTTAATAAGAAATTTACAGGTTTGAGCTTTATAAACTTCAGAAGTGAAGATAACTAAAGATTTGACATAAAAAATTTCTTATATAACAATACGCCACTTAGATATGTATGTAGGATTGGTTTAACTGTGACAGCTAAAACAAGCCTCGTAGTTAACAGTACACATGAACAACCTACTTAAAGACAGACTGCAACGAATTCGTGTAAGAAGAACCAGAAAGACGAAAAGGACGAGTAAACAGAAGAGACGTTGTGAGGAGTTTGGTATAAACCACCTAACCGAGAGCAGGGACTGAATACGAATTATATAACTACATCACTACATAGTATAAAACAAAGTCGCTTTCTCTGTCCCTATATCCCTATGTATGCTTAAATCTTTAAAACTACGCTACGGATTTTGATGAGGTTTTTTTTAATAGATAGAATGATTGAAGAGGAAGGTTTATATGTATAATCTTGGAAGGTTTAACGTCACAAATCCGCCCGGCAAGTAGCGCTATAGTCGGTATCTGGCTTATTTGCCTACTACCTGTTTTTACCCGGTCTCGCACGGTTCTTTACTCTATGAGTACGATTTCTTAGTGTAAGAAGATCGTATATATAAAAATATTAAGGCAAGACAACGTTTGCCGGGTCAACTAGTATTATTATAATTTAATAATACATGAATTAATAAACTAATTAAAATGTGAAAAGTGAGTGAAATATTTATTATTATGGGCGGTGGTGAGTAAGAGATCCTATATATGTATATAATAGCTAATATAGAAAAAATTCTAATCGATTTTATGAAATAAATATGTATTACAAATATAATATCACGGTGTAAATTAAATTTAAATGACAACATAAAAAAAAAAAAATTAAATTTTAAATGAAATTTTCTCACAACTATTAACGTTACTACGTGATATCATAGTTTCTACTTTTCCATAAACCCACAACTACACCAAAAACAAAACACATTGATGCTCGCATAAATGAAGAAGCACAATAATTTAATGAATAGACGATTAAATGAATGAACAAATTAAAACTCATTGTGATGGAATCAATGATAAAACTAAAGACAAACTTAATTATTTTTAACAAATTAAAACGATAAAGTGATTGTAAGGCGGGAGGCACATTAAATTTTAAAAGCGATACAGTGTCAACAATATATTCGACACAAAATTAATACTTTTAATTAAATTAAAATATAATCTTTAATAAATTCCTTATGAAACACATACACAAATAAAATTGTTCTTTTATAAATGTACGGTGGAAGTGTAAACGTGTACAAGTACGAGTATATGTTTGAAGAAACGGAAATAAAAATTTATTAAAAACACAAGCAATTATTTATATTTTTTATTAATGAAAATGTGAGGGTGCTACAAGCAACATTTTAATTTTAGCATCTACTTATGTATCTTGCAGTAAATTTTGAAATCGTTAGAACAGGAAAAAATTACTTAAAACAAAATTTTTAACATTTAAAATTATTTGATTCTCAAAATTATATCTTCAGTAATTTTTATTATGTTGAAAATTTATTTTTATATTAAATTTTTGCACTACTGATAAAAAAAAACTTGATTTGATGGGATTTACACCAAACTCTTTAATGTGGATTAAATCATAAGTCGATTGCTGTTTTATCTGGTGTGCCTCAGGGTAGCCATCTTGGCCCACTGTTATTTTCTTAATTTATAAATGATTTACCGAAAATAATACAATTTTCTCATGTCTTAATGTTTGCTGATGACGTAAAAATTTTCCTGAGCTATAATCAACTTGCGGATCACCTTTACTTTACAGAATGATCTAAATGCACTTTGCTCCTGGTGTGATCTTAATGTAATGGAATTTAATCACAAAAAGTGTAAATATATATGCTGCTACCGTGGTCAGCATTTAAGTGTAAGCTATACTTTAAATGGCCAACAACCCGACAAATTAACTATTATTTCTGATCTTGGAATTCTACTTGATGTGAAGATAAATTTTATACATCATATATTTCACGTAGTCTCCTTGGATTCATAAAACGCTGGGCTAAGGAGTTTTCTGACCCGTATATAACCAAACTGCTGCATACATCTTTAGTAAGACTTATTCTTGAATATGTTTCGATAATTTGGGATCCGATTTATATGGTCCATATTAATAATATTGAATCTGTTCAAAAACAGTTTTTGTTATTTTGCCTGCGTGGATTACATTGGGATCCATTTAACTTGCCACCTTATACCAGCAGACTTGCTCTCATTAAGTTGCCAACTTTAAAAAGTCGCAGAATAATGCTAAGTGTTACTTTTGTTTTAAATTTGTTAAAAAGAACTGTATGCTTTGATTTTTTGATTAGTAATAAAGGGTGTTTTTTATAGACGTATAGAACTTTAAATTGGCATTACTGTTCAAGATGGCGACCGATTTAGCAGCTGTCAAGTGATTTATTCTCAGTTTGGTTTGGAAATTCATCATGAATAGACTCACGCCTGAACAACGCTTGCACACAGTGCAATTTTATTTCGGAAACGAGATTGCCGTTGTTCCACATTTTCATAAGCGAATTTTGTATAGCGATGAAGCGCACTTCTGGTTGAATGGCTACGTCAACAAACAAAACTGCCGCATTTGGAGTGAAGCTAATCCTCAAGTGTATGTCGAAACACCGTTACATCCAGAAAAACTGACTGTTTGGTGACCGCCTAATTTCACGTTTTGCACCTGTGAATTGGCCTCCAAGATCTTGTGATTTAACACCGCTAGACTACATTCTGAGGGGCTATGCAAAGTCATTGGTCTATGCGGATAAGCCACAAACGCTTGACCATTTGGAAGACAACATTCGCCGTGTTATTGCCGATATACGGCCACAAATGTTGGAAAATGTTATCGAAAATTGGACGTCCATGGTACATCGTACCCAGCCGTGGCGGTCATATGCCAAAAATCATATTTAAAATGTAATGCCACAAGATTATCTTTCTGATAAATAAAATTGATGTCAATCGAATAATCCATCGTTGTTTTATTGCAATTTAAAGTTCTATACGTCTATTAAAAATACCCTTTATTTCCTAACGCTTTGCCAGCACAAATAAAATAGAAAACGAAGCAACTATTGTGAAGCCTAATAATTGGCAATATCTACAACGATACACGCACTGTACACACACAGACGCATTTGCTGTTATGCTGTAATTTTTCCCTTATTTACTGCCGTACTGTAAAAAAAAAACACAAACCTGGAAATGAGGCGCTACCCTGTAGTTTGCAAAAATCTGCGCTTTGACTACGGCTTTAAATATTTACTTTGGTTTTTTTTAAACAAACCTACAACACGCAAAATTTTTTTAGAAGTACTTCTTGAGCTAACAACTTTGTAGCTTTATATGCCACCACTCAAGTTATATATGTACATGGTCTAACACCCAGTTATTGACGTCGTTTTGAACTTAAGTTGCACATAAATACAGTTTAAGCTTTTCAGTCTTATTTATTTGCGACAAAAGTGTGCGAGCATCATGAAATGTAAAAAATTAATGATAATTATCCAATTAATACTTCAGAGATTTCAGCGTCATTCATGTCTTCTTCATCAGAACTCATTTTAATTATTTTTCTTTACTTTTTGGTTTTTGTATTGCTTTTATTATTATTATTTATTGTTTTTTATTATATTTTTTAAATTAAATACAATAACCGTTTTTGTACAAGATACAAAAAAAAAAAAAATACAAACTGTCAAAACCATATGTTTAATATGTGCAACTTAACTGGACTTTAAATGTACAAGATTGGCCACTTAAATCTGATTTAAGATTATTAGTAGTAACTCAATTTTGTATCTAAATGGAACTTAAAGTTCAAAGGACATTTAAGGCAGAAGTCAAATACTGGGCATAACAAATTTAAAAAGAATTTATGGTGCAAATGGCACAACCAATAGGTTGCTGTTTCCTTTTATAGTTTTTAGTACAATATTTTTAAGTATTTTTTTAATATCTACGAACAACTTTTAAAGCTGTTATTAAATAACCAATTCCTCAGCGTTGCTGCTGCACTAAGAGAATTTTTGAGAGATAAATAACGATTGCCGCCCCAATTTCGGTATGACTGCAAGGTAAGGCAATTCTCTTAAAAGACTTTCTCTTGAGTATTACAAAGGTAAAAGAGCTCTCACGGAATAGAGTAATTTGCTTCATCAAAGGGTTTAATCTGGAAGTGTAAGTGTTTAAACTGCAAAAAAAGCCTTCAAGTTGCAATACATCCTGGTCCCGTAAAATCTATTGGGTGGAGGTTGCTCATAATTAAAAAAAACAATAATGTTTTGCTATTTTTATCCCCAACCATGAGCAACGAGTTGAGTAATTTATTAATTTTTATTTAGCTGAGAGCAGCTAGACTAGATTTAAATTTTTATTTTTTTAGTGTACTGACATTTCCCCTAAGAAAATATATATAGCGATTTGGCTTCTAATGTTAATAAAGGTACTGACTGACTATCCTACACGATCGTACGATTATGTCAAAATAATGTGTTTATTCTACACTATTATACAAAAAAAGATGCAAAAACATATGCTTACTCACCTTAATACTTTTAAAAGTATTCATTTTCTTCTTTGCCGCAAAATATTTTTTTTACAAATATGTACAATGAAAAATAACCTAAAAGATTGTATAAACAAAACATAAGCTTGGTATTGTTGCTATTTTTCTGCCTTGTACATAGAAAATGCAACTCTGATCGCACAGATAAAATTTATTTTATAAAAATTTTCATAACATTAAAAAATCGAACAGACCTGTCAAAAAGTCTGTCACACACATGCTTTTTCAGTACACACTATAATACTTTTTTACCACACATGCGTTTTTAAACAGATCGTATGACTAAGTAGTGAGTCCTAAGCTTAATGGGCATTCAAGTGAGCAGTCTCTTAAAAAAAAAGTAAAACTGAATTACAATACAAAAAGGGTTAAAATGGCATTGTATTAACTACCGGGTGTTTGTTCACTGACTGGGTTTGTTTTTATTTATAATTTTACACATTTTAAATAATGTTTGTTTGCAGCAAGTTTGTATGTCTGTCTATACAATTTCATTGTCTTTTATTTACATACATTTGCTTGTATGTTTGTTCGTGTTTATATTAATTTATTCAGTTGCTGTTGAATTGAAATCAATTACAATTTGGTTCAATCGAATTGAATTGAATGACATTTTTGTTGACAATTGTTTATTTAATTATAAATTAAATACAATTTTATTTAAAAAAAAAACAACTTAAATTAAATTCTTTTCAAAATACGTTTAATGGTTTAAACAACGGTGTTACTTTTAAAAATTAAGTTTAAAAATTAGTCACCCCTATCATGAATAATAATTCCCTCGTTATATATTCCCATTTCGCGTTCACATTATGTGTACAAGGCATATGGAATGTCGAAATTTAACATACAAAAAAAGTATACACATAGTCTGATCCCTTTGTAACATAACATATGTGTTTTTCTTATGTGTGATTGCAATGTTAATTTTTTATTTAGAGCTCGTTCTATTTGATGTGTACAAGCATATTTACTAAATGGAGTCAAAAATTAAAAAAATTGAAAAAGTGAATTGATACAAGAAAGTGAATATTAATATAAATTCTTATTGGAAATCAAGGAAATACTAAATAAATGTTAATAACAAATCTTAAAATATTTGAATAGCGAAATTGATGCAAAATTGGATAATGTAAAAGTACGAGTAACTTTTTGTATTAAGGCAAAAAGTAAATTTTTAGCTGATTAAAAATATTTAAATATTATTGTAGACTAAGTGACCTAAGGAAGCCATACTGATGCTTATAGAAATGTGGAGCGAAAACGAATGCTTGTAACTTTTTTTTAGATTTACGAAAACACTTTATAAACAGCTGTTTTAATAATTTTATGTTTGTCATATACACATAACATATAGATGTGTGAACACAAAAATTGTAAACCGTATGTAACTTGGGGGTCACACGATCAAGTTTTCATTCAATTTTTAAAATTTCTCTCATTTTTTTACCAATACACTCACACTTTTAAAATTTGCTGAGAGCTTGCTTTCAATTTTTCGTTCTATTGAGTGTTTCAAGTTTCATTCAAGAAAACAGCTGACTGCAGTTTTTTTATTCCAAATTTGAATTCTTATTCTGCCGCCAGTATTGTTTTGTTTTTTGTTTTTTTAAATATGTTTGTGAACAAATTAAACAAATATAACGACGCTTTGTAGTTCATAGAGATATACAGAAGGCATGAAGTTCTCTGGAACATGAATATTCCTGCATATAGGCGGAATGATTTAAAAATTAAGGCATATAACTCTATTGCCGCCGAAACAAAACTGTCGGTGGAAGAGGTTAAAAAAAAATAAAGTCATTTCGAACGTCGTACTGTGCCGAAAAAGCTAAAATTGAAAGCAGCAAAAAATCCGGATGCGCCACTGAAAATGTATATACTCCTATTGTATTTTGGTTCAATGAAATGTCGTTCATCGACGCATCTCTAATTCGTCGGAAAACTGTGGACAACTCTTATCAAATGGAAACTTTTAACCAGGTAATAGAGTAAAGCAAAACACATTTTTTTACTTGAAAGATTTTTATTTAATATTTATTTTTTGCCACTGAAAATCTACATTACCATATGTGGTTAAATATCTGGAAAGCTCGTCCCTAATTCTTGAAGCAAGCTTGTATGTTTTGTGGCTTTGATTTCCAATTGCGGAAAACGCTTCTACAATTAATTGTTCCACTGGTTCTGTTGCCGTTCGAGGTTTTGTCAAATAATTGTCTAGCACACAACAGGCCTTAACAATGGAGTTGACTGTTTTTGGTTACACTTCCATAAGACGGTGAAATATACGGAACCTGTTGGCGAGCCGACCAAATGCACACTCAACCACCATTCTTGCCCGACAAAACCTATAGTTGAACACTTCTTGCTGCACGCTTAAACTTATACTTCTGCTATATGGCTTCATCATGTGCCTGTCCAGAGCAAAAGCGTCGTCTCCAATAAAGAAATAAGGAATCTTATTTCCTTCACCTCAAGCTTGACCACATCGATACGTGCAAAATTTCTGAATTCGGCATCATCGTCTTCCCACACCAGATCTTTTAACATGTGCGCCTCCAAATCATGCTCCCCCCTAAGTAAACAAAATTGTTTTTACATTTATTACGCCAACTCCATGTGTGTTTGTTAACATACATACATACCTTCTTACTAATAATGGTTTTACCCAATATTTCTTCTCCGCCTTCTGTTTTTCTTTAGTTTCTATTGTTTTTTTTATTTCTTCCAATAATTTCAAGGAAGCAATAAATTTTATTTGTTTTCTTGATAACATCTTGCTGAAAAACTTGCTTCGAAATTGCGTGCAGCCTACGTCACAGCTTTCAATTTTTGTGAATTTTGACAAGCAGTATGTGTAAATTTCTTGAAAGAGAATTGCAAAAAAACTTGATCGTGTGACTGCAGTGTAAAACACAAATTGTGACGTACATATGAAACACCATTTCCATATGGCTTGTACACATAATGTGAACACAGCTTAAGTCAAATGACAAATAAATTTTTAAGTAATTCAACCGAGATTGACGGTATGAAAAAATGTTTACTTCAAGAAATTCTCCCTTATCGTAAATAATTGTTTCCCATGAAATTTGTTCACTTCATATTTGCTGGGGAATCGTTTTAGTTCTGGGCTACAATATTTATGTGGGTATGATGAATACATCCCATAACAGCAGGTATTCCAAATTTACGATCAGACGAATTATGAATATTCACCAGTTATTTTTTTTTTTTCAAGGAAAATCAGAGAACTTTCTATTCTAAAAAAGGCAAAAATTTTTTAATGATAAGAGGAAAGGAAAAAGTAAAAAAACTACCAGCGAATTCTTATAAATAATTGGGTTGAATAAGTCTTCGGCTGTAAGTCTAAGTTCTTCTTCGTTATCTACTTTTCTCTAAAAAATTCAATATTTGTGAAGGCATTCGCAGATTGTAGATTATGCTGTGATATATATATCATATACATATGCGCCCCCATCGGGTATAAACATAAATGTAATGAAAGATTATGAAAAACAAGACAAAATAGATTTATCTATATAGTCGTACAGTGGCACACGTATAGTATGCAACATATAAAATTATTTGGAATCTTAAAGTTTAACAAAATGTATTCTTTATTCGTGCTTAATTCCAAATTATGTTGGTGTGCAAAATACATTGTTTTTAATGATATTCTCATGAACAATTTCAAAAATTGTTTGCATTTATGTTTATACCCGATGGGTGTTCATATGTAAAAGAGAAATAAAAATAGAATATTTCTATTTGCTTTTAAATGTTGGTTTACAAATTTTGTTTATTTTGTTCAATACCTTCTTTGTTAGATTTTTTATTTTCTTGTTTAAACATTTTGTTTGCCTATTGACTAAAACTCTCATTTAGTTGATTGGTATAACGAAATAAGTATTCAAATGTTTAGGCAGGAATTTAACAAGACTTGGGAGTAATCTACTGAAGATTCAAAGTAGCATCTGATGAAACAGCTATATAGATATGCTTTCCCTCTTAGTAGTTATTGTACTAAGTACACAAATTTTGAAATTTTCCATGAAAATATCATGGAAAATAATGAATTTTGCACACCAACATAATTTGGAATTAAGCACGAATAAAGATTAAATTTTTAAGAAAATTTAAATTCTATACCCTTTACTGTAGTAACCAAATATTCAAAGTAATTTCGAGACGAATGTGGACTAGTGCTTTTTCAGAAGCTAATGAGGCTGGGAAAATAAACTGCTCGAGCAGAGCCTCAATTCCAAGAGAAAATCATGTGGGGAAAACTTGCCTTCAACCCCCAACGCATCTGGGCTGGGCGATAAACTCAGAAGCGAGGAACAAAAATTCAAGAAAAAATAAACACGACTCACTTAACTGGATATATCTGCTACTAAATGATAGATTATTGGGAGTATGCCACCAATATGGGATTTCGATTAGCGATAGATCCACTGTTGACCAACTTCCTCGACAATTATCGGATTTCGACCGAAATGAACAAGGCAGATCTTCTTCATAGCATTTGGTGCTCTTGTTGGAATAAGAAGCAGCAATGGTATGTAATAACAACACACAACAAGTACCTACTACTGCAAATATTTCCGAAATAATGAACACTGTTAGACTGTGGGACCTAACGTATGATGGCGGGAATAACCTTTTGGAATTCATTGAGCGAATGGAAGAGCTGGCTGAATGTTATGAATTCGACAGTAGCCGACTAGTTCTTTTCTTCAATGGTACCACATAAAACGAGAGTATATCCGAACCTGGAATGACTTCAAAACTGAGGCCATTCATTATTTTTTGCCGAAACGCTACCTTTCGCACCCCGAAGAGACCATCTACCACCGGAAGCAAGGGCTAAGGGAAAGTACAAAAGATTTTGTACTAGCTATTATACGTAAAACTTGATCCTCATTTACGACGATAGAGTCGTTATGACGGATTGCGCTGTGATTAGAAGTTATATGCTAGCCGAAGCGATTTCAATTCTAACTTTCTGCTAATGTCAAAAATTTACTTACAAGAGAAGTTTGTAGCAATTAAAGCTGCAAATTCGAAAATTGTAAGATGGTTAGTGAAAATGTGTGAGTGTATTGAGTTTCTCACTTACACTTCGTATTCATAGTTTTATTACACTGTAGTGTCATCAATAGCACTTGACCTGTGTAGTGTCATCTCTACGACACAAAATACACGTTTGTATAAGACAGACTGCTTGGTTTTGTGCTTGTATTAGAGATGTACAGGAGTTGTTTCGCTTCTTTCTTATATGAAGGAAATCACTGCTTTTGTTTTGTTTTCAATCATCAACATGTGCTAATAATATTGCTTGCAGGGCTTGCCCTCCAACAATTGTTTGCCATTTGTGTTATTTTGATAAAATGAACACCGAAATAATAAAAATATTGAAAATGGTTTGTTTCGATTTACAAAAAATTGTCATACAAACGCAAAATTTTAAATTTTTTATATATATAAAAATGTTTTTGTTATAAATATAAAAAAAAATTTCTGAAGATGCTAAAGAGTGATTTTTTTGCTATTATCTTTTTGGCAACACTAGTTTTGACAGCTCACGCACGTTTTGTATCTTGTGTCACTGTCAAACATCTTCAGTTTGGTCTATAATTTAATCATGAATCGTCTTACAAACGAACAACGCTTGCAAATTATTGAATTTTATTACCAAAATGCGTGCTCTGTTAAGAAAGTTCATCGCGCGCTTCTTCCATTTTATGGTCAGTTTAATCGACCTACTGAGGCTTCTATTCGGGCTATTGTAACAAAATTTCGCACCAAATTTACATTGTTGGACATTAAACCACCAACACGCTTACGTAGAGTGCGAACTGAAGAAAATATCGCAGCCGTATCGGCCAGTGTTGGTGATGACCGTGAATTATCGATTCGGCGCCGTTCGCAGCAATTGGGCCTCTGTTACTCCACTACGTGGAAAATTTTGCGGAAGGATTTGGGTGTGAAGCCTTATAAGATACAACTGGTGCAAGAATTGAAGCCAAACGACCTACCACAACGCCAAATTTTTGGTGAATGGGCTCTTGAAAAGTTAGATGAAGATCCACTTTTTTATCGAAGAATTGTGTTCAGCGACGAGGCTCATTTCTGGTTGAATGGATACGTGAACAAGCAAAACTGCCGTATTTGGAGTGAAGAGCAGCCAGAAGCATTGCAAGAGCTACCAATGCATCCACAAAAAACAACCGTTTGGTGCGGATTATGGCTGGCGGCCGTATTTCTTCAAAGATGATGCGAATCACAACGTTACTGTGAATGGTGAGCGCTACCGTGCGATGATAACAAACTTTTTTTTGCCCAAAATGGAAGAGCTTGACTTGCATGACATGTGGTTTCAACAAGACGGTGCCACATGCCACACAGCACGCGAAACAATGGATCAATTGAGAGGCGAGTTCGGTGAATAGTTTATTTCACGCTTGGGACCAGTCAATTGGCCGCCCAGATCGTGCGATTTAACGCCTCTAGACTATTTTTTGTGGGGCTATGTTAAGGCTAATGTCTATAGGGACAAGCCCGCTTCGATTGACGCACTGGAAGCCAACATTGCCAACATTATTCGTGAGATACCGGCCGAAATGTTGGAAAGAGTATGCCAAAATTGGACTAAGCGGATGGACCATTTGAGGCGCAGCCGCGGCCAACATTTGCATGAAATAATCTTCAAACATTAAATTATATCGACCCAACTATCGATCCAAATAAATATTTCATGCATTTTTCTGAATTTTATGTGTTTTTTTTTTAAATTTCCGATAGTTCTTATAAAATCACCTTTTATAAGACGAATAGCGATATATAGCGAAAGAAAAATAAATATATATTCCATTTTTTTATATAAAAGATGTTGTCCAAAGTACAATAATTAAAAATAGTTATTTTTCTTAATTTTATTTGTTATCTTTAATTCTTAATTTATTATATTTTGTTACTATTTTATTTACATATATGCAGTTAAAAATAAGTATAGTAGATATGTTGAAAAGTTGAGAGTGAGATATATTGAAATTGAAGTAAGATAAATAAAAAAGTATTTCTCAACTGCTCATAGCCAAACTCTTTAGAATTAATTCGTAATCTAACTTTCAACTTAAAAACATTAAATTAATTTAAAAAAATTTAATTAAAATAACCTAAACCCCCACCACACAATATGTTTAGCAATTATTGCCGTAGCAACTGTCTCATTTGATTGACGTTAAATGTCAAAGTTTAAGCATCTATTTTGAGGTAGCGAACACGTATCTTAGAACATAAAATTAAAAGTATTTAAAAACATTAAATAAGAGATGAAAATAAGAACGTTAAACTATTTATTGCTTTAAAGCACTTCATAAATATTATTAATGTGGTGGATTTATGTCGTTGAAGAATTATTTAATTTTTTATTAGCTTGGTTTTTTTTAGCTTCACACGTTTTTAATTTTTCACAAAAAATGACTATTCAATTTGACAGCATATCTCCAAGATAATTGCTGAGCAATATGTTATAACAACGAATGTTTCAACATATATTCATGCGGTCCACACGGTAATATTTTGTGTTGGCAATAAAATTTGACAGTTGCCACGGCAATAATTGCCAAATTGGTTGGGGGGTAAGCCTACCCTATACTTACTAATTTACACTAAAATTAAACCTTAAATTCATAAAAATTAAAAATAAATAAACGTGATACTGTAAAGTATACCCAATTTAATATTCATGGAAATACTTACTTGGTCTAATAGCAATTAAACCCAACTCGTAGGTACCCTCAACCTTTAATATAATCTCTAAAGGAAACTAACTGACTGTTTCTTTCTCACCCTTTTTACCCAGTAACCCCTATTTAATTATAATTGCTCCATATTCACGAGCCAACTATAATTACGATCTTCTTATAGCTGTAGGAAGATTTAAAAACGTTGGATTTAAATTAAAATTTAAATAAAATATTTATCTTTAAATCATAAAATATAGAAATTGAAGTATTGCGTTATTTCTTCTCTTAACATCTGAAAAATATCTAAAATTTGTTTAAAATATTTTTTTTTGTAATATAATGCTATTATTATTTATAATATTTACAATGTTAGCAAACATAATCTGGAATTAAATTTTTTAAATTGTTCCACATAAACAACAGGTGAAACAGACTAATTTTTTTGTTATTTTTTTTTTGCTAATTGTAGTTATAAGGATATGATGCAGTTTCTCAGACAACTGTTTGTTGAAATTTTAAATAAAATAATAAAAATCTTCACAAAATGCACTGAAAATGCATTTCTTACAATTTTACCTAAAAATTATTCTGCATTTTTATTTTTAAACCGACAAAAAAACTAATCACAACAATGAGACAACACCTAATAAACAGTTGTCTTTTTTTATCCTTTTTTACAACACATAAGAAAACATGTTTTGAACGATAATCGCAGAAAATTAACATACACAACTGAAAAGACAACACAACAGATAAGTATTGTAAACTGCAATCGCAATTCGCAACACACTACACGAAAATAGTTAAGTGTTGTGAGCCATAATCGGGGCCGAAATGTTGCGTTGAGTTATAAATGTTATTCCAACTTAACACAAATCCCCTGCTTTATTTTTTCATTAGTAAATACCACTGAATAAATAATTTCGTATCATTAAACCCTTTTTATGTTTAGCTCACTTTTTTCTTTTTTTCTTTTAAAGGGTGTTTTTTATAGACGTATAGAACTTTAAGTTGGCATTACTGTTCAAGATGGCGACCGATTTAACAGCTGTCAAGTGATTTATTCTCAGTTTGGTTTGGCAATTTATCATGAATAGACTCACGCCTGAACAACGCTTGCAAATAGTGCAATTTTGAGATTGCCGTTGTTCCCGATTTTCATAAGCGAATTTTGTTTAGCGATGAAGTGCACTTCTGGTTGAATGGCTACGTCAACAAACAAAACTGCCGCATTTGGAGTGAAGCTAATCCTCAAGTGTATGTCGAAACACCATTACATCCAGAAAAACTGACTGTTTGGTGCGCTTTATGGGCTGGTGGAATCATTGGTCCGTACTTCTTCAAAAACGATGATGGCCAGAACGTTACAGTCAATGGTGATCGGTATAGAGCCATGATTACTAACTTTTTCATTCCTGAATTGAACAACCATGATGTCCAAGAGCTGTGGTTCCAACAAGATGACGCAACATGTCACACAGCTCGTGCGACAATCGATTTCTTGAAAGACACGTTTGGTGACCGCCTAATTTCACGTTTTGGATCTGTGAATTGGCCTCCAAAATTTTGTGATTTAACACCGCTTGATTACTGCCTGTGGGGCTATGTAAAGTCATTGGTCTATGCGGATAAGCCACAAACGCTTGACCATTTGGAAGACAACATTCGCGGTGTTATTGGCGATATACGGCCACAAATGTTGGAAAAAGTCATTTAAAATTGGACGTCCAGATTGGACTACATCCCAGCCAGCCGTGGCGGTCATATGCCAGAAATCATATTTGAAATGTAATGCCGCAAGATTATCTTTCGGATAAATAAAATTCATGTCAATCGAGTAATCCATTGTTGTTTTATTGCAATTTAAAGTTCTATACGTATATAAAAACCACCCTTTATTATGTCGACATTTTTTATTTAGTGTATTTTCAAAGACTTTTTTAAATTTGAACAATAACAATTAATTCAAAATATTTAGTAAATAAGTTATGATGTCATTTGTTTTAAAATCAATTATTATATTTCATAATACAAGTACTTGTATGTACTTGTGTGTATAAAAAATATATATGAATTGAACCAATTTTGCACAATTAGTTCTTTGTATCATTCGTGCAGCCGAAAATGTTTGAGTGATCATAATTAAATGAGAAATTAATTGTATTTTTCATATTTATTTTTCTTTTTAAATAATAAATACCAATAACACCAACAGCAATCGCATCAATACTCTTCAATACAAGCCCATAAAGTGTGCTAACGCTGTATTTAATTAACATGAAATTTGTAAATATTTTGCATTTGATTATTTCTGATTCATTAACAAAATGTGCATTAACATTTCCTGATACAAATAATAGTTCATTAAATAGCATCGTTTTGGTATACACATGTTTCGCACGAATTTAAAAAAAAATTCAAAGAAAATAATAAAAAATAAATCTACTAGTATTAACAGTTGAAAGAATTGAAAAATAAATATGATATAATTGTTCGCTTATTATATGGAATAGGACGGATGTAATTAACAATAAAAAATAAATTTTTTCTTTAAATATGATTATAGATTTTTCTTCTTTTTAATCTTGTTTTCAGTAGCTCAATCTGGAGGTTTTGATAGTTCTTACCAAAAAATAATGGAATCAGAACTTTTTTAAAAGTAATCGAAATGATTACACATTAGGTCATCAGCCTTGCCATTCTCATCATTATCAGTTAACGACTGATATATCTGAAGATAAGCTGAATTATAGTGATGCCGCTAAGCTCAAAAATAATAAGGGAAACTTCAATTATTTCATTAAATTGGTTCCAATTATTCAATACATCCCGCGATTGCGGAAAGCATTTTTTGTGCGGAAACCAAATTTGCAGTTATTCATTCCGCAGTTGCGGTATCATCGGTATTGCCACATGCAAAGAAAAAATATGATTGAGGTAACCATATTCTGGTGGAAACATAGTATGGTTAGATTTATGTTTGATTCTAACCATATATATTTTTAAATCAAAGATATTACAAATAACTGTCAACTGCAGATGTTGCGGTTCAACCCCCGGTCAAGGCAAGAAATTTTTTTTAATGCATACATATTTTAATATGATTTTTAAAAAAATTTTTATTTAAATTTTTTGTATAAATAAGGTTTTTTTATTCCATTATTTTTCTTTTCTATCAATTTGTATTTATTTACATTATTATTATTCATATATGTTAAATAATACATCGAGTTTAAACTTATTTTTTAAAATTTTAGTTGACTCTACCAGGGCTCGAACTTGCGAACACTTAGTTAAGAAGCATTAACTCGCCACTCAACCACTTCAGCCAAAAAGCTCAGTTGAGTTTGAACGATTAAGTTTTTGTTTTATACTCACTTTATTTATATGGTTGCGGAAGAGACAAAATAGAAAGCAATTTACATTCAACCATATTTTTATCATTATTATGTTTGCTATGAACATATTTATGATTTCAAGTAAAATTTTATTAAACATAATATGATAATTATATGGTTGATCTAAGACACTAAACATAATATGGTGAAAAATAACTAGAAACATGTTTATCGCGATCAGAATAATGTTCAGATGCTTCAAATTAATAATAATATTTTTGTGGAGAACAAACTATGTTTGCAGTGACCATATTCAACCATCTTTTTTCTTTGCGTGCATATTATTCATTCCATACTATAGATAAATTTCTACATTTTGCTTACGCTTAAATTTTTTCACGGAAAGCAAACGAAAAGATCAAAACTGTAAGAAAAAATATAAAATTTGACTTAATTTGTTTTATTATTAGAAAATAAGTTAATTTTATTTATTGAAAATTAATATTTTTTTGTTTATTAAAAATTTATTTTAATGTTAAGAAACGCAATTTTTGCATATCACCAAAAGTTGAATTTATTCTCAATAGACAATTAAATGAAATAATTCAGAATGATAAGGAATGAATTATAGCAATTTGCATATCGCTCGATATTTCTTTCAGCGAAATTTAAATTCTGTTATCCAACATTGTAGAGTTGCAACGCACATAGACATTTCTTTATTTGTTTTCTATATTTGTATTTTTTTAATTGATTTTTTCGAATAGTTTTCGTCATTCCTATACTCGTAGTGTGTGGTTAAGCATAGCTTTCTACGTATTGGCAAATGACAAACCGTGAACTTTTTTGTAATCTTAATTTGTGTTTATAGTGTTAACTTTTGCATTTTAATTTTATATAAATACAACTTACACATTTCTAGATTAAACAAAATTTAAATAATTAAACGATATTGTTACGAAAAATCATGCTGTGTTATTATTCAAAAGAAATTGTATTTATGTATGTAAATATAGCAATTTAGTATTTAACTTAATGCGTAGAATTTGTTAATGCAATGTTTGTGTGTGAGTTATTGTTAGATATTTTTATATATCGTTTTAAAATAAAAACTAGTTCGTATCTGTTTGAAATATTTTATTCAAGTGAAAAATTTTAATTAGAAAATACGAACATAGAATGTTATAAAAATCAATAATTGTTATAATACAAATATAAGGCAAAGTACATAAAATAACCAACATTCACCGGCTCAACCAAGTGCATTTACTAAAATAAAAAAAAATTAATTATATAAATTCATTACGAAAAGAATATTATTTTACTTTCGTAAAAATTCACATACCCTTGCATGCTTTGTTTAGCTAATACTTTAGTAAAAATATCAGCGCTATTTTGCTCAGATGGTATATAATTTATATCAATAGATCTATCATTTCTGATATAATGAAACCTTATATCAATATGTTTGCTGCGCTTATGAACAGCTGGGTTTTTAACCATAAAATTTGCAACCTGATTGTCACAGTAAATCTGTGTAGGTTCCTTGATTGCTGTTTCAAAACCAATTTCGTTTAAAAGGCTTCTCGTAAACATAACCTCTTTGCTACCTTGACACAAAGCTACATATTCTGCCTCCATTGAACTGAGAGCTACAATACTCTGTTTTTTCGACTCTCATGCAACTGCACCTCCAGAGAGGAATATTAAAAAACCAGAGTATGATTTGCGATCATGTGAATCACATCCCCAATAAGCATCCGTAAAACATGAAAGAAGGAGATTATTTGCTATAAACGATATCTTACTGTCTCTTGCATATATTCTTCATGTGGATGGGAATTAAATTGAGAAAGTTTTGAGACTACGTGGGCAATATCAGGCCTTGATATAACTGCCAGGTGCATGAGACTACCAATTAAACTCTGATACTCATGTATTTTCAATTCACAATATATGGAAATTCCAAAAAAATGTTAAAATAGTCCAAAGTAACTTCTGAGTATTTGGGCAGTAGATTACAAATAAAAATGACCTCCCCTTTAAAATAATATGTGTCCTATTTTCTATAATTCTTTCGTAAGTTGTTAAAATCACTCGAAGCAACAGTACGGGAGTATACGAAAATTTCTAAATAATCCATAGTAACTTCCGGACGAACCAGTTTAAAGGGAAGGCTGCTTAGTTTTATAATCTATTACTCAAATACTCAAAAGTTACTTTAGACTGTTTTTAAAATTTTTTTGAAATATCCATATACCCTAGTGCTGTTGCTTTGAGGGATTTTTACCATTCCCCACTTTGCCGATATACAATTCTCGATTTTGCCCATGAAAATTACCAAAATCAAAAAGAATTTTAATCTGTAGTTTCTAAAATTTATGGAAGTGCTTTAACAATTTTTGGAAATGTAGTTTTTATTTTATGAGTCAAAACGGAAACTACCAAAATCTCAAGGAAATTAAAAAAATTTTTTTTTTTAATAATTCAATGTAACTTCTGAGTAATTGAGCAATAGATTAAAAAACAAGACAGCCTCCCCTTTAAAATGGGCAGTGAGTACTTGGACAGCAGATTATAAATTTAGACAACCTTAGTTTTAAAATGATATGGGTTCCATCCCATAATCTTCTATAGTATTTAAATACTTTTGAGCGAATTTAATTATTTTTCAACTTCAATATTAAAAAATTATATTTAAAATTCCTTGAATTAATAATAAATTTTTGATTTTTTAATGCTATTTCTATTCTGCTATTTTGCTTGCTTTGTCTTACTCAAAAGCGAGCAACCTCAGCATTACTAAACGGTAAAACTAAATACTAAATAGAACAAATTATTAATCAGTCAGAAATAAAGTGCATTTTTATTTTACAAGTTAGAAGCCAAACACTTTTCTTTGCTTATGAAATTAACTTCGTTCGTCAATTTATCCATTTACATATGAAAGTTTTATCGAAAAAATTACTTTAGCTAATTTTGTTTCTGTCTCAGCTTGTATGATTTGTTTTCATTTTTCCAAAAAAGATTATTTAAGGCTATTTTGAACAACAAAAAAGGCCAAGAAAAAAGCTAGAGGGTAAATCATAAATTTTGAGGCTAAATGCAAGAAAAAAGGGTTAAATCTAGCCTTTTTAGGCTAAAATGGCAACGCTGGTGAAGATAAATATGGTGATTTAAATATGTTTTAACTTCTTACGTTTTTTAGTATTTCTAAATATCTTTTCAGGATTTATGACATGACCCTTCAGAGCAACAGCACTGGAGTATATGGAAATTTCAAAAAAAATTTAAGCAAGGAAATATATCGTGTATCACACAGCATTACAATGAACGGAATTCTGATGTCAGAGCAAAGCAATAGAAAAAAATTATTGATTTCAGTTGGTTATCTGAATATCCAATATATAAAACAACTGACTATTTTGGAAATGGAAATTAAGCATGCTACAACGATGATTCAAAAATACGTTATTTTCTTCCCTTTATAACTATTTTTATTTTTTATTTAATATGTTATATTTTTATGAATTTTAATATAAATAAAATTTGCAAGCAAAACAAAGTTTGCCGGGTCAGCTGGTAAAATATAAGCTTTTGATTTTTGTTATAGGTAGTTGATTGTTAAAGGAATATTTGCTTGAAAATAAGCCAATATTAGCTCACAGGAGCATGATTTAAAAAAAATATTGCAAAAAAAAATTTTAAATGCAATTCATAATGTATCGTCTGAACGATAAGCTTAACAATCGAGGTTCAGAGAGCGAAACTAATGTTTAAACTCATCGTGTGAACATGCTATTACTCTTACATAAAAGAGCAAGGTCAAATATAATAATTTTTAATTTTCAAAATTTTGTTATGTACCTAGTTGGTAAAGTTTCAATAGACTCATCGACATCAATGTTTATAATAAACAGCTGTTCTCGTGGTTTTACTCTGAATTGTACAGCCATTGTAGCAAATTGAAATATTCTCTATTCAACTGGACTTTTAGATTAACATATTAATCTACTGCCAAATATACAGTAGTTTTTTATAATAATATTAAATTTTTTAATTAACGATTTTCTCTTTCTAAGCTGCAAACTTTTAATTAAAAATAATATTTTTTTTTTCAAAATAAAACAAAAATATTTTAAATGTTATGATATTTTATATTGAACACAAATATAAAGTTCTAAATAATTAAAATAAAAACAATTTAGATCTATATAGTATCAAATTTATTTGACACACTTCTGCCTGACATGTGTTTGTTTTAGTTATTAGATTACATAAGTTATTTAGTAGATCTCTAACAACTGCATGTTTAAATTCAAGCAAATTAGTTTATTATAAATAAATAAAAACCAATGAAACTTTCATCGTCAAAATAAAACAAAAAAAAAAAAAAATGCTCAACACTGAAATTGGTTACAAGATATCAATACTCGTAACATTCAGAAAATGTTAATGGCAATTTAAAAAGGCGATAATATGTATCATTAAACAAGTTTCATTAGATTTAATTCAGTATATAAAATCTAAATTGTAGACTTTAAAATTAAAGGGCACATCAGTTGAACTGAAAATTATTCTTAACACAAAAATATTTTCCTCCACTCCTTTTTTAATCGCTATGATTTCTTCTGAAATATTTGACGGGACCTTTTTCGAAAATAATCTTGTATCATTGCAAAGTGTAAGGGAATTATTATCTCTTAAAAGTATACGAGTATAGTTAGCGTGTAAACTTTAGAACTTAGTTCTTCTTCTAGGTTTATATGAGTGTATCGTTAGATTTATATGTCTTTAATTTTAGAATTTTAATTAGAAAAAAAATCAATTAAGAAAGTAGGTGCTCGTTCCAAAAGTATATGTAACATTCCTTTAAACACTTTTTTCAATAATTTATTTTTACTCTATCTCCTCTTTCCTAGTTGGTTTAACAGTCATACCTAAATTTTGGCGGCAATTGTTTTTTATCTGTCAAAAATTTTCATGCCCATACAAAAAATGTAGGGGGCGATTGAAAAATGCAATAAAAAAATTCAATTGAAGCCGAGTGTAACAAAACAAAACAAAAAAAATTTAAGTCGATCAGAATAGAAATCCAGAATATAAAAATTGCCAAACGAAGACAATTTCGATACGAATAGAAAAGTAAAATAGGAGATTATAGCACAAAGCTTAACATTAAAACTAAGCTTGAGCAAATTATATAAAAAAACGAAATAAAATTAATAAGTAAACCTCTTTCCGAAGAGTATAGCGCATCCTCCTTAAAACATATTTCGAAATTTAAATATGCTCCCATCACATCACCAGACGTTGAAAAGCCATTTTCGAAGTATAAAAATTTATTTGAAGTCAATATTTTTTAGTTTATTGCAATAGCGGTTACCAATGATAAACTAAACATTAAAATACTCGTATGTACTTATATATTTATATATTCAGATCTCAATTTTTTGTTATTTTCTATTTTGTTTCATATTACGCTTTCTAAATGAAATGTTGAATAAAAATGCTGATTTTTATTATTATAAAAGCTACGAGTGTATTTGTTTTTTTAAAGCATATTTCTTTGGATCTTTAGAGAATATTTTAAGTTTTGACAGCATTTTTAATGAGCATAAAACACATTTTTTAGAGCATATGTTTGGCTTTCCTAATTATCAGTGTGTTTTAGCAACTTATCTTTCAAAATCTATGTATAATGAGTAAATTGTAATTATATAAAAACTAAAGTACTCTTTTATTAAGAGCTGACTTTTGTTCGTAAGAATTATACGAATTTATATTCGTTTTTATAAAGATACCGACTTTGATTATGGCCCATTGTTTTGATATACTTGAATATAATAATGTTTTGGTACCTTTAGAAACAGTTTGGTACTTTTTCCATGCAGTCACAAATAATTTGAAAATAATAAACTCCCAATGTTTCGAACAGCTGTGTAGTTTATTTCATTTATTCTTCTCATAAAAAATTAATTTTTATAAATCTCAATAATGATAAATGAAATAATTTAATTTAATACAATATAATAAATTAATTTTATTTACGATGAAAAAGTGATATTATTGGTGCAGGCAAATGAACAGTATTATTTTTGGAAGATTTTTTTTTTGGTTATGTATGTACACTCAGAAAAAAAACTTCCTAAAATATAGGAAAATTTCCTAATTTTAAATAAAAATTGAACTGTGTATGGCGCCAAGAATATTTTTTATTTGAAAGTAGTAAAAATTTCCTTAAAAAAATTTTAATTAAAATTAAAAAAAAAAATTCTTTATTTTTAATAAAATTATTCCTAATATTAGTAAAACTGCACTTGTATTCAATAATAATTTCTTTAAAAAAAGATTAATTATTTATCTCAGACTTCCATTTATTTAGTAAATATTTCCTTGTTCTTACCTCAGATAAATTTTAGATAATCCTATTTACAATTCAAGAAGAATTTCCTTATATTATGGAAGTAAAGATAAATTTAATGAATTAAATTTTATGACAGTATGTACTAGTTTTAAGTTAAATTTTTTTTTAGCATGAATGGAACTTTTACTTTGACTTAAAAAAAAAAATAATAAAAAGAAGTAAATATAGTTCTTATTTTTCGTTAATTAATTTTATTTTGTATGAAACACTTACTACCAACAAGTGAACATTTTTCTTGAATCTATAAAATATTTGATACTATACGAAAATATGTGCTTATTATTATGAACATTTTATATATTTTTAGTACTTACATTTCTTAAAAACAAGAAACATTCGTTGAAGTTTAGTACATTTATCCCAACTTTTTGGAATAAATATACCTGTACAAGTAACTATGTATACTCGTATACAAGTTTGTTTACTATCAAAAGCACATGATACGTTGTAACATTTCTGCAAATGCAACAACGGTTACATTTTTAGCTACATTTCGCCTACATTTACAATTTTACATTGACAGTTGCCTTAAGCGAAAGTGTGGAAGAATATACAAATTTACAGAAGACGAAGCTTCGCATTCTATCAAATGTTAAAATTAAAATTCCATTGAGTTAAAAAACTTTCCTTTAGAAATTTATTGCAAAAATTTTAACTTAATATTCAAATTTGTAGCTTCTTTATGTACAAAACAATTTGTTTTATACTCTTTACGGTTTTTTAAAAAGCATTGTCTCAAATATAAAATTATCCATCCCTAATGTGTAATATATTTTTTTAAACGAGGGATCCACATCAAATTTCAACGTCAGTCATGCACTTATGTGCTTTTTTTTAATGGGATTCACATGTATTCGTTGTGTGTGAATGTTGCAAAATCAGAATTGGTTTGATTTTTTGATACGCACACAAATGCATAATTTGATGTGTGTATCAGGCACTTTTATTTACTTATTAAACACACCCTCAGTAGTATTAAAAATGATATTTGTTGCTGTTTTTGTGGTTTATTGTAAAAAGTATCAGTTTATACTGAGTAAAAAAAAAACATTTAAACAAGACAAAGTAATATAATTGTGGTTAAAACTTGACGAAATGTACACAAGCACAAAATATTGTTTTCTTCTTTTCTATACCACAAAATGTTATTAAGGGAAACTTAGTATAAATTTATTTATTTCAGAAAGCGCTCTTCTTAATTCAAAAATTGAAAAGGAATAATTCGTTCACTTAGTTCATTTGATCTTTTGTCTCTTTATCATTTTCATATATACATTAAACCTCGATTAACGGGGCCTCTACTAATCGGTTACATCTATTAACCGGCATGCGGCTCTTTTTATTTTTCCCTCTATTATCCGTGCTTTGGATTTATTCCTCTATTAACCGTGCTTTACATCTATTCTCCGTGCAGCATTCACATGTGTTTTGTTATGTAAATTTAAATCCGGTGGTTCCCCACCATATATTTCTGTTTTAACTCATTTAGTAAATGAAATTTGATCTGCTAACATCTGTTTTGGAATGATGGCTCTTTCAGATAGTAAACTAGCAAAAAGAGCAAGAAAAGTTCTAAAAGTGATTCAACCGGTGGTTTCAAAAATAAATATACGAGTATAGATATACTTTCGCCTTCGGTACTTATTGTACTGAATTAAGAACTCATGAGAAGAGGAAAACAATAAATTTAAAATAATTCAACACACTTTTTGCAATCAGCTCACATAAAGATAAATATTTTTTTTTATATTTTAAAATTGAGTACCAACGGACATTTTATTGTCTTCAAAAATAAGAATCTTAGAACGGATTTAAAAAAATTTATTGAAGGAAATTATTTCAATAAGTATTTGCATTGCATGAAAAAAATTTTTATAATTTTTTTGTGTTAAATATGAAAGAAGAATGTGTAAAATTAAAAATATGAACATTTTTCTAAAATAGTGAAGGGTATGTAAGAATTGGCACAGCCGAATTTAATTTGTTTAATGTATATTTTCAGACTTAAGACATTTGACATTCGCAATTAATTTATGAACTGGTTGTAATGGCAATATGACATATTGAGATGGCATAAGTAAAAAAAAATTAAAGTTATTATAATAATTTGCTTTTTAATCGAAGTAGTGGTACTGCCTTTTTATTTTATCCTCTTCTCATTTTTCTAGTAACAGGTAATTATTTGTTATCATCAGGAAATTTTTATAAAATTATGAAAAAATCAAAATGTTTAAATACTGCAATTCTTATATTATTTGCCAGCTCTGCATAATATACAATAAATTATATTTATTTATATTTTTGTTCTTTGTTCTGTTAAATATTTTGAGATTTATTAAAAATATTAGTAAGTTTTCTAGATGATCAGAAATTATTTATGAGCCACTCTTACTCTCAAAAATCTATTGTGGATGGAAAATTAACTAATCTGCCCATAAAGTAGAAGTATATTTAGGCCTAAATAACATTTCAAAAATCCATATTTTATTTCTTAAATACGAGAAAAATTTAAAATAAAGTTTTTGTATGCAAAATTTTTTCTTTCATTTAAATACTCACATCTTTGCTCCAGTGAACTACATACGGTATGGGAAAATCATATGGAAAGTCAACAAAACAATTGAAAACTGCATATGAGCCAACTTTTGCTTCAATATTAGTTGTTTTTAGAAGATCATGACGTGCACCTGACACACAGGATACACTAATTAAAATTATAAACGACAACAACAATAATAAAAACTGTGCAAAAAATTTATAGTTGCCAATTTGTTGGCGAAATATCATCAGTTTACGTTTCATAATAATTATTAATTATGATGATAATGAAATTCTCACTATTTTATAGTTCTCTTCTCTTTTCTGTGTAAGTTTGCTAATGAATGACGATTAAAATGTAATTTTTATTTCTTTTCAGAATCGTAATTTTTAATTAAATGAAATATTTCTATTTCGGTTTTATTTCTTTTAGTTAATTTTGCTCTTAAGAAGTAGACCACAAACACTTTGTTAAATTTATTTTAATGACTTTGAATTCTTGGACTAATTTTTTTCTCACTTGTCAGTTTTAATTAAATTTATAGTTTCTGTTTCTTAAAATAGTTGTAATTAATATGTGTGGCTTCTAAAGCATTTTGGTATTTACAGAACGTAATGAGCTTGAACTCAACTCATGGAATTTAGTTTTAATTTTTTTTTTTCTAATATAGCCTACGCCCACAATTCGTTAATAATTAATTTCTTCTAAAGTGTTTTTAGCGGCTAAACTGGAATATTTTTATTTCAGTTTTTATATATAAGAAATAATTAAATTATTATTAATTCTGTTTTTAGTTTTTTTAATATAGATAAACAGGTCAAAATTTTCTCTTTTTTATTTATTTGTTTAATAACTAATTTGTTTTCATCAAGATTTATTTAAATAAAAAAAATTTCTTCTCACACAAAATTTATGCTCACAATTATTTCTGTCTATACTTTCTGTTTGTCACTGCTATACTATGTAGGATTAAAATTTTGCTTATTCAGTTTAAAAAAGTAACGTTCACGATGATCTCAAAACCGCAACTGAAAATATTGGTGCTCTAAACTACAAAAGCAAGTCTGACAATCACACGAATAGCAACCAGCATTGATAATGATGATCTCCAGTGATAGTATCAACATTTAGTTACGCTACAAATGCATAATGTTGTTTATAACGATGATCTAGTTATATCGTAATTAGAGTTATTTGCAAAGTAAATTCGTATTTAAGTTTGGTTTTGAGCTAAAACAGTCAGAACATTTTCTTTAAACAACGAAAAACAAATAAAAATAATACGAGTCTGAATGTTTTCGTTTTTGCAAAAAGAAATTCTGCGTTTTTTTTTTAATAATTAAACTTTATTAAATTTAAATGTTTATTGTAGCATCTTAAAAACAAATCTTAATTTTCTGCTGTAAATGCAGAACTAAATACAAAATCGTAGCGAAAAAACTCAAAAAATTGAAGAAAGTTTTTTGAGGCTTTTTTCAAACTGTCTTTTATTAAGAAAAAAAAATATTCGTTATAAATTAAATTAATGCTGGTGTTGAAATTAACATTTTTCTTATAAAGAAGTCTACTCTAACAAAATTTAAATAATTCACACGAGTTAGCTTCATAAGGAAAAAACATCAGGGTGTTTTCTTCCCTATAGCGGGCAGAAAATATAAAATTTTTGTGATGATTAATATCCTACTAATATTATAAAGCCGAATGTTTGTGAGTGTAGATGTTTGTTCCGCTTTCACGATAATTTAGCTTATACATCAGAATAACACATAGGCTATACCAAATTTATAAAGATATTGTGTAAATTTTCCAAAGTAGGAAAAAAATCTACAATCGGCGAAATGTTTTGGCGTGCGCCGCAAATATCGTTAAAGTTACACATATATAATGTATGTACGATATGTTTACCATAAATATTCCTACAAAAAAGTCCACGACAGCATATGTCTATCTCTTATGTGGAAGCAATTATCGTCAAAATAATGAGCCATAATACAATAGAAATTGATCATTTATTTCTTAGTAATTAATGACTGTATTTATTTGGTTGGTTTTTTTAACAATTAAAAGTCTATTTGTAAAGGGATGTCGTTAAAAATTGATACAAACGCTTCCTAAGGATACCGACCAGGCCGGATGAGACCGGACAAAAGCATCTAGTTATTATTATATTTTTATTTATATTGGGCCTTAACTGCTGCAAACCATTAATTTAATCAAGTCTGCAAGGAGTCTTGTCCTACACATGTTCCGAGTTTTTCATGAAAACTACAGAAAATGATTGGCTAATTTCAAAAAAATTTTTCTCATCATTATACCGCAATGTTTAAGACCACAGAACCTAGTTCTTGGAACCTGCAAATAATTTATTTATATGTAAATACTGCCAACAATTCTTCATATTTTCATTACATTACTTCCGTTAAACACAATGGATTTGATGCATCTCTTAAATTCCGTCTTTTTATTTTCTTCAATAATTTCTTTTCTTCTTCTAATAACATTAATCGGAGCGAAATACTACACATTTTATTGAATAATCACATCATAAAAACAAGTAAAAAATAAAATTACATCAATTCAGAATAGTATGTTTGACTTGCCACATATGTTTCGAAAATGTATTTTATTAACTAAAAATCAACAATGCCAAATTATTGTTCATTGGAATAAACAAATTATTCCTTAGAACTTATTCACTTGAGATTCGTGATAAAGGTGATTATTTTTACAAGGAAATACTGTGATAATTTTCTCAAATAAATGTTTTTAATCTTGCGCATTTTACCTTGTATCAATTTCCATGACATCTTCAATAATAATGCTAATAATATCGTCACTTGGTTCGCAACTTAAACAATTATTTGAACTTGCACATTTAAAAATAGCTTCTCCTCTCGAAGCTTCGCTTAAAAGTAGCTTAAAATCATATAATTCAACTATAGGATCCGCCATCGAACGTTTTTTTTCAACTAGTGCTTATTTCGTGAATGGTAACACTTAGCTCAAGTCTGATTTGACAGATAATTAGCTTTATCCTTCCGCTGAAAGAATATGGTTGTGTTTTCGCTTCGCTAAGTGGGCCTGCGATCGACTTACAGAAGATGCCGATTTTGCCAAAAAAATCATCTTTTCAGATGAAGCTCATTTTGATTTTGGCGGGTATGTAAACAAGCAAAACTGTCGCATTTGGGGCACAGAAAACCCGCACGCATACATTGAAAAGCCGACGCACCCAAAACGAGTCACTGTTTGGTGCGGATTTTGGTCCAGAGGCATAATTGGGCCATTTTTTTTCGAAAATAAGCAAGGAGTGGCCGTTAGTCAATGGCGATCGTTATCGGGCCATGTTGAACGAATGTTTGTTCACAAAAATTTAAGAGGAGGATATTGGCAACATTTGGTTTCAACAGGACGGCGGTACGTGCCACACAGCCGAAGCTACACTCGATGTTTTTATAACATTTTCAAAAAAAAAAAAAGTTATTTGGTGGACCCTATATAAAATTATCATACGTCATTTAAAACCACATACCATATATTTATACTATGCCTTATATACAGGATTACCAGTAATAGAACAGCTAGAACACATTGCGTTGCTCTCATTTTGATTAAGCCATTGGTTACATAAACTAACTAAGGCTGAAGAAAATTTCTGAACACATAAAATTTGAGTTTGAATTGGATTAAATTTATATTTTGTCTGCATAATGTATAATTGATTGCTTAGATCTTTAAAATTGCACAACGGATATTGATGCAGTTTTTTTTTTTTTTTTTTAAAGATAGAGTGATTCAAGAGGAAGGCTTATATGTATAATAACTTGCTTAATATATTAGAGAACCACTGATAATTTCAAGATATCTTATGTGAAGTCGTAAATAAACACATTTTTTTGCGCTTACATTGCAAACGCTGGCTAAACTCTACGAGATAGATCAAAATAATGTATTAAGTATTGTATGCCTTAAAAAGGTCTACAAGAAAGTCTGTTTATCTCTTAGGGATAACCGACAATAACCAATTTTTACTTTTTACGAGAAATAATGGGTTATTTACAAAGCGATTTTAAACAATACAGCATTAATCCTTATCTAATTAAGTACCTTAAATACATTTTACATTTAATATGGAATAATAAAGCCCTTTACAGCATGCAATTTAAATGAGTATTTTCGAAGATAAAATATAGGGATATTGTGGTTGCGGCGGTACTGGTAGCACGTCGAAGCGCGCACCCTCGCGTTTATCGGAGCTCTCTAGCGAGGAAAATAACAAACTTAATAAAAACGTGCTTTTCAGCGCGACATATTTTTCGAAATTGTACGTTCGTACTTTAGTCGGTATTAAGGTTAATTTTAATAAGTATTTATATTAGTTTAGATAATATTAGATTAAAACCATAATTTATCAATTCTATTTCTTCTTTTAAGATTTTGGTCGGAATTTAAAGGTAATGTAATCTAGTATTAGTGAAATTATTTTGTAAATATTTTTAACAAGAAAGCTGTGAACGTTGTGTATACAGAGATTCTGTAGTATATTTATTGTAAAAGTAAAATAAATAAGTAAAAATGTGAAACATAAATAAGTAAAAATGTAGTATATGAGTATAGATATTCCAAAGATAGCAGGAAATCTTCACAATATAAAGAAAGGGGAATTGTTTTACTACGAATTTAATGCGTGCAAAGCCGCGGGCAAAAGCTATGTTCTAAAAATGTATTAAAAATAATTTGTTTTTAAACAAAATGAATGAAATCGTTTCGTTTTGTAGTTTTCCATAATAATATTTTGAAAAATTAGAAAGCGAAACGGTTGCATTTGTTTTGTTTTGTTTCTTTGCAAACTCTGGTTATGGCAGATCGGTATTACAATTGGTAACTTGCTAAGAAGCGTCGCTAACGATCTACTATCATTTTCTTATGTGTAAAGTGTTCACGTGGAAGTCCTTTAGAACGAACAGTCGACAAACGAGGTGTTATTTTTTATTTTATTTTATTATGAATAAAGCTGTAAGTTGTTATAATCGATGCCTAAAGTAACCAGTGCTCTTTAATTAAATTTTTATAATTAATAAATAATATTAAAAAATATAATTTAAGAGTAAGTTCAAACAGCTCTTACCTATTTTACTTATAACTTTTCCATACTAAAAAAATACCTGAAAGCTGTTTTTTAGTTTTTTATAATTTTTTTTTTATTTTTGTCATTTCTTATAATTCGTTTTATATATTTTTAAAAATTGTTCACTCAACTTAACCACATAAGAGTTTGTTTTTAATTTTTTTAATTCATAATTTTTTTTTAAACTTGTTTTATGTTTTCCTTTTGATTTATAATTAAATCATAATATTTTTAATTGTTTTTCTGTAGAAAGAAAATATGCAGTAGTTGTTGTTGGTAACTTAAAAAATATGATAAATATTAATTATAAAAAAATGTTATTATAATACAGATAAAGATTTTTAGTTTGTACTGAAATATTTTATTTTAGTTAAAATAAAATTAACTGAAAAAAAAAGAAAGAGAAAGCAAAAAAATATATTTTTTTTGCTGATAATGATTTAAAGTAGACATATTTTTTGTTATATATTTTTTATATAAAAGTAGGTATTTTTTTTTTTTAATTTATTAATGGTTATTTATCATTAACTATTAAAATAGTTTTAGTTTCTTTGTGCTAATTTTTTTTTTTAAATAGAAAAGAATTAGGAAAATTTTAACACAAATTTTAGAAAGTTTTTTTTTAATTTGCTTTTAAGTAATTTATAAAATACTTTTTTAATTTTGGTTTAATAATTTTATTTAAGTTTTTCACATTTTTTTAGAGTTACGAATATTTAACAGAAAACATAATTTGAAGTTTTGTTTGTTTTTTCTTATATTTTTTACTATATTTTTTTTGTTGCTGTTTTTATTTAGTGTTAATTTAATAAATATGTTAATAACAGTTAAAACCCTTTTTGTTAATTTTATTTCTCTTTTTTTTCTTTAGTTTTATATGTGGTTAATAAAAGGGCTTCTAAAGCGTCAGAATTTTTTTATTTCACTTCATTTAAATATTTGTTTTTTTTTTCAATTATTTTATTATAGTTTTTTTAATTTAATTTAAGTCTGTTGTTGTTTTTTTTATGTTTTGATTCTTAGGTTTACGTTTAAGTTAAAATTTCTAATGTTGTTTCGTTATATGAGTTTTCTTTTTCTTATATATGACAATTTATTACATAATATTTGCTAACTTTGTTTAGTAAATGTATGTATTTGTAATTATATTTTTTGCTCATATTTAGTTTTTTTTTCATTCTAATGTAAGAAAATTTCAAACAAAAAATTTCTCAACTTAATATAAAAATAATCAAAAATTGTTGTTACTGTTAAATTAGATATTTTTTTTTGGTTTATAATTATAATATATTAATTGTTTATGGTAAAAGTGAACACCAGGACTTACAATTTTAGTAAATGCAGACACAATTTTATTAATTAATAAAAAAAAAATATATATATATAGCAAATAAACATAACCGACCTGGTTTAACTCAAAGAACTCTCTCCCCTTAACTTACTGATTCATTTTAGTTTTTAAGTCTAAAGCAAAGACCAACTTAAACTGTTGGTATCTTATCTATATAAATAAAATTCATTTTCTGTTTATTTGCTTGTTTGTTCGCTATACAAATTTTTGTTTTCCAACGGATTTGTCTGAAATTCTACTACAAGGAAGGTTGTAATATACTTCTGGACCGGCCAAGCCCATTGTAACGCGAACATTTCAACTATGTTTACTAACCACTGTTCAAAAAGATATGTGCCCCTACTTAATTGAAGCCTTAAATTATGCTTTGAAATATTTTATTTTCTTTAATTTGCGGCTCTGCTAATAATCTAGCAAAGGCATGAAGCACTTTGTAATGTAGTTAATGGCTGTATTTCGTTGAATGGTTTTTCTTTTAATTAAAATCTTATTTATAACCAGATTTCTCTAAAAATTTTAGTGCAACTAATTATTTTTTGAGTTATTGAGAAAAATTTTATAAAAAAATATATATTTTTTTTAATTTTGAAATTTTTGATGTTTAAAAATTCACAGTTTTGTAATTTACTCTTATACATACAAGGGTACATGTGATTCGGTAGAGCCAAATTTACTGCTGGACTTCCTATTTCGATGCGAAGCAAAGGCGAAAGAAAACCAGTCACTCATTTTCGACTGAAAACGGGGCTCACTAACTTTTGACTTATCGTTCGCTTAGCCTTACGTTGCTTACCGAAAAGTTCTCAATGTACTATGTTGGCACAACAACAGTTTCATAAATTAATCACCAGTTTGAAAGAAAACCCGCTGTAAACTAGAACGCCATCCTTCCTCAAAATGACGACGCCCGATCTTATTTTTGAATTAAAACCTGTTTTTTCTGTTTGTTTTGATCTCATTTTTCGTATAGTGTTAGTCGCTAACAAGCTGTTGGTGGACAAAGACGTGCAGCGAACTGCGCGCGTTTTAAGTGGTTTTTTTTTTGCTTTTTTCAAAATGCTGTAGTCAAAATGACGAAAGATGATGTGTCGTATTGTATGGCATTTATATTATATAATCCTTGCTTAAAAAAAATGCTAATTGAAAGAAGATTTTGCAATGTTAATTTTACATTTAAGAATTGAAAAAAATATATAAATTTCTTTATTTATTGATTAAAAAAGAACTAAATATGAATAATAAATCTATTTTGGTATATATTTTCGCTCACTGCGTATTTTATATAATATATATATATATAATCAATAAATTTATATATTAATATAAATAATTAACTAAAATTAATTATTTATTTAAAATTAGCAATAATTTTTAATAATTAAAAATAATTATTAAATAATAAAATTAATTTAAATCTTAAAAAATTAAAAAAAATTTTTTAAATTCATTAAATCATTTTTTCATTTAAAATTTAAGGATATGTATTTTTATTACATTAGTGTACAAAAAATAAGGATGATATTCTAGGGTTAAAAAACTACTTAAACTCTCAACGAAAGAGAACAGAGAGAAAAAAATATAAAACACAGACACCTACTCGTACATTCACAAAAACAAATTGTAAACAAAAAAGCTTAAAAAAATTTATTTTTTAATTAAAATGAAAATTTCATGTTGATTGTTAAAAAACTAATATTAGAAGATAGAAAGAATATTTTTATTTCTAATTTTTGTGGCTTCTGCGCGTTTCATGTTAATTTTATATGAAAAAAAGCCAAGCGACTACAAGAAAACAAGTGAGGGATTTTGTCATTTGTATTCGTACAAAGAGAAAGAATATATAACGTAATATAGAAATGCTTACGTTTTTGTTCGATTTTCTTTTCATAAGAATTTTCTTGTAAAAATGTTTTAGAGAGCCGCAAAAGAGAACGATAATTTTCATCATAGGGACCTGGCCTTTAACTGGAATAGTGTGGTATAAACCACCTAATTGAAAGCAGACGCAAATTAAATAATAATGTAATTTAGATTATAATATAATAATAAACTAATTAAAATGTGAGAAGGGCGTGAAATATTTATTATTATGGCCGGTAGTGAGTGCCAGATCCTACATTCATTCTTTTCTTTTCGGGCTACATACGTTTAAGCTGGAGCACTGCACTAGTCCACTTGAAAGCCATAAGTAAGATTTTATAATAAAAACTGCTTATAAACTATTATATAATGCCCTTGTGCTAGTGTGCAAGCTACGCTTACTGTAATATGAAGTCATTGCTTTAAAATATTATAATATTTTGTTTCGAATTTCTACTTCTACACAAAACATTAATACAAAACTTAATTCTTAATCTGTTGCGAAATTTTGCACATACGAACGATACTAGAAACTGGGATATGTTCTATTCAGTGTACAGTATGAGTTTAAAATGGTTTTGTTCAGCCCTTTCGTTTAACCTAATAGTACAGTTTCTTCTCATAAGCAAAAACAATACAAAATTAATCCGCACAAATGTTTGTATTGTTATTGGTTTACTCACTGAAACGAACAAAACAAAACAAACGCAACCCGTTTCGTTTATTTTCCTACAAGTTGCAAAGTTATAGTAAATATGCTCTACGACTTTTATTTTAACTGTGATTGAAGTCCTTTAAAAGAGAATAGAATATCAGAATGTCAGTTATATTACGATTAAGAGCAGCTGCTGGTTGGTATAGACTTTATTCATTACAAATTTTTAGAATTTCGAGAAAATCAACTCTGAAATTTAATGGTGTAATTTAGACTTAGTTTAATTTTTTCTACTGCTTTCAATATTCACCTTTACCATAAAATTTTAAATTATATTGTTTTCATTAATTATTTTCTAATTCTGTTTAAATTTTTATTTTTTTATATATAATTTTTTGTATGTAAGTACTTGCATATGTTTTCAAATTAAAGCTAGATTACAAAACAAAAAACGCTAAAATGATTTCTTTTCTTAATTTCAACGAATTGAACATTTTTTTTCCTTTTCAATCTCTCAACTTTCCGATTCCTTTTCTGCTTGTTTTGTCATAAGGAAAACTAATTTCTAGTTTGTATGTTTGGTATTTTGTTTGGATATTTTTCCTTTTGTTGCATTTGAGTATTTCAAAGGTATCAAACTACATAAGTGCATTTGTAGGTTTAGGACAAAATAATAAATTTTTTTTTATATAAAATTTGTATATAAAGCACTTTTTTAAAATTTTATTAATTCTTTTTATTAAAAATTCGTTTATATAATGAAATTTCAAGGAGGTGCTTTAGTTGTATTGAATTAAAAAAAAAGTAAACAAGTTAACAGGTATTTTGTTAATGGGCTCACAAAATTGTTTGTTAAAAATAAACTTAATTAATTTAATAAAATTTTAAATCTTTCCTTTTTGAAATAAATTAAAAAAATAAATAAATTTTTGTTAAACACAAAATAAATTAAATAGTTTCTTTTATTAATTTTATTGTTGTTGAAATTAATTTTATTATTTATATTTAAACTTTTTTACATTTCCTTTTTGTTTCAATTTTTTTTATATTATTATCGTTATCCTTTATATTATTATTAGAATTATTATTTAAACCTTATCTCCGCTTTTGTTTTCTATATTATATTTTTTTCGCTGTGGCAGTGTTTTGGCGTCAAGTTGTGTCAAACCTTTAACCGTTCAATTTACAATTTTTTTTAATAGTTTTTGTTTGTAACTCTTAGAAGTGCTTAATTTTTAAACTTTAAAAATTAAATCCTATTGTTTTGTTTGTTCTTTGCAAGCAATTTTTTCAATAATTTGTTAAATTTCTTTCTTTCCAACCCAACTTTTTGTCATTTTTTGTTGCTTTTCTTTTTAGTTTTAGTGTTTTTGAGTTGTTTTTTTATAAATGCTAAACTGTTTTATGGATAAACTAAAAGTAATAATAAAGAAAATATAAATTTAAATTAATTGCTTCAAAATAATTTCGATGTGCTAAATGTTGTAGGAATTTTTGGTTTCTCTTTTAATTATTTGCAAAAGGATATTGAAAAGTATTTAAAATATAATTTTCAAATATTACAGCTTAGATTATGAATATAGAATTTGATATTATTATAGTGACATTTGTGCGGTAAAGGTCCCTATACACGACATGTTTTTTACATATGTATTTTAGTTTTAAAATACACATGCTTCTTCATGTCTGTCAAAATTTGTTTTATAATTTTTGGTCACAAACGACATGTACAAATACGTCTGACATAGACTCTGCTTTTTTATAACAGCTGATCTACTCAAAAATATTACTCACTTTTATCAAATCTTTTTCCATATTTAAATAAAATTGTTATTAAATTTAATATAATTAATAATAAATACCAATTTGCAATATCCAATTTTATAAAAACAATACTTATTTTTATTTCTGTGCTTCTTCTTTTACTACATAAATACCCACGTCCTTCGTTTGAAAAATGGCTTATAGCCGCTGAAAAAATTTTTCATTGCGTTAATGTAGTGGTGGCGAGACAGCTATTTTGTTTTCTTTTTAAGCTACAAAATGATAAGCTTGTACAAAAAAGATGTATATTTTTTGCTTCAATATTATTGAAAAAGCAAAACTAGATAAAAAATTTAATACATTTTTCTTGTAAAATTTTTTATTCAGGCGGCTAACGATACAGAAAATTATTAAACGGCACAAAGATTAGACATTTAAAACACATGACTATACATGAGAAAATAGATCATGTTCTAATTGAAATTTTGTCAGAAGTTTTCCTCATGATTTTTACAGAAGCAATGTTTTTGAAGGCACACACGAAATGTTTTTGTTTCACATTGTAAAAATTGACAAATACAGTGTAAAAAACATGTCGTGTATTAGTACCTTAAAAGAGGATTGTTGCTTGTAAACAGAAAATTTTAAATTAAATTTTTTTTTTAATACATATATTTGAAACATACGAAAGAGTTATTTCTGTAATTTAGTGTTTTTTGCAGATGATTGAAAAAAGATTAAGGACTATAGCATTTTTGAAGTATTTGTTGCCCTCCCGGCTTCTTAGATAAATTTTCTAGTGTATTTTAATCGAAATTACTAATCTGTGCGTATTTCTCTACCAAACACATTTTTTTTTAATTTTTTCGTCATTTTCCAACTTTGGAACCGTTTTTACACAGTATTTTTTAAAGAAAACGTACAATTTTTGAATTCATTTTCAAAATATAATTATTAATAAGTAAAACAGAACTTTTTTCCTAAATCTTGTAAAAATTTTATGAATTATTAAACTTTTTATTAAAAAAATTTTTTTTTAGATATACAGTTTTAGGCCATTTCACTCAAAAATTATTGATCGGCAGTTTTTTTTAACTCAGCATCATCAGTGAAGTGATCAAGAATATTCTGAAATCATTTTTATTTTATTTTTGCAACCATTTCTTATTGAAAATGTTCCCCTTGTTCAGCGCTGAACTGGCCCAGGTTGTCTGGGAAGAAGTCCAAATGTGACTGCAGTAAATTAATTTTTATGGAAATATTGCATATATCAGGAGTGTGTGTGCGTGTTTTTTTTAAAAATGCACGTCACACATATACGTTGTGTGTGAATTTGACGATAATCAAAACTAGTTTGAATTTTGCGCAAAATTTGCTAGCTAATTTTTTCCTTATATTTACATATGTTCAGAACAACCCAACAAAGGTTTTATGACAATAACAAAATAATTCGGAGAACGGCTGGTCCGATTTGGCTAATTATTATATTATATATTCGGCATAAAGCAACTTAAAATTTTTTTCTCTTTTTAATTATTTTTTAATATAAATAAAATTTGAAGGCAAATCAATGTTTGCCGGGTCAGATAGTAGTTACATTATACAAAATATCAACAGAAATTATTTAAAAGAAGCCAATGCTTTATAAACACCGCCGTAAATATCTAAATTATGTACTAATTATTTAAAAAAAAGACATTTTTACAACTATTATTTGCTAATGTTTGTTCTTTGCAAGAAAAAATATTTGTTTGCTGAAAAACTAAACAAATATTTGCGATTGAGTGGTCACATTAGAAGCATTTTTGTTTGCTAACAAAAAAAATTTCTGTTCGGTGCTAAGGAATATTTTGTGGTTGGATTACAGTTAACAAATATTTGCTGTTTTTTGGCAAATGTTTGTTTAATGTGAACGTACCTTAAGATGTGCTCTAGTCTAAAAACCTTATTAGATCAATTTATCTGCAGCTTGTATAAATGTTTTATTAATTAAGCACAAATAAATATTAATATTTTGTTAAATGTTTTATTAAATTTTTTCTTGTAAAATTAGCACAAAATGCACAGAAACCACTTACTTTTGCAATTACATATTTTATCTTCTAAAATTGGTTCTTTAACAGCCACCAAAAAATTATTTTTTTTAAATAAAAAGTGTAATATGAAGCTTTTTATAGCTTTATAGTTTAAGTAGTATATCAGATTGTATTTGTTGACATTATTTACATTAAAAAGGTAAAGTCATACGGCCTAAAAGTCAAAAAATAGTTTGCGGCTTTTTCAGCCGAATATTAGTGACTGGTTTTCTTTCGCAATGAAGCCTAACAATTTAATTTGTTTATTTTGAAGTCTTGTAATACACAAGCCCCCTGGGCCATTAAGTAGAGTGACAGGATTTCAAGCCATTTAAAGAAGGTACCTGTAATTTATATACAATGAAAGAAAAATATAAAATTAATCCTATGAAACCATTTCAATAAAATTGTTTCGTTGATGCAATAAATTATTACACAAATTATGTGAATTTATAAAATATTTTCAATACTTGTATATTCATTAAAATAATAAAAATTTCATTCATTCATTCATAATTACAATATTTTAAAAATTCATTGGGTAGATGAACAAATATCGCATCAATAAAATGTCCATGAAGAAAATATGGTTTTATTATGAAGGAACGAAAAAAATATCAATATATCAAAGAATAAATTCATACTTAATTTAAGACTTTAATTTTTGTTTAAAATAACAAATTTTCAAATATTAAAATTAAATTTAGGACAAACATTTAAAATTTTTTATATATTAATGACCATTTGTATCCTCAAAAAAGAGCAAAAGAGAGGTATTTGGTCAAAGTTTCAGAAAAAGATTATTTAGCGGTATAAGTCGAAATAACTCAGGCCTAAATACATGTTATCGAGTTTTGGCTAAGGAAATGACTTGGAAGAGACACTAATAAGAGTCACATCTTCATTTACTCTTACAGCCAAGCAGAATTGCAAACATTCAGTGCTTTCGAAGTAAGAATTAAACTGGTTTGCGATTGTCTAACACTTTCAAAAAAGACTAGCATTCAACAAAAGGGTCCAAGTGAACTCTAAAGAAAAGGTGCGCTAGTAGCTTCATTGGCCCATAACCATTTTGCGGATTTGCAGGAAATGGAATCGCAACAATACTTGGAGAAAAGGGAAAATATTTATGTCCTTTCGTTCTGAAACACTTGACAAATATGAGGATCAGTTGAAACGAAGAAGACAGCAGCACACATATTGTGTTTTTGGACCATTTTCATTACTTAGGGCATCACTATCTGCAACCATTTGACGTGGCAGACAAATCACACAAGAAATCTTTGAATTCTTAAGAGTCGTCTCACAATAGGTCTATTTTGGCCGCACCGACCAAGTGAATTGTCCCTGTCCTAATTTTAATCCTCATAAAACCCTTTTCCAATTCCGAAGAAAATTCAAAAGAGTCATGTTAGATTTTTGTTTATTTGCAATAGTAGAAATTTTTTTTTTTTTTTTTGTGAAAAAATTCAGTTTCATAACCTTCAGTTAACTAAAGACTTACTGAGGTTTTACAAATAATAGCTTTAATATCTTATATGTGAGTGTAAAAAAATTAAATTAAAAACATATTTGCTTTCTCAATGTACATTTCCTGAAATGTAATCTATTTTAAAAAGAAAATTTTAAATTTTCGATATCCTTTTAGTGTATGTGTTGTATTATTGATTTATTTAAACCTTTAAGTTTGTTTTATAAATGATTTTCCAAAACCATATGTTTTTATATTGAATTATTTCTTTTGTGATTTAAAGTTATCTTTAGTGTTCTTAATATCTAATGAAACATTTTATTTTTTAAAAATTTATTGGGTGTTATTTTGTTTTATTATAATAAAAATGTTTAAATTAGTCTCTTATCTTTCTATAATATTTTTTTTTTATAATTTTATTGGGAAAAATACTTAAAAATTATTAGGTTTTCTTTGATTTTTCTTCTTTTCGTTCGTGTTAATATTATTTAACAACTTTAATGATTATGCAAATCACAAAATTTTAAATTACAAATTATTTTATAATTAATAATTGTTTAATTACTTTTTATATATCTCACGTGACCAGTTTACTAGTTCGTTCATATTCAAGTTGATAATTTGCTAAAAGGAAAAAGATTTTGTTAAAATTTTTCAAAAGTACAAGTATTTTTTTAATAAGAAAAACTTTATTTTGCTTATGCAAAATGTTTATACAAAAATAACAAAGGGACGAGCAAAATATCTTGTCACCTTGATGCTTGTGTTTCCTAAACAGCACTTAGCCTAATCATTTGTAACTTAAGAATTAAAATTACAAAAAAATTTTTTTATAACAATTCTGAAATTTTAAAGCTTTTCTAATTAAAAAGTGGAAATAATTTCTATTTAAATTGCCCCTAAAATTTAAATAGAAATTTACAGTTTAAATTATGATAAACTTCTCTTTTTTTAAATCCGAAATAAAGCTCAGTTAATATGTTTTGCAATTAAATAAGGTATCATTGCTGGTTGACCCTCCAAAAGGAATGAAAAATGTAACACTAATTTGAAAGTCTTTATAAGAAACTTGCATAATAACCATAATGGGTTTCTGATAAATAAAACTAACTAAAAAAAGTTAATTTTCGTTAAATAAAGGCTTATTAAGAAAATTTTCAATGGGAAATTTTTTTAATTAAACAAAGTTATTTTTTTAATTAAACTAACCTATTAAATTTAAGAAAAATAATTAAAAAACTTTTAATGTGAAATAAATTGTATTTATTTACAGCACAGACCATATAAACTTGAAATTTTCAAGTAAATAAAAAAAGTTAAGCAAGTAAAAAAAAAACGTTTTTCTTAAGAATTCTAACAGCCAAATTCATAAAAAATAATTTTGCTTAATAAGTGCTTTTTAAACAAATTTCCTATATAAAATTTATTTAATAAGATCTTATAAAACAAAAATGTTTTTTTATGAATTTGGACATAAATGTACAAAATACTCAAACTTACAAACATGTTAATTAATATTCAACCCAATTATCAATATTCTCAAGGATATTTTTTAAATGAAATTTTTGTTTTTCTTAAAAAAATTTTATAAAAAAGGGAACATTTTATTAAAAATATGAGAAAAGAAACTAACTGGGAATTTTTTGGAAAATGATTTGATTGGGAGCAGAAGCCTCTGGCAGAAACTTGAATTGAGGTAATTAAAATTTTTTTCTATGTAGCGAAAATCTAGTAGATTTTTATTGAAATCTGTGCTATACTTTTTTTGTAACCTTCGCTCTAAGAAGGGCTTATATAATTTTGTGATTTCGTTTGTAATTTCTACACTGTACATGTACCACCCTATAAGGTATATATATATTGTGGATTCGAATTAGTGATGTCCATCTGTCTATTGAAATTTAGTACGATCGTTTATGAAAGGTTGAGCTGTGAGTCAATTAGTCATTTTAAGAATTAGTTTTTTGAGTACTTTGAGTATAAAATACAAACGGAGAAAAAGCGTGGTACGCAGTCTTTGTCTGAATAATAGGTCTACAAATGTCCGAGAAAAATAAAACCTAAATGCTTGTTTTTCATTCATTTTAGCTTTTTAAAGAATACGGGAGTATGTACTCGTACATTACACACTTTCGTATTAATGAAAACAAGCAAACATGCGAGACAAGGCGTTTATATAGAACCGATATGTTTCCTTTAAATGCCTTTTGTGTAATAGAACTACAAAGACAGAAATCTTATAGTTTTTGACTTTTGCCAGTAATTTGAATTTCTTTATTTGATATTAAATACTTATATGAGAATTTTTTGGTTAAAAAATGTTTGCAAACATTTTAAATGAAGTTTAGTTTAATTTATTTTCATTTAAAAATAAAGATAATAATTGTTTTTCAATTCCATTCAGAATACAGAGCAAGAACTATTATACAAGGTGGCGCAGAATGAGCTATATGGTTTGAATTCTTTATAACTTTTTTAATTACTATTTTTTCTTTGTTTTTTTCAGCATTTTGTAAAGAAGACTTGGAGAATTAATTATGAATTATTACACGATCGGAAAACGTACAAAAATAATTAAATTTTATTTTTCAAACCAACAGTCTATTGTGTTGATACAGCGTGCATATCGTCGTCATTTTAATGTGCTCATTGCACCCACAGCATCAGCAATAAACCATTTGATTGGAAGTTTTCGTCAACATGGGTCTGTAAGAACCCTTCCTGGTGCCGGAAGAGCACCTACCGTGCACACTGCTCAAAATATTGAACGTGTACGGGAGAGCGTGGAGTATAGTCCATCAACATCGATAAGGAGACGTTCGACACAACTTGGACACCCGAAATTTTGCGAAAAGTTATGGAAAATATGCTTAAAAGAGCACGTATGTGCGAAGCAAAAAATGAACATCACTTACAGGATATTAGTTTTCAAAGCTAATTGACAAAAATTCCCCAATTATACGCTGTATTAAAAAAAGTTATAATAATTGCATAAATAAAAAAGTTATAAACCCTTTAAACCATATAGCTCATTCTGCGCCTCCCTGTATAAAGAAAAGAGGTTTCAACACTAATTTCATTTATGTTTTAACTAGTTTTAGTCAAAAATTGTTTTTGTTTTTAATGTTTTGTTTTATATTTACTGATGGTATAATTCATTATGGTTTTTTTTGTGTGAAGTGAACTAAAGTTTCTCTAATTTGTAACTGTTACTGAAATTGTAATGGTTTAGGAATTTATCAATTCAAATATAAACGAAACCAAGTACTTTTAAAATAATAATTATACATTTTCATTACTCTATATGTTTTGTTTTTCTGTGTTTCTTTTTTATTGAAAATGCTAGAGGATTATGTTTCAGTTTTGTATATTTTATTTTATTTAATATGTTATATATATATATATATATACACTCGTATATGTATATATAATTATTTTCAATTTTATTTTTGTTAATTTATTTATATTATATATTTTATTTATAATTTAAATTAATTTTTTTTCAATATGTTTAATAATTGCTATTGTTTGCGGTTTTTGAATATTCTTTTTTATATTTACAAGTTTTTTTTTTAACTATGACTTACCGGTATTCATTTAAATTTTATTTTTTTAAATTTAACCTAAAACTAGTTTTAGTATATTTGTTGCTTTTAATATTTTGTTTATTTAACTAAATTGATTTTGTTTTTTTTAATTTGAAATATGTAAATTAATTTTTTTTTCGGTGTTAACTAAAAAACTATTTTTTTGTCTTTTATATTGAATTTGAGTTTAATTGTTGTTTAGTAAATATTTTACAATGTTTGCTTTAAGGGTTTTCATTATTTTTTGTAATTTTTGTTTCTATATTTTACTTAATTGTGTTAAGTCTACTAATTGTGTTTTTTATGGGCTTCAACTTTTGTTTTTATTTTTATTAAATATTTACGAATTTTCTTTTTGTTTTGTTCTTAAATTTGAAATCGCTAAGTTTTTCTTAACATATTGTGGCTTTCTTTACTAAAGAAATAATTCGTGGAAGAGTTTTTTTTAATTAATTAATTTTTCGTTACAACTAACATAATTTTCTTGAGTGTATGCATGCATTTTTTAAAGTTCATGTTTAATGTTTTTTTTTTTTTTAATTTTTATTATAATAATTGAAAAATCAGTGCTCTTTAAAGTTTGTCTTTTTTTATTTTTGGTTTTTATATATTGAGGTTTTCTTTTGCATGATGTTAAATTTTGATTGTTTATTTAATGATTGTATGATTATGGCATGTATGAAAGGTATTCGAAAAGATGTTATAAGAAAATATGCCCTCAATGGAATCAAATTGAAATGAAAAATTTTATTAATCACCAAAAAATTGCCACAAAAATATAAAGAAACTTGCGTTCACTTTTTGTTCAAAATGGAATCTTGTAATTTTACTTGATGCCCACTAAACCACATAAAAGTCTGATTTTATGCTACAGCTAAAATTAAGGGGTTAGGGGCAATTAGAATTTTCCAAAATTATTTTTTTTTTTGACATATCTTGAAAATAATTTCTAATTTAAGTAAAATTAAATGAATTTTTTTCGGAACTATATTTTTTAATTCAGTGAAAACTGATTGTATTGATTAAAAGTTTTCAACTAAAAAGAAAAACAATATAAATTATGCTGTGTGGAGTTTTTTATATAGATAAATATTATAGTAGATAAATATTAATACTTTTCACTGTCTACATTCTTCTTAAATATCAAAAAAATAAAAATGATATAAGAAAGAAATTGCAAATATTGATAAAAATAATCTTATTTGAATAACTATTTCTTTGCTAATCCTAGCATAAATAAATAACTTCAGTTCAAGCAATTTAAATACGTGAGATCCAAGAAAAAATCCTGTCTGTAAGTACTTCATTTTAAATTATTAAGAAAAAATTTATTTTGCAAGAAGAATGCAAAATATATTTAATTTAATTTTGCAAGCAGTGTAAAAAATTTGTAAACCAAGGATATTTAAATAAATATTTAATATAAACTAAAGTAATTCAATTGAACCACAAAAATACCCAAAAACTATTTTTCAATAAGATTTCTATATTAGTATTTCTAAAACGCTGATAAATATATAGTTGGGTCTGTAAGTTACAATCAGTTTTTGAACAAAACGTTACTAAATTTCTGTATTTGGAGTTTTTTATACATTTTTTATGAACTATTTATTCTAATTTATCCCATATTTGTCGTATATTTATAAGGACTGCAAAGGTATACTTGAAAGGACATACAAGCACTTTTTATTATATGTTTGTGCAGCCCTTTAAATGCTGAACTAAAGAACGTAAATTACATACAGAGAAACTTGCTCTTTTTTCTATGTAAAAATTAATTTAGTCAGAAAAAATTAATAGAAAACATTGCCATAAAAATATATGAACTGTTTTTAAATGTCAAAAACACAATTCTAAATAAAATATTAACAATTAACTTAAAACGTAATTTTTTTTAATAAAATGATTTAATAAAAAACTTATTTTTTGTTTAATTTGAAATAGCTTGAAGGTATTTAAGGGTGAGCAAATGCAAACTTTGAAAATTTTAAAATCTATTTTAGATAATTTAATATTACGAAAAATTAATTTGAAATCTCATTTAAACTTCGTATAATCGATAAGTGCTTTTACATAAAGTTGATCCATTCATTTTTTTGAATATTTTAAGTAAAAGTGTGTGATTGTTTTCCATATTACGTTTATATTTAATAAAAAAAATAACAAAGAACTACATACCCTTTTTAAGAAGATTCCATATGTATCGTGAATACTAATTTGTGGTAAGCCATATTTGGAATGTGTCATATATTATTGACTTCTGGTTGTAATTTGAGATAATAAGTCGTTGTTGTTAATATTTAAAAATAAAATATATTTTGAACACATATACTAAATCTGAAATAATAATTTTTTGCTTAAAACAATTAAAATGTACAAACTTACAACCCACACAGGTGGGTTTTCGGGAAACAACGCAGAAAAAATTAAAAATAATCCAAAAAAATAAATTAAACAATATTTTTCCATTAAAGAAATAAATTTCTTGCTTTCCAAAAAAAATTCCGAGTATGCGAACGTTAAAATAAATTAAAATTTTTTGAAATTTTCCAATAAAAATTTATTATAAATTCAGATTTACTTTTCCAAGGAACATAGTTCAAGTTTTAAATATTCAACCCAAAACTGGAAATCTAGTACTTGGAAAATTTATCTTGTTCCTGGCGTCTGTATTGTTAATGGTTTATTCAACTTTTTTAAATGATACTTTAGAGCTTAAAAATTCTTTTAAAAAAATTATATACGAAGTTCTATTTTATACTGTACACTCGCACAATGTGATGCCAAAATTTGTAAAGAAATTATTTGCTCTGTTCCAATAACTTTTTTATACATTTCACAAAAAGTGAAAAGCGTATATAAATAAATTTGTCATTCCGTATGTAATTTCTACACCGTACAAGGGGCACCCTATAAAGTATGTATATTCTGGATCCTTATAAAAAAACAAAGGCGGTTGAGCCATGACCGTTTGTCCATATGGATGTTGAAATCAACTTTCTGAAGTCCCTAAGCGACGTAGAAAAAAGTATAGCACATCAATCTTTTAGTTGTTTCTGTTTCTAAATTTTTATTGAAATTTAGCCCGATTGATCAATAAATGATTGAGCTACGAGTTTTTTTTTACCATTTTCAGAGTTTGCTTTTTGCGCATCTTGTCTAACACTGCAGTCACACGATCAAGTTTTTTTTACAATTCTCTTTCAAGAAATTTACACATACTGCTCAAAATTCACAAAAATTGAAAGCTGTGACGTAGGCTGCACGTAATTTCAAAGCAAGTTTTTCAACAAGATGTTTTTTTTAACCTCTTCCACCGACAGTTTTGTTTCGGCGGCAATAGAGTTATATGCCTTAATTTTTAAATCGTTCCGTCTATATGCAGGAATATTCATGTTCCACAGAACTTCATGCCTTCTGTATATCTCTATGAACTGCAAAACGTCGTATATTTGTTTAATTTGTTCACAAACATATTTAAAAAAAAAACAAAACAATACTGGCGGCAGAATAAGAATTCAAATTTGGAATAAAAAAACTGCAGTCAGCTGTTTTCTTGACTGTAATTTGAAACACTCAATTGAACGAAAAATTGAAAGCAAACTCTCAGCAAATTTTAAAAGTGTGAGTGTATTGATAAAAAAATGAGAGAAATTTTAAAATTTGAATGAAAACTTGATCGTGTGACACCCAATTAAAATAAGAAAAGTACAAAAAATGTGGTACGCAGTTTTATTGGAAATGACAGTCATAATATCTGTGAAAAAAATGAGAGCAAATGGAAAAGAAAAATCAATAATACAACAGAAATTTTAGATTTTCATTCATTTTTGCGATGTTGTCTTTGTGTATTTTGTTTCAAATACAAAAAGGACAAAAAAGTGTGGTATTGTTTTCTTTAACGTAATGTTGTGCACACAAACGCAAATGTGTGTATTCATGTATATTCTGTGTGTAGCCATGACACTACACAGTAACAGATGGCACTACAGTGTAACAAAACCAAGAATACAGAAATAAATAAAAAAAATTGGTGTTCAAAGAAAATTATTTTTATTAATTTTTTTATTTTTATTTTTCATTATTAATCTTGAGGTCGTATAATAAAAATTTATATTTATAACAATATTTTACTCCAATAAACTAGCCGTTTCAATTAGATTTATAATTTAATTTTTAATTTTTTTTGATATTTAAGAAAAAGTGAAGGGTATATAAGACTCGGCACAGCCGAATTTAACTTGTTAAAGTATTCATCTTAAATGCCCTAGTGAACGCTGTGGTAAAATATAATCAGGGGGATTATTATGTATTTCGATTCGAATCGAAAAGTGTTTCGAAGAGAATTTTCAATTTTAAAGAAAAAACTTGTATGTAAAACTTTCGAAAATCCAACAAAGTTGTATTAACAATTTTGAGGATAATTTAAAAAATATTAATTTTTAATTCGAACGTTCTAAAGAATCAGTTTTTTTTTTAAATTGAAAATTCTCTTCGAAAGCCTTTTCGATGCGAATCGAAATACATAATAACCCCCTAGACAAAAATTAGGGCACTCGATCGAATGCCTTAATTTACCTCCAGCTTAAGATTAATGGCCTTATTTTGTAAATCACTTGCGTTGAACGCTTCGCCAACACTAACGCTGGGTGACAATTTTCCAAATTCATAAATCACTACGTTGAATTAACGCTTAACACATACGAGTATAACTTGTCAGCACATTTGCAAGCCATTTGTTGCTTATGAAAGCCATCCTACATCTTAGTACTGAAATAATATATAAAACGTATCAAATAATCGTGAATATTTTTTTCTTTTCTGCCCTTTTTAATTCTTAATACAGCCTAAACATATTTTTACTAAATATTTACAACTTTTCTCAATAATTTTGATAAAATTTTTAGATACTCGTATAACGCTTGACGAATCAAGTGAAAAAATCTGAAGTGTATTAGTATTCATATTAATAATGACGAAAGAAATATCTATAGCAACGACAACAATCACTTTCTTTAACGCGGTGATCTTAAATATATAAAAATTGACAACACAGTGTGAAGAAAAGCGTTGTGTTTTACAAAATTAGTGCATAAGTCTCACTACAGACTTTATTTAACATCCCTATTTCATGCCCTCACTTTTATGAATCTGTTCGTCTTCGGCAATCTAAATGACGGCCTAAATAATGAGAAAGGTAAGAAGTCAAAGTGCCACTTTATTTCCATGAAAATTTTAATTTGCTTTATGAGTTTTCTCAATGCAAAAAAAAATAATAAGCATTAGTTGTCATTAAGGTCCCAGTAGTAAGCTTCTCAGTCCGCTGTTTTGTCAATAGCAGATGAAGCTCTAAAATTTTAAAAGTATTTCTTGTATTTAAGGCAAATGTTTTCTTTGCTACAATTTACTAAATATCAGGAAACATTTTTTTTAGTAATCGAAAAAAATTAGAAATGATTTATATACCAATTGGATAATTTGCATTATAAGATGAAAAGTATTCGTGCCCACTTGTACCTAACGTCTATGTAATTTAATTTTATTTTTTTAATGGAGATTCAATCTATCGTATATTTTCTGAAAATCACTTTTCTCAAAGTGATTTCAAATCACGAAAAAGGTGTTCTGCGTACAAAATCATTTGACATCTTGTGATTTAAAACCGGCCCTGCGATATCAAATTACTTGCAACATTGTAAGCATTTTGCCTTGAATTCCTTACCAAAATAATTAAATACACTTAATTTGAATTGTTTTTAGCGGAACCGTAAATTTATTAATTTAAAAATAGCTATTATTTTTTGTGCACAATTTTTTTCTTTTGCTTATATTTTTCGTGACTTTCGTTTTCTAAGCAATTTTTATTGTAAACAAAGCAAAAGAGCTTTAAACTCGTGATTGACAACAGTAAAAATAACTACTCAAAAGCTAAAAATCTCGTGATTTCCAGTATCACTTACGTGATTTTAAAATCGTTTGCGGCTTAAAATCACCGTGATTTCAGAACCTGGCTGTATAGTTTTTATTGTGTTTTATAATGGGTGTTCTAGTAAGACTGAACTTTTCATTTCATGTTACAATGTTCTTCACGTTTAGTGAGGCCACAAGAACTTCATTACCATATTCCTATAACGAATGCATTTTTTTTCTTATGAATTTTTTGAGGCTCAAATTTGAAAATTTTATTTTTTCATAGGAGAAATTATCATTGATTTCCCTTGCCTCCATTACCCATTGAATGAATTTCCGATGTGGATATTTTCTCCTACACTTAATCAGAACATATCTTTTTTACAATTGGATTATTATGTACCTTCAATAATATTTAATTACATGGAAAATATACTGAAATCTATTTACTGATTCACAAAATACGTTTTTTTTTTAATAAAAATATAAAACATTTCCCTCATACGAGTATAAACAATCCTATCAAATCTAGCGTTGTGGAACATTAATTAACCTTGATTTATTTCTGGCATTTAGAGCGTGTTCACATACTTTTTTGTATAAAATTATAACCTTCTAATTGTTTTTGTAAATAGTAGTCGAAAAACTTGCATTAACCTTCGCATACCCGAAACCCCATCAGTGATAACTCACACAATTTTTGCAAAAGCAAGAAATGCTTTCGACTAATTTTACTAATTTATTTTCTTGGATTTTTTTAAACTTTTTAATTTTTTCTGCGTTGTTCCCCGAAAACCCACCTGTGTGGATTGTAAGTTTGTACATTTTAATTGTTGTTAAACAAATATATTATTATTTCAAATTTAGTATATATATTCAGAATATATTCCATTCTTAATTATTAACAGCAACGACTTATTATTTATCTCAAATTACAACCAGAAGGCACCACTATCTAATAGACTTGGGCTCCGTAGTTCATTTTAGTGAGCGCTCTTCTTAGTTCAAAAATTAAAGACGAATAGTTCGCTCATTTAATTCATTTGATCTTTTATATCGTTATTACTTGTACTACTTTTAATTGTCATTGAACTTTCTTTATTATGTAAAATGATATCGAATTTTTTAGGAAAAACAAAAATTTTTAAATTTAGTTTTCGATTTCTTTTTTAATAATGTAATTTAAAAAGTTCTTTAGTCACTATGACTAAAGAAAACTTATGGTTTCAATTAAAAATGTTAAAATTAAGCTTTTTAGCATGCGTAATACATTTTCTCTTCCTCAGTTTATTTGTTTTAAATAGCATTTTTGTAAAAGAAAATAATTTGCAACCTTCGTTCCTTCGTCATTATTTTCGTTTAAGTTTACTTCGTTCATTCATTTAAAATGAAGAGCAGGCAAATGAACTATAGGAATTCAAAACACGGACTAGTTCGTTCAGTTCAAATAATTGAATAGTACAATGGAAATAGTTCGCTTTTGTACTACGAACAATACATGTAGCATCTTTTTAAAAAGGGTATGTAGTTCTTTGTTATATTCTTGATTAAATATATACGTAGCCTTTTACAAAAAAAAAAAAAAAAAAAAAAAAAATTAATGGACTCACCTCGGTAGATTTGGGGATATTTACGTAAAAAATACTTATCGGTTATGCGGAGGTTAAGTGAAGAGTTAGAAGGTTCAAATGAAAATAGTGGTGCTTTATTTTTAAATTGAAATAAGTCGTTAAATTTTTATCAGAAATTTTTGAACTAAAAATTAGATAAATACAAGTGGGTGGATTGCTAACAAAGACCGAACTTAGTAATGATTAAAGTGTTTAGAAATCCTAATATTTGTAATTAATTTAAAATTAAATTTTAAATTTGCTAAAAATGGATTACAAGTTTAAGCGATTCAGACTTTTCATAAACAATTTTAAATTAAATTTTTTAAAAATAATTATCAAGTAATTTGTTTTGAGTTTTAAATAGAAGAAAGAAAATATGTTTAACAAATTTATTTTACAACTATGTAGTAAATACAAAAGGAATAATAAATAATAAAATAAAATAAAAAAAATTTCTACTAAATAAATACCATTTCAGTCAATTTAGCTTCTATAAATAATGAAATGTTGTACCATATTGGAATTAAAATAACTTATGCTTTTTATTTTATCTCTAAACTAAAGCATTGCCTCTCAGGCTTTTTATGTGAGCGTAAAAAATAAATGTCAACAAACACTTTCTAGCTCGGATACACCTGCCCTCTGCATCGCTTGTCTTTTGCGATATTCATAAAATTCTTCTTTCATGGCCTGCAAGCGAGCCTCAACGTTGTCGTAACGACCTGGTCCTCTAAATTTTCGCATTGGTGTGCCACCAATAGTAGACGAGCCAGAAATGTTGGGAAATATTGATGAGGTTTTTGTATGCAATACGGAAGAGGAAGAACTAAAGGGTCCTAAAGTATGATGCTGACCATGCTGATGGTTGTGACTGTGACTGTGATGATAGTGCTGTCCATTATGGGAATTATGCTGGAGATGACTGTTTTGTTGATGATGTAAATAACCGGTAGTGTCTATGTGTAAGTTGAGATCTTCCCGCAATAAGCCTCCGGTAGGCGTTGAAGCACTGGGTGTGGGTGTAGATGGATCGAACTCATAATGACCATCTACGCTACCCACATCTACTGATTTGGGTAGATTAACATTATCTGTGGCCGCATTTAGACGTGTAATCATATCCAACCAATGTTCCATGGTATACGGTGGAGTAAGTGTTCTTTGAGTACTGGAACTAAAGTAGTTAGGAGGTGAGCATGTTTGATAGGTTACGGGTAAAGTATTAAATTGTTTATGATGTTGTTGAGAGTTATGCGTTACTGGAGCTTGACCTTGGGCTTGTTGTGGTTGTTGACGCACTGTGGTAGTAGGGCTCCCGAAGTAAGCCGCATTGTGTGATGTTGATGTTGGTGGAGGAGGCGGCGGTCTGTAGGGTGGTAGCAAACGCCATTCGCTAGTACTACCAGAATGATGAGATCCTTGCGGATGGTTGGAAGTATTTTTTGAACCAAAGCCTGAAGAACTTGATCTTGACTCTGGCGAAGCATCCAAACCTAATATATGATTGTTAGTAGTTCTCATAGATAGATTAAGATAAGGTAATGGAGACATTAAATCCGACTGTGCTCTACCAAAAAGACGCGAGTAATGCCTAGGATACCAACGGGTACGTGGCCTATAGCTGTGATAATAAGGAGCCTGGCTATATTGGTAATAACTTCGCCAAGAAGGTGGTGAGTCTAGCTGTAAAGGCAATAATTCTTGGTGATATTGTTGCTGCTGCTGTTGTTGCTTCTGTTCATAATTCATACGTCTTGTTTCCTCTCGTATCGTCCTAAGGGAAGGCAGCTCATGAGAATAATAACGATATCTGCTTAGATTACCACTTGCTGTGGACGTTAAGGTGGGTACAGATCTTTCGGCTGAGCCAGGATAAACAGTACTTAGATCACTAAAGTGGTTATATGAAAATGTGTGAGTGTGGTTAGGTGTCGTTAAAGCCCAGGGTGATGATAACAAGTCTTCATCAATTAAATTCTGATCATTTGGCGTACTTGCAGGTGAACTAGAAAATATTCTTGACACTTTTGAGGGTGAGAAAATGTGGTGCATATGATGTCCTGATGGTATTCCATTAATTGTATTTATATGCAAGGGCCTGCTAGCAGGCTGAGCTTGCTGCTGTCTACCCAAGTGATGGTGATGATGTAAGTTGCGATATAAATTATTGCCGTAAACGTTTTGATATCTGGCGCCAGAGTTAATATTTTCACTACTAAGGTTGCCGCCTATTTTTAACAAGCCACCCAAACCTTGCAAGAAACCTCTCGCTGAACCCGCAGCTGCCGACTGAAGACTCAACTGACTTGGCGACTGTACCAAAGGTCGACGCCATGAAGCACGAGCTGTTATAAAATTACGACGTGAGAGAAAACCTCCATCATCCGATGATGACTTTTGTGAAGCACTGCTATGACGAGTGCCTGCTACACCATCTACCTCATCAATACCTTCATCTGCAATCGTTTCACCATTTGTTAAAGCATTTATTTTACCTGCTACCACAAATCTACCATCACGAGAACGTTGTATTTCCGTAACCGTCTTTTGGCAATCTCTTTCATCTGCATGTGGTGAACTGTAGATAGAGTGACAATTGGTGCAACGATCTGGCGGCCATATCCAGTGTAATATTGCAATGAGTATTGTTGTTAAACTTGATATTCTGGTTTGTTTATATCTATTAATAAGAATTGCAAATATTTTTGTGGTAAATAATTATTTCAAATCATAATTTCAAAATAAGTGAAAAAGCGTACAACTTTAAAATCATGCGTTTTGTTTAATAATTTGTTTTTGAAGCAAGTTAAAACTACTTTTTAATATTTATTAACTGGTTTAGTTTAATTATGCCAACCTTTTGATCTACAACATCGTCCAGCACATTATTTGATATTAGGAATACATAAAAATAGTTACACATATTTACAAGTTAGTTAGTATACGTTTATCTATGAACACAGACAACAAAATATGTTAAATAATTATTCATTAGATGTTACAGATTATTTAAAATAAAATTCATCTTTTAATAAAAATTAAAAAAGAAATTAAATCATTATTTGAGTTAAAGTCCCAAAGCCTTTTTTTGTTAAAAAAAAAAATAAATACTTAAGGTATGTAAATGTACAACATCAAAAAGTCTATTATATTCACTAAAAACATTTTATTTATAATTAAAATAAAGCGTGGATTAATACAAATGTATCTAAATCAAAATAGGTACCATTTGAATAGAATAAGATTTTATTGCGTCGTGCTCGTAGTCAAATTTATAACCAGGTAAAATAAAAGGTATGGCCAGCGTAGCCAAATATCACTTTTTTTTTTTTTATCAGCACAATGACAATTTTTGTTTTAGCTTTACTTTTTTCCAGTCGACAAAAAATAATTCAAATATTCAATAGAAACAAAATATGTACTTATATGGTATATAAGTGAATATAAATAGGTAGGTACTCGTTTATGAATACACTATAAATACTTGATAAGTATGAATTTTTAATAAGGAAACAAAGCAAACGAGAAAAACTTTTTCAAATTGTAAAACAAAAATTTAACTACACACTCAGCCAATCTAGGTTTTTTATATATAATCAATATGAATATCAAATATTCAAATGAAGAAAAAGAAAAAATAAATCTTAATTATACGAAAATACACTGAGAAAACAGCATTGGTTAGGAGAATTGAATTTATTATCAGTCAACATTTTTTGAATTGTAAATATTATCGAATTAACATTTTTGAAAGTAAAAAATTCGTTTATCACAACTGAATTTTTGCTGGCCTTACATTCAGTTCTCCTAACTGAATTTGTTTTCTGTATGCATACATGAACACATAAAAGTAAGAGAGATTTTTGTTAACGTTGATAGTTCTGTTAGTAAAAAGAAAAAAATTAAATAGAAAGTGTCCTCTTAAATTAATTTAAATAAAGCTTTAAATTCATCGGGCAACTTCTCATTTTTGCTAGTAATATATATTTTTTTTCTATTATTCTTAATAAAATAAAAGGAAATGTTTATTCCGAAATTATTTTCTTTTTTTTTGGAAAATTTTTTTATGGCCTGAAATAAAATAACCGAGCGCAATTATTAAATTTAGTTATAACTTAAAGACACAAAACATTTTTTTGATAAAATTTATGAAATACCATAAAAATTTTCGAGCGGTAAATTTTTAGATACGAGTATTTCTATTTTTTTTAACAAGCAACGGAAAATAAATATTTGATAAAAAAATATTTCCAAATATATTTTATTATTTGTTTTTGCTTTATTTATATCGGTCATTTTTAGGATATGCGGCATTACTGCCACATGGCATTTTAAAGGAATAACTAAAAAAACCATTACACAAAATCAATCTCTCTCAAGTGTTCATGTTAAATTTTAAAAGCTCTTTTTCTTTGATGAAAAAGGTTTTAATATAGACTTTACTATCCAACATAAACAAATTTTAAATAAATATAATAATAATATAATTTTATTATAAATTTTCAAATAATAATCTAACAAAAAATATTAGGCTTCAATAATAGTCACAGAAAAGTAGTCTTTTATTAAAAGCTTATTTTTAGTTAATAGTCGTCGCTTTTAACAAGATACCCACTTTAGTGTGACTATGGTTATAAGCCATTGCCTTTAATTTTTTGTATTTTTCGAAAAATTTCTTACGATTTTGATTATGGCATGATGGACCTGGAACAATGAAAACGGTTTCATAATCACGATAGTGATCAGTATTGCTATTAATTTTTTTTTTTTATATTAGATTTTTTTTTTTAATTTCATGTTTAAAAAATATATAAAGATGGGACGAGAAAAATAAACAAAAAATAAAAACGCATATTACAATTCATGTAGCGTAAACGAGTTCGAATTAATAAAAGTTCTTTAATGAAAAATAAATTTATATATAAATTACAAGAAAATTAAAAAAATTTAAAAGGAAACTGTACAGAAATAAAAAAAACACATTGATGAAATGTATAATATAATATGAGAATAGAAAAAATTATGTTATGATTAAGAAAACGAAATAATGTAATCAAGAAATTAATCAAAATATTTATAAAATACAAATCATTTGAATAAGTTACGAGTACATAGTGTTATACAGATCTCAGCGTATTAAGTTTGATGAATTTAAATACTTCACTTATTCAAGTGCTCAAAATTTTAACAAAAGCCTTAAAACCTTATTTATCATGTTTTTCAAAAGAGATTAGTGGCTTTATTATGACATTATAGGCTCTATTTTGCACCATAGGATTTAAAACTCTCGTCTCATAATAATTTTACAAACGTAAACTAGAACAAAATATACATATACGAAAGAAGTTTTAATTCACATTTGCCCTACATTTTTCATAATAATATTGTTGTTAATACATTAATTTTAATTGTTGCATATGCCAAATTTTTTGTTGGTGTAAACGATATTCACATAGACCACCGATATGTACTATGTATTTGATTTCATTTACAACCACTAAAGTTTAAATATAGTTGCGGAATCGCATATTCGATTTTGTTATTAAATACAACAACAAGCCGTAACAGCAAAATTTACTGAATTTAAATTTTTTATACCCTTTACTGTCAGTAATTTCTGCACATATGTATAGCAAGCACAAAAGAATAATATATCCTGAATACTGTCTGTCCGTCTATCTGTGCGCATGTTGAAATCAAATTTCTGAATTTTCTAGATGACCAATATAAAAGTTTAGTGCGATAATTAGTTTTAAGTTTCGGCGCGCAGACTGCTATTAAAATGCAGCCCAATCGGTTCATAAATGGGTGAGCTATGAGCTCTGAAGCAAAACTACTTTTTTTGCGTATTTTGTCTGCAAAACAAAACGGCCAAAAAATGTAGTACGCAGTCTACTCAGAAATAATAGTCACAATGTCTCAGATAAATAAAAAATAAAAAAGAAATGTTCGAGTTGCATTAATTTCAGTTCTGTTTTTTATGGAAATTTTTATGTTGTGCATGTGCGTAATGTGTATTTGAATTTCTTTATTTGAAATAAAATATTTATTTGAAAAATGTTTGCAAGCATTTTTAATTAAATTAAGTTAAATTTGTTTTGCATTCCTATTGGATATCTTTCTTAGAATTTAATCCCAAAAAAGACTTTTACTTAAAAGTCGTTAATTTGAATTTCTTGAAATGAAATTAATTATTTTAAAACTAACAAAAATATAGGTATTCAAAAACATTTTTTATTTGCTATTTCTTTTTTATACGAGTATAATATTTCTTTTTTTTTTTTTTTTGATATTGTGAAGAGTGTGGAAATTGAAAAATATGAATATTTGTCTACTGCAGTGAAGGATATAGAAAACTCGGCATAGCCGAATTTAAGTTGTTTTCTAACTAATCACAACGTTAGATTAATGAAATATTTTATTAATTCACTGATATATGCATTCATTTAATGAAATTTTTCATTGTGTCGATGAAATATTGTCAGCAATATAATGAAACTTTGTCAGTGGTTGACAAATAATTAATTATTTTTTCATTGTGTGTTTTTAATTTGTGTTATTGCTAAATTCTATTTATCTTAAATTTTTTTTTTTAATTTTCCATAAGAATATTATGGAAAATAATGCATTTTGCATACCAACATAATTTGGAATTAAGCACAAATAAAGATTAAATTTTCTTAAACTTTATTATTCCAAATAATTTAATATGTTATCTTAAAATTATTGAAATCACTTTGTAGTGTTAAATAAATTTAAATTACTTGTAACAATAATTCAAGTTAAACAAACTAAAAAAAAAATTATATAATAAATAAAACCAAATTAAACAAACATATAAATTAAGTAATAAATAAAACATAGTCAATTGTTAAATAACAAAATAAATAGAAAATAAATAAATAAAAGATAAGGAAAGAAAAATAAAAACAAAATTGTGTGCAAACTTACTTTTTTAAAGGCACTTGACTAGCGGAAATCGAGCCCGTATTACGATTATGCATTTGTTGTAAATTATGTTTATGCTGATGTTGTATATGTAAATTTTGTTGTTGTTGTTGTTGTTGTTGTTGCTGCTGCTGCTGCTGTTGTGTATGAAGATGTAGCGGCAACTGATGCTGATGTGATGGCTGCTGATGATGGGGATGATTATTTGCTGCTATATTACGGGCATCCGTTATCCTGCAAGCTACCATGTTGAACTCTGTAAACGAATTATTTCTAAAATTAATTTTTTTGTGGAGTATTTAGCCGTCCTTATGTTAGAAACATATAAATACATAAACAAATACAACATCATCGTTTATGTATACGTATATATATGCATATATGTATGTAAGTACATATAGGTATGTGTATGAGTATTTGGCTGTGGAATGGTTTTATATAATTATAAAAATAAGCAAATTAAATATAAAATGCCTTGTATTTATATGTAAGACCAAATGGATTCTTATAATGAAATTATTGTTTGATTAGAAAATAGATTTTTTTATTGATTAGTATGACTAAATTTCATGTGAAATACGAGTAGTTGATTTATTTTTTTTATATGCAGATGTACATTATAAAGTAAAAGTTGTCTTGTTTTGCTTTTGTTTTAGTTTCGTTTTATGTCGGTTTTTACTCTCCACCAGAATTTCATAAAATTAATTATTAAATAGAAAAGTTTTTAATAAGAAATGATGAGTAACAAACTAAAAATAAAACAAAGTGAAGCATGCCTTTAAACTTTGCAAAAATTCTTTCAACCCACTTAATTTAAGTTTTTCACTCTTATATTTTATATTAAAAATTTTTAAATTTTTTAATAATGAAATTTTTGAATTATATATGATAAAATACTGAATTCGTAACAAGTTGTTTAGTAAGAAAATACAAATATTTATAAACTAGAAATTTTCATTTTCGATATTGAAAAAGGAATATGATCTCATTTTAATGTTTTTAATAAAAGTTAAGCAAATATGCAAATAAATGCTTGTACAAGTTTTGGCATATGACAGTTTTGAAATGCCAGTGAATTTTTTGTTAAGCAAAACTAGTAACTTGCTTCATCATTTCATCAAATTCATGATTCTGAATTAATCAAAAAATTGTTTTTCTTTTATTTATTATGCATAAAATGAACAACATCATTGACACAAAAGTACTTAAAAATGTGATAGTTAACGTCTACACGTTTGGTATAGTGAGCATGTTCTGGCCTGTACTGGATAGAAATAACAGCATGAACTTACTGACGCTCCATGGAGTCGGAATGTAGTAATGTACTATTAGCAAGAGCAGCCTAATCCAGTCTTGGCAAGCATACAAGGAAAATAGGCTTGTCATCATATAACTACTGTAGAAGTTGTGACGACGAAGAAGAGATATAAACTGTGAAACACCTTTCCCCGGAACTAGAGAATCAGCGTGAGCTTTATTTCGGGGAGAGCTACCTGCAGGGTCTCAAAAAGTTAGAATTCTATTTAGCAATTGGTTCAGGTGAGACTCTTGTTTTTATTTTTTTCTCTTACTATTTCCCTACTTCTCTGTATCTTTCCGCTTTCTTTTTCTTAGACACATTCTTCCTCTTATAAAGGTATCACAAAGGGAATAGAACCCATGTGATACTTTTTTTGTTTTTTTTTTTTATTGAGGCATCCTGTCTACAAGTTAAATTAAGAGTTTTGCAAGAACCAGATCTTTTATTCTTACAAAAAGAAAATAAAAAAAACAAGAATTATTAAATTTGGAGGAAAAAATATATTTTTAAAATATTTTACTTCTCTTCTAGATTCTGAACTTCATTAAAAACGATTTAAATAATATATTGTTTATGCTGTTTATGTTTATTTTTATGAAAAACATCAAATTTTTTAAATATTTTAAAAAGGAATATTTCCCTTTGCAAAGTACCCGACAATTTATTTGATGCAGGGTTTTGTCATGCTAATTTGTGTTAAAGAATGTCTGAGAATGAGACTGCCCAACAGACTATTTGTCAAAAAGAGTACTCGTCCCAAATTGATAGGATCAAAATATCTTTTTTGCTATTTTTTTTATAGAGACTACTACTATACCAGTGAGAAAACTGATTAGCGGGTGAAATCTAAAATCTAAAATAACTTGAACACATCCCACAAGACGCTGACACTTAAAAGAGTAAGCTCTAACTCTTAACGAAATAATTTCTTAGAAAATTTTTTTCGAGATTCATTAATAAAAGCGAGCTTCTAAGTAATCGCAATTGTCTTTATAAAACCCTCTGCCTACTGAGTATATAACAAGATGCATCAGATAGTCTGTTATAGCGTAGCAGGAGTATTCTTTGGACTTATTCCCACACCTTGGTGCTCAGACACACTAGGACAACGGTTATTATAAAAATCTTCAGAAATCACTTTAAATACTATACCAGCGGTTTCCAAACTATGGGTCGCGTAATAACAAGTCGTAAAGTTTTTAATTTATGTTTTACATATTTAAAAAAAAAATATTCTTACAAAAATCTATTTAATGCAAATTTTTTGTTGCGATATTACTTTAATAAGAATCCTTGTAAATGTCGTTAATATCGAATTTTTTCTCTATTTTACTATACCCTCTGGTATAGCGTAATTATACTAAGAGGGCGCACCGCACCGTATACTTTGTTTGTGAAAACTATATCAAAAACAGTCCTTTAAAAGCGAGATTACTTGCAAAATTTGTGTGAAGATATGGGAGCTGAGAATACATCACTGTTATACTATTGTAAAGTACGTTTGTTATCTCGTTCAAAATTTATTCGTACTTAAAGACGAAATTGCGATGTTTCTTACTGGAAATCCCAATGATGAGGCAACGATATGTTTATTCTTAAACATGTTTATTTAGTTGAAATTTTAAAAAAATTAAAAGATTTAAATAATCAATGCAAGATTCACAAATAGATGCTCTAATTCAAAAAGACAAAGTCACAGCATTCATTACAAAATTGGAGCCATGGGTATCCAATTTAGAAAAGGATATACTCGTATATGATATGACGTCGCTACCAGAAACAATATTAAAGCAAACAAAAATCTTTTTATAGAACATTGGCAAAGTTTACTAAAACATTTTTTACATTATTTCAACGATATTGATTGTACAAAGTTTGCATGGATCCAGAATTCATTTTTGAATAACCAACTTGATGCAGTTTTGAAAAAGAGCAACTGATTGAAATATCTTGCGATGCTTCAATGCAACATTCAGTTATGGGTGAAACGAAAAATAGATTATATTACTTTGTTCGACAAAGATATAATATATACTCGTATATGTGAAACCGGATTTTCTGCTTTAGCAGCCATAAACTCTAAATATCGAAATCGTTTACTAGTGGAAAAAGAACTTTGGGTGGCTATCTCAACAATGAAACCATCACTTTAATTTTTTTCTACGAATATACATACTAAGCGTTTATTAATTTTTGTTTCTTTTACTTTATGAACACATACTTTTTACAATTTGAAAATGTGCTTATATAATTTTATTGGGAGCCACCAATTTTTTTCGTATTAAGGTTCGCAGTATCAGAAAATTTGGAAGCCTCTGCTCTATACTGTAGTATTTTCAGAACATCTTAAGAGCGGGAAAGTTAGAGTACTTTTTGTAAATTTGTCCAGTGGCGGGGGATGCAGAATGAGCATCCTAAGCATTGAAAATATCGAGACAGAGTATTAAGCCAAAAATATTTGCGAGCATATGGCACAGATATTTCATATGTGAGGGAAATCAAACGAGAAGGCAGACTTTTTTTTAGTTTTTTATAATTAACAAGGCAGACAAAGTGAAGAAATTTCGATAAAATTGTTTAAGTTTTTTTTTTTCAACATAAATGTTAGAAATTTGTATGGCAGATGGAATCATATTATTATTATATTTAAAGATAAAGATTTGAAGGTAATCATTATTATGATTATTGCAACTATAAATCTAATCATATTATGTATCCCTTGGATACATAAAATTATAAGGCAAGATATATTTAATAGAACCTGTATTATATAAATATATTTTTAGTTATGACCCGAGAAAAACAAAAATATTAAAATATATGAAAAAAAATTATATATAAGAATTCAAAAAAAAAATATATTTTAATTACAGAATTACATTATCAGACTATCAATCTTCACTTATTACTTATATCTTAATCATGCAATTTAATAAACTTTAATTTTATTAAGTAAATTTGTTGAGGGTATAGCCCACATTAAGGTAGTTTTATTTTAATAGAGGTTTAAGATAAGCCTAAAGGTACTAACTACTCTAGGAAGAATTAAAATAAAAAAACTGAAAACAAATAATGCAATTTAATATGAATAATTAAAAAATAAAAATCTTTGCTAAGTATTTTACAAATCAATGCATTTTTTGTTCTATTAAGGCTGGGGAGTACAACAAACACATAACCGTTTTATGTTTCCATAATTTATGAGTGTGTATGTAAATTATAAGTTTATTTGTATCTTGACATTATATTTGTATATGTAGGGAAGGGTGGTTTGTTGGTCTACACACATACACATACAAATGTACATCTAATGCAAACTTTATGCATTATAAATTTATTTATTATTGTTGTTGATTTTCTCTTTTTTGCAGTTTTCATATTTAAATATTTTTTTCATTGTATAAACGATAAATTATATATTGTATATGCTTTTATGTTGATTCATTAGGATCGGGCTTCATAAAGTGATTAAAAAAAAGAGGAAAAAAAAAAACGAAAGCATAAAATGGTTTTCAATACCAAATGACATCAAAAATATACAAATTTTGTATATTTTATCGAGGTCATAAAAACCATAAGTACGAGTAGATATAAATTTTAGTTTGAAACAAATGCTTACTATGTATGGATGGATGGATGTGAGTATGAGTACATGACATGAAAATTTTTACTTAAAACTGATTTCAATACAAAACATATATCAAAATATTGATGAACGAGTATGAAATAGCGTGAGTGTTTATCAACAAAAAAAAAATATATAATAAATAAAAACATATCACAATATTCTTTTATTCAAATGAAATGTGTATGCCTGTTATAAATATTGTTAAAAAAGAAACAATAGTTTAAATTAACGAAGCCGAAAAAAAAAATTATGTTGTAAAAATACATACAAAAATGATTGACTAAAAAAGAAAAAGAAAATTTTTAATACAAAAATATAATAAAAGTAATAGGTGTACGTGTGTTTGTATGTATATAGCGTATGTATGTATGTATGTATGCAAATATTTATGACAGAAAAGGATAAATGTGTATAAAATATTGCTTAAAGTGGACTTTTTATTTTTATTTTATTTCTTAGCACATTTAATATTTTTTTTATGAGTTCTATTTCGCACCGCTTTTTATTTGCAAACAAATTTTAAAGCCAAATATTAAAGCAAAAATTGTCTTATTAAGTTTTATTTTTTCTGTTTAATATTTTACTTACTTCTATCTGGCTTCAAGTATTTTTAATTAATCAACAATTTAAATAACAAAGAAAATGTCCCTTATGGGTATGAAATAATTGTGTAAAGATTCAAATCGAATATTTATTTAATACATTTCTTCAAAAACAAAAAAAAAATCTTTATTTTATTAATTCATTCTTATACTCGTAAGTAAAGAAAAAAAATAAAAGTTTGAGATTTTATATGTCATGATCTACATATTAATTACAAATAACTCAAAATCGGCTGTGCCGAGTCTCATATACCCTTCACTTTTAATTTTGCACATTCTTTTTAAATATATACTAGCTGACCCGGCAAACCTGGTTTTGCCTTCAAATTTTATTTATATTGAAAAATAATTAAAAAGAGAGCAAAATAACTTATTTTTGATCTTGGAATAAAAGCTAAATTGGGTTGTTCTGATCATATAAGAAAAAAAAAATAGCCAAAAACGTTTAACCGCTTTTCAGTATGAGATAAATTTGAAAAGTCGGCGTAGAGAGAAGCGTGGTAAATTTTTCTTTCATAAAAACCTAAGTTGGGTTGTTCTGAACATATAAAAAAATTCTTCAATTTGAGAAAAATTTAAAAAATAGGGGTAGTAATAGGCGTGGCAAATTTTTATTTTCATTAAAATATAATTCGATGAAAATATAAAATTTTTGTATATTCGATCTTGTTACTCTAAGGCTATGGTCACATTAGACAAATATTTGGCGAAACAAGCATAGTCAATGTTTACATATTTTGAAGAAATGCATATATTAATTAAATTAATTTTATTTAATACGAGTCATTTTAGACTATAAAAATATTTGCAAAAAAGTAGTGGTTATGCTTATTTCGACAAATATTTGTCTAATGTGACCGTAGCTTAAGGAATCGTAATCATAGAATAAAGTAGCGTGCAAACCGGGTAAAAACAGGTAGTAGATAAATAAGCTAGATTCTTACTACAGCGCCACCTGCCGGGCGTATTTTTGACGCTGAACCTTCCAAGGCGTACCTTAAAGGTATACCAAAAAATTCTATTAAATCGGTTCAGTCGTACAATGTCGAATTTTATTATTAAGATATAACTTTTTTAAAGAAATGGTAATTATTGATTAAAATAATTCATTTCAGTAGTGCGGTTCAGTAACTTTTTACGATGCGAATATTCAAAATGTGTAGCAACGAAAATATTCGGTTGCAGTATCAATAATGCGACTCTGTAACTTAAGGTACTGTCTGACTATCCTACACGATCGTACGATTACGTCAAAATAATGTGTGACAGAATTCTGTCCTACTTCAAGAAATTGCTTTAAAATGGCGAACTTTATGCCACACTATTATACAAAAAAAGATGCAAAAACATATGTTTACTCACCTTAATACTTTTAAAAGTATTCATTTTCTTCTTTGCCGCAAAATATCTTTTTTACAAATATGTACAATAAAAAATAACTTAAATGTTTGTATAAAAAAAACTCAAGCTTGGTATTGTTGCTATTTTTCTGCCTTGAACATACAAAATGCAAATCTGATCACACAGATAAAATTTATTTTATGAAAATTTTTATAACATTAAAAAATCGGACAGACCTGTCAAAAAGTCTGCTTGTTCAATACACACTATCATACTTTTTTTAGCACACATGGGTTTTTAGACAGATCGTACGACTAAGTAGGATAGTGAGTAAGTACCTTTAATTATATCGACCAGCGAACATCTGTTTTTTTCTGTTTAAATAAGAGATTTTTATATGGCAATATTGTGCACAAAATCAATGCCAAGCACAAAGAAGAATAGAAAAAAAACAAAGGAATTTGTGTGTTATGAACGAACTTTTTTATGAAAAAATGTTTTTATTTTATATAAATTTTGTAATTACTACCTATTAGGGCAAGTGCAATACAAAATATATAATTCTTTATTTGTTTCTTTTTTGTCTTGTTAAATAAAATACTAAATATTAAAAATCTATATTTGACACTTAATACAGTTTGCGACGAAGTTACATATTTAATAATTCATTTTTTGACAAAAACTAATAAAAAACAATTCAAATTAAGTGTATTTAATAATTTTGTTAAGGAATTAATAACAAAATGCTTACAATGTTGCAAGTGATTTGATATTGTAAGGCAGTTAGCTGATTGGTCTTAAATCCTGAGATGTGAAGTGATTTTATACGCAGAACACCTTTTTAGTGATTTGCAATCACTTTGAGAAAAAGTAAAGTTCAAAACATGATTGTATTTAACAATATTTACAATAAAACACGTTCTGGGATTCTTTTTAATAAAACTAATAAAATCTGTTGGTAATCAATTTTTAAATATTAAAAGAAAAATAACTAATAATATTGCAAAATAAAATTAATTTAATTTAAAATTGTAGCACAAAAATTTTTAAACCATATTTAAATAAATATTTAATATCGACTAAAATAATTCAAGAAATCAATAACATGTCTGTATTCATATTTCTAAATGGCATGTGTATTTAAAAGACTCCACTATTTATAAAGATGGAGATTTAGAGGGTGGCACATGTACAGTGTAGAAATTACACACGGAATGACATACTTATATGTAACCTTTTTGTGAAGGGTATAATGAAATGATGTAAAGAAAATCGTAACAATAAAAATTGTCTGCTTGTTACGGCTTTCGTAATTTTAATGAAAACCAACCTTGCCATATGTTTTAAATTGATGCCATAATTTCGATCACCATAAAAAGCAACAATTTGTTATTTTGTGTTATTTATTAAATAAATAACAAGAATGCAATGACTATGCAAATAATGTTTTCATTTTAAGTACCTGATATGTCATGGCTATAAGAATTTATATGATTTTTATCTTAAGCTAAATGAAATGATTTCATTTTTAATGAGATTTTTTTATTTATTTACAACGAATGTAATTCTGTTGGAAAAAGAGAAATTTATCTTTAAATTAATAATTAAATATGACTGTTATTTCATTTAATTCTAAAGTAAAGAGATAGAGAGAGAGAGAGAGAGAGTGAAATTGAAAGAAAGTTAAGAGATAAAAAACTTACCCCATTTGTTGATGATTTATATAAAATTACTTCTAATAAAATTTAATTAAAAAAAAAAGTTATATTTATATATAAACTTCGTTCAAACTGGAGTGGTTGCTTGCAAAATGTATATTTAAACACAAATCAAATTAATTTATAAATAATTTCATAATTTGACTTTCAATTATATAAACAAAGGAGGTCTCCTGGCTGTTTTTTTTTTTTTTCTCAAATCGTGGGCGGAAACACTTCTTTCTTAAAATTTTTTTATTTAAGACTTGAGAAAGCTAAATTAGCCCTTTGTTTTTACAATTTCATTTTCGTTTAAATATTGTCATTAGAGGACATGCCAACGCTGTTTTTTATATTGTTATTGTTTTTTATTGAAAAAAAAAACGCGATCATTTTATGCTTAACATTTTGTGTTTGGCCTAAACGGTAGTTAGTCATTTTTATCTGGTTTATTTTTTATTTTTTTTTTTTTCAATTTTCATAATAATTTTTTTGTTTTACCATTTTTGTGCGTGAATTGTTTACAAAAAACGTCTGCCCAGAAATGTTTCTATTTTGACCATTGCCCTGCAAGAACTTAGCTCTGGGCAGAATTAACGACGATTGTATCGTTTGTTTCACTAAGAACTTGCTTTCATTGTTTGTTAATGGCAAAGGTTGTTTCAGAAATTTTGTAAAATATATCAAAATAAAATTTAAATAAATATTCAATTTTATTTCGATTTCCAATACAGGCTTGGTTTTGTTAAAAGACCACATATCCAAAAATTGTTTCTAAAGTACTTTTGTGTGTGTGTCTTTTTTTAATTTATAAAAATAATAAAAAAACCAACATATAAATATATATTTATAAAATGTAAATCAAAAGAAAAGATAAAAAGTAATTTAATAAATTTAAAACAAAAAAAAAAAAACTTTAAATAAATTTTAATGTAAGAAAATAACAATTTTTTTTAATGAAATTTTTGATTTATAAGGAATGATTTCTTTTGTTCTATTTTTTTATTAATTTTTTTTATATTCTAACATCAAACATTTAATGAATTTATGGGCATGAGCTTGAAAATCACGTAAAGTTTATTATTAAAAAACATTTTCTTTTCTTAATTTTTATTTTAATTATTATTTTGGTTATGTTGTTCAATATTATACGCATTTTATTTTATTTTTTGTATGTATTTGATATGACTATGCATTTATGTATGTATATGTGTGAATTCAAGTACGCATGTGTTTATAAACTAAAATATTTAATATTTTATGCATGATAAACTAATAAAAAATCAACAACGTATGAATAAACATGAATGTATATAACATGCTATAAATATTCAGAGTAAGAGTAAAGAAAAAAGTTTATGGAATTTAAATTAAAAATGTAATTAAAAAAACACATTTTTAATGTCAATAAAAATAAAATAAAATCAAGTTTGATTGGAAGCTTCAGGTAATTTAATATTAAATTATAATTTATTTTGTAAGAATTAAAGTTTAGATTTTATTCGTAATATTTCTTAAAACAAAGAAAATTCACTACATTTCTTACACTGTAATATAATTGACTGAAGGATTATACATTTTGTTCAAAGTAAGCAAAAACTTTTTTTTGAGGCGGTTGTCAGACATACAAAACAACCGATGAAGTCCTAGTTTGCAGTAAAAGCATTACACTGTACGAAATTTTTTTAATAACTAGATTCTGACCTAAAAACGTCTACATACAAGTATATGACGTTTTAAAAGGTTACATATACTCACCAATAATTAAAGAAACATTTTTACTGATAATTATCAGACTGTCTATATTGGCAACAAATACTTGAAAGCTACACATCACTACAAACATGTGTAATATTTTATACTTCTGTGACGGGTAGTAACCTTAACGTGGTGCAGAGGCTTGCGGTGACCTGAGGTAGATACATGACTCATACTTAAAGTCATAAGCTTAAATCGTTTGAAATTCCTGGTTAGACTAGAATCATTGTTTTGACTCTAGCGACCTAGGTAAAGCGCGGCTATCTTTCCTCAATGACCCACAGCCAATTAGGTCTTGCAAGCAGAGATGGAAAACTGCTCGGTTTGATTTGAATACACTATACTGCCGCTGAATGGTCTCGACAGATCTAACCAAACCAAACATCGAAACCTACTGTGGAACAGCTATGCCAGTCGCTTGCTTGGAGGGATAGAGCCAAGAATAATAGCGAACACCGTACTGATACGGTTTAGTATCAGCCGTCCTATTTTAAGGCAAAACAACGTTTGCCGGGTCAGTTAGTAACATATAAATTTGTAGAAAACCGAAATAATCTTTTATAAATGAATTTTTTCTATTGAATATTATTATTTGTATTAAAGGGTAATGCCGAATGGGTATTCAAATACTCGTACACATGCCATTAATTTCTATTTATAAATTCCAAATAAAAGCAGCAATTAAAAAAAGTTATTTACAATGGATGGTATTTTTTTTTTGCGGTCAAGTATTTAGGGAATTTTTGTTAGTTCACCAATGATAAAGCCGTTTTCGGTAAAAAATTTTTTTAGTTATTGATCCACGAATTCTCCAGAAAATATTTCTTATCTACTTTCCTTCCAAAACAGATTTTCGATACCTGTCACTTAGTTTTTATTAGAATTAAAAAAAAGCTCTATTTTTTAATTAAATAAATTTTTTTATAACATTTAAGCCTCAGCACATGTGTAATGTGTTACAAGTTGTGTTACCACTTAAATACATTTTAAAAGTTGATTAATATTAATGTGGTGTCCTTTGCTTCCAATCAAAATTAAATGAAATCTGAATAATAATAATTAATAAAGTTAAAATAAAATATGAACAACTTAATATCATAAAAATGGAATCACTATACAAACTCTAAAGATGAATATATTGTTATGGAAATGAGTGATATCATGCAACCTTTACTCCTAAACAAAATTTATATAAAATAAATCAACCCACAAAAGAAAAAAAAAAGAAATAAAACAACTAAAAGGCTGCTAAAAATACAATACAAAACATAAACGTAAAAAAGAAGATAAGTTTTAAAAAATAACTAAATTGTATGAAATATAGTTACAGTTTTTTTTTTACTTTAATAAAACCAGCATTTAACTGGGATAGTCAATATAGCAAAAAAAGAATTTGAATTAAAAAAATTCCAATTTATGGTAAAGTAAATTTTAGAATTTATTTATTAAAAAGCAAATTTATTTTTTTAGTCAAAACGAACTTTATAAAAAATAAAAAAATTAATTTTGTTGAGTTATTTAAATTCAAAAAAAATGAAATATCGTTGCCAATAATTGTTAATTTTGCTTTTTTTTAATCAAACTAAATTTACCATATTTTAATTAATAAATTAAATTTGAGAGTTATTTAGTTAGTTGAGTTTAGTTTGTTAAAAAAAAGTACCATTGCAATGCTTTAGTTTTTTTTTTGCTACTAATTGAAAACTGTCATTGTTTGTTTTTACCTTTTTCCTGTTTTCGTCGTTTACGTTTATTGCAAATTTTTACGGCACAAACCGATAAAATGATCGCAACTATAAAAAACAGGATGCCCCCAACGACACCAGCTGTAATTGCTTTATGTTTGACTCGAGCCGGTACCGGAAATTTAACTTCATCACTGGATTCATAAGATTTTTCCGAATTGGCTAAAACGCGAAAATAATACGTACGACCACCAACTAAATTCTTAACTAAATATTGCGTTTCTTCGGGTCGAATTTGACCACGATTTAATGTTTTCCACTGAGCATCAGTACGATATTTTATTGTATAAAATTTAACGATATGGGCACGTTCCAATGGTGCTTGCCAAGATATAAGAAAACCATTTGATACTTCGGTAACGGTTAAATTACGTGGTGGTCCTGGCTTTGGTCCTATATGAAATTGAAAAAGAAAAGAGAGAGATGGGGAAAATAAAAAAAAAACATTAGAAAACTATTTTTAATAAATAATAATATTAGTAATAATATATTTAAAAACCCAGTAATATATTTAATTTATAAGTTTCAGCAAAAAATTTTAAAGCTCTCATTTTCTTATTTAAAGAATTCTATTTAAATTACCTGTTTATCCGCTTAGTACTAAACAATACTTAACTGAATAAAATAAATAACAAATAAAATGTAATAAAACTATGGAGTTGAATGAATGTATTTAAAAAACAAATAAAATAAAATAAATGAATGAGTAAACAAATAATTTTAAGCGTTGAGGTTTTTTTAAAGCTGCTTTAATTAAACAAGCATTCATGCAAAAAAGTTTTCAATTATGTTCTGGGTTTTATGTATAAACAAAACAAAAACAATTTCATACGGACCGAGTTTATTTTATGTAGAAATGTCATAGAATATTATGGGCATGATATAGCTGCTCGAAGGTCTTACAACAGAAATCTTAGAGTTAAGATTCAAGAAACAATTGCTTCTATAGCAGCTGCCAAAGCGATTCGATAAAAAATTCATGTGCTCAAATGAGTAACAGGATCAGTTGAATGCAGCCAATCCAGCACAAGATTTTAAACTTTTTCCATTTTTATACTTGTGCTGTCTTTATTATTATCATTATTATTATTAAGATTTTATTGTGGAGCACATTCTGTGTATTCCCACTGCTAGTCACACAAAATATGCCCCTCTTGACAGAAAGGACAGTAGTCATCATATACCATACCAAATTTATTCATACGATAATTGATTCAACAATATCCTACTAACAGGTCAGTGTAGAGCGTGATGTCATTTCTGCTAAGGTTAGGGATAACACTACCGTACTCCTGCTTCGCCAACAATCTTGCAGACTTCATTTTTATTTTTCCTGTAGTACGGCTCGCATAACGGCCTGAACCTATCAAGGGATTACCATGAGCAGACATACCATGAGCAGACATACTTAACTTCATTTTTTACGAAAAGTTATTAACAGTTTATAAGTTAACTCCTCATCTTTACACATCAAAAACTAAATATTCTTAAATATAAATAGAGAGCTTCAGGTTAGTTAGCTAGTGCATTCAAAAAAATATTAGATAAAGTTGCCGAAGAAAATAACTTTACACAACAGATTTCTTGGAGTCAAACACCTATTCATAAAACTGAAATTTATATATGAGAGCAGCAGTTTTACACTTTCTTCGAGATAATAAATAAATAAACATCCTCGTATCTGAAATTACAATGAAATATTCCACCCCAGGCCATTCGTGTATCCAAGAGAGAGATTTACTCACCTGCTGGACTAATAAGATTATTGAAAGTGATAAAGACCAAACACCCTTTTAGGGTTATGGAAATTTTAAAGACTATGCTGCTGTGGCAAAGTCCATGAATTTTAGAGATGTTCATTTTACTACTTGAGATTCACAAAAAATTTCTATCAAATATTTTTTCTAACCTCCTTCAGAGATTAAATTTTTATAATGGGCAATTTGAGAGCAAAGGATAAACCCACTACAAGACAGAAATTTTCTCAAACTAACATTGATCTAACACCTAAGCTGTACAGAAAAGTGCAATCATTTCAAATGATAAAAAAAAAAGATATTAAGTCTGTTAAAATTTATGCCTGTTCTTAAATAAAAGAAACAAATTTATAAAAATGGTTTTCGTTTTATGGATCTTATAATAGTAGTTAGGAAAAAAAGAGGCTTATTAATATTATTTCTTGGGATTATAATATATAAAGGTTCTATGTGCATTTGGAACTTTTTAAATTACCTTTTGTCTTCAAACTTGATTGAAAAAAGGTTCTAATTCGCATTTTTAATTTTTTAAATTGCTAATTAAACGCAAATTTTACATTAAATTTATAATAACACTAAAAGCAAAAGTATATTACTAAATATATAAAAAAAAAATATTCAAAGTGCATATATTTATAACAAAATTATTGCGATTTAAAACTTTGATCACGTTTTTCAGGATACTCATATAAAGTTACATATGGAACCTTTTTATTCTATAAAGTAAATTAAAAGAAACATTTTTCAAAGACAGAACAATATAAATACTTTCAGACTTAAATTAATAAAGCAAACGGTTTTTAAGGACACAAGAAATCATAAAAAAGACATTACGGTAATTTTTATACCCTTCACTGTAAGTAACTGATTTCATTTGTTATATATAAGTATATATATTCTGAAACCTTATGAATAGCAGAGTCTGTTTCATAAAAACGTATGTGTGTGTGTGTATTCTATGTGGTAGTTATAGCACTAAGCCAGGTAAGTGTCAGTGATATCACTATAGTGTAATAAGCCTTATTGAAAGATAATATTTTGACTTTTGCCGATAATTTGGAGTTCTTTACTTGATATTAAATATTTAATTAATTATGTTTGGTTTAAAAAATGTTGGCAAATGTTTCCAAAATTAAATTACAATATTTTTTTTTTTTTGTATTCTTTTCTTAGAATTTTTTATTAATTTAAAAATTGAGTGCCTGCAGACATTTTTTTATTCATTGAATGGTACGTTTTGATTCTGTGAAATGAGAATCGACTAAGTATAGTGAAATATCATAAATAATTTTTTTATAAAGGGTGTTTTTTATAGACGTATAGAACTTTAAATTGCAAGAAAACAACGATGGATTATTCGATTGACATGAATTTTATTTATCCGAAAGATAATCTTGTGGCATTACATTTTAAATATGATTTCTGGCATATGACCGCCACGGCTGGTGCGGATGTAGTCCAATCTGGACGTCCAATTTTCGATAACATTTTCCAACATTTGTGGCCGTATATCGGCAATAACACGGCGAATGTTGTCTTCCAAATGGTCAAGCGTTTGTGGTTTATCCGCATAGACCAATGACTTTGCATAGCCCCTCAGAAAGTAGTCTAGCGGTGTTAAATCACAATATCTTGGAGGCCAATTCACAGGTCCAAAACGTGATATTAGGCGGTCACCAAACGTGTCTTTCAATAAATCGATTGTGGCACCAGCTGTCTGATATGTTGCGCCGTTTTGTTGGAACCACAGCTTCTGGACATCATGGTTATTCAATTCAGAAATGAAAAAGTTAGTAATAATGGCTCTATACCGATCACCATTGACTGTAACGTTCTGGCCATCATCGTTTTTGAAGAAGTACCACCAGCCCATAAAGTGCACCAAACAGTAAGTTTTTCTAGATGTAACGGTGTTTCGACATACACTTGAGGATTAGCTTCACTCCAAATGTGGCAGTTTTGTTTGTTGACGTAGCCATTCAACCAGAAGTGCGCTTCATCGCTAAACAAAATTCGCTTATGAAAATCGGGAACAACAGCAATCTCGTTTTGGACCCATTCGACGAATCTACGCCTTACTTGATCGTTAGCTATTCATGATGAATAAATCACTTGACAGCTGTTAAATCGGTCGCCATATTGAACAGTAATGCCAACTTAAAGTTCTATACGTCTTTATAAAACACCCTTTACATAAATTTTTTGTGGAATTTTTTTTAAATAACTTCGGTGGTGTCAACTGAGTTTGTTGCCAGTAAAAAATTCAGTTGTGATAATCATATTTTTTAGTTTAATTCAGATCAAAATTTAATTCTCTCAATAATATAACTAAAAAAATTTATTATCACAACTGAATTTTTGATTGATAACCAAACAATGGTTTTCTTAGAGATTGTAGAACTTAATGCAAAAAAGAAATAAGAAAACATAAATGTTACATATTCGAACTTTGAAAATGAATTAAATTTTCTACAGATACGAGTATTTTAAAGACATTGCAAGAAAAAAAAAAAACATTTAATCAAATCGTATTTTGCTGTGTTTTTTCTCTCTTCAGTTAAAGTAGCTCAAGTTTTTAGAAATAAAAAATTATTTTCCCATACTAAAAAGGTTTTAATATGCAAGGCTTGTAAGTTTTATATCTGAAATAATATTTATTTATTTTCCATAGAAAACAAACAAAAAAAAAAAAAGAAAAGTATATTAAATTAGTGAACAATATTTATGTATTTCAACTCAAATAAAAATAATTTAACATAATAATTTAATTCCAATGAGAGTATATATTCTTGAATGACCAATAACTAAATATTTTCATTCTTTTGCATAAAATCTTAAAGCAATCTAATTTTAATGTTATCTCGGTTTAAAGGTCCCACCTAAGAGACTGATGGGGAGAGTAATTTATTTAATGCCTTTTTTCAAATTGTTACGCTTTAAACGTACGAAAAGGGACTTTAAAATGAATTTATATATATTAAATATAAAAATTTATATTTGCTGTGACAACTGTTAAATTGTTAGACATGACAGCTACTACTGGTATACCCATTGCTTAACACGAGCATAAAAAAATGAAATATTAAATTTAAGCACAACACGGGACAGAAAGCATAAGCAATATAAAAAATATTAAAAGTTAGTTACGAAAAGAATAAAAATAAATAAAAAGGAGGGCAACAATCATGCTTGGTAGAGCAACAGAACCCAGTTAGCCAAGTCTTCACAACAAGTTCATGCAGCAGTGTACAAAAGGCCATAGATAATCATAGTCGCATTATGTCTGTAGCAATAAAGAATAATCACTTAATGACACCTTTGTAATTTCTATATTCAATTCTAATGGGCAAAGTTTCAATCCGCTTGTATAAATTTTTAGGATAGCAATATGAATTTTTGCTAATCTTTCTTCAATTACAATCTATTAGGAATGAAAGTCTAACAAACCATATGCATTTTTCCCAAGCTCTAATATTTTAAGCGTCTAAAAAATTTGCTAGCTAAAAGTTCTTCATTTTTAAGAGAAACTCTTGCTTATTTGGAAACAACAATAAACGGTAAAACTGCGGAGATTTAAATTTTTTACATTACAGAATTCTTATTTTGGTTATAAGAATCGCGAAATTGATTTTTTAGCTTTTTGGCAATGGAAATTTGCCCTTACAGAATATGGCTGCTGGATTAAGGCTGAAGTTTTACAAGAGCTCCACGATGTTCAGGAGAATATTCTAGGATAATGCGGCCCGGAAAGGCTATATTTGTGTAAGCCTTGCGGCAAAAAAAAATTATATTTTAACTAGCTGACCCGGCAAACTTCGTACTGCCTCAATCGATAAAACCTTTTGTATAAAATAGAATTAAAACAAACATAAGGAATCCATAATTAATAAAAAAAAATGCTCGTTATGAATGAAGTTTTATTATTACACATGATGTTGCTTACTTAAAAAACAGAGTTTTCCTGAAATACTGGCTATTTATAAGGTTTCAATTTGATATTGACAGACACACACAGTAATTATCATACAGTTTGTTAATCAATTTAAAGCTTTCTGAAACAAAGATGTTCAAAATTTATCAATTTACATAAAAATAATCTGATAGATACTTAACAACAGAAGTGTATTTTTAACCTCCTGAGGATAAATATGTAGTTAGAAAGATATAAAATTTCTAATTAGTTATTCATTTTAAACTATTCCTACAATTTGATTTCTGAACGACGGAGGACACATCAAAAAAAAAACAAAATATTTTTTTACCTTTTAAACCTTCCCTGGAGCTGCACGAATATTTCAAGACTATATCGGTTCAGCCGTTCTAGAGTTTTAGCGAGAGTAATGAACAGCAATTGATTTATATATATATATATATATATAGAAGAAGACGATAAATTATTATTAGTAAAGAATTTATAGTTTAAACATTCTATAAGCCTTCTACCAACAAAATACTAAATTATTTTTAAAGCCTTTAATTTTCTTTAAATTAAAGGGCATCCAAAATTCGTTATTGCCACATGTATGTACTTGTAGTTAGATTCCTATTTTTTCATTTCTTTACGCGTCTTACACATAAACACTTGTAAGTCAACAAAACAACAGCGAAAGGAAATGTCAAAGTAGAAGTAAAACAACAATGAAAAATGAAAAAAAAGATGTACAGACACATACCACGACAATATTCAAACCGTAGAAGGAATATTTTTCAAAGTCCAGGTTTACGAGCCTGTTTGTCATTTAAATAGTGTTTTTTTTTTTTTTTTTGCCATGTTTTATGTGAATTTTTTAAGTGTTGTGAATAAAAGCAATAAGAAATTTTATCCAAACAAAATACTTTTTGTTTTGGATTTTTTTGCTTTCTATTAGGAGTTTTTCGTTTTCAAGGCAGCAAATCGAAATGAAAATTTAAATTTAATTGTTGTGTCTTTTACGAATGGTTGACCTTTTTTGATCCAAATTTTCTGTTGTACTTAATTAACTATACTTTATTACTTGTTTATGTGAAAATCTACCGCATTAATAAACATTGTAATTTAAACAAAAGCATAGCAGGGCTGTGCAAAACTTATTACATTTTTTTAAAGCATAAGACAGGCTATGAGTCATGTATAGAAAAGAAAAGGGAGATAAACAATTTATTTTTTAATTTTTTTAGAAATTTACATTTTAGGTTCAAAATATTTTCAATTGTTAAAGTAAGAATTTTTTAAACTACATAACCTACATCTTGTGGTTATGACTTAATTGTTCTATATAAAAATGTACTAATGAATGAGTGAATTTACCGCTCAAATTTTAAGCTTAGACAAAACTTAAATCCTTGCTCCTTTGAGTGGTATTAACTTCTAATAAACAACCTTAGCTAATTAAGTTAAAATTTGGAAATTTCAAGAGTTGTACAATCAGTAAAAAATTTTTTATTATATTTTGTGGGGGTAAGGTAAAATTACTCTATTAAAAGCAGAACAGCACTAAAACTGATAAAGAGGATAAAATATACGCATGCATCAGTTTTTTAAGGTCTACATCTAACCCTATGCCCCAGGTGGTAAATTCACTTACCGGTATTTAAGACAAATATAAAAATAAATTTCATTATTTTATACCAATTTGAAGAATATTTCTTTTTTGTCATCCCTTACATACGCATCTTTGGTGAGAGATACGTAGTGAAGCAGCTGCACAGGGTTCAGATATATGCTTGTATAGGAATTAACGGGTGCTTGCGTACCAGTCCATCGGAGGCTCTGAATACGGTACTACACCTCATTCCTATAGATTTGTATTTGATGGCTATATCCGCCAGCAGTGCGACTAGGTTGTCGGCATCTAGCTGGTGAAAGCATAAGACATATGGGCATGCTAAGATTCTGCATCGAATTTATCTGGACCTTAGGGCCTCTACCGACTACACGGTTCCCCATATGAACTTCGGCATTCAGCCGAACACGACCCAAGTCTCCAAAAATAGATTCAAGTAACAAAAATCCCAACTCATAGAATTATCGTTTAATCGAGTATTTAATAATCTTAACGCGGAAAACAAGAATTACTATACGTACCAACTGAAAAGTGATAAAGCTCTGGTGGTTGTGATAAACATCGTCGACAGTTGTATTCCTACTGCAAAAATTAAAAAAGGTATAGAAGATGACGGTTACGATTTAAGAAATGTTCGCAACATACATAATAAAGGTAAAATTCCCCAACCGTGCAGAGATTGCTTTTAATGCAGCTCTTCCTAAGACCAAGAACTTAACCCCACCAATTTGCAACTTGAGATATCTTCTTAACTGCAGAGCAGCCATATAAACGTAATGATCCCACACAATGCACCAATTGCAGAATCAAAATAAACTCCAAATCATACAAATAAGCCATATTGTGAATCAAATTATCCGAGCTTTCATACTAAACCTAATAAAATGCCTATTGATTCTGCAGACCCTGGAGTTGTGTATTTGCTACTAGAATGCAAACTGTTTATTCCAAAGCAGGCAGGATGTAGAAAATTTCATGCATACGCAGGAAATATACATACTTTTTGTACTCTAAAGAACATGGTCACGTCACATTGAAACCAAAATCTCAGCTATAAGACTAAAAACAGCTCAACTAATGTGGCTCATAGGTGTATACTCATCTCTTTCTTTAGAATATAAAGTTCTACTTTAAATATCCATCATAAAAATAATTTGGGTGCTGCTTGCGTATCTAACACTCTGAAATTACAAAGAAGACAGTCGAGTATTTTACAAACGCCCCCTGGTATATAAGAAATGAGAACATTCAGGAAGAAATTGAAAAATACTGTATCAAGTACGTACACAAACTGGCGACCAATCCCCTTATCAGGGGCCTGTTACAGCTCTATTGATACCAGAGGCTTAATAGAAATGATACCTTGCGCCTAGTGAGAAGAGACAACTAATTTATGTTTCTACTTTGGGATTTCTTCTATTCTTGGGATTTGAATGTAGTAACTAGGTAGTTATTACATAGGTAATACTTGTTTAAGTATTTAATAGCTTAAGATTTCGATACTTATTGTAAATTTTTTTATAGGAATATTGAATAATAAAATAAACTATTACCCCCTTATCCAAAAAAAAATTAACGTAGACTTTAATGTCGACGTTAACGAAATTTTTCATATAATTTTTTTACAAAATTTACTTAAGAGCATTAATCAATATTTGTACTTAATTCCCGAAATTGTGTTGGTTTTTAAATTTATTCTTTTACTCATGATATTCTCATGAGTTATTATTCAGTACTTATTGTACTGTAATTTGAAAACCAACACAATTTCTGGAATTAAGCACAAATAAATATTAATGTTTTGTTAAACTTTTAAATTCCAAATAGAAATTATTACAAATAAAATAATATTTAAAAAAAATTTCTCATTCTTACGATTTTGTAAAGTTGCAAGCCGATTTGGATAAGCTATCTAAATGGTCTATAGTGTCATATTATATCCTATAACATTTGATTACGCTATTTGTAGCTCCTCTCTTAAACGGGTGGCTGAAGTAAAAGATTTAGGAGTTATTTTTGATAATAAATTGAGCTTTTCTAGTCATATCGATTATATAGTTCATAAAATGTATTGTATGCTTGACTTTATAAGAAGAAATTCAATTGAGTTTAGAGACGCTTACATAATTAATTCTTTATATATATTTATATTAAGGAGAGTCCTAGAATACTGTTAGATTGTTTGAAATCCGATTATGCGTGCAATTCAGATCATATCCAGCTTATTTAAAAACTGTTTAACACAACTACTTTAAAGTTAATATGGCGATATGAACTACCATCCTATAAAATCTGGAGAAAGTTAATTGGTCTTCAATCGTTAAGTGATCGAATATCTTGCTTATACTCGTAATGTTATAACTCAACTGTCCGGAAACTATAAACTTTTTCTCATAATCATATGTTTGAGTAAGGGGCTCATAGAACACACTACTGCTTAAGTGACTCTATTGCACGGTAGCCATAGTATGCTTAAGTTATTGTTATTTAAATATTGTAATTAGGTATGTAGAAATCTGTAAGAATTTAATTTTGTAAATGAAATAAATAAACAAATTCTAATTCTAGATTAGATAAAAAATTATAATAAATATTTTTCTTAGTAGAATTCTATAACAATAAAACTCATTTCAATGTCTTAACTATTTAAGGTACTAATAGACGATACGTTTTTTACATGTGTTTTTCAATTTATTTGTTAGTTTATTTGACCTTTTTCTTTTTAATCAAAATGGCTACCTCAAGTATTATTTTATAAATTTATTTTTATATCGCTATTTCGCTCCAACTTGCGTAGCTGCTTTAAGATATAATTATAAATTCAGAATATCATTATAAATTATATTCTGAAGAAACTACCCAATAATATAATTATATACTGAAGAAGCTAAGCAAGTTGGAGCAAAATATCGTTATAAAAATAAATTTATAAAATTAAACCTCAAGCTTAATAAAGTAGCAATTTGTGTTTTTTAATTTTAAAATACACATGTTTTCTTCATGTCTGTCAAAATTTGTTACTTTAAAGAAAGTTTGTTATTTTTGATGACAAACGACATGTACGAAATTACATCTGTTTATTTATAACAGCTGATCTGCTCAAAAATAATAAAATTTTGTGAAATTGACATATACAGTGTAAAAAACATCTCGTCTATGAGCAACTTTAGAAACGTTATTTTCATTTAATGTTTCTTATTATAACTTTGAACAGCACGGTTCAAAGCAAAAAAAAAAATATATATATATATGTATATATATATATATATATATATATATATATATATATATATATATATATATATAAACTGAAAATGATGCAAATACTTGGTTTGCATGTCAAGGCGACATTTTTTAGATTATTTTCAAAATGAACTTTGAAATTTATGGCATTTCTTCATACTCATATTCATTTGGAATAGCGATAAATTACTTAAATACTTTCAAGGTACTTTCCAGTTTTATTACTATATTTAATAACATACACACAAACTTTTTATTTGAAGAAAATTTTTGTTTTAAGAAATTTACATTTTTATGAGAAAGAAAATATTTCAATGAGTAAGTGTATGTGAAATTAAGTTTTTAAATATACTTGTTTAATAACTTTCCAAAACAAAACAAAAAAAAGAAATAATAATAAACAATAAAATAGAAACAATTCATTTGGTACCTTTTAATTTTAATTTAGGCGGTGAGTAAACAATCGATCCATTCGAATCGGTATGAAAATAAATGTCAAAATAGGCTAAAAGGTCTGTAAATAAAAAAAGAACAGAAAACAATAAAACAAAATTTTAAATGAAACTTCAAATTTTGCTTAAAAAGAAAGTAATAAAAGAAACCATTTGAGAGCCATAAATAAACATAAGATTTTAATTAAAATTTAATAATAAGAAAAATTAAAAGAAAAAGTAAGATTAAATAAGTTTGCTTTAATTGTGCAGTGGAAAAGTTTGTGCAGAAAGTAAAAAAAAAGCACACGAAATAAATATAAAAAGAAAACAAAAAATATTTCTTTATAAGTATTTATATTTAAATATATACGTGCTTTTTGTAAAAAGTTCGAGAGCCATAATGCGATTTACTTTTGTTTTAATAAATTATTCCAACTTTTTATTGATTCTCTTAATTTTTGTTTGTTTTTCTTTTATTTTAATTTTTGATATTTTGCTACAAATCAAATAAATTATCTCGCACTAACAAATAAAAAAAATGTTTTAAATTAAAAACAAATAAATATTTTCTGATTTTGTTTTTTTTTTTTTTTTTTGTCATTGAACATTTAAATACAAGTACGACTTTTTGTATGTATGGAATCAAGGCATCCCAACAAACCATATAGCAATTGAAATAGAATATAACTCGAGAATAAGCTTATGAATATAGTAAATAGTAAGCTTTTCTCAATCTCAATGTTCATAAAATAAAAATTCTCAAACATTTTTCAATAACGCTTTAGAAACGTTTATCACACATAACCTTTTCTAAACTATATTGTGTCAAATATCAAAAATTCAATAAAAATAATATAAATAAACTTTAATTAAAATTTATATGTAAATATAATACATAAATCCACATAATGGCAAAAGTTTAAAAAAATCTGAAAGTAAAAAAAAAGTATAAATTCAGAATATAATTATAAATTATATTCTGAAGAAGCTACGCAATAATATAATTATATCCTGAAGAAGCCAATTGTTTGGTTTCAGAAATTTAGTACGAAAATAGCGAAAAATTCGATTCTTTTGTAAGTTCTATCCGTTTTATATATAAAAACGTGCATGTAATTAAATTTATTTATCCCCTGCTTTCAGAAAAGTAATTGGTAAAGACCAACTATATGGAAAACTATAATGGACTCAAAATTTTGCGAAATCTAAGCTCAAACAGCGTAATAAAAAGTAAGTTCATTTTTACTTAAAGAAAACAATTATTAAATTTCTATATTTTACAGATAGATAAAGTGATTAATAACTTTTTTCCATTATTACAAGTTCTCAATAAGATAAATATTATAATATTTGTTATGTGGCACCACTGTTGTGAATACTAATTACTTTTCGCTGCTATAAATACATAATGGCAACGACATGCCTTTTTTTTCCTGTTGTTTTTCAAATAACTAAGAAATTCTTTACTTTTAAAATTTTATTTCAATATTTGTTATTTTATTATGTAATTGTATTGTTTAACTTTTGTGTATTAATAAGAAAATTATTCAATGTCTATGGAACCATATCTAAAATCAAAAATATGGCAACGTTAAAAGTTATTTGCAACACAAAACTATCTTTAGCTTATCATACACCTTTTAGTTAAAGTATGTTTGTAATAACCAAAAAGCATTTATCTGTTCGATAACATCCTACTTTTAGTTATCGTTTAATTATAATAATGGCCCTTAATTGTGTACAGCAATATACAAATAGTGATTGCAGAAACATACGTTTTTTGTATGTTTTTCATTCTAAAAAAATATTTATTAGAAAATTCCTGAAAAAAACTACGATGCCATATACGAATTAATAATTTATTTTTCAAATTCAGAGACAAAAAAATTGTAAATAAAATTCTTAAAAAGATAAACAAAAATTATTCGGACTTAAAAATTGTTTTCATAAAAATTGTTTCTCTTTTGTTTGTATAATTTGCAGTTTTATTTTTTATTGAAGCAAAGTTTAGCTTTCGTTTGCATTAAAAACAATTTGTTTTCCTTTTCATAGTGTCCTTTATTTATTTTTGTTGTTGTTCACATGTGTATATTTTCGTTTCTATTTGTTTTTACTGCAGTGCAGTTATTTGCTTGACATTTTTTCATTCATTCGTTTTTGCATATGAAATTGTTACTTTGCCTTTGGACACATACAAACTACATAAAACAATATTTAATTATACATATATACGAGTATATGTATGTATGTGTGCATGGCTGTGTGAGAGGACGAGTGTGTAAACAAATGAGTGAGAGTGCAATGGGCCAGTGTGCCTTTTTTTTGCTTTTGCTGCTGTGTACTTTTGTGCTTGTGTGCTGTTGGTAGTTGCTGTTATGCGTGTGCTTATTTCCTAAAAGTATGCTAATTTTGCTTGTAAATTTGGTCGTCTTTAATTGGTTAGTTTCATTTTGGTTCTTATTCTCTAGAATTTGTTACACTTGCCTTAGCCACTCTTATTGTATTTTTGTGTAAAATATTCAATTGTGTTTCACTTTTTCCGTAGTTGACTTGATTTATTTCTTCTTAGTTTTGTTTTATACAGAAGGTATTTAATTGAAAAACATTCTTTTTACCTGGGTAATAATGAAATTGACAAAAGTTTCAAATATTAAACTCATTAAAGTTTTAAATTCAACATACTTGAGCTGGGAAAAATATTTTCATTTCATTTCATTTATTTATAATAATCTAGCCTGTATAGGCCAAAATCGGTTAAAACAATTCTACTAATTAAGTTATTGAAAATTTTTACTTATAAATACTTGTAATGAGATAAAAAGAAAACTTTTTCAACAGACAGAAGAATGGTATATCTTACTAGCCTGTAGATATGGCAAGTTTAATTTTCTTTAACATACATTGTACATTTTGGGCTAAAATTGTAAAGTTTAATTTAGATTTTCTAGTCAATCACAAAGCTTAAATGAGAGTTAAAAGTGTAGGTGAAATACAGAATAATGCACATTGAACACAGCAGGAAACAGATTGCCCGACTAAAAATACCTTCGTCGTTATTTATTGTAAATAAGCAAATTTCAGTTGTACAACTTTAAAATATAGTAGAATCTTAAAAAAGCTAACCGAAGGCTATTACCTTTTTTAAACTTTTAGTTTTCTAAACTTTTTTTAAATTTAAAAAAGAAATAAATACGCAGTATAATAAGCATCATTTTTGTTGGACATATGTTATATGTTAAATTTTTATTTATTGACTTATTACTACAAAAGAGAAAATTAGATTTCGATTGTACGGGCTGGTTAAATGTTTACAGTCACAATGAATATTTTCGTGCTTAAAAATATTTATTTGTACGGAGCTTGTTTGTTTTTTTCTTTCTTTTTTTATATTATTTCATGCTTTTATAAAAACTACTTGAGGCAGTTCATCCCACAGGCTCTGAAAAGTTAACTGAAAGGTTCAGAGCTGTACGTTAATTCTGAAACACAGTAAACTTATCCGATAGTTTAACTGTTACGCGAGTTAGCTTTTTAAGATTCTACTGTGTTTCTCTTTTACAAACATAAAATTTCTTATTCAAAAAATTAACTAAATTTATTTTGCATATTTATTAGATATCTTTCTTAAATTTTCTTTTTTTATATTTAAAAATTGAGTACTTCAGGTATGAAAAGAAAACTATTTTAATCAATATTTATCATTTCATTAAAATTTGTTATAGGTATATATACATTTGTATATTTTTATTAAATATTTAAGGAAAATAAGCTAAATTAAATACAAAAATATTCGCTTTCTACAAAGAAGGGTATATACTCGTATGTACGACGCGGCACAACCGAATTTAACTTTATTTTTTGGGTAAAGCATATTTTAAATGACAGGCTTTATCATCAGAAGCAAAGATAGTAAGTATAAATCTACAATCTGCTATTAATGAAGTTCAAGCGGTAAGCCGAATTTCAGTTAGTAGCGGTTTTCACTACTAAATGCAAACTACTCTTGCAAGTCATGCAGATACTGCAAGTGTGGCAAAAAAAATTTAAATTTTGCACGTCACAACAACAAAATATATGAAACTGAGACTTGGACCGATTTACAAAATTCGCAAGACTTAAAATCATTTATAAAAACAAAGTCAAAAAGCTGAACGAAACAAACAACTAAAGCTCAGAGTTATCCAGTTTTATGGCGGCAGAAGGCGACATGTAAATTACCAACGTACTTAAGTTTGGTTAAAAAACACTACTATAATAAAGGAGAATTATAGTTTTATATAGAACATCATGAGTTAAAACCAAATATACTTGAAATGGCTTACAAGCACTTTTTATTATAAAATATTACACATGTTTGTAGTGATGTGTGGCATTCAAGTACGCTTTTGCAGCCCTTTAAAATAGATAGAAATTTAATTTAATTGCACATATGCCAACAAGAGTGAATTCCGCTTGTACAAGGTGGCGCAGAATGAGCTATATGGTTCGAATTCTTTATAACAATTTTAATTATTATTTTTTCTTTGTTTTTTTTTTCAGCATTTTGTGAAGAAGACTTGGAGAAGTAATTATGAATTATTACACGATTGAACAAAGTACAAAAATAATTGAATTTCATTTTTCAAACCAACGGTTTATTGTGCTGACACAGCGTGCATATCGTCGTCATATTAATGTTCGCATTACACACACAGCGTCAGCAATACACTATTTGATTGGAAGTTTTCGTCAACATGGGTCTGTAAGAACCCTTCCTGGTGCCGAAAGAACTCCTACCGTGCACACTGCTCAAAATATTAAGCGTGTACGGGAGAGCGTGGAGTATAGTCCATCAACATCAACAAGGAGACGTTCGACACAACTTGGACACCCGAAATTTTGAGAAAAGTTATGGAAAATATGCTTAAAAGAACACGTATGTGCGAAGCAGAAAATGGACATCAGGATATCACTTTTCAAAGCCAATTGCACAAAATTCCCCAATAATACATTGTATTAAAAAAAAGTAATAATAATCGCATAAATAAAAAAGTTATAAACCATTTAAAGCACATAGCTCATTCTGCGCCACCCTGTATTTAGTATTGCATAACTGTATTCGGGTACTATAATTTGTTGTCAACTAAAAGAGATCAGATATGAAGAGTGAAATGGAAAGAAGGTAAAGAATCACTACAACTACTGCATTTTGGAAAGAAGTACTTTTTTAAAACCCTTTCGACTGAATAAAATGCGCATGTAAGACGTTATGAAATTCAATACTCGTTCACGTTTTTGTTAACATCGTATAGGTTATGTATAATTTTGTATAATTGTGGTACTAAAATAGTAACAAAATTGTTTAAAAAAATAATGATTTAAAATCGCGTACAATATGTACTTAAAAATGCTTTTTTAACACCTAAAATATGCCTGTCGCTTTTGTGTAAATTATATAAAATCTATATCGAAGAGAATCTTTTGTATTATTTTTTGATGGGTGTGTTAATTAATATTACTATTACTGCAACTAGTAGGATATATAAAGCAGCTAAATATATTTTACACTTTAAGTTTGCATTCTTAGTCATATTTTTTATCGTATTAAAAAAAAATAATTAACATCTGAACTAATTTGTTTGACTTTTACCATTTATTTTGCTACATCGTTTTCGTCCTTAAAACTGCAACAACAAGAAGAAACTTTAAATTTAAAAAGATTTTATGAAAATATAAAATTTAAAAATATAAAATTTATTTAACCAGTTTAAATGCTGAAAGTACTCACAGTCAAATAAATAATGAAAAAGTATTTATAAACAAAGAGTATTTTTCTTTATAAATTTATATGGCGAGACATTTCGAAAATCACCATGAATTATGTGTAAATTCAAATATATCTTTTTTATTTTTAATGAAAGATATTTTTTTTTTCATACTAAAAAGGACTTTGAAGATTTTGTAAAAAAAAGAAACACAATTAAATAAAAACCAAACAAAACTTGTTAAAATAAAAAATAAAATAAATAAAAAGTAAAAAATAATGCATATAATGTATGGATTTTTATGTGTATGTGTATATGTGTACGTGATTTCTTATTATATTTTTTTCAGTAGCTTTATGTGAAAGTGTATGTATGTATTAGAGAATTTATACAACAATAGATGTATGAGTGTGTTTTGTGTTGGTTGAATATAATGACCTTAATAATTTATGCGAATGACGTCCACTGTGCACAACGTAATCACAATAACAAATACAACAACAACAACGACAACAACATCAACAACAATAAAGGCTTACTTGCCTTCGCATATCCACTGAAACACATACGCTTATTTACACTCGTTATGTAAACGTATACGCAATATGTACATCACTGGGTAGAGTAGAAAGATAGAGAGCGAGAGAGAGCACGAAATTAAAGAGAGAGATAGGGCATGAGAAGCAGAAAAAAAAACACAACACAAAAAAAAAAAAATTAACAGCCTTGACACAAATTTTGTATGTGAGTTTGCATAATTTGCTTCTTCATAAATTTTTTTAGTTTCTTATTATTATAAACCGCACAAATTTAAAAGTGCATGAGGATATTGGTACAGTCTTTTCAAGTAAAAGGCAGTTTCGGAATTTTCTATTGAAAGAAAGAATCAATTTATGAATATAGTGACTATTTACAAGACACATTACATTAAAAAAAAAAGGTTATGACCACTGGTTATGATAGGGGGATAAAATATATACACGTATGTAGTTATATCGGCCTCTAAACACACGCTTGATGAAAATTTAACTTAAACGCCAGAAATAAGTTGAAATTTAAAATATTCGTTTTTATGTAGAGGTGGGGCGAAAGCATTGCACTAAGTTGGATTTCAGGTGGTTGTTTTTATAGAATAGGGTGGCCAAGCTTCTTGATAGTGGAGCCATTTTTTAAAAATTGAAATTTTAAAGTGAAGTAAAATGATTCGCATATTGAAATAATTGAAAAAACAATCTTTTTTGTAATTCATGATACTTCAATTCTGGAACTAATTTCCAAAATTCACCAATGGGCGTCCACTAGTTTTTCAATGGCAGAGTTTAACCTTTTTGCATCTCTACTAATTTTAATTCTCCAGATGCTTTTTGGCTCATTTTATATTATTAATTAATTTATTTACAAAAACTTTATGTAGTTTAAAATGTATTTATAACAATTTTTTAGAAGTTATTTACTATATGTTTAGTTTTAAATTGGATAGATTTTTTTAGCTGAAAATTGCTTAAAAATTGGTCTGAAACATTTTTTAATGAAGGTAAGATTTCTTTTTTTTAATTAAAAAAAAATATTGAAATCTCTTTTATCGATTGTTTTTTTATAATTCATTTTCATTTAATTTCTTCAAATTAAAAATTATGATTACGTTTGTTATCTAGGGACAGGCTCTCAATAAGCTTTTTACTACGAGTATAAGCAACAGTTTCCAATGACAAGAACACAAATATGCAACATAAAGCTTATTCTATGTTGAATAGGTTTTTTTCTATATCCAAAAGGTTTTATTTTATTTTAGTTTTAAAAATCAGACAAAAAAATTTACTTGCCAGATATATTTATTTAAGTTACAATAATTTTTAATAACAGGGGACTCACGACGGTGTTTGCAAAATGATTCGATTTAGCTAATATAACAACCAACCACTTTGCTTCATTTACACTAAAAACACTTTTAACAAACATGGGTCAGTATGCTTGCTCAAATGCAAAAACAACAAACACATCTACAATTGATAGATAAAGTTAAAGTTGCCATATTTTTGCGGGTTTTCTCATCTGATTCTGATGTCCTTAATTAATGTGTTTGTAAAGAAAAATTTGGGAAATTAAAAGGACACTAATTGCCATGTTTAATAGTTTAAGAACGCTGACGTAAAATAAAAAGAAATAACGTGCTTTTTTTTATAACACAAGCAATCACTCGTCTAAAAATTTGTATAAAAAACACTCAATATTTTGAGTAGGTTAGGTTAAATTGGGTTACTCAAGACGTCCAAATAAGAAAAACAGAACCTGAGCTGTATAAGAGGAAGTGAAGAAGCATAACACTAGAGATAGAAAAGTGAAGATAAGTAATTCACCTATACCAATTGCTACTTCTAACGAAGCCATATAGCAATTCGACCCTTACATTCGACGGCGCAGTGAGAATCTGCAGGTAGAGCCCTCTAAAGTGGAAATTGGGTGTTCTACAGTTTCCTTTTAATCCTTGTATTGACATCTTCTACAGTAGTCGTTTGAGGGCAAGCCCCTTCTCCTGCCAAAACTGCAGTGGCCTGTTACTACTGCCACCACATTTCTTAAGTGAGCTCTTTGAAGTCCCAGTAAATCTGTGCTGCGATTGATATCTAGCCTAGGCCAGATCATCTTCGCCATGATTTCGTCCAAATATTTTCATTATTTTTCTTATAAAATTTCCAGACGATTAAAATTAATTTGTTAAAAAAAAATTTTTAAAAAAAGAATAAAGTAAATAGTAAATAAATTAAAATTGCCTTTGCTTATCATAATTGCAAAAGAATACCTAAAATGTAAAATTCATATGGATGCACCCATAGAATAGCTTTGTGTAGTTGACGACAACAGATATAAGAGTGATTTAGTTGATTTGTGTTATATTATCCTTTTTTTGTTGACATTTAAAACAATATTTTTTTTATTTCATTTTTTTTCATCTGAATCATGTTGTAAGAAAGCAAGGTGACACTGAAACGCCAGCTGAATCCTGCATGATTGAAGCTCGTTCTGTCAAAAACTAAGAGATCAAAAGTGAAACCAAATTATTTGTTTCACTCTAGTGCACTTCTTAATAGCAATCACCGGAAATAATTTTTGACAAGAGGAGCCTCAAAAGTAATAACAAAATATATGGACTTTTTGTAATGTTGTTATTTTTGAAGTTACCTGGTTTTATTGTACCATGATCTGAATAAATAATTTTGATTCTTTAAAAAAATTATATTTAAATAACAGAAAAATCTTATAGAGTTGTCTTTCTTCTGTCTATATGCAAGTTGCATTTAAGTATGTGGCCCATACACACTCAAGGTCAATAAAAATGAAGTAAGTGCTAAAGTTCGGCAACATGAACAATTTAAGTAAATATGAAAATGATTTTATTCTATCAACAAAAATAGATATAGATACACTACACAAACACAAAAGAATTTGCACAAAATTTATATTTAACTTGAGTGCGCAAAACAAGACTGTTGGCAAAAGTAGATAATCTCAAAAAAGAGAAGCATTTAAGGCAGAATTAGCCTTAACTTTCCGTTCCGTTGCTATCAGCTGATTTGATTTTGTTAAAAGCAAATGTGTATAAATAGTTAGTTTTTCTGTTCTGTTCTTTTGCGGACCAACCTGTTAAAAACAAAAATTCTCTACGTAATTGTAGATGACAGCTCATTTTCTCTTCATTTGTTTTTATTTCTCGTGCCTGCTTTTTTTTCTTTTTACTTTTGTACATTTACATTATTAGGTTTATTAATTCTATATTAATAAATATGCGAATAAATATCAAAAAGTTTTTATATTAAAAATATTTATTACTTTACACTTGTCACGCATAAGAAAATTGCAAACTTTATACTGCAAGAGAATTTGAAGTTAGACGATTCGTACTATGATCTTTCGAAACAGCTGATACGATTTTACAGAAACACTATAATAACTAAAAAAAAAATAAGTAACAGAACAGCAACAGAAAGTAAAGACTAATGAGGCCCTTATAATCATTCAAAAGATGAAGCTCACGCATACACATATAAATATTAGTTTGATAAAGGTACTAATAGACAACATGTTTTTTACACTGTAATTGTCAATTTTTACAATGTGAAACAAAAACATATCGTGTGTGCCCTCAAAAATATTGCTTCTGTTAAAAAATATGAAGAAGGCTTCTGACAAAATTTCAATTAGAACGTGCTCTATTTTCTTATGTACAGTCATATGTTTTAAGTTGGTGGGCTTTGTGGAAATATATGTCGCCCTATAATAATTTGCTGCATTATTAGCTGCATTATTACAAGAAAAATATATAAAATTTGTTTATCTAGTTTTACTCCCTTATCCAAAAAAATTAACGTAGACTTTAAAGTCAACGTTATCGAAATTTTTCATATGATTTTTTCAGAACTTTTACTTTAAAGTCTACGTCAACTTTTTTTTGGATAAGAGCATTACTTTTTAAATAATATTGAATCAAATAATATAAAATTTTTTTTTTGTACAAGCTTATCATTTTGTAGCTTAATAAGAAAAAAACTAGTTGTCTCGCAATGAAAAATATTTTCGCCGGCTATAAGCAATTTTTTGAACGAACTACGTGTATATCTATATAGTAAAAAAAAAGAATGACAAAAATAACATTACACAATGGAACTTGCTTATATTTTTTAATTTCAGTTTATATTATTTTATTATTATTTCACAAAATTTTAATATTTTTAAGATGATCAGCTGTTATAAAAAACAGAGTCTATAGGTTCGTTCGATAATTAGTAATAATTTTTATTAAACTTTACTAAATCGCGTTAGTTTACACAAACTTTGGTAAATGAAAGCAACTTTTGAGAGAGCAAACTGACAGTTTTTTAAATGAGTATTTCTTCATTTGTACTGAGGAAATTCTTGTTAGTAAAATTTAGTAAGATGAAAACTCATATGATTAAAAATTTAAACAACAAATTACACTGGATAAATTAATTACATTTTAATAAAAATTCTTTAAAAAAATAAAAACTGAAAAGAAAAGAACACAATAATAATTATAATTGTGTTTTTATTTTTATATCGATAAATATTTATAATTATATCCTGAAGAAGCTACACAAATTAGAGCGAAATATCGATGAAAAATAAGACCTCAAGCTTAACAAAATAGTCATATTATATAAAAGAAAAAGGTCAAATAATTTTCTTTTTATATTTTAAATTAACTTCACTAGTTTCAGTTTTCGAATGTTGTGTATCACAATTCTATATTTTATTTTTAATCAACTGCTTAATTACTAAATTTTACTAATTTTCCATTCGGGTATATGTAATAATTTCTACTTAGAATTTTAAAGTTTAACAAAATATTAATCTTTATTTGTGCTTAATTCCAGAAATTGTGTTGGTTTTAAAATTTATTCTTTTACTCATGATATTCTCATGAGTTATTTATTCAGTACAATAAGTACTGAAGGGGATAGCATATCCATTTCGTCAGACGCTACTCTGATTCCTCAGTAGATTACTCCCAACGTTTCTTGCAAACATTAGAACCTTTATATTGTAAAAGCTATTGACTAAATAAGAATTAATAATCAATAGTTACAAAAAGATTCAAATATTCAAACAAAAAACTCAGTAAGCATTGAACTGAATAAATAAATAAATTTCCCAACCAACATTTTAATATTGAAAAACTATATATTCTATTTTTATTCTTTATACAAAAGCTTTATCGAGAACATTTTTTTTTTAATTCACTCAGCATTTATTTAAACTTTACTCGAATGAACCTTATGTCAGACGTGTTTGTACATGTCGTTTGTAAGCAAAAATTATAAACCTTCTTTTTGACAAACATGAAGAAAACATGTGTATTTTCAAATTAAAATACATGTGTAAAAAACATCTCGTCTCTTAGTGCCTTAAATGAGAAAATTTAAACTTGTACAATGTATATATATAAATAACATTCATATATGAACATGAGTATAAAGCGCAGTTACATATGCAAGCACTTTACATACACACATACAGAAGCATTTCAATGTTGCTACAAAGATATGATGTTTTCTTTTCTGTTTTTGCTTGGTGAATGAATTTATATAAACAAATGTTTAAAACGTTTACGTTTTTATGCACAATTTAAATCATAAAAAAAACTATAAAATGGAAGGACAAAAAAATAAAAGAAGCAGCAATAGAACTACTAAATAAAAACAGAAGCTGAAATAAAAACAACTAAAAAAATGTAATACAAAAAGAAAAAAGAAGGTGAAGAAATTAAAAAAAAAAATACAATCGGAGAAAAATTAAAATTGTGTTGAAAACGTAAGCGCCATAAGTACACGAAATCCAGGGTTGCATTACACAACATCATACACATACACAAAAAATATATATTTTTTTTATATATAAAATAAAAAAAAAACTAGTTAGAGGGTGAGGGAGGGGAAAGAAACATAGATACTTGGATAACATGAATTTAACCCTACACATAAGGTTTCTAAAAAATTTCGCTTTCTGCTATTAAATAAAATAAATCTATTCCGATTATGCTACACATTTACCTCTACATACGAGTACATAGGTATGCACATATTTGATTTTGATATTTTGTTATTACAATAAAATTAACTAATTTTTTTTTTTTTTTTTTTTTTTTGTTGAAGAATTCCGATAGGAAAGGGAACTAGCCACAGAACATGTCCCTGGACTAGTACTTACGATATAAGTACCGTCTTTGTTTTAATTTTTTCATTCAACAGACTTGTCGATTTAACATTGCGATATCGTTACATACTTCGTGACTAGAATGGTACCAATCTAAAAAATTCAAGTATTTATAATATCATTAAACGAATCCGTTTTTTAAAAGAAAGTTAATGGTTTTGGTATTATTCTTTATATTTTTACAATTTTAAATATTTTATTAAATCAACTTTTTTTTATAAACAGAGAAAATATAAAAATATTAATTTTTTTATTTGTGCGAATACGCTTATTGTAACATTTGCAAGCTTTATACTGAATAGAAGAGAATTTGAAGTTAGATGAATCGTACTAGGATCTTTTGAAACAGCTGATACGATTTTACAGAAAAACTATAATAACTACAAAATATATAAAAATAAACCATTTTCTTGTGTACTTCTACGTACTCATTCGAAAACATGGCGAGAAATACCAGTTTCACTTTAGCGAAACTTGACCAAGCAATTTCGGAGAACAAAGGGCCATGGACAAAATATTATTTTACTTAACTAATCTTTTACTTCACATTTTTCGGCTTACTCTTCTTCTTTTTTTGTATATTTTCCAAATAAATCAAATGTCCTTATTATTTTTCACTAGTGAAAGTGGCTAAACAATACTTTAATCATAAATAAGTTAAAGTAATATTGCCAAATTGACAAAAATGCAAAAGAATTTAGATTTTTACATGTTCAGCAATAAATTGCTACATTTAAGTAACAAAACAATCTGTTATTTTAATTATTATTGAATCTTAAACTAACTTGCACATCATGCCCTCAATTTCAAGTTCTTTATTTGATATAAAATATTTATTTAAAAAATAATTGGCTTAAAAAATGTTTATAAACATTTTAAATTAAGTAATAATTTTATTTGGAGTTCAAAAGCTTAACAAAAGATTAATCTTTATTTCTGGCTAATTTCAGAATTGTGTTGGGTTATTTTAAATTTATTGTTTTACTCATGATATTCTCATAAGTTATTTATTCAGTACAATAAGTACCAAAGGGGATATCATATTTATATGAACCATTTCATCAGACGCTGCTCTGAATTTTCAGTAGATCACTTCCAACACTTCTTGGCAAACATTAGAACCTTTATATAATTAAGAAAACCTTAAATAAACAAGAATTATTTGTTAAAAGTCTTTTAAATTACTAACAATAAAAATGAATAAATAGGAATATTCACAGAATTCCAAAACAGATTTCAGGAATTGAAATATTTTAAATCGTCTCTTGATTTTTTTTGGATAAATTTTAAATTAACATATTCAAGATAAGTTCTCCATTTCCAATATAATTATGACCCAAAATGCGTCTAGAGAATTAAAATTAATAAAAGGTGCAAGAATTAAGATATAAGCCGCCGTCAATTACTAAATTTTTAAAATCTATACCAGAATTTAATTAACCGGAATTAAAAAAGACTGCTTGTCGAAATATTTATTATTCGGAAAAATGTACTTATGTAAATCATTTTATTTTACTTTAAAATTCGTGAAATCCAGACACAGAAATCCAGACAAAGAACTGCTGTCAAAATTTTCCAAATTTTAAAGAATTACGAATATAAAGAGGAGTGAAATGAATGTGTATAACTTTGAATATTTATTTTCAATACACATATTTTGTAAAAGTTTTCATATAATATAATTTCGGTACAAAAAAATTTGTTTTATTATCTTTCTTGCATAAATTTTAAATACGTATTTAATTTTGAAAAATAGCTCGGACTATAAAGGAGCAGTGTTTGAAATCCTACTTTATCTACCTTTTTTTAATTACGGCTACGGCTACAGCTCCAAGTAGAAGGAGCCACGCAATAAAAATATTTACTTCTGGCGACTTACCGACAATAATAAGAACGAAGAAAGAAGGTGTGTTATTTTGTATCGTTTTTTCTTTTGTAATTTGTTTCCTTTTCATATTTATTGTATTAACATGTTTAATTAAAAAATAATTTAAGTTTCGATTAAAAATTTAATTATATTAATCAAGTGAATATTTTTTTCTGTGTATTACATGTTGTTTAAATTGTTTACGTATTACGTCCGCCTGGCAATTATTTATCATATGAATTTATATAGTTTTTATTTATACAAGTAAAGTTCCAGATTTATTTTCAATTTACTTTATTCTGCCCCATTGTCGAGTGTGTAAAACAAATTACAAAAGAAAAAACGATACAAAATAACACACGTTCTTTCTTCGTTCTTATTATTGTCGGTAAGTCGCCAGAAGTAAATATTTGTATTGCGTGGCTCCAAGCATAAAGTATTCATATAAAGTAGCTAGAAAGTAGCCAGAAAGTATACTTATTCTCAACACAAAGTAGCCAGAAATAATGTTTTCATTTTTGGCTATTTTTCAAATTGAAGCAAAAAATTAGGTAGAATATTTTTGCTCTTTTCTACCGCTACCAATACCTTAGTTTAAGTAGCAAAGAGGCTACTTCTACTTGCGGCTTTATTTTTTTGAAAAGTAGCTGTAGCTAAAAAAATTTAAATGCTTCGGAGTAATACAGCCTCTACTGCTACTTCTACTTGAAATAGTTGGAGCTGTAGCCGTATGCAATGGTTTGCTGTTTAAATGTGAATGTAGCAGTAGAAGTAGATGGATACTGGCTACTATTTCTTAACAAATTTATATCTTAAAAAGTAGGCTTATTTTCGTCACTACGGCTACTTTTAGAGTAGCCGTTTAAACACTGTAAAGGAGCTTGGCCGCCCCTGTTATATAGTCTTTGCAAGAAAATTTAAAGACTCAAGATGCACACCAACATATTTTGTATGCAATGTAAGCTTCATTTAAATTTTTTTAGTTTTAGTACTCTCTCTTATTCCTTTTAGCTTCGGCAATATCGTCATAAATTTTAAAACAACATAACTATTTCTCATCGTTGACATCGATATAATTATAATTTGGTATTCTCTAACATTAGTTTAACGATGTAGACACTTTATTGACAATTTTAACTTACATATCAAATATATTACTTAGGTGTCTCAGTTTGTTTAAAATTTTCCATAAAATTTTTTTTTACTGGTTTAACATAAACGATAAAAATTGAGTGAGTTTTGTGTCGGTGTGGCACCAAGCCAGAGAAGATTCTTTGATTTCTATTTTGATCAAGTTTTCAGTTTTTAATTTAAAAAATTTCTACACTATAAATTTATTTGAAGTGCTAGATAGTACTATGAGCAGCTCTCTGGCAACTGTTCATCGTTTGAGGTCAGGAGCGACTTATGCCAATTATAATCTGTTTTGCATTGAAGCTTATGCCAGAGAGAGCGTTTTGTATGAATTAAAAAGAAATAGCACTAGGAAAGGGCAAAGGCCTTACTATAAAGTGCTTTGTAAATAGTATTTAACAATTATTACAACGTAATGATGGATTATTACAAATCAGTTGTTTTCGTTAAAGGATTTTTATGATATTCTTCATGGAGTAGTAGCTCCAATTCTTGGTTTTTATAGCCTGTGTGATCTTTGCTTTAGTTACAAAATCATTACTTTTTAATAACACAAGCCATCTCTTACGCAATGAAACCAATGAAGCTCATTCATTGCTTTGGTGAGCAAATGTTTTTAAATTAAAAAATTAAAAAAATCTTCCCACATACATACATACAATGCTTTATAGGACAAAATTCGATATTTTCGAAAATTTGTTCAACAACAAAGTAAAAATAACTGACAGAAATGATATATAAATTATTAAAAACACATACATACTCAAAAGATATAACATTTTTAAGTTATAAACCCCAGTTAAAATTAACCTTTAAACGATATAAATTTTTCTAGTTTCCACAGTTCCTTTGAATTGACTTTAAAAATTGTTTAATAGTGGTTTTAAGTTTAGTTGGTTGTTGGATTAATTAGTGGGGGTATAAGTGTTGGAAGAGTGGTTCGTGTAAGCAATAAATAAAATCAGCCCACAACAAAATAAGGATATTAACAGAAGAAAACAGAAAAAAAGTTTCTTATTAAAAAAATAGGTACGGACCAGTACTACCACAGATTTAAATACAACAATAAAAAATTCACATGGTCGTATGTAAGTAAAATGGGTTTCAACACAAATATTGATACATTCTTACGTAATTCAGTACCTACATATACTCGTATACATATTACAAAGAGACATGTTCACTCGCAAGCAAGGCTATTTTTGACATGGCCTTTTATGTACATTTATTTGTAGGTCACCAGCTACGGTTGGATGCCCTGCATACAAATTTACAGGCACATGTACATACAGATAAAATATAAACACGTAACCAAACATAAAATGCAACCAACCAACCAACAGCCAACAGAAAAATGTTTATAAACATTTCTCACCCTCGCTTCGTTATATTGCTGACGTTGTTGTTGTTTAAACAGATGATGGTAAACATCATTTAATGTTTTTTAATTAATTCCTAAGGATATACTCGTACATTCATCAGAAGCATGCTTCTTGGGGTAATTTTATACTATACATCCAAATATATTGGAACATGCAACAAAATAGAAGAACAAAAAAAAAAAAAAACAAGTAAATAACTAAATATAAAATATGAAGAATACAGACTATTTTAGGTTTTTCCTCCTTTTAAGGGTTTTTTTTTTGAGAGGTGGGGAACTTAAAACTGAGAAAACTTAAACAAGGCCACTCTATGTAAACTAAAATAGTTTGTTTTTCTAATAGTCATAAAAATAACGCAAAAATACTGTAGTTTAAAGAAAATAGAGAGCTTTAAAAATAGTTTCATTTCACAATATATTACTTTCGCTTGCAAGTACTCTAATTTAGTTTGGTTTTGAAAGTCAATTTATACGTTATGCGTTTTCTTACCAGCTTCATCTGGCATAAGTTGAAATACATGATCTGGCGGTTGTGTTGCAGCCTTGACATTACGTGGCGGAGCCGGAACATCTTCTATTGAATTTGAATTTTTTATTATGGGACAAATAAAAATTCAAATTTCAATTTTATAAGTTCGTTTTTTTTTACAGTTTTAGCGATAATTTTTCGAGGTGATTCAACATGATTTTTATTTGATGGTGAACAAAGTTTGATATCAAAAAAAAAAAAAAAAAAAAAGAAATAGTAAAGAGATGTTTATTTCAATACGACAAAAAAAAAATTAAAAAGAAAAAGAAATATAGAAAGAAATAAATTGAAAAGAGAAGATACAAAAGTACATATTGATTTAGTTAATGTTAGAAGCCAATTTCCATTTGTATTTATTTAATATGTAAATAGATTTAAGTGAGGGGAAGTTAGAGAGGAGCTCTAGAAGTAAAGTGCAAATTTTATTGTATTCACAAAAATGATTTATTGATTTAATTAAAAAGGATATAAACAAAAAGTTTTGAGCTAAAAAAAATTGTAAATAATTAAAAGCTTTTTGTGAACAAGTTTCATAATCTAATGTAAACAGGTAACATGATTTAAATTCCAGGCTTAAATGTACTTGCCACTTAATTTAGCAGAAAATTAAAAACGTTTTGTTAACATTTTAGAAAAAGTAAAATTACATTTGCTGAGTTAAATTTAATTTAAAAAAGATTTTAATAATTATTAATTTATTAATCTCTTTTAGAAAGTTAAAAAATAAAAAAAGGTATTCACACATGTTACCCGTCCCTATAAAATGAAATAATTTTTTTTTAATTTTGCTTAAAATTTTAGAAAACACTTCTTTAATATATTTTTTCTGTTATCACACGTCTCCTGCTTTACCTTCCCCTTTTAAATATTGATAATAATAATGGTGCATATATTATAGCATTATTGACAATAAATTGTATGTCTTATAAGGAGAAAGATAGAGATCAGAAGAGAAGAAGATGAACTGAATTAAAAAGAGAAATTAAAAATTTGTAACTTACCAAGCGTGCGCACAGTCATGACTTTACTCATCATACCATCACCGAGCACATTACGACCAACAACCTGAAATTCATAGGTAGTACCCGATGCTAAGCCATTGATCGTAACTTGTGTACTACCCGAAGGCGTAACCGATATTGTTTGCCAATCATTTACGCCAGCCTCACGATACCAAATCGTATAGTCTTGTTTATATTCAGAACCGCCACTATAACCAGGCATCCATTGTAAAGTTATTGAAGATTCTGTTGCTTTTCCGGTGATGTTATAGGGTGCATGTGGTTGTGTACCTTCAATAACCAGTTGAGTTTGGGACATTAGAGTGGCCACTTCATTAGAGACAACACACTGATAATAACCGAAATCTTCACCGCGTAAATTTTCAATGGTTATGTTACCCCCAGATATTTTTACTCGATTGCGTTGAGTATCCGACAGGGCACCACCATCCTGTCGTTGCCATTTAATGGTTGGTTTCTGTGTGCCCTCCGCCTCAACGGCATCACAATGCATTTCCACACTATCGCCTACCTTACGCTGATACAGCGATTCAGGTTCAACGGTAAATGTTGGAGGTTTACGCACTAACACTTCCATGGGACCAGATGATCCCTGTGTGCCCAATGCATTGTAGGGGGTACAAGTGTAGCGTCCTTGATGATCTTCATTGACGCGTGTAAACAGCAGAGAACCATTGGCCATAACTACAATATCTTTCATTTGATAAGGTTCTAATAACCGTTTGTCTTTGGTCCAGGTGACATATTGTAATTGAGGATTTGATTTAATATAACACTGGACAACACCGGCTAAGCGGAATGGTAGATATTGTACAGTTGGTGTAAAGGTCACTTTGGCAGGATCTAAATGAATGTAAAAATTTGAAAAGAAATACAAAGTTTTCTTGTAAGTAAAAATAATTAATTCAGAAGCTGGTTAAATTGATTATTAATTAATTTAATTCAGTAGTAACAGTTTTTTGTTTAAGTTTATTTGTAAGCTTGTTTGAACTTATTCTTCTTTTATTAAAATGGCTAGTTTTTTCAAGCTCGAGGTTGGATTATAATTGTTAATGTTAATATCTATATGAAGGATTGAAGGTTGACAATAAGTGGTAAAAAACTTGCCGTTTTATTTTAAGTTTAAAAGACAAAATGATTTTGTTCAAATTGGAACAACACGAATGTGATTTTATTAAAAATTATAATTTATGTAACTTCCAATACAATCAATTACTTACACTCAACATTCAAATATGCCGATGCACTCTGGGGATCACCAATACCATTTGTTACCTCGCACAGATATTGGCCCGAATCATCGGCGCTGACAGGATTGATAATTAACGAGCCATCCTTGCGTATTGTTATGCGTGTCTCCAATGAGGCCACCTCTCTAACGGGTGACCCCTCACGAAACCATCGTACAGTGACATTACCAGGCATAGCCTTAGCTTCACATGAGAATATCACCTTTTCGCCCTCTAGTTTAGTTGTGTTGGTGGGCGGCACCTAAAAGAAAATTATATCAAAAATTAATAAAAAAAAGCAACTTCTTTAGAGCTTGGAAAAAAAGAAAATATTTTAAAGCGGACTATAAAAAGGTTTTTAACCAAAAAAAAAAAAAAAAAAAAAAAAAAACAACAAAAGGATGACATTAGTATTATTATTATTATTTATTATTAGATATTATTTCTATGATTAAATTTATTAACAAGCACTGGTAACTTTGACCATCGGCTCCCAGGGTCTGGGCAGGTATCGAACCTGCGACCCTCAGATTGATAGGTTAGCACGTTACCCATACTTTTACAGCACCCGCAATGTTGATTTTAATAAAGCATTGTTCAAACAAAATGGAGCCGCAGAAGCAATTTAAAATATTCTTAAAAGAAAAAGCTATTAGAAAACTATTATGCATAAATCAATAGTTATTTGCTGCTTTTTCAGAAAATTTTCTAAAATAAATTACAATTAATTTCCTCTTATGAATTTCCGCGATTTTCCCTTAATGAATCAGATTGACTTCTGCAGAACATTTTGATCCACCTGCGCTGCATACTTGTTGCAAGTTTTTAACATAATTTTGACATCAGGAACAACAGAACCACATTTCTTTAATTTGTCTTTGACAATAGTCCAGAATTGTTCAATTGGCCGAAACTGTGGGCAGTTAGGAGGGTTCATGTTTTTGATACCACTCCATCGTAAATTTTGAATAATGAAAAGACACTAGATCTGGCCAACATTTTAGTAAAGAGTGTTGGCGTTTAATAAGAAGTAGCAATCTTTCCTGAAGGAATTCTTTGACATAAATTTCGGATGTCATTGCTCAAGAAACAATAAACGGCATGCTTTTTACACCACAACTGCAAATTTATTGCCAAATATAATTATATTTATTCATTTTTCTGTATTAATATTTTGGAATCGAGACCTCCACGTTTCACTGGCAGCTGTTTTAAGTCCATTTTAACATAGGTTTCAGCATTCTGCTTTTCACTTCGACTTGAATATTTTATTGCAAGATATCTTTTGTAGCCCGAATCTATTACTCTTCTTGCGGTAGTTACACTGCTGTTGTATTTTTTGCACGATAATTCTCGAAAAATTCCGGATTTTGTTGCATTGAGCGTATTACATATTTTGTATTCTCTAGGTTTCTTTTAGCAACTTTTTCTCTTTTTTGAAATCTGCAGTTTTTTTTGCAATTATTGCATTTAACCATGTCGAATTTTCAAGACATTCGTGCACAACATTATTTCTATTTTGATTTTCTATGGCTAACCAAGCTTACAAATAAACTGGTGCTGACAATATTTGCTTACAAAATAACGGTGAATATTTTTAGAAAATATTGTTTTTTTTTCAATTCAAGGTTTTTCTAAAATGCTTTTATAAATTTGTGTGAACAATGCTTTACATACATAATTATGATTTTTGAAAATGTAAGTGAAACTGAATACTGAGAGGTTTAGATTACTTTTAATTTGTGTGTTATTATTGAAAGGAAATTTGATTTTTAATTTATATTTAATTGTAATAAATTAGTCACAAAGAGTTTTAAATTGCTTTTGCATTTAAGGACTTCAAATAAAATAATAATTTTGAGGCAATTTTTTTGACTGGTAATATTTTAAAGGTCCAAATTTTCTGACCACCTTTAGGATAACTCTTACAAGATGGAATAGACGACTTTAAGTATACTGCTTTTTTATACCCTTCACTGTAAGTAAGAAGGGTATATAAGTTTATTATTCCATTTGTAATTTCTACATTGCACATGATGCACATATATATTCTGAGTCGTCCGTGTAGTCGTTGAAATTAACTTTTTGAAATCATTAGATAACGTGCAGAAAAGTATAGCACACAAATCTATCTATTCTGTCTTTCCTCTATTTTTAATCATTTTCTGAGTAGCTTTTTTAAGTATTTTTTCTAAACTACAAAATGTAAAAAAAGCAGAAAATTAGAGCAATCGGTCCTCAAATGCCTAGAAAAACCATAAATACATGAGCTCTGATCGCACCGCGAGCTATTGTGCAAAACTAAAAATGCAACCAATACTTTAGATTTTCATTAACTTTTGTAATTAAGTGCTGATAAAATCTATTTACATTTACAAAGACTTTGCAAGAACAAATACTTATTTGTCGAAGAACGAAACAAGTGTTTGCGCTTGAGTGGTCATATTAGACGGATTTTTGATAGTGTTTGCTCAAAATCAGATGTTTTTTTCTTTTACTAACAGATTGGAACAAACAAATATTTGGCGTTTTTATTCTAATATTTGTCAGTTATGACCTTACCTTAAGCCATTAAAAAATATTGTACAAATGTTTGCTTTTATTGCTGTTGTAGTTAGAAAATTTCATTAAATTGACGTGTGACAACGTTATAAGTTTGACACTTCAAGCTACACACACACACACAGTCATACACGCACTAACTAGTTTATACAGTAAATTGATTTGATGTAACACGTGTAGCCAATAGTTTGCATATCTAAATGGTGTTTGAAAAGTGTTTTATTCATCAGAAAAATATTTATGTTAAAGCTAAAGTTGGCATTAAGCAAAATTAGTATTCCGCATGAATGCATTAAATTATTCAATTGACTTATAAAAATAGATACTAATTGATATTAATTGGATTGAAGCTCAGACATTTTCATTAGAACCTGCTTGATTTTGTTTTGGGACATTTTTTTTTAATTATTGATTGAAATTTTAATTTAACTGATATGAAATAGCATGAAATTTTTATTCAAACTGTTCAGTGTAGAATTCAATGATACGATATTCACACTAAAAGAATTTGAATATTTCAATGAAATATGTATTTATTCATTTATTGAAATATATCATTGAATGAATGAAATGTTGCCAATAATCTATTAAAACGTTGTAATTCGTTGAAAAATAATAAATTATTCTTTCAGTGTATACATAGCATGGTACAGATAAAAATTTATTGCGGTACACTGGAAGCAAATGTGGTATTTCCAATGAAAAGATTTCATAAAAATTTTTTTTAATCGATTCAGTGAAATATTTTATTAGCCTAAGAAAATACGTATTTGGTTCAAAAAAAGTAAATTTTTCATTGCATTAATTAAAAAATTCAGAGTTTATGTGAAAAAAAATCTCTCGTTGCAATCACTCACTCACTGATAATAAATAATATTTTTGGTAGAGAGCGAAACCGCAACCGTATATTTTTAATTTAATCAAAAATTCATGGATTCGTTTTTTAAAACAAAGTAAATTCGGCTGTGTCGAATCTTATATACCCTTCATTGCTATAGTCAATTATTCATACTTTCAGTTTTTTTTTTTTTTAAATTATAAATACGATTTTTAATGAAATCGTAAATATTGATTAAAATAGTTTTCTTTAAGTACCTAAAATAATTAATTTCAGTTAAAGAAATTCAGACTAACGACATTCACGAAATTCAGACTAACGACATTCAGGAACTTTTTAAACAAAATGATTTTTACACTAAAATTTTTAAATATTTTTGGTGTTGCTCATAAACATTATTTAGACGATAACATGACTCGTTTCGTATAAATGATGCAAAATAAATTAAACTTAATTTAATGTAAAATGTTTATGAAAATTTAATATCAAATAAAGAATTTCAAATTAACGGCAAAAGCCAAATCTTTTCTTCAGCATCCCCCTTTCAATTAGATATCTGTATTCGATTATACCCGTTTGTATAAATTTTTGCCTAGTTTTGTATGTGCACGTACACACATTAGGCAGATGAACAACTTAAAAAATATCCATAGAACCCAATCAGAAATGAATGAAAAAGTGAAATTTCGGTTGTATTTATTTTGGATTTTTATCTGTCATTTGTAAACTAATTTGTTTTGGTATTTTTGATATTCCTCGGATATTTGTGAACCGATTGCTCAGATATTAAGATTGTCATTTATGAAAAAACTACGTACCACGTTTTTTGGGTGTGTTGTAGTTTATACAAAATACCAAATAAAAAACCCAATCAGTAAAATGATTAAAAATAGAGATAGTCACGGTTTTTGACAGATCATCCTGAATTTAAATATCAGTATGAAGACAGCAACAACTAACAGATTGCTATGCTAAACTTTTCTATAAGTTGCCTAGGGGCTTCAGAAAGTTAATTTCAACGACTACACGGTCTCTCAAACGGACAGACAGACACACGGACATCGGTTATTCGACTCCGTTACTTATAAGGATCCACAATATATATAATTTATGGGGTAGCCCATGTACGGTGTGGAAATTACAAATGGAATCACAAGCTTATACATACCCTTCTTACCTACAGTGAAGGATATTATAATAATTTCAATCTGTAGTATCATTTAGCTTAAAAATGGATATATAGTTTTTGATTCTTAATAAGATGATTTTTTTCTAAAAATATTAAAAAGCCTAGAATAAATCTAAATCTTAAGAACTACTGCAGCAAAGTATGTTTGTTTATATGAAAACAGATATTTGCTGCTGGTCTTAATTAGTACTGCATGTGGTATGTATGGTACCTGAGGAATTTCTTTTATTACATTCATTTTGTTTCTTGTTATTGTTGTTGCCGAACTTACAAAACTAAAACTCATGTTGTTGGAAACACTTTCAAGTTAACAATTTAAATTTATATTATTTTTTTTATTTAAAATTTTGTCATAATGCAACATCATTTATTTTCGTTGCCATATTCATACAAGGCATCCAAAGCATTCATATATTTATTTGTAAACAAAAAAATTTGAATGATGTGTATGTTGTGTAGGTTTTGAATGGCATAACATTTTCAAAAAGCAAATCCTGTGCTCGACAAGCTGTCATTCAAACGTCAAATATTAAATGACTGTTCTTATGCACCAACAACAACAACCATAATCAAAATTGCAAATAGAATACAAGTAAGTATTTATGTACATGCAAAATTGAACTTATATTCTATTCCTTTGCGTGCCATAACGCCCTCGCTTTGGCATACATAAAAATTATCATTAACAAGGATGGGGGTGAAGAGTGATTATAGTTTCATATAATAAAAACTATAAAAATTTTATTATTTTTATTTAATCTATTTATAAATCATTTTTAAAGCTTTGCACGTTTTGTTCCATTTATGTTGGCTTGCATGTGTATTTTGTATTTACTTTTTTAAATAAAATTTTTGTGTCTCGCTGGTTATGTATTTCTTTATCTGTATTTTATATTAAATAATTTGCAAATATGCTTGAATTCATTTGTAATCCCTTTGCTCATGTTCATAAGGTTTAATGACAATTTTTTTCAATGTTTTCAAAAACATACAATTTTATTAAACTAATAATGTTTTTACAATAGAGCACATTCAACATCTACCATCTATTAGGTGAGATGACAACATCTTCTTATAAAGAGTGATTTTTTTGCTATTATCTTTTTGGCAACACTAGTTTTGACAGCTCACGCACGTTTTGTATTTTGTGTCACTGTCAAACATCTTCAGTTTGGTCTATAATTTAATCATGAATCGTCTTACAAACGAACAACGCTTGCAAATTATTGAATTTTATTACCAAAATGCGTGCTCTGTTAAGAAAGTTCATCGCGCGCTTCTTCCATTTTATGGTCAGTTTAATCGACCTACTGAGGCTTCTATTCGGGCTATTGTAACAAAATTTCGCACCAAATTTACATTGTTGGACATTAAACCACCAACACGCTTACGTAGAGTGCGAACTGAAGAAAATATCGCAGCCGTATCGGCCAGTGTTGGTGATGACCGTGAATTATCGATTCGGCGCCGTTCGCAGCAATTGGGCCTCTGTTACTCCACTACGTGGAAAATTTTGCGGAAGGATTTGGGTGTGAAGCCTTATAAGATACAACTGGTGCAAGAATTGAAGCCAAACGACCTACCACAACGCCAAATTTTTGGTGAATGGGCTCTTGAAAAGTTAGATGAAGATCCAGTTTTTTATCGAAGAATTGTGTTCAGCAACGAGGCTCATTTCTGGTTGAATGGATACGTGAACAAGCAAAATTGCCGTATTTGGAGTGAAGAGCAGCCAGAAGCATTGCAAGAGCTACCAATGCATCCACAAAAAACAACCGTTTGGTGCGGATTATGGGCTGGCGGCATCATTGGGCCGTATTTCTTCAAAGATGATGCGAATCACAACGTTACTGTGAATGGTGAGCGCTACCGTGCGATGATAACAAACTTTTTTTTGCCCAAAATGGAAGAGCTTGACTTGCATGACATGTGGTTTCAACAAGACGGTGCCACATGCCACACAGCACGCGAAACAATGGACCAATTGAGAGGCGAGTTCGGTGAACAGTTTATTTCACGCTTGGGACCAGTCAATTGGCCGCCCAGATCGTGCGATTTAACGCCTCTAGACTATTTTTTGTGGGGCTATGTTAAGGCTAATGTCTATAGGGACAAGCCCGCTTCAATTGACGCACTGGAAGCCAACATTGCCAACATTATTCGTGAGATACCGGCCGAAATGTTGGAAAGAGTATGCCAAAATTGGACTAAGCGGATGGACCATTTGAGGCGCAGCCGCGGCCAACATTTGCATGAAATAATCTTCAAACATTAAATTATATCGACCCAACTATCGATCCAAATAAATATTTCATGCATTTTTCTGAATTTTATGTGTTTTTTTTTTTAAATTTCCGATAGTTCTTATAAAATCACCTTTTATAAAATGCATATAGAAAAAAATTAAATTCGGCTGTGACGAGTCTTAAATACCCTTCACTGTGTTAGCTAGACTTGGACATAATCGTTCATTTCACTGAATCGTTCAGATTTTTCAAATCATCTAAATGACCTAGGTCATTTTAATCGTTCATCGTTCATTTCGGGCACTGTACGATGACTTTTGCTTTCCGTTCATCGTTCATTTCGGACACTGTACGATAACTTTTGGTTTTCGTTCATCGTTCCTTTCGTACACTGTAACAACAAGCTTATGACTTTCGTTCATTGTATTTTTTATACACCGTAATACCTTTATAACGATATATTATTACAACTGATTATTGAATTGAAGTATATGTGATTTTAAATTAACTATCAATTTTTTAGGTTTAAGTCAGAAATAAAATTTTGATACATTTTAACTAAAACAAATTTTAGTTATTTTAATCCTAAACAGTAAAAGTCCGTGAACGATGAACGAAATAATTTAAAAAAATTTAAAAGTCCAAATCTTTCAATTTGCGGAATCGTTCATATGAACTAGGTTGGACATGAACTCCACAAGCCTAGTGTTAGCCAAATATTCATACTTTTCACTTTTCACCTGCTCAAATATCACAAAAATAAAATATATATATAAAAATTATATAATTAAAACTTTTAGTTGACTAAGCTTAAGATGGTATTATAAAAATTAATTAATTTATTATTGTAGCGAAATATCGATGTAAAAATACATTTTTGTAATAGGACCTCAATCTTAATAATCTAGACGTTTGAATAAAAAAAGGTCAACTAAACTTACAAATAAAAAAATGTACAAGCATTAATAATAATAATTTTCCATGAATACCTATTTTTTTTATTAATAACAAAATAAGTAATTAATTTCAAATCAAAAACCTGAAATTAAAGAATTCTAAAAAAAAGCAGTAAAATAGTTGCAGGCACTCAATTTTTAAATCAATAAAAAAAAGGGTAGGGAAAAAGTTATGCTCGTGGGCACAAGTAGTGCTTACGAGCACAAAATAATGCTCATGATCGCGAGCATAAAAAGAATGCTTTCCTTGTTCTGATAAAAAAGAAATTCTAAGAAAGGTTTAAAAGAGAAATGCAAGATAAATATAATATAAATTAATTTTGCAAGCAGTTTTTAAGCCAAACATATTTAATTAAGTGTTAAATTAACGCAAAAATCAAAAAAACTCCCTTTCATTAAGATGTTTGTATTCGCAATGTTATAAAGCGAAAAAACCCACATTAAATTTCAACTTAAATCAAGCATTTGTGTGCGCTTTTTTTTTTTAAATGGAAGTCACATATACCACGTTGTGTGTGGATTTGGCGAAAATCAAAACTAGTTAGATATTTTTCCTTCACACACAGATGAATACTCGAGTATAATAGCATTACGAATGAAAAAGAGTTTTTTCGACTTTTGTCGTCAATTAAATACATCTGTTTGGCATAAAAAATTTTTTAAATGTTTGCAAAATTAAATTCAATTACATATAATTTGCATTTCTATTTAATATCAGTCTTAGATTTTCTGTTTTTATTAATTTAAAAATTGAGTGCTTGCAGACATTTTATTGCTTTTAAAAATAATTTTACTTTCTTGAACTCAAATTAATTATTTATTTTAATTAATAAAAAAATATGTATTTAAAGAAAAAATTTTTTTCACTGTTTGCCATTTCTTTTTTTATAATTTCTTGATTGTAAGTTTATATTACTTTTTTTATTGAAACGGTTAGTTTTTTTTAATTAAGATCGTATTATAAAATTCTATTTTTATATCTTTATATTGCTCCAATAATACAGGTTGTCTACCGAGCAGGTATACTACTTTGTTTTGCCGCCATTTTGGTAAACATTATTTGGCAGTCGTGAAGTAGACACGTGGCAAAATTTATAATGGAAAAATATTCGATAAAACAACGTATTTTAATCGTTAAAACATTTTACCAAAATCAATCATCGATTATTGTGACGATGAGAAAGTTACGTGAAATTTTTGGGAGAAACAACGTGTCAAAACGCACTATTTATCGTATAGGGAATGATTTCGAAGAAAGGGGGTCTGTAGGTGAAAGGCCCAAGCATTGACCACATCTTACTGAAAGATCGGCTGAAAACATTACTGCTGCTCAAGAAAATGTTCTAAACAATCCAACAACCTCGATTGGTCTTCAAAGAACAACTTTGGCCACAATTTTGCACAAGGATTTGTATTTGTTTCCATATAAGATTCAGTTGACACAAGAGCTTCTTCCACAAGACCATTTACGTTATTAACAAACAAAGTAGTATACCTTCCCGGCGGACACCTTTTAAATAAATACATTTTTGTATTTAATACGACTTTAAGCTTAATAAATTAGACGTTTCAATTACATCATTTTGTGAAGTGAGTGAAGATAAACGTGGTGAAATAAATATGTTTTAACGTAACTCTTAACGTTTTTTAGTATTTATGACATACTTTTAAATATGTTTAGGAGAAATATAAGTACATACAGATATACAAGTGTGCATAAATACGTTGATTCTCTAAGATTTTTAATAATTTGCAAAGGAACTATTGAAGATTGCGGGATGGGACACTTATCATTTTAAAGAAGTGTTCGTAATCTACCTTCCAAGTGGTTAGAAATCAACCCGTCTAGAAATTTTATATAAAATGTACTTAAACCATTGATTTTTAGACAAGCTGATCGCTTCTGTTATAAAGACAGCACATTAAAAAGAATGTGCAAAGTTAAAAATATGAATATTTAGCCAATACAGTGAAAGGTTTATAAGACTCGGAGGAAAAAGTGATGTTATCTAACTTTTTGGCTTTTTGAGGAGAGCAATTTTAAGTTTTAAAGTTAATTTTACTTCCCTTCCATTATATATTAAGTTAACAATACGTACCGGCTTTTTTTGAAAACAAATATTTTTAAGAGTTTTTTACGATAACAAAACTTGAACGCTGTTTTCAAAATGACTCTTAATGCTTAAAAGCAAATTAAAAAAAAAAAAATTATGGCAGGTGATAGAAAATTGAATTCTTGTGAAAATTTTTAGTTAATATTCTTGGTTAAATTCGTATGTTCAGAGTTATAGGCTTCCAAAATTTTCACAAGTCTAGTAAAAATTTTTTCAACGAATTACGCACTTGCATGACAAGATTTCATTGATTCAGTAAAATATTACATTAAATGTATGAATATTTCTTTGAATGAATGAAATATTTAATTTTTCTAACTAAACTTTATCATCAGCTTAAACATAATGGCCCATAATCATAGTCAGAAAAAAAGTATACTTTAAAAGTATTTAAGTATATTTTTCTTTAATACGTACTTTAGGTCTACTATAGACAAGTTAAAATGTATTTTTAACGAAAAAGTCGATTTCAAATTTAAAATATACTAAAGTTGTCTTTAAATAATTTAGAAACAGAAAATCAAACAAACAAAACAAAAATAAAAAAACCTGTCAGAAATAAAAATTAAATTAAGTAAAAACTCTAAATAAATTATAAAAAAAATTTTTTAATAAGCAAATTAAAAAATGTTTGCATTGCCAAACGTCTACAGAGATTTTGAAATTCTCGAGGACATAAAAAAAATTTAAAATATACAAACAACGATTTAAAAAAAAATTAGATTTCAGTTTTATTTATTTTTAATGTCTTTTTTTATATTTTGCTGCATATTGTTAAAGTTGATTCAAACCTACTTTTGTTTTGTCTATAGTACTAAAATTTTTAGTAACAGCTTTTAATTTTTAGGTTGTTTTTAAAAATAACCGACTTTATTCTTTGACTATGATTATTGGCCAATGAATTTTTTATAATTAGATTGCAACTAATATTTTCCATTTAAATTTCTTTTAATTCAAATATAAAATAGACACTTAAAGCTTGTAATATTTGCTTATCGACAACTTTAAAATATACGAGTATATAAATTGGCTTGGTGATGTTCATATTTTAATAAACAACTATAAAGCGATTTTGGTTGAAAACAACTTAATGCTGACACAACAACTTCTTTCAATGAAAGTAAATAATCAGGCGAAACTTTATGAATGAGCATAGTTTTCAATAATTTATCTGATTTGATAGTAGATACGAGTATGTATGACTGTGTGAACATTCGTTTATTTAAATATTGTGTTAAAGAATGTTTTTGTCAAAGCATAAAAAAAGATTTATCGACCGCATACACTTACAATTAAATTTTATTTATGGCGTATGTGTACGATTATATTGGTGTTTTGATGGCTTTTGTGGCATTTTATTTGTGTGAAATTTAGTTGCATATTGCTTGAAGTATTGCGGTGAGAATCACGAAAATGTGTTATATATAATATATACGAGTATATAAGAAAAAAATAAACAAGCAAAATTGTTTCAAAGTAATGAAATACTAGTTACACCAGCCATACATTTCGTACATTTAAATAGTTGACCAAAATATAATGAAATAACAAAAATTACACAGCATCAGCTAAAATAACATGAAATTTTAATATGAAGAACGTTAGTTAGCTAGGCTAGCAATAGCATTAAATGAATATTTAATTTTAATGCTTGTTTTTCAGAGCTTTAAAATAATTTTTGCAATTTCTACTGCAATGCAAATGCAATCATACATGATTTGAAGCCTTCTTATGATTTGTTTAGTTTTTAAAAAAATATTAGTAAGCATCAGCTGTAGTAGAAAAATATTTTGCATTTTAGGCAATTTTATTTTAAAATAAAAAAAATTCATCAAATCCATGACCCTCCGATTGATGAGTTAGTACGGGGGTTAGGTAAGACGCACAGCGCCAAACATTTTTTTAGCTAGCTACTTACACTTTAACGGTAATAAAATCAGTATTTACTAATTATTTTAATGTTTAATGGTTCAATTTATTTACATTATATCGACTTAAGAAAGATTTGAAAATATATTTATTTTTTTTTTCTCATAACTCAAAATATATTGGTTTCAATAAAATTATGTAAAAGTGATTTAAAACGAGTATAATTAAAAATCTCATTTTTTACAAAAAAATTCTTAGAAAACATCTTGTTCATAAAACTTGAGATACTTATGATTTTTACCATTAGGCAATCATATCGTTTCATAAAAAAGACTAGTTATTTAATGTCAGAAAAATTGTTTCTATTTGGTGCATATTGTAATTTAAACACGCTAAATTCGGCTGTGCCGAGTCTCCTATACCCTTCCCTGTTATAGCCACATATTCATACTTTCAGTTTTGCACATTCTTCCCAAATATTAAAAAAAAATATAAAAAATAATTTTATGTAAAATTTATTTGAGCAAAATAAGAAGATGAAATAATTAAGATATTATGAAAAACAATTTTTAATAAAATCGCAAATATTGATTAAAATAATTATTTTTGAATAATTAATATTTCTCTCTTTACAGCAAATAAAAATATTTAAAAAAGATTTTAATGTGCTTTTCATAAAATTTTTTTAGACGATTAAATGGCTCGTTTCGTACCTACATATAAACAGCACATAAGAATCAGATTTGCTATTTTAGCCTTTTTAAGGCTAGATTTAGCCTTTTTTCTCGCATTTAGCGTCAAAATTTATAATATATCATCTAGCTTTTTTCTATCCTTTTTTGTTTTTTAAAATATTCTTAACACGTTGCCAGGTGACCATCCGATGGTCACATCGGTTGTGCACACGTATACTTTATTTGTTAATAATATAAAATTCGGCCTGTTGTATAAAAACATTATTCGGACAGGACACCACTTACCAATCGACAAAAATTACTATAGATAAAGCTACAACACTAAATAAAACAGTAACAATCACCGTGAAACTGTACTTAAACAAAAAAATTTTTTGCAATGATGGGCAGTCAACGTGTTAAATAGCCTTTTTTTTGGAAAAATTAAAACAAATCCTAGATAAACACACTCAGACTGGAACCAAATTATTTAAAGTAATATTTTCGATAAAACTTTGATACGTAAATGGATAAATTGGTAGAACGAAGGAAATTTCATAAACAAAAAAAAAGTACTTGGCTTTTAACTTATAAAATAAAAATTCACTTGATTCCTAATTGATTAATTAATTGTTCCATTTAGTATTTAGTTATCTAGTACTACCGTTTAGTAATGCTAAGGTTGCTCGCTTTTGAGTACGAAATATCAGAATAGAAATCGCATTATAAATCAAAAAATATATTATTACTTAAAGGAATTTTAAATATTATTTTTTAATATTGAAGATGAAAAATATTTGAATTTGCTTATAAGTATTTGAAGCCATGTGGAAAACGATCTTATTTCTTTAGTTTTTGATATTTTATATTTTAATTAAGATTTTTAATGTAATAAAGAATTAAGAAAATTTTTAATTTTAATTTTCTAGTGTTTTTTTTAGGGAAATTTAGCTTTTTTTCTATCTCCTGGCAACGCTGATAAGAATTAAAAATAAATTTAATTTAATTTAAAATTTTTATAAAAGTTGCTTAAGTCAAACACATTCAATTAAATAAATATTTAATAGATACTAGTCTTGGGTAGTATACGCATGAACTATTCACATTGTACTATTCACTTATTTGAAATGAACGAACTAGTGCGTGTTTTAAATGAACGAACGAACTAAGCTTAAACGACAACAATGAAAAAGGAATGAAAGTTGCAAATTATTTTCTTTTACAAACAAAAACAAATAAACTGAAGAACTGCATGCTAAAAAGTTTAATTTTAAAATTTTAAAATGAAACGTTTATTTTTTTTTTAGCCATAGTGACTAAAGTACTTTTTGATTTATATTATAAAAAAGAAATAGAAAAGTAAATTAAAAAATTTTTCGAATTTTGTTTTGTTGTTTTTACTTTCTTTTTTCGTAAAAAATTCCTTTCAACTCATATTCGATATCATTTTACATAATAAAGAACGTTCAATTACAATGAAAAGTATAAGTGATAAAGATACAAAAGATCAAATGAACTAAATGAACGAACTATTCCTTTTTAATTTTTGAACTAAGAAGAAGATACCAAATAAAGAAATTAAAATTCATGGCAAGTCAAACATTTCCATTACGCACATTTGCAAACAAAAGAGACATTAATAGAAATTTAAAATTTCTTTTGAATTTTTGTTTTTTCTCTTCTGTTTATGGAACAATCCTTCTGTGATTTTGCACAGATATTTCACCTGTCATTTCTGATAAAATTGCGAAGCACGTTTTTTATCCATTTTATTTTTTACACAAAAATCTCACTCAGAAACTATCAAAAAATTGAGGTTTTTCCGATTTTTGACTCATAGATCTGTCATTTATACACCGATCCGGCTAAATTTTAATAACAACTGAAAGACAGAAACAACTGATAGATTGGTATGCTAAACGTTTCGGTATGTTGTCTAAAGACTTTAGAAAGTTCAACGACTTGTCGGACAGACAGACAGACGGACATCTCTAAATCAACTCCTCTGCTTAAAAGAATCCATGTAGAAATAACAAACGGAATCACAAACTCATATATACCCTTCAGGGAAGAATTGCATCTATAAGAGTAATTTTCAATGATGGCTTATAAGAGTATATAAATTTCTATAAATTAAACTTTTTTAAATGAATTAAATATAAATTTTGTATTATTTAATTTAATTATTTTTGTTTAAAACTCAAAAAGTATAGAAAGCACTAAAAACTGAAACTGAAAATATTAGGATCAAAAATATTTAATTACTTTAACTTTTGTATTAAGCCCCTGAACATTAAATGCAATGAAATTTGTGAAAATAGAAAGATAAAAACACTCTATTTGATAATGCTTTTGTTTATTAAGAAACTATTTTAAAGAGCAACATCATTTAGCGCTAACAGCTAAAACACCAACAACCACAACAACAATAACAAAATTATTGGCGTTTTTTTTTAAATTATTTAAAAACAATTTAATTAAGAATTTAATGCCATGAAAAATATTTATTGTTTGTTGTCAAAAGAAAATAATCATAATAAAACAAAAAATAATAAACGAGAAATAAGCGAAAAGTCGATATATGAAACTCATGAATAAATTTTTAGTTCTTGTATTTTTTTTTTGTTTGCTTGCACTCAAAATCAGAAAATTTATTTGGTTTTTGGATTACTTTACTTTTTTTTACGAGTATTTGTAATGAATGTCTATTGATTGGAGCTTTTAAATGGCGAAATGAAATAAATACAAGTTTCAATATATTTTACTTGCATGTTTAAATTTGAATATTTTTAAAATGTAAAAGAGAGAAATTAGGTTTGAAAACAACAGCAACAAAAAAAAAAAAATAGAACAGGAACAAACTTACAGTTATAACAATTTTACTCTTTGCACTTGTTTTAATAAATTTACGGCGTTGGTTGGTGTTGGCTTTCAGTTTGGTTTTATTATTATTAGAAGTTTTGGTAACAGTTGTTGTTGCAGTTGTAGTGTTGGTGATTTGTATGTTTTTAGAATTTCCGTTATCCGGCTGTCAGTTTATATTGTAAACAGTAAAATTTATTTTTATTTTTTATATTTTTTTTTTTTTGATGTCGTTGGTGGTGGTATGAAATATATATTTATATGCAGAGAGATATAAATTAATACACATTTTCCACATATATTTGTACGAAATACGTAAATAGTTATAGGTGAAGGTTTATTGGTTTTTTAGTAACAAGAGATATTATTGTAGTAGTGGTTGTTAATAAATGCAGTTGCAGTATTTGTAGTAGTAGTTGTTGTAATGTAGTTGTAGTTGCAGTAAGGTATTAGATTTGTTGGTTGTTTGTTTGTTGTGTTTTTTAGCGACCGCCATACACAAACAAATATTTTTAGCAATTGAATTTTATTACATTTTATTTTGTTGAAACGTAACCATTGTTTTGTTCAATTGTTGGTTTCAAATATTTGGTTGGTTGTTTGTTTATTTTTTAAGGATTTTTATGTCAAGGTAGATTGTGGTTTTTTTTTTTTGGAATTTAAAGAAATTTTTAATAGCCAGTTTATTTATTTTAATGTTTCATTTTGTTATCATGTAAATTTTTTATTTTATTTTGAAATTTCAAGAAAAAGCAATAAAAAAGAAGAAATAGAAGAAAAATAATATATCAGATTAAAATAGAATTACATTTTGTAAATTTTTTTATTACACATAAGATGAAATTAAGTGAAATTAAATTTTTTTTTGTGGAAATGAAAAGAAATATGTGAAACTATAATATAACAATTATTTTAACCACATACTCGTATATACATGTACGAGGGCGGATTGATATTGAAGCTACCTAGCGCTAGATGGCAGCACAAATACAAAACTTTTTTTTAGAAATTGCGATCTGTCAAACGTCAGCTGTAAAAATTTCACCCAAATTCATCTATTAGTTTATTTGTTGTAGTCGTTTGAGTAAGCACCTTTTGTGTTTCTTGAAAAATAGAAAATGTGAATTTCGTGTAGTGATTAAACACTATTATTTGAAAGGGAAAACGGCGAAAGAGACAAAAGAAAAGCTCGATAAACATTACGGTACGTCTGCTCCGTTAGATTACATGGTAAAATATTGGATTGCTGAACTTAAATGCGGCCGAACAAGCACTGCAATAAAACCATCAACAGGAAGTCCAAAAGAGGTGGTTACTGAAGAAAATATCAAGAAAATCCTCGATATCGTTATGAATGATCGCCGAGTCAAGTTACGTGAGATTGTTGAAATGGTAAACGTGTCATATGAACGTATGTTCAACATTTTGCATGAACATTTGCATATGAAAAAGCTATCAGCGTTTGCTCTTTCTTCAAGGCAACGCACATTAGATACGATGCTAAAATTACGTAAAACACACTTCGAATTGGTTGATCATCCATCTTGTAGTCCAGATTTAGCTCCTAGTGACTTTTTCCTGTTTCCAAACTTGAAAAAATGGTTCGCAGGAAGAAGATTCATCTCAAACGAAGAAGTGATTACCGAAACTAACGCGTATTTTGAGGGGTTCCCAAAATCGTATTATTCAGATGGTATAAAAAAGTTGAAATATCGTCTTACTAAGTGTATTGAGCTCAAAGGAGACTATGTTGAGAAATAAATCGTTTTTGAAAAAAAAACCTACTTAGGTAGCTTCAATATCAATCCGCCCTCGTATGTACGAGTATCTCTTATATTCAAATATAATAATTAGAAAATTGGTAAACTCTCATGAAATCTCGGCACAACAAATACATAAAAATATATAAAAATGTTGGTAATGAAATTTCTTGAATCGGTTTTCTGTAAGAACTTTAAATACTTTTTTTTTAAACTTATGATAATTATAGCCATTTAGTTCATTCAGCTTGTATCACTAGATTATTATTTTTTATACCCTTCACTGTAAGTAAGAAGGGTATATATAAATTGTGATGCTGTTTGCAATTTTTACACCGTACTTGGGGCAACTTATAAAATATATATTCTGGATCCTAATAAATAGCAGAGTCGAATAAAAGATATCTGTCTGTCTGTCTAGCTACGTAGTCGTTGACATCAACTTTCTAAAGTCGCTAGACGAGGCTATGACTCAAAAACCGCAAGTAAAAGGAGGATAAATTTTAAAGGCCGATGTTAAATGTGACCCACAGCTAAACGTGAAGTTGTTTTTTGCATTTCATTTGGTATTTCTCAATTTCAGACTAACTCCATTTGAACAATATAAAGATACACAATCGAGCAACGAGTTAAAGTTATTCAGGCTTATTATGAAAATGGGCGTTCAAATCAAAATGTGTATCGTGCACTTCGTGATTTTTCGGTCAATTTAATCGTCCAAATGTGGGTACAATCGGAAAAATCGTGCAAAAATTTGAGCAAATCGGGTCTGTAGGAGATGTGAAAACACCAGTGCATGTTTGTACAGCTCGTACAGCAGAAAATATTGCTGCTGTTAGCGATAGTGTGGCTGAAGAGCCGTCCACCTCAACTAGTCATCGTGCCCAACAATTGCACCTCTCACGCTCGTCGTTGATGAACATTATGCATAAAGGCTTGCATTTACATGCTAACAAGGTGCAATTGACTCAAGAACTAAAGCCTCTTGAAAATTTCAAACGTCATCAATGGTCAGAAAGGTGACAATAAATGGCAGATTTTCAAAGAAAATCATCTTCAGTGATGAGGCACATTTTCACCTCAGTTGATTCGTCAGTAAGCAGAATTGCCGCATTTAGGCAAATCATAGTCCAAGGGTGATTATCAAAAAACCAATGCGCCCACAAAGAGTGAGTTTTTGGTGCGGTTTATCTGCTGGCGGCATCATCGGGCCGTATTTTTTTAAAATGAGGCCGGTCAGGCAGTTACTGTGAATGGTGTTCGCTATCGTGAGATGATAACGAACTTTTTATGGGCCGAAGTGGAAGATATGGATGTGGACGATATGTGGTTTCAACAGGACGGTGCCACTTGCCACACAGCTAACGAAACAATGGCTCTTTTGAGCGACAAATTCAATGGCCGTGTTATCTCACGTGGTAGCAATGTCAATTGGCCGCCAAGATCATGTGATTTGACACCGTTGGACTTCTTTCTTTAGGGTTATTTGAAAGAAAAGCCAGCAACAATTCAAGAGCTAAAGGATGAGATAATTCGGTACATTAACAGTATAAAACCTCATCTAAATTTTGAACCATCGGATGAAGGTGTGTCGCCGATATTTTGTTCCATACATAATTGAACCATACCATATTATCACAATAAAAAGAAATGACAATAATTTCCTAAATAATTTGTGTTTTATTCAAAATAAACTTCGGCCCTTAAAATTTAAGCACCCTTTACAGCTATTTTTTCTATAGGTATTTCATTTAAAATAATGGCTGTGCCAAAAATCAGAAACATCGATCCACAAATTGTCAAGAAAAATCAAAAGTACAACCGAAATTTAAGGTTTTCATTACTTCTGCTTAGTTTTTGTTTTGTTTCCATATGGAAATTGTTAAGCACGAAACCTAAAAACGTTTATATGTACATATTATTTAAATGGCTTAAGTTCAACTGCATTACCAATACAGACATTTTTATGAAAGATTTTTTGTTTTTGATTTGAATTTCTTTATTGATACTTATTATTTAGTTAAATATTTTTGGTCTAAAAAATGTCTGCAAATGTTTCCAAAATTATCTTTATTTATTAAGCTTATTTTATAATTCTATTAGATACGAGTATCTTTCTTAGAAATTCTTTTTTTATTATTTTAATTTGAAAATTGAGTGAAGCAGACATTTTATTGCTTTTAATAATAAGGTTCTCAAAAAGGAACTAATTAATTTTAGTTTATTGAAGTGAAATAATTAATAATTTTATTATTAATAAAAAAATTGGTATTCAAAGAAAATTATTTTTGTCAATGTTTGTCATTTTGTTATTTAAATTTTGAACAATTTTTTTATATCGTGATATGGCTCATATTAGATATAAATAATTTTTCAAAATACGACCTCAAGCGTAATAAAGTAGCAATCAATCTGTCTAGAAATTTTATTTCAAATCTAATTAAAATATTGGCTATTACAGACAGCACATTAAGAAGAATTTGGAATGTTAAATATATGAATATCTGGCTAATATAGTGAAGGGTATATAAGACTCGGCACAGCCGAATTTTACTTGTTCCAACAAATATTTATAAAAAGTTCTAATTGTAATCCAAGTAGCTTTTGTGAAATTCTATGCCTTCAGTATTTATTATTGTGACTTAACCCTCCATGGGCATAAGGATTAAACACATTCGACACAGCAGCCTACACGACGACACGAAAGAGAGTGCGGCATGCAGCAATATAATTAAATTTTTTGAACGCGGCTGCGACATTCCTAACATGAATAAAAATAATAATAACACTAAAGTTAATTGTATTTTGTTTTTTTCTTTTCTTTCTTCAGAATAAAATTTATGTCTTCAGAATAAAATACGTTTAAACACTAATTTATTTTACATTTCTTATGATATTGCCATCACTAACCCGTTTATTTGCGCACTAAAAAATAGAAATAGATTTAAATGGACGACAACAGCATTTGCCGTCGTGATTTTCATATAAATATATGTATTCTGTTCTTGACATATTGCAGTTGGTAGTCTGCTGTGTCGAATGTGTTTAATGCAATAAAATAAAAATTTTTTAAACAACATAATTGAAACCCAGCCAAAAAAAAAATCTCCAAACTGTTTTAAAAGTCTTTTAAAAGGAAGGTGAATTGTGAGTATGGAGTATGGGTTCCAATGATTCCAAAACTGTGGCATACGCAGACGATATTTCAGTGGCAGATTTAGACGCTTCTTAGAACTATTGCTATTTCGAGTAAATCAGTGGGAATAAGCATCAATCCCACGAGGACGGAACTTGTACTATTCACAGGCAGATACAAGGTTTCTGCATTTATACTACCAAGGCTGAACAGCTTGGAATTGACCCTTTTTGTTGTGCAAAATACCTGGGAGTAATCCTGGATGAAAAACTCTCACGGAAGGCCCATTTTGATTCAAGGGCGTCGGAAACAAATGCGTCGATATATGATTGCAGAAGATCCATTGAGACGAGATGGGCCTTAAGCCATCTAAGCGTTCACTGGGTATGGAAGATGATGATTCAGCCCATCTTTTTTAATAGAGTCGTAGTGTGGGGGACGGCACTAAAAATAATACGCCTTCCAGCATATACTGATTTTATTTATGGCCACCTTGATTAGAGAGGTCATGAAATCGACACCCAATAAGGCAATTTTCAAGATGCTTAACTGGCTGCCAGTTGATTTACAAGCTGAGAATAGAACCATAGATCATGGAGACATTCGAACACTATTGGTACTTGAGCGAGATCAATCATCTCATTGACTGCAACATTTCTTGCAAAAAAAAAAAAAAAAAAAATACTTCGGATTCACGATTTAGAACGAAACGATGCCTCTTAGAATAGTTCTGGTTTTGGTGGATGAGTTTTTAGTGAGGAGCTTGGAACTAGTATATTTCTCATACTCCCCGATCAATGCACCGTATGTCCGTGTTGTCATGTCAATAATACCTTCACCACATACATGGACTTGACTCTCTCATATACATGCATAAAACTTTAATATCTGTTTAGCTTATTTAAAGCAGTTTGACGTTTGAGAAAATAATGAAACTAAAGGTCTATTTAAGCGACCGTAAATGTAAAAATTTAAATGTCGGTGAAATGTAACTAAATATAGCTAAAAATGTAACCAAGTCCAGGTTACTGTAATTGAATAAACTGAAAAGAAATTGTTGTTAGAAGACTATCCGAGTTCCTTAAAATTATAGTATAATAAACACTAATAAATATGGTTTCCAATAAACGGAAAAATATAAATAAATTATTGGGATATTTTTCAAGCTATGTGAATAAGTGAATAAAAGAAAATAAACACTGTTTAGCTCTGTTTATAGATTTCAGCAAAGCTTTTGACACTCTTTTACACGAAAAATTATAAAAAATTTTGGAAAGTAATGGGAAATTGTTTGGATTGGCTCAAAAGTTAGTTGGAAAATAGAGCTTATAAATTTAAGTTTAATAATAAATATTAATTATGTTTAGTAAGCCGCAACAAATACCGGGGTTCCTTAAATATCCATATCTATTGGTGAAAATTTTAAATAGATCATTTGAGGAAAAAACTAAGAAAATCAGCTTACAGTCTATACCATTCAACTAACTGCTCTTCGTACACCGTAGTTAGAGGCAACTACACTTCGCTATAACTGAGTCATATATTAGGCAAGGAGTAACATACAAAATCAAATTTTAAAAATATTACTAAAATGTAAGCAACCCCACTATGATATGTATAATACACTCAGTACAAACACAAACAACACAAATACAAACCAAAATAATGCAAAAAAACAACAGCAACTTAAACTTGTTAATAAAGACAACGTAAATCAGAACAATACAAATACATACCAAAGCAATATATTTATTTCAATAATAATACAAATTATCAAGATAATAGATACAACACAACTACCATTAATATGAGACAAAACAATCTCAATAATTTAAATATTCGGAGAGACAATACTGCTACAATGTTAGAAATTCTGAACGTCAATAGTATGTATTCAACAGCAATGATTAAAAAATTTGAAAGCGTATTGATCACTCATTACGCATTAATCGAAAATTAAAAGGTAGATAAAAAATAATTATGGAAAAAATAAATTATCCGTCATGTTACCGAACCTACTAAATAAACTTAATATTAACATAATGACCGAACAAAACCCTTATAAAAGAAAAGCGCAAGTTCACAAATATTTATTTTATAGAAACACTAAAATAAACATTATGAAATAATAAAAAAACCAAAAAAAAACGACACCTAGTGAGCGTATTGTAGTCGTTGTTGGGGGTCTTGCGGTAGAAGCTGTTGCACAATTTGCACTTTGTATGGGTACATCTTAAGATTCAGCTTTAAAATTCTCTGTAATGTTGTTCTGGGTATACCCAATTGGCTGGAACGGCGACGAGTTAAGACAGATGGATCATTTTGCAACACTCTGCTGCACAGCTTCCACGTTGTCTTCAGTAGGAATATTTCGATGAACACCTCTTCCTGGATGGTCGGCAACTGAACCCAATTCCTCAAAACGGCGAACTAAACTTGTAATCATGGAAGATGTGGGCGCTGATCTTACGTTAAAGAAAAAACGGCGATAATATCGCTGGGTCAGAACAATTGATCGTTGAGAAGAATAATAAAAATCGATAATTTTAATGCGTTGTTGTGGACTGTACGTATTCATTTTAAATTTCCAAGAGTTCAGTTATAATCTGCAAAAAGAAAAAATAGTATTTGTGTTTCACACCAGCTGGTCTTATTTGGGCCACCCTGTATAAACCAAATATGTGATAAAAATATATAAAATTAAAGTCAGAAAATTCTATACAAAAATAAGCAAAGAACCATTTTCTAAAGATGGAAACACAAACAGTAAAATTTAGAAGGAGAAACAAGTAACATAATATTATATATCAATAATTTTGGCAATACAATACTACTTGATTTAACATCCTGCAGACAAGCCATGTCACTTCGCGGGGCTTAATTAAGATAAATATTTTTATATGTTATTAAACGTAGCATTTCATTTTAAAACTAATTTTCATAAAAAGCATTAGATGACCCCGCAAACGTTATTTTGCCTTAAAATTTTTGTATAATCGATCGTAATAATAGAAATGATCGGGTAAAAAGAGGTAGTACACAAATAAGCGAGACACCGACTGTAGCGCCACCTGCCGGGTGAAATACCTTATGTACAGGACATGAATTTTATTTATTTAATACTTTTAAAATGTAAAAAGTGGTTTTAAATAAGGATTCTTAAATTTTCTAATTTTCCGCGCAATTTTTTAAATTTTTTCTGTCATAAGAACCTTGTCCTGACAACAACAAACACAACAAAAAAAAATAGTGAAATCGGTCCAGCCGTTCACCCGTGATGGCGGGACCAAGGGATAAAGGGATTCATTTTTATATATATAGATAACATATAAAAAATGGCTTGATATAAAAAAAATCTATATTTGGTGTGCAAATATTCTCTTTCTATGTTCCATCCAAAATTAATTCGATATATGAAAAATATATTAGGGGTACTTGTTTGAAAAACACTATTTTCATACATCAATGTTATCAAATAGATCATTTGACTCTTTTACAGAGACACACTTTTAAGGATAGTGCAATAGCCAGAGACTTACAACTAAGAAAGACTAAATGCAGAAAACTGATTAAAAATGTTTTATACGAACATTTTCGAAAAGACCTTATTGAAGACATTGATAATGGCTACTTCAGTTTGATAATACAGTGATACAAAAAAGAATGAAGTGCAAATACCGGGGAAGTGATATCTGCTTTCGAAATTTGAAAAATATCAAAAAAATCTTGAGTTTGATTGGTATAACAATATACGAGTATATCATTTAAGTAAACTTTAGTAATCTGTACGTAGTTCTCCACCAACCAAATTTTTTTTTGATTTTTTGCCATTTTTAAACTTTAAAGACGTTTTTACATAGTATTTTATGCAGGACAGTACAGTTTTTTAATTTATTTTCAAAAAATATATTTACCTATGAGTAAGACACAACTTTTTTAATCCGTTAAAAAATTACTGAGTTATTATAACAAAACTTTTCCAGCAATGCTTGCGCAATATTTTTCATGTTTGTTTTAAGAAGTTTTCTGTTTAGTGAAGCTTCTAGAATGATGCATATACAATTTTATTAATCTAAATCAATTATAATAGAAAATTAGTTCAACTTTTGCACAAAAAAAAAATGGGATTTTTTTTTAAATTTGCATATTTTCGTACATGCATTTTACGATACGGTTTATAGTTAAATTCTATTTACTGCAAAGAAATAAATGAATTTTTTTGGAAAAACCAAACCAACACTTGTTATTGCAAGCTGCTCTTGAAATCCGCAAAAAAAATGCCTCTATTTAAGGGATTCACTTAGTGTTTTCAAAGTTATTCAGCAATTCTTATCGCATCGTTTGTAATTAAAATAAAAATGTGCGACAAACGTAATAAATTTTGCTATATTTACAGTTTATTTACAGATATCGCTCATATTCATAATTTTAAAAACAATATTGGAATGGTGGAAGTATACAACAAGCTCTTCAGTAGCTGTTATAAGTCTAAATTTGTTTGAGAATATTGCCATGCAACTTTAAAAAATGGAAAAGTCAACCATCAGTTTCTCTGCTATTTTCTGTGCCTATGACTTGGCACCATCTGTTATTTCATAAACGGTTCCTACTTTTGTCAGACTAATACGCAAATGTTGTAACTGTTACAAAACCGAGATCTGCCAATGATGAAATTCCGACAACGTGCATATCTGCTTTTGAAACTAACAAAGATTTGGAAGAAGAAGAGTACCTTCCATCCAAATCTATGACAATCGAACTTCATTTTATTTGAAAAGCAAATTTCGACGATCTCGTTTGTGATTTATATTTGTTAGAACGACAATCTGTCACGTTTAAAGCAGTGGAATTTTGTAGAAAAAAGTTTTTGTGTAACATCTAGTAGCAGAAGTGACCGAACATTGTTATTTGAAGAAAGTTTTAAGACTCATGAAAATGACAGTAATTTTGTGCATTGTGCTGATGTACCCAATGGCAACTTTTCATTGATGGTTCATGTAAAAGTATGTATTCTTCAAAAAAGCTAATTTTTAATTAAGTAATGGAATATCTAGCCTTGGAAGCTGTTTTAATGCATGACTAAAATCTATTACCATCAATTCCAGTGGCATATGCGATTAGTACGAAAGAAACTTATGAAGCGATTAAATGCTCGGGCTCGTCAGCTATGCCACGCATAAATGGAAAGTCATCGCTGGTTTAAAGGGTTTGACAATTTTATTTATTATGCAGGGTGGTTACACAAAACATCCATGACGAGTGACATAATAAAAGCGAGATATGATTGGTTGGTTTACGTGGCGGCCTAAACGGCCCTCACTTAAATACAAATTGTTATATTTACAAACATAAATACAATTTCTTATGAATAATAACACAGTGGTTTAATAGAATGGTTCTTCGTAACAATATAATATTTATCAGTTTACTTGTATAGTATGCATTAAAAGCTTCATTTTCACGTTGTGTGACTTCAGCTTTGAACTTGAATTTGTATGGGTCCTATACGAAAGTTATTTAGAATTGTACAAAAGTCGAATTTTAACTTTATGTAACTTAAAATTTTTGAAATAATATAATAATATGACTTCATAAAATGTATAAAATATATGAGAGTCTAAAACAGAATAAAACAACTTAAAACTTTTCCTTTTGTTTTATTTTTTACTCTTTTTTTAAACTGACTAACAACTACCTTTAAAAACACAACTAAGCACATACACACACAAACATACACGCACAGGAAATGAAAAAAGAAATATATAGATTAACTTTTAAAATGACAACAATATTAAGTTGAGCAAAATAAGTTAAAGTTTTTGTTGTTGTATATGCAGCTTGTGCATTTGGAGTTTTTGTCACATAAATATTTTAGCCATTATGCTTCATTTTAGTGTCTTTTGGATGACTAAGTGTTGTACATAGCAATTAAGTTTAGTTTTTGTTGTTTTCTTGCTCTGTTGTTTTGCTGTTCTTTATATCAGCCAGCGCTGTTAAGCTAAAATTCAGATAACATATGCTACACAACTGATTTATAATAAAAGAATATGACAGCAGCAACACAAAAAATATTTTATAAATTTTCTTAATAATTTCTTTAAATTCAACTCGTATTTTAAAAACATTAATGATAAAGTTTTTCTTTTAAGAAAATTGTCAAGAATAATTAGTTATTTTAGTTTTTCTGCTTTAAAAGCTTGTTTAAGTTGTTGTTGAACATTAAGTTTAATTTTATTTTTTTTTTATTTTAATAATGACACTTAAGTACTAGTGCTAATTAATTTAATTTGTAAAATAAGAGGAATGCAGAAAAAGTTCGAAATTAACTTGAATAAATTTTTTTTTAGGAACTTTTTATTTTACAATTATTAATTCAAACATGTGCACATGTAAATACAAGCGTATTGTTTTTTTACGGCCTGCTCCTAAAAGAAGCGATCACAAATTTATATTATTTTGTTATAAAAGTAAAAGACTAGGGAAAGTAGCAAAGGCAGGTGGCCAAATAGGCTACTTAGTGACCCGAAGAACTAGATAGAATAGAAAGAGGAGATTTAGGATACTTCTTAGGCAGTATTTGCATAGGTTTAGACTGACGGACTCACCGTAATGTGGTCGAGAACGCTGAACATGTGTTTTTAGTCTGTCACAGATATGACGCCGTAAGGCAAACCTAGACCGACAATTAAATAGCGAAATTGGACTTCATAATGAGGATACATTTCTCTTGGAATTTCGTAGAGCTCTAACTAGGGTTGACTGGACCAACTCATCTCGGCGAAGTAATAATTTCATAGTGTGCCGCTGCGATTGAGTAAATATTGTGACGGTGTGTTTAAGTACGCAGGCTTCCTCACGGTGAATCATATATACGCAGTGTTTCGGGATCTATGAATATCACACGCCCCTTGCCCGCAATCCAAAAAAAAAAAACATACATACATACATACATACATATATAAATATATAAACAATATAAAAAAGCGTTTAATATAAAAAAATTATATCAATAAGTAAACAAAAAGTTTAAATGTTGAAACAGATAAATTAATTAAACAAATATATTATATCCAAACAAAAAAAATTTTTTTTAAATTATAAATTATCATATAACCGTTTGTTTGATAAGTTTTTTATAACAATAGTTTCAGTGTATAGGAGTATATTAAATGGCTGCACAAGCATGCTTGAAACAGCTTTTAGTCTGAATGAATAACTGAATAAGAATGCTAAAATTACCAAAACAAAAAATTTGTGTTTGATTAAGACGACAAATTTTAAAAGAGAATTGAGAAAACATTGCCCAACTAAACTTGCCTTGTGTGGTCCTGGTCATACTGTCCAGTACTGTTCTATCGCAATCAAAATAAATACTTCAGTGCCAAATGTTTTGCACTGCAGTAAAAATTAGAACTCCTAGAACATAGAACAACCAGAACACAAATTCACTAGCACAAAATTTATTAAACTTTGCTGTTTTCACACGTACGCGTACATAGGTAGTCTTTCATTAATATCTACATATGTATGTGGGTAATGTTTGTGCACACAAGTTATACAAACGTGTGCATGTACGTGTGTCTCTTAAGGGCAATATGTGGGAATGTGTGTACATAACTTTTTAGTTCTAGTGCAAAATTTGCTGGTATGAATTTGCCGTCACAACTGCAAGCGAAATTTTGTCTTGAATTTCTCCTGTTATAACAGTAAAAAAAATTTCAAAATGTGTCAATGGTTGTTCTGTTATATCATTTTTGCACGGAAGTTTTTTGTTTACTGTAAAAACGATACTAGAAACTGTGCTTTGTTCTAGTGTCCAGTAGTGTTTTGTGTATTTCAAATGGACTTGTGCCCTTTAGTACATATTATGGTCTTTTTTTTTTATTATTATTATATTTATTTAATATTAGAAATTAATTCTAATAATTTTGAATATCGACTCCCAGGGTCCGGGTCAGGCATTGAACCTGCGACCCCCAGATTGATAGGTTATCACGCTACGCATCAATTTACAAGGTACCCTAATTTAATTATTTTCTTCTTTATTAGACAAATGTATTGCTAATAAGCATACAGAGCACAAGTGCCTATTAAACAAGTGACAAAAACATTTGCCATGGGTATGTTACTATAACATTTTTATTAAAAATGAAAAGTTTTTTATTATAAATCATGTCAATAAAAATATATGAAAATATAATTTTTCTGAAAATTTAAATATTCAAAAAAAAAAAAAAAAAAAAAAAAATCATATCCTTAATTTGAAGAAAAAAGAACCTTTAATATGTTTTCACTTTGCTTTCTAGTTACTTCAGTTTTTTTTTTGTGGCAAATTTCCATTAATAATTTATATGATATGAATATCTAAGTAGCTACTGAACGTTGCTAGTTCATATAATAGTTAGTTGCATATATTAAAGTAAAAACATTAATTTGTAAGCAACATGGGATTATATGTTTTTAAGTAGTTTCTTATGATCGTACACAAAATATACAAATTATGATTATATGAAATATGCAAATCCTATACCGTACAGTACAAATTTGACAGTAAAATTAACATAAACCAGTACACAAACGTTTAGTGTACAAATTCAACAAACATCTGGAAAGTTGTTAGTTAGATGGTTAAATATTCTATGTAGTTGCACATATTTAAATAGAAAATTAATTTTGTAACGTTGCTGTTTACTAAAAAAAATACTAGTTCAGTTGCAAATAGTTTGCAAAAAAAAAAAACAAATTAATATTCTTGAAAACTTCGACTGTTAGAACTAAATTTTTTGGCAATTGAAAATTCGGTTCGGTTGTGATAATAAAATTATTTAGTTGTAGCAACTAGAATTGGATAATAAAGTTCAATATTTATTTATTTTAAAAATATTTCCAGCTGTTAGATCGATTTTTCTATTGCCACAACTAAAAAAATTTACTATCACAACTGAATTTTTGTTTGGTAAAAAATCACAACAAAAATGAGTTTATCAGTGTACTAACACTTCTCACAAATAATGATATCATTTAGAGCTTTATATTACGTAGGGTTTTTGATTCGTAGGTTGTATTTATTGTTCTTCTTGACGGAGGCTATAGAAATCATTCTGTACCATATCCGTTTTATATGAGGCTGACTTTCAAAATGTGAATTACTGTGTATTTTAAAAAAACATGGTAGTTCATAACGAAAATGTCCTGCATTTCAAAATGTCGGGACAAGTATAAGAAGGCAGAAAAAAGCAATCGGCAAACTAGTTTCATTTTATATAATATTTGATAGTAAAATCTAAATATAAATGATTTTAAAAAATGGATAATTTAAAATAGTGAGATTATTTTCTTTTATTGTTAAAATATTAACACAAAATTTTAAATACATATTTACAGGTATATTTACTTTTCAATAAAAAAAATTTATGAAAGAAGTAAAAGAAATAATTGCTGGTTACGCAGTGATTTGTGCATCACTTATGTTTCTTATTATTAAAATAAACATATTACTTGGTTGCATTGTTTCTTATCTTTGTAGGTGAAGATTTTATTTATAGCATTAGTGATCTTAACCTTGTATTATTACGTTTTGGAAGCCAACCTGAGTCTACAGCGTCTTGTTAGCACTTCACGGTAGATTTTAAAGTAATTTTTCTAAGATTCATTATAGTTGCTGCCTTAACACATTCCCAAATAATTAGTCTTTTCGACTGACGCTTGCCTACCTGTCGTTAAATAATTATAATATAATACTTATTTATTTGATAGCTAAATACATGTTAGTTAATTGAATAGAATTGAAAGGCTACCCAAAGTCTTACCACAAGTTTAGTTATCGGTTTACCCGTCTTATTACGTTACTTTCAGATTTTCCAGCGTCTTCCTTAAGCACATCATATCCTAATTTTACTTGAACCTTTTGCTTTGTATACCTTCATATTGTTTCCAAATATATAAATTATTGTTTGTTGAATTTATGAAGCAATTAAAGTTAATAGCCGAGTATCTCATGTAAACATAAATAATTTACCATTAAAAAACCACAGTAAATTGCATATTTTTACATTCATAAAATTTTGTGTGGCAAATGTAAAATGTATTACAAATTCGAAAGTATTGCAAAGCTCTTACTTAAGATAAGGTAACATTACAAAAATATTTGTCAAAATATGCGTAACCTTTACTTTTTGGCAAAACTCTCTATAGTTTAAAATGACTTGTATTATTTACATAAAATTAATTCAAACTAGTTAAATTCGGTTGTGCCGAGTCTTCACTGTGCTAGCCAAATAATATTATTTTTCACTTTACACATTCTCTCTAAATAAATATATAAAAAACAAAAACTTATATATTTGGAACGGTTAGTTTATTAAACTTTAGGTTGTATTATAGAAATTTATTTTTATAAATTAAATTAAATTAATTGTCTTTTTTATATAAACTTTGATATCAAACTGAATACTAAAACTGTACACAAATACAAATAATAAACTGGTAAACAATATGGAAAACGTAATGACTTAAATATTAAAAATATCTACCACATCACTTTAGCAATAGCATTTTTCAAAGACACAAAATATTTAAAGAAAATCTCACACTGGAGGCAAATATATTGTTGAAAAATTCAGAAATGTGAAATACTATACTACAAGAATTTATAACAACCGCCGATTTCCTTAACCAATAAATTGTATTACAACAGAGACAAAAATAAAAAACAAAAAAAAAATTATTAAAATAATGAGCAAAGAATAATAAGTAAAACAATATACATAAATATAAGCAGAAAACCAAAAAAAAGGAGCGAATTAAGAGGACAATAACAAATAATACCAAAACATAAATATAAACAACCACACTAAAGTACAGCCATCAAAGAAGAGCCAACACAGGATCCAGATAGAAGAAACGGGGACAAAAGCAACATATAGTAAAAACTAGTTTTCGTGAACTATATCCCACAGATAAGCAAATCGCTTCGAGGCGATAGATTTAAGAAACAAATGTATATAATGACAATGATTTAATTTGAATTTTAATATTATAAAATAGTAAAGAATTGAATTTTCATATTTAATAAATAAATAATAAAAAAACTCACCACAAGAAGCACAATAAAACAAAACCTATTGTTTCTTAATCTGTTATTTTTGGCCAGATTTGAAATTTTTTGAATTAGGTTGAACAATCTTTATTGACAAGAATCACTACAGGCTAAAGATTATTCAATCACTTTGTTTATGTTCCTACTCTGATTTTGAATAACTTTTCAAAAAATTATAAAGAACAGTTAATAAAGCCAGTATCAGTTTTGAAGTTGCTGTTAAAAATCGCGAACTTATCAAAATGGTGTTCCAATACACAAGGTATAAAATTGTTTTCATTCACTTTAGACATTTCCATGGAGTGTTAACAAAAGGCAGCCTTAGATACATGTAGTGACGTAATAAAAACCATTTTTTAGTTAAACTTCCGAAAGACTAAAATACAATGTCAGTTACATATTTCCGTAAAATAGGATTTATTTTTATTTATTTAAAATTTATTGAATCATTAAAATAAATTCTAAGACTAAGTGTAAATGAGGAGCGCTAGCTGCATAGGCTATCGGCTCATTAACAATTTTATTTTGCGATGCTACAGCTCGTACTAACACAAATCTTTCTTTTTTTACTTAGAAGTTTAAATAATTTATTAAATAATTAAAACAACTCATTCACTCTATCACTTACATACTGATTAATATAAGGTCATGTGTTATATATCTAATTAGCTTAATTAGTGAGTTATTTTATTCTTCGTAGTATATCACTTATGAAACTTGTAACATGTGTGTACTATGCACATACAAACATGCTCACATTTATAAAACTAAGAAATGTGTTAATTATAAGACACCTAGAGGTTTAAATTATGCACATGCTTAGTGTAATGCTTTGCAACACGATTAAATTTAAGAATTTTTTAATGAAATATTATTTTTCATATTTAAGCTGAGAAGTTTCATTTATCAAACATAACTCTAGGCATGTTGCAGCGAATACCGTGTGTACTCATATATATTGTTGTCTGTTGCTTTAAGCAAATTGTTAACAACCGAAATTAGGAAAAAAGAAACTTCTCGAGAAAAAGTGGCTGAGCTTAATTAAGAACCTTAGTTTAAATTTAAAAAAAAAAAAATCTTTTAGAGGGTACTCAACAGACTATAAAAACTTGTATTTTTCATTAAAATTTTGTACACATTTTATTTTGGATTTTCAATTGAATTCACATAATTGTGTGAAGCTTTGCTGGGCTGTGTATGTTAGTCTACACATGGCCTTTCTTAACAGAAATCTGTTCTGTAACTGACAGTCTGAAATAAGACATTTCTTTAATTACTGGTGACATTATTGAGTTAAATGAAGGGCACAGTCGACTTTTACTTGTTTTTATATGTTTCATAAAGTTAATTTAATTTTGAGATCTACGAAAATGTTTGCAAAATTTTTGTTAATGTCCTGTTCTAACTCACTTGTGAAAACTAATTTTATAGGCTCTTCTATCATAGTCTGTCTCGCTTTTTTTTTTTTTTTTGGAACTACTTTGACTACAATCGAACTGCATATTGATGTTGAAATGACAACATGTGTTGTGGATTTGATAACGCTTGTTAATAAGTTGGAAATTTGACAACAATTCAACAACGTTGGTACAATTGTTGCTAAATAATAAGAGAGAAATGTCTAGCCTAAAACAAATTTGAAGTCGGGATTTCGATGTATGGATTATATATATTAAAAGAAGTACAATCAAGAGCTACACAAGAACCAAGCAAACATTTTTAAGTGAAATGGTTAAAAATTGAAATTTTGGAAAACAATTTTTTTTAATACAAAATTTAATAACTCTAAATTTTAAAAGGACTTAAAAAAACAATTGTGTTTTACTCATAAATAAATATATTTTGAAAATAAATTAAAAAATTGTACGGTTCCTTTATAAAATACTGTGTAAAAAGTTGAAAAATGATGAAAAGTTTTTTAAGTTTTCTCAAGTATACTTGAATGATATATATACCATTCAAGCGGCCTTAATGTTTTCTTTTAAAATCCGCTGAGAAATTTAAAATCGGTTCATATTCAACTAAGTTACCTGTTTTTGGAGGTTTGTGGCAAGTTCCAAAAACAGTTTTTTTTTGTACTCGACAGCACCTACCAGAAAAGTAATATCATTTCCCAAGTATTTTTTTTGTCGCACGGTGTTATGATATTTATTCATTCATATTAAGTATCCGTGACGTAACCTTTTAAGTTTTTTCAGTAGATTTTGTAATACCGAGGCTGAGGGTTTCACAGTATATTAAAATTTCACAAAATCACTTGACTTAATAATCACGCATTTTTTGTTTAATAAAATTGTTTTTTTTTAATGCCAAAATTAAACTAAAATGTATGATGGTAAAAAATTATGTTAATAAATTTAAAAACTTATTTTTTTATTTCAATTCTTTGTTAAATAGAGGGCGGACAACCAAAACCTTTGAAAAGAAAGAGGTGTTTTATTTAATTTAATTATAAAACTAAGAGCAAAATTGTTTGCTTTTATTGTCATTATTTTATTTTTTTATTTAAATTTTCAAAACTTTCTTTTTTGCCAACATGATATTTTAAATAAAAAAGCAAAACGCTTGACTTGGTAATCATAAAACAAGTAAATTAAACAGTTTTGTTTAGCTTCTAGAGTTCTGTTTAAATTTCCGAAATAATTAAAATTAATCGTTCAAAGTGAATTACTAAATAAACAATTTATGTAGTTTATTTGAAAAAATATAGGAAAGGCAGTTAATTATTTGGTTTGGTTTTGTTTTGGTTGGAATGAATAAGGATGTTAGTCATGTTAAATAAAATTTTACCATGATTACAGCGCCGCCCGCTATTATAACACGGGCCGTATGGGAGACTTGTCCCTCACCATTGCGTGCAATGCAAGTATATTCTCCGATGTCCTCGTGCCGTATTGTAGAGATCCGTAATTCGGTGCCATCATTAAAGATGCCAACAGTAGGCGAAGGATCAACGGGATTAGCATCTTTGTACCATAGAATTTCGGGTGTGGGTGTGCCATCCGCTTGGCAATTTAATATAATTGAATCACCTGCAAATAATATAACACAAATATTTTTTTTTATTTATTTAAAAAATATAATTTTAAATTGATATAAGTGTTTTAAAATGTCAATATAATAAACTATTACTTTCTACTTTGTATATTAGCTACAGTCTACATTATCCCTTCTCAATTCTAAATAGGATAGATAGTCCATGCCTTACTGCATATTCAAAAATAATAGAGCTTGATGGCGTACAATGTAAAAAATAAAAAAATTTCAAACATGGTAACACACCTCTTAACCACTTTTAAGTATAAAATATTACACATGTTTGTAATGCTGTGTGTTTTTCAAGTATGCTTGTGCATTGTTTTAGTGTGTACATAACACGAAACCAGTCAACAAGTCCTACACAAACGTGTTTACATGTGTGGATGTCTTTTAACCCATTAGAGGTCAAATGAAAAACGATTGTAGTTTTGAGTTTTGAATTCAAATTGATTATAATAAAATTTAGTTCAAAAAATTTTTAAAAAGGTTTTTTTTTTTAATAACTGAGTCCACTTATACACATTTTTGAAATGGGGTTTCTAAACACAAAGTTTTTTAAGGCATTTTTTATAGAATGGCAAATAACACGATGTAATTATTTTTTTAATTTTAATATTAAAGTGTCAACTTTATTTTGAGACTTATTTGAATCAAACACTGACATCTAAACATTAAATGGTCAATGTGATTATTATTAGTCGACAAAATAACGGGATAATGCTTGCCGATAGCCTTTTGTTTACCAGGGCTCGAATCGTTACATCCGTGAACGTATAGACAATCGTACGAAAATAAATTACATGCTACGATAATCGTATAAACTGAATGGTATTACCACAAACGATTATAAACTTAACGTAATTATTTTCTTTATTCACAGCAAAGCGAATTCATTTAATTAACAATAGTTGTAAGTCTGTCAAAAACTTAAAATTATTTAAATATAAATAATTGAATTAAAAATTTCAATAGGTTTTTTTTAAAGAAAAAGTTACATTATTATGTATGTATCACATTTATGTAATAGGTTGCATATGCATAACTTTGGTTTTAAAAAAAAATTTTTTTATCGCAGTTTTCCTACAGGTGAGCATTTCAGTATCTAAACTTCTGTCGCTAGAAATTTCAGGCTCATGTTGAATATCAAAATTTTATTTTTACATATGCCGGAATTGATTTTTTGCCTTCAACAGTTGCTTCGAGTCCTACTGCCTCAATTTAGAGCTCCTCATTAAGCGTCAACAACTTTTCCTGATAAAGACCTCCACCAGTTTGTTTTTTTGACAAATTTATTATATGAGAGTTTTTTTGCCTGCTGTTTTTATCAGCATAGGCCTGCACAACAGAAGCATCGATAAGTGTATTTTAAAGAAAAATAAATGCAATTATGGTGAGTGTCATGAATTAAGACGCTTTGCAAGGTCATGCCACAGGCAATTGGAGACGGCTTTCCCTTGAGCGCAATTTCGCATCAAGTTTTTTTTGCCAAGTTTTGGTGTCCATTCATGAACTATGTCATTACCTCCTTTTTTTTTAGGATTATGTTTATTGTAGTTAGTCCTAAATAAATAACAGCATTAGAAAATAATTTTTTTTTTTCAAGAAAATTACAAGAAACTTACATTTTTTTTATATTAAAAAAATTTTTATATGCATTCGAAAGCAATTTAGTTAACGGATAATAGTTCGTAAAAATAATACGTTCAATCTTACGATCACGTGTGTTATAATCTCAATTATTGTGAATTGTTATACGTTTTCGTATGTTATAATTTCAAAATCACATATTTACGTGACGAGTTGTACGTGTACGGATGTAACGATTCGATCATCTTAAGCGGCTGTACTCAATTGAGTACAGTGACTTCTAATCGGTTAAATGGCTTGTGTGTAAATATGTGCCGTTAATTTTAATTTTTTTTATCTGAAATTAAATATTTATTTCAGCTTATGTTTGGCTTAAAAAACATTTGCAAGCAGTTTAAATCAAATTTAATTTAATTCGTTTTACATTCTTAAAATTTCTTTATTTATATAAGAATAGATAGATTGATATTGTCGCCACAAACATAGTTTACTTTTAATTTGAAGCATCTAAACAGTATGATCACGATAAACATTTTTCTAGTTATTTTTAACTATACTACATTTATTGTTAGATATGATTGAATTTATTATTTTATTTTTGAAACAATTTCAACTGAAACCATAAATTTATTTGCCGTAAACATGTTATGATTATCGTAAATAAATATGGTTGAAAGTAAATTGTTTTCTATTTTTTCTCTGCCGCAACGATATATATGTATAAGGTAAGTATAAAACAAAATATTTGTCGTTCAAATTCAATTAAGCTTAGTGGCATGCCTAAGTTCGAATTCAGGTATAGTTAAATAAAATTTAAAAAAACAAGCCGCAATAAAATAAAAAATTTGTATTTAAAGAAAAAATTATTTTACAAATTTGTGTAAAAAAGTTTCTTTAAAATTTTTTTTAAATAAAATTTGAATATAAGAAAATTAAAATTTGTTTGACTTGACCGGGACTTGCACCTAAAATATTCAGTTGAAAAGCATTGTTAGTACGTTGTATCTGATATTAAGCTTAGATTAAGTTTTGCCTCAACCATTTTACTTTCATTGCTTTCAAAAATAAGAATGAATTAAAATTATTTTATTTTATTTTAGGATTAAAAATAATTGGTATTCAAATATAATTATTTTAATTAACATTTGCCTTTTCATTAAAAATTGTTTTCCTTTTTTTTGTTAATATTTAAGAAAAATTAAAAATATGTTCTTTACTGTAGTTTCTCCAACAAAAATGATACAAAACTTTAACCATAACAATTGATAGCCAAAGTTTTGCTACTGTTTACATGAAGAAAAAAATATATATTCTCATTCACGGGAGAAAGAGGAAAGAGCCTGTATTTGTTTTGATATCAGGTTTTATTTATACAATTGTTTTTTTTTATTTTTTTATTTAACTTATTTCCTAAATAATTTTTTACCAAAATTAATTAGAATTTCATTTATTTTCGTAAGTATTTTTATTCCTTAAATTCTTAGGCATTTTTTTCAGATTTCTCAACATTAAAATGAAAAATTAATTAGTATCCAAAATCCAAAACAATAGACATTTTAGTTTCAAAAAAAATTGTTTTCGTTTTTTCTTTAGGATGTGTTGTTCTATTTTAATTATGGCTTCTTCTGTACAATGCATTTCTTGTGTATATTTATTCTGGTTTTTTTAAGTAAAGATATAGAACTAAATATTTTTTTTAAATACCTTTAAAAGAGTTTTAGTAAATGCAAGGACAATGATTTGTGTGTTCATTCATTTCATCTTTAGTATTTGTAACCAAACTGTTGGAGCATTGATGTAACCAAAACTATTATATCAAATTGTATTAATATATAATTGTGATTTTGATATAATTTGTTTTTTCTAATTTTATATTTCAATAAAATAACTGATATTAGAAACAAAACACATTCGTTTCAATAGGTTAGGGGCCCAGATTGGCTTATAAAGAGTGATTTTTTTGCTATTATCTTTTTGGCAACACTAGTTTTGACAGCTCACGCACGTTTTGTATCTTGTGTCACTGTCAAACATCTTCAGTTTGGTCTATAATTTAATCATGAATCGTCTTACAAACAAACAACGCTTGCAAATTATTGAATTTTATTACCAAAATACGTGCTCTGTTAAGAAAGTTCATAGCGCGCTTCTTCCATTTTATGGTCAGTTTAATCGACCTACTGAGGCTTCTATTCGGGCTATTGTAACAAAATTTCGCACCAAATTTACATTGTTGGACATTAAACCACCAACACGCTTACGTAGAGTGCGAACTGAAGAAAATATCGCAGCCGTATCGGCCAGTGTTGGTGATGACCGTGAATTATCGATTCGGCGCCGTTCGCAGCAATTGGGCCTCTGTTACTCCACTACGTGGAAAATTTTGCGGAAGGATTTGGGTGTGAAGCCTTATAAGATACAACTGGTGCAAGAATTGAAGCCAAACGACCTACCACAACGCCAAATTTTTGGTGAATGGGCTCTTGAAAAGTTAGATGAAGATCCACTTTTTTATCGAAGAATTGTGTTCAGCGACGAGGCTCATTTCTGGTTGAATGGATACGTGAACAAGCAAAACTGCCGTTTTGGAGTGAAGAGCAGCCAGAAGCATTGCAAGAGCTACCAATGCATCCACAAAAAACAACCGTTTGGTGCGGATTATGGGCTGGCGGCATCATTGGGCCGTATTTCTTCAAAGATGATGCGAATCACAACGTTACTGTGAATGGTGAGCGCTACCGTGCGATGATAACAAACTTTTTTTTGCCCAAAATGGAAGAGCTTGACTTGCATGACATGTGGTTTCAACAAGACGGTGCCACATGCCACACAGCACGCGAAACAATGCATCAATTGAGAGGCGAGTTCGGTGAATAGTTTATTTCACGCTTGGGACCAGTCAATTGGCCGCCCAGATCGTGCGATTTAACGCCTCTAGACTATTTTTTGTGGGGCTATGTTAAGGCTAATGTCTATAGGGACAAGCCCGCTTCGATTGACGCACTGGAAGCCAACATTGCCAACATTATTCGTGAGATACCGGCCGAAATGTTGGAAAGAGTATGCCAAAATTGGACTAAGCGGATGGACCATTTGAGGCGCAGCCGCGGCCAACATTTGCATGAAATAATCTTCAAACATTAAATTATATCGACCCAACTATCGATCCAAATAAATATTTCATGCATTTTTCTGAATTTTATGTGTTTTTTTTTTTTTTAAATTTCCGATAGTTCTTATAAAATCACCTTTTAGAAACTGTGGCTTAGGAAAAAATATGTACTTGAAATATATATTATAATTAAAATCGTTAAACAGTGTATTAAGCCGCTAAACACGGACAATTATGATACATGGAGATGCACAAGCGTGCTTTCTTAATAAAGAATGATTTGTGGTCTTACATTGATGATAGTTTAAAATGCTCCGAAGGTAAGGTAGAAGTGAATTTAGGAAGAAAACAAGTTGAAATGGAAGTTTGTGTGTTAATTGGGGATGATCAAGGCAAGAAATTTCATGCACTTAAAAAAGGAAAATATTCGCATAAAACATGCGCTTTAAAATACAAAATAAAAAAAATTATTTTTCTTATCACATATTTTAAAAACATATATATTAACCCCCTTATCCTAAAAAATTAACTTAGACTTTAATTAATTAATTTTTTTAAAAACTTTACGTTAATGTTTTTTGGATAAGAGCATACGAGTTAAAATTAGTTTTTCAAAAACATTTTTATAATTTTTTTTTAGACCGGGTAAGCGATTTAAATGGTAAACTCTGAAAATTAAATGTCATATACTCGTTCGCAAATATATTCCAATACATTGAAAGATTATATTGACTGACAATGCTTACGTTTACAACATCGTCATTAATTATTCCGTAACAAATTAACAAAGTGTCTAGAAAACCAATACTTTTCATAAAAATTGTCTAGACGGTATCGCCTTCAACATTAACACAGTAACAAAATTAATAAAAAAAGCAAAATATTAATTGTTAGGTGTTAGCTGTTTTGATGAATATTTATAAGAATCGAAAATTGTTCAATAGTATTCATCTGTCAACATTGTGAAGAAGTGAACTGGAATGACAAAATACATATACTCGCATGCATACTAAGAAAAGAAGAAAATTATTGACGATAAAATGCTGTAAATATGAGATTTCTTTTATTTTTGCTAAATACTTTATAGTTTATCAGTAGGTGAGCACTTGAATATTAAATAAACTAAAAATGAATACAAAAAATTTTTAAAACAAAATATGGAAAAATATGTAATAACCAATTGATGAGACTTTTCAATAAATTCTCGAATTCGGAAAATACTTCATCAGGTTCGAGTACAAATTTTAGAAGAATATGAATCAAGAAAACCAAAGGAAGTGGGAAATTATTGCAGTGCATTATATACGAAAAAAGAAAACCAGGAGAAATAAAATTGGGACAAATTGGTACAATTTTTAAATGCGGTAAAATTGGTAATTCTGCACGAAATTGTAAAAATAAAATTAAGAATTTAAAAAGTTCTTGCGACATTGAAAGGGGAACTGAATCAATATTTTTATGTCCTAACATTAATACAAAGTGGTGTCCACTGTTTAAGTGGATATACGTCTCATATTTATGAGGACCAATAAATCAAACACTTAGTTAGGAAATGATAATAATACAATAATCGGTGGTATTGGAAATGTTAATGTTTCGATAAACAATTGTGGTTCTGATAGCAGTTTCCAACTAAAAGACGTTCTTTACGTGTCGCAATTGTGAACAAACTTATTGTCAGTATCAAAAATAACAGACAATGGCAGCAGAGATATTTGCAGGCCGAAAAATTAAAATGCTCCAGTCGGATAATGGTCACGAATATTGTAACAAGTAAATTGATTTATATTTGGATAAACATGGAATAAAAAGGCGCTTGACAACACCTCATAGTCCGCATGATGAAACTTCGCCACCATAATTTTGGGCGGAAGCTATTAACTACACGTTTGTGAAAAGTTTTCTCTGTTTTCATTTACTTATTTCAAGTGTAACTTTCGGAAAGATACGATAACGTGTGCCAGACTGTAAATCTTAATTTAAACTTAAAATTTTCTTTAACAAACTAGTTTTTAAACATTCTGAAACCTAAATGGCTGCTGGCATTTAATTTTTTTTTTCTTTGATAAAAAGTATTATAATCCTTGTTATTTAAATTTTTTTTTTTTTTTTTTAATTTATAGGTTTTTACTATGTTTCTTTTGATATTATTATGTTTGTTTTTTGTTTTGGTTTAGCTTTGTTTGCTATGCATTTTTTTGTCGCTTTTATTTAATATTGAACCACAATTAGCTTTGTAATTTCTTTTTATTTCATTTTTGTTATTCCCAATATTTTTGTGGTTAGTTATAATTTTAACTTGAGAAGCATATGTTGCAAATACAAATTAATATTTCTTTTAGTTTTATATTCATTCATTCACAGTAGTATCGAATTTCTATATTTTTCCGCTTTCTCCTTCTCTGTCTTTAATTTCTTATTGAAAAATTGGCTTCATTATTGAACTGCCAAACAAACTGTTTATTTAAATTGTCTTTTTTGACAATTTCATTTTAGGTTTTTCTGAATTTGATAAAGAAAAGAAAAACTATAAAAAAAGTCTAGCAGTTTGAATTAACTTTGAAAAATTTAAAAGATATTCATGCAAAAATATTAAGGCTCCTCTAAAATTGAATTTAGTTGTAGATTATAAAAATCTAAAAGAAGAAAATTAAAAAAAGGACGGAGTACGCTTATTTTTTAAGTAGCTCTATGTACAGGGTGGGCCAAAAGAAACCAAGGGGTGTAAAAGTTTAATAACTTTTTTGTTTATTAATTTTTTTTTTATTTTTTCTTTCAGATTATATAGACAACACTTGGAGAATTTATAGTGGAGAGGTTCACAACTGAACAGAGAACCAGAACAATAGAATTTTATTATTTAAACCAGAGATCAATTATTTTAACGCAAAGAGCATATCGTTGACATTTTAACGTCAGAATTTCGCAATCTGAAGCGATGATTCGTTGCTTAGTTAATCGTCATCACCAATATGGCAGCGTAAGAGATTTGCCTCGAACCGGTAGACCACGTTTAAGTCGCACTGCGGAAAATATTGAACGAGTACAGCAAAGTGTTAACGAAGCACCAGAAACATCTGGCAGAAGGCGTTCTGCTCAGCTAGAAATGTCTCGTACGTCACTATGGCGCATTTAAAAAAAAGATTTACAGTCATACTCATATAAAGTGCAATTGGTCCAAGAATTAAAACCCGCAGATTATCGGCAACGTCTAAATTTTGCAGTTAAATTACAAGAGTTGGCCAGAAATGAAATCAACTTTATTGAAAATTTGATTATGAGTGATGAAGCTCATTTTCATTTGAATGGCTTTGTTAACAAGCAGAACTGTAGTTTCTGGGGTTCTCAAAATCCAAGAGCCATTCATCAAAGCCAATTGCACATCACATCTGAAAATGTCATTGGGCCCTACTTCTTCGAGAATGAAGATGGAAGTGCTGTAACCGTAAATGGAGAGCGGTATCGTTTTATGATAGAAAATTTTTTACGTCCTGCTCTTGAAAACAGACCTGCTATGTGGTATCAGCAGGACGGAGCCACTGCCCATACTGCCCGAGAAACAATGGCACTTTTAAGTCAAATTTTTGGAGAGCGAATAATTTCTCGAAATTCGGAAATTATTTGGCCAGCGCGATCGCCAGATTTGACAGCACCCGACTATTTTCTTTGGGGTTTTTTGAAGGAGCGAGTGTATGTGAACAAGCCAGAGACAATCCTTGAACTCAAGGCAAACATTGTTGCAGAAATTCGAACGCTACAGCCACAACATTTGAAAGATGTTATGGAAAATGCTCTAAAAAGAGCCCATCAGTGCGAAGCTGAAAACGGTGGTCATTTAAGAGACATCATTTTTCATACTTAGTGTAAAAAAATTTCCATTTTGTATATTATATAATCTGAAAGAAAAAATAAAAAAAAGTTAATAAACAAAAAAGTTATTAAACTTTTACACCCCTTGGTTTCTTTTGGCCCACCCTGTACATATATTAGTACATAAATCAATTTATCGGCAGCCGGTAACGTTACTCATTTATATTTACGCATAATTTTTTATTATTAGTAATTTACTTTGTACTAATTTTTATGTTTTTACATAAAAATTTAACTTTATATATCTATTGTTGTCAACGCTATTCTTTAAAATGTGAAAACAATGCTTGTATTCAAAGAAAATTAAAGTAGACTTGAAATCGATATTGTGACAAATTTGTATAAAAAAAATTGTCATAATTTGTACTTGAAGTTGTTATTGAAGTCTTTTTAAATACCAGCCTAATGAACTAAACGCTTCAATTACTTTTAAATACATATTCTTCTATATGTGTGCTAGAAAATGTTGTACGTATAGAATTTCGGTTAACCAGGCAGCTCTTTTAAAGAGAAGTGAATACTATTTTTCATTAGCGCAAGACTTTCTATAGGGCATTTAAAAATTTAATTTGTGAAAATGATTCCCAAATAAATAGTCATACGGCAGTCAAAAAGTCTCATTGACCCTGAACGTATTAAGATAACTAGATAAGCTACTTAAGTAAAACTGGTATGATGAAGAATTATATTTGAGCCCTTCCTCTTTTGAACCAGTAGTAATTTTAATTGACTTAAAAAAACGTCTTTAAGAAGATACCAGTTGTTACTTTTAAAAAATTGAATTTTTAGAGAAGCCAAGTAGGAATTTTGTTTTTTTTTTTCAATTTTTTGTGTGTTAATAAAAACAAAACAATGCTAAAAATAAAGGCTTCTTTTTTATTATTAATACAGGGTGTTCGCCGGGAAGGTATACTACTTTGTTTTGCCGCCATTTTGGTAAACATTAATCTTGACAGTTCATATTTGGCAGTCGTGAAGTAGACACGTGGCAAATTTATTATGGAAAAATATTTGATAAACCAACGTGTTTTAATCGTTAAAAAATTTTACCAAAATCAATCATCGATTACTGTGACGATGAGAAAGTTACGTGAAATTGTTGGGAGAAACAATGTATCAACAAAACGTATTATTTATCGTGTAGTGAATGATTTCGAAGAAGGAGGGCCTGTAGGTGATGAGCCCAAGCATGGACTACAACGTACTGCAAGATCGGCTGAAAACATTTCTGCTGCTCAAAAAAGTGTTAAAAACAATCCATCAACCTCAATTCGACGCCGTGCTCAGGAGCTTGGTCTTCAAAGAACAACTTTTTCCACAATTTTGTACAAGGATTGGCATTTCTAACCATATAAGATTCAGTTGACACAAGAGCTTTTTCTACAAGACCATTTACGACGCCGTACATATGCCAATATGATGTTACAGATCGCCCATGACAACCCCGATTTTCATAAAAAAACGACGAGGCACATTTTCATTTCATATGTGAATAAACAGAATATTCCGTTCTGGGCAATGGACAACCCTCAAATTATTCATCAGTCTTGAGGAATCATTGGACTTTACTTCTTTGAAAATGGAAACGGTGTAACGGTAACTGTGAATGGGAAGCGATATCGTGATATGATTGAATACTTTTTAACGCCACAACTGCTTAACATGTGGTATTAACAAGACGGTGCCACATCGCATACAGCCAGGATTACAATGGAATTACTGCGAGACCTCTTTCCACAACAAGTTATTGGCCACCACGGTCGCCTGATTTGACTGCTCCCGACTTCTTTTTGTGGGGATATCTGAAAAGCAAGATTAATTCAAACAAACCAGAAAATCTAGAGCACCTCAAACAAAATATTCGTGATGAAATTAATAAAATACCGCGTGAAATGTATGAGAATGTAATGAAAAATGTGTTCAAAAGGGCTCGCATTTGTGATCCTAACAGAGGCGGACATTTATCTGATATTGTATTCCAATTTATCAATATAAGATCCATTCTCTTTCATTTAATCAAAAATTATTAACAAACAAAGTAGTATACCTTCCCGGCGGACACCCTGTAAATAAAACTGAAATTGAATGCCTCATTCAAAGGAACTGCCAAAAGCTTATTTTGAGTTTTACAAGAAATAAAAAGGCATGAGCTGCCGAATGTGTTATTCTAGTAAGTCTGTCTTTATTTTACATTCCTACCCGCTTATATACTAATTTTACAATTATGTCATAAATGCAAGTTATGATAATACGGATTTCTTATTTCGTTCAGTACCGATTAATTCTACTGTTACAATTCTATGTTTGTACATAACATAAAAAATAGCACTAAAAATGTTTAAATATAAAATCCAGTCTTATTTCTCCCTTTTCGTAATTTTCTTCTCCCTTGAAATTTACTTTTTAAATAGAGTTTTATTGGGTGCTTGGGAATCATTTTAGCCCTTAATATTCAACTTTCCAAAAGTCCCTGCTTATTCGTCCTACACATTGGGACAGGAACCCGTTTACCGAATTCAAAGTTCGTAGCTTTAGCCTTCTGGGCTGGGCGATTATGATAATTCAGTTAGTCAGTAACGTTACTCTTTTATATGTATAGATTTTAAGATTAAGTTTGACACACATTTCCAACAAAACTTTTGCTAGGAATTTTGATTAATTTTAATTAGTCTCCTTTGGAAAAGCTTACAAACGTTTTAAATTCGTTTTAACATGTTATTGCGTAAAGGTCTTTGCGAATGACTGCCATTAATAAGCGAGTGTGAAAGGCCTTCATTTGCAATGAAAGCCAACAGGCCTCGTACCTCTAAGAAAAGCAGTAAAATGCTTTCTAAGATGACTCCTCACTTCTTCTCTTTAATGTTGTCTTTAAACCAGTATGCACCTACATATTATGCACACACTTAAAAAATTTCCCTAAAAAACCGAGATCAGTTCGTCTCATTCAACATTGAATGAAAACAATTGAAATTTTAGTATTTTTGAATGCAGAAATTTCAAAATTTCGATTAAACAATTTGGCTCTATAATGGTTGTGTGTCAAAAAAAACTACAAATAAAAAATATTATAGCAAGAGCAAAGACGTTAATTAGGTTTTTTTGTTTATTTTAATTTCTTTATTTATTTATATGTTTGATTTAAAAAATGTTTGCACCCATTTAATATAAATTAAATTTATTTTGCACTCCTATTGAATATAATATCTTTCTTAGAATTTTTTTTTTATTAATTTCAAAATGGAGTATTTACCTACAGACATCTTTTTGCTTTTAAAAATAAAGGACTTTTTCTCCTTACATTGAACTGAATCGAATTATTTAATTTAGAATGAAGAAAAAATAACTATTTTACGTTTTGTTTTGTATTGCTGAATCTATATTAAAAAAATAGGTATTCCAAGAAAATAATTTTAATCAATATTTGTCATTTCTTTTTTATTTTAATAAGAAGAATGTGGAAAGTGAAAAATATGAATATTTGGCTACTACAGGGAAGGGTATAGAAGACTCGGCACAGCCGAATTATATGATAATTCTTTATAAGCAATTAAAAGAACACGCAAACATTTCTCATAAGGGTGGTTTATTTTTCAAACCCATTTATTTTTTTGCAACAAAGGGCACGTCCTTATAATTTCCTTATTTTATTATTTTATGAAAATTGTACTTTCTTACATTTCTTCTTCTGTTCTTCTTTAGGGTTTCACTTGATCTTTCCCTTTATTTGTGTGGATTTATTTTATGATTAATTTTCCGAATAAATGCTTGGTCATAAATTGTATTTGCAAATCTTGATAAATGTAAAACATAGAAAAACTTTTGCTATTTTTTGCTTTTTTGCATACGTGTGCTTTTACTTCAAGAAAACATAAAACAATGAAATAAACTAAAAAATTTTTTATATATAAGAGTGCATAGGTGTTTGTGTGTTTGATTATTTATTTTACTTAAAATTTCTATTTTCTTACTGCTTGTGTGTTTTCTTTATTTTCTAAAAAAAATCATTTTCTAAATGGGAAACGGAGTTACAGTAGTTATTTATCACAACTAAAATGTTAGATTTAAAGCTCGCAAATAGATCATAATAGGATTTTATGTAGCTGTACCTGTAATAATTTTAAAATTTCATGTTCAGTGTTTTTGTACATTTTCTTTTTTTATATCATTTGTTAAAATCATTCATTTCTTTTACACATTGTTTCGTGAGTGTGTATGTGTGTGTGTTTGTTAAGCGTTTTATAAAAATTTATCAAGGCACTTACATACCTATTCTCGAACATATCTAATAATGATGTATTTAGTATTGGGAACGCATATAAATTAGGGATTATTGTAAAAAAATTATTTATTTTGTCAGAATAAACTTTCAATAAATCATGGTTAAAGAAATTATTAGTGTATTGACACACACATACATACGTAACTATGAATTTTTTAACTGAATTTTTGAAATACTTAAAAAAATTAATATTAAAAAATTTAAATGTTGTCAAAACTCTTAATAAATCTCATTATTGTTGTGCAGTTTATTTCGCCTACATAGATCTTCTGAGGTCAGCATACCGTTGTATAGGTTGCTCGTTCTGCGTCTTTACATCAATGGTCAAACGCTTGGATTGTGTCTTTGTCGACTAAAGGGGCCCACACACGACGAAAGCATGTATGAGCCATAGTGTTTATGACACTTGTTTGGTTGTGTATGGGCCCTTTGTGTGATTGTAGCTTTGTCAAACATATTTTGATATTTTGCTGATGGTGCAATATTGCTGGTGAGAAAAGTTTTCAAAGAGAAAACATTGCAATACTACGTATTAATAATAAAGCCTATTCACTGTTTTTTCTTTACACTTTTTCTATATTTTATACCCTTCACTGTGTTTAAGAAATTGCTCATGAATGAACTTTTATTTGATTTTAAAAGGAAAAGTCGCTTAATTAAATGTCAATCTTTACAGAATTATCAAACGAAAAATGTTCAGACAGAAAGGCTTCCATAGCATTTATCTTAGTTTAGATTTTGGATTCAACTATTCGGTTTTTACTATTTTTCTTACAAACTATAAAAACAAATTAAATCACTATGCTAATATAATAAGCACAATATGTTTACTTTATTTTTAAGGCGCTCAAAAACCTTTTTTAAAAATTAAAAAAAAACATAACTTTTAGCGTCAATATTACAACTGAGCAATAACTAACAGCAGGATCGTGTTTTTTTTATAATTTAAAAATAGATTTTAAGCCATGGGAATATATTTATTTTTATACAAAGAGAAAGCAATACAATAACACGCTAAAAGAAGAAATATGAATAATAAAATTTTAAAAATATTATACCTATTTCTTAAGCTACGGTCACATTACGAAAATATTTGTCCAAAAAATTTTGGCAAATATTTTTATAGTCTAACACTACTTTTATTACAAAAAATCAATTCAAATATTAAAATAATGCAAGCAAGTTGTATTTTAATAAAAAATATAATGAAACTTAGTTAATATTTCTTCAAAAAATATAAAATTCTATGTAGATGACATAGTGGTTATGCTTATTTCGACAAATACTTATTTGTTTAATGTGACCGTAGCTTTAGTTATTTTAAATCTAATAGTCAAAACGAAATAATGCCATTATCACTATCTATTTATACAACGAAAAGTTATCGGTGTTTGCAGCACTGATGGCAATGGAAAACAGTTAAAAGTCACTTTATAAATATCTGACATCTTATTACCAATTTTTTATAATGGCAATTAACGGTTGCGTTAGTTTTCATATCAATTAAATTACACAGAAAATAAAATTATTTTTAAAATAGTTCATTTATAAAAATTGTTGTATTGATATTGATATTCTAAAATTTTTTAATTAAAATATTTAATCGATGTGTTATTTCTTTTTTGTGTAAATTGTAAAGAAGAACAAAAATTATTTTACTTACCTAAATTAACATAAATAATATCATCTGGCGTTACGCTAAAACGAGGCGGTGCATGTACATCTAAATGGAACCACGTACCGTTCTTATGTTGCTTGGGATCACGATTTAAAAATACAACTTTACATTCATACCATCCCTGATCCGACTCTTTGATATTGGTCAGATTAAGTGATGCCGACCCAAATGGTGAGTCCGGTGACACACGCGACACACGTCCTTTGTAACCGTCTTCGATGTGTTCTGGATAACTTTCATACCAAATGTATATCGGTAAATCCGAGCCCTATTCATTTTGATATATTTTATTGTTTTTTTTTTTTTTTTTTCAATTAAAAAAAAGGTGAAAGTAATTTCAATTAATGACTTTTATTAAAATTTGAATGTAATAAATATTAAAATTAAATTAAATGTTTTTGATATTTTCAAATAATACATTTTAAATTAATTTTACTGTATAAAAGTATTTTTTGTTTGTTTAATTTTTTTTTTAAATTCAAAATAGCTTTGGAATACTTAAAAAATAAAAAAATTAATCTAAATATAAACTAAAGGTAAGTAAATAAAAAGTTTAAATGAAAATAAAATTATTTTCTTTTTACTCTATGAAATATTCTCTATTGTACGAGTACGTGTTTATATGTGGAATGCAAACATGTTTTTATGCTGACTATTTATTAATATTTTTTTATGTGTTTGTCTAAAGAAAAAATAAAAATATATTGTTGATGCACATTTCTAGTTTTTCTACAATTTTTATTTAAATTATAAAAAACCATTCACAAATTAAGCAAAAAACTAAGCATAAAGAGTGATTTTTTTGGTGTTCGACGTGTTGTTTATTAATAAAAAATTTATTTATTAATTTTTTTTTTAATCTAACAGATATTTAGTGTTTTTAGCCTAGATTTGCAATAGATATTAAAATAAAAATAAAAAGTTAGAATAATCTGTTTTAACAGTTAAAATTTTTTTTTTGCATCAAACGGTGATGGTGCAAAATGGAATTTAATTTTTTAAAACTATCGGAGAACTTTTCCAAGGTTCATTAAAATGTCAAGTGCTTATTTTGTGTTTCTTGTTTTACAATTCGAATTATGTTTTTTATAAATCTATCTTGAATTATTAATTTTCTTGAACTATAAAATATGCTTATATATAAATACGAATACACTTTTAAGGTTTTGAAAATTTGCAGTCTCAGTTTACCGAACTTTTTGTTTTTTATTAGCTCTTAAAGAAAGTCACAATATGATTGATACAAATTTTTTTAGAATTTTTAAAAATAATAATTTATTTATGGTTGTGAGAACTGAATTCTCCACCAGTCGAAAATTCAGTTGTGCTAATCGAATTTTTTAATGGTAACAATCAAAATTCTATAAAACAGAAAAAAAATTCAGTACTCTCTGAAATATTTAAACCTGTATTGCCAAATTTCTATTCTCACAAATTTTTTGGTTTTTTGCATGTTTTTGTTTTTATTACTTGGGGGTTTTTGCCACTAATTGATAAAAAAGGTTACAAAATTTCTTTTTGGTTTCTTCAATTCAACTAAACTGACATAAATATAGGTTTTGTAAAAATAATAAGATAATAAGAATCAAAAAGCAGCCATTATAATACACACAGGTTCGAGAGTGTTGATAATGAGGGCCTTTAATGACCAGATCAGGGCTTTTATGGCCCTTATTGGCATTATTATTGTGTTTTGTCCTTGTCCCAATAAATTAATTCTGATTTCTTTGATATTTGTGACCTGGTATTAATTGCTGCTTAGCTGAATGATGGTGAAGGTATAGCACTGACCATTAGGCAGCTCTATTGGTAGTAATTGATATCATCGCCTCAAATATCTTAGAATAACATTCTGTTTTGAGTTCCTCAAATTGTTTGTATGATGGGGCGTTTCAGTATGAACTTTTATAATCTTCCTGCTGACGTCTTTTTTGAATCCTACAATTTGGGAAAATTCAAATCGAATGTTCAAGACACTCCTCCCTCTATCCTCCTTCCCACAACCTATTTTCCTAGTTCCAGCACAATGCATTGTACAAAAATTTTTACAAATATGAAGCAGTGATGCCACAATCAAATATTATATTAAATATTTTTTTGGAAAATAATAATGATGGAAAAAAGTTAAGTCACTTTATAACCAGCTGACATGTCATGTTTTTATAATGGCATATAACGGTTGTATTAGTTTTGATATCAATTGAATTACACAGAAAGTTAAATTACTTTTTAAAACATTTCACGATAGGTAGTATATTTAAAATAATTTAAATTAAAACGCATAGAGTGAAATAATCTGAGATTACCGAGGTTACCAAGTTACAGGGATTTTGTTCAACTTTTTGAACTTTTACTAAAGGACTTGAAAAACAGTTTAAAGAAATCGATAGAATCAAATTATAAAATTTCAAATTATATATCTAGAGTCGATTCTACTGTTAATTGCAGTCAACTATTTTGTAAACATTTGACATTTAACTTGGGTAGTCACTCTTCAAATTTTTTTTTTCATAAGTCCAATTAAATAACTATTTACTTTTCAATGAATGACAACGTTTAATCAGACGAATAAAGTATTTCATTACTTCAATGAAACAATCTATTGATTAAATAAATTTTTGTTAAAAAGCAAATAAAAATTTGTCAATGTTTGAAAAATACTGAATTATTCTTTCAGTGCATAAATATTGCTTTTGCTTTTAAAAATCATTGCAGAAAAAATCGCTCTATATGCAAAAAAATTATACATTAAAAATTAAAAAAATATATCTACGAGTATATATATAAATATAATTAACAAAATTTTTTATTTATCGTTATTAATATAATTAAAAATACGAGTAGTTGATGTGAAATAATCAAATTATTATACTGCAACTAAACATTAATTTAATAAAATATTATTTATTTATTTGTCAATAAGTGTAAAAAATAATTATTTGGTTATTTGTATTTATAATATTCAATTAATAAATAAAACATGCATGTATGTACTTTAGCTTAAAAAACAGAATAAATAAGAAAATGTTTGCAAAATTTTTTTTATTTTCAAAAAGAAAAATTTTACTATGGATAATCTTTAATACATAAAATACTGTTTTTCAACACATTCTAAAAAAATATGATTTTTATTAAAAAAATTTTCATAATTAGTTGGAAAATTTTGTTTATTTGATTTAATGAATACTTTGTTAGTTTTTTATTTTCTTGTTTAAACATTTTGAAACTTTTTGTTAGCCTATTGACTAAAATTCTCAAATGGTTGATTCGTATAATGAAATAAGTATTCAAATGTTTGGGCAGGAGTTTAACAAGACTTGGGAGTAATCTACAGAAGATTCAGAGTACTTATTGTGCTCTTAGTACTTATTGTGCTAATTAAACAATTTTTTAAAATTTTCAATGAGTATATCATGGAAAATAATGTATTTTGCACACAAAAATAATTTGGAATTAAGCACGAATGAAGATTAAATTACTAACAAATATAATTTGAATTAATTTATTGCAAGCTTATTAAAACAAAAAAAAACTTTTAAATATCTGCTCCTTAGCTTCAATGAAATTGATGCATTCATCCGAATCCGAATATCTTATTTGGAATTGAAAAATTCAACACCTCAACACTACTCTGTGGTCCATTTTAAGATTTTTAAAATTTTGTTTTTGCTTTATTATGGGTGCGAAATGATTGGTAGAATTAAAAAATAAAAGTCTTCATTTAATAAGAAGAAAAAAATTTAATTCCACATTTTTTCAAATCCGTGTGGAATATAGAACATGCACGATTATTAAAATGTTTGTGTAATGTTGTTTTGCATTGTTATTAGGGTCATGCAGTTGATTTCAGAAATAAATATTTTAATTTTTATTCTTTGAAGATCACATTTTTATTTGTCCAAAAAACCAATAGGAATATAAATTTTAATTCTATAACAAGTTAAATTCGGCTGTGCCGAGCTTTACATACTCTTCACTGTGTTGACAAAATATTAATATTTTTCACTTCCCACATTCTTTTAAAATATAAAAAACATACAAAAAATTAAGAGAGTGAAGATATGTGTTCAATATGTTTTGGCGTACCCCATTACGTTTTTCAGTATTAATGGCATGTTTACGTCGATAAATATATTTTTAGCAATAGTTTAGCGGAAGTCGTCTACATTATTAATCTACTGACCAAATACTCAGAAATAAATACGGATGATTTAGAAAAAAAACTTTTGAGTTGTTGCTATGAAGGATTTTTGGAACTTCCGGACGAACCATAGAAGATTGCGGGATAGGACACATATCATTTCAAAGAGGAGGTCGTCTAAACTTGTAACCTACCACCCACATATTCAGAAATTACTTTGAATTATTTTTAAACAATTTTGAAATTTCCATATACGCTGCTCTGAGGGATTTCGGCAATTTCCGTTATGCAAAATCATATAAAAACTATGAAATTTTCCGTAAATTTTAAAATCCAGAAAGGTTAGAACTTAAAAAATTTCATTCCAGCTTGGTGCAAGTACTAAGAAACGTAAGGAGTTACGTTAAAACATATTTAACTCGGCAAATTTATTATCACTCACTTAAAAAATTATCTAATTGAACGAATAGTTTATTAAGCTTGAAGTCATATTATATATAAAAGTTTATTTATTTATTATTTATTGGAGAGAAATATCGATATAAAAATAAATTTTTATAAATCGACCTTAACTTAACAAACTAGCTGTTTCAATAAAAAGCAAAAATTATAAGCATATAAAAAAAAACATGATATACATTAATAAAAATAATTTTCTTTGAATACATATATTTTTTTAAACTTAAAATAAATAATTAATATCAGTTCAAGAAACTAAAATTAACGAGTTCTAAGAAACAATCTTCTCTGCAGGCTGTCAATTTTTAAATTAATAAAAAAAGAAATTCTAGGAAAGATTAATATGATTACAAATTATATATAATTTAATTTAATTTTGCAAACATTTTTAAAAATGTTTAAGCCAAACATATTTAAATAAATATTTAATTAAGGACAAAAATCTAAAAAATGGTTGTATTCGTGTAATACACTCAAGGCATTAAAAACCACACACGCACATAAACTTTTTTAGATTTTGTGCTTGTGTGAACAAAGCATTGCGCACATGACAGGTTAAAAATTTCCATAAAAAAACAAAGCAAAAGCAAAACAAAAATTTATGAAAATGTGAAATGTCGGTTGCATTTTTGATATTTCTCTGGCACTTGCCGATTGCACTCTTTTTTTGCACAGACATTACGAATACTATTCTGTTAAAATTGTTAATACACTTTTTGACCGTTTTGTAGTTTAGACAAAATACACAAAAACACAAAGCAAAACTTAATTAAAACCTAAAATTTCCGTTCAATTTTTTTATTTTTTGTTGGTCTATTTCATTACCGATCTCTTTGATTTTTTGCACAGATATTATAACAGTTATTTGTGATAAAACTGCAAAAAAATGGCCAAAAAAAGAGGTAGTAGAGATTTTTGTTTTAGAGCTCCGCCATTTATGTACCGATCCAGCTGAGTTTTGATTCAGATACTATAAATGTAATGTATAGGAACAATATGTACTACTTTTTTATTTTAGACAAAATACGCAAAAAACAAAGCAGAAATCAATGAAAATCTAAATTTTCGGTTGTATTTTTGATATTCTTGCCTATTTGTATACCTGTGGCACAGCTATTATGACTGCCAAGTCAAACAAAATTGCATACCACGTTTTTTTTTTTCATTTCGTTGTTTAGACAAAATATGCAAAAATGGTAAAAATTAAAGGTAGTTGCTGTTTTTGACTCATAGCTCTGCCATTTATTAAAGGATCGGGCTGAATTTCAATAAAAAGAATTTTACAGAAACAGATGACAGATTAGTATGCTACACTTTTCTCTACGTTTTCTAGAGACTTCAGAAATTTGATTTCAACGACTTGGCAGACTGACAAACAAACGGACATCGCTTATTTGACTCCGCTTTTCATAAGGATCCAGAATATACGATTTTGTTTTATTTAACTGAAATTATTTATTTCAATTGTGTATATTTTTAATAATTAATCCGTTATTTTTTTAAAGTGGTATAAGTCTAAAACAACATTTCAGTTGATAAATTTGTATTTTTAAGTTTTTATTCCTCTTTCATTCATTATAATTTTTCAAATCTTTAAGCTATTTAACTCGTACGTATGGCACAAATGTACTTTTCAGCTGTCGACTTAAAATCTTTAAAAAAGAAAAACATTGTTTTCTTGTTAAGTAGATAAGCCATTTAAATGAGTTTTATAAGAAAAGCAAAACAACTTTTTTCACTTGTTTTACTTGTAAACGGATTATAAATTTTTTACGTAAATAACATAAAGTAATTAAAAAAGTCTTGTGATGTATAAAATCCATTTTCTTAAGTTTTTCTTTTATTATTAGTTTCTAGACCCCTTAAATTACATTTAATGTAGAAAAATGGTTAGTTGTTTTCTTTCCAAGTCATTAAAAACATAAGGGCAATTAAATTGTCATTATCGAAAGTTGAAATGAAAAAAAAAGTAGAAAATAAATTTTACTAAGAAATGCAGACAATGTATTAGGTTATTTAGTAGAAAACAAAATAAAAAAACTCAAAATTTGTGTGGCTAATCCTTATTAAATTTTCTTATTAAAAAACAAAGAAATTTAAGCTAAGCCTGCCTTATTTTAAAAAGTCACTCATTTCCAAATTCTATAAAGTAAAATATAATTTCATTCAACATATTTATTATAGTAATATTTACAACCAAAAATAAGTCGTTTAAGGAAATTTTAAAGAATTATGCTAAAACGTAAACACATACATAATTAGTACTGTTCTGCATTCCGAAAAAATCAGCATGTCATAACTAATCTGTAGTCCATGCAAGGAATTTAAAAATTTTGTTTTTACTTTATTTTGGGAAGGAAATTATTGTTGGAATTAAGAAAATATAAAAATTTTCATTTGATAAGAAGAAAAAAATGTACTTTCACTTTTTCTTAAATGCGAGTGGAATACAGAACAGGCATGAATAATTTTTAATATTTAAATTTTTTTCGGATAATTCTTAAACAAGAGATTGTAACACTCGTTCCTTCAATAGTGTCATAATTGAAAAAACAATATTTTACAGAAGAGCGATCTAAAGTTTTCAATTTGATGGTATATCAAAAAATTCGATAATTTATATATAAATCAATCAAATTTCGTTCGTTTGTAATTGCCTCACGTGAGAACGGTTGAACAGATTTTGCTATTTCCGTTGTTATATGTTCGACATTACTCAACTTTGATTTTTATGTAAAGAAAAATTTACCTCGCTAATTTTTATGCCCACTTTTTAAATTTGTCTAAAACGGAGAACGGCTGAATTGACACAGTACTTGCACCGATTTAGTGGTTTTTTTTTTTAAATTTTTTCAAATTCATGTATAATTTTAATTGTCAAAAAAATAAATAATATATAATCACGTTAAGACCATAAACAATGGATATCTGCATTTCTTTCTCATTTAATTTGTTATGATATTAGAGAAGTTTAAAATTCAAACAGAATATAAAATAATTAATTTTTGTATGTATTATAATATTCACGATAAGTAACAAATTGAATTTTCAGATTCAAAGTGAAATTGATCGTGAACTATCCACTGTATCGTAACCAAACGATCAGTATTACCTTAACACACAACATACTTGACACACAGACAAATTATTAAAAAACCCAAAATTGTAATTAGAACCTGAATTAGACACAGGCACATAAATACACATAGCTACATACTATATAGGACCATAGCAATGCATACTTATTTGTCGCTGCATTTCTGTAAAAAAGTGGCAGTCAAGTAGTCTTTAATTACATTAGCACATGTAATGATAGATAATTTATTAATTTAAAATATATGAATTTTTTCTACCTCTTTGTTTTGTCTAACATTGAAAAAAAGAAAAATTGGTAGTAAATAATACCATAATTAGTGATTTTTACAATAATTTTTGTAATAGAGCGTTAATAAGTAAGCTGGGTGATGTGTTTCTTTTTTATACCCTTCAACGTTTGAAATTTCTACACTGTGCGTATAAAGTATATATATTCTGGATCGATTAGCGATGTCTGTCTGTCTGTCTATTCGCCAAGTCATTGAAATCTACTTTCTGAAGTCCCTAGAAAACACACAGAGAAGCTTAGTACACCAATCTATATATTGCTTCTGTCAGATTATTGCTATGAACATTCAGCCAGATCAGCTCATAAATGGCGGAGCTATGACTCAAAAACCGCAACTAAACAATGAAACGGACAAAAAACGTGGTATGCAGTTTTGTTTGAAAGGACAGTCATAATATCTGTGCAAAAAAATGAGAGCCATCGGACCGAGGAATATTAAAAATACCACCGAAATTTTAGATTTTCATTAATTATGGCTTTGTTTTTTTTTGCGTTTTTTATCTTAATTGAAAAAAAGTAGTACGCAGTTTTTTCAAACATCACATTCATAGTATCGTAACCAAAACTCAGTTGGATGGATCCATAGCGGAGCTATGAGTTAAAAATTTAGAATATGTTTATTTTTTTTTTTACCATTTTTGGCGAGTTTTTGCGTAATTTGCCTAAAATACAAAACGGCCAAAAAAAAGGTGGTATGCAGTTTTATTTTAAATAACAATCATAATATCTATGCAAAAAATCAAAACGATCGGTTCAAGCACAACCGATATTTTGAATTTTCAATAATTTTTGCTTTATGTTTTTGCGTATTTTGTCTAAAATACAAAAGGGAGAAAAAAATTTATTTACATTTTTTAACAGAAATATTATTCGTAATGTCTCCTCAAAAAAAGAGAGCAATCGGTCAGCAAATGACAGAGAAATATCAAAAATACCACCATGGTGTAAGAAAACCAGGTGACACTGAGCCGCCAGCTAAATTATGCATGATTGAAGCTCGTTCTGTCAAAAACTAAGAGATATCAATATGCAACGGATATTTTACATTTTCATTAATGATTGTTTTGCATTTGCTTTGTTTTTTTATGGAAATTTTTAAACACGAAACCAAAAAAAGTGTATGTGTGCTTGAGTGGGGGTTTTAATACCTTAATGGTGTAAGAAAACCAGGTGACACTGAGACGCCATCTGAATCCTGCATGATTGAAGATCATTTTGTCACAAAAAAACGGAAACGAATTTTTTGTTTCACTCTAGCACACTTCTTAATATCAATCAATGGAAATAATTTTTGACAGGAGGAGCCTCAAAAGTAATAACAAAATATATGGGCTCTTTGTAATGTTGTTATTTTTGTATATTCGAAGTTACCTGGTTTTATTTTACCACGAATACCACCGACATTTCACATTTTCAATTTTTTTTTCTTTGTTTTTTTTTTTTTTGTGGAATTTTTTAGCTGTCATGTGCGTAATGCTTTGTGTGTGTGTGTGGTTTTTATTGCCTTGAGTATAATAGTATGAATACAGCCATCTCTATGAAAGAGAGTGCATTAGATCTTTCTCGATAATTAGTCATTTAATTATAATTAATAATTTAATTAAATATGTTTTGCTTAAAATTTTTTGAAACAATTTGCAAAATTAAATGAAAATAAATTTTTTTGTTTTTCTATTGAATATCTTTCTAAGAATTTCTTTTTTTATTGATATAAAAATTGAGTGCTTGCACATTTTATTGCTTTTAAAAATGAGGTTCTCAGAATGGATTTTTTCTTACAACTCATTTCTTGAACTGAAGTTAATTATTTATTTTAAGATTAATAAAAAAAAATATGTATTCAAAGAAAATTATTTTTATCAGTGTTTGCCATTTCTTTTTTTTTTATTATTTTTTTTTTAAGTTTTTAATTGTAAATTATATGACTTTTTTATTGCTTAATTAAGTTGAGATCGTATTATAAAAAATAATTTTTTTTTAATACGATTATTTTTTTATCTATATTTTGCTTCAATAATAAATAAATAAATTTTTATATTTAAAATGACCTCAAGCTTAATAAACTAATTCTTTTAATTAGATAGAGAAGATAAATATGGCGAGTTAAATATGTTTTAACGTAACTTCTTACGTTTCTTAGTACTTGCAAATATCTTTTCAGTATTTACGAAACATGTTTAAGAGAAATATAAGAATATACTCGTACATTAAGACAAATGTGAATAAATACATTGATTTTTCTAAGAGATTTTACCAATTTGCAAACAAATCATAGAATATTACGGGATGGGAAGCATATCATTTTAAAGAAGAGGTCATCTAGATTTGTAGTCAATCATCCAAATAATCAAATATTACTTCGAAATATTTAAAAAAAATTTTTTTTAATTTCCATATACCCTAGTAATCTTGCTATGAGGGATTTTTACCATTCCCCATTTTGCAGCGGTACCACTACCGATTTTGCTAATGCAAATTAATAAAACTAAAAGCAATTTAATCTGTAGGTTCTAAGCTTTCTGGAAGTGTTCTAACCTTTATACAATATTTCGTAGTGTTCAGTTAGGAAATTGCCAAAATTCTTCACTGGAGTATATGGAAATTTAAAAAAAAAAAAAAAAAATTTAATGATCGAAAGTAATTTCTGAGTATTTCTGTGATAGATTACAAATGTAGATGACCTCCCATTTAAAATGATGTGTGTCCCACATGTGTGTGTGCTAAAATACCTTAAAGCAACAGCACGTTGGCAAATGAAAATTAAAAAAAAGTTTTTAAATAATCAAAATACTAAAAATATTTATAGAAATATATAATGACGTAAGACGTATTTGATAAATATGCCATAAATATTTACAATATATTTTCAAATACTAAAAAACGTAAGGGCTACTTTAAAAAATATTTAGCTCGGCATAATTATCTTTTCTGAAATTACCAGAACTACAGCTGAAAGTCGGAAAATACAAAGGAAAAGGTGTGCTGATAACATTAGCGAAAATGCTTGCAGTTTCTATTTCGACTTGCATTCGCAATGACAATTAACGCGTTTTAAGGTCAGTCACTGCGTGTTTACGGCATTTACATTGAAAATTAATGTTTCTATTATGGTCAATTCTATGTTACCTATTCCCGTATCGGAATTCTATCAACATTATATGCTTACGAGTCAAATAAAAATTGTCGTGTATTATACAGCGTTATAAGGAACAGAATTATCATACCACGCCAAGCAATGGAAAAAATCCATTTGTTAATTTCAATTAGTTTTCTGAATATTTATTCAATGTATCTTACGATTAATTGTAATTGAAAATTTGGTTTCGTGTTTGTGTGCACAAACATTACGCACATGTACAACTTATAAATTTTCAATGAAAAACAAAGCAAAAGTTAATAAAAATCTAAAATTTCGGTTGTATTTTGAATATTTCTCTGCAATTTGTAAATGTAAGGACTTTAGAAAGTTGATTTCGACAACTACCCGGACAGAAAAACGGACAAACAGATGGACATCGCTTATTTGACTCCTTTAGTTATAAGGATCCAGAGTGAGTAATTAACTAATATGAAAGAAAGAAATATTACAAGATCAATTGTATTATGTACAAATGAATAATTATATTTCAAACTTGGTCTTAATTACGAGATCCCCTTGACATATTTTTATACGCAGTAATATTATACGTTTGTTATACTGGGTTCTTTTTTTTCTCTCTTTAAATAATTTATATTATTTTAGTTAGCCATAAAAATACAATGTCCTTTTTTATATAAAACCAAAATAGCTTTTAAACATACATAAGTTGGGCCATTTTGATGGGAAATAAAAGATGTAGGAAAATTTTAGGTATACTTAATAATAAAAAATTTACCTTAACTGTTAACTGTTTTGTTTATGAAATTTAAGTTTTTATGTTTTCTCGATTTGGGCTAGTTCATAAAAAAATTTTTATAAATTATTTATTAAAAATTTCATTTTAGAAAGTTAATTGAAGGCATTTAGTGATGTAAAAACAAGGAAAATTTTTCTTTTTTTTCCACGATTGCCACACACACACAATGAATAGGAAAAGAATGAAGTGCAATTTCTTGGGAAGTGATATTATTTATCCGGTAGATGTTGTTAAGTACAACAAAAATATCTGTTTTTGGAATTGGCCAAAAACCCCAAAAAAATCTTGAGTTACAGGTAAAAATTAATTTTTTTATACCTTTATGCATTTATAAACCAGTAACTTAGTTGAATATCAACTACTTTTAAGTTTCTCACCAGATTGAGAAAGAAAAAATTGAGGTCGCTTGAATGGTATATAAAATATATCATTAAAGTAAACTTGAAAAATCTGTGCGTATTTCTAGCCCAAATAATTTTTTTCCCCTTTTTCTAAATTTGGAGACATTTTTACACAGTATTTTACAAAGGAACCGTATAATTCTTGAAATTATTTTCAAAATGTGTTTATTTATGAGTAAAACCTAACTTTTTTTAAAAAAAATCGTTAAAAATTGACTGAGTTATTAAATTTTTTATTAAAACAAAATGTATTCAGAAATACAATTTTTGGCCATTCCATTTAAAAATGTTTGTTTGGTCATTTTTTTTTTAATATAATTTTGTACAACCATTATCTGTATTTATTTTATTTACATAACATTTTTTTAAAATGAAATGTTAATATATTTTACGGCAAATGTTCTGTTTATAAAAAACGAACAATTAAATCATCTAGAAAACTACTCAAAAATATAAAAAAAATTAATACCACTTTCAAAAATAACAGATCAAATTATAATTTATTATGATAACTAAATTATTTTTAATCTTATTCCAGTTTTTTGTTTATTTATTTAAGACAAAACAAAATTAAATTTAATTAAAAACTGGCTTATTTGACAACACACTAAGCATGTTAGAATTAAGACTTGGAAAAAAAAAGTATAATACAAAAATTAAATAAAAAAAAAAAAAAAACAAACAAAATAGAAAAACCGTATAATACGAGTAAGATAAGTGCAGCAAATATTGTACAATTTAATAACCAAAACAGAATTAAAGGGATTAAGTTGCATTATCCTCTAATTTATTTATTTGATTTTTTGTTTTGTTTTGCGTGTTTTGTGTGTACGACTACTCAACTTTTTCCTCTTAAAAACTGTGGTATTTTGTATGTGAGATTTATTTATTTTTTGTTAATTTCGAACAACTTTTTTCATGCGCATAATTATTATTATAATGAGGACTAGATTCCAGTTACACCAACACATGTTAAAATTATTTTATATTGTATACATATATAATTTTGATATTTATATAACAAAAACAGAACAGAAACAGAGTATATGTTTTTTTTTTTTTTTTTATTATAATTTTAAATTGTACACGATTTTAAAATACAAGTTGAAACATATTTTTTCACTTTTTGTAGGTATAAAATTTTTAATAAATTTTTTTTATTCTGTTAATTATAAAAATTTTTTTTCTAATTATGAGGAGTTAGAGAAAAAAATACCACTTTTTTCAATGCTATTTTAAAGGTAAGCGAATGAGAATGATGGTAAAAATTTGAAAATTTAATTTACACACGTAATAATAGACCGCGCCGAAAGAGATCGGATAAAAACATCTACTTTCAAATGAAATCAAAAGGTGAACATCGATTTTAATAAAGTATGGCTTCTTATGTTTGAAAATTATGGGGAATTTCATATTTTCATTTTTAACAAATAGAACAAACCGTTTCGATGAAATGATCATAAATGTCGCGTCACTTTCTTAATTTAGGATATCTTGGTTATTTGAAAAAAAGAAATACGGATTTCAAATAAGGGCTTCAAAATGTTTTGGAAACAGTTTTCAATTGTTCTCGATCAAAATTTGACATGAATTTGTAAATTTGTGTAATTATCCACTTTTTTATACACAAAGTATTGCATTTTTTTTTAAAAATCAATTTGCATTTTTTATTGCGGCTTAAAAATAAAAATCAATTTAATAATATTCTAATTATTTTTTCTATTTTTACAATAGTTTTTATTTTTTACTGTTTCTTTGAATTTTTATACTTTTATTCGGATTGCGTTCCTTTAAGCAAATAAAATGTTTATTCTCCTAAAAATATTGTTAAATATTTTTTTTTTTAAATGTACCTAGAACAATAAAACAAAAAATTTGTATTCATTTGCAAACATTTTCAGTTTCTATTGGCATAAAAATAATAATACTCTAGTAATAAATACTTAAAGCATAAGTAAAGCACAGCTAAACTAAATTGTATGTCATCAAGGCAAAAGTAAAAATTGAATCTTAGAAACAAAACTATATACATAACTCAAATTGTTAAATTGTAAAGAATAAAAAAAAAATATTTCTTTTGTTGTTTTTGTGTTTTTAGCTGTAAAATAATGCTAAAAGAAATTATGGGGTGTTTATTTTTAATTTGAATATTTATTAATCAATTTCAATTTAATTGTGATTAAAGAGTGAGAAGAGTTTTAATAATAGAGGAAAATTTTGGTGAATTGTACAAAATTGTTTAAACCTGAAAATTTCAATGAAACAGAATAAAATTATTTTGAAATAAAATACACACGCATGGTAAGACTATTTTTTCTTCTTTTAAAATTTGAATTAAATCAAATTTACATTTATAATTGTAATGAGACGTTCGCAAAAGTGTATGTAAATGTATGAATTTGGGTGGCTGTCTGTGTGTGTGTGGGTATAAGTGTATGTGTGCACTTGTTATTAGGACAGACAAATTAAAAGTTTTTATTTTTATTTATTTATTCATTTAATTAGCATGATTTTCTACAATATAAAATTAATGCAAATTAATGGTGTGTATATTTTGTTGGTAATTTCATTAAAAAATTATTATTTGTTTTTTGTTTTAATTGTAGTTCTATGAATATGGAAAAGGGCGAGTGGCTTATTAAATTTAAATTTTGTTTTATGGGTGAAGGGAATGAAAATTTTTCTTCTCTCACTCTCTCTCTCTCTCTCTAGATCTCTTTCTGTTATACTTTTTTTTTTGTTTTGAAAAATTCTTATTACAAATAAATTTCTTTTAAGGCATTTTGCTATTTTTGAATATTATACATTTTAAAGCGTTTTGCATAAAGAAATGTTATTTAGAAATTTCATTAAAAATTTTTATTGAAGCCTAGCTAAAAAAAGCTTTAAAAAAAACAGGTTGTGTAGTTGTAGGGTATTTCTGTTTTTTATTTAATATTTTAAATTAAAATTTAAATAATATTATTTTAAATAATTAAAAAAAAGCCTTAAGAAAAAGCTTTGTTTATAAATAAAATTGTATTTTATTTTTTATACGGTTACATACATTGAAAGTTGTTAAGAAATCTTTTATTTGAGACTTTTTTTAAACAACTTTTTATCAAATTGTATAAGAAAACTAAAATAACTCAACATAATAAAAACAATGGCCAATAAAAACAATCAATACAATTACAATTACACAAAAAATCCAATAAACTATAAAAAAATTAATTTTTTTTCTTTTTTCACACAATTACTTGTGTTCTACAACCAATTTGTTAAAAAAAAAAATTGTTTTTTTTCTCTTTTTAGTTTTGTTTTATTAAAAAAAAAAATAAAAATATTTTTTTAGTAATAGTTTAATATAGTATGTTGTTGTTGTTGTTTTCTTAAATCACAAATACTCACAGTATGTGTTTTTAGTAAAACAAATTACAAATTAGACTTTTTGTTTTGTTAGAATTCTCAAACAAAAAAAAAACCGTGTGGTTTTTTTAACGAGTACTAATCGTTTGTATTTTATAATGATCTTTTTGAAAGCTTTATTTCAATTGAAAATGTAACACAATCGATTTACGCTTACTAATATAGGGTTTTGGTTTGGGAAGAGTTTCATTTATTGAATTCGTTTAGTTTTTTATATTTTCTCAGAGTTTAGTCTGACGCTTTTGTAATAATATAAAAAAGAGAGTTTAGAGAAGAAATATTATTTTGTGATATCGTACCGTTTCGCTCACCTTCTTGTCCCACTGTAAGACGTACGGGACTGGATGATCATTGGGGAATTCAACATGACAATTGAAGATGACTCCTTCACCAAGTATGGCTGTGATATGGACAGCATCTTCTGTAAAAGGAGAACAAAAAATTGTTTTTTAAATGTTCAATTACTTGATATTTCTATAAAACAAAGTAACAGTGGAGGTTTTTCTGTCTATTCATACAGAAAAGTATCAAGAAAACTGTGTTTTTTTTTTTTTGTCAAAAGATGATATTTTAATTATTTTTATCTACCTTGATTTCGTTAAATAAGATAAATTTATATTTGAAACTAATTAGCCATATTTTAATTCTTAGTTACCCATCAAAAAAAAAATTAAAATAAAGGAATCGATTCTCTTCAAAGTGTATCTTAATTATATTTTAGATGCTGAAGGACTCAATTTTAAACACTTTTGGTATGCGATTTTTTCCTTAACAATTTCGTTACTATTTTAGTACCCCAATTATATAACAATGCGATGTTGAAAAAATGTCACCATGTATAGCATTTTCAAAAAGGAGCAGCTTCCTTCAAACAACATGTTAAAGTTAAACTGAATTTAAGGTTTATCTTCAGAATTAGAAGTACTTCTAGGCCGTAGTTGTGATGATTTTTTTACTTCTTTTTTCTCACTTTTTAATTGTTCATTTTATTGTAATCACTACACAATGCTGCACTTATCACAATAAACTATATTGACCTGTAAAGGCTTTCATGACTTTTAAAATTGCTTCAAATATTTTTTATTTCAATAAAAACACATTGAATTTTATACCTTAAATTAAAAAAGAAGTAAATAAATTGTTGAATTTTGCTTCTCAAAAAATATAAAATTTTGCCTTAATATGTGTGTTCTGCTGACATGCAAGTAATAAATCCTAATTCTCTTAATTGAATAAATGATTAAAATCACATTATTTTTTCAGTAATACTAGCTGACCCGGCAAACGTTGTTTTGCCATATGAATTATTTCATAAAAATCGGTTAAGTTGAAAAAATTAAAAATTTTTTTTTGGGGTGAACCACCCTCACCCAGGGGTATAACAATTAGTAATAAAGCTATTCTCAGACCTACTGAATAAACATGTTAAATTTCATTAAAATCGGTTAAGCAGTTTCGGGGAAGTATAAACTAGAGTCCTGCACAATTCAACATTTTCTGTAAAAATGTCATTAAAAAAAATATAATGCATTTGCTATGTCATGTCAACTTAAGTAAGGTGTTATGCCATGTTATGCTAATTCAAACATACTGTCTTAGCATGTCATTGCAACTTGTACCATGTTGTGTTTAATGGCATGTCTTTTAATGTTATTTTAGCAGCATGTTATTAACACTGCTTAATCCTGCCTTGTACGAAAAAATTTATTGTTCTGTATTTTGTAAATAAAGATTCTAAATTAATGCCATAATTCTGTAACCTTTATTTCATTCTGCCAACATTCTTTTAACGTCAATTACATACATTTTTCTATAGAAAAGTATAAGAAAATTTATGTTATTCACGTTAACAGAACGATCAAAAAGTTACAGAATTAGGGCACAAATCAAATAAATAATTGATGAAAAATGGTTTATTTTGAAAATTAAAATAAAACCTTATTTTTATAATCCATATAATGCTTACAAAATATTTTTTATTAAGATATTAAAATAACGACGGTATATTTTACAAGTTTTTAATAAAAAATAATATTACTCGTTTTTAATTATTTCATTTCAAAATTAAAACTTAGGCTCGGTCCCACGATATCGAAACTACGAACGTTCACATAGATATATGTTAAACAAAATAAAAAAAAAAAATTTTTTTTTTTATTTTCCATATAAACTGTGCAAACGTTCGTATCGTTTTGATATCGTGGGACTGGCGCTTAATTTGTAAAGTTAAATAATGTAAAAAAATTCCACAAGTTTTTAAATAAAAAAAATTTATTCAGGTTTGAATTTTAACGGTCCGCTATTCTACTACCGTTTTTCTATTACTTAATATTATTCATAATATGTTTTGTAATAAAAAGAAAAAAGAAGAAGAAGCAATAACACTGAGGCCTACTTAAAAATAATTAAATAAATATTATTCGAAATATTTAGTCAATATTAGTCAACAGTAAATGTTCGTGGCTATTAATTGTTTTATAACAAATTAGTGTAGACATTTTTGTTATAAATGTATGCACGATTTCCTTACACACTTATTAATTTTGTTTTATTTAATATTTAAATGATTAGAAGGCATAGTTAATAACACATATGTCGCATGTGTGTTGACATACCCATTTTCTATGTTAATGTGTGCGAAGTTACTGTACAAACTATGCATAGATTTGACATGAATTTATTCGACAGTGCCTTCATATGGTATTGTTAAACATGTTTGTGTGGCATTGCATGAATTGACACTTGCATGACGCGACACATGTCGCTATGTTTTTTAGTTCAACACTTGCAGGTCTCTAGTATAAACACTAACACTGTGACACGAGAATTTCATATATTAGATGTAAGAGTTTCCAAAACATCGGGGTAGTTACTAAGTATTCATATATAAATATATTACAACACTACTTTAGCTTGTAAGTTTTGCTTGGTAAATTGTTCATTTACTTTTTAACATTTTTGTGAGCTATTTTGCAAAATTCATTTTTACTCCCTCGTTGCTGGTTTTATCAAACTCTAAAGACTATTCTTTTTTTAACACAAAACATTTATTTTTGTATATTGAAATAAAATATTTTTACTCCCTTATTAATATGAGAAATATATTTTACTTATATAAAAGCTTATTAAACAAATTTCCATAGAATGTTTACATAAGAAACCCCTATTTTACAAAACAAAAAGTTCAACAAATGTTGCCATTAATAGACATTTTTTGCTGTTATTATTAATTTTTTTCTTAAGTTTAATACTTGATAAATGTAAAGTTTTGTTGAGATATAAAAATGTAGAAAAAAAACTTTTATTTTCTAAGTTTCTGTTTAAATGCCCTAATGGTTTTCTTAATGTATGTGTGTTTTGAAATGGCTTGAATATGGCCAAGTGGTTTATACTTCATAGTGGATGTCAGTAACCTTTTTGTAAAGATATTTTTCTTTTTATATTTTTTATGAATACTTCGCTTTAATAGATGAAGCATAAACATTAAAAAAAGAAATAAGGCTAGAACAAAAAGCGTGCAGATAAAATAGTAAAAACTATAGTTGAAACTAACACGAGCTTTAAAATATTTTAAAGTTGATAATAATTGTTTTTAATTTGAAACTACACTTTTAAAATTCATAAAAATTGTGAAGGAATAATTCACTATTTTTGAAGGCATGTATGTATGAAATATTTTTTATTTTATTCAATTTAACAATTGATATTATTTTTTGAAATGCAAAAAGATTGATTTTAACTCCAGACACTGGTTTGGTGGAGCGATCACTTTCGGAGAAATCCCTTTCTCCTCATCAGCACCATCTGTGTCACCAACTATGGAGAGTCTATTTGTTTTTTTTAAATAAATTTTTATAGTTCTACTTTAGCGCGAGCACTCCAATGCACAACTTGATGAATTATATGACATGCCGTAGCATGTTTTGTCTTTTTCTAAAGCATCAAGAGGTTCAAAATATATTTTCTCTTTAGATATATTATCACTATCATTAGCGGGTTGACTTGAGCTGGTCACTGAAGCAAAAGAAACTTTTCACTAAAATTTAATTTACCTTTACTCTGAGGAACTGTTTCATTCAAAGGGTAAATAATATTACTCATATATGAACTAAATTTAGTCCATGCTTTTTTGCTTGTAACTATATGGCGAATTTCCACATACTCTTCCGTAAGGAAATTTTTTAATATCTTATTTAGTTGACAATTTGCATAGTCATATGTTCCACCACATTCTAAGCCGAATGCTGGAAATATATGGCACACTTCGTGCATTGCGTAGGTCCTCTAGATTTCTCCAATGTACGACTACATCATAAACATATTTGATTTTAATCGTCTTACGTTTTGTTATCTGATCTTTATGGAATTCCAGTATATACAGCACGTCAAAATTGGTAACTCGAGAGGTTTGGATTTCTTTTATGTTAGCAAGCTCTACATTAAAAGTGTATTTAAATTCTTCAATTAAGGTTTTTGTACCTATTTTCGGCAATCCAAACAGCATGAGTTTGACCTTTTTTTTGTCTCTCAGAGGATGAGTGAAGAATTGCATTTTATCCACTTTCAGTTTTCTGATGGTATCATCATAGTCATTTCTTTGTGTTAGGAATTATTTTTTTTTTTCCAATTGAAATCTTTTTATATTTACAGCTGAAGGCCTAAGATGCTATTGCTCCCCCTTTTTTCCTCTTACCTTTTAATTTATAATTATAATTTAAGAGAATTAATAAATAAATAAAAGTAAAAGTTTCATCACTGAAGTAAAGCTATGGCAGTTTTTATCAAATTCTCTTTTTTCACAACGGTTTCATCACTCGAGCTGTAACCTGGCTAGATTTTGTTTTTTTTTTTTTTAGAACATTTTGCGCTTTGTAAAAATTCTAGATTTTATCTTTTTATATATTTAAATTATTTTCTTTTTCTAATATATAAATTGACGTGTAAGTATATGTTTTGATTTCAAAAGACGAATGATTCTACATGAATTTAATTCTCCACAAAGATAAAAAATTTCTCCTAACTTTATACGAAAAAATTTAGGTGTCTTACAAATCATATACGAGTATGCTGAAGTGGATAGAAAAATATCCAGTCGCTACAGGTGCCAGTGTTAAAGAAAAAAAAACTAAATCACCAAATCGATATAAATATATAAAATGTCGACTTTGTAAAATTTTATCCAAATCGGACAACGAATTCTTGGGTCAGACGTTAGTTGGTTAATGATTTCTCTAAAATTTAGTACGTATGCTGCCTTCACTCTATTAATTTTAAATTATAAAGTGAAATATCGGGTGAGACCAGTATATAACAGCTAAGTAGCTTGTAATATATAAAACAATTTTGGTAACAAGAGACAAAATGTTGTATTATTTTGTACTTTTTTCATATACCATATGTAACTCTGTTATATGTAAAGTACGTGCAAGCAATTGTAGTTTTAATCATTTTGAAAAATAAATAGTTCTAAGTTGTACTTGCAGATATTTAGTGTTTGTTAGATATGACCGTAAACTACAAGCTTTATTTTTCATTATGGTCTTAAAAATATATTTTCGTTTTCGCAGAAATATGAAAATAAGAAATTTTTTGTAATAACTCTTTTGCAAGCACTTAAAAAGCTCATTATGATACTTTCAACGCATACAATTACTGCATTTTGTATGTACATATTTTATTTATATGTAACACATAATATGTATACGAGTATAGGAGTCTTTAAAAAAGTACAATAAATACAAAAAAATGTTTGCAAAAGATTATAGTATGCCTGGAGCACATATGAAATTAAAACAGAATATAGTGAAAAACGTGAGTAAAATACATTAGAAGGGAATAAAAGAAAAATGTGAAAATTAAATATGTTTGCCAGCCAGTAGGAGTAATTCATCAATGACAGTTATGCATTTCAAGTTAAGTGCTAAAGTCTAGTAAAGTGAAAAATTGAAGCAAATATTTAACTGATTAATTGATCAATCAATAATATAAAATACATAGACAAAACAAACGCTCTACAGGCTGCGTTACTTTTGCACTAAAATTTCATTGAACTTGAATGTGTATGGGCCGCGTTACATTCACATTAAAAATCGTAAATTTGCTGAAGTTGATAGAAAATATGCCGAATTATATGCTTAGTGACATGCAAAAGGAAAATATTTAAAATGTAAAGAAGTCCAAGGAACTCTTTTAGATATATGCAGCGAAGGCAATTAATCGTTTGAAATGTTTTAGTTAAAAAAATTAAATTAAAGTAATTTGGTATATATTAAAGGACTGCACAATCATACTTAAAAGCCACACATCACTACAAAAATTTGTAATATTTTATAACAAAAAGTGCTTGTAAGCCATTTCAAGTATGCTTGTGCAGCCCTTTAGTATATATTGTAACTTTAGGGCTCTTACAAAGTTGATTGAAAATGTAGATTGAAGACTTGATGAAAACAAGATGAAACATGAAATCATAGTGCTTTTACACTGAGTAAATTTAACATAAATGCGCTTTTAAACTATTTTTATAAAAAAACACTTCTTTTCGTTACGTTCAGTGCTACCAAGTTAAAAAAGTTCTTTAAATGTAGCAACAGCTGCTAATGTTATTGAATGAAATGAACAAATAAAAATTATTTCAAATATTTTTAGGAAAGTGTTTTCAGCGACAGCAGCAGGAAGTTTTTGGATGAAAGATTAAAAAATATGTGTCTCGTAAGTGTACTTACCAAAGTTTACATATGTTCTGGCTGTTTTACAGTTAGTCATAGAAGCTTTCTACAAAGTAACCCTTATATCTATGGAAAATTTATTTTATTTTGAACAAATTTATTTAACACACTGTATGTTAAATTCTGAATCTAATAAATTTCACATGGTGAACGCAAAATCATCTGTCAAATTCAGTATTCAACTCTCAGTATGAAACCACTACAAGACTGAATTTCTAAAGCTTTTTCTATAAAGTTTAAAAATATTCTAAAATGTTTTGTACTCCATTATCTCGGTTTTTACTTTGTATGTTAAAATCTTAAGAGTAACGAGAGCGTACTTGTTTATCTGAAAAATAACTTTTTTAAACTGATAGCTGTTCATTCAAAAAAATTTTTTTTATTATTCTAATGATAATGATAATAATACTAATAATTTCTCATTGAAAGATATCGTCATCGCTGCTATCTGAATTTTGTTCATCACTATTATGCATGTTCAAGTTCCGATAAGTGTTCAAACATGTCCTCATTTCATTTTTCGATCTCGTCTGTGCTGATGACATTGTTTGAGTAAATTTCTTGTAAAAGCGTTTGATTGATTTGGATAACTTCATACAAGTCATAATTTTTTTTTTAATTAACTGTCGTATTGGTCGGAACCTCAATTTTGACCTAAAATTCTGTAACACTCTTTGAGTCAACTCATCCCAAGATTGTTTGAGTAATATTATTGCATCACGTATTGAGTGGCATTTTAAAAGATTATTCAGCTGACCAGCTTCAGCTTTCAATTAAGTAAACAACTTCTGTAACTAAGTTTTGTGACCGGTACAAAATTATATGATAACTTTCCTTGAAGTACGGGGATTGTATTTACTAAATTTCAGAAAATTTAATTGTAAAACAAACAATTGTATAATTTTCAAGTAACTAGAAAATTAATGTTAATTATATGTGTACTTATTTACTACATAATTATGTTTACATTGATGTCTATCTTCTTTTTTGCAGATGTAACATATGATATGCATACAATTTGAGATTCGTTTTAAGACGTGGGCTGTTATAATTCTAGTGCCTTTCAATGAGTGAAATGGTCGCCTTATAACTTGGGATTAGCTATGTCTTATGAAAAGCTATACTATTTTGTTTATAACGAATTTGTTACCTCTACATAAACATTTTAATCATTTTTTCCAAATACACAACTAAAAATAACATGCAAAATAACCACAAATGCATCTATGCTTTTTAAAATTATTGCTTTTGTACTCAGCCAACATTGCTATCGCAGCTCAACTTACTGTAATAAAATAATATTCATGCAGTGTGCAAATGAAACGAAATTATAATTTCTTTTTTCTTGTTTTTAAAACAAACTCTTGAGTAGCTCACACTTAAAAGACAAAAGCATATTGAAAAGCAGAACAAACAAATAAAACAAATTCTAAAAATAAAAACGACAACATGTTATGTAAATTGTAAAATGTGAAAAGGAAGCACAAAAAATTCAATAATTGAAGTGGAAAGTGGGAAGTGCAACTCAGACAGCTTACAACACCCACCGCGGGAAAAAATAGAGATGGAGAGTAATATATACAACAGCAATAAACCATTACAAGCAACTAAAAACAGTGCATAACGACATATCTTTTTAAGAATACCATTATTGCTCACTTCACTCGCCCACCACAAATTTAGTCTATTTTCTACAACAGCTTTCAATATTCTTCTTCTACTTTTGTGCTTTTGTTTTTCTGCTTTTCTTTAATTTTTACTGGTTTATCTATAAGTCTGTAGGGAGTGATGACATGTCAAAGTAGATAAGTAGTAATTCTTGTTCAGCGATATACAAACTGGGAAAAAAAAACTGAGAGGGAAAAAAGAAAAAATTTTTCTTCTGCTTTATTGTTTAGTTCTTTCTAAAAGTATAAAACGGGAAGTGAAAAAGTTGTTTAATACATAAAAACAACTTTGACAAGAACAAAAAAAAGCAAGGAAGAAAAATAGAAATTGACAATATGGTCAACTAAAGCACATCTAGTGCTTGAAAAAAAAATGCATGTACAAGTATAAGTCAAAGTGGCAGAAAATGGTTTATAAATAACAGCCAACAGATATTTCTTTATACCTTTGAATATGCAACCGCGTGCCCAATGTCATAATGTCTGCCAAAGTAAAACATGCAATATTCATGTGTGTTTGTATATAAAAAACACGTTAAACTATTTTGTAACACGTTTTGTCATGATACGTCAAGTGCTAGTAAAACTTATACCTAAAAGAGACATTTAAGTAGACAAAAGTGTCTGTGCAGTTATGGTTATTTCGTGCAAAATCATATAAAATTGTTAATATTTCGATGTTTAACAAACACAGTGTGAAAACATGAAATGCAATTTATTAGATAATAACTGGGAAGTTATTATACGAGGAAGGCTTTCCTATAAAATGTAAATTATAAAGTCTACGTTTGTTGTAATGAAATTTAAAATAATTTTTTTGTTTTGTTTACCATAATAGATTCGTTCGAGAACCCAATAATTAGTAATAATTTTTACTAAGCTTTACTAAATCATATTCGTTTACACAAAATTTGGTAAATAAAAACAATTTTTGAGAGAGCACACTGACAGTTCTATGACCGAGTATTTCTTCATTTGTACTGAGGAAAGTTTTGTTAGTAAAATTTAGTAAGATGTAAACTCATATGATTAAAAATTTAAACAACAAATGACACTTGATAAATTAATTACATTTTTTAATAAAATTTTTTTAAAAAAAATAAAAACTGTATGGAAAAACACACAAGAATAATTATTATTGTGTTTTTAGTTTTTATTTCAATTAATTTCCCTAGTTTCAGTTTTCGAATGTTGGGTATCACAATTCTTTATTTTTTATTTTCAATCAACTGCTTAATTACTAAATTTTACTAATTTTTTGTTCGGGTACTTTTTTCTATAAAATCTTTATCGAGAGAAATTTTCAAAAAAATGGATAAAAAATTATTTAAATTAGTTTGAGTTCCAAGCTTTCGAATAATTTATACGTTTTAAATATGATATATAAAATTGATGTTCGATTACAATTTAAGCACCTCCATCCATAAAGCTCTGTTGAGTACGAGTGCTTAAGTTTTTATTTTACACTAACTTTAATTAAAGAAACTAAGTTCAATAAACAATACGCAAGCTTAACAAAAGCTAACCAACCATATATATTTTGAACGCTCCTATGAAAGTACGTCTTGGAAGCAATAAATTTAAAACTTACAACTAATTGTTATTGTTCATATCAAATCTAGTCGCATAAGCAATTGAATATATACTTAAAGGAAAACACTATTACAAAACTATTATTCATCAATAAATATTTATTTATTGCTTTTTCAGACAATATTATAAAATTAATTAAAATTCCTTTCCACTTTGATGAATCAGATTAACTGCTGCGCAACATTTTGATCTATCTGCGGACAATTGGATAAGTTTAGTAACTCTTATTACGAACATTTGTATCGAAAAATAAGTATTTATAATGATATTTTATCGAATTTGGTATTCAGTAACTATTTGACAAAAATGTTCGTAATAAAAGTTACTGAATCGCACTACTGATGTCATTGATACCACTCCATCGCAGTTTTTGAATAATGACAAGATCCTATATCAGGCCAATATTTTACTGGAGAGTGGTGGCAATTTAATTTTAAGCAGCAATCGTTTCTGCAGGCATTTTTTGATATAAATTTCTGATGTCATTGTTTTAGAGACGATAAATGGAGTGCTTTTTAAACCACAACTGCAAATTGCTTGACAAACGAAGATCTTTTTACAAAATTTATCCATTTCCGTGTATTTGTATTTTGAATCGACATCTCCAAGTTTGGTTGCAACATAAAATTTTTGACCTGGCAGCTATTTTAAGTCTATTTTGACATAGGTTTCATTGTTCATAATAAGGCAGTTGTCGAATTGTTTTAACACATTATCGATAAAAATTCGTGCCCTTTTTCTTGAAATGCTTTTCACTCCGACTTGAATATTTTATTCCAAGATAGCTTTTATAGCTAGCACATATTTTGTAAGCTCTAGGTTACTATAACCAACTTTTTTCTGTTCTTTTTGTAGTCTGTCCTTACATTTTGGTTATATGTTTTCAAAACCTCATTTATAGTGCTTTTTTGGAAGCTGCAGTTTTTTTGCAATCATTGTACTTGGCCATGTCACATTTATGCACAACTTTTTTTCTATTTGGATTGGAACTTTTTTTCTATTTGGATTGGAACAAGATTCTCTCTAGTAAAACTATCGTCATTTTAAGTCGTATTTATTTGAAAATGTTGTTGCAAGAAGCCGAGAATGACAGAAAGAAACTACTTGAGACTTAACTAAGATGAGAATTAAAAATCAGGAATTATTAGGAATTGAAAAGAAATTAAAAATCAATCTAACAAGTATTAATCTACGCAGGTATCTTCATTTACATTTTTGTAGAGAGTCAATGTTCCATTTAGTATACGAGACAAACGATCGTATTTTTTAAAAGAAAATAGTCCAGAAACTAAAAACCACAGTAAACTAATAAAGGAACATAAAAGTTATAATTCGGAATAATAAATTTAGTTCACGTTAGCCAAGTAGAATTTTTGGCACTTCAATTGGATGTCGCATCTTTTGTTTTGCATCGTCAAGCTGACATGTACAAAAAATTCAAATATTGACTTCATTAGCAATGCGCAGGCAGATGAATTATATAGGGCTAGAGTATATAAATAGTTTGAAGCTAATTTAAGGAAAATTTGAACAAAAACTTTTAAGCAGTCCAAGTTCCATTAAAATGTTAGTGGTATCAGAATCAGAGAATAGTGTTGAGAAGTGCAAATAAGCGCTCTGTTGAGCAATAAAAGTTAAATTTTTGTGACTATGATTCCAAGTCATTTATCGGTATAAATATTAACAGACTAGGACTGCTCTTTAACGCAGAAAAAGGAAAGAGTTTTCTACTTTTGGCTTTGAATCATATATAGGGTCTGCCATCGAACGTTTTTTTTCAACTAGTGCTTATTTCGTGAATGGTAACACTTAGCTCATGTCTGATTTGACAGATAATTAGTTTTATCCTTCCGCTGAAAGAATATGGTTGTGTTTTCGCTTCGCTAAGTGGGCCTGCGATCGACTTACAGAAGATGCCGATTTTGCCAAAAAAAAAATTTCTTTTCAGATGAAGCTCATTTTGATCTTAGCGGGTATGTAAACAAGCAAAATTGTCGCATTTGGGGCACAGAAAACACTCACGCATACATTGAAAAGCCGACGCACCCAAAACGAGTCACTGTTTGGTGCGGATTTTGGTCCAGAGGCATAATTGGGCCATTTTTCTTCGAAAATGAGCAAGGAGTGGCCGTTAGTTAATGGCGATCGTTATCGGGCCATGTTGTTCACAAAAATTTAAGAGGAGGATATTGGCAACATTTGGTTTCAACAGGACGGCGCTACGTGCGACACAGCCGAAGCTACACTCGATGTTTTTATTGCATTTTCAAAAAAAAAAGTTATTTGGCGGACCCTATATTTGTCGGTGTACATTTTTTGCATTACCTATCTGAGTAATCGATATTGAGTCATAAATATCTCAATTCTGTGGGCTGCATCCAGATCTTTTCACCACACTTAATCTTGAGATGTTAAATATTGGACGTTGGCCACCATGTATATAAAAACCATCGTATACAGTCACTTGTGCTGATTAAATTCACTTTGCATTTAAATACTCCATTAACAAACTTATCTTTATAGAAAAAATGTTCTTGAATATAAATAAATTTAATTCTTCGTTTTTAGAATCAAGTTTGCAAATGATTCTAAATATTTTAAATGCGAAACTAAAATCTAAACACAAAAATATGTACAAAAATTATTTAGGTTTAAAAAAATATTTTGATTTAATTTAATGCCACAAGCACAAAACTAATTAGTGGAGAAAATTTTTAAATTTCATCATTAAACAGCACAAGAAGTTTTAAATTTTCTGTAACAAAAAGTTAAAAATACAAAAAAAAAAAAAAAACTTCAATAACTATAGCACATTATCAAACTTTTTGTCATTCATTAGCGACATTTGTCAGTATGAAAATTTTGTTAACGAATTTTGTTTGTTACGTATTTGTTTCTTTGCTCAAGTCAACGCTATATCATTTTACAACTAGCAAATTCTAAACTCAAGTTTTTTACAGTTTTTTCTTCTTCTGCTTCTTATTCTACAAAATAAGGCATTTAGTTTACAACAAAGAAGTCAGCAAGCGACATTGGCTAAAATATTTTTATGTCCGTCACTGTAAGTAAATTTCTTTTTAATTTTTTTTTAATTAAATTATTTTTATTAGTATTAATAATACTTTATAAATATGTACAATATTTTAAATTTGGTATTATTTAGTTTAGTTTGTTTTGGTTCTAATATAAATTATACTTTACAAATAATCATATTTGTGTTTTAAATATATTTTGATTATTTTCATTTTTAATGTAATAAGGTAATGTGTTATAAAGTTGTTATCCTTTGTAAAATAGATTTCGTTGTATTGCTCTTCATATTTCTCAATTGGTACAGTTGTGCTTCTCTGACATATAATATTTGTTCTGTGAAATAATCCAGTGCTTCTCCACGTTTCAGTTTTTGTATAAAGTTTAAAGTGTTGAGTGCAAGTCTCTAACTTATGTTTAGCCTTCTTAGCGATTCAAGCATAAAGTTGATTGGTGTTTATCTGTTGCATTTTAATATTGTTCTCATTGCTCTATTTTGAAGTTTTTGTAGCCGATCTATTTGTTGTAAATTGCAGCATGAATATAAAATTGTAGATCCAAATTCAAAATGTGGTTTTATTATGGTATTATATATGTTGATTTCCGTTATAACAGATATTTGCTTTCTTTTTCTTTTGAAAAAACCAATTTTTTTTCCAAGTTTTTTGCATATATAGTCGATATGTGTTTTAAATTTTAATTCCCTGTCAATAATAAATCCTAAATATTTAATATGATTCACTTTTTCTATAACTTGATTGTTTATTTTTAAAACCTGATTCCTATTTGTACTTATCTCCAATATTTTTATTTTATTCTCATTTAATTTAAGCTTGTTTATTTCCAACCACTTGTTAACATTTTTCATATCCTGTTCGAGTTTATCATAGCATTGTTCCTCCGATTTATCTTTCGCGAAAATAAGCGTATCATTATTTTGCATTTATCCACTATTTTTGGTAAATCATTGATATATATTATAAATAATAAGACTCCTAGAATTGGATTCTGTGGTACTCCGTATTCGTTGTCAATTGAATTGGATTGCACGTTGTTAACTTTTGTTAATTGCTTCCTTCCCGTCAAGTAAGAGTTAAACCATTTAAGTTCTGTATCCTGAACTCCGTAGTAATGTAGTTTTTGTAAAAAAATATACCTGTCAATAGTTTCAAATGCTATTTTAAAATCAAGAAATATTCCCACAATTTTACTATTTCTCTCCATTTTTTTTTCCATCTGTTAATTACGTAGTTCACTGCTGTCTCACACGAGAAGTACTTTCTAACCCCAGATTGGTATTTTGATAATATTTTTTTAGATTCCATATATTGTTCTAGTTGTTCTTTAACCACCTTCTCTAATATCTTTCGCAAGCCATCAACGTATTAATTGGACGGAACTCTTCACATTTTTTGGTTTTTGACACCTTTGCAATTGGAGTTAACATTGAAGTTTTCCAATTTTCGGGAAATACTCCTGTTTTTAAAGATTTGTTTATGATATCACGCAGAGTTTTTCCTAATATATGCCATCTATTAAGTATCATTTTAGTGTTTATTTTGTAATAGTCAGGCTTATTTTTTAAGTTCTTACATATTATTTTCAATTCTTCTAAAGTTATTGCACGAAATATAAAATAGGAATTTATCATATTTACGCTAGGAGTGTATTGCACATTATTTATTTCGGATCTTATTAATTTAACGCTCTTTATAAAATATTAGTTAAAGTTATTAGCTATTTCGAAATTATCTTTACATTATACTTTACTAAAAATCACAGTTTCAATTGTATTTTTATTTTTTTTTTAAAATTAGGTTTTTTATTTCTTTCCACATTTCTTTTTGATCTTTAGCGAAAGTGATTTTATTATTTAAAAAGATAATAAAAGTAATTTCTACACCGTACAGTGGCAACGTTATAAAGTATACATACTTTAGATCCATATAAATGGCGGAGTCGAATAAGCGATGTCAGTCTTGTCTATTTGTGTAGTCATTGAAATCAATTTTCTAAGTCCCCAAGAAAAGTACACAAAATTATATACGGAAAGTATGTATACCAATCTGTCTAATCAGCAGCAGTGTCATCAAAAATATACAGTAAAAATTATAATTAATAAACTGTTCACGGCTCACGATTGTTAATAATATTTGAATTTATTGTTTAAATTAAACGGTTTAATCAATCTTATGTATTCATTCAGTAGACGCTTGTAAATTAGAACCACTTTTTTCCTGGGGTACTTCTAATTCCCAAAGGTGTGTTTTTTTTTCAAATAAAAAAACAATATAAAAGTGCATCTTCGTTTGCAACATATACAACAAAATATATGCATAATTTTTTTAAATTTTATTTACACAAAATGAACTCAAAATTTTATTGAAATTCATCAAAAAAAAAGAAAAGAAAAAAGAACAATATTATAAAAATGCATACGCATGTACATATTTTGTATAAAAACTGGTATAAAATCACTGAATCAAATTTCAAAAAAACTAATTGCTAATCTTAAAATCTGTAACGTCAGTTTGATTTTTTGGATCTATTAAATTTTTACATAACTGTTAGATATTAAGTACTTTTGAGTATCAATGGCAACACCATTGATTTATTCTTTTAATTATTGTAACTTTATCTATTGTAACTTTGACAGTAACAAAAATTGTAATGAAATAACAAATAAAGATCACTCGTGAATTGTCTACCGTCGAAGACACTATAATAACAATATTGTTGTGGAGCGCCAAAATATTGCTCATATTCTATGTGGACAACAGTTCACTAGTTCTACACCAATTTAATAAATTATTTACGCTCTCAGTGACTAAAATATTAGAAGTAAGTCGAGTGACTTTAATAATATCGTTATCGATGCTGTCTGATTTATCGTCATCACTACAATGCATGTTCAAGTTCAAACATGTAATCATTTCATAGATATTTGATTTCGTCTGTGCTGTTGAAATTGTTCGAGTCAATTTCTTGTAATGCGTTTGATTAATTTGAATAACTGCATAGCAGTCATCATTTTTTTTAATTAACTGTCGTTTCTATCGTATTGGTCGGAACCTCAGCTTATCAATTTGGACCAAAAATACTTTAACACTCTGAGTCAACTCATTCCAAGATTGTTTGAGTAATATTATTGCATCACGTATTGAGTGGGATTTAAAAAAGTTAATTCAGCTGACCACCTTCACTTTTCAATTGGGTAAGCAACTTCTGTAACTAAGTTTTGTTAATTTTATGGGATTTTGTTTCACTGGTTGCATAATTGATGTCACATTTGGCGGAACAAAGTATGCAACTATGTTCTCATCGTCCGATCGAAGTTGTTCAATTGGTGCATGAGCAGAACAGTTATTAATAATTAAAAAATGATAAAAATTACATAAGTAACATGAGATTCTTTTTATTTTGCGAAGCCAAATAAAAGCTATAAAGATAATTATCAAGTGTTGAAAAGAAACAAAAAATAAAAATACTCAAATATTAAAACTGACGGTTCTAATTTCAGAGCAAGGAATGTATTAAAAATGTTGGCTCTAATTTCCGAAGAATTCAAATTTATAAGAGTTATAATTTACGAGCGTTTACTCAACAATGTTGATCGCTCAATCATTAAGTATATTAATGTAGCAGTAAAATATTAAATATGCCCATTTGCAAGGAAAATTTATATTATTAAGCTGTATAATTGTAGCATAAAAATTATACTCAGATAGTAGTTATGATAAGTCCCGTATTCTAATTTCAGAGCTTTGCTTTTTTAAATACTTAAAGCTAACAAACGTACAGTATCAACAGTTATTGACACTAAGTCTATCGATGAGAAAAAAGGGATTTTTTCGAAAAAGTCGTTCCAGCAACTCAGTGTCTGGGAGTAATTCAGATTTTCCTACATATCAAAAAAAAATCATATTTGGCTGACTTTCAATATGGAAGAGTTATGGGACTATTGAAAGTCTAAATATGAACTAAAGCATGTTAATAATATAAATTATTCATTTATGTAAATATACAGTTCAATTAACATACATTGTTTTAATCAATATTTGTCATTTCATTAAAAATCGTTTTGTTGAATTTATAAGAAGAATGTGCAAAATTGAAATATGAATGCTTGCATAATACAGTGAAGGGTATACATAAATATAAGACTAGATACAACCCAATTTAACTTGATAACATTGTTACGAAACATCATGCTGTGCTATTATTCATAAGAAACTGTATTTATGTATGTAAATATAGCAATTTAGTAATTAAGTTAATGCGTAGAATCTGTGAGTACAATGCTTGTGTGTGAGTTATAAAATAAGATGTGTAGTATTTGTTTTTGTATTAGTGTATAGTTGTCATGTTAGCTTTACGTATTCTAGAATTAGCTATTTAGAATAAAAATGACAGTTACAGCTTGCTATTGTTACTAGATAAATTTAAAAGGTCCTCCGCTGAGCTGAATCTAGAGGGTATATAAAGCGATGCTAAGATTGCTACGAGTTGAGTTCTAGTTGAGACATTAAACTGTAGACTTATGCTCCGTTGTTCATTTTAGTGAGCGCTCTTCTTAGTTCTAAAATTAAAAAGGAATAGTTCGTTCATTTGATCTTTTGTATCTTTATCATTTATACTTTTAATTGTCATTGAACTTTCTTTATTATGTAATATGATATCGAATAGGGGTTGAAAGGAATTTTTTACAAAAATAGAAAGCAAAACAACAAAACAAAATTCGAAAAATTTTTAAATTTAGTTTTCGGTTTCTTTTTTATAATTTCATTTAAAAAGTACTTTAGTCACTATCTCTAAAAAAATTAAGTTTTAATTTTAAAATCTTAAAATTAAGCTTTTTAGCACGTATAATACATTTTCTCTTCTTCAGTTTATTAGTTTTTAATACCATTTATGTAAAAAAATATAATTTGCAACTTTCGTTAATTCGTCATTGTTTTCGTTTAAGTTTATTTCGTTCGTTCATTTATAGGTCTTTCATTTAAAATAAAGAGCAAGGAAATGAACTATAGGAATTCAAAACACGGACTAGTTAGTTCATTTCAAATTAGTGAATAGTACATTGTAAATACAGGGTGGGCCAAAAGAAACCAAGGGGTGTAAAAGTTTAATAACTTTTTTGTTTATTAACTTTTTTTTATTTTTTCTTTCAGATTATATAGACAACACTTGGAGAATTTATAATGGAGAGGTTCACAACTGAACAGAGAACCAGAACAATAGAATTTTATTATTTAAACCAGAGATCAATTATTTTAACGCAAAGAGCATATCGTCGACATTTTAACGTCAGAATTTCGCCCTCTGAAGCGATGATTCGTTGCTTAGTTAATCGTCATCACCAACATGGCAGCGTAAGAGATTTGCCTCGAACCGGTAGACCACGTTTAAGTCGCACTGCGGAAAATATTGAACGAGTATAGCAAAGTGTTAACGAAGCACCAGAAACATCAATAAAGGAACTTTTACGGTTCCTTTATTAAATACTGTGTGAAAACGTTTCCGAAGTTGAAAAAAGGCGAAAAAATAAAAAAAAAACTTGTTTGGTGCAGAAATACGAACAAATTTCTCATGTTTCCTTAAATAATGTATTTACCATTCAAACGGCTTAACATTTTTTTTCTAAGTCGAGAACCGGTTGATATTCTAGTAAATTACTCTTTTATAAATGCATAAAGGTACTAAAAAGCCAGTTTTTTTTATCCGTAACTCAAGATTATGGGGTATTTAACTAATTAAAAAAAAAAAAAAAAAAAACTCTTTTGTACGCGACAGCACCTAGTAAAAAAATAATATATCACTTCCCAGGTATTTTGTTTTGTCGCACAGTGTTTTCTTTTACTAGACCTTTGTAAAATATTCTCAATAACTAAGTCTTTCAGCGTAAAAGAAAAAAACAAGTTCTAAAATTTTATTTTATTAATTCAAAATTTAATAAACATCACAGTATATAATAGATTTAAATGAACTTTTCTGATTTTATTATTTTTCTCTTTGCTAAAAAGTTGTTAAACAAAATATTTCTTTTCCTAAAGTTAATTAAAATTAAAAAAATATATATATTATCCTGTCATCAGTCAAAGCATTGTTTTACCTTAAGAAATAGAAACAGAATATAAAATAAAATTTCCTTTTTACAGTATCTTTTAAGCAAGCACTTTTATTAAAAACATAATTTTGCTTTTAAAGTCCAAAAATAATTTCCGTTTTTATGTTTGAAAATTGAATAAATTTTTTAGTAAATGTATGTGTAAATTTGTGAAATATCAGATTTTATCCTTAAAACTATACATACAAACTCATTTATAAATTCTTTGTTAAAAATGTTTCCAAGTTTCTTTTGACTCTTAATTTTATTTTAACGCCAACATTAAACGAAACTGTTTTGTTTTTTGGCTTAACATTAATTTAATTATTTTCACAAAGAAGCAAAGTTGAAAGCAAAGTTATAATGGCGTTTAGTTGGTTTTTCTTTTTTATCAATTGTGGCTCTTAACACTAAATTACACAATCCTTTACAAGTCTATATAAAAACATAAAGCATTTTGTTTTTCAATATTTAATTTTGTGTTAAAATTTAATTTAAGAAAGTAATAAATCCTAAGCAATTTGAACAAATTCCAAAACTTAGAGGCTCATTTAATGACTCCTTAATGGAAAATACGCTTCAGTTAAGATTTGTATAGTAACGTTAAAGCTCATCACCATAAATTTCAGATACGGATAAGCAATCTTTATAAAAAATGTTATTTAAGGTGCCATTTACTTAGAACACAACATATATTACTAGTGGAAATAAGTATTAAATGAAAATAGATGAGTGAACTAATTTACGGTATATGCTTGAAAAGCTTACAACAGAAATTTCGCAGTAAGTACCCAATAAAGAAGTGCTGCTGTACTTTTGTCAGCTTTAGGGTTCATCTAATAAAAATGGCCGGCCAAATAAAATCTACCTTTGAAGAATTTGCCACCCTTCTCGCTGCCATTAAGGCATGCATGAATTTTCGACCATTAACTCCCCCCAGGATTTGACTCCCTTGACCCTCGCCTATTTTTTGTTTGGCTCATCTATGTTAACACCGGCGGAGCCTGAAAAGATTATAAATGCCCCCTCTGCTCAACCCGTCATTTACACTGTCGGCGGTGTCTAGTAATGGAACAAATGTGCCATCTTAGCGATCCATCACGTATGCGGAAATTGTCTCGGCCTGTTCCACCGCCGACTGCTGTTTTGTTGTGGATGAAACCACCACACTTGGTACATTCAATGAATGACCAACGAAAACTATGGTTACATATGATTGCGGTGGTGAAAGTCTCAGCATCGGATGGCTCTGTGCGTTAACGTCTTGCTAGAGTGCTGATGAATCCCAATGAGGATCATAGCTTTTTCTATATCTTCCCACTTTTTCTATATAATCGATCCCATACGTTGACATACAAATTTCTGCTGAAGATTAGCTCAGCACCGTTCAGCCCCAGCTGAAATATCTATTCTCATTTGGATCTTGCAGATAAGCATTCTTATAAAAATATCCCATGTGTCATCATTTTGGGACGCGATGTGACGAATAAGCTTTTTCTAGCGCTCTCCGAGCGAAACAAGTCAGGAATTTCAGCACAGAATATCATTTTCAAGTGGTACATTTTTGGAGAGATGCCGAAAGCAGAGGAAGGAATCCAACATTGAGGACCTATGCCAATTAATATACACCTATTCTTTTCCAAAGTTTTATTTTCTTATCTCTTAAAGTTTTGTTACACATATAGTGTAAGGGAGCCGCTATGTTCCTACCATCCAAGTGTTAAAATTGGATGTTGTGTAAAACCGCCCTTGGACTGTAGGAACGTATGGCAACTCTTTATTTTTATTCACTAATTATATTTATTTCTGACAGACACGTTGTGGTTCTATTCTATTTTCTTACCGAAAAATCTTTTGCTTTTTTGGTATTGTAAACTATTTATACTGAAGTAATATAAGAAATAAACAAGTTAAATATGGCTATGCCGAGTCTAAATATTCACATTTTTAATTCCGCCAATTTTTTTTAATATTTAACAAAACTAAAAATTAATAATGAAATTACTGCTGAAAATAATTTTCTTTAAACAGGTATCTACTCCGTATACATACGTAACAGAATTTTGCCAACCATATTTTTAAAATGAAGTCAGTAGTGTTTTGTCTTTCGTAATGAGTTTTCAGACTTAAGTTCACCGATGTTGTTTAAAAAAAAAAAAAAAACTTCAATATAGGTATTTTATAATTTTGTGTTTGTTTTTAAATATCAACTTCCGATTTTTGCCAATTTTTTGAAGGCAACATTTAAACTGTAGTTTAGATATTCGTCATTCCCTAGCAATTATTCAATGCCCGTAATATAAGACTCAACAATGTATTTTCATCTCCACTAATACATGGAACCGCATCAAATCGATCTTGATGTATTTTTTAAGAAAAAAAAAATTAAAACTTAAAAAGTTCGTGCTCACTTCTGTCATTTAAAAATCTATAATCTTATATTTAGTTACACAATTATTATTAAGTTAAATTACCATCTAGCCTCAAGTAATTTTAATATCTACAATTTACCTCTAATTACATTTAACAAAAAATATCAACAAACTCCTGTAATTCAAAGTCTTTATTGAATATTTCTTGAACACGTTTGAACATTCTTAACTCATCGTCCATTTTTACACTTGTCCACCAATCAAATGCTCTTGTCATTACAAATTATGGAAACTCATATACTTGTTTGTTTTTGATTTAGTTTAATAAAAACTAACTGTTTATAAACACACACTAATAATGTAGCCATTGTATAAAAAAAAACAACAAAATATCCCAAAAATGTCTCTCTATTTCACAATATAAAAAAAAAAAAAGAAAAAATCTATCTATGAGAGAGAGAAAGAGCACATACACAGTTGACATTGCCATATAGGGAAAAAGAGAGATCACCCACAAGCAAATGAGTTGGAACAACCACACAAAAAAATAACAAAATCATACAAAAATTGCCTTTCATTACAAAAAAAAAATTTTATTAAAATCTATGAGTGGTTTTGTATATTTTTCCACTTGTGGCCAATCACATTTATTTATATGAAATTACAAATTATAACAAAATTTGAAGAAAGAAATAGGTACTTTTAATCAAATTTTTTAAATAAAAAGAAGTTAAATTCGGCTGTGACGAGTCTTATATACTATTCAGTGTGTTAGCGATATATTCATATTTTCGACTTTCCACATTCTTCTTATTATAACACAAGCAATCAACTCGTCAAAATAATTTGAATGAAAAAGACTCAATATTTAGAGTACTTTTTACTATAAAATTTCCAGACGACTTGATTGTTTTTTTTTTTTTTATAAACACAGCAATATATTTAATGGAAATGGCTAGGTTTTTAAGCTTTAGGTCGTATTAAATATAAAAATTTATTTATTTACTATTGGAGCGATATATCGATAAAAAAATATGTTAAAATTGTAAGTAAGAAATAGGTACTTACAATAAAATTTTTAAATAAAAAGGAGTTAAATTCGGCTCTGTGTTAATCAAATATTAATATTTTTCACTTTCTCAAAACGTAACCCCTTACGATTTTTAGTATTTGTAAATATATTTTCAATATTAATGATATATTTATCAAGTACGCCTTACGTTATTAAATATTTCTATATACGAGTATGTATGGTTTTAGTCGAGGTAGTCTAGATTGGTAATCTACTGCCCAAATTTTCACAAGTTACTTTGGACTATTAAAAACATTTTTGTAATTTCGATATACCCAAGTGCTATTGGTTTGAGGGATTTTCGTAGATTCCGGACGACTTATAGAAGATTATAGGATGGGACTTGTAATGTACCACCCAAATACTCGGAAATTACTTTGGATTATTTTTAAAAAATTTAGCAAAATTTCCATATACTCTGCTCTGATTGATTTTGGAAATTTCCGTTACGCATCGTAAAATAAAAATTACGAAATTTCCCGTAAATGCTAAAGCACTTAAAAATTTCATTCCAGTTCTGTTTTAGCAATTTCGTAATGAAAAATCGGGAATGGTACCTCAGAAAATAGGAAATGGTAAAAATCCCTCGTAGTTAAAAATCCTGAGAGAATTTCAAAATTTTTTTAAAAATAATCCAAAGTTATTTATCAGTATTTGCCTGTAGAGTATAAATAAAGACGACCTGTTCTTTGGAAAGATATGTGTCCCACACCGCAATCTTCAATGGTTCCTTTGTAAATTGGTAAAATCTCTTAGAAAAATAAGCGTATTTATGCACATTTGTATGACATCGTACTTATATGTCTCTTAAACATATTTATAAGTATGCAATAAATACTGAAAAAATATTTAAAAATACTACAAAACGTAAGGAGTTACGTTAAAACATATTTAACTTACCATATTTATCTTCACTCACTTCAAAAAATTATGTAATTGAAACGCTTAGTTTATTAAGCTTGAAATCACATTAAATAAAAAAATTAATTTATTTGTTATTGGAGCGTTTTATGGAAATGAAAAAAGAAATGACAAACATTGATAAATAAAAGTTTTTTTAAATACATATTTTTTTTTGTATTAACCTTTAGTAAATAATTAATTTCAATTCAAGAAACTAAAAAATCCTTTGTATAACCTCATTTTTAAAAGTAATAAAATGTCTGCATTACTGTATCAAAAATATTTTTTAAGCCTACAAAGACTAGGTAGATCCCCATCAAGTTGTTGATAAGATCGACCGCAAGTCAGGGGAAAAGGCCAGCTTGAACAATCTCATCTGGTAAGCTTCCTGAGTTTCAGTCTCAGAATCTCCGGAGAGATGATTACAATTATTTTGTAGAAACGACGGTGACGACAGAAAAATGGTATTAACAAAGTTGCAGTTGGCAGTAATCAATTAGTATTATAACAGACGCTGGAGTTGAACTACAAAATGTTTTAAACCTTGAAACAGGAACATTTTTGAAATTTAAAAGGTGAATAGTGTTTATAATTGAGAAAAAAATTAAAATAACAAATGTAACACAATTTGAAAAACTAATTGCTGAGCAATAAAGAAACTTTAAAATTAAATATAATTTGTTTACGAATAAGGGATGTTAATGGTTTGCAAAAAGTGAATTTCAAAAACTTTTTTTATGTTTTATTTTAAATTTTATCCAAAACTAGAAAAAAATCTTAAAATATATAGGAATGGTGTATAAAGATGATACTAATTTCTTTTAAATTATTGATCTCTCTTAGATAATACCATTTTAGCGATGAGACGACAGTATTCTCACTATGATACGACAGTGAAAATAAGGTAACAGAAAGTCGCCTGCGACTGACATAATACAGGTTGTTATCTCTAATAGGCAGTTTGTTGTTTTTGAGCGATTTGAGGCAAATTAGAATTTCATAAAAAAAAAAATTGTATACATATTTTCCTTTTTTGAATGAAATTAATAATAAATGCTGAAATAACGCTTCACCTTAGGTCTTAAGTGCAATTTAAAGTTTTAAATTCTGCTTTAAAATAATTAAGTTTGTCAGTACTGATTTAATTTTACTTAATCCTTACTGGCAGTATGAATTTGTGTATGCTGTACTGTTGAATGATGTATGGCATATGTTATAATAATAATTTATGTGTTTATTGCACCGCACATTTCATAAAAATAATTTATATGATTATAATATTAAATAAATACTCTTAAAACAACACGCAGACATAATTATTTACAACTGTAAGAGACTTAAACGTACATTTCAACCGACATTATAAAGATAAAAAAAAAAAAGTTAAATTAAAAATTTAATTTTTCATATACTCTTTAAATTACATTTTAGTAATACCCAAATGGCATTCGAATGTAAAAGAGAAGAGAAGAATAAAAATAGTTTTCAATATTAAAATGTTGGTTGGGAAATTTTTTTATTTATTCAGTTCAATGCTTACTGAGTTTTTTGTTTGATTATTTGAATCTTTTTATAACTATTGACAAATAATTCTTATTTAGTCAATGTTGGCAAGAAACGTTGAGAGTAATCTACTGAGGATTTACAGTAGCGTCTGGTATGGTATCCCCTTCGGTACTTATTGTACTGAATAAATAACTCATGAGAATATCATGAGTAAAAGAATAAATTTAAAATAACTCAATACAATTTCAGATATTAAGCATAAGTAAAGATTAATATTTTAATAAAAAAGATTTTTCATTTATTCGATCTTTGTTTTCTTTTAATTAAAATTTTTTCGTGCTTAAGCTCTGATAACAAATAGTTATTTTAACATCAATAATTTGCTTCAACTTAATAATTACATCCAGAAGAAGCTATACAAAGTTGAAGGGAAGCTTGAAGATAAAAATATATATTTATAATCAGACCTTAATCTCGAAAAAACTAGCCATTTTAAATAATTGTTTATATATGTAAATATATATTATCGGGTTTGTCGTAGAAACCAATGTTGTTGGTATTAGTTTTAAAAACGACAAAACAATTACTTTGGTGTCATGAAATCCAATATTATCGGTTTTATGTTCGAATTAGAAAATTGTTCGTTTTAGGTGTCACAGAAACCAATATTGTTGGTTTTGTTATTGGAAATAAACCAAGCAGCTGAAAGCAGTCGGTTTTCATATTTGAGCCTATTTTTTTTTATTTGGATATTTTTTTGAAAATCGTATTAGCAGAATTATGTTTATTTTTTTGTCATTCAGAAAGCATAAAAATAAAACAAAAAATTAACTTTTTGTTCAAAAATAGCCAGCGAGATAAGCATATCATTGAAAACTTTACTTACTTTCCTTTACCTGGACTTATGCTAGAGGCTTAGGTGAGAGGATGCTTCGACTAAGAATCGTAACAAAGGAGTTAGTTGCAACAATGACGAAATGTTAGGACACTACAAGCGCCCTTCATGCTATTAAATACTACACGAAAAGCTTCTTAATTTAACCAATAATAGGCTATAAATCTACAAAACAGCTTTAAATATAAACGCACAATATAAAAAATGGACTTACGCTATCTCCGGCAATTCAATTGAATTTCTACAATTTCTTAAAATGTTATACCGTCAGAGGTTATTTTATTTAAATATTTATTTTGTCGACACTTTAATTATTTTTCTTTTTATTTTAGCAAAATACAAAGGGCCATAATCATAGTCACAAAAAAGTAGGCTTTTATTAAGAATTGTAACGCAGTTAATTTTCCAGCTGAGGTACACTCCGTCTGTCCAGGGCTCCCCGACTTGCTATCAAACTCGATGCTTTATATATTTTTTTACTTTATACTTAATGAGAATTATAAATGACACTCTGGTATCATACAAGGTGTACGTTACATATTTCGGGTTGGTTTGCTGATTTAACTTAAGTATGTAACGTCACATTACAGAATTGATTTTTGTCCTTTATATCCTTAACTGTAAGTAAGAACTGTATATATAAGTTTGTGATTCCGTTTTTAATTTCTACACCGTACATTGGGCACTCTATAAAGTAAATATATTCTGAATCCGTATAAATAGCGAAGTCGAATAAGCGATGTCAGTCTCTTTAGTTTTACACTAATTTCTGTTTTTTTTAATGAAAATTTATAATCTATCGGCCTTATACAAAAGTGTGTTTGTGTGTGCTTCTCTTGAATGACTTGTATGTAATATAACTCCGAAAATAGAAAACTTTCTGAGAGATAGTTTTTGGTTTTTGACGTTAATTTGAATTTATTTATATCTTTATCCGATTTGTTCCGGTCTTGCCACATCCACCCGTGAGTAGGAATTCTTAAATTAAGCAAATTGTATAAAAAACTGTTTTTGATTATCTATTTTTACAAGGTTTCAAAATTTCTAACTGACCCACGTAAAAGTCAGCGTTACCCAGCCTAGAATATATAATGATAATTCTTGGAATATATTAGTTTTATGTACCAGACTTAAGAAAATTCTTTGGAAAATAGAATTTTAATTGTTAAATTAAAAAATAATGGATGTAAATATGGGGCGTAGCTTAAATATTTATTATAATTTTTTGTGTATATTAATTGAACTCAATATTTATGTTTTTGAGTAACTTATATTGTTAGGTTAGGTTAGGTTAACTTGTATTGTTAACACGCTTTAGTTTCTATTTTGACATAATCCAATAGTCCCATAACAATTCTATATTGAAAGTCCCAGGCAATGAGCTGCATTCAGAAAAATCCCTTTTTCCTCATCAATAGCATTTGTATCATCTACTGGGGATGCAGTACGTACGTTTGTTAGTTGAAGTATTTCAACAACATAGTAATTAAATTAGAATACGGTATTTATCATCTGTGCATAATTTAACATCTCTGTTTACTTTTTTATTTAAAAAAAGCTTGCTTCTAGTTAAAAATTTTACGTCAAACCACAACTTTTATAGAACATCAAAAATAATAATCGTGTTTTAATTCAATTCTACTACTTTTTTGGACCATGCCTAATTACACTTTTTGCAACAAGTAATGGTTGCTTAAGTGGCCACAAGCTGCCAAGTAACACCAATTGTAAGCTTGTTCTAACTCAAACACGGTCTCAAACATAATAAGATCATGTAAATTTAAAGTTTAACATGTTAAAAATTGTTATAATTTTTTGGATTTTCTATTGCTAGTTGTATGAAAATAACTAAAACTTACTATTTAAACAACGTGCAATACAGGATGTTAAGTGATATTTTATTTTAATTTTAGAGATGTTCCTATATATATTTGAGACCGAGCTTCAAATTGCTTGAGATTTGATGAACAAGTTGAATGAGAGTCTAAATGATATAATTTGTTTTTGGCTTTATTATGACAATTAAATTATCCTCAATGTGATTGACTACCAATATACGAGTATATATTTTTCTCTTTTACTTGCTGAATTTTCTTGATAATTTGTCTTTCATGCGAATGGCCAACAGATAAAAGAAAATACGTAAAAAAAATATTGAAATCATAAATCAAAATCTTGAATGTGATAACAATATAATGATGGAAAAGGAAAAACAATATCTCAGATGGAAGTCATTAAGAAACACATAAAAGAAGTAAAAAAAATACTCAATTGTTAAATTTGTATACTTACGACTAAAATGAATGGCAGATTGAAAAAATAGCAAAATATATAAGCAAAACCTAAAGAATAAATATAATTTGTAAAAGAAGAAAACTGTGATATAATCAAATTCTTCGTTGAAAGATTTTTGTTTGTATTTACGCATTTGTTTATTTATAGATTTAGATTTCACTGGTTTTTTCATTTTTGTTTATTGTTTGTAACCATCATTTAGTTGCTTTTTGAATTTGCTTTATTGCTTTGTTGAATTCAAGATCAGAGCAGACAAATTATTTTTTATCATTATTTCTTTATTTTGTTGTATTCCTTATCATTTTTTTCTGACTTTTCATTAATCTTTACTTGCTTCTTAATGTAATTTGTTTCTGACAATGTAAAATTTGATATTGAGGGTAATGATGACTATGGAATCTTGATATTACGTGCAATCAATTCTTTAATAATGTTATTCGATAATGTTTTCACATTACTATTGTTTATTTTTTTTTTATTTAATTTTATTTTCTTATAAACAAATTTTAAAAGCATAGCCCTCGTCACAAATAATATTGATAGAAGAGTTCCTGTGAGGGTCCTTAATTTATCCAGCAGCTAGAAAGTCATAAATAAACACTACGATATTGGCCAATATACACCAGTGGAGTTACGCATCAATTCTATAAATGTAAAACTGGAATCTGCCAAAATTAATAACCAAGAAAAGGAGTTGTTCATGGAACTCGTGGAAAAATGGGTAGCGGGACTAGTGTTTCTGTTTTTGCCGTTAGTAAGAAAAGATAAGGTATGACGGCTAAAGTGAAAGGGAATAGAAGCATTTCTCTTATAAAATGAAATAAGGTGAAAGAGCTAGTCAGCGACTTAAAACAAAGATGTTACAATTAAACCATCGTCAAGTTTTTGGAGCTCGCCTGCAGTACTGGTAAAGAATAAAGATGAAAGCATCAGATTTTGTGTCGAATACAGGAAACTTAACAATATTACCAAAAAAACACAGCTATCCTCTACCTAAGATTGATGATATCCTGGGCACACTTACCGAAACAAAATTATTCTTCTTATTGTGATGGCTTATGGTAATTTAAAGTGATGCCATTTGGACTTTGCAATGCTCCTGCAACATTCGAGCGTTTAATCGTTCATGTACTGAAAGGACACATCACTGGAAGATTTGCCTGGTATACCTTGACGACATTATCGTAATGGGAAAGAAATTCAACGAACACCTGAAATAGAATACGTGATGTTCTCTCTTAGAGAACGAGAAAAGGTTATTACAGCCGAAAACTTTCAAGGCCGGAGAGAAATTAATGCGTAACTCACCGGGAGCTCTTAGCAGTATTAGAGTGCGTGAAACATTATCACAAATAAAGGGTGTTTTTTAAAGACGTATAGAACTTTAAATTGCAATAAAACGACGATGGATTATTCGATTGACATGAATTTTATTTATCCGAAAGATAATCTTGTGACATTATATTTTAAATATGATTTCTGGCATATGACCGCCACGGCTGGCTCGTATGTAGTCCAATCTCCAATTTTCGATGACTTTTTCCAACATTTGTGGCCGTATATCGGCAATAACACGGCGAATGTTGTCTTCCAAATGGTCAAGCGTCTGTGGCTTATCCGAATAGACCAATGACTTTACATAGCCCCACAGAAAGTAGTCTAGCGGTGTTAAATCACAAGATCTTGGAGGCCAATTCACAGGTCCAAAACGTGAAATTAGGTGGTCACCAAACGTGTATTTCAAGAAATCGATTGTGGCACGAGCTGTGTGACATGTTGCGCCGTCTTGTTGGAACCACAGCTCCTGGACATCATGGTTGTTCAATTCAGGAAAGAAAAAGTTAGTAATCATGGCTCTATACCGATCACCATTGACTGTAACGTTCTGGCCATCATCGTTTTTGAAGAAGTATGGACCAATAATTTCACCAGCCCATAAAGCGTACCAAACAGTCAGTTTTTCTGGATGTAACGGTGTTTCGACATACACTTAAGGATTAGCTTCACTCCAAATGCGGCAGTTTTGTTTGTTGACGTAGCCATTCAACCAGAAGTGCGCTTCATCGCTAAAGAAAATTCGCTTATGAAAATCGGGAACAACGGCAATCTCGTTTTCGAAATAAAATTGCACTATTTGCAAGCGTTGTTCAGGTGTCAGTCTATTCATGATGAATTGCCAAACCAAACTGCGAATAAATCAATTGACAGCTGTTAAATCGGTCGCGATCTTGAACAGTAATGCCAACTTAAAGTTCTATACGTCTATAAAAAACACCTTTTATTTGTATGGTCAACACTTTACGCTAAGAACGGACCATTCCGCACTCAAGTTATTGTTGCAGGTTAAAATCCTCCTAAAGGCCAACTCGCCCATTGGATGATCTTTTAAGCCGACCATGTAGCTTGGAGTGCAACAATGTGATAAAGCTGAGAGTCTGTGCAGAAATAACAGTCGTCGATATTTAACTTATCGATTTTAATTAATGTCCAACCAAAAGCTTCATATTTGATTTATAAAATCTTAACTCGAACTACTGATAACTTGTAATAATGGCCCAAAGAGTTCCTTTTGTTAATTCTGTTGTTAATTTTGTCATTATTGCACCAGCTGTGCTGTCTTTGTTTTCTTTTTCTAACACACTGGGTGCACTTAAGTTTTCCTTATTACTGTATTTCATTGTTTATGCTAATACATATGCACACAGCACACAAACGCTCACCAAGTACAAAATTATGCACACACTCAACCAAACCACTTACTTTTCTTTAAAAAAAAAAAAGTAGGGTACGATAGTTTCTGTATCTGCATATTTAAACTAAGTTACACTGGCAGCGATAGAAATATATTAAGGAAGAGAAGGTAAATAAATAGAAAAGAGAGACAAAATAGATGATAAAAAAAGGATAATGTGGATAGTTCTTTCTCAACTATTAAGTCACTAACTAAATACATATACATTGTATATTTATGCCAGTAAGTATATGAAAGTTTATAAATATAAATTTATAAAACTACATGCACTCTAAAATACTTTCTTAAACATTATAAGCTAAATGAAAAGATGCCATACAATATGTATTTATGTAAATTATTTTAATATTAAAATGTGCTCCGCTTGAGAAATATTGCAGTAACTAGTAATTTGATATAATGGTATTGCAGATACCCCAAGACTCTCACTTTCGTGTTTTTCCCGACAGAGGATTTAATAGTATTTTTTTAAACTTCACACTTAAACCGTACGATTTACAAAATTTCGATCCGCGACAATTTTGATGTCAAAGATGTAGGTTGTGGAAGGCCAGTTGAAGCTGATAAAGACACGATTAAGGCAAATTAGCGAATAAGGGCACCGGAGACTAGAGAGTGGTTAAATTTATTGTTTATGACTACGTGAAACAAAATTATCTCTCATTTTCCCACAAAAGACGAAATTATTTTCCTAATAACCCAATATATAAAAATTATATGCTCTAGCTTAATCATTCAATATAAAAAAAGGACATGAGTGGCTGATGGATTGGAGTGTTATGCAAATGTTAAAAAAGAACATTAAGTTTTATCAGAGATTAAGTGTTGTAAAAATATTCTTGTCGTTTATATAAAATAGCAAATGAGTAGCAAGTTAAAGCTCAAGTTTTGGAGTTGTAATTTAATTAATTTTGAATTTCATTTGAAAAAGAGTAAGTTTGAAATACTTAAGATGAAAACACTTTCTAAATTTAAAAAATAAATACTTGAAAGTAATCAATCCTACATTTCGTCGTTGTTTTTATTTTAAATTCGCTTTTTATCATCGTTGTCACTCATTTGCTATTCTATAACTTTATTACTACGACGCTGACAGTCGATGGTTTTTTGTTTTGTGAAAAAAATTTTTCACTTGTAATTTAAATTTGAATTCAAGTGATAAAGAAAGAAAAGAAGCTGCAAACTCTGCACAGGCTTGGAAACTAGATTAAATTAAATAACACACTTTTTAGCATGACCTGCAGAAAGTAAAGCATTCTTCACACAAAATATAAATTTCTAAATACTTTCACAGTTATTCTGCAAAAAAAATTTAACCAGTACTACTTTATTTGTGAGCTTGTTTAGCCATGGAAAATCATAATAAAAAAAATTTTAAATTCGACAGGTGTAATGATTGCAAAAACAAGCATATTCCAAAAGCACTGTAAATGAAATTTTGAAAAGATAGAACTAAGCCTTGAGAACAGATTCCAAGCAAAAAAAAACAGAAGAAAATCATCCGGGTGCTTCCGACAATTATCGTAAAAAAAATAACATAAGTGTAAGTATCGCGAGAAGAATCGAGCGAAAAACCGAATGCCATTGCAATAAAACGGACATGCATTCTTTATGATAAAATTCAACAAGTGCTTTATTATGGACAATGTAATAACCTACGTAAAAATGGAATTAAAATAGCTTACAGATCGAAATATTTGTGTTTCAGTTTTAATTCAAAATATAAATATACAAAAATGGATACATTTTTATACAAGGTAGGCCAAAATAAGTCATCCGATGTTGTTTGGCTTTCATTTTTTTTTTCTAAATAAAAAACGTCGATTCCGTTTTTTGATTATATTTATTTGAACCTTTAGAATTTTATTGGTCGAGTCGAGAAAATGATATCGGCCACTTTCATCACTTTGGCTTGAACTTCGGGCGATAGATTATCGCACTCGTGCCGAATGTTATCACTTGAGGGCTTCCTGAGTCTTGGGCTTGTTCACGTAAACACTTGACTTGAAAAAACCCCACAAAAAAAGTCTGGAACGGTTAAATCAGGCGATCTTGCGGGCCAGTGCAAATTGCCAAAACGAGATATGAGGTGACCCGAGAACGCCGCCTTCAGGATATCGGTTCTGGCTCGCGCAGTGTGTGCCGTTGCTCCGTCCTGTTGGAACCACATGTCCTCCAGTCCTAATTCGTTTAACTGTTGTCCTTTGACCAGGCGCGGCCTCGAAAAAAAATGGCCCGATGACTTCTCCAGCGTGAACAGCGCACCATGCAGTTACTTTAAGCGGGTGTAATGGCTCCTCGTGCATCACTCGTCGATTTTCGGTACCCCAGAAGCGATAGTTTTGCTTGTTCACGTACTCGCTGAGGTGGAAATGAGCATCATTGCTCATTTAAATTTTTTATGATAGAGTTCTATTTAAATTCATTTCTAAAAAACATAAATTGGCAGCTATGTTATAATTTTTAGTCCATGGAACTTATCAATTCGTCTTACTTTTTATGCAGAATTCTGGTTGAGGCTATAATTTCAGTAGAAAAGTGCATTTAATTTTGTAGAGTTTTATTTTCAATTTGCTGTGAAATTAAATTGAATGGTACTTCGATAAAAAAAAACAATCAAAATTGTTTTGACTCAACAATTAAAAACTTCAGACGCTTGTTTTACTTACTGTTATCTCTTTTTGTTTGGGTAAGCTAAACACAAATTTAGTGAAACTGACTAGTAAAAAAAAGTACCAAAGAAAGCGCTAAAACTAAGAAAGCACTAATAAAAATTTTTTTATGTATAAAATGATCAAAATCAGCTGACAATTCTGCTTATTAGTTATTAATATTAAACCGATAATAATAGCCAATTGAAAGTTCTCTATCCAGTACAGCCTGAATTCACCATCAGAAAAACGAAGCTGAGTTTTAGTTAACTGAACAAACCGAGGGATAGCTAACTGAATGCACCAAGTGTTGTTCAACAAGCCCGGGATTAGATTCCGTATTGCCACCCAACAAATAGTTAAATTCTGTTTAAAATCGTGTAAAACGGCTTACAAGTTAGGGCAATATTTTTCATTAAAAAAAATGTATTGTGTTTATGCAAATAGATATCTTGAAATATCAGTACTTTTATATGAATGTACTCTCACATGCTACTTATTTTATTAAAAAAAAAAGAGAAAAACTTACCGGGTATATTGTTATTGGCATATGTTGTTTTTGTTAGAATTAATATGATAAATAAAAATATTGTGAATTGAAATGATGATTTAAGCCAACAGCAGATATATTCAGAATTTTGTAGAAATTTCTTTAAGCTAATTACAGAATTTTCTCTACAATTGCTTGTTGTTAATGTTGTTGCTCTTTTTCTTCTTGTTGTCGCATATGGTGGTAAATTATATTGAAGGTGAGACTCTGTTGTTGTTAGATCACAAAACTTTAAAGTCTCCAGTATCGTTGTTGTTAGCAGACAGTTTGAAGTAGAAATTTTTTGCAATGCTGTGGGTAATATTGTTGGATTTGCTGTTGTTGTAGAACTGCTATAACGTATTTGGTAATCGTTACGCTGTTCTTGTTGTTGTCGTTGTTTTTGACTTGCTGTTATCTGTTTTAAATTGTTGGTATCGTTATCTTTACGCTGGTGCCTGTGTACTTCAATGAAGTTATTTTTGTTGTAGTCGCTTTTGTTATTGGTTTTATTTAGAATTTGGTTTTTCTTATTGTTTGTGGCGAACGATGATCGCGTTCGGCTTAATGCCTGACACCACCGGTAAGACCCAGGGTCCGCACACATACCCATGCCTCTGCTCCCATACTCAATGCCGCTAATGTATCGTCCTCATTGCAGCGGCGTCATCTGTAACAGAATGAAAATAATATATTTATTTTTGATTAGTTAAATTAAGGTGTTACTATAACGTATGAATGATATTGAATTAATGGTTTATCACTCATACGCTCGCAACGAATTTTTATAAATTGATTAGCTGACTGGGCAAAGGTTTTTTTCTTAAAATTTTTATATATTCGATCTTCTTAGTCTAAGAAATCGTACTCATAGAGTAAAGGACCGGGTAAAAACAGGTAGCAATTGAAATGCAATTTTTAAATAATAAATAATTTAATTTTTCTTTCTAGTAAAACAAAAAATCTTGATTTTGGAACAATAGCGACGATTTATAGCGAATTTTTCCGAATGCATCTTTAAATAAATATGACATTAAAAGACCATAGCTTTTAAATAAAAATGAAAATTATTAAATTTATACAAGAACAAAACAGTTTCAAATTGAAATTTATTGCTACCGAGACGCAATAACGTAACCACACAGTTTCAACTACCAATGCATACTGCTACTACCACTGCTAACCACTGTTGCCATCAAGTAAAATTACTTTTAACATTAATTATTTAATTAATCATTTTCTTTTTCTCGCATCAAATAGGTACGTAATGTTGTTTGTTTTTTTTTAATGTATTTTAAAAAAACGTTGTTGAATAGCTTGCTTGTTAGTATAGTTTTTATTTATTATATATAGACTCGTAATTAAAATTTTTTTTCACAAATTTATCAACATAATTCTTTTTTGCTTAATTGAAATAATCCTTGAATCATTTTTTATCTCCACTTCATCTACGTTTAAAGTAGTTTTCAAACTTACTTTATAAAAAAAATATTTTTTCCCATATACAACTAAAGATACATAAAAAGTCATTCATTTACTTTTGAATATACGAGTATATACATGTAAATGCTACATTTAAAATTAGTTTAACCACACAGTTTCAACCACCAGCGCATACACACAACTGCTACTGCTACTACCCCACTAACTACTCTTGCTAACAAGTAAAACTATTACTAAATCATACAAACTTTAAGCTTTAGTCAAAAAAAAAAAAAAAAAAATAATAATAATAATAATTAATACACTTAATGTCAAGTTAAACAACCAACCAACATAGTTTCTATTCAGTTAAATAGGCATGTGTAATAGTTTAGCTAGGAGCATGTTAACGTAGAAAACTTACTCGCATTCGTTTGTTGGTACTTATTTTATTGTATTTTATGTTGGAAGATAGCGCGCGATTCTTTCTATTCAATAACAAAACACACGAAATACTAACAACAATGTCTTTTCTATTCATGAGTAATTTTCTTTTATAATCAGCATCATGCTATACTGATGTTGTTTTGTTTGTTTTACATCCTTGTACGCTTCTATGTATAATTTCTGTTAAGGAAAAGTTGGAAATTTATTTGTTTTTTTGCTAGATGCAAATTTTATGGAATTATTTTGAATTTATTTATTTTTAGGTATGTATAAATTAAAGGGCTGCACAAGCATACTTGAAATGGCTTACAAGTAGACTTGTTTTTAGTTTTTAGTGAGCGTTCTTCTTAGTTCAAAAATTAAAAAGGAATAATGCGTTCATTTAGTTCATTTGATCATTTGTATCTTTATCACTTATACTTTTGGTTGTCATTGAACGTTCTTTATTATGTAAAATGATATCGAATAGGGGTTGAAAGGAATTTTTTACGAAAATAGAGAAAAAAAAAAAAAATTAAATTCGAAAAATTTTTTTATTTACTTTTCTATATCTTTTTTATAATATAATTCAAAAAGTAGTTTAGTCACTAAAAAATAAAAGTTTAATTTTAAAATCTTAAAATTAAGCTTTTTAGCATTCAGCTCTTCAGTTTATTTGTTTTATATATCATTTTTGTGAAAGAAAATAATTTTCAACTTTCGTTCCTTCGCCATTGTTTGCGTTTAAGCTTAGTTCGTTCGTTCATTTAAAATAAAGAGCAAAGAAATGAACTATAGGAATTCAAGACACGGACTAGTTCGTTCAGTTCAAATAAGCGAATGGTACAATGTGAATAGTTCGTTCAAGTAATACCCAAGACTACTTACAAGCATTTCAAGTATAAAATATTATACATGTTTGTAATGATGTGTGTTTTTCAAGTATGTTTGTGCATTTCTTGGGTATACAACGTTTTAGTTTAATGGTACGATTTTTATTTTTATTTATTAAAACAAAATTTGAATTTTATTTATTCTAGTAGTTATTTCGACACAGTTTACTTTTTTTATCGTAACGGGATATATAACCCGTTAGCTGTCGTTGTGTCTGTACATATGAAAGTAGCTGATTTAGTTTAGAAGTTAATGCTGCTAAGGCGGGTGCCTTCTGTGAGTTAGTTAATCGGCATAATAGTTTTCGTAAAAGTTACGTAGTCGAAACGACTAACATTAGACTGGCCTAAACAATAACTAAAAGTAGGATGGTATCGAACATATAAATGCTTTTGGTTTGGATAAGCTATAGATAGTTTTTTGTTGCAAATAACTTTTAACGTTAGCTTCCAGTAGTTAAAGCTGCCATATTTTTGATTTTAGATATGGCAACCTCAGCATCCATAGACATTGAATAATTTTTTTATTAATACACAAATATATTAAAAGTAAAGAATTTCTTAGTTAGCTGAAAAATAGCAGGCATGTGGTTGCAATTATATATTTATAGCAACGAAAAATAATCGGTATTCATGATTTTCATAAAAATTTTTTTAAACTTTTTTTTTAATAAGTTAAAAATATTTTTAGTTAATACAATTTTTATTAAAAAATTTTTTAAAACAAATTAAATTTTTGGCCGTTACACTCAAAAATGTTTGCTTGACAGTATTTTTTTTAACTAAGGATCATCAGTGAAGTGATCAAAAAGTATTCTGAAATCAAATTCAAGCAGAGTAAAGCTCCTGGGAAAGAGAGATGCTCTGCTTAAGCTCCAAATACTCCTCTGCTATGTCTGTGTAAAGTTTTATGCATTTCGGACCAGCCGTTTAGAAAATGCTGATTTTTTTCTAAAATATTTTGATTCTGCTCTACTGCGCAACTGCAGCCTGCTTATACTTTTGAGGAATAACCAATGAATTTAAAATTAACGTGTGATTGGAAAGAAATTTTGTTGTTCTTTTTTGAAAACTTTTCACTGAATAAAAACGCCTCTATGACGTTATAAAATGCTATGGTCAGTTACATTTTTATATACATATATAATTTAGCATAATTGCAGCACTAAAATAGTAAATGAATTATTAAAGAAAAGGTATTGTTTCAAAAACGCATACCTTATATTGTTAAAAATTACTTATTCAGCACTTAAAATATGCTAATCGCTTTTCTTGAAGTGATTAAAGACGAACTTCGAAAAGAATCTCTTCTATTATTTCTCTTGGGTATTCAATCAATCTACTATTCAACTTTTATTCCGATTGAATATTTATGATTTTATTATGGTCTAGAACTGAATTATGTTGAGCTAAAATCAATCATTTTTGATATTACGTATTACAACTCAAGGCGAACTTACGTCGCCTTGTTACAACTGATTCCAGTTGAATTTTTATTAACGTTGCCAATCTAAGAAATACGGATTTCAAAGAAATAAAAAAAAAAAAAATTCTAATATTAATAAAAGAAATTAATTTGGCTTGAAAAATCCATATAATAAATTTTAGTTTCATAAAATAAAAAATAAATCCATGAAATAAAAAAATTCCTTGTGAAATAAGAAATAAATCATTTTGTATTCCTATTTGGATATTATTGTAATTGGACCCTTGAAGAAAAATAGGGCCGTTACTCCGTTGTTGTGTTTTGTAATTTGTGTGAGTAATATATTCTACGTGTTACTTTGTCTGGCATCATAAAAATGTTAAAAGGGTAACATACTCTTATGTGCAATGAAGACCTTTTTGTTACATGTTTTATGTTGGCTTTATTTTAAAACCGAATTGAATGAGCAAAATGTTGTAAAACTTGATTGTGTTTTAGAAAATTCTATTCAGTCATTTTTCTGGAGCTTCATATGTTTGTGTTGTTAATGGATGGAAGGTAATGGTATCCTCGTATTATTTTCTTCGGCTTTTAAAAATATTTAAATTTAACAAAATATTAATATTTATTTGTGCTTAATTCCGGAAATTGTGTTGGTTTTAAAATTTATTCTTTTACTCATGATATTCTCATGAGTTATTTATTCAGTACAATAAGTACTGAAGGGGATAGCATATTTATATGAACCATTTCGTCAGACGCTACTCTGATTCCTCAGTATATTACTCCAAACGTTTCTTGCAAACATTAGAACCTTTATATTGCAAAAGCAATTGACTAAATAAGTCAAGTTTTTCTATACCAAAGTAAGTACGAATTTTTCTTATTAATTATATTACATACATATGTAAATATATATAAAAAATTAGCTAGAGTAATTACATATATAGGATTATTTGTTACAGTTACATTTATTGATGGGATTTAATTAATTAATCTCTTAAATGAGATAAACCGCTCAGATCAAATGCTTAACTTGAATTAAATCCATGCCAAATCTTAACAAAAATTCTTGAGTTTCTTAATCTCTGATATAGTTAAAGAAACGCTATAGGTTCTTCTCAAACGGATGAAGTCTATATCCTTTCGTAGATAGTGATACTTCTAACTCTTGGGACACCAATAGCCTTGTGCTGAAAGAATTTTGTTCCTTAATACAATGAAAAAATCCCTTATTTTTCAACTAATGACAACGTTTCATTAGATTAAGAAAATGTTTCATTAATTCATTAATTCAATGAAATATTTCAGAGAATCAATGAAATACTGGCATGAGTGTCAAGAAAGGTTGCCATTGGTTGAATAATAATGAATTATTCGTTTAGTGTTTTTTTCCGAATGATGGCGAATGAATTATGTACACTAAGAAACAAAAATTACTTTTTTATTTTTGTTTTATTCTATAGATAAATTCATTTTACCACTTTCACTTCCTGATTGAATTATTTGCTTTAAATAATGTAGTTTTTTTTTTTTTTTTTTGGTTTCAATTTATAGATTTCCTGTTTACAGTAAACCTGCAAGAAAACATTTAATGCAGTTAGGCGTGGGCAGCACTTGAAATAATATTATTTTGGAAATTACAGAGGTATATGCTTTAATTGATTATAATTTTAATCTAATGTGGAAATAAGCTTAAGTCCAGAGAGAACTTAAGTTATAAAAATAATTAACCGACTGCGCACTTAATATTTTTATTTTGTTTCATTCGTCTCCCTGTACAAAAAGATCGTTAATAAAGCTTTAACTTTAGGATAAATGTAATACAATTGTGTGCAGCCTAATTATACAAAATTAAATTTGAGTAAATTTGGCATATAACATCATTACCAAGTGAAGCAAGTCTAAAAATTAAAGTTTTCAGTTTCTCGTACAACCAATCAGAAACCTCATATTTACAATTTCTTAAACAACTTCTTTAAATTGTGGTAATTGCCTTAATTTGTGTATGAATAGATATTTTTAAACACCAACCTCTCTGTCTAAAAATTTATTTTTATTGACAATTACTTTCATGTAGAATCATTAATTGATGTTTAAAATTATTTCCCTTATTTTGGAAACTACCTTTATATTTAACCAAAATTTATATTATACCTATACCTTTGCATGTATGAATGTATGTAGGTAGTATCTACATATTCATATACAACAAATACGTGGTAACAGTTAACTATATGCAAATAACTTACAGACAGGATACTGAATTAAAAATGATTCCATTTGCAAATCACTTCATTAGTAAGGAAATCCTGATCAAGGTTACCATTGAAACATAACAGTAGCATAAAGGGCCACTTGCTCAATAATGTAGCATTTTTACATGATATACTACTACCATCAATTTGTTGAATGCTAATCAATATTCAAACAAGAATGAAACCATGTTCGCAGTGAAAACTAGATTTTTTTTCTAGTAACTCATTGATGAAGGTAGTAACTCATAGAAGATTGCTGAAGTTGGTGATGAACGTGTGGATAAATAAATCAATGCTTCCATTTGGCTATATATACATATGTGTGTGTGTATAAATGCTGTGTGCAATAAAAAGTTGTAGTTGGGGTTTGCAGACTTACAGTGCGTGTTGAGTATTAATTCCAGATTTATTTTGTTTTAACAAAATTGTATAATTAAAAATTTTAATTTGTTTTGAAAATGAAATGATGATGAAAAAATGATTAAAAAGGAGAAAAAAAAATACAGTATAGTAATTAAAATTACATAAACATTACTAAATAACAAATGGAAATGTTTTTTTTTTTTTTTTGGTAGAGAGTAATGTGGTATAGAAACCTTATAATTTTGAAAATATACTCGTACTTTTTCTTCAAGCTAAATAAAAAAAAATTGATCTTAAAAAGATGAAACTAAAATTCATTATAACCAGAATTTATAAAATTATTAAATAGAGAATTCGTTCATCAGCTGTTTGAATTTGCTGTTAACCGTCTTGTCAAAATTTGTATTTGCATGTATTTTTAAAGAAATTTTAAATTAAATTAGAATTTTTTTTTATAAAATTAAAACCATAAATTACAAAATATTTTTAAATCAAATTAAAAATGGTAAAAATAAGTAAGATAAAAATTTATTATATAACAAGAAGTGAAATAATGTGAAAATAAATAGAAATTTATTAGTGTAAAACTTACATTGAAATGCGTTTGAAAATATTAATTTTATTTAACAATCAAGACGTTTTAGAGAATTGAATTGAATTGGTTTTACATTATTTTTCAAACGCTCACTTTTTTACATTTTTAATTATATTGGAAGCACTAAATTGTTCAATACTACTCCTTATTGGACGGCATTGTAATCTTGAGAATTTATTCTATTCTTACTTTTTAATCGCTTAAAACTTCGAAAGCCACTAAATTAATCTCTAAATTGTTTGAGAGAAAACAATAGAATTTTTTTTTTAACAGTAAATTTTTTAACTCATAATTAATCACTCGATTAAAAACTTAACAATTAATCACTCAGCTTATTATTATTAGTTTCGTCAACCAATTAGTGTTATACACAATTTTACAATAAGCCGTTAATGAGCATTTACATGTTCTAGAAAATAATTTGAATTTGAAATGTAAGTAAAACAACATCATTACAATAACGACAAATTATAATTATTTGTTTACACCTTGAGCGTTTTACTAACAAAACAAAACAGAATAAAAAAAATATGTAATTACTATTGTTATTTATTGTAGATAAAAATCATTAATTTTGCAAAACTGTTTAAATGTAAAACTTCTTCAATACCATACTGAATTAAATGAAAAGAAATGGGGATCTATTGTTTGTATTGAAATTTATAATCTTGACTTGATACTTTTTTTATTTGCCAGTAAAATTTGTACATTGATTTACGCAAAGATTTTTAGAAAGTTGGTTGTTGACAATTTACAAACATTTGAAAACAATTTATCAGATCGGTCTAGCCGTTCAGTTATATAAAAAAATGGTTGTATAAATAAAAATATTTAATTTTTATTCATCCATAAAAAGCCAAGTTGGATTATGCCAAGCATATTGTTACGTTTTTACACTACCATAAAAACGATTAGTTTATAACCGTTCGTATTGTAAAATAAAACACAAGTGGTACACTTTTCTTAACACTTATTGTAGAAACACACTTTTATACCGTTTCAGCTAAATCTACATCCTTCCAGATTTATCAAGTAATGAAAAAAAAAACCTTAATGGTCATGAAATCAAACCGTATTGGTCATTTCAGCTCAGCGGAAAACATTCTAGAGTTATTTTGTAACAGTACCAAACTGTAACGTTAAGTCTAGCCACTTTACAACACATGAAATTTATACATTAACACATATATAAATACTCACTTTATTATTCACATACAAGAATTGCATTCACAAATTCTACGCATTGGCTTAAACAATAAATTGATATATGTACTAAAGAGTTGCACAAGCATACTTGGAATAGCTTTCAAGCATCATCCCTCATTTCAAATACTGTTAAGCACTGCTCTATCGCATATCAAAACAAATACTTCAGTGACAAAATGTTTTGCACTGCAGTAAAAATTAGAACCTTTAGAACATAGAGCAATCAGAACACAAATGCACTAGCACAAAACTGAACATAATAATTATGCTGTAGAACAAGCAACACGACAGCAGAACTTTATAGAACTTTGCTGTATTTATATGTTGTGTTTTCTTTTAATGTAAATTTTTAAGCTGTACGTGTTCGTAATGTGCATACAAACCCATTTAACATTTGGTGTTATACAAATATGTACTTATTATAGCACATGCACGTATAATTTCTTTGCTCTAGTGTAAATACTATGAACAGTTTAGGCTGACGTCACAGCTTCAAAACAAAATTTTGTCTTGCTGCACAAAGCACAAGTACTGTGTCAAAAAGTGTCAATGCTTCTTCTGTTGCGTCATTTTTCTACAGAACTTTTTGGTCTACTTTAAAAAGGACACTAGAGACTGTGTTTTGCTCTAGTGTTCAGTAGTGTATTTCAAATGGGCTTGTGCAGCCCTTTAATATGTACATACATAAATACAGCTTCGTAGCAATATATTATTTCTTTAAACTTCAACTACAAAAAAAATTTAAGTCAAGTAACACAAATTTTTTCTTTAGTAATCCTTTTTCTGAAACCTATTTTGTGTTTTCACTTACAAAAATATCCGATTAAATATACACACATAACTAAAGTATGTGTGTGTATGAACTCTTGCGTATTCTTCTAAACTATTTATGTGTTGCTATAAACACAGGAACCAGTCATTGGCCTTATAACAAATAATGCCGAAAGACGCCAGTATGGCTGTCTTCAACAAAAAACAACCTGAATTGTTACAGTATTTGTCTTCTTTTTTTATATTTGTTTTTTTTTTCTTATATAATTTATACACACACTGATGAATTTATATTTTTTTTAATTTTTTTCCCATCTCCCCTTAAATAAAAACAATTTTTATAGCTCTGCATTCAAGTTACACAAAAACAAAAATGGAAAGAAAAAGGAAAAAATAAAGACAACAAAGTTAGCAAGTGACTAAAAATCTAAAAAAATAGAAAAAATATAAAATATTGTAAAATGTGCTGTGTTTTTCTAGGAAAATAACATTGTAAGAACGTTGGTTTATTGAAAAAACAAAGAAAAGTATTTCTTTAAGTATATTGGATTTCAAATTTACTCAACATGAATTTAATTTTTATATTGAATTGAAGTAAAGCAGGAATAAAGTTGGTTGATTTAAAAAGTTTTTATTATGAATGTCATGTCAAATAGTTCGGGTCAATTTGTATGGAGGCAAAAAAAATCGCTCAAATTACAAGGAAAATCGTATTCTAGGGATCAAAATAAGAAACTTTGCCGAAGGAACCATACCTCTACAATGTATTTTAATGTCCCGACTTTTGACCCAAAGGGTAAAATTTTGAAAAATCTCACTTTGACCCATTTAGCGCTCCTCAATTCAGTCAAAATGTATGACCGACCCCCACTAATTTTGCAGGCCGACCCACCTATGCCATTTCAAGTCACCATTTTTGGCACTTTACAAAAAAAATCAGCTCTCGTTTTTGCACAGACATTACAAAGGTACACGCAAAGAAAAAATATGGTTGAGGCAACCATATTCTGGTGGAAACATGTTATGGTTAGATTTATGGTTGCATTTAACCATATATACTTTTAAATCAAAGATATTAAAAAGAGCTTTCTACTGCAGATGTTGCGGTTCAACCCCCGGTCAAGGCAAGAAGTTGTTTTTAATTTTTTTTTAATGCATACATATTTTAATATGATTTTAAAAAAAAATTTTAATTTAAATTTTTTGTATAAATAAAGTTTTTTTTATTCCATCGATTTTTCTTTTCTATTATTTTGTATTTATTTTTTACATAATACAGCGGGTTTGAATTTTTTTTTTTAATTTTAGTTGACTCTACCAGGGCTTGAACTTGTGAACACTTAGTTAAGAAGCATTAACTCGCCACTCACCACTTCAGCCACAAAGCTCAGTTGAGTTTGAACCATTAAGTTTTTGTTTTATACTCACTTTATTTATATGGTGGCGGAAGAGACAAAATAGAAAACAATTTACATTCAACCATATTTTTATCATTATTATGTTTGCTATGAACATATTTATGATTTCAAGTAAAATTTTATTAAACATAATATGATAATTATATGGTTGATCTAAGACACTAAATATAATATGGTGAAAAATAACTAGAAACATGTTTATCGCGATCAGAATAATGATTAGATGCTTCAAATTAATAATAATATTTTTGTGAAGAACACACTATGTTTGATGTGACCATATGAAACCATCTTTTTTCTTTGCGTGTATTTCTGTTTAAAAAAATGTCCATACATATTTTGTCCTCTTTGTAGGTTAGACAAATTACGCAAAAAACGCTCCAAAAATTTAAAAAATAAATGGTGGTATTCGCGATTGTTGATTCATAGTTCCCTTATTTATAGACCAATTGGGCTCTACTTAAATAGCAAACTGACAACAAAAACTTCGAAACTTAGAAAGTTGATTTCAAGATACAAACGGACAGATGGACATCACTAAATCGACTCCGTTACTTATACTGATCCAGTGACCATGTTCTGTAATTTTTGTTAGAACTTCTCGCATCAAAAAGTTGAAAAGTGAGTTCTCGATAAGTGAGAAAAAACTTTATCTGTAATTCATGGTGGAAAATACTACACATAACTACTTCTGTTACAACTGTCACAATTAAATAACGAACAGCCGATAGGAAAAGGAAGCTGACAAAGAAGCTAACCACAAATATTTTCGACGGTGGCTTAACTTCAGCTAAAACTGTAAAATGTTCAGCGGCAGCGGCCGAATAATTAGTTAACATGATAAAACATTTAACAACAATATATTTACCTTTTCAATATTATTATTGTTCATTTTTATATTTTATTATTTTTAAGCTTTATTTCACCGACTTTCTATTTGTAAGTTTTTTTTTTTTTGACAGTTTCAATCGACAATTGCGAGTAACACGCTTACGTGACAGCTACATCTCACTAAAATGGTTACAAACATAGCCTAGTGAGAAAAAGCAGCAATCTGTTTCAATTTCAGGGCGCAGAATATATATACTTTATAGGGTGTGCCATGTACGGTGTAGAAATTATACACGTAATGACAAACTTATATAGGTATACCCTTTTCACTTTTTTATGAAGGGTAGAAAAATAAATGTGAGGCTTCATAAGACACTTCTTGTTTCATTATCCTTTATTTAAATGAGAAAGAAAAGTAAGTATTTGTGTATTTAGTAACCTAGAAAAAGAATTTTTATATGTGACTGTGATTACGAATAAAGAAAAGAAAACAAATGAAAATGTAAAGCCAAAAAAAAAAAAGAGAGAAAGAACAGAATGAAAACCATTAAAACTTTAACACGTTTTGAGACTCAAAACATTTTATAATATGCATTTTAACATTAAATTTATATTTAGATGATGTCTATATTACACTTGGATTTATTTGCACACACATACATATGTACACATGACTGTGCATTGCTCTAGTGTGTACACATGAAGGCGAAAGGACTATAATTTATAGTAAAAGTTATATGAGAGTTTATTTTGAGAAATAAAATTCATAGTAAAAACAAGTTGGAAAAATAAAAAAAAACAAAACCGAAAACAAAAAATATTTTTTCCTTTTTATTTTTATATTTTAATTTAAACTCTAAAAAATGTTTGTGGCAATAGCATTAAAGTTTGGACTTTTTTCTTGATAGTAAATCCTTTTATATTAGGTTGAGCTTTGCAGAACTCCAACCTTGTAGAATGAATTTTCGAGATTAATATTCCTTATCAAACTTGTCTGCTTATATACTATTTAAACTACTCAAACTGAGTGACTTTTTACAGTTACACTCAGTTAAGTAACTATGATTATAATCTAAATATATTGTATTTTAACAGGCAATCATGAATCTAAGAAGATTTCACAATTCATAATTGAGTGGCTTTAATAAATCACATTTATTTGCATCTATTCCCATACATTTTGTACTCGTATTACGACAACACACCAAGAAATATGATCTACCTTTAAATACTTTGTTTATATTGTTATTAAAATGTCAGCTCAACGCACTGATCAGCATGTGCACTAAAACAACAAAATAGTATAAATCAAACGAAAGTTATATTTTAATTGAAGACCACTTGAATGTCGCTTGTTTATAGAATAAGCAGCGACAGGTAAGTTTGCATGCGTACTTATGAGTTTAATATTTGTTTGCTTTTTATTTATGATTTGGAAATTATTTGTTTATGTTTCGGACAAAATAATTAGTTTATGTGAGCTGTGTCTTGTGTACTTGTATTGATATATGATTATTTTATTGGTCAAGTTATTATTAGACAGCATGTGAGCTATAAAATTTAAGTTTTAGTTTTTCAAAATCAAAGTATGAATATTAAATACTAACAAATTTATTTTTCTAATAGTTTTTATCTATAACGCATAAATAATTATTGATTTTTGACCGTTGCATCAAATATATATTAAAGAAAATTATAAGCTCTTTTTATAACACAAGCGATTAACTCCTCTAAAAAATTTTTATGAGAAACACTTAATATTTTGAGTACTTCTCATATAAAACTTTCAGACGAGTTGATCGCTTATACATATTATAAAAACAGTACATTATTTTTATTCTCATTCAAGCTTTCTGATAATAACAAAAAAATCACACCGCTTTGCTATCAATTAATTGCTTGTGTGCTCGATATATGTACTACTGCATTGAAGCAAAGACTATAAAATATAAAGATGTCTTCCTCCCATACAATGTGTTGTCAGTAGCAAATTTTCAATAGGCAGTAGTAGTATATCCTATCTCTCAGCAAATCTTTCTCATACACGTAATTAGGAAAATAAAAAGCAATCGATAATATGAAAAATTATCAAACTTTTGAAGTTTTTTTTAGTTTAAGAATATTATTTTTATTTGTAAAAGCATTAAACACACTCGAGACTACCTACTACAAATGAGCAGCAATTGTTTAGGATGCATTAAACACATTCAGTGGTGCCACATTCAATCTTGCTAATATGTGTAAAAATAAAATTATTTATTTAAACTCACAAAAAAACATAAACACACATTCATTTGTGTATATAGATGTACTTATAACATATAAGAATGTAAAAGCAATTCGATTCATTTCTCTACCACCTTTTGATTGTCATATAAAATGATATATTTTCAAACGCTAATTTTTTATTATACTGGCAGCACTAAATTGTTCATTGCCGCCGACAAAAATAGAAATTAGTTGGCGACGGCTCCAACAGTAGTCGTGTAGCCATGCAGCTGTCGTGAAAATAATCATTTTCATATAAACACATGTATTCCATTTTTGACAGGTTGTAGTCGGTAGCCTGTTGTCTCGAATGTGTTTTATGCGTTAGTGTTGCTAATGCAAAATTAAATTTTAAATAAAATAATTTATTTATTCATTTATATTTAACAAAAAATAACATCACTAAATTACATTATTGAAAATACATTCAAAAGTAAGATTTAAAAAAAATATATATAATTTCTTCTCCTCAGTTTGACGGAATATAAGTACATACTTTTTTATTAAATAATATTATTTTTGTAAAAATTATATATTTTAACCTTAGGATTACAGTATTAAATAGTTCAGCCAGACCAAATTTAACTTTGGTTTACAATATCTTTCTTTCATACCTAAAATACAAAAAAACGAAGAATGTGACTTATATAAACAAAATTTTCAATAATTTTCGAGGCAATTGGAATAATGTTTTAGACAAAAATTACATTTAAAAATTAGTCGTTAAATGCACTTCTTGATCTAGCTATTTTTTTGTGATAAATGTAAATATATTCAATCAACTCCAACTAAATTATTGAATAACTTAAAGAAAAGGCTAATTTATATAGGAAAAAGTGGTGTCTGAGAAGTGAACGAGGGGAAACGATTTGGGTCGGGATTGTTAATAAAATATTTTTATACCGGACGTAGCATGTACTACGATAAATATTTACAATTACTACTCATTCTTACAAAACATTTGTTTCATAATCTTTAAAAAAAAAATATTAAACAAACATTCGATATCTGCTATATCATGATATATACGTGGTGTTATATATTTTTAAATGCACATAAATATTTAAAATCCAACATTCAATACCGAACTCAACATGACAAACAACAATTAGAAAATTCAAGTTTTTGATAGTCTTTCTCGAATTATTCTCTTTAATAGAAAAAAATATATAACGCAAATTCACAAAAAAATAAGAAAGCTGTAATAAAAATATAATAATTTTCTAGCTTTTTTTAATTAGATTTTTTTATTATTTTAATTGTGAGCAGATCAGACCAAGAGATATGTTTTTATAGTTGTTTTTTAATTGCTCGTATTATTTTTGGTTTGAAGTCAGCTGCTTACTATGTTGTCGTTTCCGAAGCATAGAAGTATCTGACTACATTCTACGTGACAAAGTGTCGCTTACAATGAGGGTGTAATTTTCTATTTTACAATGAATAAAACTATGTTAAGCTAGGTTAGGTTGCATAGCGCGCTTCAAATAAGAAAACAAACGTGAGTTTACTTTGTTTTTTTGATGTATGAGAAGGCAAAAGAAGAAAGTTAGCGATAGAAATATGTCGAAGAAATAGAAAGTAGATTTGGGTAGTACACGAACGAACTATTCCCATTGTGCTATTCATTTATTTGAACTGAACAAACTAGTCCGTATTTTTAATTTCCATTTCCATTCATTTGCTTGCTCTTTATTTTAAATAAGCGACCTATAAATGAACGTTCGAAATAATTTAAACGAAAACAAAGACGAAGGAACGAAAGTGGCCAGTTTTTTTTTTTTTTTTTTTTAAATTTCAATGCCTATTCGATATTATTTTACAAAATAAAGAACGTTCAATGACAATCAAAAGCATTAATGATAAAGATACAAAAGATCAAATGAACTAAATAAACGAACTATTCCTTTATAATTTTTGAATTAAGAAGAGCGCTCATTAAAATGAACTACGGAGCACAAGTCTAATAGAAAGTACTGCAACTTTTGCACTTGACAGTACAGTGAAGGTCTGCAGTTAGTTCCCGTTGATCTTCCTGTTTTGAACAAAGCCAGAGGTGTTTCACAGTTTCTTCTTCTTCTTTTTCAGTATGCATTTGATGTCAAGCACATTCTCTTCGCATGGCTACTAAAACTGCAGGGCCACTACAGTGAATCTCTTCTGCGATTGCTATTCAGTCGAGGCCAGATCACCCCGTCACATTGCACGTCCGTCGTGTTATATCGTAAGAGTAACTTTACCACCAACATGTAATTTCTTTATAAAGTTTTGAAATTTTGTAAAAAAAATTGCTCAACAACGTGTGAATTTGTTCAGTAGCATAAAAGCACACAATTTACATTAGTCTAATTCGCAATCTTGTGTATTTGAGATGATTGCAAATTTGTGCAATTGTAAATATTTGTTTATAAGGAGAATTGTTTGCTAGTGAAGTGTTACTATTTGTCAAACTTTAATTTTTTGCAAGGATTTTGAGATGCCAAAAGATAAGTGTAGTTATTAATATATGTGATATTTTCCTTAAGGATCTCCTAACGTAAGCTTAATTTAATTTTTTTATTAAAAGTAGTTCTTTGTAAACTAATTTTTTTGGTTAAAAAGGGAAAAATGTTTTGTTTTTAATCTTTATTTGTGCTTAATTCCAAAATTATGTTGGTGTGCAAAATGCATTATTTTCCATGATATTCTCATTTTGGAATTAAGCACAAATAAAGATTAAATTTTGTTAAATATTATTATTCCAAATAATATAATATGTTTTATTTATTATTTTTAAATAAATTAATTCGAATTTTTTTTTAAATTTTGAACTTTTGTAGAAAAAACTTGTTTTTGAAGAAATAGTTTTTTTCAACGTTGTTTGGACGTATTACATACGTAGTGTTTTTTGTAGACGTATAGAACTTTAAGTTGGCATTACTGTTCAAGATGGCGACCGATTTAACAGCTGTCAAGTGATTTATTCTCAGTTTGGTTTGGCAATTCATCACGAATGGATTCACGCCTGAACAACGCTTGCAAATGGGCACAAAACAAGATTGCCGTTGTTCCCGATTTTCATTAGCGAATTTTGTTTAGCGATAAAGCGCACTTCTGGTTGAATGGCTACGTCAACAAACAAAACTCACGCATTTGGAGTGAAGCTAATCCTCAAGTGTATATCGAAACACCGTTACATCCAGAAAAACTGACTGTTTGGTGCGCTTTAAGGGCTGGTGGAATCATTGGTTCGTACTTCTTCAAAAACGATGATGGCCAGAACGTTACAGTCAATGGTGATCGGTATAGAGCCATGATTACTAACTTTTTCATTCCTGCATTGAACAACCATGATGTCCAGGAGCTGTGGTTCCAACAAGACGGCACAACATGTCACACAGCTCGTGCCACAATCGATTTCTTGAAATACACGTTTGGTGACCGCCTAATTTCACGTTTTGGACCTGTGAATTGGCCTCCAAGATCTTGTGTTTTCAACACCGCTTGACTACTTTCTGTTGGGCTATGTAAAGTCATTGGTCTATGCGGATAAGCCACAAACGCTTGAAAAAGTCATCGAAAATTGGACGTCCAGATTGGACTACATCCGAGCCAGCCGTGGCGGTCATATGCCAGAAATCATATATAAAATGTAATGCCACAAGATTATCTTTCGGATAAATAAAATTCAAGTCAATCGAATAATCCATCGTTGTTTTATTGCAATTTAAAGTTCTATACGTCTATAAAAAACACCCTTTATGAACTATTTTTTTAATGTGTTGCTTATTGCAAATGTGAAACGAGTGCATTTGTGTATATTTTGTTAGTGTAGAGCAAAAATATACTACAACATTTTGCAAATGCTTTGATACAAGACTATTTGCACAAGATTGTGAGTAGGGCTATTTTTTCAACAGAGTGAAAAGCAAATATCCAAAATTTAATGAAATCGTTTTGTAACAAAAGCAAGTCTATTAAAAATTTGTTTTATTTTTTGATTTTCTGTAAGTTTTTTCTTTTAATTTTTATTTGCTATTGAGTTTCCAAGTGCATTACTTTTATTCCAGAAGTTTCTGATTCGGAGAACTTTAAACATTTTTAATATACGAAAAATATATGAACGTAAAGCCAAAGCAAGTTTGTTTTTTATTATTGAATGGTTTGTTAATTACCCAAAGCAATTGAACAATTTCGTTTCGTATGAAATCTTTTCTTCATCGACAAGTTTTCACCCTTACAAAACTGCCTCCACTGCAACATGTTATATTCAACTTAACGTTTAATAATGGTTGGTCTTCTATTTGCATGTAAAGGGTGGTTAAATTTTAAGGGCCGATGTTGATTTCGAATAAAGCACAAATTATTTAGGAAATTATTTTTTATTATGATAATATGGTATGGTTCAATTATGTTTTGAGCAAAATATCGGCCAAATGGCCGCCGCGACCTCGACGGCACACCTCCATCCGATGGTTCAAATTTTCGATGACGCTGAGGCATAATTAGCTCTTGAATTGTTGCTGGCATATCGCCGTACACCTTTTCTTTCAAATAACCCCAAAGAAAGAAGTCCAACGGTGTCAAATCACATAATTTTGGCGGCCAATTCACATCGCCACCACGTGAGATAACACGGCCATTGAATTTGTCGCGCAAAAGAGCCATTGTTTCGTAGCTGTGTGGCAAGCTTAACCGTTCTGTTGAAACCACATATCGTTCACATCTATATCTTACAATTCGGGCCATAAAAAGTTCGTTACAATCTCACAATAGCAAACACCATTCACAGTAACTGCCTGACCGGCCTCAATTTGGAAAAAAGTACGGCCCGATGATGCCGCCAGCCCAGGTTTTTCGACAATCACTCTTGGACTATCGCCCAAATGTGGCAATTCTGCTTATTGACGAATCCACTGAGCTGAAAATGTGCCTCATAACTGAAGACGATTTTCTGCGAAAACTGATTTTCATTTTCATAATAAGCCTGAATAACTTTAACACGTTGCTCGATTGTGTATCTTTCCATGGTTCAAATTGAGTTAGTGTGACATTGAAAAATGTCAAATGAAATTCAGAAAAAAACTTGACATTTAGGTGTGGTTCACATTCAATATCGGCCTTTAAAATTTAACCACCCTTTACATAGTTGCTACTTGCAATGGCAATATTTACTTTGCAACTTCATTGAACACTGTCGTTTGTCTACTGTTAAAGGTAGTCTATAAGAAAAATTTGAATGTGTTTATTCATGCATGAAATTGAAAATAATTTTACTTTTTTTAATTTGCTTCCTATTTCTTCATTGCTTTTCTTAAATACGAGTACACATGTATACCATATAAATAAACTTTTATGAATTGTATTTCAGTTAACGAATTTCTTTGAAATTTTGTTTTAGATAAAATTAAAGAAATGACATGTCTGTATATACAAACTATGTATATACGAACATGTTCTGAAACCACGGTGATTTTAAACCACAAACGATTTTAAAATCACGCAAGAAATTTTTTTTAGTTTTCTGGAAATTACGAGATTTTTAGAAGAACAAGAACTTAAAATGACGAAAAAAAAAATTGTCCACACAAAATAAAGAGTATTTTTAAATTAATAAAATTATGGTTCCGTTGTGAAAAATTATTAGTTTTTTGACAAAATCTAATAAAAAAAAAACACTTTAAATTGTTTATATTTAATCATTTTGTTAGGAAACTCAAAGCAAAAAAAATTCTCCAAGTGATTTGAAATCGTAAGCCAATTAGCTGGCCGCTTTTAAATCACGAGATGTTGAATGATTTTTTTTTGTCGAACACCTTTTTCGTGATTTGAAATAACTTTGAAAAAAGGGATTTCCAGAACATGTCTGCTTAATTTGATTTTAATGAAATCAAAAAGACAGATAAGTTCACTTGCTTATCTCTTTTATCTTACTTTAATCAAATAAGTAATTAAAATACATTATGAAAAAAAATATTTTTAATTGTAGGTGTTCACTATTTTCTTTTCGTTTTCAAGTAAGAATAAATTAAACTTGAACATAAATAGATTTCATAATATTTAAATTCTTAAAGGTCCCTATACACGACATGTTTTTTACACTGTATTTGTAAATTTTTACAATGTGAAACAAAAACATGTCGTGTGTGCCTTCAAAAACATTGCTTCTGTAAAAATCATGCGGAAAACTTCTGACAAAATTTCAATTAGAACATGCTCTATTTTCTCATGTATAGTCATGTGTTTTAAATGTCTACGCTTTGTGGAAATATTTGCCGCCGTATAATAACTTCCTGTATCGTTAGCCGCCTGAATAAAAAATTTTACAAGAAAAATATATTAAATTTTTTTATCTAGTTTTGCTTTTCCAATAATATTGAAGCAAAAAATATACATCTTTTTTGTACAAGCTTATCATTTTGTAGCTTAAAAAGAAAACAAAATAGCTGTCCCGCCACCACTACAATAAATCAATGAAAAATATTTTCAGCGTGGGTATTTATGTAGTAAAAAGAAGAAGCACAGAAATAAAAATAAATATTGTTTTTATAAAATTGGATATTGTAAATTGGTATTTATTAATAATTATATTAAAATTAATAACAATTCTATTTAAATATTGAAAAAGATTTGATAAAAGTGAGTAATATTTTTGAGTAGATCAGCTGTTATAAAAAAACAGAGTCTATGTCAGACGTATTTGTACATGTCGTTTGTGACCAAAAATTATAAAACTTCTGTAAAATAACAAATTTTGACAGACATGAAGAAAGCATGTGTATTTTAAAACTAAAATACATATGTAAAAAACTTGTCGTGTATAGGGACCTTAAGTTTTATTTTAATGCTTTTACATAATTTACTTTGTACCTATAAAAATCCAATCAAATATTTTTCTTTTTAAAATAAGCCAGGCTGCTTGTTAATACATAAATATCGGTCATTTCCTCCAATAGAGTCAAACCTCAAAAAAGTCTTTCTTTAGGTTAATAATAATTTACTTTTTCATTTTTTACTCTAGTATAGTCCCCGTTGAATGTACGTCTCATTTGGTTTTCTGGCTCTTTTTTTGCACCTTTGTCTGAATGGCTAATAACAAACTTAACGTCGCGGGCCCTTATTTTGTTGTTGGCCATCTATTTTATATTTTTAGTATACATACTTTTCATCGTTCATTGGCATACACCATATTTTTTACTTTTTCAATAATTATATTAAGTATCCCTACAGATACAACATAAATAATATAAAATTTAAGGAAGAAATAAAAGTAATTTTGTGAATATTAAACATAAACAAACAAGTGTTGTGTTTGTTTTTATTCGGAGTGAAATCATTTGCCTTACAGACTAATTTACACCAAAACATTCTGCAACGGTATTAAAATATATTATATAAGTATGATTTTGTTTTCAAAACAAAAAATTTATGTGCTGATCAACTCGTTTAAAAAAATTTTATGAAAAACACGAGGCAAAAGTTGTTTTACCTTAAAATTTTTGTAAAATCGATCGTAATCATAAAGTAAATGATCGGGTAAAAAGAGGTAGTGCACAAATAAGCCAGATACCGACTGTAGCGCCACCTGCTGTTTGGACTTGTTTATTTAATACTTTTAAAATGTAAAAAGTGGTTTTAAATAAGGATTCTTAAATTTTCTAATTTTCCGCGAAATTTTTTAAATTTTTTCTTTCATAAGAACCTTCTCCTGACAATAACAAACACAACAAAAAAAAAAAAATAGTGAAATCGGTCCAGCCGTTCACGCATGATGGCGGGACCAAGGGATATAGGGATTCCTTTTTATATATATATATATACAGATTTTCAGATGAGTTGATCATGTTAAACTTGTTACCATAAGAGTGTTAGCTAATTACAAGCTTTTTCAGCATTTCGCTAAATCAGTTTTATTTATTTTACTCATAAATATGTAGTCGATAGTTGAAAGACCATTAAACGCCTCTGGTCGAATAAATATAAAAGAAGCTGACTTTTGTCGACAGAGGACAGACTGAGTATAAATCAGTTGCAAAATAAAATGTGCTGCATAATTTTAAGACAGTTAGGGATTATTTATTCCACGATGTCTGTTTAACTTACAATGAAATTTTAGATTTTAATTTCACGTTCAAATTCTTTTTAAATCAAAAGAGATTAATGTTCTTAAATTCTTCTTCCTTAAGGCATATTGATTATAATGTGAAGGCAATCCTACAGCTGGATATTTTTTTTAGTTTGTTGTACTTGAAACTGCAAAAGTTTATTTCTTTTTGTGTTTCCAAGAATTTTTTTTTTTAAATTTGCTTAATACAAATTTTTTTATTAACTTCATATCCCAGTAGAAAACAACGATTATTTGCTAACACCAACACCTAAATTCTTCTATTTATTTTAAGACGATTCTGTAAAAATCAGGATATGAAAAAAAGGAAAATGTTCCATAAACGTTTGTTGAAATTTTTCAAAATTCTTAAATCGTTTGCTTCAGGTGAATATTTTGGGGTAAAATATTATAAAAATTATAGATGCAGTTGATGAATTAAAGTTGCGTTGATGTAACAATATTTATTTACTTCAATATAAATTTGAACTTCAATATTAAATTTGGTAAGAATTAATTAAACCTTTAGGGTTGAAGGATGAGGAAAAAGTACTTTTAAAAATTACAATATTTTTGATTTGACCAACTTAACAACAACATTATTATTATCATTATTATAGATTGTAGATTTGTAGTAAGATAAAGAAGATGGGAAATTTTACAAATAAATTTTGCCTCACAGTAATAATTCAATAATAATGATAATTAAAAAAAATATTATTGTTCAACTAGCTTGAACATCAGGTATAAAACGCTTTAAGCAACAATGTCATAAATAAAATGATTGACTGAGCGCACAGCTCATCTTTTACTTTTCATATACGAGTACCATTACAATTGAACATTTGCCTACGAAACAGAAGAATAAACGAATTTTTTTACTTAGTGAATCATTTATTGTCAGTGTAATTGCAAGAGCATACCACTATGCTTCGTGCAAAGAATTGTTAGTTGTTAGACGCTTTACTGTAAATAAGAGGGGTACATACAAGCTTGTGATTCCGTTTGTTATTTCTACACCATACATGCGGTCCCCTTTAAAGTATATAAAGGTTGTTTTTTAAAGATGTATAGAACTTTAAATTGCAATAAAACAACAATGGATTACTCGATTGACATGAATTTTATTTATCCGAAAGATAATCTTGCGGCATTACATTTCAAATATGATTTCTGGCATATGACCGCCACGGCTGGCTGGGATGTAGTCCAATCTGGACGTCCAATTTTCGATAACTTTTTCCAACATTTGTGGCCGTATATCGGCAATAACACGGCGAATGTTGTCTTCCAAATAGTCAAGCGTTTGTGGCTTATCCGCATAGACCAATGACTTTACATAGCCAAACAGAAATTAGTCTAGCGGTGTTAAATTACAAGATCTTGGAGGCCAATTCACAGGTCCAAAACGTGAAATTAGGCGTTCACCAAACGTGTCTTTCAATAAATCGATTGTGGCACGAGCTGTGTGACATGTTGCGCCGTCTTGTTGGAACCACAGCTCCTGGACATCATGGTTGTTCAATTCAAGAATGAAAAAGTTAGTAATCATGGCTCTATACCGATCACCATTGACTGTAACGTTCTGGCCATCATCGTTTTTGAAGAAGTACGGACCAATGATTCCACCAGCCCATAAAGCGCACCAAACAGTCAGTTTTTCTGGATGTAACGGTGTTTCGACATACACTTCAAATGTGCCAGTTTTGTTCATCGCTAAACAAAATTCGTAAAATACGTATTCCGCACAGAACCATTATTTTCGAAATAAAATTGCACTATTTGCAAGCGTTGTTCAGGCGTGAGTCTATTCATGATGAATTGCCAAACCAAACTGAGAATAAATCACTTGACAGCTGTTAAATCGGTCGCCAACTTGAACAGTAATGCCTTTTGAAGTATATATATATTCTAGATTCTAATAAATGGCGGAGTCAAATAAGCGATATCCGGCTGTCCGTCTTGTGTGTAGAAATTGAAATCAACTTCTTGAAGTCCTTGATGTAAACAAGAGCTTAGCAAACAAATCTGTCAGTAGTTTGTTCCTTTCAATTGCTATATAAATTCAGCCGGATCAAATGATAACTGGAGGAGCTATGAGTCAAAAACCGGCACTACCTCCATTTTTGACTAATTCTCTGAGTTGTTTTTTTAACGTATTTTGTCGTAAATACAAAACAGACAAAAAAACCCGGAACGTAGTTTTGTTAGAAGTGACAGGCGTAACATAATTAAAAACACAGAAATCTTATTGAAAAACAACTTTAATAATTTAATGAAATATGTTTGATTTAAAAAATGTGTGCAAATTTTTGCAAAATTTTAATTGTATATCTTAGAATTTATCTTTTTATTAATTTAAAAATTGAGTGCCTGCAGTCATTTTATTTACTTTTAAAAATAAAATTATATAAACATTTTTTTGTTACAACTCGTTAATTTTAGTTTTTTGAACAGAAATTAATTATTTATTTCAGGATTAATAAAAAAAAAATAGGTATAATTTTTATCACTATTTTCAATTTTTTTTATTTCTATATAATTTTTTATTTGACCTTTTTTATTGAGACGTCTAGTTTAAGGTCGATATTTAGCTACAATAATAAATAAATAAATTTTATAATAAACTAGCCGTTTCAATAATATATATATATATTTTTTTTGATATTTAAAAGAATGTAAAAAGTAAAAAATATTAATATTTTTCTAACACACAGAAGGATATAAAAGACTGGGCAGAGCCGAATTTAACTTATTGACTTTCGTTCATTTCTTTTCTGGCTGTCTACGTTTAAATGAATCGCATGAGCAAAAACAAATACAAAATAAATTACTGTAAACATTTGCAATGCTGCTTACATTGTTTTGTTTTATTGTCTGAAAACTACAAAACGAAACAAATACCAACGTTTCGTTTTGTTCATTTTCCAACTCTGATAAAAACAGACTTGTTTTTATATTTTTAGTTTTGTTCAAACAACCTGTAAATATTTCTTTTGAAGTTTAAAAATTATTATTCTTTGTACAGTTTTAAAATTATAAAAGGTTGTATTTCTTTCACATTAATATTTTGCTGTCTGTCTTCTCTGACAATTTTAAAAGTTTTTTATATGTTTCTATCTTGTATACATATAAATTCGTTCATGAATTAATCATGTTTCTTCTCACTTCAAAGTCTGTAAAATCAACCCCTTCTTACGCATTGCTTACCAGTCAGTATAAGATTATAAATGTATTGTTGTTTGATTGTAATAGGGTTTCTATTTACATACAGGAACACACACACATACATAAAACACTATAAAACAATGTTTTTCACCTGCTTTTTTCATCTTCTCTAACACCAACTAAATTTAACACACTCAGACATTTTTATAGAAAATACAGCCAAACACTTGCTCACATTGCTTTTAAATTTAGAACTTTTAAATGAAATACAAAAAAAGGATAATTTAGCTTAAAAAAATTTTTGTATGTTCTTACAAAATTGCATCACTGTGCTAAGCTTGTTTGAAATTCTTATTTGGTTATTTTAGTATAAAAATGGTACTTTTTCTATATTTTAATGATATTTTTTGATTTTGTTTGTATTAAAAAACCTAGAACTCAGATTAAATGGTCTACAACAAAATAATAAATTATATTACCGACAGTATGGTACTTCGTTGACTAAGTAGCGAGTTAAATGTTAGTCATTAAATAATTTTTGAAGGTAATTTTCACAGAGTAGGAGGATAAACAAAGCGAAACTATAGCTTTCTTTTTGTTTGGTCCTTGTAGTAGGTAAAACAAAATTTAAGCAAAAACAAAGCAAACGTTTGTGCTGGTTAATTTCGTATTTGTTTTCTTCATAAGGGCAAACTATACTATTATGTGCTCTGGAAATTTTATAACAAAAGTATACAAAATATTGAGTGCTTTCGATATAAATTTTTAACCTATTTGATCGCTTGTGTTATAAAAACAGCACATTAATTTAACAGAAGAGAAAATAATGAAAATAAAAACAAGTTATATTCGGCAGTGCCAAGCAACATACACACATATATGTAAGTGCCTAAGCGAACACACAAAACGTTCATATCCAGCTTGAAAATTTCTATAAAAAACTGATTCAAAGAAAAAGATTTCTGCTCTTGCATACTAAAACAAGAAGATGAGCCAATTGTTTTTGTTTGCGCTCATTGTTGCTGCAAACGTTTTTGTTTTAATTTTTCCCATATAAAAAGAATTTTTAAAAGTTTATGACTTTTTAACAAACATTTGCGAAAAGTTCGTTTTCATAGGCTGATTTTTTAAGCCATCAAAAACTTGATTCATTCTTATTTATTATACTTTTCTCTTGAAATATGCATTCAAAGAAAAAACAAGTTCTATAAATTAAAATAAAAATGGCTTTGATATTTTATCTATATTCATTTTTTCTTATTTCTTTAATTCTTCTTTCTATCTATTGGATTGTTTCCTTTATAATACTCTTTTACAAAATTCCTAAGTTTTGCTAGAGTTACTTAGTGTTGCTAAAATAAAAATTCATGAGAAATATATTTAAATTAAAAACTGTTAATAAAGTTTTTATTAATAACAAAATATTTTTTATAAAAAAAACTTGTTATAAATAAAAGTCACAGCAAACCTGAAGAAATTTCCTAGTCAAATATAATCCCTTCTTTTTCATTAAAAAAAAAAAAAAAAAACATATAAGAATTAAAAAAAATAGAAAATAATGCCTTTGACCAATTAAAATATGCAACCAAAGGAAAATTATAAAGAATGAAATGAATAAATAAAGAAGAAATTATAAAGTCCCCTAACTCAAAAAAAAAATCTACTTCATAATGATTTTCTGTGGTCTATTTACAACTTCATTGAACACAAAAGAGACATACATAATCTCAATAAAATTTTTAAGCCCTTGTGAATTTTTAATGAATAATTTTTATTCAAAAATAATACATAAACAACTAACAGATAACAAAATTGCTTCTTCCTTGGTCATTAGCAATAAAAAGAATTAAATACATAATAAGTTAAATTTGGTCTTGTCGAATTTTATATACCCCAGATTAGGGTAGATAAACATACAAACCAAATTATTTTCATATTTTAAAATTCATATATTCTTAATAAATATTAAAACAAATCTTGAAAGAATTTGCATTGGAACGACAATGAAACACTTTTTTTTTCCTATACATTGTTGTCGCCACTGACAAAAACCGCTAAGAAACCACATTATTACATAGATAACTCCATTTTATTTGCCATTAGAAAAATTGTCTTAGGTTATCTAGCGTGGTATTTTTCTAGAGACTCTTTTTTATATAAAATATTATTTTCTAATGGTTTTCATGCCAAAAAGTAAGTAATTTGTATATAAATTATCATATGAATTTGTAAACATTAATTATAAATTTATAGGAATTTTAATATAAGAAAGATTAGTTAATAAACTTGAAGTGAATTCAGCACTAGCGTTTCTTTATTTAAGATCCAAGTGGAAGCCATTGGTAAGGCAATTACCTCTTTTAACATACATATTTCATAAAAAAACAAGTTAAATTCAGCTGTGACGAGTCTCATAATATTCATATCTTTCACTTTCCACATATCACTTTCTTCATATCATTTTCTTTTTTATATTATATATAAAAAAAAATTAATAAAAATAAAAAAAAAATTATATAATTGAAACGAACTACCTTACAAAAATATCGATATGAAAATAAATTTTTATAATACGAGCACAGCCTAAGAAAATAGCTGTTTAAATTAAAAAAAAATGGTTAAATAAACTGACAAATAAAAATTATATATATAAAAAAAAATGACAAATATTGATAATAATTTGACAAGTAAAATTAAAAATATTATAATTTTATATATAAAAACTTTAAAGGTTAGGGATACAAATTACACAAGTTATTGTTTGCCTCTTATGCCTGTTCATCATTTATGACTCTGACATAGTTGCCATTTCTTGATATTCCCACTAACCGTATACTCGTATTATATCCGAACGGGTATGCAAAGTTTGAAATCTATGCTGCTGACTGTTAAGGAGTTCCCTTGTTTGGAGGTGGCAGCAATTTCATAGTGGACACACTAAGTGTCATCCATACGACTATGGGTGTACAAAATTTCAAGTCCCTACTATTAACCGTTGAGAATTTTCCTGGTCTGAAGCAAATCCTGCACCAGTATGTAAAATTTTAGTTTAATCCAACACTGGAAAGTTGGTCAAATTTAACTTGCAAGATTCTATCTTCACATGTTAAATAAAAGCTTTTAAAATAATTTTCTTGGAATACCTACTTTTTTATTAATCCTAAATAAATAATTTCAGTTCAAGAAACTGAAAATAACGAGTTCTAAGAAAAAATCCTTTCTGAGAGACTTCTTTTTGAAAGCAAGGCACTTAGGTTTTAAATTAACAAAAAAAGAAATTCTAGGAGAGATATTCAATAAGAATGAAAAATAAATATAATTGAACTTAATTTTCCCAATATTTGCAAACATTGTGTAAAACAAACATACATATACATACGATATAACATACATTACGAACATGTAAAGCTTAAAAATAAAAAAAAATAAAAAATACAGGATCAGTCTTGTCAGATAAAAACCAAAATTTCGGTTGTTTTTCTCGACCATTTGTTTACCGATTGCTGTCGTTTTTTGCACAAATATTATGACTGTCATTTCTGACCAAACTGCAAAAGCAGAGTTTTTGTTCGCTTTGTAGTTTAAACAAATTAGTCAAAAAATCACCAAAAATGGTCAAAAATAGAAGTAGTTTCACTTAGGAGCTCATAGCTCACCCATTTATGAACCAATTGGGTAGGATTTATATAGCAACGTGAAGACAGCATCAACTGATAAATTGGTATGCTAAGCTGAAAAATTTATACATATTTTTTTTAAATACTGATCCAGATATATGGTGTGCAAATCATCATTATATAAAGACTTCAACTTATCCGTGATAAAAGATGAAGAACAACGATCACTTGTTGCGATCTGAGGTATGAAACATGGAAACATCCATGGATCACACTTAAAGTTTATGCTAATAACTACCCCAATGCACTGGTTAAAACTATTTGGAATTGCTGGTTAGACTTTAGGCTAACTAAAGTCATTGTTTTGACTCTAACAAAGTGATCAGCCACTAAGGCGATTTCTTTGACCAATGGCTTTCAGCCAGTTAGGTCATGCCTCTGCTGGTTCTGGGTCAGCGATAGTCATACAAGGGGAGATGGAAAACTCCTTGATATGACTACAGACTATACTGTCGGGGCATGCACACCATTAAAGGTGCATGATGATAAGGTTCAGGGAAGCCAACAACAGTTATTAGTGATTGCGGCGATAAGTGCTCGTATCAATTTAATTATGGACCACGATATATTCGAACAGGCACCAGGTACATTTTAAAACATAATGGAGGATATAGATATACTACTTAGTTAGGAGTCGGCTGAGCTGTCTCTGTCTTGGGAGCTCGAAAGAGCTAAGTTCGCTAACAAGAAAACTCCACCAAAGTGTTTAAAGATGTCTGGTGCTCGTCGCAAAGAGGCTAAACGCTTTGCTCACTAAGGGAATATCGCTGGAAATAACAAGGTCAATGGTGTCAAGGCCCGCTAATGTGACGGAAAATGTACATGCGACACCAAAAAGAACCTCATCAAATGTAAAAGTCAATAAGCCAATTACTCTCCTTGCGGCTGATAGGCCGGCCATTAGCGTGGTGATGGAGGTGGAGAAAGCTAATCTGATAGAACCTGGTCTGCAAGTGGAGCCACTGTTGGGCATTGTGCTGATGCCGAAGAAAGTTCCTTCGGTGATTCCCTCATCGAGGGATGTTTAAGCTTACACTTTTCACTCCACAAGACTTGAAGTCAAGCCTAAGTAACAAAGGTGCATTCCTAATAGAATGTACCAAACCGGTCATTGCTCGGTAAAGCCGCACTTTGCTGGCTACAATTTTAAACCCACATGGCTGATCCTCAATTATCTGGGTGATGAAACTGTGGATGGTCAACGGCTACTCTGAAGCCATGGGAAGGGGGCTGAAGTGAAGGTCGTTGTCAAGGCAGATTTGCCAAAGGCCGAGTCCCAGAATGCAGACGTCGGTGTTAAGGCGTGGCGCACAATCCATCGTCAACAGAAGGGCAATGTTCTTGAGCTAACGATTGCTCTAGATTCCATTTCGTCTGACACGATCGAATAGCAGAGCAACAATATCTTCTATGGCTGTGGTAATATTCAGCTCAAACCCAAATAGGAGTGTAATAGGGCAAACGCTGCCGTTGAACAACAACACCCGACATCGACAGCGGCTGCAAAAGCTCGTGCTGTACAAAACGAGCAGCGACCGACAACGGTCGTCAGGTTAGAAAAATCTGCACCAGGAGCAGGAGAGGGCAAAAAATAGCCAACGTGCAAGAACCTACATTCCATCAAGCCGACTGAAGGAGTCAGAACCGAAAAATCTGCTGGTTGCGGCATTGGTGCGGAGCATGAAGAGTGGAAGGGCTTGAAAGAGGCGGCCTAGGAAATAAAATTCTGGGCGCGATCTTAGCTATAGCGCTCTCTCTGGAGGCAGTTAAACTGTCTCCAGATATTGCTATGGTAGAAAAATAGTGTCTGAATTTTTTTTTCGTCGCAATTCGACAAATAAATAAGTACAGTGAAACTTCGATATAACGAATTTGAAGGGAATCTAAAATACTTCGTTATAGCTATTGATTCATTATACATACTATTTATATATATGTGAAACCTTGGTAGTCAGCTTATATTGTAGTATTACAATAAACAAGTGTAAGGTTTAATTAAATTTTAAAAATAATTTTTTTATTTTTGAACAGTGTTCGCAATGTAAGAAAATCAAATAGTGCATACAACGATGCACTATTAAGAAGTTCAATTCCTAATAGAATTGGAACAATAATCAAATTTCAGAAGATAACAATGATTTAAAATTTTCCGATGTTTAACAATATGTAAAGTGATTATTTCAAAAGCAGTTAAAAGAATCAATACAGTGATAAAATGGTTTAAAAATAATAAAGATGAAAATCAGGTGTCAGACCTTGTTAATATACTCACGAAAATGATCAAGATCTATTAAACAAAAGCAAAAACAAATAAGGCGAAAAAAATATCAAGGATGACTGTGAACTTTTAACCGGTCAGTAAAAATTAAAACTAAGTTCCTTTTTTGTAGTGATGAAAACTAAGTCAATAACTAAACATTTAACATATTATATATATCCAACAAAAAAGATGTTTATTATATTACGCATTTATATCTTTTTCCGTTAAAAACAAAATTACTAAGAAAAGTTAAAAGTTCTAAAAAGTTAATAGTCCTTAACATTTTTTAGATTCTACTGTACGTAAGTTAATTTTTTTAATTAAAAATATTAAAATGAAGTTTTTATTTTATTTTGACTTTTGAATTTTCCAAGTAAAGTATTTATGTAAAAGTTTTGTTTATACACTCACTTTAATTAAATGAAACTTAGCAAATGATTGTACGATTTGCAATAAAACATTTCTTTGTATACAAAAATTTTTAAACTTGTGTTTTTGCTAGTCAGGTTTTTTGACTTCTTTAAAAGCACATAATTAACTTGTGTAAGCAAGACAAAACACAGTAAAAAATAATAATAATAAACCATTTCCACAATAACTCTGACAAGTTCTGTGTACAAAATATATTAAAAAAGAAGAAAAATTGAATAAACACACTTTAGTAAAGAAAAATTAAAAAAAAAGCAAACAAGTATAGAAAACAGTCACAAAAAGATAAGGGAAAAAAACACACACGCACACTCACACATATTTTACAATATAAGTAATAAAGTGAAATATGTATATATTTTATTTGGCGTTTAGCCAAAATGAAGCCTTGAATACATGTATACAGAAAATATATTTCATACATACATACATCGTTTACATTTGTGTACACTCGTAAGCATTAAATATATTTATTTTTCCTATAGAGAAAAACTATATAAAACCACACTCACAGATGCAAACAAATCTAATACTTACGAGTAAAATAAAGAAGGAAAAAATATTGTCTAAAACTGTTATCTAAGCCACAACAAAAGGAAAAAGGTCAACACAGCAACATAAAAAATAAATAACAATTGAAATAAAAAAGCAAGAATACGTACATACGAAAACTGCGAGTACACATGTTTGTAGTGATGTGTGGCTTTCAAGTATGCTTGTGCAGCCCTTTAGTACAAACTAAATACAAGATCATCGTTCTTCTCATTCGTTTTATTTTATTTTTATTATTTAAGGATAACAAGTTGAAAGACGCCAGCATATTTTTAATATATCATTTGTTCCACTTTATTTTATGTATTTTTTTTTTATTTTTTTCTAGGCACTACCTTTTATTAAGGCCGTTACATCGAACCATTATTAAATTTACTTACTTTAAAATTTATTTAATTTAAAAAATTTACATTATAAGCATTAATACTCTTATCCAAAAAAGTTAACGTAGACTTTAAAGTCAACGGTATCGAAATTTTTCATAAATTTTACTTTTTTTTGATAAGAGTATTAATGTTTATAATGTAAACTTTTTAAATTAAAAAAAATTTTTGCCAAAATATTAATCTTTATTTGTGCTTAATTCCAGCAATTGTGTTGGTTTTAAAATTTATTCTTTTACTCATGATATTCTCATGAGTTATTTATTCAGTACAATAAGTACCGAAGGGGATACCATATCAGACGCTACTGTGAATCCTCAGTAGATTACTCTCAACGTTTCTTGCCAACATTAGAACCTTTATATTGTAAAAGCAATTGACTAAATAAGAATTATTAATCAATAGTTACAAAAGGATTCAAATATTCCAAAAAAAAAAAAAAAAAAAAACTCAGTAAGCATTGAACTGAATAAAAAAATAAATTTCCCAACCATCATTTTAATATTGAAAACTATATACGAGTATTCTATTTTTATTCTTCTCTTCTCTTTTACAAGAAACGTTGAGAGTAATCTACCGAGGAATGAGAGTAGCGTCTGACGAAATGATCCATATGATATCCCCTTCAGTACTTATACTGAATAAATAACTCATGAGAATATCATGAGTAAAAGAATAAATTTTAAAACCAACACAATTTCTGGAATTAAACATAAATAAAGATTAATATTTTGTTAAACTTTTAAAGTCCAAATAGAAATTATTACATATAAACTTTTTGCCATTAAAATTTATTTAAAAATTAACTTATAAAATGTAGTAACAAAGAACTTCAACTATTTTAGAGAAACAAAACAAAGCAGTGCATACACAACAGTTTGCGTGATGTCTGATATTTTTCTGATGATACCATTAGCTAAGCTGTGGAAATTTGTCAAAAAGTAAACATCTGGATACAATGCATTTGAAATAATTTTTTTGCTAGTGCAAAAGATGACAAAACCCTCAAAGAAATCTGGCAACTATAACTTTATCTATCAACTAGCATTTAACTTGCTACTTCCTAAGCGAAGTACCGTATACAGTATACTGTCACTATTATAATTTCAGTACTAATTTTTTTTTTTAAGAAATCAAATCAAAAAGTATCATCGATGTATATAAAGAGTACCATTTTGTCAGTTTATTGATTTTTCTATATCCTGAGCACCGTTTGAGCTCGGTCTGTTAGTTTTATATTCGTTAATGTTAAAAAATCAAAAAGTACCATTATAGTATATGAATAAAAAGAATCGTTTTTTTGTGTCTTAATTATTTTTCACCTTGCCCCGAACCATTTGAGCCCAGTCTCAAAAACTGTTTATTTATTGAATGTCTAAAAATGAGTGTCTAAAATTATTTAAAAATACAATTAAATTAGTTTTAATAATATGTCCCAATCGATCCATAAACCGCAGAGCTATAAACGAAAAATCGCCACAGTATTTTGTTTAAAATACAAAAGGGACATAAAAACGTGGTTTCATCTGAAATGACAGTCATAATGTCTGCGCAAAAAATTAGAACAATCTGTTGACAAATGGCCAAGAAAACTCAAAAATACAAACGATATTTTAATTTTTTTTTGTGTTTTATTGAAATAATTTAGCCATATCAAAACAAATACTTCAGTAATAAAATCCACATTCTTTTTAAATAACAGAAAAAAAATTATTAATTTATTATTGGAGGGAAATATCGATATAAAAATAAATTTCAAGCTTAATAAATTAGATCTTTCAATAAAAAAAAAAAATTTTTAATTAACTAACAAATAAAAAAAAATTAATAAATTAAAAGGAAAAAAATCAATTTGAAAAAAAATTTAATAAATTTTTTTATATATTTTTAATAAATTAATTTTTTCTTTCATAAATGACATACGGAAAACATACGGAAAATTTCTTAATTTGTTTATCAGCTAATAAACATCTTTTATCAGCTTTAAATGTTTATTAGGTAAAATATGCATTAAACCAATATTAGAATTCTTTAATGACTATGGCTGTTAGTTTTTACATTTTTCTACAATTGTTTTAATATTGACAAAAACTTTTTTTTAAGTTTTCATATTTAAAATTTGTAATTTTATTTTTCGTATATTTATTTTTGATAAATCGATATATCACTGCATATTTAAGTTAAATATATTTTACTACTTAACTCGGCATATTTAACTTCACACACGTCAGATTGTTGGGTGCAATTTTTTATATTTTTTGATTGTACTCGTACTTGTTCGTATTAATTTTCTTCCCACTGAGAATATTAGTGGACAGCCGCAAATCAGTTGCTACATAATTTATTTTTTCTTTTTTCACCATTTTCTATTCAAAGCAAAACTTTTAAAGAATTGTTGTGAAAGAATTAAAAAAATCAAACTCAAGATAGAAAGAGTATTTATTGGAAGTCAATACTACTCTTTAACAAGGCCCGCTTATAGAAGGTCAATTGTTTTCTAACGCTGTGAATAATATATGTATGCCAACAGTGTATGTAAAGCTCTTTTTTACCCTCTTGTATAGAAACTAAACAGCTGATTTTAAAGCAAATTTAGCTACCTACCGAGTATTTATACTTAAACCAATAACTTAGATTGGATGTTTGATTGCCTGTCTGTTAGTATATCTCTCTGGTGTATTAATAAAGGTATAGTTACCCCTAAGAACGCGAATACATACTTTTGTAGACTTACATGTGAGAACAGTGTGCAATTTTTCTCTCAAGATCCTTTTTTCTATTATATTTATTTAAATATGTTATTATTTGTATGTAGTAACAGTATACTCGTATGAGTACATATTTTTATAACTTATTGATTTTTTCTGTTTTTTTTTTTTTTTCATTATACTTTCCACTTGCTAAACATGATGGTTGAATTACTTTGTACTAAAAGAGGACTGAATAAAAGAAAAAAAAAATAAATAAATAAACGGAAAATGAACTAAACCCTACAAGGATATTATAATGTCGTGATAATATACGAGTGCCATTAAATACATACGAAATACCTAACAAACAAAACTAAAAGAGCAAAGTAAAGCAAGCAACAGTGGGTTCAATCATTGCAAAACAAATTTTTATTCATAGATTTCAATAAAATCTATGAACTATTATCGTCAAAGCTTTAAAAATATCTAGTTTTCAAAACTTGCACAAATAAAAAATAAATTAAAGTTACATTATAAATCTTGAACAGTGAATTTATAGACGAAAAATCGATTGGTTCGCGTTACATATGGCCCAATTTGTGATAAAAACGCTAGATTTTATTAAAAATTTATGCTATAAATGTTGAAAGATATTAAAAATTTCTGATACAGAGCCAACTGTGTTATGGCGTAAAATGTGAATAAAATATTTTCTAATTGTGTATTTAAAAAAATTAAAATTAAAATTATAAGTTTATACTGTGAATTCAATTACTAGTTAAATGTCTTTAAGGAACACTTCCATAGACTCAATAAATAAATAAATAAATTTTCTTCTCTTATTAGGTCAGAAAAAAGGTAATTTGTCTCTATCGGATATAAACAGTTTGTGCTTCATTAACTGCCAGACAAATAACCTCCAAAAATATGAAGAGAACCCCATTTAAAAAAAATGGAAAACTAAGTGAGAAAAACTAATAACGAACAGTGGCTAACGAACAAATGAACAAAAAAAAAAAAAGAAAAATAAATAAATGGCAAAAAGTTTTCTGGCACCATTCTTGTTTCGAATACACAATTTTTTTTTTGCTTTTATTATTTTTATACAACATTTGGCTCAAAAAATTTTTATGTCAAATTTTTACAGAAAAATAACAACGATAAAAAAATTATTTGAACTGAATAAATTTCTGTTAGAATTAAATCTTAAAAAAATATGACACATTTTTTTTCATATTTTGGGACATGTTATTTAAATATGTATTTACAAATTGCATGTTTTGTTTTGACATGGGCATGGAGAAATATACGAGTATCTACATATGTATGCATGCAAATGTTAGAAAAAAAAACATTCACTGATAGTTTATTGTTATTGAACGAGAAATGTTAAAAATTTATATTCTATCACAAACAAAGAACATATTTTCACATTTAATGCAAATTGCGGATTGTTTTCTTAAATACATTTGCAATATACAATTAAAAATTAAATTTCCAATTTAAGCCTGTTATAACAAGTTAGTAGTATTTTTGCTATGTAAGTATTTTGTACGATAAAAACAGGCTTTAAGTTAATCTTTAAATTAAAAGATACTGAAAAGTAACTTGGCACTAGATTTTTAAAAATAAAATCTCTAGATGAAAATAGGCTTTAAAAACTACTTTAACTTTAACACATGGAACACGTGCTACTTTTTAATTCGCTTTTTCAACTGAGAACTATGTGGGTTGAAACCCATGTTTTCTTATAAGCTTTTTCCCAAACAGTGCATCTACGTTAACGCAAAGTACTAAAGTTGGACAAGTTTTAACGTACATACGCTCACATTCGTACATACGCTGACATTCGTCAGTTGATTTTTATTTAACTTTTTGTGTTGTAAGTTACCAAAATAAAATAGAAGTTAATCTCATTGAAGCTTAGCAAATGTTTACTTGCTAATTTAATATACATCAAAAAATTACTTACTGTCAACGTTTTCCGCCAATACTTAATTTAGTAAATACAATTAGAATTGGAATTAGGAGCGGGAAGAAGCCATCTGGTTACTGTGGGAAGAATTGACATATTTGACACTACTCTCGTGTTGTAAATATACCCTAAGTTTACTATTCATTAAGACTTCCAAAACTACCTTGGGTGATTTGTCCGACATATCAGACGGGTTGAGAGTAGTGATACCGTAAGTTTGCTTTTTTTTATTATGCTAAAGATGCAGAGTACAATTAAATAAAAATTGTTATTTTGAAGCAAGCATGAAATATTAAACTATTAAAATACGCTCTGGTAGAAAAAAGTAAATAATGCAAGGTGCATATCCGGACTATCAAGATCAATCGAAATTGAACAAAATATATTATTTTAAATTAAATGATCTGCGAATGGTTTTAGCTAAAGCCATTATATCAAGCTTCTTTTTATACCCTTCACTAAAAAGTGAAAATTGTATATTGTTTGTCATTACGTGTGTAATTTCTACATCGTACATGGGGCACCCCATAAAGTATATAAGTAGCGGAGTAGATTTAGCGATATCCGTTTGTTCGTGTGTATGCTAAAATCATCTTTCTGAAGTCCCTAAAAAACTTACAGAAAAGTTCATCATGTCAATTTGTTGGAAGTTCCTGTTGTCAGTTTGCAATTGTAATTCAGCCCAATTGGGCTATAAATGGCTTATCTATGAGCTCAGAAGTGCAACTACCCCTATTTTTTGACCATTTTCAGGGCGTTATTTGCTTAATTTGTGTAAACTACAAAACGGACGAAAAAACTTTATATGCAGTTTTATTAGACATAATAGTCATAAAGTCTGAGCAAAAAAACGATGGAATCGGTCGACAAATGCACGAGAACAAACAAAAACACAACCGCAATTTTAAATTTTCCTTAATTTTTGCTTTGTTTTCTCAAACATTACATTCATAGTATCTGGCCCAAAACCCAGCTGCATAGTTCTATAAATGACGGAGCTACGAGTCAAATATAGCGACTACATCTATTGTTGGACCATTTTTGGTGCGTTTTTTTGCGTACTTAGTTTAAAATACACAATGTACAAAAAAAATGTGGTATAAACTTTTAACATAAACATCCGTCTTAATGTTTGTGCCAAAAATCAGAACGATCGGTCCACAAATAGCTGAGAAAAATCAAAAATATAACCGATATTTTAAATTTTCATTAATTTTTGCTCTGCTTTTGCTTTAAGTGTATATGTGACGCGCAAAATTGAAAGGGACCTAAGGGTAAACACCGGTTTTGTTCAGGAGAGCCATTTTAAATATTTAAATACGTGTATCTTTGGTGTACTTCACTTTCATAAAACGCGCATATCTCTGGGAGGGAACACTTTTGGGGCATGGTATCGGTCTCACTCGATGCTCAGATGTTGTCCACATCAAAAAAAAAAAGTGAAAATAGATTTTTTTTACCCTCTCTATGCGCTATGTGTGTTTTTAATGCTTTTAGTATAATATCATTATAATTTCAGACATCTTTATGAAAGAAATTATTTGTCGTCAATTAAATATTTAACTAAAGGCCTGTTCAGTTACATAAATGCGAACCAAAAATTCGTTCCAATAATTGTAAGGCCTGGCCTGTTCAGCTAAATGCGAACGAAAAGTTCGTTCGAATAATTGTATTGAAAACAAAAACAAATTTTCGTGTAGTGTTTTTGTTTTCAATACAATTAAAAATTTTTTTACAAATGTTTGCAAAATAAAATATCTTTTTTAAAATTTCTGTCTTTATTAATTTAAAAATTGAGTCCCTGATAACATTTTATTGCTGTTAAAAAGGAGATTCTGATAAAGGATTGTTTCTTAGAACTAGTTAATTTTAGTTTCTTAAGCCGAAATTAATTATTTATTTTAGGATTAAGAAAATTTTTTATCAATATTTGTTGTTTCTTTTTTTATTTTTATGTAAGTTTTTATTTGTAAGTTTATAAATATAACCCTTTTTTTGAAAAGGCTAGTTTATTTTACAGTATTATAAAAATTTATTTTTTTTATCGATATATCGCTCCAATAATAAATAAATAAATTTTTATATTTAATACGACCTAAAGCTTAAAAACCTAGCCATTTCCATTAAATATATTGCTGTGTTTATAAAAAAAAAACAATCAAGTCGTCTGGAAATTTTATAGTAAAAAGTACTCTAAATATTGAGTCTTTTTCATTCAAATTATTTTGACTAGTTGATTGCTTGTGTTATAATAAGAATGTGGAAAGTGAAAAATATGAATATATCGCTAACACACTGAATAGAATATAAGACTCATCACATTAAAAGTACCTATTTCTTTCTTAAAATTTTGTTATAATTTGTAATTTCATACAAATAAATGTGATTGGCCACAAGTGAAAAAATATACAAAACCACTCATAGAAATATTCAGTACAAAAATAAGTTCTGGATAACGGGGCTTGATCATTTTTTAATACAATTTTTTTTTTTTTTTTTGTAATGAAAGGCCATTTTTGCATGATTTTGTTCTTTTTTGTGTGTTTGTTCCAACTCATTTGTTTGTGGGAGATCTCTCTCTTTATGTGGCAATATCTACTGTGTATGTGTTTCCTCTCTCTTTCTAGCAGAGTGCTTTAGTATACTAAAAAGCAGTTTCTTACATATAAGTAGATTTTTTTTCTGTTAAAATAGAGAGACATTTTTGGGACATTTTGTTGTTTTTTTTTTTTGATATAATTAGGCATTATTGGTGTGTTTAATAAACAGTTATTTCTTAGTAGGCAAGCCAAAAACAAATATATGAGTTTCCATAATTTGTCATTACAAGAGAATTTGATTGGTGGGCAAGTGTAAAAATGGATGATGATTTAAGAAATTTAAAATGAGTGCAATAAATATTCAATAAAGAAATGACTTTGAATTACAGGAGTTTGTTGATATTTTTTTAGAGCTATATTATAAATATTAAAATTACTTGAGGCTACAAGGTAATTTAACTTAATAATAATTGTGTAACTAAATATAAGATTATAGATTTTTAAAAGACAGAGGTGAAGACGAACTTTTTAAGTTTTAATTTTTTTTGTTAAAATTTTTTCTTTCTTAAAAATACATTAAGATCGAAATGATTTGGTAGTGATGAAAACTACTCTCTTAAATTACAGTTTAAATGCTTCCCTTTAAAAAATTTGTATTTTAAATAAACTTAAAAACATACACAAAATAAAATATATTTAAGTGTTTTTTTTAAACAACATCGGTGACATCATTCCACTTAAGTTTAAAAACTCATTACGAAAGACAAAACAATACTGATTTCATTTTAAAAATATTGCTGGCAAAAATGCTGTCACGTATACGTAGTATAATAATTTAAAGCAATAATTTAATTATTAATTTTTTAGTTTTATTAAATATATGTAATTATTTATTTAGACTATTGATTTTATATATATATAATTAATTATTATTTAGCTTTAGTCTTTTTATAAGAATTATTTATTATTTTCAATATTTCGCCTTCCTGTGGAAAGCTACTTCAAGAAAATTATAAATATTAATAATAATAAATAATAAAATTTTTTTGATTAAATAAATAAACAGAATGGCCGGCATTAAATATATGAATATTTAGGTAACACAGTGAGGCCATAATTAGCTTGCCAATTTTACATTTCATTTTACGTGTTAAAATAAGGTTGAACTTTCATGGTGAACTACCAAAATAATAAAACCTACACCTGTACCAAGCTTTAATTTTTATACCCATCACTGTAAGTAAGGAAAGTATAGAAATTTGTGATTCCGTTTGTAATTTTTACACCGTCTATGGGACACCCTATAAAATATATATACTCTGAATCCTTATGTATAACGCAGTCAAATAAGCGATGTCCGCCTGCTGTCCGTGTAGTCGTTGAAATTAATTTTCTGAAGTCCCTACAGTTGTTTCTGTCTTTCATTTGCCATGGAAATTCAGCCGCATCGGTCTAGAAATGACGGAGCTGAGTCGAAAACAGCGACTACCTCTATTTTTGACCTACCTCTATTTTGACCAGGGACAGCGTATTCCTAAATGCAACCCTGAAAATTTTTACAATGCATTTTGTTCCCATTTGCAACACTATTGCATTTAATATGCAAGAAAAAGCAAGCAAGGCATCCAAAAAAATTTAGATGCAAAATAAATGCAACACACAGTACAATGGCGTGGCAAGAAAATAAGTGAGCGGTTTTTCTTGTAATTTAATATATTTAAATATTCCCTTATTTATCTTTAAATTTTTTTAATACAGTAAAAAATGGACACGTAACTATAAAAATATATTAAAAAACGTGAGACTAGATATTGAAAAGCAATTTTGCGAAAAAAAAAAGACCCGTATTGTGTTATAGAAACGGGTTTTACAAAATATTAAGTCCATAGGCAGCACATTCTTATTTAGAAGTTACGACATATACATAAAATTTTTAAATTTCATGGTAACATTTAAGCGAATTAAGTCGTCGGGCGAAGCAGCAACTACCTGGAGCTTCCTTGCTCTCACAAATCTAAAATATTTTTCAATAAAATATTCTTTTCTGCCATTTTTTGCTTCAGAATTAATGATGCAATGCATATAAATGTTCCTAAACGATGTCAGGGTTGCAAAATATCAGTATGCAAAGTAACTACACAATATATCAACTATTTATTAATACTGTATTGATACATTTTAATTATACGTTTAGGAAGTCAGCCTCTTTCAAGTAATAATGCTCTATCGCATTATAGTACTAGACAATTCAATACTAAATGGATCAAATTAATGATTTTTTATTCAAGCGGAATTCTTTCGAAAAAAATTTTTTCGTGAAGGAAGCATTAATAAAATATTTAGAAAAATCTGTACTGAAAAATAAAGTACACCAATACCTCGCTTTGCTCCATTTCGAGTTATTAATTTTTTTTTTTAATTTTCTTTTGTTTCTAATTGAAAATCAACGCAATTTTAATACAGTTTTATTTTAATTTTGTTTTTCTAAATTTAGAGTTCAGTTTCAATTAGTGTGTTGTCCTTTTTATACAAAGTTGTTTAGCAAACATTGGAAAAATTTTTGTAAAAGAAAGCCGACTTACGACAACAGCTACTATAGACTCATCAGACAGTCATTAATTTTTATTTTGTTTTTATAAATATATAATGAAATATTTTATTTTGTTTTAATTGAATTTTTTTTTGTGTATGTATGCAATATAATTTTATATTATACTTATATTTTTGTTTTTTAAATGTTTACTTTGTTCAATTTTCTTTTTTAAAAGTAGTATTTTCGTAATCCTGGAACATGGTTTGCTATAGAAAATCATAATTAGTTTTGCGTTGTGTTCTTTTTGGAACGTAACCACGACTCAAAGTTAGGTATTGGTGTACATGCAAAGAATGAAGTGCAATTTATTTTACAAAGTAGAAACCAAATTCGACCAATTTATCAATATAAATATCAAAGTTTAATGTAAATATTACTTTAGTTAATATGGTTAATATTTTGCTTCCCAAAGCAAATATAAAATGTGACTTTTTCTATAAAAAAAAATGGTAGCAATTCAATTCAACATTATGTAGAAAAAATATAAATTTAATGAAATTTATGTTCGAAGTTTACAAAACAAACTCAATTGTGTTAAAAAATTTTTCTCGGCTTCCGATTTCTTTTCATTAAAAAAAAAAAGAAGGATGGCATAAATTTCGAGCTTAAATGCAAGAAAAAAAGGCTAAGTCTAGCATTAAAAAGGTTAAAATAGCAACGCTGAAAAAACTACAAATACGGAAATCTTAATGATATATAATTTTTGAACTGTGTCGTTAATTTCATATTATACATTTGATATTAAACAATTAATTAAGTACTTAAAAGTGTTCATAAGCATTTTAAATTAAATTAAATTTATTTTACATTTTTATGTGCTGTTTATACGAAACGAACTATCTAATCCAAAAATTTTTTATGAAAAATGCTCAAAAACAGTTTAAAATATTTACCTTTGCTGTAAAAATCACATTAAAATTTCTTAGAATTTCCTTTTTTAATATATAAAAATTTATTTATATTACATTTATATGTTTTAAAAATAATGATCCCAGAACGCATTTTATCATTAATGTCGTTAATTTGGATTTCTTTAACTGAAATTAATTACTTAGTTTAGGTATTCAAGGCAAATTATTTTAATCAATATTTGCGTTTCATTAAAAATCCTTTTTATAACTTTTTTGTTTTATAACAGGAATGTGCAAAGCTGAAGGGTATATAAATTCGGCACAGCCGAATTTAGCTTGTTTTTTATTATATTATTCTTCTTACTTGAAGTAACTTAAAATTTTACTTTTTAATATTAAAGTTGAAACATGTAAATATTTATAACCCTGAAGCAAAATGTTTTTAGTGTTTTATATTTTATAGTCTTGTAAGAAACATTGGGCCATAATCATAGTCACAAAAAAGTACACTTTTATTAGGAGTTGACTTTTGTTAATAAGAATTTCATTAATGTAAATTCGTTTCAAAAAAATCACTGACTTTAGTGTGACTATGATTATGGGCCATTCTTATTTGTGTTTATAATAAAATAAAAAAAATTTTCAATCTTTTTTGTATGTGATTTAACATTTTCTATCCTTTTTTTAAGCGAATTTAGTTTATTTGTTTTCTAGCTCTCGGCAAAGCTGTAAATGCCACTAAAATGAGATTCCAGAAATTAAAAAAAAATATTAATGTATAAATCTCAATGATACTTCAATGGAATGTGTAGACAGGCTTAAATTGCTGGGTAACGTAATTGTTAAAAATCTATTATATGTTTTATAATAACTTTCTTGGGAAAGTTTTTCACATTTTATACAAAAAATAATCGATAAATATTTTTCCACCGGGCGGTCTAGGCATCCCATAATTTCGAGTTTTGACAATAGGCTTCCAATTATTGGAATGCTTACGAAGGAGCACTTACGGCATCCGAATATTGATTTTCTCAGACATTTAAGCCGCTATAAATTCAATGGCAAGTACTGCTTCCGATTAAGATTGGTTTGGAATCGCTATATACTTCTCCATGCTCTGCCACAGAGAAACTGGGCTACTCTGGTATGGATAACAGGTAGGTATGCGATGGGTATGTGGTTCAGAATACTACTTTGTTCGTGCCTTTCTGGGAGGAGAAACAAAATTCGTAAAACTACTAGAAGACATTCTACAAAAATCACAAAATTCGTAAGGAGTCTCGGATTGCTGTTGGGTAGTGGGCTGAACAATACACCTTAAAGGTCACGGTGCGATATAGCCCATTAATAATAATACTAATAGTGAACCACCGGTTAGCGAAATATTGAATGATAAAGTTGAAGAAAAAATAAATCAAATAAATCCTTAAAATTTAATTTTGTTTGGAACACACAGGTAATAAATACACATGGAATAATAAATATATTAATACGGCATTCACAGCGGTATTAATACAAATTTGCATTTTATAAATATTGTTACGTTTTTACCCTATCATAAAAACGTTTAGTTTATTAGAGTTCTTTGTTGTAAAATAAAAACACAATTAGTTCTCTTTTCTTAACACTTGTTGTAGGGACACACTTTATTTATAACCGTCACAACGCCACTTTATTGTTTTTCATACACCTTGTTTACAGCCTAATGCCTCAACAAGAACTGAACTCAACTGAACTCGTCTGGCAATCTCAGCATTGCCTTATATACTGTTTCACTTAAAACTAGAGCCATCTAGATTCGTGTAGCAACAATGCAACTGTCAGTAACATCTAGACATTTCTGCATACTTCTAGGTGTATCAAGTATAGAACAACAAGGTAAATTAAAATGCCTAATCCAGCAAATTGTAGAACTAAAGCTTATACACTAACACAGATATAAATAACACACATCTCGCACACAAGCATTACACTATAAAATTCTATGCATTAACTTAAACACCGAATTGCTACATTTACACATCCATAAATAACATTTCTTATGGATAATAAAACAAAGGCATTCAACAGAGTGATTTTTCGTAACAATATGTTGAGGATATATACAGACATGTTCTGAAATCACGATTTTAAAATCACGGTAGTGATTAGTTGGTCACGAGATTTTAGCTTTTGAGTAGTGATTTTTACTGTTCTCAATCACGAGCTTAAAGCTCTTTTGTTTTGTTTACAATAAAATGTGCTTAGAAAAAGAAGAACAAGAACTGAAAATCACGAAAAATATAAATAAAAGAAAAAAAATTTTACACACAAAAAAAGCGTATTTTAAAATTAATAAATTTACGATTCCGTTGTAAAAAAATAATTAATTTTTTGACAAAAACTAATAAAAAACAATTCAAATTAAGTGTATTAATTGTAATCAATGTTACCAGATAACAAAAAACTTGATCTTTCAATTGTACAATCTATATTATCAATTATTTGTTTTTGATTTATTTACATTTGAAATATACACACCGATGTTTGCTCAAAGTATTTTTAGTGCAAATGGAGAAAAATTAAAAAAAAAAAATACAAATGGGTATAATTTATCATTGTGTTGAGTGAAACATTTTTACACTAATTTGCATCCTTTGCACTCTTTGCAAGCACTGTCGTGAGTTCCCGTAATAATATAATACAATAATTTACTTTATACTTACAAGTAAAAGATTTCTAACCAGCATTTCACCACACTTTAAATTCATTGTTCTCATCAACCACAAAACTTACAAAAAGCATATACTTGCATACACATACTCGTACATAAGTATCTAATACAAATTTTCAGGTTTGAAGAGTCAAAGAAAAGCAACACATAACAAAACACACAAAAAAATAAAAAACTAAGTAAAATAACACACAAGTCAACAACATATTGAGTGCAATGCAAGCGATTCCATACTCGGGTTAGAGTGTGTGTGCTTGTTTTTACCAATGTTTGGATTTAAGGAATAACAAAACAAATAGCATGAACAACATTTTGACCTGGTCCAGTATTATCCAGTTTCAAGTAAAAAAAAAATATGCCTCTATTACGTAAACATTCTTATGCATGCATAAATATATATAAGTAAATGTAAATAAATATATGTAGGTTTACACTGTGTGTGTGTGTGTGCATATGTATGTTTGTATGTATGCTTGTACGTTTAGTTTTGTATACAAAATTCAGTATAATAATATAATAAGTTGAACAATTTAAAGTTGTTGCTTTTGTTGAAAATGTTTATATTTTTATTTTCTCAGTTGTTGTTTTTGACCTTCTCTTTCTTTATAAAATGTACTGAAACTTTTATCAAATAAAAACCAAATAGAACAGGTATGTCGGTATGTATTAAAGGGCTCACAAGCATACTTGAAATTGGTTTCAAGTATAATATATTACACTTGTTTGTAATGATGTGTGTTTTTAAAGCATACTGAAAAATGAATTCGTAAAAAATTTTATATAAAAATAGCGGAACTAAGGTAAACGTTCGATTTTGATTTTATAAGAAAAATAAATAACAATAACAGAGACCTTTTCTTTTTAAAAAGAATAATTTTGGTTAAGTAACACTGGTACAAAAAAAAATGATATTATTTTTCGGGTAGGTGCCAAGCGACCTAAATATTTGCTCGCACTGTGTCATATAAATACTCAACTCTATATTTTTAATGAGTAATTTATTCATAAATTGCTTTTATCCCGTGTATAATGATTTCTATGGCTAGAAAAGAGTTGTAATATTATTGTTGATAAGTAAAAAACTGCGAAAAATAATAATTGTTTTACTTTTTTAAAATTCTACTTTTAGGAACAAAAAATTTATTTCATTTCCTGTTGTCGTCATTGGGTAACGACTGTACAAACTCGTAAATTGTGTTTTGTGGATGATGTTTCTGCAGTCGGCAGCTGATTGTATTGAAAATATTTAAAGGCAAAATGACATGTCGACAATACGATCACAGTATGGCGAGCATTAGGACATGAATACCGACTACTGGCAAATTTGGTCTATTTTTAAAAGACTATAAATTTTCAAATTTTAATTAAATAATTTTAAAAAGTAGCTTAATACATTTTAAATTGTCCCCAATCATAGTGTCAGAAATAGGGTAGGCGCTGTATTAAAAATATAATTAATTAATTTTTGTATTTAATTATTGTTTATTGAAATTTTTAAGTAAGCTATTGTCAAAATAATTCTTCTAAATAAAATGTATAAAATGGTAACAATTTGAAAAAAGGAGACGCTTTAAACTGCACATTTACTTTAAAAGTTTCTGTCAAGTTTTAGTTTGTTAGAAAGAATATAAGCAAAAATTATAATAAATCAAAATTTTTATATAAATTACTTCTTTTCAAAATATGTTGACTGAAAAAATTAATTTTATTTATTTTTCAGTCACTAACGGGGAGGATATTATGTATTTCGATTTAAATCGAAAAATTTACGAATAACATGTATGATTTTGGAATATTTTTTTTTCGAGCGTTCGTAAGTTTTGAGTTTTTTTTTTTTTTTTGGTAATTTACGTTAAGCAAAAAAATCCCTTTCGAAAGTGCAGTTTTGCAGTACGAAGGCAAATGCTAAAAGTATTATTAATGTACATTCTTTCGAATGGTATTTTGATATCAGGAATTTGTACTTTTAGGTATTTTACTTACATTTAAATATATAGGTACACCAATACCTCGCCTTGCGTAGTTTCGTTACGTTGCGCCGCTTTAATTAATTTATAATGGTTTCTATGGAGAGAAAACTACTTGAAATATTGTCGTTGATAATTAAAAATTTTATAGATTGAACAAAATTACTTATTTTAATTTTAATATAACTAGATGATACCCTTGAAAAAGTCAACAAAAAATTGACGAAACGTTGGGTAAACCTGGAAAAAAATTACTACAGGCCTGATTAGCTAAAGATTGTTCAATCTGATTCAAAAATTTTCAAAACTGGCCAAAAATTAACAGATTAACAATTTTTTGATTTTTTTAATGGTGGCGCTTTTAGTCAAATAAATTTTTATGAATTCCTGTCATCGTTATTGGTAAGCTCAGTTCTCTCAATAGTCGGCAGAACGTTTTATTGAGTAATTTAAAGGCTACCGAATATAAGATCATATTTTTTCTGGAGTATGCAACTGATTACATTGAAAAAGTTTTAAAGCAAAATGATATGCCGACTATAGTATCACAGTGTGGCGAACATTGGGATATACTCGTATGTATGTATATATATGCTGACTTCAAAAATAAAATTAGTCAACTACTCGTGTATTCAACTAAAACGTTAAAAATGAGCAAGAAGTGATTTTTTTTATTAATTTTCATAACTACGCTAGAAATTTTCGTTTTACCATTTAAAATCGCAAAATAAATGATCTGAAAAACCTAAAGGCCAGAAATTTGGCGGTTACAAATTACAAGCAAGGAGAATTTTATGTAAGCTGCACTTTAAATTGAATTTAATCAAATATATAACTTTAAAAAGTTTAATTTGATTTTGGCAATTGTGTGTGTCAACTCTTTCCTTATAAGTTAGAGTTCAACAAACAGATGAAGAAATTCAAGCAAAATGCATGGCAGGTTGTTTTGCAGTTCCTGCTATGGCAGGAAGCGTTTTGCAATACATCCGTTTATCAGAACATTGGTGATAAACTATACAGTTTTGAAATTTACATTTCAGTAGCTTTCAATTTTATTATGTTCTTATGAAATTATTTCCTTTTTTTTATTATTTTTACAGAATTATAGAAAATACTTTAAAAATATTAATTTAACAGAGCTTATATGATCATATTAGAAGATTAAAAAACGAACTTCTTTCACTCACTTCAATATTGAATTTAAAAAATTTTATTTTTGCACAAAAATCTGTTGCGAAAAATTAAGACCGAAAAAAAAATTATAATATTGATATTATAATTATTTTTATAATTTTTTTCTTATTTTTAATTAGTTAGCATTATGAACTTATTTTATACTCTAGACCCTTTCATTTGCAACCCAATAGTGTTTTAGTTTCAAGATGTACAAACAGATGAACGGTAATTGTTAAGAATTCACTCCTTTCAATCTCTTTAAATTAAATCGACAGATATAAAGCTTTTCAATCCTCAGTTTAAATATATTTTTATTTAAAAACAACAAAAAATTGTGAAATGTTTGTTTTCATTTGGGCTGAGTTAAATACAAGCTTAAACCTTAGACATTTATAAATTATATTTTGTGGTTACTTTATTTTCTTGCGTGAGAATTTGCTTGTGTTTTCTATAAGTTGTTCATTTCAACTACATATTTCTTGAGCCATTTACTGAAACTTAGTTGTAGAAAAAAGAAAATAAAAAAATTATCAATTAAAGCCTAATTATTTCGTTATGGGGAATGCACATCAACAAATTCTTGTTTTTTTCTTTTTTGTAGAACTAATAGTGATAAATGGTAATAATTTGTTAAGTAAACTTATAATTATAAATAAATTTTATTATGCACAAAATATATATAAAAAAGAGGAATACTTTTTCTGTACAATGTGTTTTCGTTTTGTAGTGGGAAAGGAAACACATTATCGCACAATGAAAAAAAAAAGCTTTTAAAAAAATTTTTAGATTAGAGTTTTAGCTGATCCATGCTTGTGCTTATATATATACATATATATTAGGGTGGGTCAAATTGTATGGAACGATTTTTTTGATGAAGCGTATAGCAAAAACGTAATCTATAGGTGATTATGAGAAATTTGGCTCAAGAGACCATAGCTCTAAGTCGGATTTGGAGCATCCAAAATTTCAAAATAGATATTTTTCCATATATACATAGAATAATTTAATTAAATTCGTCATAGATTTCTCAATCTGGGCTTCTTTGAAAGGTCGAGAATATTTAAAAAAAAATCTCGAAAAAAATCGATTTCTCAATCTTCGATTTTTTTCGAGATTTTTTTTTGCAGATTATGAAAGTTCAGATAATTTCCAACAACTTTTATTACGATAAATTTTTTTGTTTTCGAACTCCTTTTTGTAGGAAAATCGATTTGAAAAAATCAACATTTTCAAGGTTTCAAGCCAAAAACACTAGTTTTACATTTTTAATTCAATTTTTTTTTTAAATATTATTCTCGACCTTTCAAACAAGCCCAGATTGAGAAATATATGTATATATATCCATATATATATACAATAATATTTTTTTTGTTTGCTAATTTTTTTAAGACAACAGGAGTTCATGAAGTTTTTTCGCGCTTCGAAAATATCCAGAGCCTGAGTTTAAATCAAACCCACGACCACGAGATTGAGAAACCTACATAAAAAAGCATTTAATAAAACAGAACAGTCCCATAACTTATGAATAATCTATTGGATTGGTTTAGCAATCACTTTCGAAAAAAAATACCTTGTTCCTTGTAGCGTTAGGAACAGTCAGAATTTACCAAAAAGTAATTAATTTCTTTATTATACCCTTCACTGTAAATATATATAAGTTTATATTTCCTTTTGTACATATGCCACCCTTTAAATTATAATATAATCTGGATCCTAATAAAAAGCGGAGCCAATTTAGCGATCTAAAAAAACTTAAAAAACATGGTATGCAGTTTTGTCAGAAATGTCTGTACAAAAATTTAAAACAACTCGCCCAGAAATGGTAAAAAAATAGAGGCCAAATTTTGCTTTTACATTAATTTCTGTTTTGCTTTTTTGATGGAAATTTTTAAGCTGTACATGTGCGTAATGTTTGCGCATAAAAACACAAAAACATAAAGTCGGTCTTATAGAAACGTGTGTATGTATGTGGGTATTCTGTGTCCTAGTGCACAGTGTAATAGAATTTTTTTTTATTTTTGCCGTTAATGAAATAAGTTTGGTTTAGAAAGTGTTTGCTAATGGTTGCAAAATTAAATTAAATTATATTTTTTTGCACTCCTATTGGATATCTTTCTTAGACGACGAGCTTACACCTCGGCTGTATATTTGATTTTTTTTCTTGCCCATTTGCTCTCTACGGTCACATAAATTTCTGCATGTGCAAACATTTTGCACGAACTTTGCTATGGCGGATCCGGTAACTGTTTTAATGAGATGTTTTTGTATAACGAATTTAATTTAAATATTAATGTCATAAAACGCAATATAATAGCGCATTTAAACCATTAATGGTTTTTATGTATATCCCTTTACGTTGATTAAATATAGCTATTTGAATCGAATAATTGTTCTAATATAATTACATTCTATATTATTTAAATTTGCAAATATTAATATTATAAATATTGTAATATTGTCTGTAAGGATATTGTCCTTAGATTTAACTAAATAAGTAAATTTTTGCACAGATATTCAGGCATATTCTGCAAAAGTAGTGGAATGAAAGTTAAATTTAATTTAAAAAGTAAACTTTTTATTTTTGATGTTCTACAAAAGTAGTGGATTTGTTTTAAAATTTTTCATTTGAAATAAAGTTTGAAAACAAATTTTTAAACATCTGACACATATTTGTACATGTAAATTAAAAATAAATAATATAGAATACAAAAAAAAATTATTATATAATGAATACGATTTTGGTGTCCATGGTGCACCAAAATAATGAATTCGATAGAGCAAAACTACAGAGGAGATTTTTGTAATCCTTTAGTTATAAACGAAGTTATATAAGCACACATGTGTATACTTTTAAACTTTTTAGTGACAAATTTATTTAGGTTTTTAAAGTATTACTGCGTTTTTAATAAGGATACATATTGCAATATTTTAAATTACGTAATGCTTTCTACTGGCCGGTATCTTCCATCCCAACACTAATACAGCTTTCTGCTTCATTGAGGTTGTTAACAGAAGACAGATTGCAACGAGTTGTTGGAAAAGGCTGTCATGTGGCTTTGGCTAGAAGAACAACATGTAAAATTATAAATCACGTGCTCATTTTAGGAAGACACATCCGTGCAAGGTCATTTTATGGAATTATTTTTAAATACCAGAATTCTTCCGATTTGATGCGGTCATAAAACGCAACAATATTGCATCCTGTGTGGAGTTCTTACGTTTTCCATTACAAAAATTCACAATTTTCATTTTAAATAAAAATATATTAATCTTTTACCCCCCAAATTCATAAAAAAATATTATGTGCTTAATAAGGGGTTATTTGACAAATACTGCATAGAAGTCTGTCAAATAAGCCCTTAATAGGCACATAATATTTTTTATAAATTTGGGGGTTATTATATTGAATCTAATTATACTTGCAGTCAAATTGAAATAAAATCAAATTACTTACTTCAAAGTGGAATGTAGAACATGACTGATTATGACTGTAATGTGTGACCAAATTGAGTATCACGCTTTTTTGTTCGCTCTGTATTTAGACCAAATTCGAAAAAAAAAAAACAAAACAGAAATGAATGAAAAACCAAAATTTAGGTTGTATTTTTGATATTTCTTGGTCATTTGTAGGCCGATTCTTCTGACTTTTGGCGCAAACATTATGGCTATCATATCTGATAAGACTGCATTTTATCGCGGTGCGATTACAGTCCATAATGGTAATAATTCTCTTTTTACAATAGGTAGGTTCCAAAAAAAAAAAATTCGTGTAAAAGGAGAATTAATAAAATATTCTTGTAGAGTTAATTTCATTTATTTAGTTGTGTAAGCACTTTAATACATTAATTTTATATAAAAATATAAATTAAATTTGTAAAAAAGGAATACCACCAGAATAATTTTGTTCATCATCTTGTAAAATTATATCTGAATTATCTTCTCTAAATTGCGTAAAAATTGTATTAAAATAAAACAATTCGTCCAATAAAATTTCTTTCAAAAAGAAAAAACATTTGACAATCAAGGGTATTTGAAATATGGGATAAAGATGCTCCCTGAAATGAACTATGGATAAAAAAAATATTCAAGCTGTCGCTTATTTTAAGAAAGTATAACACAGTTTCTGATATACTCGTACGTTATATATTTTGATCACAACCAAATTTTTATTGTTTTAATCAAATTTAACTTGTGAGTCTCAGCTTCATTCATAAATTATTTTAAATAACCAAACTCAGGATTTTAATTCTATTTAAATTTCGTTTAATATTAAATGCCGTAATTTGGCCCCCAAATTAAATTAAAATTAAAAAGAACTGATATATGAAAGTTAAAAAAATATAAATAGATAATTTTTTTTTAGAAAATTAAGTTTTGTTACCTAATGTCGCTTGTATTAATTTTAGATTCAAATAAATGAAAACAATAAAATAGTACATTCAATAAATTAAGCTTTTGTTGTAATTGAAATAATAAAAAAAAAATAAAAAAAAAAAACTAACGTTAGTAAAACATTATAAAATGCAAAACATTAATAAGAGCAATTTTTCTTAAAATTGCCATAAAACACAAATAGGTTTTGTTTCTTTTTTCATATTTTCTAATTTATTAGGAAAGCTCTTTCTAGTAACTGAAATGGTGTTAAAAATTCCAATATTAGACTATTTTGTTTCTTTGCTGTTGTTTACCATAAATAAAAAAAAAAAAGATTTTAAAATTATTATGCAAATGAATTAGTACTTTAACGCTAACACACATAAATTTAAGAGAAATTGCTTCACAGATAAAGATATAAAAAAGTCTCTAACGGGGCTGAGGCTTAGTACCTTTACGAGTACATTGAAATTCTAGCTGGTTTTTTATCGTTAAACATGATGTATCAAATTGATATAATCATTTAGTATACTGTTTACATAAGCATAGTTTTGAAATAAAATACTTTTTAAAATTTAAAGTATTTTTTTTTTATTATAACAAAAGAATTTAAAAAAAAGATTAAAAAAGTTTTTCTTTGTACAGAATTTTTTTGGTTTATTTAAAACAAAATCAATAAAACGCTAAGAAAATTTATGACAAAATTAAAAAAAAAAACCTCTTTCTCTGTTTCGAACTGGATCATTCTAAGCGACAAACATCTGAGTTGCAGAAGACTAAAAAAATTTCACACTTATATTTAAATTTTTTTAAACAAATTTATTTAACTTTTATAGATTTTATATTAACAAATATTCTTCAAAATAATGTCTTTAATTTCTTTCTTAAATTTTTTTCCCGAAGAAGACTAAATGATTGTCGAAATATTGAAATATACACCGTTTTTTATTGAAGAGCAACCTTAACTTTGAATAATCTGTGCTAATATGGAAAAAATGCTTAACTAGACTTAACTAAAATTTTAATTGCTGTCCCAATTAACATATTAACTTTATTATTGCAGGTCAGGAATAGTGCGGCGATATGTTCCACAATTAATGAGATGGAAATTAAAACAATACCATTTGCTAGAATCAAACAAAATAGTTTTATAATAAACAATTTAGGGGTGTCTGTAAAGACAAAATAAACAACTTAAACTTTGTGCCGAGTCTTATATAATCTTGACTGTGTTAGCTAAATATTCATATTTTTCATCTTAAATATTAAAAAAAAAAACAAGAAATTCAAACTAGTCATTTCAATAAAGAAAAATTTTTATTAATCCTAAAATATATAAATTATTTCAAATCAAGAAACTAAAATTAACGAGTTCTAAGAAAAATCCTTTCTGAGAACCGTATTTTTAAAAGCAATAAAATGTCTGCAGGCACTCAATTTTTTAAAAATAATAAATTAAAAAATTCTAAGAGAGATATGCAATAGAAATGCAAATAAATATAATTCGATTTAATTTTGGTAACATTTTGCAAACATTTTTTAAACCAAACATTTAATTAAACTTTAATATCAATATAGAAATTAAAATTAATGGCAAAAATAATAAAAATATTCTCCTTCAAAAAGATGTCTGTATTACACTCAAGGCATTTTAAAGACACACATACATACAAGCAGGTGTCGGCAGTCATGTACAGCTTAAAAATTTCAATAATAAAAGACAAAGCAAAAAAAAGTAAGAAAAAAAAACAAAGAAAACCCGAAACATACGAGTACATGAAAAAAATGTAAAATTTCGTTTGTATTTTCGGCCAATTGTTCTGATTTTTGGCAGAGACCAGACTGTTATTTCTGTACGTTGTCTAGGGATCTTCAGAAAGTTGATTTCAAGGACTACACACGGAAATCGCTTATACAACTCCGCTATGTATTTATAAGTATTCAGAATATAGAGGGTGTCCCAACAAGAACGCAAGATTTAAATTTGGCGCCATTCGAAGTGTCATTGTTTGACATTTGAACCAGTTTTTTCTTGCCTAGAATTGATAAAATGAATGTGGAGGGCTTGTGCTTTCAACAAGACGGCGCCACATGTCATACAGCTAGAGAAACAACTCAATTGCTGCATCAGTCATTTCCCGGTCATGTTATTTCGCGTTTTGGAGACCAGAATTGGCCGCCTAGATCGTGCGATTTAACACCATGATGGTTTACGCGAATAAGCCGACGACGACTCAAACCTTAAAAGAGGAAATTGGACGCTGCATTAATGAAATAACGCAGCATTTATGCAAAACGGTCATTGACAATTTCATTAAAAGAGCGCGTGTGTGCCAGCAAAGCCGCGGCGGCCATCTGCCCGATGTATATGTATGTCTACTTTACGATATAATAAAGTTTCACTATTTTTTTTTTAAATATCTGTGTTTTATTTAAAATGAAAATCTTGCGTTCTGGTTGCGACACCCTTTATATACTTTATAGGGTGTTCCATGTACGGTGTAGAAATTACAAACGGAAATCACAAACTTCTTACTTACAGTGAAGGGTATTAGACTGATCACTTTTATCGAGTACTAGTTTTTCTGGCATTTGCTCAGTGGTAAAGCGTTTCGCCTGTCTGATTTCTAATATTTTGAGAATTTTTTCAATAAGGCTTTTACAAATAATAGTGTTTCTTATAAATGAAAACTTTAACTAAAAAACTTTTAGCTAAGAATATAACCACAATAAAATATGAAGAGTAAATTTGTAAACATTCCGTTAATAGCTTTTCAGAGTATTATTTATTCTCTATAAAAGAAATTAAAATGTAAAAAAGAGAACCTAAAACTGATTTAGGTCACGGTGATATTGTAGCCCATAATGCCCTATTAAAAATTTTTAATGCTATCAAAAATACTCAAACAAGAAATCATTATTTGGCATATCAATATTAAAATAAAATATATTTTTTAGTAACCTTTGCAGCAAAGAGTAGAATTTTAAACAGACTTATTGTATTATTGGTTCAAACGACAAAAAAAACGTTTTCTAATTAAAATTTACAAAATGTGAAATTAACAAAATGTGAAGAGAATACTTGGCACCCTATAAAGTATATATATTCTGAATCTTTATGCCAGCCCATAAAGTATATATATTCTGGATTTTTATAAGTAGCAGAGTCGTTTAAGCGATGCCCTTCTGTCTGTCTGTGTACCGTGTAGTCGTTGAAATCAGAAAAGTTTAGCATAACAATTTGTCCGTTGTCGTTAAAGAAATCAAAAGTTTTAATTAAATAAACAAAAAAGTATTTTTACAACGTGTACTAAATACATACATACATATACATATGCTTACTTTAAATGCCATTAATAATTATCTTATAAGAAATACACTTTCGCTCACAGTTACCGATAGCAAATAATCGTTTTTTGGCTAGACTTTAAACCAAAATGGAATGATAATTTGAGAACAAATCACACAACACTTGACTTTTCGGTCAACGAAAGGCTGGTAATGTGGCCATTCATTTAGTATTTAATTTATATGAATAATTTGTTTAATATTTTTATTTATTAAATATTTCCTTCATTGATCATAGAGAACCCGTATCATTAACGGAAATGCTTGAAAAGAAACACAAGCGATACATATACTATACGGGTAGGAAATGAATTAAGGTAATTTAACTGCAACATCCCATTGATCACCAGATAAGACCCAATACTTGATGTAGGAAAATTAGACTGTGTTACTGGCCTTACGATCACATGATAATAGTCATGAGTTTTCTGACATCTTTGAATGAATGTCTGAATTTATAGATAACTAAATATGTATGTATTTCATACATTTGACTATGAGGTCCCTAATGGTAGTAAATAAGCAGATTGCTTGGCTAACATCGTATGCCTTACTCCGCAAGATATATTAGAAAAAAAAACGTGTTCCTGGATTAAAACCCAATTCTTTAAAAATCGTTAATCTTTAGCTAAACTCAAATGAGTGAAAAGATTTATCACGCTATTGCGGAGCATATTCCATAAGCACTGGTACTCGGACAGAAATAGTTTATTGAGCAGCCAATACAGACTCTATAGTTTGCATGGGAACGCCTATTAATCAATTTCTGACTGCCCATTCGTATAATCTTATAGGCGAAAAATTATGGGGCACTTTTTCTTAATACCCAGATAAATAAAAAAGCTCTTACTAAATAAATAAATATCCTTAGGTTATGGTGCATAAAATCGTTCATTTAATTAAATAATATCTGTAGGCTATATAGCATCGCGGCCTAATTAAATATCTATTGTCTATCTAAAATAATACAAAATTGTTCATGAATCTCGTAATTGTTGGAAGGTTTCTTTTACTTAGAATTTCAAAGGCATGTATCTACTTCTCTAATTATTTTTTTCCACCGCTGGACAAAGGCACAGAACGTATTCCAACGTTTCTGCTTTTTACACTGAAAACATAATGCAAAATAATTTCAACCAATGACAATATCCCATTAGACTAATGACAGCATTTCAGTAGTTCAATGAATTTTTCAATAAATGAAAAAATATTTAATTGAGTTAATGTAATATTTAATTAACCCAATTAAACGTTGTCATCAGAAAAAATAAAATAAATAAATTTTTCATCAATTAATAAATAAAATTTTTTTCAGAAATTAAAGGCAATTTTGATTTCAGTTAATTTTTTAATTTGGCTGATTTATATTTGTTAAGCATAACCAAATCAGTTCACTGATTCTTATATATTTACATAAGTTTTAATTTTATCACCTGTTTGTTATTATGTTGTACAGTCAAGGCATAAAAAACGAGGCCATAATTAAAAAGTTAGAAAGAAAAATTGTCCACTTAATTAAAAAAGAATCAAATTGAAAACAACGATTATGTTACCCATATTTCATTATGTGTAGGCTTTAATAACAAGTCATGCACTTGAAAAACACTATTAAAAAAGACTACCTTACACTTTATTTAAAAAAAATCATTGTCTAAAATCTAAATTGTCGTCATGGTTTTAACACATTTATTATTATCTAGTACTGGCAAATTAAAACTGAAAAAAAAAATCATAAAATGCTTAAAGTGGAGAAAAAAATCTGAATATTAAAAAAAATAATTATAAAATGAGTCTAGTACTCGTACAACGATTTCTTTAAATATTACATAATATTAAAGCAATTACATTATCAGTTTACAACACATTTGGTAGCACTTGTGTGTATACAAACACTTTCATGTTAACTAAAGCCAAGGTAAATTACAAATATCATATTTAACGAACAAACGCAAACTAACAGCATTTAAAAAAACTTTGATTTTTTCTAAAATTTTGACAGCCATTTTACGAAGCTTTTTAATACAAATAATATATAAATCATTTGTAGTATAAGTCCGATTTAGTTTTAGTACATTATCTGATTCTAATTCTGCTTTAAGATCAACATCAAGCATTTATGCTTGGCGTCTACACAAGATAGGGTTTACATGAAGTAATTTTTATATTTTACTTACAAATTTGCCTGCTTTCTTTTTATAGGGTGCTAGAAGACAAGTTTATTTTATTTTGAAAAAACTATTACTTTATTCATTACCTGAATAAGAGCAGGATTTCACTTTATGTGTAATGAAATGAAAATAAGTTCTTTATGTTTTATATTTTCTTTTTTTAATTAAAACAAGCTAAATTCGGCTGCCCTTCAGTGTGTTAGAAAAATATTTAAATTTTCCACTTTCCACATTCTTCTAAATATCAAAAATATTATATAATTGAAACGGCTAGTTGAGGCCGTATTGTAAAAATTTATATATGTATTTATTATTGGAAAGAAATATCGTTATAAAAATTTATTTTTTTATATGACCTCAAGCTTAATAAGCTAGCCGTTTCAATAAAAACAAAGTCCAATAAACTTACAAAAAAATTTTTTTTTAAATAAAATGAAAAATATTAAAAAAAAATTTTTTTTTTCAATAAATAATTAAATTAAGTTTAAGAAATTAAAATTAAGGAGTTTTAAGTAAAATTCTTGTCTGAGAACCTTATTTTTTAAGTCAAATTTTTAAATTAATAAAAGTAAAATTCTGAAAAGATATTGAATATTAATGCAAAATAGATAAAATTTAATTTAATTTTGCAAATATTTTTTAAACCAAACACGTTTAATACAATATTCAAATTAACGGCAAAAATCAAAAAATTCTCTTTCATTAATCCTACTAATATTATAAAGCCGAATGTTTGTGAGTGTGGATATTTGTTCCTCTTTCACGCAAAAATACTGAATGGAATGAAACTTTACAATAATTTAGCTTATACATCAGAATAATACATAGGCTATACCAAATTTATAAAGATATTGTGTAAATTTTCCAAAATATAAGGATAGGTGTCAAGTAAGTAGGAAAAAATTCTACAATCGGCTACATGTTTTGGCGCGCGGCTCAAATATCGTTGAAGTTACACATATATAATGTATGAACGATATGTTAATCATAAATAGTCCTACAAAAAAGTCCGCCACAGCATATGTCTATCTTTTATGTGGAAGCAATTACAATAGAAATTAATAATTTATTTCTAATACATATTTCCTAGTAACAAATTGATCTATATCAAAATAAACACTTTTATTGCCTATGATATATATAATAGACTAGCGCGTACTTAACTTAAGCCTAAAATTATGGTTTTAAATATTTTATTTGTCACTTTGGTTGGCGTTTCTGAAAATAATGCTAGCAAAAATATGAGCCACTTTATAAAATAGTTAATGATTGTATTTATTTGGTTGAGTTTTTTAACAATTAAAATTCTATTTGTAAAGGGATGTCGCTAAAAATTGATACAAATGCTTTCTAAGGATACCGACCGAGCCGGGTGAGACCGGATAAAAACATCTAGTATATAAATATTATAAAAAACCTGATGTGATATGATAAAATTTGGTTGAATTTTGTAATCAGCACTACAAAAATTTAAAAAAAAAAAATTAATTATATCTTGGACAACAAAAATCATGTCGGCCGGTGTAATCAACCCCTGTCGGGCTCTAAAATATAACAAATTTACACATTTGCTTCATTAATTAGTGACCTATTGCCAAACTATATTTTGAATTTTAATTTAGAATTTTATTTTCAATAAAAATTTGTCTGCTAGTATGTCTATATTTTTAATTCTATTACATTCAAGGCATTTAAAAAACATATACACATAAACACGTTTGTAGATTTTGTGTCAGTGTGTACAAACATTACGCGCATGTACAGCTTAAAAATTAAAAAAAAAAGAAAAAATAAGCAAAAATTAATGAAAATCTAAAATTTCGTTTGTATTTTTATACATATTTCTCGGCCATGTGTGGACCGATTACTTTCATTTTTTGAACAGATATTATGACTGTCATATCTAATAAAATTTTTCCCATTTTGTCGTTCAAACAAAATACACAAAAAATGGTCAAAAATAGGTTTTTGACTCATACCTCCGCCATTTATGGGCCGATCCAACAACTGAAAGACAAAAACAACTGACAGATTGGTATGTTTAACTTATTTCTATGTAGTCTAGGAACTTCAGAAAATGGATTTCAACGACTACATAGACAGACAGAGAGACGGACGGACATCGCTTATTCGACTCCGCTCTTTATAAGGATCCCGAAGGTAGGGTGTCCTTGTTCGGTGTGCAAATTACAAACGGAATCACAAGCTTCTTACTTAAGGTGAAGGATATAAAAAGGTATAACTTGAGCTAAGCCGTAAGTTAGATGCCGGTCAACCTAAAAATTTTGTATATTTTTTTTACAATAAAAGCAAACTCTTATTAAATACGTGTAACAAAACTAATCAACGTAAAACTTTCCTCTTATTTTCAGCTTAAAGAAGGGTAAAGATTCCTTCAAACAGTCTATTGAACGTTTATGGATGCAGTGCTGTCAAAATTTCCTTATTCTCGTTTTGAAACTCTTTTTAAAGTTTTTATGAATATGCCTGTTAAAGTTAGACTTAAACATTTTTACTGATGAAAATTTGTTTTTAATAACTATTTGAAGCAAAGTGTATTGTGCTGTTTTTATAACACAAGCCACTAAGTCGTCTGGAAATTTTATATGAAAAGTACTAAACATATTGAGTGCTTTTCATGCAAATTTCTTAGGCGAATTGATTACTTGTGTTATGAAAACAATACATACTTATGTATGTCTTATTTTACTGTTTTAAAGCTATTTAAACAGAATATTCTTAAAAAAAAAATTTTCACTTCTGCTTAATTTTGTGTAATACGAACAAAAAATTGAAAATTTTTCTGTAGAAATTCTGTAGAATGCAAGCAAAAATTCTGTTGTGACAGCCGAACTTTTTAATCGCTTTAATGGAAAATCGGTTTTACAACTCAATTTATTTTTCAGAGAACTAAAATTTTATTTTCTCAGTGCAGTAATAATATCAGTAATAATAAAATAAAAGTTTATCATTTATTGCTGACTTACCTTTGCTTAACAAACATTATCCAATTAATGAAACCATACAAAATATGTGTTTGCTGTTGGAATTAAAAAATTAACAAATTTATTCCAAAATGCAAATGGAACTGCTTTAGCAACTCGTTTTGTTTTCGGTAAGAAAATTCAATATTTTTTCCAAATTCTTTTTTTAATTGAAATTTATTGCATACACAAAAATATTTTATTTGCTTTTATAGAAAAAAGGAAGAGAGTTTTGACATTTTATGTTTTTTTTTTCCTTTTAAAACATTTATTGAAAGTAACACAATTTCACTTATAAATAAAAAATAATATCATTAACAAGACAAACGGTTTCTTCACTTTAACTTATTTGACTGTAATTGTTGATATTTCCTTGATAACCGTAGGTTTGGTTTGTTTGCTATGGTTTAGTAAAGCGCTTTGTTTTCCTTGTGTAAAAATTTAAATGTCTTGTTCAAATATTTTTAAATAATTTTAATTTATTTTAACTTATTTCTTTTAACCGTCTTTTTTAATTTTACCACTTTGCACGAATTCGCTATACAAATAAATTAAGAAAAAAAATAATAGTAAAAAATTTGGTCTACTTAAAAAAATGTTCTTCTTTGAAATATTAAAGTAACTATTAGTTAGTTACAACATTAAGGTTATTTTATACACAATTTCACTATTTTACGAAAATGGATAAAAAATTTTGTTTAAGAAATTTCGAATGCGAAATTTAGAAATTTTTAAAAAAATTTATAAAAAAGTAGGGTTTTGGTTGGACTGGCACTTAAAACAATTTGCATTCAAATTTAAATTTTGTTTTATTTAACACAAATTTTCACTTAAATATTATGGTTTTCTTGCTGAAATGTATTTTTTATATTGAATTTTGTATGATTTTGCTTAATAACTTTAGCATAAAAACCCACGCCCTTTTGACATATAATAAATACAATTATTTATAAAAAAATTTTCTCACTTTTTTTTAGGCTTATTTTCCACAAAAATATAAGCACACACTCACACGTACACCCACACACATACATAAATGTACACTTATTTAAAAACAGTGAAAAATTATTTTAATATTTTTTTTAAACGTGACTCAGTTTTTCTTAGAGGTCATGTAAAATTAAAAAAAAAAAAAACAAGTAAAAAAAACTTTTTCTGGAAATAATTAATTTTGTTTATTTGCTTTAGCCATAAAATATTTTTTTTTTTTTGTGTGTTACATTTATTATAAATTTCTGCTTTTTTTTGCAGTTTTTTTCTTTCTTTTTTTTAACCAATTTCACATCACCCGTGTATACACTGTTATTTAATATTTAGCCCATGTCCGTTTACCGTGTTGTATATGTCTCCAATTTCTTTGGTGTTTTAGGCTCCAACGTGTTTTGTTAAAAAAAAATATTTACCATATTTGCCAGCAATTGAAAGCCATGGTAAATAGACATATCCGATTTTGCCGTTATTTTTCTCTTTATCTATTTGCTCGTTTTTTCCCTATATTTCCTTGCGCTCGCTCATAAAACTGCTGCAATTTATTTATTATTTCTCTATATAAAATTTTGCAGAATTTTCTCTAGCTCTTTTTTACTTAAAATGATTAATCTTTTTATTTTTTTTTTTTTGTAATTTACTGTGAATTTATATGAAAACCTTTATTTTCTTTTTTAAATTTCAGGCGTTGTTTTGGAAAAGTTTAATTTAAGTACGAGTATGTCTGTGAATAATTTATTATATTGAAATGTTTTAAATTATAAATGTTATTTTAATTATGTAAAAAATATTAAGAACTGTTTTCCTTTTTTTTTTTTAATAAATTTTTTATAATTTCCAAATTTATATATAAAAAAACATGATATATTTAATTTCAAAGGAATTTTCTTTTTTTTTAAACTACAAATATTTTTTATTGATATTCTTACATAATATAAAGTAAAATATTGAGAAAATTTAACTTAAAAAAGTATTTTTGAGTTATAACACAAAATGATATTATTTTCTTTTGTATAATGCCTAAATCGAAATCTCATTTAATAAAATTTTTCAAAGTGTGTACACTTTTCATTGGCAACAATTGTTAATTATAAACAAACAATTACCCGTTACTCATAATAAAAGAAAGAATTTCTCTGCATCTGCACTTTAATAATATTTAAATTTAAGAAGCTCCTGCTTTGTTTTTAGAAAAGTAAATTTTAAAAATTTCTTGTACAAGTTTCCAATAGCTAAAATTGCGAATTTGTGTTGCAAATAATTCGTTTCTGGCTAGACCTCAGAAATAAATTTGAGTTTAAGTTTTTAGATGGATCAAGCAAATAATAACTCATCTTTAATTTAAAGTGCACAGAAAAATGTTGTTTTTCATATTCAATTACGAAATTCGTAAATGCGTTTATTTTTTTAACTGAAATTGGACTTATCATAAAATTACTATTTGCGTAGTAGAAAAAAAATCATTTTCGCAGCGAACATGAACAGAAGCAATATATCAAACAAAACAATTATAGACTTAAACAAAAAATAATAGAATAAACCACAAATTTAAACAAATATTTGTTAGGAAAAATTTTGGTCATAATTTTGTCTGTGTGCAACTACAAACTTCATATGTGTCCTAGCAAATCCTAACTTCAATAATGTAATAATGGGCCTAACATATATATTACTTTGAGGCTGTTATGAAATTTTTGGCTTAAAATATTTATTACAATTTTTACAACTCTTTCAAAAAGATTATGATACAAAAAAAGAAGCAATAACATTTTTAAAAAAATTTTCCAAATGAAATAAACGTTTCCATAACTACTGGTTAAAAATGGAAGCTGGCCACTTTTCTCTTCATGGATGTAAAACAAAAAATAAAGTTACTTTAGTTGTTATCTCTTGCTCAAAACACAAAAACTATACTTTCAAAGGAATGTGTTTAAGAAACAGAAAAACAATTCTGGCAGGGTCTTAGAAATCTATTAAGCTCAGATTTATGAAGTGGCTGGAAAGAGAATCTCCAACAATATTTTGTAGCGAAAATCTTTATAACATTCCCTTCTCGAAAGAGAACAAATGATATAGGGCCTGACTTGGTCAGAAATTCGCGAGATTCTTGACTGGGCATAGCAGTCGGAATGACCTCTGCAAGTGAAAAAGAAGGTGAAAAAGAAGCATATAGTCTGTCACTGTAATGGTTTAATTTGGACATGTTTTCGTTACTTAGGGCATCATTAACAACAACCGTCTGAAATGGCGAACAAATCAAAAGGGGAAGTCTTTAAAATAATAATGAATACTTTATTTAAAGAGTATTTCTAATATGAAAGTAGTGTTACTACAGTATGTCTATTCTGGCTCTTAGTTATAATTCTAATTAATTATTAAAACTACTGGCCCATAGTCATAGTCATACTAAAATTAGAATTACTTTTTTTGACTTTGATTATGGCCCAATAATTTTAGTTAAAAATTTGAGTTTCAATGTTTTATAAAAAATATTTGAAAAAATATTAATTGTTGTGTGCATAAAGACAAGAATTAGGTTATCGGTTTGGCCCCACACTCATCTTCTAAGGTCAAAAGTTCTGCAGAAAATGCTGGTTTCAATAGTTTCTCAATTCGTGAGCTTTTGCTTGTACGGCTGAAAAATAGAACATAATTCCTTTGAAATTTGTTGCTTTGTCAAGTTTCCTTTAGTTTAATGCAAAATAGGAAATCACTGAATTACATAGGAAAAATATGCCAACTATATATCATCTCATTTTAGAGCAGTACAATCTTAGAAGCCCTAAAAGTTTACTTTTTTTTTTTGATTCTAGTAAACGGTACTGTGTTGATTGCCATCTCATTAATTGTGGATTATATCGCTCCCTAATCTCATTGCAGCACAATAATACAGTTATTAAATTAACTGTGACAACAATCCAATTTGTACTTAATTAGCACAAATATTTTTATGACAAAAATTGTATCAACAATTTATCAAAAATTGCATCATAAAACAAGAAGTATAATTTCTAGTTGGAGAAGCAAATATTTTGTGTGCCAAGTAAAAAATTTTATTCAATATAGGTATTCTACAGGAAATCTGATTTACCACATGTTACATTCAAAATAGTTTAAATTTTTCATAGGATGATCTTTTCTTACTTCTGCTCATAATCCCCTTTACTCTTTAAATAAGAATGAATAACTATTAGTTATTGGATGTTACTTTTCTTTTCAAAAATTTTTAATTTTGAAGGTTAATTTCAGAAAAAAAAAAAAATTAAGTTCAAAAATAATTTTATAGAATAAGTTCAAAAAAATAAGTTTATTTTTAAAAAAAAATACCGCCAACTAATTTTTTCAAAAAAGTGGACTTATACCACTTTCATTTATTAAGAAAAAAAATTTTATTAAATTGATATGAAAATTGTTTCCCATAACAGATCACATAAACTGATCCACATTTAATAAATTACACACTCACATAAGTTTAGCACACTTTTGAAAATTGTCATGAAAATCAGTTATTTATTTTATTCCAAAAATTATTCACACACAAAAGAAAAAAGTGGAGAATTTCTGCACAAAATTTCGACAACCTAATTCAAAGGTACGTGCATGTAGATGTACAGACAAATTTTGTATTATTTCCAATGCTCCCAAAATTTCAAATATGCAAATACATCTAAATTAAAAAAGGGTTTTGCAAGAGCACGGTTAGCTACATTCATTCTCTTTTAAAAGAAATTTCAATTATAAGGCAAGTAAAAAAGCAACTCACTTTATCAAAAGCAGCACAGCTCTCTGCTCTCTTTTTAAAATGCAAGAGCAATTGTGTATGGATATGAGGATAAATTGAATTTAGCTTAGTTTAAAATTTTGCAAATGCCCTTTAAAGCCTTTTGTATGTGTGTGATTTTTATTATTTTTTTAATAGAGTTAATACAACATTTGATATAACATAAGGCGCCTATTTCTGTGTGGTAAACGAGGTTTTATATAATTAAAATTCAAAGAAAATTAATATGCAGTTCCTCTTTTTTTAAGTTCTAAAATGATTTTGTTTTATTTAGCAGTTTGTCTAAATTTTTCGTTTTCTGTTTTGCAGATTAATTTTCGTGAGTTTTGAGTTTTTCTTTTATAGTAGCAAAGAAACGAAAACAGCCAGAAATGAAAAACAAGGCAATACTGGAATTTTTGATGCTTTCTTATATTTCTTCTCCTATATTTAAGTATGTATGTATGGCTGTAAACCTGTATATTTTGCTACAGCTGCCTGATGGTTAATTTTGCTTGGGGGTTTTTTTTATAAGAGTATGAGTACCTTTTGTACACAAGAAAAAAGTCACTGCATACAATATACAAGCGCGCGGCGGGTGTGGTCCATAATAAGAAGCAATACGCAAGAAAACCTAAAATGTAATAATTTTTCTCTAGTTTTGCAATTTTTGTTTAGTTTTCTTTTTTGAATTCGTTTATTATATGTAATCTAAATTTTTTTAATGTTATGGAAAGTTTTGGCTAAAAATAAAAAATATTTTTTTTTGTTTTATGTTCCACCAACCACCCCTTTGCAAAGTGTTTCTATAGATTTTAATTTTTGCAAACAGTATCTCTTTTTTTCTTTGCATTTAAATAATCCAAATTGATATTTTTACTTTAATTTAATTTATTTTTTTAAGAAATATTTTTAACGCGTCACTAGAAAAATTTGTATTTTCTTCTATAATGATTTTTTTTTTTTCATATAAACAATTTTGTATAATAATACACACACACATACATATATTCAAAGAATTTTTTTATATTCTTTTTATTTTTCTTCTTTGTTTTCCCGTCGTTGTACCATTTAAAATTTTATCTAAAAGACGAACACGTTTGCTTTTCGAGCACAACAATTGAGAACTAAATTGCTCTTGCTTTGCAGTGTATTCAGGAACCTGACTGTCGGACAGACATACAGAGTCTTTCTATATTACGCATTACTAAATAGCAAACAGAAAATATGCCTTTTACTAACACATACTTAGATAAAACAGTTAAAAACAAAATGAGCAGAATACCAACTTTGATGCTCTCATTTCTTCAACTTGTGCGAATATGTATAACAAACCAGTTACCAGTTAGTTAACCGGTTTGTTTGTTACTCCATTGTAATCATTCTCTGTTTCAGACCCAAGTTTTTCTCTTCAGATGCTGCTGGTGTGTATTCTAAACGAAAACATTTACAATATGATAACACAATTGTCATACAGTAAAAATTCTGCTATCACTGGCTGCTGACTCTCATTTACTGGGTGTCTCTTATGTTCGCTTAAGTAAAATTAAAAGAAAACTCTTCTACTGAAGTATGTTTCTTAACATAACTAACTGTTAAACATGAAACCAGTTAACAAACCATAAAAATGCAATGATGTTGTGTATTAATATGTTTGAGTTTATCTTAATTCAAGTTTTATATTTTTGGTTTGTGGAATAAACTGTAGTTAAAAAGCCCTTCCTTTATTCATTAACACTTGTTTTATATTATTTTCTAGTTATGTTTTCTTATATTAAATTCTCATTTTACCAATAATCGTTTTTATGGCTGCTTTAACAGTCAAACGGATTTAATAAAAATACGTTTCTTTTTACTTAAAAAAAATAAAATTTGTCCGTTATTTTTGAAACACTTCAATACTTAAAAATATTTAAATATGTAAAATAACGTAAAAAAATGTTCTAATGTTTGCAAGAAACGTTGAGAGTAATCTACTGAGGATTCACAGTAGCGTCTGATATGGTATCCCCTTCGGTACTTATTGTACTGAATAAATAACTCATGAGAATATCATGAGTAAAAGAATAAATTTTAAAACCAACACAATTTCTGGAATTAAGCACAAATAAAGATTAATATTTTGTATCAAAAATTTTGTAAAAATTGAGTGTTTTCCATACAAATTTTGGATTATTCGTTTTCTGTAAACAGCATATTAATTTGCTTTCTATATTCACCCCATTAGTTTCTATAAAAGGATCTCAATTCTGTCTTTCTGATTGTAAAAACTTAAAAAACCGAACTGAAATAATAACACAGAAGATTTCTTTTACAGCTCATAAAATGCCTTCTCTAGATTTAGGCCTTGAATGAAGAAAATTATGTTATTCAATGAGAGACTTGCTCTTTTTCACACATAAGATCAGTGTTAAAGTTTAAAATGTCGAATGAAGTGGGATATCTGCTTTTTCTCTAGGGTTTAACAAAAAGACTATCAGCAAGCCTCTGAGATAACAAGACTAGCGTATGATGTGAGATTTTTTTATGCAAACTTTAAAATCAAGATACAGAGTATGTTAGAGAATCTCGTCACCGATTATGAGACGATAAAAAAAACTTAAAAAGTCACTGACAGTCAGCAAAAAGTATCTTAGAAGTCTTGCCATACAATGCATTAAACAACAGGCTACCGACTACAACCTGTCAAAAATAGAATACATGTGTTTCTATGAAAATTATTATTTTCACGACAGCACTGCTACATGGCTACACGACCACTGTTATAGATGTCGCCAGCTTAGGCTAATTTCCATTTATTGCTGCCAGTACGAGTATAAGAAAAAATTTGCGTTTGAAAATATTTGATATCATTTAACAATCAAGAAATTAATCGAATTATTTCTGAATTATTACGTGTTATAAGTATATTCGTATCTGTATACACAAATGAATGTGTGTTTATGTTTTTTTGTGAGTTTGAATAAATAATTTTATTTTTACACATTTTAACAAATTGAATGTGGCACCACTGAAATATGTCTTTCTATTATAACCAACATTTCTCACATTTCTAATTATGGAGCTGGCTACACGGCAACATTTGTAGCCGTGTAGTCCATAGCCTGCCACTAAACCATAAAGAAATATTGAAGACATGTACTACCCTTCTCCACCTGTTTTTCTTTTTTTAATGTTTTCTTGTTCAGCAAGCCGAAAATTGTGGTTATAAAATCGCTCACCATTAGTTGAAATAACTAAGAGACTCATAGAGTTCGTTCAAAATGTTAAGGGTTAAGAATATAAATTAATTTTCTTTCAAAATAACGAAAACAAAACCTGTTCGCATCATTTTTATTTAGGTTCTGAAAGAAGATCTTGTAACACAAGTTTTTCTTAAGTTACAAGCACAAGACTTGGTTTAATTCAGAATTAAAAAAAATAACAATAAAAAGAGTATAATAATGAATGCTTCTTATTATTTGCAATTATTTATATACAAATATTAAGATGGCCAATGAAGTAAATCAAAAGTTAGTACAAAGAGGGAATAAATCTTTTTTGTAAGAAATCACCTGTCCTGTGTTGTAGGTTTTTTTTTTGCAAAAAGGCTTCCATTGCAAGAAACTAAAAGAAAATGAGCAATCAGGCTGTCCAACCATACTTTATTATAAAATATTACACATGATTGTAGTGATGTGTGGTTTTCAAGTATGTAATTATGCTCACAAATCATTTTTAGGAATCGCAAATACATCAAATACTTCAAATGGATTTGTTACTTGTAAGCTATGACTCATAGTTACAGAGAATGTCTATACATCTTATTTTTTATTAATTTAAAAATTGAGGGCCTGCAGACTTTTTATTGTTTTTAAAAATGAGGTTCTCAGAATGGATTTTTTCTTAGAACTCGCTCATTTTAGTTTCTTGAACTGAAATTAATTATTTATTTTAAGATGAATTAAAAATATGTATTCGAAAAAAATTATTTTTATCAATATTTGTACTTTCTTTTTTTATATTTTTTTTATAATTTTTCATTTGTAAGTTTATATGACCTATTTTATTGAAAGGCTCCTTTATTAAGTTGACGTCGTGTTATAAAAATCTATTTTTATATCCATATGTCGTTCCAATAATAAATAAATTAATCTTTATATTTAATATAACCTTAAGCTTAATAAATTAGGCGTTTCAATTACAAGATAAATATGCCGAGTTATATATGGTTTTAGTATTTATAAATAACTTTTCAGTATTTATGACGTACTTATATATATGCTTAAGAGAAATATAAGTACATACATAGATACAAATGTGCATAAATACTTTGAGTCTCTAAGATTTTACTAATTTGCAAACTGACCATGCAATATTACGAGATAGGACACATATCATTTTCAAGAAGAGGTCATCTAGATTTGTAATCTATCATCCAAGTACTCAGAAAAAACTTAAAACCTATAGATTAAGTTCTTTGTTGGTTTTATTAATTTGCATGTACAAAATCGGTAGTGGTACCTCTGCAAAATGGGGAATGGTAAAAATCCCTAATAGCAAGAGTACTAGGGAATATGGAAATTTCAAAAAAATTTTGAAAATAGTTCAAAGTAACTTCTGATTACAAATCTAGACAGCCTCCCCTTTAAAATAATATGTGTCCCATCCCACAATCTTTAATTCTTAATTCTTTATTACATTAAGACTTTTAATTATAAATTGTATAAAACAACCTAAAAAACATGATATATCAAAAACTAAAAAAATTAATGTCGTTTTCCACATGGCTTTGAATACTTATAGGCGAATTCAATTATTTTTCAACTTCAATGTTAAAAAATAATATTTGAAATTCCTTTAATAATTGATTTTTTGATTTTTAATACGATTGCTATTCTGATATTTCGCTTGGTTTATCGTACTCAAAAGTGAGCAACCTCAACTAAACGGTAGTACTAGATAACTAAATGGAAAAATTAATTAATCAATTGGGGATAAAGTGAGTTTTAATTTTACAAGTTAGAAGCCAAATACTTTCTTTTCTTATGAAATCACCTTTGTTCGACCAATTTATTAATTTACATATCAAAGTTTTATTGAAAAAATTACTTTAGCTAATTTCGTTTCAGTCTCAGTTTGTTTTCATTTTTCCAAAAAAAGGCTATTTTAAAAAATAAAAAAAGCTAGAGGGTAAATCATAAATTTTGAGGCTAAATGCGAGCATAAAATCTAAATTCAGTATTAAAAAGATTAAAATGGCAACGCTGCCTAGTGTGAACATGGTATTACTGCTAGATATACAATATATATTTTTTCTTATTTTTATAATGTTTCCACCTTCATTTCTGTTAGCTGTTGCTATTGTTGTTGAAAACAATCAAAGATATTCGAAATAAATAAATTAAAAGTGTGTGTGTGTCTTGTTTCCCATCACGGAATACATAATAAACATGCTAACACTAAAATTATACATTTAATCGTAAACGATTAAGTTACTGTGAACCATTAATATATTTTTTGTTGTGGTTTCCTAAATTTGGCTATTGTATCTATTTGACAGGTTGTTTTTTTCAAGAGATCGTTATCTAAATTTTTATTTAACTTCACGAGATATGTGTCTTTTCCTGCGTGTGAATTTTTAGGTATTAATTTGATCAAGTGATTAGATTTTATTAAGTTTTATTTATTTAATTTGTTGTGCTAAAAGAAAAATCGACTTAAAAACTTATTTCAACGATTTCAGAAACGAAAGTTTTGTTCTTTTCTTCACCTGTATGAAAGTGCTTATATCTGTCACAATCAAAAGTGTTGAAAACTAAACATTGAACATGGAAATGTTAATTTATAATTTTCGTACCTAAATTGTTTAAACACCAAATAATAGAAAACAAAAGAACAATCTTAAGACATTCTTTTGACGATTAGCAAAAGTGCTTTTTATATGAAGCAAATTTACGTTAACACCGACAATAACGACAACAACAAACGCACAACACAAAGAAGAATACAAAAGATAAATTTACACTTCCTTATGGAAATTAAACACAAAGAGAACAAGCAAACAGATACACACACACACACTATGAAACATCTTTGTAATTTAGATGGCTAAAAAAAAGGCGATTATGCAGTAAAAAGCTAAAAACTAAACTAAAAGAACAAAAGTATGAATGTTTATAATTCAATGACATAAAATTACATGCAAAAAGTAATAAGTATGTACAAGCATACTTTAAATGTCTTACAAGCACTTTCTATTATAAATTATTAAACATATTTATTTGTAGTGATGTATGGCTTTCAAGTATGTTTGTGCATTGCTCTAGTACAAGCGTAACATTTAGTTGAATAAAGAAAAATTATAGACACAGAGGCAGGCAGACGAAAGAGATAGTGCAAAGGAATGAAACACAGCCAAACAACTAGTCAGATGGGCATAAATACTCGTACAAGGCAGATATTTAGTTGGATAATGATTGTGTCTCAGAAAAATATGTAAGAAAAAGAGCTGAAGATATAAAAGAAGGTCTAACAAGTTGCTTTAAAAAAGAGGTAAAGGAAATTCTCAGGAACATTCACAACAACAATAAAAACACAATTGTATTTACAAATTATGCAGCGGATACATTATGAAATAAATAAACAAAACACACAAAAAAAGTGTGTGCGCAAAAGTGGTTTTATTATAAAATTTGTTTTTGTTGTCTTCTTTTTTGAATGTACCTATTGTTCAAAATTCTATAAAGCACAACAACAACATTAAGAACAAAAAAAGGGTCCGTTAAATGTACTTACGAATATGATATACAGTACAGGCATAAAGCACATACATACATACACATACAGACAGACACTCGCTACCTTTACAAAACAAGTTAAATTGGTAATTCCCACGTTATAGTGCGGCAAAAATAAAAATAAGCATTCAAAAGAAAAATAACATTTTGTACCTATTACAAGAAAAATTATGACTACTGCAGTTTATGAAGTAAAATTTGTATATACACGCACATAAATTAAAATTTATAGGTTTTAGCTACTTAATGTAGAGTAAATTAAATATCATAAAATGAATGGTAATTTACTAAATTTTATAATAAACGAAAAACTAAATATTCCAATATCGCAGGTAAAAACAAATACCATCACTAGCAGGTTTAGTGCGTGCAATATCAATTTGCAATTTACCATATGGTCGTCATAAAACTAAAATGTGGTTCGTAATGGTATTTATTTATGATCTTTTGTTGCTTGTCCTTGATAAGTGGTCCAAATTTCTAATTTAAAATTTACAGAAAAAATTTTCTTCTTTGGGGTTTTTTTTCATTAATCCATTGTTTTTGCGTTTAATTAAACTAATGAAACAAGTTTCATTAAAATTACACTGCTCTGCAAAAAATCACTTTTTGGCTCTCCTTTAAATAAAACTGCGGTAAATTGAGAATAAAATCCGAATTTGTTAATCGATTTTCATGATTTATAACTTATTTTATTCTTAAGGTATTTAGCTTTCAGAAAATTGTGCAAAATATAAAATAATTGGTTTTTTTATATTGCTTTTTTAAGCTGAATAAAATAACGAATTTTTGCAAGAAAAAAAATTGTTCCCTTCTTAAATTTTTGAATAATTCCAAAACGATAAAATATACAACAAAATTATAAGGAATTAAATTAAATAAATGGTGTTAAGTCGTTCTCGAGTTAGGCTGAAATATGTCTGTGTACCTGACTAATTTAGTGGAAAAAAATTGCCACGTGATGGGGAAAAACCGAAAACGGATTTGAGTTACACACATCAAAATCCATATAGTCCACATAGTTTTATTTAAAGGAGGATTTTGCTGCTGAGCAGTGTTATACGAACGAACAATTGCATAAAACACATTAAGCGTGTTTCATTAGAAATATAATTTTTTTTAATCTTTTCATTAATCTAATGAATAATTTCATGGAGATTCAAGCAATGAACCTATTTGTTTAATGAAAATATTTCAATTCTTCAGTCATTTAATGAAATAATTTCATTTATTTATAAAATAATTTCATTCACTTAACTATTAAAATGTGTCCAAAAATTTGAAGAGACTTGAGACACTACAAAAAGCTAAATGTTCGCAATCAACAAAAAGACTTTCGATTTGCAAGAGAGCAAGGGTTTTAATTTTGAAAATATGATTATTACCCAGGATGTCAGTCATAGGCTTGACTTTGTAAAACAATATAAATTGGCCAGATTTAACTCTTATGAACTCCAATCTAAAGTTAATAACAATAAACCGTTTTGTCTAGCGGTCCTGAAAAAAAAATATCTGCTACGAAATCGTAGCCATCGTAGAGTCAAACTACCGAGTTGTCCTGAAAATTTTTGGCCATAATCATAGTCACAAAAAAGTAGGCTTTTATTTGTTCAAAAAGATATCAACTTTAGTATGCGTTCGACTATTTTTAAATACTTTATTTTGTATTTTATAGGCCTATAATTCCAAAAACCCTGTACACTGGAAATATTTCATTAATACACATAATTTAAGAAATATTTCATTGAATCAATGTCACAATTATAATTCACATACAGTATTAGATTTGTGCTCTGTAGTTCAAAAATTAGAAAGGTATAGTTCGTTCACTTAGATCTTTTGATCTTTTGTATTTTTATCACTTATATTTTTGATTGTCATTGAACGTTCTTATGTTAAATGATATCGAATATTGGTTGAAAGGAAGTTTTTACGAAAATATAAAGCAAAACAACAAAACAAAATTCTAAAAATTTTTAAATTTAGTTTTCGATTTCTTTTTTAATAATGTAATTCAAAAAGTACTTTAGTCATTATGGCTAAAAAAATTAAGATTTACTTTTAAAATCTTTAAATTAAGCTTTTTAGCATGCATAATACATTTTCTCTTCTTCAGTTTATTTGTTTTAAATGCCATTTTTGTAAAAGAAAATAATTTGCAACTTTCTTTCCTTCGTCATTGTTTCCGATTAAGTTTAGGTCGTGTATTTAAAATAATCAGCACACAAATGAACTATAGGAATTCAAAACATCGACTAGTTCGTTCAGTTGAAATAAGTGAAGAGTTCAACATGAATAGTTTGTTCGTGTACTACCCAAGATTATCCAGTATTTTTTTAATAATACTAGAATTTTCTCTACATTTGAAGAACGGTTGCCAACTTCTGTACCGATTGAAATTTATTTTTTAATTACTAAAATTATAAATTTTGTGATACGATTTCAGGAGCTTTAAAGATATATAAATTTATTGATACAGTTATGAAGTCAGACCAAGTGTTGCTTATCTAATTTAATTTACGTTTTGTATTAGAGAAGCTATGACATTAATAAAGCACTTGGCTAATTTTTTAAGGTTTTTAAGTTAGAGACTCCATGCATTTTCATGAACATTTATATGTCGCCAAAGCCTCCAGAAAATATATAATATTAATTTTCTGTTAGCTTGTTCCCCAGTTAAATATTTTTTTGCAACACACGAATAACAAATTGGCTTAAAATCCGTTATAAGAACCAATATTTTGTCATAATAACTCTGTTTTTACCCATATAACAGAATATTTATTATTTGAAGCCATAAAATTATATTCATAAAACAAGGCGATTCTCATACCTTTCATATTGTTTGATTTAACCGATTTATCATTGCGTACAAAAAATATATAGACTCTCTGAAGCAACTGCTTAAAGTTCATGAAGATAAATGAAATACAATTACACTGTGCGATAAAAAAAAAATACCTGGGAAGTGATTTTACTTTTCTGGTAGGCGCTGTTGAGTACAACAAGAATCTGTTTTTGGAATTTGCCAAACACACCCAAAATATTGAGTTACGGGTAAAACACCGGTTTTTCGTACCTTTATGCACTTATAAACCAGTAACTTAGTTGATTTTCTCTACGGATTTAGAAAGATATATATATCATTTAAGTAAGCTTGAGAAATCTGTGTGTATTTCTTCCCCAAATTAATTAAAAAAATTTTTTTTGGCAATTTTTCAACTTTGGAGATGTTTTTACACAGCATGTTATAAAGGAACCGTACAAATTTTAATTTAATTTCAAAATATGTTTACTTATGAGTAAAACACAATTTTTTAAAAAAATCCGTTATTAAACTTTTTATTAAAAATTTTTTTTTTCCAAAATTTAAATTTTTGACCATTTCACTCAAAAATGTTTGCTCTTGGCAGTTTTTGTTTTTTTAACTCAGCATCGTCAGTGAAGTAATTAAAAATATTCTGAAATCGTGGATGTTTTTGTCGCGGTTACTAATAAATTTTTAAGTGCGTTTAAGAAAATGCGCTGCAATATGTCCATAAAAATTCATTTCCTGCAGTCGCATTTGGACTTCTTCCAAGACTATAAACAAGGTGAACATTTTCACCTAGAAATATTCTTAAACTGATGATGCTGAGTTAAAAAAATTGCCAAGCAAACATTTTTGAGTGGAATGGCAAAAAAAAAAAAAAATTATATCTAGAAAAATTTTGTTTTAATGACAAATTTAATAACTCAGTTAATTTTTAATGGATCAAAAAAAGTTTGATTTTACTCACAAATAAATATATTTTGAAAATAATTTTAAAAATTGTACGGTTCCTTTACAAAATCCTGTGTAAAAACATAACCAAAATTGAAAAATATCGAAAGAAATTAAAAAAAAATTGTTTGGAGGTGAAATACGCACAGATTTCTCAAGTTAACTTAAATGCTATATATATATAATTTTGAAACGGACTTAATGTTTTCTTTCTAAATCCATTGAAAAATTTAAAAACGGTCCATATTCAACAAAGTTACTGGTTTATAAGAGCACCTACTAGAAGCGTAATATCACAGGTATTTGCACTTCATTCTTTTTCGTCGCACTGTGTTATTATAGTAAAATACTGGCTGTAATATCTAATACTAATAGAAATTAACACACAATAGTAAATATTTTACAGAAAAAAATATTTTGCTTAATTTTTTTGACACTTCTCAAAAAAATACAAGCAATAAAAAAATAAATAAAACTTTGAAAATAAATATACTTTATAAATAATATATAGGGGATTCGCACAGTAGGTATAAAGTCATATGTTAAAAACAAACAACACTAAAAAATATGACAACACTAAAAAACATGTATCTGGTAAATAATTTTATTTATATATCGACTGTATAATAAACTATTATAATGTGCGTTGTTGAGTTTCCTGGACTAAGACTGTAACACCAAACTAAGGAATGGCCAGTGGAGGTTTTTTTAAATATTTAATTTTTTAATCTTTTGTATTCTCTTTTGTGTATAACTTTTGTAATTATTTTTGTATTTCTTTCACAATTTATCTTTTGGCTTAAATAAATAATTAAAAATTAATTTTTTTAAATTATTTTATTTATTCAGTTGCGACGGCCGAATTGTTTCAGTTGGTAGGCTAAAATTTTACAATATTAAATTCAACCACCAGAATTTAATTGGAAATGAATTCGAGTATCTTTCACAACCGAAGTTGTTTTCTCTGTGAACGTATTTCTCTAAAATCTCTATACTCTAAGGAAGATCGCCATGTATTTAATGTTTTTTTACTAATCAAGATTTTTAACAAATTGTTGTGAATTTAAGAATTTTAATTTAAGATTTTCCACTCACTCATAGAGTAAGGCACCGAGAGAAACCGGGTAAGAACAGCTAGTTTACAATAAAATCGAAGTACAATTTACAGCATTAACAAAATGGTGCTGTATTTTTCAAGAAAGAAACATTTTAAAATATTTTCCTTTGTGTTGCCATTTAATACCAAAAACTTTTTAAATTTCCTACTAATTGAATTTATACAGAAGATTAAAACATTCCCACGTTTAGTAAAATAAAAAAAAAATAACAGAATTTAATTCCACAGTTCAAGAAAAAACAAATGATTTCAGCTAAAAAATCAAACAAATAGCAGGATGATATAAAAAGAGCATTAATATTCTTGCAAGTTTATAGAAATCAAAATAAAGAAGGAAATCGCTAATGATTGTAACAATGATAAGCAGAAATTGTGTGATTCTTGGCAGTAATATTAAAAAAAATTGTTTTTCTTTTACATTTAACAGGTAAACAATTAAGAGAGCTAATAAAACAGAAATTCCCATTGTTTTCAGTAGAAAAATATAATTAAATGTCCTTTTATCACAAGACACTTTCACAAATACACAGCCATAACGTGACATTTGTATGTATGTGTGTGTATTTGTAATTATGCAAGATTGTTGGTGTGCTACATTGAAGCTACTGGAAATAACAGGCTGGCTTCACAGTGTACATGCGCAGTTGTACACCGCTTTTAGGTCTTCTACAAGGGTTTATGGAAAAATAAAAATCAGAGCGTAACGAAAAATAGTAAGTAAGATGAAAAAAAAATTATTTGAAAAAGGGACCAATTTAATTCAAGTACTAAAATTTAACGATACTCTCATTCTCTCAACTTAACGAAACACAGTGAGCATAAATGACTTTTGTAATTTTTAAGCAAATTATTGAATAAGGACAAACAGCAAGACTATGCAAGTTTTCACTTTCTCTCTCTCTCGTTCTCTTTTACTTTTTTGCAACTATCTCTCCCTTGCGCACAAAACTCCTTTTGTGCTCTCGTTTTTCTTGCCTTAATTCGAATTCGCCGCAAAAAATTTTGTTTGTCGTCTGAACGACGTGTGCCAAAAATTCACCTTTTTGTTATTGCACTACGTTCTTGCAGTAAATCAAATTTTTTTATACTTTTCATAAAACATTAAAAGGGTATACTTAAGTAAGTCATCCCGTGTGTAATTTCTACAGAGTACATGTGCTCTATAAAGTATATATATTCTGCATCCTAATAAATAACTGAGTTTAAGCGATGCCCGTTTGTCTGTGTACTAGTTGAAATGTCAGCAATATACAGAAAATATTTTACTATACCAATCTGAGATATCGATGTCACCGTCAACTACGATCAGAATGGCGAAAGTGACGCAAATTAATTTGCATCACTGCAAGGCAGTATCTGCTGAATTCCTTCTTTGTCTCGCAGAGCTGATACAAGAACCCTGGTATCACGATAGTAAGATTCTTGGAGTGAGCGCAAAGGGCTATAAATTACTACATATATGCAAATTGCACAGGTAGGATTCGAGCCTGTATTTTGGCTAAAAAGCATCTTTATATCTTCATTCTTTCTCATTACAGTGATGAAGAGACAGTAAGCGCGATATGGGAGAAAGATAGTACAACCATCTGGATCCAATTGAGCCTTATAGTGTTTTTACACTAGAGCACATTTAACATCTATCATCTATTCGGCGAGATGATAACATCTTCCCATATAAAATGCATGTAGAAAAAATCAACATCTTCCAACATCTTTACATGATGTTCCTATCTCATTTTGTTTCACTCAACATCTTTCGATAATTTTCGTGCCATCACTAGAAAAATGGCAATATTTTCGATTTTAGTGGCATCACTGATAAAGTAACATTTACTTATACATACATAACATAAGTATGTACACATATTAAACAAAATAAAAATTCAAATTTTGAAGCATAATGGATTTGATCTTGCAAAGCAACACTTCGTCCAATAATGAATGATTTTTCTAAATTTATTTTAAGATATTTTTTGTTTTCGAAAATTATGCGTCTTCTTTTCTTTTATTTTTCGACAGTTTAGTTGATGGTAGATGTTGGTAGTGTAAACAACTTTTTTTCATTTTCAACATCTTCCACGCATTCCTCTAAGATGTGCTCAGTGTAAAAACACTATTATGACGCATTATCATACTGACCTTCCGCCAAATAATTTGACCAAGGGCATGGTAAAGCTGGCGAGGACCAGAGACATCTCATTATTAATTGGGCCGATGCCAATGCATATCACACTGTGTGGGGTATTTAGACCAATAAATTATAGTAAATAGCGGTTCAGAGTCTACCTTCGTAGTCGCTAATAGACAGGAATTTACATTGATGAGCGCAGAACATGTGCATTTTATAAAGAAGTTTATTCTCCAATCATCGTACGGACCTGCAATGGACGATCTCACCTAGGCTAGATAGCAATCGCAGCAGATATTTACTGAGACTCCAGAGAGCCCAGTTTAACAAAAAAAATAAAAATTTTTAATCTTTAATGAAATGCCAAATATTGATTAAAATAATCTTCTTTGCTGCCTTACTAAATAATTAATTAAAATTTTTGCAAACATTTTCTGTTTGTTTGTTTGTAGGTATAAAAATTTTTGTTTTTCCACAAGTTTTTCTGTAACTTGATACCTATGGTCTTTACACTCCATTTTAGGTCGACATATACTTTTAGACCGACTACGTTCACTTTTACGGCCACTTTTTATGACAATAATTTAGTTGGGTCTTTAAATAATTAAAATTTGATTTCTCCACAGATTTCTCTGAAACCTGTCACATACGTTCTATATAAATATAATACTTCAGGGATGGTTGCCAAATACTTTTAGAAAAACAATTCTCAGTTTTACGCCTTTTTTAACAAAATTATTAAAATTGCTTCATTTTATCTCACGTCAACTTTGGCGTGAATTGTTATATTTACAAATGCAATTCAATAAATATTCTAATCATCCACTTAAAAAATTTTATCATCCCATTTTCACTATGTATGAATTCAACCTATTAAAAATATTTGAATTTCCATTTTGTATAAATAAAACGCTAAAAAGGAATTATTTTCAATATTGACTTTTACATGATAGCATTTAGCTCAAAAGATAAATTTACAGAAAAACGTGTTGAAGATAAAATATCAAAACATGCTCTGTTGAGAAGCGACGAAACGCCTGAATCTACTCAAATGCGTTTCGGAATGCAGCGACTAAGACAAGCTGAGTCGAGGGAGTATGAAACTCCTGAAATGACATAACAAGGTATAAGACAAGCTGAGTCGGGGGAGTACGAAAATCCACTCAACAATGTCTTGAAACTCAACGAAAAGGCAAACTGAGTCGAGGGATCATGAAACTCCTCAAACAAATCAACAATGTCTTAAAGCCCAACATATAAGAGAAGCTAAATCTATAGCATCTTAAACTCTCATTCAGCACCACCATTGACGGGAAAAGGACCGATTAAAAAATATTTTGGAAAAACTATATAATTTCTTATAACAAATCGCCTTAACCTCTGAAGACAATATAGAATAAATTAAGGGTGTCGCAATTTTAACAGGCAGTATATCAAACTTATAGTGCCATACGATTCAGTATTTACAAAAAAAAAAAATTTAAATACGAATGGAATGAATCGTATAACATCCCAAAGTAAAATTAAAAAAAAAAAGTTAAAATTATATAATGACAAAAGAATGAAAAAGGAAAAAAGGAGCAGAGAGAAAGAAAAGCTCAAACTGTAATAATAACAACAACAAAATAACAATAAGCAGACACCCAAAACTCAAAAAATTATTTGTAAATACACAGTGTACGAGTATATATTTTGTAGTTGTTAATACCAGAAAAATTAAAAAACATTTTGTTTATTTTTTGTTTTTTATTAATAAAGTATTTTTATGAGTTCAAATTTCTTCTTCTATATGTTAAGCTGCATACGCGCCTGATACACCCCCACAGACACATACATAAGTACCAATAAAAAATTAAAATAAAAATAAAAGAAATATCCAAGTGAAAAGCCCTGAAATCACAATCAAAAATAAGATATTATTATGGCATAAAGAACACTGTGGTGTTTAAGGAAACTTGTATAAACCGTACTCGTACTAGAATTAGCATTCAAGTTCTTTAGTTAGCTGCTGACAATGAATTAATACTAGTCCTCAGCCAAAAACTAAAGAAAATAATTTCTTTCTCCACGTGGCTTTAAATACTTATAAGCGAAATCAATTATTTTTCAATTTCAATGTTAAAAAATAATCAGGGCTGTCATAGAATCCAAGTCGGTTTTACTAATTGTCGGTTTTGCAAACCAATATTGGTTTCATTTGGTATTATGAAACCAAGTCGTTTTTGTTCTTTTCGAAGACAAATAAAACCGATGTTCGAATCAGTTGTTCTATACATTAGTTTATTTGTATGAAATGTAAATGTTTGATAATAGTTTTGATAAATCGTAGTGTTTTCATCATTTAAATAAAATTAAAAATGTGTTTTTTATTGAAAATTTTTAATATAAAATAAAAATTAGTGTCAGTAAAATAAGTAGTGAAATAAAATCACTTTTGCCGTTGTAGGATTTTTATTATTAGAAGAAGAACGCTCACAGAAAGTAAAAAGAATATTAATAAATTTCCGGCTAAATAAAGAAGCTTTCTGTTTTGAGTTTTAAGTGCTATTGTAAAAGTATGAATAAAAATTTATTTTTGTAGAATTAATATTAATTTACTTAAATTTTTACTAAATATCTAACTGCAGGAGAAATTTTGAAGACAAAAGTCCGTTTTAGTCACTTGCTTTATTTGAAATTAAACAAACCAACAACTGTCAACTGATTGGTTTCAAGCCAAGAACAAACCGATAACATTGGTTTCTGTGACACCTAAAACCGACATTAATTCTGGTTCGAAAATGAAACCGACAACATTAGATTTCATGACACCAAAGTAATTTTTTTGTCGATTTAAAATCCAATAATGACATCCAAATCCCTGAATATTTAAAATTCTTTTAAAAATAGATTTTTTGATTTTTAATACGATTTATATTCTGATATTTCACTTGCTTTATCGTACTCAAAAGTGAACAATCTCAGTATTAATAAATGGTAGTACTAGATAACAAAATAGAACAAATTATTTATCAATTAGGAATAAAGGGAATTTTTATTTAAAAAGTTAGAAGCCAAATAATTTTCTTTACTTATGAAATTACCTTCGTTCGATCAATTTATCAATTTACATATCAAAGTTTTATCGAAAAAATTACTTTAGCTAATTTGGTTTCAGTCTCAGTTTGTTTATGTATATTTTTCCAAAAAAGGCTATTTAAAGAACAAAAAACCTCAAGAAAAAAGGTAGAGGCTAAATCATAAATTTTGATTCTAAATGAGAGAAAAAAAGGCTAAATCTAGATTAAAAAGACTAAAATTGCAACGCTGATACTAACTAATCTAAAATTATGGAGAAAGTGAAATATCATGAAAAAATAGTTATTTTTATTAAATTTAATGGTTCGTTGTGATTTTTAAAAATTGTAAATGGAAAAAGGTAGTTTTCGATTTTTTAATATTAACGAGCCTATGCGATTAATCTTAAAAGGTCCGGAGAGGAAAATCATAAATGAGACAAAATGGTGTTTTATATTGCTTTTAATGGTACTTTTTATATATTAATGAATCTGGAACTATCAGACAGGGCTCAAACGGTCCTGAGCAAATTATAAAATCAACTAAGGATCAAAATGGTATTTTTATTTATATGAATAGTACTTTTGGCTTCTTAATATTAATAAATCTAGAACTATGAAACTGTACTCAAATAGTCCTGAGCAAAATGGAAACTCATAAAAGAGATAAAATGGTAGTTTTTATTTACTTTAATGTTATTTTTTTGAATTTTTTTTCGTATTAAAGGCTTTTGAGCTGAGATTAAATTAGAAATAAAAGGGGCAATATGGTACTCCGCTGACGAAGTACCGGGTTAAATGCTAATAAATTATAAACATCATGTATAAGCCGGAGCTATAAAGTACTTTACTTCTCACCAGGCAAGAATTTGCATTCAAATGTATGTTTTTACTCAGTAACTTAAAATCGATTCTGATCAAGTACTTTTCCGAATTCATTACAAAGTCTAATAAATTTAAGAAATTACGGTTTAATTTGTGCACATAACATATATTCTATAAGATATTTAACTAGGATGTTAATAAATCATTACTTTATCTTTACGGTTCATATGAGAAAAACTCAGTAGAAGAGTGTGCTGTTATTTGTATAATAATATTAAAATAAAGTAAAATTAATCTTTTCTTTTCAACTTTTTTCCATAAATTCGTTTGATAATTTATTTATTTAAGTCTATGGACCAAAACCCTTGCAGACTAAAAATGAAATAAACGTGTGGTTACTCTAGTTACCAGTACTTAAGAATAAAATGATATTAGGTTTTACTACATTAATATTTACAGAAAAATCAATCATACAAATCATTTTAATTTTTACATAATTTTCTTAATAGCTCAGCGTTCGAATAATTTGTTTGAAGACATTTGAGATGAACCGGTGAAAAAATTTCGAGTTGTATTTAATGGCACGGTAAAGTCGATTTGACTAAACAGGAATTCCAAGCTAACAGGCCCATTTATCAATCTTCTGCTTTCTAACTTAATTGTAGCTAGTCTTACAGTTAGGTCGAATTTCCCAAATATAATAAAAAACTGTTTTTGAACAGAATCAATACTTTTTTTCGTGCACTTAGTAGAAGAATGCCAAATAATAGACCCATGCTCCAGAATAGGGCTTACTATTTAAAGATGTGTAAAGACGTTTAGTTATTGCAGGCTCTGTAAATTATTTAGTCGAACGTTTTATAAAGCATATACACCACGAGCTTTGTTTACTATCATAGTAATGTGTTTATTAAAATTTAATTTAGGGTCTAAAATAACTCCTAAATCCAGGAATTCTGTTACTAATTCAAGTTGATATCCACCCAACAAAAAAGGATCATCAATATTTCAGTTTCTAGAAACCGAATATATTTATATTTTTCAGATTAAGTCTAGTTGTAAAAAGTTTTAATTAGGAACATTGTTATAGGTCAAAAACACATTAAAATTTTACTAAATTGTATTATGTGCGGAAAATCATTTATGAGTAACGAAAATAAAATTGGACTCATATGACTTCCTTGAGGTACACCAGATTTCACATCAATATTATTAGAAATGGTATCATTGAAGAAAACTCTCTGTGTAAAGCGTCAGCAGAAGTAAATCATGATTAACTTTATCAAAAGCCTTACTAAAGTCAGTATAAATAACATCAGCTTGTTGGTTTTTATTAAAACCGTTACCAAACCAACCAACCAAGCTGTAATAAATTAGTTATTGTTGAACAACATTTCCTAAAAACCATATTAATAAAGAGGAAGTAAAGATAATATTTGGAAACTAATGCTGTTTTCAAAAAGTTTTGGTATTGCGCTCACTTAGCAATGCCTCTATAATTGCTTATACTCGTATATTATTTATTTCAGGATTTAAAAAGTGGAATTTAATAGGAATCTTTCCAACACTGAGTAAAATAACCACATTTTATAGAAAAGTTAAACATAATTTCCAAAGGTATAACAAGTGCACTTACACAGTATTTTAAAAAGCAATTAAAGGGTGGTTAGATTTTTAGGAAATTATTGTAATTTCTTTTTATTATGATAACATGGTATGGTTCAATTATTTGTGGATCAAAATATTGGCCAAATGGTCGCAGCGACTTCGGCGACACACCTCCATCCGATGGTCCAAATTTTCGATGACACTGAGGCATAATTGAGGTTCTATGCCGTTAATGTGCCGAATTATCTCATATATTAGATCTTGAATTGTTGTTGGCTTATCGACGTCCACCTTTTTTTTTCAAATAACCGCAAAAAAAGAAGTTCACCGGTGTCAAATCACATGATCTTGGCTGCCAATTCACATCGCCACCACGTGAGATAACACGGCAATTGAATTTGTCGCGCAAAAGAGCCATTGTTTCGTTTACTGTGTGGCAAGTGGCATCGTCCTGTTGAAACCACATATCGTCCATATCCATATCTTCTAATTCGGCCCATAAAAAGTTTGTTATTATCTCAAGAAAGCGAACACCATTCGTGCCTGACAGTCCTCATTTTGGAAAAAATACGCCCCGATGATGCCGCCAGCCCATAAACCTCACCAAACAGTTTTTTTTGGGTGCATTGGTTTTTCGATAATCACTTTTGGATTATCATTCGTCCAAATGCGGCAATTCTGCTTATTGACGAATCCACTGAGATGAAAATGTGCTTCATCACTGAAGATGATTTTCTTCGAAAATTGATCATCCACTGTTGCCATTTCTTACCACCATTCTGACCATTGACGACGTTTGGAATAGTCAAGAGGCTTTAGTTGTTGAGTCAATAGCACCTTGTAAGCATGTAAATGTAAGGCTTTATGCATAATGTTCATCAACGAAGAGCGTGAGAGGTGCAATTGTTGGGCACAACGACGAGTTAAGGTGGATGGCTCTTCAGCAACACTATCGCGAACAGCAGCAATATTTTCTGCAGTATAAGCTGTACAAACATTCACTGGTGTTTTCACATCTCCTACAGACCCGGTTTGCTCAAGCTTTTGCACGATTTTTCCGATTGTAAGCACATTTGGACAATTAAATTGACCGAAAAAATCACGAAGTGCACGATATGCATTTTGATTTGAACGCACATTTTTATAATAAGCGTTGCTCGATTCTGTATCTTTTCATGTTTCAAATTGAATTAGTCTGAAATTGAGAAATGTCAAATGAAATGTAGAAAAACTATTGACGTTTAGGTGTGGTTCACATTCAACATCGGCCCTTTAGGTATGCCGTCGGGTCCACTATTAGATGATAGATTCACACTTTTTATGCTGTGTTCCTTTTATAAACTTAGCGTTGCCCAAATAAAAATTTAGCAGTGAATTTTATTAGACTCTTAAATGAAAAATTACTTGTATGAAAATTAATACTTCTCATTATAAAGTCGTTGGTAGTTAGCGCAAAATCTATTGCAATTTCAATTGCAAAAGAACAAAGCATCAATCTTATTATCTTAATTGGACCTTAATTGGCTAATTATTAATAGTAGTTGTTAATTAATCTTAACTTTGAGGTCTATTGCCCTTAATATCCATAAAACAATTAGGGTATACTAGTATGCAAGAAGACTTTAATATTTATCTTTTGTTCATTAAATTATCAGATGACACACCACTGTGCAATGTTTTTAATGTCGAAATCATTACTAGTTTTTTCTTTATCGTCGATTTATCCCATATTTCTTATTGTATTATTGTCCTTTAGAAAATAAACAAGAAAAATTCATCACTGTTTGCCAACAAATATAAACTGCTAATGTAGTGGTGAATGTTATTTGGTTTATGGCAAAATATAATATGCAAAAAGGAACACAAAAATATATTTACATACACACATTACCTATTACATACGGATATAAAATTTATTGTTGTATTATAAATATGGCCAGTAAAAGCAACAGAATCAGCATCATTCAGTGAGTAGATTCTATAAATAATGCATCCTGCTAAGACTTTATTTACAAAAAGTAACACATCAAAACTGTAATAAAAAACAACAACAAAAGATGTGGCTTTATTTAGCGGCCAAAACAACAACAACGTAGTGTTGAAAGTAGAAGCCAGCAACAAAGAACACAAAAAAAAAAAAAACAAAACAAAACAGACCAGGCAAAAAGGATGAAAAAAAACTTTAAGGATGTCTGCCTGCCTGCCTTAACTGGCGCTATGAAAAATAATTTTGGTTTGTTGACAGCCTTTAATAGTGTGGCTGGTCTGCTTTAACTAAAAGTCATTTACATTTTTATATCCGCCCACTAATTTTTTACACACACACATTTATACTTTTTTAAATTTATAAAAACACAATAAAAATTTACATCCAAGAGTAAGAACGGGGGAGTTCTGTTAGATGAGATGGGATGAGCGCTTTGTAATAGAAGAAATGCTTATTTGGGCAATGTTATTATTATTTTTGCATTCGTAAGTTAAGTTTCATTTATACCAGGTAAACTGTAAGCGACAGATTCTTTTCACGTTCAGTATTTTGTTGCCAAGCAAAAAAAAATATATAGAATAAGTTAAATTCGGGTGTGCCGACTCTTATTAAAAAAAAAATCTTAAATATTTCATAAAAAAAGCAAAAACAAAAATTTTAATCACTAAAAAGTTTTCTTTGAAAAAAAAATTTCTTTGTTAATCCTAAAATCATTTCAGTTTACGAAAAAAACTGTTGTGGGATCCGTTTTTTTTAAACAATAAAATGTCAAATCAAATGTAGGTAGGGGAGTTGCAGCTAGTTCCGCCTTAAGACTACCTAGTCTATCCTGCTTTAAGAGGGCAATCTTATTGGGCATTTGAAAATTCTAGATCTGTCTGGAATTCTATAGGATGGATAGGATACTCACATTCACTAGGCGTTTTGAAGTGATCATTAATGAACGCTCTGTTTGGAAAAACGGTGAAATAATACTGGACTGTTATCGTCAATTGTGGTATACTGATGGGTCCAAAATGGAAGATGGCAGTGCTGGTGCGGGAATTTCAGTACAGCGTTTCTGTAGGGCAGTTGAAATGGGAAAAATAGCTTCAATGTTTCAGGCCGAGGTCCACGCCTTAGAAATATGTGCTAAGGAATGTTTATGAAGGAGCACATGTGGTACCGGAATATATATTCTCTCAGACAGTCAAGCAGCGCGCTATTTTTTTCGATCAAGATTGGTCTGGGACTGCTGTAAGCTTTTCAAAGCCTAGGTAGAGAAAAACACGGTTACCTTATTGTGGGTGCCGGGCCATGAAGGACATGTGGGCAATGAAATGGCGGACTATCTGGCTAAAAAGGGCGCGGATACCCCCTTCATAGGTCCAGAGCCATTTTTCAAGGTGACAAACAACTTCACTCAATAAGGAGAAACGAATTGTACAAGACTGCTGGAGGGCTGAAGTGGACATGCGGCAGTCAAAGAGACTCATCAACCCCGAGCACATTAGGGCAGCTGTTGATTTGAACGTCAACAGAAATGACATTAAACTCTACGTGGAGCTATTTACGGGCTATTGCAGACTTAACTATCACATGAGTAAAATTCGTGTGGTACAAGACGACTCCTGTCGTTTCTGTTGGGAAGGACAGGAAACATCGGAGCATATTCTCTGCGAGTGCTCAGCGGTAGCAAATTAACGTCGTTATGTCGTTAATTTGAATTTCTTTAACTGAAACTAATTATTTATTTTAAGTATTCAAAGAGACTTATTTTAATCAATATTTGCGATTTCATGATATGAATATTTGGCTAATTTCTTTTTATCAAAGGTTTTGTTCAAGCTAATTGAATAATAATATTTTTTTTTTATAAAAAGAATTGAAAAGAAATTTATATTATCGAATTATAACTGTAGGGTATATTTGTGTATACAAATTCCTCCGTTATTTATTACCACAGAAATACAAATTGAAAATAATTAGGGGATTCACACAGTAGTCATAAAGTCGTATGTTAAAAAAAAACAACTTGAAAAAATATAACTGCTGTGAGCAACACCCCTCAAAACTTACATGTGCTATTTCAAATTTGAATCTATTGAGTACTTATCACTTTTTTGTTTCAATTACAACAAAAAGTTTTTAAATTATTATAAAATAATATGACTTTAAGGCTTTATGATCAATACGGCACTACTGTGTCACTTTGATCAGGAACGCTTGACCGGAATCTAGTACTTCTAAGTCCATTTTTATTAAAAAATCAAAAAGTACCATTAAAATTAATAAGATGTACCATTTGTCCTTTTAATGATTTTTCACTTTGTTTAGGATAGTTTGAGCCCAACCTTGTAACCATTAAAATGATTTTAAAGTACCATTTAGTCTCTTTATTAATTTTTCACTTTACTCAGGATCGTTTAAGTTCAATCTTGGACTTCTAGCTTCGTAAATAATAAAATACTAAAACGTAAAAAAAATAAAAAGTACCATTTGTCCCTCTAATAATTTTTCACTTTGCTTAGAATCGTTTGAGTCCAACTTCTAAGTTCGTTTTCATTAAAAAATCAAAAAGTACCATTAAATTTAATAAAATGTACCATTTTATCCCCTTAATGATTTCTTATTTCGTTCAGTACCGTTTAATTCAACTGTCACAGTTCTACGTTTGCACATAACATAAAAAATTCACTAAAATGAATTATATATATAATAAAATCTTATTTCCCCTTTTTGGTACTTTTTTTCTTCCTTGAAATTTATTTTTTAAATAAAGTTTTACAAATTAATAATAGAGTGTTCATATGCTGCATCAATTTACATACAGGTACATATTTAAAAATAGTATTAAAATGGGGCACATATTTTACCCATTATTTCTCAAGTGCCAATATACATTGGAGACCTTTTTAAGAAGATAAGAATATCATTTAGTTTTTGTTGCTGTGATTGTTACTTTGAAAGATAAATGGGGTTAAAAAAACGTACCAACATTAGTTTCTACCCTTCTTATCGAAAAAGTACCAAATACCCATACGCTTATTTTTTAATAGAATATTTTGTAGTTTGAACTTTAGCTCTATATGTAGTAGTTCAATAGATATAAAAAGTTCAATTTTATCCTTAATATTCGAATTTTCAAAAATTCGTTCTACACATTGGGACAGGAACCTGTTTACTGAATTTTCACAGGTTTAGCTATTTGGGCTGGGCGATTATGATAAGTTACTCTTTTATAATATATTTATGTATAGATTGTTAATAAGTAATAAGCATCAGTAAAATCATCAGACCATTTTTTAATATTTTACGGAAATATTCACGGCACTTCGAACAAACTGACCTCAAATTTCAAGCACAATCTAATTAGCTTGTTTCATTAACCTCCGTGCCAATTTTTATTCCTAACTAAACTGTAGTTATTCACATATGCCTCATTCACTCTGACTTTATATTGTTAAAAATAGCTGAAAATTTATTAAATCTCTTTTTTTCTACAATTTAGATAAAACATAGGGGTTGAAAACGGCTGGTTGAGACTCATCATTATTACAGGGTGTCCGCCGGGAAGGTATACTAATTTGATTTGCCACCATTTTGGTAAACATTAGCCTTGACAGTTCATATTTGGCAGTCGTGAAGTAGATATGTGGCAAATTTATTTTACAAAAATATTCGATAAGCCAACGTGTTTTAATCGTTTAAACATTTTGAAAAATTTCTGTGAGACCTCCGGACTTCTTTTTGTGGGGATATCTGAAAAGCAAGGTTTATGCAAATAAACCAGAAAATCTTGAGCAACTCAAAGAAAATATTCGTGATGAAATTAATGAAATACCGCGTGAAATGTATGAGAATGTAATGAAAAATGTGCTCAAAAGGGCTCGCATTTGTGAGACTAACAGAGGCGGACATTTATCTGAAATTGTATGCACTTCCTTTGGAACTTGTAAAAAGTGTGGTCATCTACACTACACTCTTCTTCATTCAATAGAATATCGAAACTAGCGACGATAAGAGTTCTCTGCCCGTAAAATGGATACAAAAATAATATTATAAGCAATTACATCCTTTGTGCAAGTTCTAGGTGATTTTGAGACGGCTAAGTCGGTTGCGTAAAGGCAAGGCGGTCGCTATGCTCAATATAGTTGAACATTAATTATTTTTTAATAGAAATTCTTGAATTTAAAAAATTTGTATTATTGAAGTAGTACTGTAGGGGAAAAATTTATTTATACAAATTCCCCCTTTTTTATATTTTCTTACCACAAATCTACATTTAAAAATATTAATCGTGTGTTAAGATTTGATATACCGGAAAAATTGTATTTACTAATTTTCCAACCGTTCATAAACAAAGTCATACTTCTTACTTTATCTTTGAACAAAATAAGTTCAACTAAAAATTATATAAATTGAATTATATTTGTCGTATACCATTTAAATTGTTAATAAGTTAATAAGCATCACAAAAATCTTTAGACCATTTTTTAATATTTAAACGGAAATATTAATTTTTTCTTCGTTTTATGTTTAATTTTTTTGCTACAAGTACTAATTGATGAAAGCATAGTAATAATAATTTATCATATTTAAGATTTCAGTTCTTTGCTAACTTGCTTCCCTGCTCTTCATTTGTGATTGTGGTATAATTTGTGTATTTTTTAAAGCTTTTATAATTTAAAGTTTCTATGGGTGTGTGTTTTTGTATTGTATACTTTCGTGTGATGTTTTCAAGTTATTTTTGCTATTTGCAATTTAAAACCAAAATAAGTAGTAGAGTGATGGCAATAAAGTACTATAATATAGAGTAAAACATGAACTAATCCTTGTTCATCAACTCATTACAAGGATATTACAAGAACTTAAATACCCTAGCAAACAAAAAGAATTAAAAAAATATATAAACTAAAGTAAAGTGTTCAAAACAGATCCATATACTTCGTAAAAAAGTACTGTTTTTTTTTTTTCTTTTTTTTTGCCACCAATTGGCTTCCAACTAAGCGATACAAAAATCCAGCAACAGTTTTGCATGCAATGTTTTACGTTAATGATAATAACTGTCCATTACTGGTGGTTATACACTACCAGGCGCTATCCATCTAACAAAACCATTACCACCAACACCAATATCGTCATCATCATCATAATATCATTTGGTATCCAAAACTCGTCACTTTAGTACACAGCCAGCTGAGACATCATAACTTTAGGTTTATGGCACTGACATAAAAAAAGAAAATTATATAGAAGGCAAAGCCGTAAAAGAATATACCATTACGCAGGAATAAGCTTAAGCGAGTTAAACAAAAAAATAAATGTTTTTCTGTTGTACTTTTTTCTCATTTTATACTTTATCTCGCACATTATGGTTTGTCTACACACGGAATATATAATATGAAAAAAATAATTCAATGTATTCGTATGAGCTTTACTAAAGGTTGATGTTAAGGAATTATAATGTTAAATTGACTGGTTCTTCACGTTAAAGGAGATGACGCCGGTATTTAAAATTATATTTTCTGGTTTAGCTTATAAAGGATGTTTTTTATAGACGTATAGAACTTTAATTTGGCATTACTGTTCAAGATGGCAACCGATTTAACAGCTGTCAAGTGATTTATTCTCAGTTTGGTTTGGCAATTCATCATGAATAGACTCACGCCTGAACAACGCTTGCAAATAGTGCAATTTTATTTCGAACGAAATTGCCGCTGTTCCCGATCTTCATAAGCTAATTTTGTTTAGCAATGAAGCGCACTTCTGGTTGAATGGCTACGTCAACAAACAAAACTACCGCATTTGGCGTGAAGCTAATCCTCAAGTGTATGTCGAAACACCGTTATATCCAGAAAAACTGACTGTTTGGTGCGCTTTATGGGCTGGTGGAATCATTGGTCCGTACTTCTTCAAAAACGATGATGGCCAGAACGTTACAGTCAATGGTGATCGGTATAGAGCCATGATTACTAACTTTTTCATTCTTGAATTGAACAACCATGATGTCCAGGAGCTGTGGTTCCAACAAGACGGCGCAACATGTCACACAGCTCGTGCCACAATCGATTTATTGAAAGACACGTTTGGTGACCGCCTAATTTCACGTGTTGGACCTGTGAATTGGCCTCCAAGATCTTGTGATTTAACACCGCTAGACTACTTTCTGTGGGGCTATGTAAAGTCATTGGTCTATGCGGATAAGCCACAAACGCTTGACCATTTGGAAGACAACATTCGCGGTGTTATTGCCGATATACGGCCACAAATGTTGGAAAAAGTCATCGAAAATTGGAGATTGAACTACATCCGAGCCGGCCGTGGCGGTCATATGCCAGAAACCATATTTAAAATGTAATGCCACAAGATTATCTTTCGGATAAATATAATTCATGTCATTTTGCTCGAATAATCCATCATTCTTTTATTGTAATTTAAAGTTCTATACGTCTATAAAAAACACCCTTTACTTCTTGTTATTTCATATGAATTTTATAAAGGCTGGTTAAATTTACTTTTAACTCACTTGTTGTTATTAATTAAATATTTTTTAAGAAAACAAATTTAATAAGAATTATTTAACAAATTATTAGAAATTTTGTTGAAAAAGTTAACTTATTTCAAATACATTTATAATGCTGTTCATATTTTAATTGTTTTACAAGCTCAAACAGAGGGATTCTAAAAGAAGATTTTTAAGTAATGGCCCATCTATAACTTTCAAAATACTAAAGGAAATTAAAAATACATAATCTTATTGATAGCTGGCTAGTCAATTATTCTAATTCGTTGCTAACTAGAATGCCGATTTGCCGTAGCAGGTAGTTGGCATGAAGTTTATTCATAACACATTTTTAACATTTGTTAGCTACGAGAATATCCACTCTGAGATGTAGTGATGCATTTTCGAAAGTCATCAGAAATTTAGACATTTCTCTACATTTTTATGTGCCTGTATTTTTGGTAATAAATATTTGTTATTTTAATTATTATACACTTTTGCACGTTTTGACTGATCCTCATATTCGATAAGTGTTTAAAAAATCTACAATACAATAATGAAGATTTCGAAGTTCCGATCGAATAAGTCATTTGTTAACTTCTTAAACGGAATATCTGTTGATGAAAAGAGAGCCTGTTATATTTTAAAGGTTCATTATTATAAGATAATAAGGTTAAAAATATAATTCGCGACTTCCCTATAATTTAGAATGCATAGTTGGAAAAGAAAAGAAAAACAACAAAATGTGTATCGACAAAAATCCCTTTCATCTCTTCGGAATTGTTTTCCAGCTCGGGGCTGCTTTCGCATTAATTCCGAATGGATTCTGTGTGGCGTATTAATGCCATCATCTTCTATCTGTCTACGATCACACGTCCTTCACGAAATTCACTACTTCATTCCATATTTCCTCATCGTTTATTATCTCCTCACCTAGATTTTTATCAGAAAAATCGATCAGCAGCATTCGCAGTTCTCTGCGGCACTCGTCTTAGTGATAGCAATTAAAAAAAGTGTATTCTGCATCGTCCACAGTTCCCTCTTTTTCATACGAGTATATACAGTAGGGCATGCTACATTTGCCCATCCTATATAAATACTTCCGCAAGTGGCCGTGTCCAGATAGCATCTGCATTAGGTAGTAATTTACGTATCCAGCTTTCCTCTTCACACATTTATCTAAGTTCATGATTAGTCCGCTTTCATCGTTAGTCCACCGTGTCATTTTTCATAGTCTTCTTCTTTATGGCTTCTATAATTTTCGCGGCTGCTGAGTGATTTTACTTCAGCATGAAAATCCTCTTTCTTTGAATTTTGCATCCAAGCATATGCCCATTGATATGTCTCTTCTTCATTAGTATGATGTCTGTTTTTGAATCGCTTGATGCAGACCATGTGCTCTAGGTAGCTTTTGCCATCCCCAGTTGTAATCTTCGCTGAGCCTCCTCCATGTTCCTTGCCTTGGTTACAGCTGTGATATCGTCTGCGAAATGGACAAGGAAAGTGTTGACAGGCATTTGTATTTTAAAAAACCCATCGTATCTGATATTCCAAAGATCAGGCCCTAGTATGGATCCTTGTGGAGCTGCGGAAGTGATTTTCATTCTTCTAATTCCCGCAATTGTGTTTTAGGTAACTCCTGACAACCCGAAGCAGATTCCATAGTATTTTAAATCGGCCCATCTTAGGCTATTAAAAGCAATTCTCATATTCAGATTGGCTAACAAGAGAACTTGTCTGGGAAAATGTTTTTCCTACTCGGCGGCTAATACAGCGTCTACGACATCCTTTAGAAGACATATTATCGCTCTGAAAATTGCTTCTTGTATTAGACGTTTAATGAGGTGTTCCAGTAATTTAATATGTCAAACATACAAAGTGGTATGTATTACTGTCTACTTAGGGTACTAATAGACGAGATGTTTTTTACATAATTATGTATTTTAATTTGAAAATACACATGTTTTCTTCATTTTTGTTAATTTCAAAATTTGTTAATTTACAGAAATTTTATCATTTTTGGTCACAAATGACATGTAAAATACGTCTGACATAGACTTTTTTTTTTATAACAGCTGATGAACTCAAAAATGTTAAAATTTTATATAATTTGATTTGCTTAATGTTTGAATAAAATAAAATAAGCTGGAATTAAAAATATAAGCAAATTCTATCGTGTGGTGTGATTTCTGCGCTTCTTTTTTTTACTATATAAATATCCATGTCGTTCAATTAGTTTTTTTCTTTTTAAGCTATAAAATGATACGTTTGTACAAAAAAAATTTTATATTCTTTGCTTCAATATTATTAAACAACAAAATTAGTTTAAAAAATTTAACGCATTTTTCTTGTAAACTTTTTTATTCAGCCGGCTAATGATACAGTAAATTTATTATACAGCTACAAATATTTCCACAAAGCGTCGATGGAGGTTCTAAGAAACCCGCACATACTTATGCATTTTTTTTGGAAAGGCGGGAAACTCCATTACTGCATTCGCGATTGGCCGTCAACGCGAGTGAAATTTAGGCTCACCATGTTAGCGTCCCGAAAAAAAACCTTTTTATCTCCTCGGAATTTGTTTTCCAACCCGATACCGCTTGTAGGGTATCCCACATATTCTAATAATTTACTCACTTGGCGCAACCGTCCTTTTAAAAGAACATCAAGTGAGAACAAAAAGTGCCGTTATAGCGCATATTTTTGTGTATTTCTATGAATGTTTTTATATTGTTATTGTTAATGCTTTGTTTTGTAACTTCGCAGCTTGAAAGCATCAATTGTTCTAATTGTTTATTGAGCGCTTTAGGAAAGTGATATTTTTAAATAGTGCGTAATTGAAAAGAACATGTAGCTTAATGGTTATTTTTGTCTAAAAATTAATAAGAGTAACATCCTAGCTAAACAACAAATAAATTTAAAGCGAATGTAAAGCTGTATAGCAGCGCAAAGTGCACTGTTCTTTTAAAAGAACAACGGATTTCGGGAAAACTATAGATTTTAAGAAAAAAAGTTATTTGATAAAAAATGTGTAGAAAGAAGCACATGGATGTTTCAGTTTCGAAATAAAAATTTAAGTTTTCTAATAATTTTATTAAATTATTCAATCTTATAAATTTATCATTTTTTAAAATAAAAAAAAAATTTAAATAAGAGCAGGAAACAAATATTTAAATAGTTTTCATTTTACAATTTTTCAAATTTAAGAATTTTGTCATAAAATTTAATTTTATTATAAAAATAAATTTCCCTGAAGAAAACCTTCAAAAGAAAGTCGAAATATCTTGAAATTTAAATAAAAACAATTTTTTAAGATATTAAGCTTGATTAATATTAAATAATAATAAATTTAAGTTTTCCAAAAAAAAAAAAAAAATTGCGGCGGTATCTAGGTTAATGCTAATTTACATATACTTAATTGTTATTATTATTATTTATTACATAGTAACAGTTATTTAAATCTGTTTGTTAATATTATTGCTATATTTTTACCTTAAAAATTTACTCAATTGTCAACAGTTGCTATTTTTAAGTTTCATCTTAAATCCTGTTAGTTTTATTTATGTTTTTCGAAATGGAAAACAATCTTTTCAGAGCCTTAAATAAAAGGCAGCAAACTGCCTATAGAAAACAAGTTAAATTCGTCTGTACCGAGTCTTATATATCAATCACTGTGTTAGCGAAATATTATTGTTTTTCACTTTGCAGAGTTTTCTAAAATATCAAAACCATACAAAAAATTAAGTGAATAAAAATAAATATGCTGCGTTAAATATATTTTAGCGTAAACTTACGTTCTTTATCAAATACGCCTTATGTCATTAAATATTTCTACATATATTTTTAGTATTTGGATTATTAAACAAATTTTTTTTTTAATTTTCATATACCGCAGTGCTGTTGCTCTGAGGTATTTTAACAACTTTCGGAAAAACCATAGAATATTTCGGGATGTGATACATATCACATTTCTGGAAATGTTTTAACATTTACGAAACATTTCGTTGTTTTCATTTTATGAAATTGCCAAAACTCTTCAGAGTAACATCATTGGAGTATATGGAAATTTAAAAAAGAAATTTTTTTAATTATCCAAAGTAATTTGGATATTTAAAATTTTTTTTTTAAAATAGTCCAAAGTAACTTCTAAGTATTTGAGCAATAGATTACAAAACTAGACAGCCTTCCCTTCAAAATGCTATATGTCTTATCCCTTAATCTTCTATGGTTCGTCCGGAAGTTACTATGGATTAATTTAAATTTTTTTTTAAATTTGCGTATACTTCAGTACTGTTGATTTTACGGACGATAGGACACATATCATTTGAAAGCAGAGACTGTCTAGATTTGTAATCTATTGCTCAAATATTCATAAAATATTTTGGACTATTTTTAAAATATTTTTGAAATTTCCATATACGCCAGTACTGTTGTTCTCAAGGAATTTGCCAGTTTCCCTTTTTCATCATAAAATAAGAACAACGAAATTATTCGAAAATGTTAAAACAGTTCCAGAAAAATTAGATTTTCATTAATTTGTTTTGTTTCTTAATTTAAATTTTTAATATTTGTATACACAAAACCAGTTAATCGATCTTATACAAAAGTGTATACGTAAAAGTGTAAAAGGGATACACACATCAAATTTCAAGATCAATCTGTGCATTTGTGTGTGTGTGTATCAAAAAAATCTAACTGGGTTTGATGTTTTGTTAAATTTGATGTGTGTTTCCCGCTAAATATCATTTCAATGACAGAGAACTTATTTTTTTATTTTTTACATTAATTAAATATGTTTGGATTAAAAAAGTTTTTGAAAATATTTTAAAAATTTAATTATATTATATTTATTTCATACTACTAATGTTATAAAGCCGAATGTTTGTGAGTGTGGATGTTTGTTCTTCTTTCACCCAAAAACTACTGAATGGATTTTAATGAAACTTTACAATAATTAAGCTTATAAATACATCAGAATAACACATTGGCTATAATTTATAAATATATTGTGTAAATTTTCTAAAATATAACGAAATAAAATTATTTTTTATAATTTTTGTTTGTAAGTTTATTTGACTTTTTTATTAAGCTTGAGGTCGTATTATAAAAATTTATTTTTATATCGACATTTCGCTAAAATAATAAAAAAATAAACTTTTATAATAAATTATCCGTTTCAGTTATACAATTTTGGTTTTTTTGATATTTAAGAAGATGAAAAGTGATAAATCTATGAATATTTGGCTAATATTGTGAAGGGTGTATAAGACTCGGCACAGCCGCATTTAACTTGTTTTGTGTTATATTCAATCGTTATAAAATAAAATAATTTCGAATAGAATTGTGCTTAACCACTAATAACTACTAAAAAAATTTACAAAACTTTAAATCAACATAATCAACGAAACTAGTGGTCTTTCATAAGTATTTCAATATTGATGAATTTAGTTGAATATATTTATTTTTCTATTTCTTATTTCTTTTTTTTTTGAATAATAATGAACATTGATTGAAATTGAGTGCTGATGTTGCTGCTCGTTTGATTGGAACAACAATTGAAATCATAATCATTTTTAACATAATAATCGTACTCAGAGTTATTTACATAAATCAATAACGACTACTATGTACTAGTACTACGAATTTAGTTAAAGCTATAAAAAAAAATAAAAATAAATAAAGGATACTTAATAGACATCTGCACAAATGTATTCAAATGAATTTGGTACTTGTCAGCTATGACTAATAGTTACAGCCATTAACACCGAGAATCTCTATACATCTCTATTAAAGATGTATCTAGAGAAAGCGAGAGAAGGAATTTAAATGAGAATGAGTTGAAGGATCCAAGTCACCACTTATCTAAATACAAATTAAATTCTTATAAGCATATGAAGCTACATTTCTTTTTTGTACGCTTCACTGTAAGTGAATCAGTTTGTAATTTCTACACCGTACATTGGACATCCTTTTATATATATTCTGAATCTTTAAGAATAGAGAAGTCGATTTAGTAATGTCCGTCAGTCTGTCTGTCTGTCCGTCAAGTCGTTGAAATCTACTTTCTGCAGTCCCTATACAGACAAATTTAGTACACCAATCTGTCAGTTGCTTCTCTCAGACTATTGCTATTAAAATTCAGCCAGATCGGTTCATAAATGATGGAGCTATGAGTCAAAAACCGTAACTACCTCCATTTTTTACCATTTTTTGAGTGGTTTTTTTTGCGTATTTTGTCTAAACAACGAAACGGACAAAAAAAAAATGAAATTTTTTTTTTAAATAAGAATCATAATATCTGAGCGCAAATAGCCGAGGAAATCTTAAAAATATAACCCAAATTTTAGATTTTCATTCAGATTGGTGTACTACACTTTTCAGTTTATTGCCTAGGGATAGTTGATAAATTAGATAAATAATTTTTTTATCGATAAACAATGGTATCATAGTACCAAATTATAAAAGAATCGTAGACGTCGTCGATGTGATCGCAAAAGTGACGTCGATATTGTTAATGCCTAATAGAATAGATGAACGAAAACCACCTCTAATTTTATAAAAAAAAATTAAAAAATAATTTTTTAGTCTTAAATACAAAACAATCTTTTCTTGTTTCAAAAATAATTTTTTTTTTAATTCTAAATTATATAACAACAGAAAAAGAAAATTTTAATGTACATACGAAACTCTTGAAAAAGTCAACATGTAAATGTAAAAAAAGTTTTTTATTGATATGAAACACTACAGATCTGATTGTTTAACAAACTTCAGAAAATTCAGATCTGACAAAATATAGCAGATTAGAACAAGTGTTATTTAGTCATGATTTTTGTTGCAAAAAAAAAAAAAACAAAATAATTGGTCCAAATATAACTTAAAAATTAGCAAAAATCTCTTAATTTTGATATTTAATTTGTATTTTTTTAATTTTTGTAGAAATGTGCGTTCGTGAATGCATACGCAAGTAAGCAGTGTGCTTTAACATATCATTAAAGAACAATTAACGATGTGTGCTAAATAAAGGGTGTTTTTTATAGACGTATAGAATTTTAAATTGCAATAAAACAACCATGGATTATTCGATTGACATGAATTTTATTTATCCGAAAGATAATCTTGTGGCATTACATTTAAAATATGATTTCTGGCATATGACCGCCACGGCTGGCTCGGATGTAGTCCAATCTGGACGTCCAATTTTCGATGACTTTTTCCAACATTTGTGGCCGTATATCGGATATAACACGGCGAATGTTGTCTTCCAAATGGTCAAGCGTTTGTGGCTTACCCGTATAGGCCATCTTGAACAGTAATGCCAACTTAAAGGTCTATACGTCTATAAAAAACACCCTTTAGAAGTATGAATACAAAAATGTTATTGCTTATAGAAATGGGAATGGAATATTGTCATTAATTTGACTTTTTTATATGAAATTAAATAATTATTTTTATGTATTTCTCTATAAAATATTCCAAAAAATTTTTTTGTATTTATTTCACAAGAATGTAAAATTTTAAAATATATATGTATATACTCGTATATATAAAAGTACATTTATATGGATGTACGTGCGGCAAATATTAAGCTACTATAGTTAATGGTATATGTGAGATGGTACTGATAAATGCAATGTGTTTCATAGTTATATTTTTGCTTGTCTTTATGTGTACCAAGGAATCTATCATAAGGGATACCTTCGTCAAAGGGTTACCTCATTATAAAATTTTATATTTTGTTTTTCGATAAGATACCTTAAAAAAGAGTACATGATAATACTTTCTAGTATATCATAAAACTTACTAGAATTAAATATTTTTTCTTCAGCGAGGTGTTAAAAATCATTATTTGTTTGTTAGTCTCTTTTTTTGTTTTCTATACAAATATTTGTTTTACAAGAGGATTTCTTTGTACTTCAAGTACAACACATTAATTTAAATTGTTTATATTTAACTAATTAAAAACCAGATTTTTAAAAGATTTTTATATCTGTCTCCTTGCTATATGTTTTTCATAGAGTGAAGAAAGCACAGCGAGTACCGTAATAAATTTTAAATTAAAATGTAAAAAAAATTAAGTTAAACAATTTTTAATATTTATTTCTTAAGAGTAAATATAAGTTATCTTCTGCTCAGAAGGTGTACACTTGAATGCTGATTATGAAGGTGAAGCAGCGTAGAGTCAAATATATTTTCATATTTTTCAAATGAGTATAATTTATATAAAGAAGCAAGAGTATTAGGACAAGTCTTTTTTTATGTTTGCTTACGACTTTTATTTACAAAGAAAAAACAAGTTATGAAAAATGAAGTATTTGGAAAAATTATGATCTTAAGTTTTGTGCTGAACTTGGACTAAAGTGTCGTTAACTGAAACTAAAAAGTTTTTAAATACGAACGAAAAATATGTTTTAGACACTACTAAATTAAACAAAAAAAAAAAAATAAAAAATAAATTCAGCCATAAATTATTTTACAAAATTATTGAAATTGAAACAGAGCAAAAAAAAGAAAACTTTCAACATTATGTAGGCGGCAATTATTAATAGTTCAAGGACTCTTACTTTCTATTTATTCCAATTTATGTTGGTGTGCAAAAAGCATTATTTCCAAGGAAAACTTAAAAAATTGTTTACTTAGTACAATAAGTACAGGGTGGGCCAAGAGAAACCAAGGGGTGTAAAAGTTTAATAACTTTTTTGTTTATTAACTTTTTTTTATTTTTTCTTTCAGATTATATAATATACAAAATGGAAATTTTTTTACACTTAGTATGAAAAATGATGTCTCTTAAATGACCACCGTTTTCATCTTCGCACTGATGGGCTCTTTTTAGAGCATTTTCCATAACATCTTTCAAAACTTGTGGCTGTAGCGTTCGAACTTCTGCAACAATGTTTGCCTTGAGTTCAAGGATTGTCTCTGGCTTGTTCACATACACTCGCTCTTTCAAAAAACCCCAAAGAAAATAGTCGGGTGCTGTCAAATCTGGCGATCGCGCTGGCCAAATAATTTCCGAATTTCGAGAAATTATTCGCTCTCCAAAAATTTGACTTAAAAGTGCCATTGTGTCTCGGGCAGTATGGGCAGTGACTCCGTCCTGCTGAAACCACATACCAGGTCTGTTTTCAAGAGCAGGACGTAAAAAATTTTCTATCATAAAACGATACCGCTCTTCATTTACGGTTACAGCACTTCCATCTTCATTCTCGAAGAAGTAGGGCCCAATGAGATTGTCAGATGTGATCCCACACCATACTGTACACCTGATGGGGTGCAATTGGCGTTGATGAATGGCTCTTGGATTTTGAGAACCCCAGAACCTACAGTTCTGCTTGTTAACAAAGCCATTCAAATGAAAATGAGCTTCATCACTCATAATCAAATTTTCAATAAAGTTGATTTCATTTCTGGCCAACTCTTGAAATTTAACTGCAAAATTTAAACGTTGCCGATGATCTGCGGGTCTTAATTCTTGGACCAATTGCACCTTATATGGGTATAACTGTAAATCTTTTTTTAAAATGCGCCGTAGTGACGTACGACACATTTCTAGCTGAGCAGAACGCCTTCTGCCAGATGTTTCTGGTGCTTCGTTAACACTTTGCTGTACTCGTTCAATATTTTCCGCAGTGCGACTTAAACGTGGTCTACCGGTTCGAGGCAAATCTCTTACGCTGCCATGTTGGTGATGACGATTAACTAAGCAACGAATGATCGCTTCAGAGGGCGAAATTCTGAAGTTAAAATGTCTACGATATGCTCTTTGCGTTAAAATAATTGGTCTCTGGTTTAAATAATAAAATTCTATTGTTCTGGTTCTCTGTTCAGTTGTGAACCTCTCCACTATAAATTCTCCAAGTGTTGTCTATATAATCTGAAAGAAAAAATAAAAAAAAATTAATAAACAAAAAAGTTATTAAACTTTTACACCCCTTGGTTTATTTTCGCCCACCCTGTACTAAAGGAAAGCAACTTAAATTGAAATTAAGCACGAATAAAGATTAACTTTTGTTAAACTTTATGATTCCAATTATTTAATATGTTGTATTTTAAATACGATATCCCTGAGGATGAAGAAGGTCTGGAATAAGTCAGTGGGACTAAACGTCAATTCGACGAAGACGGGTAGACAAAAGATTCCTAAGTACACTTAAGCTGCCAAGGCTGAACGGCTCGGCACTAAGCCTTTTTGCTATTGCAAAATACCTACTTAGAAGTAATCCCGGATAAAAACTCGCCTGAAAGTCGAACCTTGAGGCAACAGCCTCGAAAACAATTGCGGCGATATACGTTTGCAGGAAATTCATAAGAATAGCAATTGATTTAGGTGACGCACTCATCTTCTTCTTTCTGTCTTCGTATTTATTTCCTTTCACTTTTCTATCATTCTATAGTACTAGACTATCATTATTTTCTTTCGCTTATACAGGTATCGCAAAGGGACCTCATCAGAGAATGATGTTTTTTCTTATTTGGGCGCTTTGTTTAACCTAACCTAAACTAGGTTTATATTTCAAATCACGTAAGTATTTATACATATAAAAGGTGTTTTTTCTAGACGTATAGAACTTTTTTAAGTTGGCATTACTCTTCAAGATGGCAACCGATTTAGCAGTTGTCAAGTTATTTATTCTCAGTTTGGTTTGGCAATTCATCATGAATAGACTCACGCCTGAACAACGCTTGCAAATAGTGCAATTTTATTTCGAACGAAATTGCCGCTGTTCCCGATCTTCATAACCGAATTTTGTTTAGCAATGAAGCGCACTTCTGGTTGAATGGCTACGTCAACAAACAAAACTACCGCATTTGGAGTGAAGCTAATCCTCAAGTGTATGTCGAAACACCATTACATCCAGAAAAACTGACTGCTTGGTGCGCTTTAAGGGCTGGTGGAATCATTGGTCCGTACTTCTTCAAAAACGATGATGGCCAGAACGTTACAGTCAATGGTGATCGGTATAGAGCCATGATTACTAACTTTTTCATTCCTGAATTGAACAACCATGATGTCCAGGAACTGTGGTTCCAACAAGACGGCACAACATGTCACACAGCTCGTGCCACAATCGATTTATTGAAAGACACGTTTGGTGACTGCCTAATTTCACGTTTTGGACCTGTGAATTGGCCTCCAAGATCTTATGATTTAACACCGCTAGACTACTTTCTGTGGGGCTATGTAAAGTCATTGGTCTATGCGGATAAGCCACAAACGCTTGACCATTTGGAAGACAACATTCGCCGTTTTATTGCCTATATACGGCCACAAATGTTGGAAAAAGTCATCGAAAATTGGACGTCCAGATAGGACTACATCCGAGCCAGCCGTGGCGGTCATATACCAGAAATCATATTTAAAATGTAATGCCACAAGATCATCTTTTGGATAAATAAAATTCATGTCAATGGAATAATCCATCGTTGTTTTATTGCAATTTAAAGTTCTATACGTCTATAAAAAACACCCTTTACATGTGTATATATTTAAGAGTAAATGTATATTTTAATTATTATATTTAATAATTATAATTTAATTAAGGTTTAAAGTAAAGTGTTCTCATTGACAGTAAATTGACAACTCGACTTTCTTACTTTTTTATTTTTCTCTTTCTCATTTCTTGCTTACAATTTTGTAAGCAACAAAACAACTCTTTCCAGTTGCCATCCAAATGTCAATTTTTCACAAATAATATTTTAGCTTTTGTCCAAGGCAAGTTTACGTTTTTTTAAAAGCTTATATAAACTTAAATAACACTTCACCAAAACAAAAAAACAAGGTTCTGACCACTGATTATGGTAGAGGAGATCAAAAAAAGTTTTGGAAGGGTTTCCGTTTCTCCGTTTTTTCAAATTTTAATTGCAAATTAACGAAGATATTAAAAGACAACAAAAGTAGGTACATGAACTATTCCGCAAAACTTATGTAAAACTGTACTATCCATACATTTTTTTTAAAAAGAACAAAAATAAAAACTCATAAATTGAAGAGTTAGAAGGTTAAAAAATATTCCTCGTGAAATTTTGAATAGAACAATGACGACAATTTAACTTTAGCGTCAGAAATTAATTATTTAATATCAAAAGGGACAAAACCTTTCTGTAGTGAAGTATTAAAAAAAATTACATTAACGATTAAAAAATTTATTTCACTTAAATCTTATAAAGAAATTGTTTACAACCAAACGGGTTAAACATAAAACTTACAATCATAATTGTAATTTGATTACTTACATTTATTAAATATGTTATTTTGGCCAATATAAATTGTGCTGTATTTGTACTAACTTTTAATTATTTTTCGTTTTTGTTTTAACTGAAATTTGTTTACAATTTTAAGGTTTATTTACTTACGATTTCACAAACATTGCATTAAGTGCACTTTTGCATTTTTTTATTTTTTTCAATAAGTCTTACTTAATGGCTTTCTTTTACTTTCGCTTAAATGCACATTAACTTGACCTGATTAATTTATGACAACATATTGTATTTAGTTTTATTTTTTTTTATTGTTTTTATTATTAATCATACTATATACATATTTAGAAAATATCCGATATAATAGAAAAATATCAGTAAGTAAAAGAGAACAATAAAGCTCAAACACATATCAAGTACTTGAACGAAAATAATAACATGTCCATATCCTTCAATTTCAAATGCTTGAAGGAACCAACAAATTCATGTTCTTCGCATAAATAAATAAATAAATAACACAAATAAATAGAAATACTCGTATTTTGCCTGAAATTTATATGAAATTTTTAGAAAAACAAGTCAAGTTCGGCTATGCCACATTCCACATCCTTCTTAATGAGCACTTTGAGTACTTTTTTTATAAAATTTTCATACGACTTGATTGCTTGTGTTAAGCTAACAGGACACGAAATATAAAAAGCCACATGTGCATGTAAAGGGTGCTTAAATTTTAAGGGCCGATGTTGATTTTGAATAAAACACAAATTATTTAAGAAATTACTATCATTTCTTTTTATTATGATAATATAGTATGGTTCAATTACGTATGAATTAAAATATCGGTCAAATGAACGCCGCGACCTTGGCGGGACATCCGATGGTCCAAATTTTCGAAGATGCTGAGGCATAATTAAGGTTCTATGCCGTTAATGTGCCCAATTATCTCATCCTTTAGCTCTTGAATTTTCGCTGGCTCATCAACGTATACCTTTTCTTTTAAATAATCCCAAAGAAAGAAGTCCAACGGTGTCAAATCACCTGATTTTGGTGGCCAATTAACATCGCCATTGAATTTGTCGCGCAAAAGAGCCATTGTTTCGTTAGATGTGTGGCACGTGGCACGGTTCTGTCGAAACCACATATCGTCCACATCTATATCTTCCAATTCGGGGCATAAAAAGTTCGTTATCATCTCACGATAGCGAGTACCATTCACAGTAACTGCCAAATTTTGGAAAAAAATACGGCCCGATGATGCCGCCAACCCATAAACCGCAAATAAAGTCACTCTTTGTGGGTGCATTGGTTTTTAGACAATCACTCTTGGACTATCATTCACCCAAATGCGGCAATTCTGCTTATTGACGAATCCACTGAGGTGAAAATGTGCCTCATCACTGAAGAAGATTTTCTTCGAAAATTGATCATCCACTGTTCTCATTTCTTGCCACCATTTTGACCATTGACGACGTTTGGAATAGTCAAGAGGCTTTAGTTGTTGAGCCAATTGCACCTTGTAAGCATGTAAATGCAAGTCTTTATGCATAATGTTCATCAACGACGAGCGTGAGAGGTGCAATTGTTGGTCACGATGACTAGTTGAGGTGGACGGCTCTTCAGTCACACTATCGCGAACAGCAGCAATATTTTCTGCAGTACGAGCTGTACGAGCATGCACTAGTGTTTTCACATCTCCTACAGACCCGGTTTGCTCAAATTTTTGCACAATTTTTCCGATTGTACGCACATTTGGACGATTAAATTGACTGAAAAAATCACGATGTGCACGATACACATTTTGATTTGAACGCCCATTTTCATAATAAGCTTGAATAACTTTAACTCGTTGCTCGATTGTGTATCTTTCCATGGTTCAAATGGAGTTAGTCTGAAATTGAAAAATGTCAAATGAAATCAAAAAAAAAAAAAAACTTGACGTTTGGGTGTGGTTCACATTCAACCACCTTTTATGTAAATTCGTTTGTGGCATGTATATATTTTCATTATTATTTAAATTGAAAATTTATTAGTTAGTTTTATTTGACCTTTTTCTTCTAAATAATTTTTTAATTTTTGAAAAATAAGACCTCAAGCTTAACAAAATAGTCATATTATATAAATTGAAAATGTTTATAGCTACAAATTAAACACACATACGTAACGTAATATTTCTTTAAAATTTTCATGAGAAGCAGCCAGTTTCAAAGACTTTTTATTTATAAAAATAAATATAAAAATCAAAAAAGATTATAAGCAGTTTTAATTTTATTTTTTAAACTTTATATTTGAAATGAACGCCTAAATTTCTACTATGAAAAGCATGCACTTTTTAATTTAAATTTAACATTAATTTTGAAATTGTTTATTCATATTACAATCGGATGAATGTAAACATTTAAAATTACTATTTGAATTCAATTGGTTTCTGAAGTTCAAATAGCACAGGCCGTGAACTTCTTGTGAAATATAAAGAGAAAATAAAATAAAAACAAAATAATAAATTGAAAAATATATATGAATTAAATATTATAAATATTAAATTATGTATTTATGCAAGGATATACTTTTCAAAATAGAATTATTTCATGTGAAATTTGTTTTTTTAAAGAATTTGGCTAAAAGAATTTATTTATTAATTAAATTCGTTTTAAACATTTTAAAGTATTTTTATCTAAATTATCAGTTAAAATGTCACTGAAGTCACTTATGCATTCGCCATTTAAAGATATTTAATTACTGATTAGATAACCTCAAAACTACCCTCTTTTTTGCGGTTTGTAAATGAAAAATAATTTTCTATAGCCCAAAAAAAGGGAGAAAAAATAGAATATGAACGTTAAACAACTGAAGTCATAACAACTTGCTTAACATACAAAAGTAAACTATTTGCCAAAATTAAGTCAACATTTTTTAGTGCGTATTTTTTATTATTCCTTTTTTTGTCAAAACTCAATTAACAGCTAAATTTTCAAGAATTTTAGGTTCACTATAAAAAGTAATAAAAAAGGGGAGAGAATAAGGCATAAAACTTTGCTCTATTCCAGAAACGACAGACGGATAACAATTTACGAAAATTTGTAAAATTTGAAAAGTTGCTAAGATGAGACGAGCAAATACTTACTCGTACTTGGAATTTAAGTTGTTAAGTTTCTAGTTTATGTCATGTTTTTTCCTTATTTAATGGTTTTCTTGGTAAAAGATTATCAAATTAAATCAATGAACTTAAAACTACTTACAGCAGAATATTTTGTAACAGCGTATAAAATAGAATTTTATTTTGGTGGATAAGTTAAATTGCAAAAAATTTTTTAAAAGAAAATATAATTTAGAAAAGCTAAAATAAGAACAAGTCAAATTGTGTCGAGTTTTATATACCCTTCCCCCCTGTGATAGCCAAATATACATATTTTTAATTTTGAAAATTTTTCTTAAATATTTAACAAAAATAACGTCTATTCAAATTACAAAATAAAAATAAAAAATTAATGAAAGTTTTATTTATTATAAAATATATTTTATTTTATGATAGTTGTTCACGTACCACACCCTATCGCGCTTGATTAACATGGTAAGGTACCTTTTTATAAAACCAGGCTAATCAGGCAAATTAATTGACAATAGCTAAGTCTGCAAAAAATTTTCTATTTATGTGTTATGAACATCTTTGGTTCCTTGTTCGGTCTGTAGACTTCGTGCACACCCAAATGCAAGGACGGCGGATTCAGTGAGCGGTTATTGGTAAAGTCCCCTTCGGGGTACAAGTGGTGTCTGTGGTTGATAATAAAAGGTACGCTGGCAATGGAGTTCATGTCACCTTTTACAGGGTGGCATGTTCGTCGATGTTCTGTTTCATTGAAGCAGAAAGTCAATTTGACACGGGTTTTAGATCGGCTCAACTCCCTCAACGGTAGGCACGGATACTACTCGTGGTTTGACCACGATTAGATTAAGACCAAGCGACAAGTACTTACCTAAATCATCCACAGTCATACCGATGTGCTACTGCTCTGAAGGATTTTGCCAATTTCCGTTTTGAATCAAAAAATTAAAACTACGAAATTTCCCGTAAATGTTAAAACACTTTCAGAAAGCGTAGAACTTTCAAATTTCATTCCTCTTTGGGTTTAGTAATTTCGGGAATGGTACCTTGCCAAAATGGGGAATGATAAAAACCCCTCAGAACAAGAGTACTGGGGTATCAGGGAATTTCAAAAATTTTTAAAAATAATATAAAGTAACTTCTTAGTATTTGCGCAATATATTAAAAATCTAGACAGCCTCGCACCCCACAATCTGCAATGGTCCAATGGGAAATTGCTAAAATCACTCAGAGAAACAGCATTGAGGTATATAAAAATTTAAAAAAAATTTAAAAATTATCCAAAGTAACTTCCAGACGCACTATAGAAGATTGCGATTTATTATTTTAAAGGGTAGGTCGTCTCGATTTGTAATCTACCGCCCAAATACTCAGAAGTTACTTTGAACTATTTTAATTTTTTTTTTTTTTTTTTTTAAATGAGGGTTTTTACCATTCCCCATTTTGTAGAGGTACCCCTGCCGATTTTGCACATGCAAATTAATAAAACAAAAACAAATTAATCTATAGGTTTTAAGTTTTTTCTAAGTACTTGGCCGATAGATTACAAATCTGGAAGACCTCTTCTTGAAAATGATGTGTGTAATGTTCTATGGTTCCTTTGCAAATTAGTGAAAATCTGAGAGACTCAACGCATTTATACATTTGTCTCTATGTATGGACTTACATTTCTCCTAAACATACTTGTCATAAGTACTGAAACGTATGGAGTTACTTTAAAACATATTTAACCAACCATATTTATTTTCACTTCAAAAAATTATGTAATTCTAATTTATTAAGCTTAAGGTCATATTAAATATGAAAATTTATTTATTTATTATTGGAACGACATATGGATATAAAAATAGATTTTTATAACACGACCTCAACTTAACAAACTAGCCGTTTCAATAAAAAAGTCATATAAAATTACAATTAAAAAGTTATAAATATAAAAAAAAAAGAAATAACAAATATTGATAAAAATGATTTTGTGTGAATACATATTTTTTATTAATCTTAAAATAAAAAACTAACATCAGTTCAAGAAACTAAAATTAAGGAGTTCTAAGAAACAATCCTTTCTGAGAACCTCATTTTAATAAAAAAAAAAGAAATTCTAAAAAAGATATTAAATAGGATTGCAAACAGATTTATTTTTATTTTGCAAGCATTTATAAAAAATTTTTAAGCCAAGCATATTTAGGGTTTGTATTTGTGTGTACAAAGCTTTACACAAGGACACAAAAACAAAGCAAAACAAAAATTATTCAAAATGTGAAATGTCGGTTGCATTTTTGATATTTCTCTGCTATTTGCTGACCGATTACTCTCCTTTTGTGAGGAGACATTAAGAATGCTATTTCTGTTAAGATTGTAATTACATTTTTTGACCGTTTTGTAGTTTAGACAAAATACTCAAAAAATACAAAGCAAAACTTAATGAAAATCTAAAATTTCGGTTTTATTTTTGATTTTTCTGGTCCATTTGTAGACCGATCTTTTTAATTTATTTCATATGAAACTTGTATTTTGGACAAATTATGCAAAAAACCCACCAAAAATGCTTAAAAAATTGAGGTAGTCGCGAATTTTGACTCGGCTCTGCCATGTATGAACCGATCTAGCTGAGTTTTGGTCTCGATACTACTTATATAATATATAAAAAAACTATCTACTAATTTTGTTTTTTAGTTTAGATAAAATACGCAAAAAAAACAAAACAGAAATGAATGAAAATCTAAAATTTGGATTATATTTTTGATATTCCTCGGCCATTTGTAGACCTCCCTCATCTTTTGCACAGGTATTATGACTGTCATTTCAAACAAAACTGCATACCACGTTTTTTGTCCGTTTCGTTGTTTAGATAAAATATGGAAAAAAACTGGTATAAAATAGAGGTAGTTGTGGTTTTTGACTCATAGCTCCATCATTTATGAACCGATCTGGCTGAATTTCAATAGCCATAATCTGACAGAAGCTAAACTTTTCAGTTTATTGCCTATGGACTTCAGAAAGTTTATTTCAATGACTTGACGGAGACAGACAGACGGTCATTGCTAAATCAATTTCGCTGTTCATAAGCATCCAAAATATATATACTTTCTAGTGTGTCCCATGTATGATATAGAAATTACAAACGGAATCACAAAGTTATATATAATCTTCTTACTTATAGTGAAGGTATGAAAAGAATAGGTATTCAAAATAAATATTTTTATCAATATTTGCCATTTCTTTTTTGTATAATTTTTTTAAAATTTATTTAAGACTAGTTGACCCGGCAAACGTTGTCTTGCCTTAATATTTTTATATATTCGATCTTCTTACACTAAGAAATCGTACTCATAAAGTAAAGAACCGTGCGAGACCGGGTAAAAACAGGTAGAAGGCAAATAAGCCAGATACCGACTATAGCGCTACCTGCCGGGCGGATTTGTGACGTTAAACCTTCCAAGATTATACATATAAACCTTCCTCTTCAACCCCTTTATCTATTAAAAAAAACCGCATCAAAATCCGTTGCGTAGTTTTAAAGATTTAGGCATACATACACGCAAAGAAAAAATATGGTTGAGGCAACCATATTCTGGTGGAAACATAGTATGGTTAGATTTATGATTGCTTCTAACCATATATATTTTTAAATCAAATATATTAAAAATAGCTTTCAACTGCAGATGTTGCGGTTCAACCCCCGGTAAAGGCAAGAAATTTTTTTTATTGCATACATATTTTAATATGATTTTTAAAAAAATTTTAATTTAAATTTTTTGTATAAATAAAGTTTTTTTTATTGCATTGATTTTTCTTTTCTATCAATTTGTATTTATTTATTACATAATACATCGATTTTAAATTAATTTTTTTAAACTTTACTTGACTCTACTAGGGCTCGAACTTGTGAGCACTTAGTTAAGGAGCATTAACTCGCCACTCAACCACTTCAGCCACAAAGCTCAGTTGAGTTTGAACGATTAAGTTTTTGTTTTATACTCACTTTATTTATATGGTTGCGGAAGAGACAAAATAGAAAGCAATTTACATTCAACCATATTTTTATCATTATTATGTTTGCTATGAACATATTTATGATTTCAAGTAAAATTTTATTAAACATAATATGATAATTATATGGTTGATCTAAGACACTAAACATAATATGGTTAAAAATAACTAGAAACATGTTTATCGTGATCAGAATAATGTTTAGATGCTTCAAATTAATAATAATATTTTTGTGAAGAACACACTATGTTTGAGGTGACCATATTCATCCATCTTTTTTCTTTGCGTGTAGGGATATAGGGACAGAGAAAGCGACTTTGTTTGATACTATGTAGTGAAGAATGGGGAAAGTGAAAAGTAAGAATTGCAATGAAGTCTATAGAAGAATCAGTACAGCCGAATTTAACTTGCTTGTCATTCCTTGAAAACAAAAATTAGCCAAATTGGCTTATCAGTTTTAGAATCTTGGACTGAGCAACACATTTGATTATTTGTTTTTTTTTTTAATTATATATATAACATAGAAGAAGAAGATTAAATGAAAATATAAGATTCTTTAAGTCTTAATTCGAGTTTACTACATATTTACACCAAAGTGAACCAAATAATATTACAATTTGCATTTTGAGCATTTGGTTGTTTACCCCACTCTAAGTTATTAAATGTACAACCAAATTTATTACAAAAATGTAAATTGTGAAAAAAATACAAAGCAAGACTGAAGCAGAACGAAGAATCAATAGAAATTAATCCGCTCAACTACACTGACACTAATGTCCTTGACATAAAATGTTTTTAATATAAAAAAAAAAGAGAAAAGAAAAAATATTCTTGCAAGTTGGTTTTTATGTGAGTACAACAGCAAGACTGTTGTTGTTTACAGCTCGTATTTTAGAAATGTTTTTTGCACATATAAAAGTAATTTTCCCTGTGTAATTCTATACTCATTTATTGCATAGAAATAAAACTATAACATGCTTATTTTTAAACACATCCAAAAAATATTTAATTTTTAGTTAAAAAAAAATTAATTTAAAAATAATTTTAAGGTGTGCGCCTTAATTTTTGGCTTGTACTATTTTATAATTCTGCTTTTTATTAAAATTTCAAACAATATTTAGTTGTTGTTTGCTAATGCAAAATAATAAACTTCTTTCTCAAGTATATTTTAGTAAAATTAGAATGCAACTTTTTTCCACTAAAATTTTAACTGTTTTATAAAACCTTTATTTTATTAAAAATCCAACTACAACCCATTAATACTTAAGAAAAAACATTAAAAAAAATAAGACAAAACAGCACTTAAGCGCGAGAAATGAAATAAACAAAAAAAAGTTTAATTCAGCTGCGACGAGTCTTATATACCCTTCACTATGTTAGCCAAATTTAAATATTTTTCATTTTCCACATTCTTCTTAATGAATCGTTGTGTTTAGTACTTTTCAAATAAAATTTCCAGACGAGTTGATTGCAGCACACAAATATCAAATTAAACTTGAGGTCGTATCAATATAAAAATAAATTTTTATAAACTAGAATTTTCTATAAAAAAGGTCATATAAACTTTCAATTAAAAAAAGAAATGAGAAACATTGTTAAAAATAATTTTTTTTGAATACACATTTTTTATTAATTCTAAAATAAATAATCAATTTCGATTCAAGAAACTAAAATTAACTAGATCTAAGAAAAAAAAGCAATAAAATAAAATTTCTGCTGGTACTCAATTTTTAAATTAATAAAAAAAGAAATTCTACGAAAGATAATTTAGTTTTGCAAGCATTTGCTAAAATATTTTAAGCCAAATATATTTAATTAAATACCTATTTAGTATCAATAAAGAACTTAAAATAAAGAACTAAAAAAAACACACACACACTTTTGTAGGTTTCATGTTTGTTTGTACAAATATTTCCCATATGTTAACTTAGAAATATCCATAAAAAACAAAGCGAAAACAAAACAAAAATTACTGAAAATCTGAAATATTGGTTGTATTTGTGATATTTCTCTGCTATGGCTCTCCTTTTTTGCAGACATTACGGATGCTATTTCTGTCAAAAAAAATGTCAGTACATTTTTTTCTCGGTTTTGTAGCTTAGATAAAAAAGAAAAAAAAAAAATAAATCAAAAATTAAGGAAAATATAAAGTTTCGGTTGTATTCTTGTTTTTTCTGGTCCATTTGAGGACCGATATTTTTGCGTTTTTGCACAAATAAAATTGCATAACACGTTTTCTTGTCCGTCTTGTATTTTAGACAAATTATAAAAAAAAAAAACGCTTCAAAAATGGTAAAAAAAGAGACAGATGAATTTCAGAGCTCAGCCATTTATGGACCAATTGAGCTAAATTTCAATAGCAAGCTGACAACAGGAACTTTCAACAAATTAACATGCTAAACTTTTCTGTAGGTCTTCTAGGGACTGCATAAAGTTGATTTCAACATGCACATGAACAGACGGACATCACTCAGTCAACTCCGTTACTTATAAGAATCCAGAATATATATATATATTTTATAGGCTGTCCCATGTACGGTGTAGAAATTACACACCTAATAACAAACTTAAATATGAGCTTCTTATCCACGTTTTGTGAAGGGTATAAAAATAAATAGAAACAAACCAAAAACCAAACTACAGCATTAGAAGCAACTTAACAAGTTTTTTAAAAAGCAACCTTAAGCTACACACATCTACAAGTTCAAATCTTACAATTTATATATATATATATACATACATAAATACATGTAGAGCACACATAAAGTATGTATTTGTGAGCTGTACTCCTCTTAACTGCAACAAACTTTGTGGAATTGATAAGCACTGAGTAAATAATAAAACACTCCTGAAGCCAGAACCAACTACGAAGCAAGACAAAATATAACAACAATAACAACAACAAACAAAACAATTGCAGCAAGTGGAAAACTTAGAAGTTTTCATACAAATACTTTTATTTTAGCAACGGAATTAAGTTTTAAAACATGAACAACATTGTTGTTATGCACAATTTTTTTAAACACATATTTATTCCCATTCACTAAAAACTTGACGCGTTTTAACTGAGCAAAAAACTCTCACACACACTTTTGCAAACATCCACTACATACAGTGCAAGCTCGATTTTGCAACCCCCGTTAACACAATACCCCGATTTTCGCAACAGGCAAATTTCTTACATTACAGTCTTTACAGCTGCAACTATTTTCAAAAAGGAGTCTGAACAAATGCAACATAATTTTTTTAATTCATTTTAATGCTACTTTCTTTTTGTATTTATTGTTAAGAAACGTAGTTTTATCATATTTAGCCAAAGAATCCTATTTCTTACCCGTTAGTGCTACCCGTTTACTGCTGTTTTCTGCTTTACAGCATATTTTTTTACATAGAAGTTTAGGTTAAAATAATTTGATAATTTCATTATTTTTTTAAATAAAATTGCTTGCAACGCCAATATTACAATACGAACACCATTTTTTAAAGTTAGTCTTTTGTTTAAGTAGAGTGTAGATTGTTATTTAAGCAAAACAAAATATATGCCATAAACGATAAAATTGTTTTTTATTAACAAATCAGGTGTTTTCAAGTATAATAAACAATGGTCGATCATTTTAACTTTTCGGTATTTGCAACAGGCCAAATTTTTTACACAATTCGAGCTCGCACTGTATTAGAAAGCAATGAAAAGAACAGAAGGATAATGAATTTTAACGCACTTATATGATAAGATTACATAAAAATTAAAATTGTTCTTAAATTTTGAAACAATAACTAAACTGAGCTATCAAAGTTGAATTGGTTTCAAGCTAAACAACAGATTAATGAAAGATAAAAGTTGAAAAATACAAAAATAATTTTCAATAACATTAAGTTTTAAGATATCACAAATGCACAAATCGTCTTTGTTTGTCTGCAGAAGGTACCCAGGTATACATCAAGCCCCCGACCTCCAAATTTATAGGTTAGTATACTAGCCATTAGCCATTAATATAAATAAAAAAATAATAAAATTTTTTTTTTTTTATAATTTAATCATTCAATTAAACTGACGGGCATTGCAGAGCATAAAACAGTTGGCAGAAAAGAATCTCAGTTATAATCATCTTTACAGGTTATATAACATATCTGTGCTAATAAAGAAAAATCGCTTAAATCGTAATTAATTTAATAGTGATGCAAGAATGGTGGGGAGACATATTCCACAATTAACGGCAAAAAAAGCCATTCAATTTGTTAGAATGAAAATAATTTAATAAGAAAAATTTTAGGTCTTCTAAAGTTTTATAATAGAATAACTTAATAAGACATAAGTGCTTTTTCCATATTGCCACAGATTTATTGTGCAACAGTAGGACATCACTACCTACAACCGTCTGACATGGCGAAGAAATCACAGAAGAAAGTCTTACTGCACGAAAAAAAAAAAAAAAAAACAAAAGAACATACGAGTATACAGCCCAATTATGAATACAAATTCCCCTTTTCTCTTATTATAAACAAAATTTCTCCCTTTTTTAACATGGCAAATTATCTGATTTAGGGAATTTTCGCCCAAAAAACCAAAATTCTCCCAGAGAAAAAATACTTAGGAATATTCATAATTGGCATGATAATAAGCAAAACTGGATAATTTTAACGCCCACTGTCAAATCTGCAAACAACGACTTGTTCGCTAAAAGACTAAAGGCGTATATTAAGGTTACAGAATTAATAAAATAAAATTAGTAATACTGAAGATTACAAAAGCATAATGAAAACGACAACAAGCGGCTGTGCCTCGGCTCTAATAAAGAGTGATTTTTTTGCTATTATCTTTTTGGCAACACTAGTTTTGACAGCTCACGCACGTTTTGTATCTTGTGTCACTGTCAAACATCTTCAGTTTGGTCTATAATTTAATCATGAATCGTCTTACAAACGAACAACGCTTGCAAATTATTGAATTTTATTACCAAAATGCGTGCTCTGTTAAGAAAGTTCATCGCGCGCTTCTTCCATTTTATGGTCAGTTTAATCGACCTACTGAGGCTTCTATTCCGGCTATTGTAACAAAATTTCGCACCAAATTTACATTGTTGGACATTAAACCACCAACACGCTTACGTAGAGTGCGAACTGAAGAAAATATCGCAGCCGTATCGGCCAGTGTTGGTGATGACCGTGAATTATCGATTCGGCGCCGTTCGCAGCAATTGGGCCTCTGTTACTCCACTACGTGGAAAATTTTGCGGAAGGATTTGGGTGTGAAGCCTTATAAGATACAACTGGTGCAAGAATTGAAGCCAAACGACCTACCACAACGCCAAATTTTTGGTGAATGGGCTCTTGAAAAGTTAGATGAAGATCCACTTTTTTATCGAAGAATTGTGTTCAGCGACGAGGCTCATTTCTGGTTGAATGGATACGTGAACAAGCAAAACTGCCGTATTTGGAGTGAAGAGCAGCCAGAAGCATTGCAAGAGCTACCAATGCATCCACAAAAAACAACCGTTTGGTGCGGATTATGGGCTGGCGGCATCATTGGGCCGTATTTCTTCAAAGATGATGCGAATCACAACGTTACTGTGAATGGTGAGCGCTACCGTGCGATGATAACAAACTTTTTTTTGCCCAAAATGGAAGAGCTTGACTTGCATGACATGTGGTTTCAACAAGACGGTGCCACATGCCACACAGCACGCGAAACAATGGACCAATTGAGAGGCGAGTTCGGTGAACAGTTTATTTCACGCTTGGGACCAGTCAATTGGCCGCCCAGATCGTGCGATTTAACGCCTCTAGACTATTTTTTGTGGGGCTATGTTAAGGCTAATGTCTATAGGGACAAGCCCGCTTCGATTGACGCACTGGAAGCCAACATTGCCAACATTATTCGTGAGATACCGGCCGAAATGTTGGAAAGAGTATGCCAAAATTGGACTAAGCGGATGGACCATTTGAGGCGCAGCCGCGGCCAACATTTGCATGAAATAATCTTCAAACATTAAATTATATCGACCCAACTATCGATCCAAATAAATATTTCATGCATTTTTCTGAATTTTATGTTTTTTTTTTTTTAAATTTCCGATAGTTCTTATAAAATCACCTTTTATAACCTTCACTGTGATAGTCTTAATTTCGCAAAAAATTTTCTTAAATATTTAACAAAAATAAAATTAAATAAATAAAGATTTTTAATGAAATGGGAAATATCAATTAGAATATAATTTTTTTTGTTAATCCTAAAATAAATAATTAAATACGAATTTCCGAAAAAATCTCTTGTGTCATTCTTTTTTTTTTTAACAATAAAATGCCTGTAGGTCCTCAGTTTTTAAATATAAAAAAAAACAAATACATAAGAAAGATATCTACTTATATAGTAAAAAAAAATTCATTTTATTTGGAATAAATAGTAAAGCCTTTTTCCTATCTACTATGAATTCATGCTTAATAAAACATAAAATTTTTCATATAATAATACTTAAAGATATAAATTTTTTTAGTGAATTATGATTATTAAGGCTATTTTCCGAATTTGTTTAAATTAAAATTTATTTCGCAAAGTAAATATTATATCAATATTAACCCCTGTGTCAGTGGCAGAAAAAGTCTACTTACGTCATTGGCAGACATACCCGGGTATGCAAACATATTTTTCGGGTAAAAATTAAGCAATTTTGTCCAAAAAAGGTGTAGATTACTTCTAGACAACTGTAGTCAACTGTCAACTGTCCATAGTTGTGGACCACTACGGAGTACTGGCGGTCTATTCACTGTGTAGTACTTTCACATAAAATTTTTGTTTAAAACAACAGAAAAACCTATAAAATTTACATACTGAGTATAGGATGATGTAGGGAAATAAATCGCTTTATACGTTTCGATAACGCAAACACACGACAGAAGACGTGAAACACCTTGAGGATACTGCCTGAATAAATATAATTGTACAAAATGCGGACCAACAAGAAAGTATTGCACATTAAGGTGAAGACTGATGACTGAAGCTCAACCTACAGATTTTGTACGCACGTACTTTTAGCTTATTGCATAATAATAACTTTTCGCATCGTATGTATTTTTTGTTAAATTATAGTTAGTGTTTTAGAATGTGTAAAACTGTGAGAGAAAATTAATGTTTTGGCTTTTTTAAATCAATATATTTTAGTTCGCTTAGCTATACATACCCGGGTATGTCTACTTCTGACAAAAGGGGCAGAAATTGAAAAGTGACCACATATCTACCCTTAGTTCTCTAATATTAATAAATCTCAAGGATATAAAGTAAAACACTTTTGTTGAGGAAATCATGAAATTTCACATCAGTCAGATTTCTAATTTTTAAAACACATCGATTTTAAAACGTAAAATATACATGGGTATACTGCCACTGACACAAAGGTTAATATGTTTAGAAAATTTATGAGCTTCAAACCCGCACCCTAAGTGGTCCATTGGAGAAGTGTGCGAAAGGTGCAAATAAACGGACCCTGGTAGACAGTTTAATTTATTAGGTAATTTTTTAGTTCAGTTAAAGTTACCATTTAAAAAATGCCATGTAAAACCACTACATTTATAATATCTTTTTTTTTTATTCACGGTTATACCCATATTTTTAAAAATCATTTTTCAAACTGCAGCTTACGATAAAAAAATTTTATTAAAAAATTCCAACCCAGACAAATGTTATAGAATTTTGACTGCCAACTCTCGAAATTTAGCAGTGTGCGCCTTAAAGAACATGTTCATCTTATTTGAAGACGTTGCCTAATTTTACATTTGCTTGTAAAGCAATATTTTACTTATCCTACCCATGCACAAAATTACAAAATATATGACAGCTCTCTTCAGCTCGTTTTAAGCTCGTTGTTCTGTTCTCAAAATATTAAGCTTGTGAGCCCGAACTCTATTTTGAGCTCTTGAGCTTATCACACACTCGGAGTTCAAATTTTTCCCTACCCTGCTTTTGATAAAAGATTTTTGGTTTAGCAGTTAAACCACATGACATTCAGCATATGTATATGCCGGAAATGAATTTGTATCATATTAATTTTTATTTAAATTTTTTTTAAAGGCGCTTCTATATGTGTATATGGTCTTTATTTTAAACTGCATTGCTTCCTATATTTTAAAATTTTTTTTGTTCAACATTTTTGAAATGTATTTGTTCATGACTCCCCAATTCTTTTCAATATTTTTGTTTTTATTTTTATGAACATAAATTTGCGTTGCGTTTATTTTTTATGCAGCAGATTTCCATTTTGATTAAAAAACGCATACTTTTCCATATACACCCAACATGTTATGACATTTCATATGAAAGACAATCTTTATTGTTTGTTTTTTTTTTTTTTTTTGCAAGTTTTGTTTTTCTTTGTATTTTTAAAAAGATTACAAACATACACAAAAAATCGCACTTTCAATTTAACAAATAATATTAAACGAAATTTTTTTCTCTTCACTTGACAATTCAATCCAATCAAGTATCTACTCCCCATTTAACTTTGTTTTTGTTTGTTTCATTTTCATTCACCTTTTATTGTTTATTGTCAGCTTTGTTAGCTTGGCCTGTGTAGAGAATACTGTTTGTCATCACAGCCATTTGCACGGTTCCTTTAATGCTTTCAACGATGCTTTTTCATTATAAATTTTGTTATGGATTAAGTTGTTATGTTGATAGAGAAACAGCAGTTTTGTATGTTGAAGCAGTAATAAAAAAAATTCTTACAAAGTAACAAACAAACAAGCGAACGGGCAGCAACAGTAACAGCAACAGCAGCGACAGCAATATCGTCTCACATATAAATCGTTTATTTCACATAAAAGACATTAAAATTTATGCACGTGTAAAGTGTACGCTAAACTTGATTTATATAGATTTATCTTTACTTTTATATGTCTCCTTCTTGTTCTCTTTTTAGGACATTTTATATTTGTATGGAAAATATTTTTCTACACATACGAGTATAAACAAACATACGATTTATTGTTCCAACCGATTTAAATACCATAACGAGTCTTAAAAGTCATTCACACTGTAAAAATTGTATGAATACTATATGTTTTTGCTATGTCTAGCTCAGCTCGGTCCTTTATTTCGTGAGTCGGTATCCGTATGTCCCAATTTTTAGAGGAATCCGCTTACAAATAGAATTTTAATTGCTAAAAAACCCACTACCGCTATTTTCAGAAGCGGTAACCAAGGTGATAAATAAAATATTTCAAAGCATAATTTCAGTCTTAAATTATCTTTTTGAATAGTAGCGAGTGAAAATCGTTGAAGTGACCGCAAAAATAGATGTGGCCTTTCCAAAAATATAGAGCTCTGTTATACAAAATTTAAGACAAATCAGTTAGAAAACAAAAATTCGTATAGCGAACAAACAAACTGAAAATTAATTTTATTTATATAAATGAAAAGGAGAACATGCTTTAAAGAAGGTGTTGCCAAAAATTAAACAAAAAATCAATGCGTTGAAATGTATTGTCCTTAAAGATTATTGACAATTACTAAATGTTTTAAATATTAATATTAATATGCGAATAATACTTGGGAAAAAGGCTGTAAGATGTAAATGGATTAACAAAATTAAAACAATACCAGATGGTCAAATAAAATATAGAACACGTTTAGTAGCGAAAGGAAAATATGGACAAGATTATGACGAAGTGTTTGCTCCAGTTATAAAACAGTCTACTTTGATAACACTTTTAGCAGTTGCATCATATAAAAATATGATTTTTCATCACATAGATTTCAAAACGGAGTTTTTAAATCATGAATTGAAAATTTACTTAAAACATCCTAAGGGGTTTGAGAATTCTACAAAGAAGAATTTGTCTTATAAAAGTAAATGGCTTGAAACAGTCAGCTAGATGTTGAAATAAAAAAATTAGTGAAAATTTAATAAGTTTAGGACTCCAAAGAGGAAATACAGATTGTTGTTTATATACAAAAAAAAAAAAAGTATATGACAGTGTAATTTATTAATTGATTTATGCAGATAATATCCTGATTTTTATAACAGATGAAAAATTTTTAAATGAAATTATTAAAAAAAATATATCAAGGTTGTTCAAAATTACTAATCTTGGAACTCTTCAGCTATTTCTAAAATAAGAAATTGAAAAAGTTGAAGGAAAGTTCTACATACATCAACTTAAGTATTTAAACAATATTTTAGAAATCTATGGAGTACCAAATTCAGTTAGAGCAATTGGGTCATTATTATATTCATCAAATAACACTATAATAATGTTGCAGATCGTAAAGTTTCATGTCCTACAAAAATGCATTGAAGTGACGTTAAAAGAATATTCAAATGTTTAAATGGTATGGATATCTTAAAATTATGTATTGAAGCAAAAGATCTTAAACTAATGGATATGCTGACGCCGATTTTGCGTTAAAAGTACTGATGAACTCCCACTTTAAGGGATGTTCACCTTTAAGGCCACTCAATATCTTAGGGTATCCTCCTCTAAGAGAATAGAAACCGATTCTATAAAATAGGTAATTAATAGTGTTCAACCTTATAAATCCCCTGAACTGGACGGTAGTTTCTCTTTTGGTTGCTGGGTATATACAAGTGAACTGAAGAAGAAGCAAGGTAATTTTCATCCCTAAGGGTGGAAAAACGTCTTGCGTAACAGCAAATGACGTTAGGCCAATCTTCCTGACATCTTTCTTGTTAAAGACACTAGAACGCCTAATCAGAATTCGAATGTCGGTTGACGATTGACTGCTGTCCACCTTTCATCATGTCTACACGAAGGGCAGTTCCGTTGAAATGGCAATGCACTGCAGTTCGAGAACTTCACGTTGACTGCCTTTCTAGATATAGAAGATGCTATCGTAAATGCACTGAGGTATGTTGGCATTCACCCTGTGGTTATTGGATGCGTGAGAAGTTTACTTTCGGGGATGATCATTAAATCATCGCTAATGTAGAGCCGCTTGTAGCGAAAAAGAAGAAAACTGCGTATAAATATTCATTTGATTAAATAGTATTTACTAAAAATTTAGATAGAAATGTTATAAATTAATTTATTAATGTAAACGGATTCATGTAAACAATACTTTTCTTTAACACGCAGCTTAATGGTAATGAAGCTCCAGAAATTATCTAATAGACATAAAGTAAATATGTGACAAGATCGCTTTCTTGGAAGAAATTAAACAAATCAGAGTTAGACTATTCACCCGTAGGGTAGATTTCGTTAAAATTAGGTTTTTTTTGTATACTAGTATCAATAGGCTGAAGTTATGTTCAATTTGTTCTAATAATGTTTTAATCTTTCGTTTACATTTAATCACCTTGAATTGTATGTCTAAATTACATTTATCACACGACAATTAAAATAATTGGTTAATTTTTGAGGTATAAATGCGTAATCTGGAGGCTGCTACGCATTTGTAACAAAACATCAACGACATACAGTAGTAAGTTATGGCATTAAAAACTATAAAAATTAAATAAAATAGTGAAATCTACTACATACTTCCTTGGGAGAAGCCTACAGGAAAATAAGAAAAGGTCATATTGCAACCTAAGTTAATGTGGAATATCTCCAATACAATCTTCTTCTTATTGAAGGTTTACTGGCATTGTGGCTCGTATCATTGAGGCGATGATATATATTTATTTTTGCATTGGCATTGGAAACCCTCAACGGAAACACGGAAATCAGATTTGGGGCAAGGAGTTAGCCAAAGAAAAAAAAAATAAAACAGAAGGAAGGAAAGTCGTACTTAGGATTTTTTCAGGGTCACAGACACTATAGACAAATTCAAATCCTACATCAGGGACGAATATTGAAAATTGTGCAAATCGTGTTAAAGACTTACTAAATAATTCTCTAAAGAAGAATAGATGAAAACCTCAACTAGCAGTACATACTCATATACATACTCATAGCAATATCATATAGTGCTATACATTTCTGTTGCTTTTAACATTTGTTTCATTTAAGTTTTTTTTTATTTAAAGGCAAAAATCTAGAAAGGTATAGAAACAAAAATCAATTGCAAAAAATAAAACAATAACGTAATGTGATATTAACGCGGACATACATACGAGGTATGATAAAAAAATTACCATTATTTTAAATTTTTTCGAGAAGTATTTATTTATTGATCAATAACTATCTTGTCCCCTTCAAAGTATTCCCCCTCAGAACACTTCTGATACGCGCTTTTTACTATCGCCAACAGCTCCTGTTTCGATTTTTCTTTTATCTCCTCAATCGTAGCAAAACGCTTTCCTTTCATCTGTGTCTTCAGTTTTGGGAAGAAGAAAAAGTCAGCGGGGGCCAAGTCCGGTGAATACTGTGACAGAGGTATGATTACGGTGTTGTTTTTGGCCAAAAAATTACGATCAAGCGACGATTTTTTTGGTCAAAATTCAGCAATTTTGGAACAATTTTCGCTGCCGCACGTTTCATGCCTAAAACATCCGTAAAAATTGCTTGGCATGGGCCGATTCGACGATTATCCAAAATCATTTTCTTCAGTGCTTCAATGTTTTCATGGGTTGTTGACGTGCTCGGGCGACCAGGACGAGCATCGTCATTGACATCTTCTCGGCCTTCTTTAAACCGTTTATACCATAATTGAACTTGTTTTCTGCTCATGTAGACTCGCCAAACGCCACAGTTAACATTTCAAATGTCCTTGCACATTTAATTTAATTTTTTACGCAAAACTTAATACAGTTTCTTTGATCCATTTTTTGAAATAGTAAAAAAAATGGAAGAGCACACCAAAACACTACTAACCTTTTTATCTGTCAAAACCAAACTGACAATCCAAAATGGCTGATAGTGTTAACATAAATAACAGACATGTGTACCAACATAAAAAAATGTGAAAATCGAACATACGTAGCTCACGAAAATTTAAAATAACGGTTATTTTTCGATCATACCTCGTATTGATTTTGTTAAGTAGAGAAAAAAATGAAATTTTTTAATTACTGCAAAATGAGTATAGCCGAGCCTATATGTAATGTTATTTGTATCTGAAGTTTAAATATTAAATTGTATGTATACGTAAATATGTAAAGCTTTTGGCGGGCGATAGAATTCCCGAAACGTCATTTGTTAAAGTCAGAATAGAGGGAAGAGGAAAATGTCAGAAGAATTAGATAAGTAGTGTTGGAAAAAATATTGTCTAAAAAGTTTTCTAAAAATAGATCATTTAAAATTGCAAAAATATTTACAACTAACTAATCATAGAAGTAATTAAGAACTTTTTAAATTAAATCGAACTAAATTTTCTTATTATAACAATCTTAAAAAAAGGAAAACTGCTATACTTGCTGTAAATACCTATTTTTCAAAAAACTATATTTGTATTATTATTTTTTATATTAAAATAAAAACAGATTAGGCTAAACGTTGCCTAACCTTAATCAATGTTGTTCAACCAAAGTTCAACATAATAAAAAAAATTTTGACTTTGAAAACGTATGTTTGATGCAGTTATTGTGTTTTTTTTTTTTAATTAAGAACGGTATAAGCATTATATGAACTTATGTACTCGTACATAAATATGAAATATGAATAAATGAGTTCAAGTAACGGATCTCAAGAATTAAATTAAATTAAAAGTATATATTACAAGAGCGAAAAAGAAAGAAATAAGTATAAGTTCAGATGAACAAATGATACATAAAGAATCAGAAAAACAAGAAAATAATGGCGAAAACTGATAACTGCAGTGTGAGGGTAAATAAAACAAATAACGAAAAAAAAAAATAAAAATAAAAAAGTGAACAAAAAACCAAAATTATTTGAAATAGAAAATACTTTAAAAGAAATTGATATAGAAAAAACAACCAAAAACCAACAACTTTTCGAATAAAGAGATCACAACAAAAGCTACCGAAATTAAAGAAATAGAAAACATGGCAAAGAACTTTGATAATGATAAATTTAAACAATTAAATTAGTTTGCTTAAAATAAAAATAATAAAGGACGAAGAATATAACAATAAAGCTAGCTAGTGTTTCTGTGGATAATTTTGCTAAAATAGTGCCACATTTTGACGGTGAAAATATAACAGTGAATCATTGGTTTAAAAACTTTGAACATAGTGCTGAGGCATATGATTTGAACGAGAAGGAAAAATTTGTTCATGCCAGTTAAATTATGTCTTGATACCGCGACAATGAGTGATTTTAAATCGTTAAAAAGTAGTTTGTTGGTAGCATTGAACTCCATAAAATGTTAACAAATAATAAAAAACAAAATAGCGAAACTTTTTATGAATATGTGTTGAAAATGAGGAAAATGGCAGCCTTAGGCGATATTGAAGAAAAAGAGACTGCAAATATCAATTGTACACTGCTACGTCTTATACAGACTTACAGACAGTAATCTTGATCTTGAAAAAAATTTTATAAAAAAGAAACAAATAACTGTGGTTTTACTGAATATAAAAAAATTAGTGTAAAAGCGGTATAAGCTGTTTTAGCTGCAATAGATTCGGTCATATTACAAAAAATTTCAACAAAGCAAAAAGCACCGAAAAAAAAGTACAATTTGTTTGTGATCATTCACGCTTTAAAGATATTTATTTTAAAAATGTTGAAATCAAACATATCACTACATAGTATAAAACAAAGTCGCTATCTCTATCCCTATATCCCTATGTATGCCTAAATCTTTAAAACTACGCAACGGATTTTGATGCGGTTTCTTTTAGTAGATAAAGTGATTGAAGAGGAAGGTTTATATGTAAATATAATCTTGGAAGGTTTAACGTCACAAATCCGCCCGGCAGGTAGCGCTATAGTCGGTATCTGGCTTATTTGCTTACTACCTGTTTTTACCCAGCCTTTACTCTATGAGTACGATTTCTTAGTGTAAGAAAATCGAATATATAAAAATATTAAGGCAAGAAAAAGTTTTCCGGGTCAACTAGTTAATAATAAAATACAGTATTTATAAAAAATATTTTGCTTCAAACGCATTAGAAAAAAGTAAATCACTGAACCTATCGGATGTATAAATGGCACCGTACGCGTTGATGAGATATTAACTGAACATAATGTTTTAGATGGCGAGGATAATTGGATAATTTTGTGAATTTTGATGGGATTATCGGGCATGAGATTATTAAAAAATTCATTTTAATGGCAGTTGGCAACGGCTATATTTTTAAACTTAAAGAAGCGACTCAAGATTAACTGATGGTTTATAATGTCAACACTGAAGAAATTGATGTGGATTTTAAATACAAAAATACTGTAAGTAATTTAACTCAGAATTATACTTTATCAAAGGCGTTCACACAAAGTCCAGTTAAAATGCAAATAACTCTTAACGAAAAGATAAAACCGTTCAGACATAATCCGAGTCTATTAAGACCGCCAGAAGAAAAAGCTTTAAGCATGCAAGTTGAAGAATGGTTAAGAATTGGCATAATAAGAAAATCTACGTCAGATAAAGCCAGCAGAGTAGTTATTATCAAAAGGAAAATCGTAAAACTCAATGTATGTATAGATTTGCGGCAATTAAACGACATGGTATTAAAAGATGCATTTTCTTTTCCTATCCTTGAAAAAGTGTTGCAAAAATTACCAAATGAAAAGTTTTTTTTTAGCGTTATAGGCTTGGAGAATCGATTTTTTCACGTCTCTATTGATGAGTCTAGTAAAAAATATACAGCTTTCGTCACAAAAAGAGGTTTTTTTTTGAATTTAACAACAATTCGGATTATGTAATTCGCTGGCATGTTTTGCTCGCTTTGTGAATTTTATTTTTCAAGATTTGATTAACGAGATATCCCAAGTACGGTGTAGAAATTACCCTTCTTACAGTGAAGGGTATAAATAATAATATATTTGTCTTGTAAAATTTTTTACTCAGCTGGCTAATGATACAGCATTCTATTATGCAGCGATAAATATTTCCACAAAGACATTTAAAACATATATGATGGTACATGAGCAACTAGAGCACGCTCTAATTGAAATTTTGTCATGTTTTTTATAGTACATAGCATTAACAAAGTAAAAGTTGACAAATACAGTGTAAAAAACATCTCGTCTATTAGGTAGTTCTGTTACGAAGTTTTGTGCTCACCCAACAGTTTATTTTATCCACAGAGTTTAAGAAAAACAAATGTATTTAAAATGTTTTTTAAGTTATAATATTATAAAATAACATAAATAGAAAAAGAATTTCATATATAATAATATAACAGTTAGTCTTTTGGGCAAAATCAAATTTAAAAAAAAGTTATATATTTAAAAAAATGGTTGGTTTTTGCTCAAGTCTGCACAAAAAAAGTTAAAGAAATTATAAATACGAAACACTCCAACATAAGACCGCGTTTGTATTCGCATATAAACAATGATTTTTAGCATATATACACATAATCGTGCCCTTATAATTTTTATACCCTTCACAAAAAGTGAAAAGGGTATATATAAGCTTGTCATTCCGTATGTGCGACTGCCGTCTGTCCATGTGGATGTTAAATCAACTTTCTGTAGTCCTTACAAAACCTGCAGAAAAATTGGTATACAAATTTGTTGCAAGTTTCTGAAACTTCTATTTTTTAACCCTATTTATTGGGTTTTTCGAATAAAATATAAAATGGACAAAAAAAACGTGGTCGGAAATCATAATGACAACGTTTGTGCACAAAAAAAAAAACAAAAATAATCGATTCGCAATTGGTGAAGAAAAATCAAAAAGACAACCGAAATTTATGTTTTTATTAATTTTTCTTTTGTTTTTTATGGAAATTTTTTAGTTATATTTGTGCGTAATGTTTGTGCACACAAACACGAAACCAGGCAACTGGCCTTATAAATACAATCGCGTATCTGTGCCGTTTAAATGCCTTTTGTGTAATAGAACTACCTACGAACACTGAAATCTTATTGAAAAAGGATTTTTTGATTTTAGCCGTCAATTTTAAATTCTTTATTTGATATGAAATATTTAGTTCTATATGTTTGGTTAAAAAAATGTTTGCAAACTTTTTAAATCAAATTAAATAATTTTTATTAATTGCAAATTGAATGTAAGGATCCCATGAAATATTTTTTCTTAAATCTCGTTCATTTGAATTAATTGAATTGAAAATAATTATTTATTTTGGGATTAAAAAAAAACTGTTAAAAAAATTTATTTTGATTAATATTTAATATATAAAATAATGTTGTAGACATAAATAAAAATGAATATTTGGATACTACATTGAAGGGTGTAGAAAACTCAAATTTAACTTGTTATAATTTTTATTCACTTAAAACTTTTAGAAGTTTGTATGTCTGTTTTTGTGCTTGCTATATCAAGTACAAGTGCAAGTATGCATGCATGTATGTTTGTAATTTTTCTTGAAAATGTTCTTGAAAAATTGTGAAGCATTAACTCACCTTTTAATAGTTTATGAAGCATGCATTGTATTTTATTCTTTAGAATTTTTCTAGCAGGACTAATTTAGTTTTGCAATCCAGTTGTGCTTCTTTTATATTTCACTCGAAATATACAGCTACTGCTACACAGAAATATTTAACTTCTGTGGAGTTTTATAACCTGTTTAGACATACACGTTAATTGAGCTCAATTTACCATACAAATTTCCATTAAATTGGTGCGTAATTGAAAATTTATTGCACAAAGATGAGGTCAAAATCAAAATGGAACTCTTTGTTGTGCCTTTAAATAAATATCAACTCAAAAGTGAGAAAAGTTGATATTTTCAGTATTACAAAAAAACTTAAATAATTTTAAAAATAAATGTCATAAAAAGGAAATTGTAACTGAAGTTGACAGTAAAACTAAATGTTTTACTAAAAATAAATAACTAAAAACTGCAAGAAGCAATGGCAGCTGTTTTCTTAAATTATGCATAATTTACACATTTTCTTTATAATATTTCTGGTTTAATACACCAAAATACTGTTTTAAATCTTATTTAGGATTGACGCTAAAAAACGCTGTGCTTGCCCTTCCAATTTAGGTTGGATTGTTAATTATCTTAATTAACTTTCATATCTGAACAGCTATCACATTTTGTTCACTTTATGTCTCAATACTCGTGTTTTATAAACTTAATTTTTATTATTTTTCTTTTATTTCCGTATGTACAGTTTTTATTCGTTGGATGATAGTAAATGTAGTTGCATCATTTTTATTATTAATTTTTTTTGTTGGAAAAAAGCCAAAAACGGCAAAACTTAATGATTTTCTATAACAATGAATGACGTCAATAGCGGAAGAATAATATGTACCAAAGAAAACCAATTTTTTTCATTTTATTTTCTGTTCAAAAGCTAAATTTTTCTCTTGTTAAGCGTTTCAGCTAATTTTTTCTTTAGTCCTTTCTTTGCCGTTTTTTGTATTAAATTTTAAAAAAGCACGCACAAAATTTATGTTTGCTTCATTAATCTGTCAGCAGCAGTGTTAACTTCATTACTAACATTTTGTTAACTCTCACTTACAATTGCACATACACAAACACAAGCATGCACATATATACAAAGTTATATGGGACAGTAAATAATAAACGCTTTGTAAAGCTGATATACGAGAACCATAATTTTTCAAAAGGCTATTGTACAATTGAAATTTTTTTAGTATCTTTATTTATTAAAAATGTTGAAAGCGACTATATTGAGTGCAAAAAGTTTTACTAGCAAAAAAGTTCTTTAAGAGAAAAATATATGAAAAACGTATGGCATGGTAATAAACATAAACTGTCATCGGATCACTTAATAGATATTAGACATCTGCACAAATGCTTAGTACTTATGTACTCTGCATCAAGTGCACGCATTTGCAAATACAAACAAAAATGAGTTCACATTTCAGGAACAACAAAATTCACGAATGACTACTTGCTTGTGCTTGCTTGATTTTGGTGTTTGTACACTCATATATTCGTATTTGCTTATGCAGTACACGACTATGCTTACAAATCATTTGTAGAAATCGCAAATACTTCAAATGGAGCTGAGACTCATAGTTAAGTTAGCCCCACACACTTTGATTGTGGGCATGCATTTCTTGGGAAAATAACAATCACTAACTTCAAACAAATCAGAATCGAGGGGTAAAAAGGAATTGAGAAGGGACTGACACAATTACTTAATTTGGTTATGTTTTGTGTACTCAACAAAGAAAAGAAGTAACCAACAAATTTTTGCAGTTTTGTCTTTTTAAACATCGCTTTTTGTTTCCCAAATGCCCGTTTGTTCTTTTAAAATTTCTATACATTGTATTAAAAAAAATTGTTTTCTAGTCTTCTCCGTAGTACGAGTACACATACTTACGTCTCGTTCACACTAAATGCCAAAAATGGCGAATATTTGTTTAATAGCGCATTAACAGCCAACTGTAATTGAAATTTTCAAACTTATTCTGACATATTCATTAATAACTCCATACACATCAACAAGTCAAAAATCAGACACACAAATCATATGTGTATAGGCAGCTTCACAAGCATTAATACAGTGAATCTTTTTTATTAATATCTGTCGATTTTTGTTGTTAAAAAGTGTGGTAGCACTTAATTTCCAAGCAAAATATTTGGTGTTCCACAAAAAAACAAAAATAAAAATTTTAAAAAAAAATTTAAGATTGAGAAATCGATTTTTTTGCAGATTATGAAAGTTCAGATAATTTCCAACAACTTTTATTACGATAAATTTTTTTGTTTTAGAACTCCTTTTTGTAGGAAAATCGATCTGAAAAAATTAACATTTTCAAGGTTTCAACCAAAAAACACTATTTTTACATTTTTAATAAATTTTTTTTTAAATATTATTCTCGACCTTTCAAACAGGCCTAGATTGAGAAATCTACTATAATTCTATCCGATTTTATGACGAATTCAATTAATTTATTCTATGTATATATGGAAAAATATCTATTTTGAAATTTTGGGGGGCTCCAAATCCGACTTAGAGCTTTGGTCTCTTGAGCAAAATTACGTTTTAGCTATATGCTTCATCAAAAAAAAAATTAACCCGCCCTACTATGCCCATATAAATATTCTATTTAGATCTGCATTAAGCTTTACAATACAATTCTGTATAAAGCTTTTCTTACAAAATATATATTTGTACCTCATCAGCGTTGTTGTACAAGATATTACTATATAATATGAACAATAATGGCTCCAGAATAAAACACTGAAATACTCCTTTAGTAACATGCAATGCAACAAATACTGAATCACCGATAGATAAAGATTGGTAACAATTGGTAAGATAAGTTTCAAGTAGAAAAATATTAGACAGTTTAGTGGTCGTGATTAACAAAGTCAAATACCTTAGAATTGTCCAAACAACCAAACAAACATAATCGAAATTGCGCCTAATATCTTTAGATACATTGATAAGTGATGTAAAACAGATACGCCTTGGTCTAAGTCCAGATTGATTCTTAACTAGGAGCTGGTGACTGTTTAAGTATTTACTTATATGCTCATGTAACAATCGTTCAAATATTGATATGGGCCTATACTTATTAGCAGTTTTTGGTACAGGAGTGATTTTTGCATACTTCCGTCAAACCTGACTGCGTTAGACGTTTTCTAACATTTATTTTTTATTTTCTCGTGCTCCGCGAGGAGTGCTCTTACTGTATTAAGCATAGTCTCATTCTCCATTACTCCCACTGGATTTTTGCTGTCATGCTTCCTCATTACAATCCTGTATCCAAAGCCCCAGGAGTTTGGGTTTGTATCCTGCCTAACTTTGTTCTTTTTACTCTTCTTTATGACATTTTGGAGCTGTTTTTTCGAAGAAGAATTGGGATTGTATATATTTATCCGCGGGTATCTGCATCATATGCTTGCTCAACGGCAAGGAATACACATCGCGTAAGATACTGTCATCCCGGCTCTGATATTCAGTGTTCCGAACAGGCTAAGTTTTTAAATATTCTTTAACACAACTTTGATATTCTCAAAAACCAAAACAATTTTACATAAGCGCTTCTTACTTGTTTTCACAAATTTATTTAAATTTTTCTTTGCTATGATATGAACACAAAAACGACAAGTACATCCATCTCTGCTTTAGTCTACACAGCAAAAAAATTGTTTTTTCCTGAATCTACTGTTTTGCTGTTAGTAGTGACCAATGGCTCTCTGCGACTGTCGTTTGCATAGTAAAATAAATCTAAATTGCTTAAAATATTTTATTTTCCTTTTTTCTGGCAGGAAATGCACTTCCCTTCCGGCTTTTATATACATATTTTTTCTGACATGGTAATATTATGCCAAAGAAATGAATGTGATCTTTGTTGGCTTATATGCATAAAAACGCACACACATTCATGTTCATTTAAATACATTCATGTAGGCATGCATGTATTCATGTTTATTTAAGTGCCTGTATTCGTTCTTGTATGGGCCTCAGTTCTTTTTTAGTTGTACAAATAGTTTTTTATTTCATTTACAAAAATGCTGTTAAATAAAAAAAAAGAAAAAAACAGACAAAATTTTATATTCAAGTGTGGTGAAGTTTGACTTAAAATTTTTTTATGCAGCAAAGGCTTTTATTTAAAAAAAAAAAAAAATATTTATACGTATGTATTTACTTTCTTTATAAATTAAGTTAATTAGTATTTTATTTATTTCATGCCTGTTAACGTAAATGCGAACGACTGCTTTTTTCTTTTAATTGTATTTTAAAAAAATACATAAAAAACTTGTGGTTTCTTCATTTACAAATAAAAAATTTGTATTGATCGATAATATATGTGCCAATAAGAAAAAAGTATTTACGTGTGTCTAATTGTTTTGCTTTTTTTAGTTAAAGTTAATTTTAGCAAGTTACATTCGACTGTGCCGAGTCTTATATATCTGCCCTTCAATAACTAAATATTAAATGGAACAATTAAAGTATCCATTAGGAATAAAGTGCATATTTATTTTACAAGTTAGAATCCAAATATATACTTTTATTTATAATACTTATGAAATTACCGTCGTTCGACCAATTTACCAATTTACATATCAAAATCTTATCGAAAATATTAATTTAACTAAATTAGTCTCATTCTCCGATTGTTTATGTATGATTTGTTTTCATTTTTCCAAAAAAGGCTATTTAAGGCTATTTTGAAGAATAAAAAAAGATAAGAAAAAAGCTAGAGGCTAAATCATAAATTTTGAAGCTAAATGCGAGAAAAAAACTATAAATGTAGCTTTAAAAACGCTACAATGGCAACGCTGCCACTTTCAAAAAAAAAAAAAAAAAATATATAAAGATAAAAAAATGACAAATATTCACTTATATTTTTTATTAATCCTAATAATAAACAATTATTTTAAGTTCAAGAAACGAAAATTAACGAGTTCTAAAAAAAAGTTAATTCTGAGAATTTAATTTTTAAATGAAATAAAATGTCTGCAGGCAATAAAATTTTAAATTAATAAAAAAAGATATCCAATAGGCAGTGGCGGATTCCTCCCTAGGCACTCTTTAATATGCCGCCCTTTTTTATTATATAGGAGTGATTATCCAAAAAAAAAAAAAAAAATTTAAATACTAAAATTATTGTTTATTCATTTTTATTAATTTATATACATACATACACATTCAAAATCGTCTGAAGAAGTCTGATTTATACTCTTCAATTCAATTCAATATGTTCCAAATTTAAGCAAAATCGAATAACGTTCTAAATTTACAATTTTTCGAATTTTTTGTATGGAAGTGTAGATACAAATTAAAACAAAGTTTAAATTATATATGTAATGACTTATAATTATGTCCTTTAGGACTTCTCCATGAATTGTGAATCAAAATTTTATTTATTATAAGATTGTAACGGGTGGCGCAAAAGTAATCAGGTGGCGCAAAAGTAATCCTCCTATCAGAAAATGCTATAAATTTTGCGATTGGCCCCTAATGTCAACATTGTTTATTAACGTGTATTTCGCATGTGTTTACTACACAAATGTCAAAACAGAACTGACATTAGGGGCCAATCGCAAAATTTATAGCATTTTCTGATAGGAGGATTACTTTTGCGCCACCCGTTAGAACAAACAAGAAATTGTTATAATTTTTTATTTTTATAGCCAGTGTGCAAGGAAAAATACATTCAATATATTATTTTGATCCTCTTCATTAAAGGTTAAAATAAAAATGAATGGCATACCCAGGGGATTCTTCATTAAATATGAGTTATTTTACCTTCTTCTTAACAAATTTTTAGATAATGGACTGATTTTTTTATTTTAAACACGTTTTCGGAAATAAACTTCATATAGATAATGGTTTTTAGGAGAGTGGAAATTCTACGGAGTAAAAGTTTTATAATACTAGACGCAAAGCTGCTAAGCTTTACAAAAAAAAAAACAAATTTTGAATCCGTATTATCACAAAATCCGCTATTTTATTTAAAAATTTCACTTCATAATTGTAATTATCGCCAAAATATTTTACAGGTTTTGTGTATCGTCTTCTACAGTATTAAATTTAATATTAATCATTTTTAAAAATTTTAAATTTTTATTAATTTATGCTCTTATCCAAAAAATATTAACGTAGACTTTAAAGTAAAATTTTTTTAAAAATTATATGAAAAATTTCGTTAACGTTGACATTAAAGTCTACGTTAATTTCTTTGGATAAGGGGGTTAGTCTTTCGGGATTTTGCTCGGGCTTACTTCTTGCACAAAATTTACAATAATGAAGAGCGTTAAGTTTATCTTGGCCCATACTTGACCGTAAATAGTTTTTTACTCTTTTCAGGGTGGAAATTCCAGAAATTGTATTGGGTCATTTTAAATTTATTCTTTTACTCATGATATTCTCATGAGTTATTTATTCAGTACAATAAGTACTGAAGGGGATAGCATATCTCCTGACCATTTCGTCAGACGCTACTCTGAATCTTCAGTAGAAAACTTCTAACTTTTCTTGCAAACACTAGAACCATTATATTGTAAAAACAATTGACTATTGGAAATATTGACAAATAATTCATATTTAGTTAATTGCTTTTACAATATAAAGGAATAACAACTGGCCTCACAAAAATAAAATCTTAGTTTTTATAGTCCGCTCCCGCTATATTTTTCTCTTTTTATATTACAGTTTCAATGTCAACTTTTTCTTAATTTTTTTCTTTAACAATTTAAATCACAAAAAAAAAGAATTATACCTAACGTGAGTTTTCCAACAAAAAAAGATAAACATCAATGTTAAGCAGACAGTGACTTGGAACAATTGTCTTACTTTCCAGTAGAGGGCGATCCACATTGTGTTAAATTTAAAAACGGAATTATATTGTTATAATTGCAAGCGCCATTACAATGTACCACACATTTTCAAATCAATTAGAAATGCGTTAGTTAATGGCGATTTTAAAAGCCCAAATGGAGTAGAGCGATAATTCGTTTATTGAAAGGGGTGTTTTTCGTATTATAAAAACTAGAAAAAGGAGAAGTAAAATTTAGGATATATTTGGACTGACAATTTTGTAAAAATAAATTTCTAGTGTGCCATTTTTAATTTTATGAAAGACTTAAAGTTAAAAGAAATTGTTTTAGGCGTCACATTAATGGGTTTTCAGAAAAGTGCTTAAAGGAAATTTAACTTTATGTTGGAAGACTTTGAGATAAATAGCATGGAGCATATTACTTTTATTACTGACAGAGGATCACACATTGTAAAGGCTCTTAAAGATCAAAATCGGATTAACTGTGCAAATCATCTATTGAATAATGTTTTAGATTCTGCATTTCACAGCACTAACTAATTAACTTAATTCGTAAAATCTCAGACATGCACTAGTTGAAGTTTTTGAAAAGCTTGATATTATAAGCATTTAATTACGTTCACTTAACAATTAATTCCCTAAAAATAATTTGGGAAAAAAATTATACTGATATCCCAGCAACCAATTCTGGCCTAAACGAAAGTAAATTAAATAGAATTAAAGAGTGTTCTGTTTCCGAAATAATGAAATATGTTTCATCATCCGATACTCCAGCTAATTCTTCAATATATAAAGAATCAGCACAGAACTTTCATATATTTTTTTTGATGTTATGTAATGATGGCAATATCATAATTCAATTTAATAACTTTAAAGCTTTATAAACTGTGAAATAAATAAGTCGTAACAACTGCTGCACATTATAATTAAAGTCAGAGTAGGAAAATATCAAAAAATAAACCAAACGAAACGATTACTTTTCTTTTGCTTTGTAGTAGTCCTTGAATAAAACAAAATCAAAAGAAAGCAAACATTTGTGGTGATTAATTTTGTACTTGTTTGGCCATGTAAACATATGCAGTCAGAAAAGAAAAGAACTAAAATAAAAAATAACACGTAACATTGTGATATGCTCTTGCTAGTAAATTAACTATAAATAAATATTATTATAATTATCATTAGGCATTCAGTCAAGAAAATATGTTTTCTTTTTGTTGCCAAATCTACTAAAACAAGAACATGAGTGCAAAGGAATTTTTTTTTTATTTGTTTTCATTGTTGCTCCAACGGTTCTGTTTTTGTTTCACTAATATAAAAAACGATTTAAGAGTTTTGAATATTTTTTTTTACTTTAAAGCAAACGCTTGTGAAGTTTCACTTGTTTTCATACACTGATATAAATCAAACAATGGTTGCATGCCGAACAAACGTCTCTTAACGCGGAGGTCACTTAAAATTGATTAAACATGTATGATAAAAGGAAGAATAAATTTAATAAATCATTTTGAATAATTAAAAATATATTTATTTTAATTAGAATTTTAATATTAATTTCTCTAAAAAAATTATTTTTTTTAACTCTAAAAAGCTATAATTTAAAGATCTCTGAATTTAATTCAGTTACTTTTTTTATGTAACACAATTTATATATTGTTACGTTTTTATACTATTATAAAAACGATTAGTTTATTAAGGTTAGTTATTATAAAATAAAACACAAGTATTTGTACACTTTTCTCAACCCTTCTTGTAGAAGCAAAAATTTATTATAACCGTCACAACTACACTTTACTGTTTAGACACACCTTGTTTACTATTCAATGTCGAAACTAGAAATGACTCTGTAGTAATCTCAACAATATACCGTTTCAGCTAAATTTAGAACCTTCTAGATTTATCAAGTAACAAAACCAAGCCATAACTGTCATGAAATCAAACCGTAACGGTCATTTCAGCTCAGACTCTAACCTTCTAGATTTATCTAGAATACCAAACTGTACCGGTCATTTTACATTTATCCAACTCTACAATACTTAAAACTAATCCAGATACAAATACTCGTACTACACATTTTACTTTATAACACACCAAGCATTTCACTCACAAATTCTTTTAAATATTAACACAGTGGTTCAACAGCATAATTTTTGTAACAATATATTAAAAGTTTCGTTTCTCTTAGTATTTTTTATTCAGTCCCTATTTTAGCGTTTGTGGGGATGTGGTTCAATAATTGAATTATTGAATGAAGTACAATTTTTTTTTCTTTATTCAAAACTTAGTTTTTTTATTTCTTTTAAAACCGTGCTTCATGCTGTATGCTATTTTGTTTTAAAATATTTTTTCTTTTAGTGAGAAACGTAACAGACTTTCTTATTTAGGTTTCTTTGTTTTGTTCTGCATCCAAGTTTTATGTATCGTTTGTTCTTGTTTTCTCTAGTTTTAACTGATGCATTTGAAACTTAGTCTTTTGCCAATTTTCTATCTAACATTTGTGTGCTGTGATTTATCATCTTTAAACTTTTCTTATCCTTCAATGAGTTTTTTCTTGCCTCCTGTGTTTTTTTACTCACCAGGGTACTTGATTTTCATTCAAACTTGGAGATTTCAAAAAGTTTTTTTTTTCTTTTTCAACTCTCAACTTGTTTTAAGTTTTCTATTTTTTTCTTCTTTTATTGACAATTGTTTTTTATTTTTTATATTGAGATTGTTTTATGCAATAGTATTCACGCGCTTTCATCCAGAGATTTTACAAACTTTGCTGTAAGTAAAAAACAAAAAATTTAGTAGGAAATAAAAAAAAATAAGTTTGTTTGCGGTATTTCTTTTTGAAATTATAGCACATACTTTTAGAAATTTGAAATCTGTAGTTATTTTTGGATTTTATTTAGGTATTTTATTTGTAAGAGATTATTTTGCTACAAGTTATCCTATTTTATTTATTTATATTTTTAGCATTATATTTATTTATCTTTATTTGTGCTTATTACAAATTGTGTTTAGTTTTTAATTTTATAATTATTTGAGTAGGGTTTTCCTATGGACTCTTTCCGGTCAATATTATAGTTTTCCTCATGATATTCTCATGCGCTATTGTGTATTTAGTAAAATAAGTGTTGATATAATATCTATATGGATCATTTCATCAGCCGCTAGCAGATTACTTCCATACCATTTCTAACATTGTAAAAACCATTGACTATACAAAAATGATTCAAAAAGTTTTAAATTTTCAAACAAAAAAGTCAGTAAGCATTGAACTGAATAAACAAACTTCCCAACCAACATATTAGTATTGGACAAAAATATTTTATTTTCTCTTCTATTTATTTTACATTATAATTCATACATACATGGGCAAAATTCAAATGTGCATGCACCCACGTGAAAAGAGCAAATTCACACTACCATAGACTAGACAGATGAAAAGGGATAGCTATAAATTTTCGCGTTTTATACTTGTCCCTTGTACAGAGTCACAGCCATTGCAAATTCTCTCATTGCCTTTATTTTCTACCGCTGAAAACCATAATTTGTGAAAATTTTCAGTAACCGCTTGGTTTTTTTTGTTCATTTCTTAAAAATAGTAATTGAAATAAATTTATTAAAAAAAAAGAACACAAAAGTACACACAGTGTGGTAGTATTTTAAGAAATAATACAAAATTGTTCCAAAATCTTCCATTGCCCCAGAACTGTAATTTGTTTTTCTTCTTGTGGCACAATCGTTTGATGAGTTATTGCTGTAAAATATGTAACACAAAGTGCTATGTGGTTAGCTTATTTTCCATATAACAAACACACATCTTTCAACATATTTATATAAAACAGTTCATCCGTTCACTGATTTTATCACTTTAATCATGGTCCAATAAAACCAGGTAACTTCAAAAATACAAAAATGACAACATTACAAAAAGCCCATATACTCGTATGTTGTTATTGCTTTTAAGACTTTTCCTGTCAAAAACTATTTCCGGTGGTTGATATCGAGAAGTGTGCTAGAGTGAAACAAAAAAATTTTTTTCCTCTTTAACACATTGATATCTCTTAATTTTTAACAGAACGAGCTTCACCTGGTTTTCTTACACCATGCACTTTAATAAGAAATTTTTATAATTTTCATTTAATAAATTTATAATAAAATTTCTGTTTTCCATAATTTTTTAATTTCACTTTCATGAATTTTATTATTTTCGTAAGCAATGTGTAATATATCTGTCTCTTTCATAGATCTTTAGCATTCAGATGTTTTGGGCCTTTTGCATCACTCACTTTTTACATGTCTATGTTAGTTTATGGAAAGAACAGCGATCAAAGAACATACTCGTATGCGGATGGTTTTTTTTTTCTTTATTTTTTTATTTTGCATTATCATATACTGTTGAAAGTTCTGTGTCCTCAGGTATAGCTAAAAAGTAAAATAACCGTACCCAATATTTTATATTTAGATTTCTTATTGTAGTGTCTGATGTATTTTTTCATTTGAAGTATAATATATAAAACATAAAACTAACTTGATTAGAAACATATTAAACAAGGTATTATATTACAAAGTATAAATTAATAATAATTTAAAACTGCTCCTCAATACAAACCCATTAGTTAAATAGTAAACTTGTAGTGCTTAATCTTTCCCAAATTCTTTGCTATCATTTCGTTTTCATATACTTTAAGGTTATTTCATTGTCAAGGCAAGTGTTTCGAACGAAGAGATATTTAATATCAATTTGTTTGTTATGTGCATGATAAACAATATTCTTTATTAATGATCATGCACGTTAAGTTATTTAAATTAATTAGAATTGAGTCATTGCAAATGTTTAATCCAAGTTCTAAAAATAATTTTCTTAAATAAACAGCTTCTTTGCTAAAATTCAATATATTCTGCCTCTGTACTACTGAGAGTTACTGTTAGTAGCTTCTTTGTTCCCATTAAGAAATACATTCCGTGTAGAAAAATATGGATCCGGTATACGACTTACGTTCAGTTATGTCACCACTCTAATCAGCATCTGCAAAACCTTTAACAGTCTTATTAGTTTTTTTTTTACAATGTAAAATATGTTTTCCAGCTACTAAATGATCTGAATGTGGGTCTTTGTTTCTTTGCGAAAGTTTACTTACTGAATGTAATATATCTGCCCTAGTTCTAAGAGCTAGATACATCAATGAGCCCATAAGCGATTGATGTTTGGTCTCATTTATCTTATCACATACATCATTATTACATTTTAATTGAAATCCTTCGCTTAAAATTGTATATTTTGGGTTACATTCACTCATTTTATATTCATTTAAAAGTTCGTTTATAAATATAATTCGATTTATATCCTAAGAAGTAGCTTAAACACTCTTTGTCCACAATTTTTAATTTGCTTGCTAATTTCTTTAAATTCACTTAAATCTTTACCTGCTATTATTATATCATCGACATACGTTGCGATATAATTTAAATTTTTTAAATGATGTCTTGTATATAAGAACGGTTCACATGGACAGGCAAAAAATCTCATATCCCTTAAAACCTTATCTAATTTGCAATTCCATTGTCGGCCTGATTGTTTTAATCCATAAATTGATTTTTTAAGTTTCAGAACTATTTTTTGAATTTTCATATACACTTCAGCACGTAATTCTCCATTAAGATACGCTGTTGTAACATCCATTTGATGTTAATTTTCTGCAGCTATTGCTATTAATAATTTTAGATTTGCATATCTAACAACCGGTGAGAAAGTCTCTTCATAATTAATACCATATTTTTGGTTACATCCCTTTACTGGAAGCCTTTCCTTAAATCGGTCCACCTTTATATTTTTATCTTTTTTTCAAAGAAAAAATTTATTTACAGCTAATACTCTTTTGGTTTTTTGGTATTTCCGCTACAGACCATGTTTCATTTTCAAATAATGAATTTTCTCTTCATGACTTCTATCCAATTCTTGATATAATTTCCTGTTACTGTTTCTTTAACAGTTTATTGTCCCAAATAAATAACTTGCAGGAGCTTTTTTATTTGACATACTTGAATGCTTTGATATTTTAATTAGACATTGTGAAGCAAAATAATTTGTGGTCCTTGTCGACCACAATTAAAACATTTTCCTTTTTTAATTGATTTTAATTCTTGATTCCTTTTTGAAGCAGAAAAAGCTTGTTGATCTACATGTTTACCTTCTGATGAGCGTCTTTCACCTTCTTCTAGTAACTTGACTTTAAGCATGTTTAATGTTGGTAGCACATCACGAGTTTCTACAGCTACTACAAATGTTTCGAATGACTTTGGTAAATTTGACAGCAAAATAATAACAAGTTCTTCAACAATTTAATTTAGCTAATCTTTCCACAGCTGCAAAAAATGTCTCTGAAATTTCTATCACACTTTAAGCTGCATTAATTGCTTAAATAATGTAACTTTTCTTCCAAAACCAACGGTAAGAAAAATTTCCTTTAACTTACTTCATGTTTGAAACGATGTTTCATAACATGATTTTTTTGCGATGGCTTAATACACAAAATAATAGTTGCCAATGCTTTTCTATCTTATGTTGTCCGTTGTTCTGCACCACTAGCATTTTAAGGCTTCACACATTCACTATTAGCAATTTTTCATAATTCCGAAGGAATTAGAATACTCTTCATCTGCAAACACTATGATTCGTAATTATTTGAATGCAATTTGTCAATTTGAAATTCACCACTTATTTTGATATTGCAGCTTTTCGCTATTATAATTTGACTATCCTTAAAGATTCACAGCTAAGTTATGTGTCCTTAGGTATAGCCAAAAAGTTAAATAACCGTACACAATATTTTATATGTAGATTTCTTGACAAACGTATTTTTTCATTTTTACATTTGACGTACTCGGCTGTGCCGAGTCTTATATACCCTTCACTGTGTTAGTCCCTATTTAGAGGAAGAAACATTTAGAAGGGAAACATTTCGTTTGTAGGCAAATTACGGGTGGAGAAGAGAGAATCATTTTTGTGTTCGGTACTCGGCGATACGCTTTGTTCACATATTCTTTGTTGATATTTGCTTTACTTTTCTTTTCTTTCATTGTTTTGTGTGCAAATAATAACAATAATAATGGAATGTTGCCGGCAACATGTTCGTCTGTGTGACGGCGAAAGAAAAAGCAAACGAGAATTCAAGATATTTTCCTTCCAAATGTTTCCTCGTCTAAATAGGGACTTAGCAAAATATTAATATTTTTCACTTTCCACATTCTTTTTAAATATAAAAAACATAAAAAAAATGAAATAAAGGGTGGTTAAATTTTAAGGAAGGATGTTGATTTTTGCATAAAATACAAATTATTTAGGAAATTATTGTCATTTCTTTTTATTATGATAAGGTGGTATGGTTCAATTATGCGGCGGCACACATCTTTCCAATTATCCAAATTTTCGATGACACTGAGGCATAATTGAGGTTCTATGCCGTTAATGTACCGAATTATCTCATATATTAGATCTTGAATTGTTGGCTTATCGCCGTACACCTTTTCTTTCAAATAACCCCAAAGAAAGAAGTCCAACGGTGTCAAATCATATGATCTTGGCGGCCAATTGAGATCGCCACAACGTGAGATAACACGGCCATTGAATTTGTCGGAAGAAAGAGGCATTCTTTCGCTAGCTGTGTGGCAAGTGGTACCGTCCTGTTGAAACGACATATCGTCCACATCCATATCTTCCAATTCGGGGAATAAAAAGTTCGTTATCATCTCACGATAGCGAGTACCATTCACAGTAACTGCCAAATTTTGGAAAAAATACGGCCCGATGATGCCGCCAACCCATAAACCGCAAAAAAAGTCACTCTTTGTGGGTGCATTGGTTTTTAGACAATCACTCTTGGACTATCATTCACCTAAATGCGGCAATTCTGCTTATTGACGAATCAACTGAGGTGAAAATGTGCTTTATCACTGAAGATGATTTTCTTCGAAAATCTATCATCCAGTGCTACCATTTCTTGTCACCTTTCTGACCATTGATGACGTTTGGAATGGTCAAGAGGCTTTAGTTCTTGAACCAATTGCACCTTGTAAGCCTTTAAATGCAAGTCTTTATGAATAATGTTCATCAACGACGAGCGTGAGAGGTGCAATTGTTGGTCACGATGACTAGTTGAGGTGGACGGCTCTTCAGCAACACTATCGCGAACAGCAGCAATATTTTCTGCAGTATAAGCTGTACAAACATTCACTGGTGTTTTCACAATTTTTCCGATTGTACGCACATTTGGACGATTAAATTGACTGAAAAAATCACGATGTGCACGATACACATTTTGATTTGAACGCCCATTTTCATAATAAGCCTGAATAACTTTAACTCATTGCTCGATTGTGTATCTTTTCATGGTTCAAATTGAATTAGTCTGAAATTGATAAATGTGGAATGAAATGCAGAAAAAAACTTGACGTTAAGGTGTGGTTCACATTTAACATCGGACCTTAAAATTTAGCCACCCTTTAGAACTGCTTACCTTTTTGGTCATAACTTGCTTACTTTCTAGATATCGACTTTATTTCAACAAAAAAAACCATGGACTACCTTTTTTTGAAAAATTTTAAAAAAAATTTCTTGCACTATCTACAAGAAAAAAATCTCTAATTAAAGCCAATATGGTTAGCTAATAAGCGCAAAATAAATCAAGTCGATTTTTTGAAAACTTTGCAAGTTATGACCAAAAAGGTAACCAGTTCTACTAAAAAGTCGTCGGGAAAAGGTAGTAGTATTATAAGTGAACATAAATATACAGAGTTTAATATTTTTTAACGTAACCCCTAAAGTTTTGTAGTATTTGTAAATATACTCGTATTTTAATGCTATATTTATCAAATACGCCTAACGTCATTAAATATTTCTATATACTTATGTTTCTGCTAGTAGTTTAGTGGAGATCGTCTACCTTTGTAGCCTACCAAGCACATATTCAGACATTACTTTGGATTATTTGAAAATGATAAAATACTTGCAGAAAGCTTACAAGCTACAGATTAAATTTCATTTTGGTTGTAGTAATTATTGTGTGCAAAATCAGGTACCATACCTTGGTAAAATGGGACTTATGGCCCTCATTTATTGCACAGGTATTACGCCTGTCATTTCAAACAAAACTGAATATCACGTTTTTTGTCTGTTTCGTTGTTTATACAAAATATGCATAAAAACATTCAAAAAATGCTAAAAAAAATAGAGATAGTTACGGTTTTTGATTTATAGCTCGGTCATTTATGAACCTATCTGACTGAATTTCAATGGCAATAAACTTACAGAAACAATTAACAGATTGGTATGCTATACTTTTCTGTACATTGTCTAGGGACTTCAGAAAGTTGATTTCATCGACTTGATGGACAGACAGACAGACGGATATTGCTAAATCGACTACGCTATTCGTAAGGATACAGAATATATATACTTTATAGAGCGTCCCATGTTTGATGTAGAAAAATTCAAACCGTATCACAAAGTTATACAAATATACCCTTCCTACCTACAGTGAAGGGTATACAAATATTAAACAAACTAAGTATTCTATTGAAAATTTAAATTAATAATAATTTAACATACAATGCCTCTTATGTTAATGGGTATTTAAAATAAAGAGGGAATATATTACGAGAAGACATTATAATGCTTATCATAGTAATATAATAGTTTTTCTCTCACCTATTTTTTTTTTTTTTTGTTTTGCTCACTGACACTATTATAAATAGTTTAATACTATTTTTACACTAGAGCACATTTAACTTCTACAATCTATTCGATGAGAGGCCAACATCCTAACATATAAAATGCATGTAGAAAAAATCAACATCTTCCAACATCTTTACAAGATGCTCCTATCTCATTTTGTTTCACTCAACATCTTTCAATAATTTTCGTGCCATCACTAGAAAAATGAGAATATTTTCGATTTTAGTGGCATCACTGATAATGCAACAATGACTTATACATACATACCATAAGTATTTGCACATATTAAACAAAATAGAAATTAAAATTTGCAAGCCAAATGGATTTGATTTTGCAAAGCAACACTTAGTCCAATAATGAATGATTTTTCTAAATTCATTTTCATATATTTTTTTTTTTGATTTCAAAAACTATGCGTTTTATTTTCTTTTATTTTTCGACAGTTTAGTTGATGGTAGATTTTCGATGTTGTGAGTGTAAACAACTTTTTTTATTTTCAATATCTTCCACGCATATGCTGTAATGTAAAAACACTATAAATTGTGCCCACCTATGTGTTAATACCACTTGGGTATTATTGAAATGGAATTAAAGAGTATATAATCAACTTTAAGTCCAAACAAAAAGTATTACCATGCAGCTCTTCAGTCAACACCGATAGCAAATATACTTTTCGATTTCAACCTACCGTCCATTGAAGATCGATATAAGAAATTCATATGCAACCAATTTATCAAAATATCGCAGTACAAAGCTAACATTATTTTTGAAGACTCAACGAGCTAACTAAAACTCAAATGGAAACCTAAAATCAAAACAACAATATCAGCTATCCATGACTCTGCCAAAAATTTGCAATTTATATGAATAAGACACCATCTTTCCGTAAAACACATCAAACGTGGAACAATATTTCCTCCTTTTTTTTATAGAATCTAACATGCCTCCAAAAAGTCAAATCAATACAAATGTATTAAAACAATACTATCTAGAAATTATTAACGAATTAAAACTAAACGCGTGGATTTTCTGGAATTGTGACGGCTGAAAATCAGTAGCAGGTAATGGTTTTACTATTGTCGGAGACAGTGATACTTTATTAAGAAAAGGTATTCTTCCTCACTATACCTCAATTTTTACATCAGAAATGACTGCTATTGAAGAAGCTTTAAAAATTAAACCATAAAAAAATAAAGTTGTTTCGTGTTCCGATAGTTTATCATCAATTAATGCCTTTAAAAACACAAGTAATAATGAACCATTAACATCTAATATCCGGGAAACTTTATTGAGGCAAAGAAATACTAAACTACTTTATACCCCACGACACGTAGGTATTTTAGGTAATGAGTCAGCCGACAAGGCGGTCAAAGAAGCAGTTCAATCTTCAACAATAATGCACAATAATCATACCAAAAAAGACGTCAAAAGTTAAATTAATAAACAAATTAGGGAACAAAATCATCAAACTCTAAACAGATATTACAGCTTAATCAATCCATCTTGCTACAAAATCACCAAAATACCAACAAAATATCATAATCAGGTTAAGACTTGGCCATAGTATATTAACACACCAACATATTTTGGAAAAGAAAAACCAACCTTTGTGCCCAAAATGCAAAAGCTTACTCACGATGTCGCATCTACTATCATGTTATAATGAAACAACCCTCCCAACCAGTCTGCTGGAGTCAATAAAAACGTTAGATTATTCCACAATTAGATAACACCTACCTCTAGATATTCTAAAAAATTTGTAAATATATCATAGAATAATATAATTATACGTAAGTGCTTATAGTAATTGAAAATAACTACATGTAATAATATAATGTAAATAGTATAATTACAAGTACGTAAGGACGAAGGCCGCGGCAGCCAGTTCCTATAATGTTATTAATATGTAAATATATTTGCTATTAATAAATAAATAAAAAGTATATGAAACACAAAAATAATATAACAATAAAAATTTGTACTTGTGTTTATATGTGCTTTATTATTATTAGTTAAAACGGCTGGTTTTTTAGGCTGGATGTCGGATTATAATTTAAAAATTTTATCACAGCCTTTAATGATTAAAACGAACAAAACTTTAAAGTTTTGCAACAGTATATTTGTGTATAACCTTTACAATTAAAATATTTGCATCTCCTTTACTTGTCGATGTGAAATGGACGCTTCCCTACTGGTCTATTATTTATCACATCTCTCTTTCAGATAAACTTGCTCGTATTTGATAAAACAGTTAGCAGTTGAGCTATCAGTATGCTTTTTTAGCAGTATATACTAAAGGGCTGTACAAGCATACTTGAAATGGCTTACAAGCACTTTTTAATATAAAATATTACATATGTTTGTAGTGATGTGTGGCTTTCAAGTATGCTTGTGCAGCCCTTTAGTATAGAACAACGAGCTAAGTCAGTATATTGGTATAATTATGTCACATTTATACAATTACTAGATGTTTTTGTCCGGTCTCTCCCGGCCCAGTCGGTATCCTTAGAAAGCGTTTGTATCAATTTTTAGCGGCATCCTTTTACAAATAGAATTTTAATTGTTAAAAAAACCAACCAAATAAATACAGTCGTTAACTACTTTATAAAGTGGCTCATATTTTTGCTAGCATTATTTTCAGAAACGCCAACCAAAGTGACAAATAAAATATTTAAAACCATTATTTTAGGCTTAAGTTAAGTACGCGCTAGTCTATTATATATATCAGAGGCAATAAAAGTGTTTATTTTGATATAGATCAATTTGTTACTATGAAATATTTATTAGAAATTAATTATCAATTTCTATTGTAATTGCTTCCACATAAAAGATAGACATATGCTGTTGCGGACTTTTTTGTAGGACTATTTATGATAAATATATCGTTCATTCTTCATACATTATATATGTGTAACTTCAACGATATTTGCGGCGCACGCCAAAACATGTCGCCGATTGTAGAATTTTTTCCTACTTACTTGACACCTAAAATTTGGTATAGCCTATGTGTTATTCTGATGTACAAGCTAAATTATTGTAAAGTTTCATTAAAATCCATTCAATACACTCACAAACATTCGGCTTTATAATATTAGTATGATTTGAGTTAGATACACTATACCGCCGCGTATAGAGTTAATGTAGGCAGTTTTTATTTATTTTTTAAATTTAAATTGCAAAATACAATACATGTAAGTTTCCGTTAACATATGTAATGTTTGAGTGTATTGTTTTATTTCTATTAATATTTTAAAACTCTTTTTAGAGTCTTAGCTTTGAATATCAGTTCATTTACATCTTAGTAGTCACGTTTCTATATAAGAGCTAAATTCAAAGAAAACAGAAAACCCATAAATAAATTTCAATAGCTGACAAACCAAATGACATATTCTAAGTTAAGAAATAAAAAATTATAATACTTGGCAAGTTGTCACAATGTAAGCAAGTGAAAAAAAATATTTTACTATATCAAACTTCAAATTCGTCTAGTGGGTAACCATATTTAGAAAAAAAAAATAATTAATGAACAATAGGAAAATTATTAAAAATTTTGCAGTATGATCTAGTTTTAAAATTCTAGTATCAAATCAAAATAAAATTTTGCAAAAATTAGATTAACTAACAAAATAGTTGAAAAAGCAAACAAAGAAATGAAAAGAAACTGAAAAAATTCTACTTAAAAAATTAGGAAGAATAAGGAGCACAAAAAAAGAAGACTAAAGCATAAAAAACTACGAGGCAGTAAATGTCAGTTGGACGAAAATATATGGATAGTTTGCACAAAGAATTTTAAATTGGTGAGAGTGCCAAGTGCAAATTTCAAACAAGTACGTACATATGTTTTCCTTTTTTATTTTTTTCTTTTGAGTGTGCAAATGCTGTTGTTTTTTTTTTAATTTTTTGGTAGTTAAAGCTAAAAATGAAAAGAAACGAAAATATAATGGCTGGTGTAAAATAAACGTATTCAGGCCATGGTTAGCATAATAATAAATGGCATGAACTGTAAGATAAAATAAAAGTTTAAACGTATTAAGGTTATAATACACTATTGATCTCCTTTTTTTAAATTTATAAGGCAAAATGAAAGATAAAAGGAAAAATAAACAACGTTTATGTAAGGAAAATTACATAAATTTAAGGAAAAAATTTTTTTGAATATAATAACAACATAATAAAAAAAATATAATAAAAGCCATATCAATAAAAATATACAGGCCTATTCATAACAAAAATATGGCAGCTCGTTAGCACAGGGTTTAGTCGCAATACATATTGCAAAGTCTTATTAACTAGAGACCTTTTAGCGATTTGTCAAGTCAAAAACCAAAAAAGTGTATCAAATAAAGAAGTTTTGTACAGCATAACTGCGTAAATAAGTAGAATAAAAAATGTCTAAATTATATAAGTAACTTGGCATCATTAAATTTCAGAGTTGATATTTTCGAAGTTGGAATATTCTAAAAAAGTGTTATGAGTAAACTCTCTGCCAACGAGCTGCTAGGGCAAATCAGCATTCCAACCAACAGCTAGTTAGAATGAGTAGTTACAGCTGTTATCTTGTTGTTACGAATAAGACCGATTATATTTATTTAAAAAGGCTGCACAGTGGGGCAGAATCCAAATACTTTGAAAATTATCTGGCCCGAAATGCATAAAATTTTACACAGACATAGCAGAGAAGTATTGGGAGCTTAAGTTTAGATGCAAAGCATCCCTCTCGTCGCAGGAGCGTCGCCGTTTGCTAACCAAAATTGTATACGTCATAAATCCTTACACACAGAAAACAACTTCGGTTATGATACTCGAATTCGTTGCCAATCGAATTTTGGCTGTTGCATGTACTATCATAGATTTCGAGTACACCAACTGAAATAATTCGGCACACGCAACTGAAATATTACAAAAAGTATTGCCCCTAAAATAAAATAATTGTCAAAGATTTTAATTTTTACTATTTATTAAAGCCAAAAACCAAGTTGTGACAAAGAAATAAAAAATACAACAAAATAAACAAATAAAACAATACATTTCAATTATAATAAAAATTAAAAATTGGATATTTCAAGGCAAAAATTCACTTCTTAATATAAAGACTGCTTTAATTTCTTTGTTTGCCACTTCTTTGTGTAGGTCTTCCTAGTTGAGTTCACGAAATACATTCGTGTTGCTCTGAAAACATATTGAACTACAATACAAAACTTCATTATAAACTCGACATATGTATGAAGCAAAAAAAAAAAGCTCACCAAATATGCTCGTACATCTTGCGGCAAATAATCCATTGATTTTCCTGTTGGTGGCCATCGGCGATTTTTTTTTATGATAAAAATAAAATTTCATATTTTATTGTATTTTGTTTGAGAAATGTCTAACCAATATTTTACTATAATAACAGTATTTCCTTTCTCTGCATGAATTTTAAGCAATTATCTTCAACGAATTTGTACATTTTTTGTAGCCCATATCGGTTAAACCAAAAAATATAAAAGTGGTAAGAATCACCTTTTATTTATGAATATAACTTTTTGGCTACAAATGACGATAGTCTGTTATATGGGTATTAATAGAATTATTATTAAAAAATATTAGTTGAAATAATTGATATTTTGGAATTGTAATCGATTTCCAACCAATCTTTTTTCTGTGTGTAGTGAAAATCTATAAAAAACATGCTTGCATGTGTAACTTATCACTTATAAATTGCTGACGAGTTATATGCATTTAAAAATTTAAAACTGAAAATTGTCCAAGACCCTCGTTCAGTTTTTTTATAATTTTCAAATTGAACAACGATTACATTTTGACTCAAGGGAGATTTTAACCCGAAACTTTTAAAAAATTTCCATACAAATTGTGCCCAATAATAAAAAAAAACTGAACGGGGGTCTTGGAAAATTAACTATATATATGTCTTCTCTAGGGATTTAAGACAGTATAAAATTTTGCAAAACCCAAGGAAAAATGAAAAAAATGGTTAGCGTTTTAAGATATTACGTGTCAGAAGTACCCAACTTTCACAGAAACGCTTTGCGTCTAAACTTAAGCTCCAATGCTCTTCTCTATGTCTGTGTAAAATGTTTTGCATTTTGGCTCAGCCGTTTAAAAACGGCTGAATTATTTCCAAAATATTTTGATTCTTTCCCACTGTGCGCTGTTGAAAACATTTGTAAAGAAAATTTATTTTAGGCCTTCTTATCTTGGCATCTGATTATAGTTCCAGAAAGTTAATAATATGAGCCATAATAGTATTCCGACCTGTTCAATGACCAACTATTATAATACAAAATTCTTTAAGACCGTGATTCAAAAAAAAATATTAGATATAAGATGTGATATTATTTCTACAAAAGTGCCTTTCTTTAAATAAAATTGCTGTTTTATTAGTTTTAACTTTTTTTTTAAATGAATTCGCTTTTTTTTTGGACACCTATGGTTCTTTCCACAACGTAAGATTTTTGTATGGAGTCAACAAATATGGTTTAAGTGGATATGCAGAATCCGCCAATAGCCGACAATTGTGGTTACCTTCACTATACAATTCCGAAAATAATCTTTTAACATCGCTCATTTTCCAAACGAATATGCAAGTCATAATCGCAAACCTAAAATTAATAAATTTGTTATCATCGAATAGAAGTATATCTAAATTTAAAAGATATCATCATATAATTTCTGCTAAAATATACGGCATGATACGATGGTGGTCTCACTAGACGGACAAGCGTCCCATCAACACATCCAACTACGAGGGGTATACCAAATTTTGGATAAAAATGAGATTTCGTAGCATTCTCTGATTGCTGACCTAAAATAATATTTATTCATTTTGAGCACAACGTTTCCTCTAACTAAGGCATTACTTTCCATAGGACTTTGTAGAAGGTAGGCGTATCTTGGTAAAATCCAACTACCAAAAATCTCAAAACGGCTGCAAATTTTATATTTGCCGGAATACAACACTTTTCTAATTGTTTTGCTACTTCGTCCAGCAACTTTAAACCAATAATCAAGACTGGTATTCAATAATTATTTACCTAAAATTTTTCGTTGATATCCGTTGGACATGATACATCCATCCATCCTGCAAATAACGTTTTTTAATTAATTTCTTAATAATTTTTTTTAATTCAATTAAAGAAAGCACAGAAGCTCCATGCATTTGAATTTTTTTTGTGTTTTATGTTTTTTAAAAAAATTTTTTTAAACAAACGTGTGATTTTAAAGCTACATGTCATTTAAAAACAAAATTTGTTTTTTCCTTAGAGAAAATTTCTAAACAAAAAATTTTAGGAACAAAAAATTTGCCTTAAGCAAACCAATAAAATTTAGTAAAATTTACAATTTTGTGTCAAATTTTGACTAAAAATTAGCTGGAGCATGTCATGTAACTGTAACAAAGTTGTTGCACAGAATTAAAACAAAAAATAAAAAAAATTAAATTTAATTAATTAAAGTAAAAAAATTAAATATTTCACATAATATTTTTTTTTTAATTTTTATTTATTTTTTTGTTGTTTTTGTTTATTTTGTTTTAATGAAAAAATCCAGTTACGTGAATTAAATTTGTTCTAAATTAGTGGTCTATTGCTGTTTATACCCTTCACTGTAAGTAAGAAGGGTATAATAACTTTGTGATCCCGTTTGTAATTTCTACACGGTGCATGGGACACCCTATATATATATTATATATATATATATTCTGGATTCTTAAGAATAGCGGAGTCGATTTAGCGATGTCCGTCTGTCTGTCTCTCCGTCAAATCGTTGAAATCAACTTTCTAAAGTCACTAGGCAACGTACAGAAAAGTTTAGCACACCGATCTGTCAGTTGTTTCTTTCAGATTATTACTATTGAAATTCAGCCAGATTGGTTCATAAATTTCTGAACATTTTTTGAGTGTGTGTTTTTATGTATTTTGTCTGAATAACCAAACAGACAAAAAAGGTGGTATGCAGTTTTGTTTGAAATGACAGTCGTAATACCTGTGCAAATAATTAGAATCGTAGGTCCACAAATTATCGAAAAATATCAAAAATACAACCAATATTTCATGTTTTGCTTTTGCTTTTATACGGAAATTTTACGGAAATTTTTAAGCCGTCTTATGCGTAATGCTATGGATGCCCAAACACGAAATTTAAAAAAGTGCATGTGTGTGTGTGGTTTTTAATTTAATAGCATTACGAATGCAGACTTTTTTACGAAAGACAATTTTATCAATTTTTTCTTTAATTAAATATGTATTTTGCCTTAAAAATTTTTTATAAAAATTTGCAAAATTAAACGAAAATAAATCTTTTTGCATTCCTATTTAATGTCTTTTTTAGAATTTCTTTTTTTATTAATTTAAAAATAGAGTGGCTGTAGACACTTTATTACTTTTAAAAATGAGGTTCTTAGAAAGGATTTTTTTTTAGAACTCGTTAATTTTAGTTTCTTGAACCGAAGTTAATTATTTATTTTAGAATTAATAAAACAATAGGTATTCAAAGAAAATTTTTTTTATGAATATTTGTTGTTTCTTTTTTTATTTTTTATAATTTTTTATTTCTATATACTTTTTATGGAAACGGCTAGTTTATTAAAATTGAGGTCGTATTTTTTTTTTAAGAAAAATATGGAAAGTGAAAAATATGAATATTTGGCTAACACACTGAAGGGTATATAAGACTCCGCACAGCCGAATTTAACTTGTTTGAACATCTGTTAGCTGCGTTATACGGTAATATTTAGTCATTTCTTTTAGTAAGCAATTTTTAATGAGTTTCAAATTTAGCAAACAGCAAATAGGCATGCCATAAAGTAATGGTGGTTACAGTTACTTTTTATTAAATTAAGCCAAAAACAAATATATGAGTTTCCATAATTTGTCATTACAAGAGAATTTGATTTGTGGACAAGTGTAAAATTGGACGATGAGTTAAGAATGTTCAAATGTGTGCAAGAAATATTCAATAAAGAAATTACTTTGAATTACAGGAGTTTGTTGATATTTTTTTAGAGGGAAATTATAAATATTAAAATTACCTAAGTCAAAATGGTAATTTAACTTAATAATAATTGTGTAACTAAATATAAGATTGTTGATTTTTAAATGACAGAGGTGAACACAAACTTTTTAAGGTTTACTTTTTTTTGTTAATATTTTTTTTCTTAAAAAATGGTGCGGTTTCATGGATTAGTTAGGATTAAAACTACTATCTTAAATTATAGTTTAAATGTTTCCCTTTAAAAAAATTTTATATTAAATAAACATTATAAAATATATTGAATTTTTTTTTTTAAATATTGGTGACGTCATTCACTGACTTCATTTTAAAAACATTGCCTATAATCAAAAATGCTGTCACATATACGAAGTAGATACTAAAGGGCTGTACAGCCATACTTAAAAGCCACACATGACTACAAGCATGTGTAATATTTTCTATTAAAAACGGCTTGTAAGCCATTTTAAGTATGCTTGTGCAGCCCTCTAGTAGATACCTGTTTGAAGAAAATTATTTTCAGCAGTAATTTAAATATTAATTATTAATTTTGTTAAATATTTAAAAAGAATCAGCTAAATTAAAAATCTGAATATTTAGTTAACACAGTGAAGGGTATACTATAAAACTCGGCATAGCCGAATTTAACTTTTTTTTTTGTAATTTTCCAACAAAATACTAACAACTTTATGTTACTTATTCAAAGTACAAGCAATATCAAATATTAGAGGCAACATAAAAACTGAACTAAGCAATATAATTGTAAGTACGAGTCCGTTTGTCTGTGGATGCGTTTATGTCTATAATTATTTTCACAGGGTGAATTTTTTTTTTTTTTTAAATTAAAAAAATCTTTTTACTCTTTTACTGTATTATTATTCGCTTTGTTTAACAAAATAAAAAACCTATAAGTCACGATGTAGGTTTAGTTTTTTTATATACGAGTACATATGTAACATAAATTTTTTTCAATTCCTTATTTTATTTAATTATAAGAAATTAGTAAAAAATGTTAGACCATTTTTTGTAAATTTAATTCGTTAAATTTTTTTCTTTTACAATAAAAGAACGGAAAATGAAAAAAAAAAATATATATATATAATATGTGAATTATGTAAAATTTTTTTTCATTTTTTAAGAAATTTAACATTAAAAATCTTATAGTGTGGATTTATTGTCCTTTTCGACTTAATGAAGAATCTTTTAAAAACATGTTCATTCCTTTTTATTTTTTTATCACTTTTGGCATCAGTCAGTTTTTGTCGTTTCTTAAAGCTAAATACGCCAAACACGATACCTTTCTAACGATTAATTAGTAATATATTTTAAAATCTGTCATATTTGGTAGTGTTTTTGCCAACCACGATATCATTTTTTAAATACGACTAAGGATGAATTATTCTCATTTACATTATCTCTCGCTCTCTGTACATACTGCTTTAATAAAAATGTGTAGAGACTCTCTCTATTAATGCCTGTACCTATGTCATAACTTATAAGTACCAAATACTTTTGTAGTATTTGATATATTTGCTGTTACTACAACAAATTTTGAGCATACTCGCGTACAGCATAAAGGTGTCTTCACATGATATGTAAAAATCATATAGAATGTAAACATTTTTTAATTTAAGGACTTAAAATTTATTAAATTTTCTTATTTTGATTTTTGACACAAGTCAATACTTTTGCTTTTACACATCAAATAGAACGAGCTCAAAATAAAAAATAACATTGCTATCACACTTAAGAAAAAACACATTTGTTTCAAAGGGATCACACGATGTGTACTAATTTTATATAAGAAAAATGTACATTTCTCATAGATAATACACGCCATGTAAACACAGCTTAAGCAAATACGAATACGAGTATATATGTACGAACACCATACACAGTCAGTATAAGTGAGTTTTGTTATTCATGATATATGGTACTAATTTTATTTTATTTGCAATTACAAGCAATTGCTGGCGAGTACATACTTTAGTAATCCCCCAAGTAAAATTTAACTTAAATCGACTTATGTAATTTTTCAGTATAGCACAGATTTAGTAGATAACACAAAAATTCACAAAAATAGATTCTAGGCTTCATAGAAATTATTAAAACTCTTAACGACTAACTAATCAAACTCAATTAAAAAACCAAATAATTTGAAGTAAAAAAAAAATAAAATTAAGGCGATTTAAAAACTTATGCGTATTTTTTACAAACTTTGTATGCAAAAAACAAAAACAAAATTGGGATTTCAAATGATACAACTAGCTATGTATGTGCGTATGTACATTATATATATAAATATACTTTTTTTTTGTAAAGTTTTAATATGTAATATGTTCAAAAATAAAAATAAATAATAAAAAGCGAAAAACATTTTACTGTAAACTATCCACTTGACATTTGACACTTACACTTGCAAACAACAGACACACTTTTAAAGTATAAATATGAAAGAAAAAAATATTTAAAAAATACATATACATATACATACATATGGATGTACTCATTCCACTTTTGTTTTTTGTTTTGTGCATTTAAATGAAATGAAATAATTTTTGGTTGTACATGACATACACATACATGTTTACATATAAACACGAACGTAAAACGTGCACATACTGAGATACATTATTATTCACATGGCGAACTCACGTGCCCTAAATGATTGCGAGTGTGTGAAAAAAATATATATGTTTGTAGATATATTTATTAAAAATGTATATAAACTCACACTAGCACAAACAGCAATGGGACTCAAATACAATTGCAATAACGAAATATAACACTTACATGTTTATGTATAGCAGGGTAAATCTATTGTATGCAAATGTAAGTATGACTGAATGTTTGTAAAAATATTTATTTTATGACAATAGCAGAATCAAAAAAAATTTTGTATATACACAAAGATAGCGAAAGAGAGAGGAGAGAAGGCAAATAAAATCGTTTTAACATTAAATTTATTTTTTTTTTTGCAAAATGAGGAATGCGAAAAAGTGATTGTGGTGTAGGGCTTATAAAGTTAAAATAATTAAATAAAACTTAAAACACTACATACTAGACGACCTCCCCTTTAAAATGATATATGTCAAATCTCGCAATCTTCTATGGGAGAAGATCCGGAGCTATGTATTGTAAGCCTATGGAAATTAATAAAATCAAGGACGCACTAACCTCTATCATTAATCTCGCTGCTTCCGCAGATGGTGTGTCTAGCATTCACATCGCTTTAAGGACAATATCAGCATCAACTCCTTACAATTCCATAAGCTTCCTCTGACGGGGCGGATCTGTCATGAGCCATCTAGCATGATGCCATAGAGTGTAGTGCACCTATTGTTATAAAATGCACTATAACCTTAAGGAAAGGACGAAGGCCACGAATGTCATTTATTGCAATTTAAATCTAATAAAAATTTTGTTATATTTATGTATATTCCTGCAATTCCAATCCTATAAAAGTGTGTCACTTTTATGTATTTCAACATATAAATTTTATAAGTATTTAAAACTCAAAATATAAGAAATATGAAACTGAAAGTATTTTTAAGCAATAATGAAAAACAGATGACTATGCAAACAAATAATGTAAAGCGTACCAAAATTTTAAGCAAGTTATTTTGTTTAAATTTGAAATAAAAGAAAATCAATTTTAGACTTAGAAAACCAACAGCTTGTTTTTTTGATTCACAATATTCTAACTGAACACCTTAAACAGTTCTCGCGTGAATTCAAGCTGCTGCGACCAGACGCAGCATTCATAACAAGCTGGAAAAACCTTTTGTCTTTTTTTTATAAAAATAAAAATTTAATAAACTTTAGCTTAGTATTGTTCTTAACGTATAGAACTTTTTACATGATAGTTGGGAACCCTTTCACCTCTGAGTTGATGACCAACCAGACGTCCAAGTCCTCTTCATCGATGAGAACCTGGAGATTATCTGTAGTACTTTCAGAGTGCTGCAGATTAAACGGTACTACCTTTAGGCTAATCATTCGATATTGTGTCCTTTGGCTTGGACAATAGGTTGCAACGACACCATCTGTGTCCTACTCTTCAGCACCTGTCGGATAGACCACTTTGACTTTGGCGTCCCTTACTTCAAAGACTATCTTATGTACTGCCTTCTTCAACGGCAGTTCGATAGCACCCCATTCCGTTATGACAGGGGAAATTGTGCTGTCCTTTTTGTCACCCAAGCCCTAAAAAGATAATCCTTCACCATCTCATTAAAGTCTTCTTTTGGCCGTTGACATGGGTTTGCAGGTCAAAACTGACCTTCTCTTAGGTACAGCACCGTCTTCTGTCTGAGAACGGCTTACCTTGGCAGCGGCCTTACGGTTACGGTACTCATCTACCACAGACTGGTACTTCAACCGATGCTCTGCATAGTATTGATAGCTAATCTCTTTGGCAGCATTCTGTTCTATCTTTTTCAAGATGAAAACTGTCTTCGAGAACCTTTTCTTTAAGGGCTCAAGCTTCGTCTTTCGTTTTTTTCGCTTAGACTAACCTTCAGACTTGACGGCTGTCCTTCGGGACGTTTTTTAATTGTTCTTATGTACGGTCGGTTTGGTACTATGTCTGGTGCCCTCAGCGTCCGAGAGGCCGATCAATGTGTCCTGACTGGAAAGAAGTAGATCGTTTTGTGAGGAAATTTCTTTTCTTCTGGTTGTAGGTTTTTGTTCTATTGTTTTGTTGTTATATTTTTGATAATTTTTGGACTAGACAACCGGCACGTGTCTTGGAATCAGAGGGGAGCTGTTCACGACTAGTCTTCTTTAGCCACTGACTCGCCATTTATGTGGCTCAGTGATATACTGCCGAGACGGTCGTTAGAGCCTCGTTTGAGAAAACAGGGAACACCAAGTCCTTAGAAGGACAGTGGATAAGGTTGGCAGTAAGAGATGACTGGCTGTGTGTTCGCATCACCTTCCCTTATTTAATAGTCAATAATATTTTATTTGGCTAATATAAATTCTCAATTAACAGAGGTTTCTAGTCATCATTGAGCATTTCGGCTAAACTTTATAATTTGGAATGTATATTTTTAATTGTATTTTTAAACATAATACAGGGTGGGCCAAAAGAAACCAAGGGGTGTAAAAGTTTAATAACTTTTTTGTTTATTAATTTTTTTTTTATTTTTTCTTTCAGATTATATAGACAACACTTGGAGAATTTATAATGGAGAGGTTCACAACTGAACAGAGAACCAGAACAATAGAATTTTATTAGAAATCAACTTTATTGAAAATTTGATTATGAGTGATGAAGCTAATTTTCATTTGAATGGCTTTGTTAACAAGCAGAACTGTAGGTTCTGGGGTTCTCAAAATCCAAGAGCCATTCATCAACGCCAATTGCACCCCATCAGGTGTACAGTATGGTGTGGGATCACATCTGAAAATGTCATTGGGCCCTACTTCTTCGAGAATGAAGATGGAAGTGCTGTAACCGTAAATAGAAAGCGGTATCGTTTTATGATAGAAAATTTTTTACGTCCTGCTCTTGAAAACAGACCTGGTACGTGGTTTCAGCAGGACGGAGCCACTGCCCATACTGCCCGAGACACAATGACACTTTTAAGTAAAATTTTTGGAGAGCGAATAATTTCTCGAAATTCGGAAATTATTTGGCCAGCGCGATCGCCAGATTTGACAGCACCCGACTATTTTCTTTGGGGTTTTTTGAAGGAGCGAGTGTATGTGAACAAGCCAGAGACAATCCTTGAACTCAAGGCAAACATTGTTGCAGAAATTCGAACGCTACAGCCAGCCACAAGTTTTGAAAGATGTTATGGAAAATGCTCTAAAAAGAGCCCATCAGTGCGAATCTGAAAACGGTGGTCATTTAAGAGACATCATTTTTCATACTTAGTGTAAAAAAAATGTCCATTTTGTATATTATATAATCTGAAAGAAAAAATAAAAAAAAGTTAATAAACAAAAAAGTTATTAAACTTTTACACCCCTTGGTTTCTTTTGGCCCACCCTGTATATTGCTATTTTTATTCCATGTTTTATGCGCATATTTTGCATGAACTTCCTTGCCGTTTTGATTATTCTATAATTGCTATAGCTTTCCAATATTTTCTAAAATATTTTTCAAGCATAAGGCTTATTTTAATATTTTTCTCAAGCCATTTGGCTTGTGGGGAACCAGGTAATCGGTCTTATACAAACGTGAGTATGTATTGGTTTTTTCCGTTCATTTAGAATTTAATATTTTGATTTAAAATATATATTTAATTATGTTCGGTTTAAAAATGAGAATTTTTTTCTGAATGTCGTTAATTTGAAATTAATTATTTATTAACGAAAAAATATTTATTAATAAAAAATTATTTCAATACGTATTTGCCATTTCATTAAATATCTTTTTTATTATTTGTTGAATATTTCAGAAGAATGTACAAAATTAAAAATTTTAATGCTTGTCTAGTAAAGTGAAAGGTATTTAGAATAAAAACTACCACAATAATGTTGTGTACCATATATGATACATACACCAGCACTACAGAATTATCCTGTATAGCTTGTATATAGTGAAATTACGTTGTGTGCCAAATGCGTTGTAAAAAAAAGGGTTACAGCCTTAACCTAAAAACTTAATTTGTATTAAGTATAACAAAAGAAAAAAAACATGGGTTAGTTATTGCTGCTCTTTTTTCAACTAAAATTTAAAGCAAAAAAAAAAAAAAACGGCTTTCGCAATCATCCGTATACATATGAGTTTGTATAATGATAATGTTTTGTTGTTGTTTTGTCGTTAACTTATATTGTTACTACGGCTTTTGTTGTTACTATTATTTGGGTTATTTCTAATGATGTTGCTCTTAAAAAATCTACACTAGACCGTTTATGTCATGGTCGTAACTTGCTGCAGATGTGCAAAGTCAGTTCGTATAGTATTTTATGCTGTGTGTTATTTATAGTTGGTTATCAGCAAAGTCATCCTTGTTGCTTGCATAATATTTAATAATAATTTATTTCCCAAAAGCTAGTTTTTTTTAATTTTTAAAGCTATTTTCTAATCTTAATGAAAATGTGAAAAATAATAAATTTTTATTAATAAATAATACAAGTACTCACGGTCTTGGACTGGAACAACTGCTTACATAGTATCTTTTAACTGTGATTTCAAATCTGCAATTGTTTTTTAATTAGCGCTAATTTTCGAGTTGTACCGTTCTTTCCTTAATTCACGAAGTGGATTGACATATGCGTGCATTACTAAGTTTTTCTTGCGAAAGGCGGGAAACTGCGTTACTACATTTTCTACATTTTTTAACTTTAATTTTAGTTTTTTGATTTTAATGCGATTTCTATTCTGATATTTAACTTGCTTTATCATACTAAAAAGCGGGCAACCTCAGCATTATTAATTGATCAATTAATAATAGTTTTCTGCACCACTATTAAGCTGTTTCGAAAAATATATCTTGAAAAGTTAAGCTTTGATGTGAAGTACATGTAAAGAATAAAATGCATTTATTTTACAAGGCAGAAGTCAAATACATTTCTTGACTCTTGAAATTATCTTTATCAATTTGCATATCAGAGTTTTATGGAAAATATTACTTTAATTAATTTTTATAATATTTTGCCCCTCTAAAGTAAATGCAACTTTTGCGACTTTTTCTGAAAAAATTTAAAGTAAATACGAGTAGTATCAACTTAATTCAACATTATCCAGACAAAATATAAATTTAATCCAATTCAAGTTCGAAGTTTACAGAACAAACTCATTTGTGGTCAGGAATTTTTTTCACTCTTAGTTTGGCTATGTATGATTTGTTTTTTTTCTAAAAAAGGGTAATTAAGGCTATTTTTAAAAATAAAAAAATTCTAGAAAAAAAGCATTAAACAGGCTAAAATGGCAACGGTAATTCCGAGTTTTGTATATCCTTCATATTATTCACTTTCCACATTCTTCTTAATGTGCTGTTTTTATAATACAAACGATTTTTATAAAAAAGTCTCAATATTTTCAGTACTTTTTATATAAAGTTTATAGAAGAGCTGATCGCTTGTGTTGTGAACATAGCACAGCGCAGCTCATGTGATACGACTCATGAGATGGCCATACATTGCGATTTTAATGATTTTGTGCATGACTATCCCATTCACAAAGATATCAATGGATATTTTGTGTAGCCAGCTTGCAAACATTTTAAACTTTCCATTAGTTAAAGCTGAGGATGTTATTATACCACCACTGTATCTAAAGTTGGGATACAAGGAACAATTTTCAAAAAAATTTATGTAAGCGACGAAGCTTTTTGTTATTTTAAATTAAGTGAAGCCAAAATAAAAGAAGGAATTTATGTATTTTTTTCCATATCTAATACTCTATTATCATTTATATATGTTCTGATGAATCTTAGGTATTTTTATATGCGTATGGTGAAATGGGCTGCAATATGTCCATAAAAATTTATTTCCTGCATTCACATTTGGACTTCTTCCAGACAAAGTGGACAAGTTCAGCGATGAACAAGGTGAACATTTTCACCAAGAAATGGTTGCAAAAATAAAATAATATAATTTAAAAAAATTGTTGATCACTTGAACGGTATACAGATGATGCTGAGTTAAAAAAAACGGCCAAGAAAATTTTGTTTTAATAAAAAGTTTCATAACTCAGCACATTTTTAATTGATTTAAAAAAAAAGTTGAATTTTACTCATACTCGCACATAAACATACGAGTATTTTGAAAATAAATTCTAAAAATGTACGGTTCCTTTATAAAATACTTTGTAAAAACATCTGCCAGCTTGAAAAATTGGGAAAAAAATTTTTTGGTGGAGAAATACGCACAGATTTAATAACTTTACTTAAATAATATATACACCATTCAAACAACCTCAATATTTTCTCTCTGAATCCCTTTAGAAACTTAAAATCGATTGATATTTAACCAAGTAGCTGGTTTATAGGTGCATAAAGGTACAAGAAAACAGTTTTTTTGAGGCTGTTTTGCAAGTTCCTAAAGCAAAACTTAAATAATAATAGTATTATCTTACAGAAAAAATATTTTAAGCAAATTTCAGATATCTGTCAGATGTTAAGAGAAGAAATTAGGTAATTCAATATTTTATTATTTAAAGATAAAAATAACTATTTTTCTAAATTTTAATTTCCGAGCTCTACGTCTTTTATATAAAAAAATTTATATATTTATTTATTTTTCTTTCGCTATATTTCCCTTTTCGTCATATAGCATCTTCAGAAAAAAAATTTATTTTTTATAACAACAAAATTTTTTATACTTGTATATATAAAAATTCCAAATTTTACTTTTTCTTTATCAATTTGTTTGTAATCGAAAAACACTATTTTTAAAATCTTTATTATTTCGATATTCATTTTATTATTTGAAATAAAAATAATTTTGCTTCTTAAATCACACGCAAAAACTTATTTAAAAGAAATTAATGCACTGATTTTGCACTATGCGATCAACTTATCATTGAGCCTTTATGAATACTTTGCGTAAAAAAAAAACAGTAATAACTTTTAATGTGTTATTGCTAACGGCATATTTAAAACAGATTGAACAATTGTCAGGCAATTGTGGGAGACCAATCACTGCAAGCAATATTATTAGCACATGTTCATGATTGAAAATAAAATAAAAGCAGTGAGTTGATTCATATAAGAAAGAAGCGAATCAACTCCTGTATATCTCTGCTAAGCATCCCACATGCTCATCGGTCGCTGTTCTATCGAGAACGAAATGAATAAGCGTAAGCATATGTGCGAATTTGCTCTTTTCACTTGGGTGCATGAAGATTTGAATTTTGCCCATATAGATATGCTTAAGTCCTTAAAAAAAGAAATAAAAAAATATTTTAATTTCACATTACAAAATTAAAAATAAAATTTTTTCATTATTTAAATTTTTTGTGTAGTACACAGTCGCAAATTTAAAGGAATTATGCTGTACGAAGCAATAACAAATATACTTTAGAATTTTAATGAATAAAAAAGTCGATATTTTTGTTGTTAATGTTTTTAACAATACGACTTTCGTTTAAATTTTGTAGCAGTGCTATTGTCCAACTTGCATCCACTAGAATATACATATGAAAGGCCACACTACCTATATAATTCCAACTGTTGGAGTAAATATTTGATACTGAACAGGTTTAATGTTTTTTTTTTTTTTTTTTTTTTTTTAAATAGGCCAATTATTAAAACCTACCAGTAGTTGAAGTTAGTAGTTATTTCGTAAAGCAAATAATCGATTTAAAATTCAAATTGAACAATGGAAATTAATAAAAATTGTAATACAAATTGATTTTATTCGTAACAGATATTGAATTTATTCTAATAATTTCATTACTTTAAGTCTCTGTATTCTGATTTACAACAAATTTATATATAGGGTCCGCTATCGAACGGTTTTTTTCAACTAGTGCTTATTTCGTGAATGGTAACACTTAGCTCATGTCTGATTTGACAGATCCGCTGAAAGAATATGGTTGTGTTGTGGCCTGCGATCGACTTACAGAAGATGCCGATTTTGCCAAAAAAATCATCTTTTCAGATGAAGCTCATTTTGATCTTGGCGGGTATGTCAACAAGCAAAATTGTCGTATTTGGAGCACAGAAAATCCGGACACATACATTGAAAAGCCGACGCACCCAAAACGAGTCACTGCTTGGTGCGGATTTTGGTCCAGAGGCATAATTGGGCCATTTTTTTTAGAAAATGAGCAAGGAGTGGCCGTTAGTCAATGGCGATCGTTATCGGGCCATGTTGAACGAATTTTTGTTCACAAAATTGAAGAGGAGGATATTGGCAACATTTGGTTTCAACAGGACGGCGCTACGTTCAACACAGCCGAAGCTACACTCGATGTTTTTATAGCATTTTCAAAAAAAAAAAAGTTATTTCGCGGACCCTATATATTGCCTTCTTAAATATTTGAATCCAGTTTTTATTTATTAACTATTTAATTGTTATACATTAACATTGTTTTTATTTTAATTTTCCAATATTTATAGAAAGGATATTATCAATAAGTAATATTGAATTTCATAAAAAAAAATAAAAAATTAATTAAGAATATATTCAAAGATAACAATTTTCCTATCATCTGATTTGTAAATTGGTAAGACATTTTAAAAATAAAAAAGTTAATTTTAACAATATTTCTGAACACAAAATTTACAAATCATTAACATATACTCATATACCTGAATTATCTGAAAGGTAAGAAATATCAAATGTATTATGCAGTAGGTAAATTATTTAGTAATATGAAAGATAAGAGAAAAAAATTAGAAAAATCTGATATAGCTTACCAAATAAGGGTGATAATCAGGGAAATTGTAATAAAATATATGTAGATACAGCAAAAAATAAATTAAAAACGGTCATAAATCAGATCAAAAATAGAAATAACTAACACATCTTTAACAAAAACTATATTATGTTAACATAATTTGAATTTTTGGCATTTTAAAGATTTTGATAATGTAACAATATTAAACGTAGATATATGTTAGAAATAATAAATATTATAAATGTTCAGTTAGAAAAAAATTAATTCTAAAGTTACTTATAAAAATAAGAGAAAATAGATTTAAAGTATTTTTAATTAATTAAAAAAAAAACTATTAATCCTTTTACAGGGTGGCCCAAATGAGACCTAGTGATGTTAAACATGTATAACTCTTGTAATAACGGTTTTTTTTAATGATTTATTTTTATATGTTAAATACATTTTTTGGAAATTTAACGTGACTATGTGTGAAATATGATATCAGGAAAATGACCACCATTTTGCTCGATACAGGCATTGGCTCTTTTTAGAGCATTTTGCATTACACGACGTAATATTTCTGCAGGCTCCGTATTTCGTCTCGAATATTCTGCTTGAGCTGTCCAAGTGTCTGTGGCTTGTTAACATACACTTTGTCTTTTAAATAACCCCATAAAAAAAATCGGGCGCAGTTAAATCTGGTGAACGAGGAGGCGAAGGGAAATCTGAATTTTTTTAAATTATGCGTTTACCAAAAATTTCACGCAACATGTCCATAGTTTGCCTAGCAGTATGCGCAGTGGCTTCATCTTGTTGAAACCACAAATTAGGATGCTGCTCCACCATTGGCCGCAAAAAGCTGCCGATCATTCTTCTGTAAGAAGCCCCCGAAAACCGTTTCTGGCGTTTCATCCTCATTCTCAAACAAATATGGGCCGATGATTTTTGTGGCCATAACACCGCACCAAATAATGCATCTGATTGGGTGTAACTGATGCTGATGTATAGCCCTTGGATTTTCGGTGCCCCACAGCCTACAGTTTGTTTATTCACATAATTTAAAAAATCATTTTGTGTGGCTAATTGTGTAAAGCGAATAGCGTATTGTAGTCGTTGTTGGGGGTCTTCCGGTATAAGCTGTTGCACAATTTTAACTTTGTATGGATACATCTTAAGATCCAGCTTTAAAATTCTCTGTAATGTTGTTCTGGGTATACCCAATTGGCCGGAACCGCGACGAGTTGAAACAGATGGATCATTTGCAACACTCTGCTGCACAGCTTCCACGTTGTCTTCAGTACGAATATTTCGATGAACACCTCTTCCTGGACGGTCGGCAATTGAACCCAGTTCTTCAAAACGGCGAACTAAACTTGTAATCATGGAAGATATGGGCGCTGATCTTACGTTAAAAAAACGGCGATAATGTCGCTGCATCAGAGCAATTTATCGTTAAGAAGAATAATAAAAATCGATAATTTTAATGCGTTGTTGTGGACTGTACGTATTCATTTTAAATTTCCAAGAGTTAAGTTATAATCTGCAAAAAGAAAAAATAAATTATGTGAAAAAGTAAAAAAGTTATTTGTGTTTTACATCAGCTGGTCTTATTTGGGCCACCCGTTATTTATTAACTTTATTTTTATTCTTATTATTATTATTATTATTATTATTATTATTATTATTATTATTAATATTAAGTATTGTATGTAATTAATTGTTTCGTAGTGTATTAAAATAGCAAAAAGAAACAAATTTTTGTATAGTTTTCATTTTTCAAATTGAATAGTTTTGACATATCAAATTTTATTTTATTATAATAATAAATTTTCCTGAAAAAGGAATTCAATAGCAAATCGAAATAGTTGAAAATTAAAATTAAAACAATTTTTATTGAGATCCTAAGCTAGAATAATATTTACTAATAATAAATTGATAAGATCGATTAATATAATAACATATTAAAACAGACATATTTCTTACAAAATTCAGGTTAGTTGTGCTTAATTAAAGTTATTTCCTTTACTAATTATACATTGTTTGCACATAACTTTGTCACTTGTCTTTTATTTCCCGAATATTCTTCTAAAAAGGACAGACTTTCCCCCATTCAAAATAACTGAAGTGTTACTTTTTAATTTTTTGCAACACCAACAAATAAATTTATTTATATAGTTTTCATACAACATTTATTTATATAGTTTTCATACCATTGACGTTTTATATACAATACCAACAGCACAAACAAAAAAGAAACATCATTGACGATATCTAGTATCCTGTTGATACCTTGAATTGATTTAAATTTTTAGTAGTGTCCAATAGCTGTCAAAGAAATTTAATTTACTTGAAATATTGATTTTTTTTTATCGTGACTTTTATAGTTTCTTTTTTAATTAAAAAAATTTTTTTTGGAATGTTTTGCATGACTGCTTAAATTACCTTCTGATTTCCTTTCAATATAAAAAATAAATGTTCTGTCTATGTAACAGAAAATTAATCAACAAGAAGAGTTTTCGATAAGATTTGTAGATGACTTGATCACGCGTGTTAAAGAAACAGTACATTTATTTTTTATATTTTAGAGAAGTCATATTATACAAGAAAGCTAAAATTAAAAGAAATTATTTAATTTCAGATAAGTATACAGATACATAGATTATTTGTACTGGAAAATATCACAATAGCAAGATTAGATAGTTGGTCTTGCGTAGTTTGCCAAGAATATGTGACTCTAAGGTTTTTATAAATTCGTGTGAGTTAAAGTGTGTTTCATTTGACAATCGGAAATACTTTAACAGTTATCTAATATTTATTAGACAATAAATATTATACAGAAAATTCATATTTGTTATTTGTATGCGTAATAATTTAAAATTTTAAACTAAGCAAAAAACAACAAGTTGATTAAGAAATAAAACTGATGTTTTATTATTACTCTAAAATATGTCATATGTCCCGCGACAAAATGAATCTTTTAAAAAGTTGTGTTCCACAGAAGCCTATTATCTTGCTTAGTGAGAGTTCTTTTTCTAGGAGTCAAGAAAACGTTGCTGAGCAAGGTCTAGGATCTAAGAGACCCTAAGGTCCGATGGTTTTGCTATAAAAATGCTAAATCTTTATAAAATGATTCTAATATTTTATATCTTACTTTAGTGATATCTATAATCACTGTGTCTAGTAAACCATCAATTTAAGAGTAACAGTTTCGTCTTGTTCAGTGCCAGCACTTTTTGCGATGCGATGTGAAATGTCAACAATTTCCAATGTTTTGGGAGCTGAGATTCTACACTCAAAACAGTCGTATACTTACTGTTTGTAGTTTGTTTTAAAAGTTTTCCGTTAAGTTAAAAACAAATGAAAATATAGTTGAATCTAGTTTTTTTACGAAGAAATTTATTATTTAACTTTTCATTGTTTTATAGAACATAATATCTTAATTATTCGATTTTCTTATTTGCATTTTATGTAAAATTTATTTGAGCTTAAGATCATTTTTATTTTTTTAGATATAATTTTATTATTTTTATTTCGATATTTCGCTACATCTTTGTGTAGCATCTTTAGGAATGATATAAATTTTCTTTTTAAATTGAAAGAAAAAATAAAACAATTTATGAATATATATATATATATACATACGTATGTACAAAAACATACATAGGTACATTATATAAAAACATTTTGTCAATTTAACAATATTAAGTAATTATTTTTTATATTCATATCCAATAATTAATAATTCCTAAATATACAAATAAAATATAGAATAATTAATAAAAATGATCTCAAGCTCAAATAAATTTTACATAAAAGGTTTTATAAAACAGTTAAATAGGCGATCCTGCCATATGTCCATAAAAATTCATTTCCTGCAGTCACATTTAGACTTCTTTCCAGACAAGCTGGGCCAGCTCAGCGCTGAACAAGGTGAATATTTTTACCAAGAAATGGTTGCAAAAATAAAATAAAATGATTTCAGAATATTTTTGGTCACTTCACTGATGATGCTGACTTAACATTTGTGCCAAGTAAACATTTTTTAATAAAATGGCCTAAAATTATATTTCTTGAAAAAAAATTTTTTAATAAAAAATTTAATAACTCATAAAATGTTTAACGGATTTAGAAAATAAAAGTTATGTTTTACTCATAACTAAGCACATTCTAAAAATTAATTCAAAAATTGTACGGTTCCTTTATAAAATACTGTGCAAAAACGTCTCCAAACTTGAAAAATGGTAAAAAAAATGAGTTTGGGTGAGAAATACGCACAGATTTCTCACGTTTTCGTAAATTATATGCATATGTACTATTCAAACGGCCTTAATTTTTTTTCTATAATAAATCCGTTGAGAAATTTAAAATCGTTTAATATTCAACTAAGTTACTGATTTATAAGTGCATAAAGGTAAAAAAAAAAATTATTGTTATACTCGACAGGGCCTAGCAGAAAAATAATATGACTTCCCAGGTATTTGCACTGTGTTATTACCACATTATTAAACACGAATTATTTGCACATTAAAACAACATATGCTTCTTGCTAGTTAGTTGTATAATATGTACTAGTAAATACCAGTACAATTGCTGTTTTTGATGCTTCTAATTGTATGTACTTCTAATACTTTGTATTCCTTAGTAATAAATGTTAAAAAATTTATATTTTTATATTAATTTGAAAGAGTAAATGTGTTTAACGAGGTCGTCCAATAAAAGTGAGAGAATGTGAACAATATGTACCATTTTTTCTTTTTTTTTTTTCTTTAATTTTTTATTTTACGTTATGTGATGTGTATGTGTGCTTCAATATGTGTATAAAATTGTATTTCAGACAAACCACAAGAAGTTAAATAATGTTTAAAATGTAGTTAAATCCACAAAAACCTCAAGAATATAATGCAATGGTTACCAAACTGAATGAGTAGTTTACTTACTTACTTGCAACATGTGTAGAAAACAGAACATAAAAAAAGTACTAAAAAGAAAAGAAAAAATTAAAAAAAAGTAAAGATATAATATACTATATATGCTATAATATCGAATATTAGTTTAGCATCATAATTCACTATGTGGGTGAGTTTTTTTTTCTGGTCACATATTGATCGTTAATTTCAAATTATTTTTTAAGCAAAATTTAATGAGTGTAAATAATTTTTATATTTAAAATATTTTTTAAAAACCTGTCTATAGTTTTCCGCTTTTTTAAATCAAACATAATATTTTACTGTAAAAAAAACTGCAAAACTACACTTTACACTTCACTCATACACGCAAAGAAAAAATATGGTTGAGGCAACCATATTCTGGTGGAAACATAGTAATGGGTGATTCAAATAGAGATACTTTTTTCAATAGCCTTTTTTTGACAGATCACGTGTGAGTCGTGTCATACTGTCATATTATTTTTGTTTAGTATTGTTTAGCGTTTCATAATGGAAAGACTTACGCCTGAACAATGTTTACAAATCGTTCAACTTTATTACGAAAATTCACTTTCTGTGAGGAATGTGTTTTGTGCACTTCGCTCAACTTATGGTCAACATAATCGGCCTACTGAGTGTACTATTCCCAACACCGTCACCCATTTTGAGACCAAGCATTCATTATTGGATAATATTCAACCGAATAGACCACGTCCAGCACGCTTTGAAGAAAATATAGCGGACGTAGCTGAGAGTGTACACGAAGACCGTAACCGTCAATGGCGACCGTTATAGTGCCATGATAACCGACTATTTGATGCCGGCAATTGAAGCTCGTGACCTCAACGACATTTAGTTTCAGCAAAACAACGCCACTTCCCACACATGGCATCAATCAATGGATTTATTGAGAGAACATTTCGGTGAGTATACAATTTCACGTTTTGGGCCAGTCGATTGGCCACCAAGATCGTGTGATGTCACACTGTTAGACTTTTTTCTGTGGGAATATGTAAAGTCTAAAGTTTATGCGGACAAACCCGCTTTGATTCAGGCCTTGGAGGAAAACATCACGTGTGTCATTCGCCAGTTACCAGTCGAAATGCTCGAACGAGTCATCGAAAATTGGACTCAACGGATGGACCATCTGCGACGTAGCAACGGCCAACATTTGATAGACATAATCTTCAAAAAAATAAATGCCAAAGAATGTTCTTTCAAATGATAATAAGCATTCTTCATTAAATTTGAATTTTCTATGTTTTTTTTTTCTTTAAAAAAGTAAGGAACCTCGAATTGGATCACGCTTTATGATATTAAAAATAGCTTTCAACTGCAGATATTGCGGCCAACCCCCGGTCAGGGCAAGAAATTTTTTTATTTTTTTTTTTTTAATACATACGTACATATTTTATATAAGCGGTTTTAAAAATAATTTTAATATAATAAAAAAAAAAAATTAATATTAATTTTTTGTGTAAATAAATTTTTTTTATTCCATTGATTTTTTTTCTATTATTTTGTATTTATTTATTACATAATACAGCGGGCTTGAATTTATTTTTTTAAATTTAGTTGACTCTACTAGGACTCGAACTTGTGAGCAGTTAGTTAAGAAGCATTAACTCGCCACTCAACCACTTTAGCCACAAAGCTCAGTTGGGCTTGAACGATTAAGTTTTTGTTTTATACTCACTTTATTTATATGGTGGCGGAAGAGACAAAATAGAAAACAATTTACATTCAACCATATTTTTATCATTATTATGTTTGCTATGAACATATTTATGATTTCAAGTAAAATTTTATTAAACATAATATGATAATTATATGGTTGATCTAAGACACTAAACATAATGTGGTTAAAAATAACTTGAAACATGTTTATCGTGATCAGTATAATGTTTAGATCCTTCAAATTAATAATAATATTTTTGTGAAGAACACACTATGTTTGAGGTGACCATATTCAGCCATCTTTTTTCTTTGCGTGTACAAAATCCTTTAAAGTTGTTGTTTTATAGAAATTTATAATTTAACCATCATCATTCTCACCATTGGCATTTACAACACACTATAAAACTCAAACACAAATACTTTCGTTTGCATTGTAGCGACTTTGTTGCAACATTATACTGCATCAGTGGATTCATTCACAAGTATCGTATGTTTGAGGTTATACTAACATCTAAAGTATACATGATTTGTAATAAACATCTGCAACAAATAACTTTTTTGTATTTGTAAGTGAAATTGATAAAATTAAGTACGAGTACGTACTTGCTCACAGAGCTCAAATAGTGAAGAGTAGTGAACTATTGCTTTTCAAGTTCTAATCCGTAAGCATTTGCAAAAACTTTGTTCCGGAATTAGGAACAAGAAAAAGCAAATAACTCAGCGAAAAGTACTATTTACAAAAATGAGTACTGTATTTGCGGAACACCAAATACTTCTTAATACAAAATCATTCAACAAAAATAAACAGATATTAATAAATCTGTTTTGTATATTATAAGCTAATAAAATATGAGGTTATAAATGATAAATTATATTAAATATAATATAAAAAATATTTTTCTCGAAATATAAAAGAAATGTAGCTTGTAAAAACATATACTGGTACAATGTGAATTTACATAAGCATTGGCGACGTTTAGAAACATGACCACGTTACATCTGGCAACAACAGTCTTGACAAATAATGAAAAACAATCATTCCAAACTAAATTCTCTCTCTCGCTCTCTCTCTTTCTCTCTCTACATACTTCTTTAATAAAGATGTATAGAAATTCTCTGTTTTAATGTTTTAAACTCAGTTTTGTTTTTATTTGCAAATACGTGCACTTGCTGCAGAGTACATGAGTACTACGCAAATACAAACTCATTCGTGCAGGTGTCTAATTTGTAAACTTAAATAATTTTGTAAGATTTTTCTTTTCCATCTGTATTTTTGCTTTGCATTTTATAAACTTCCGCCCAGACTCACTTTTCTTGATAACGAATCTTAGTAATTTTTTGCTTCAATACGCATAACACGAACAGAAAATATTAAGAAAAAAAAACTTAAAACTTTCTATTTTTTTTTTAGATAAGAAAGTTGAGGAAAGCAAGCGAAAACTGTTTAAAAAAAAAAAGATGTAAAAAATCGTACAGCAATTCAATAGTAATTTGAGTTTATTGCTTTGTGGTGCATTACACTTTATTTTCATTGAACATATTTTCGTGTTTGTTCACAATTTTTGCTTCCAAGTATATTGCTTCTTTTAACATATAAAGGGTGTTGTTTAAGTGCATGAGAATTATGATTTGACAGCTGGGTATATCAAACAGTTTTGATATTTCTGTTCAACAAGGTTTGGCAAGTCATCCTGAATGCCAGAATAACGCTTTCAAGTAGTGGAAACTTACTTTAAGTTCGTACAACAATTTTTCAAGGAATTGTGTTTAGTGATGAAACTCATTTCTAAATAAGCAAAATTTCCGTATTTGGAAATTGGACAATCCTAAGGGCATTAACGAATCACCATTACTTTTATTAAAATTGGCGGCATCATTGGCTCTCCTTTCTTTGAAAATGAGCAAAGAGATGCCATTGCTGTAAATGGCGAACGCTATCCAGCCATGCTGAGTGAATTTTTGTTTCCAAAAATTAATTAGCTAAACATTAACGACTTTGCAACTTGAAATATAGCGATTAGTCGATTTATAGCAAACTCAATTTGGTGACAATTTTATTTCTGGAATACTTTTGGTTCCTGCGAATTAACGCCTTTGTATTACTTTTTGTGGTTCCTATATAAGTAATTGATTTATGTCAACAAACCAGCAAGTCTTGAGCAACTGGAAGCATACATTCAAGCAAGTATGTCATATGCGCAGATTTATTCGAACAAAAGTAAAAAATTTGACTTATTGAATAGGCCATATAACTCGTACTCGAGGATGACATATGCCGCAAATAATATTTAAAGATAAATGCCATGAAATTATCTACCAGTTTATAACAAAAAATTAAAAAAATAATAAATAAATAAAATTAAAAATTTTTCATTTTGATATCTTATGCAGCAAAAAAAAAACACCCTTTACTTTTTTTCCAATAATATTTTTAATCTTTTCTTAAAGGCATTATAAGCTTTAAAAAAAAAACAAATGAAAAAGAAGTAAGGAAAAGCAAGAGCAAGATGGAAAGATTGTTGTTTGTAAGCAGCTGTGCTTTAAGGGGCCCACACACTACAGCTGCTGTTGTATAGACATTTTGTGTGATTCTACGCTTTGTTGTACCAATAATAAATAAATTTTCATATTTTTTTGATGGTTGTACTTTTTTGATGTTTTCTATGGCAAAATTTGCTTAATTGAGAAAAGTTGTCAATTAAAATTACTCTTTTCTATTTTCATTTCACGCTATTTTCATTAAATTTTTACTCGTTAAAGGTCTAAATATTTATTTCAGTAATACATTCCGCTCGTGCCACATCATTGATTTTGCAATATAAATAGATATTTTTTAAAATAAAGCTTACGCATAAATATTGTCAAGAAATGCATACGGGAAGATCATAATTGTAAGAAAAAGTACATAATTGGCCGCAGTAATTATTTGGCTCGTTACCACCCCTAATTCTAATTCTAATACACAATTTTGGAAAAATAACTTGTGTTTTATATTTCCAAAATATTTCAAATTTATATATCGAAAAATCATTTTTGCTTTGTTTTTTTAAAGTGTTTTTTATGCTAAAAAGTGCAATATTTTTTATTACCAACAGCTGACGTAAATAAATTCACAAATAAATGATAGTGTTATTCTTCAGGAATAATTAATTGCAGTATGCATTTTTTCTTTCCGTTTAATTTGTCTTTCCACGAGAAAACAATAATACGAGTACAGCCCATTAAATTAATAATTACTACAATTGTATCTGTATGCTGCTGTCGTGTATGGACTGCTTTATGTATTTGTATTTTCTATATATTATTATATATTTGGTAGCATTTGATTTCCGTTTAATATGATTTCCGCTTTTATTACTGTATTTATTACACCAATCCTGTCATCTAACTAAAGCTACAGTTAACTTGAATTTGAGCTCTTTCATAGAATGCTCACAACTTTTTATTATTTTAAATATTCTTGCCATTAAATATGCAGCTTTATGCAATGTAAGGCTTTCACTTTAAAAAATAAAATAACAGTTGGAATTTAAATAAATATATTACTGGTCATTATTACAACTTACTAATAAGGTCTCAGATAGCTATAATTAACTTTACAACATATTAAATTATTTGGAATAATAAGATTTAAAAAATTTAATCTTTATTCGTGCTTAATTCCAAATTATGTTGGTGTGCAAATGCATTATTTTTCATGATATTCTTATGAAAAATTTCAAAAAAACATATCTATACAGCTGTTTCATCAAACGCTACTCTGAATCTTCAGTAGATTACTCCCAAGTGTTTTTAAAATCTTGACCAAACATTTGAATACCTATTTCATTATACCAATCAACCAGAATATATATATATATATATATATACTTTAATGTGTTTTTAAGTTTGAAATTTGTGTATTTTCTTGATGTCTGTTTTGGTCACAATTAAAATATTTATAAAATTACGTTTAACATGGAACCTATTTGTTTGTAACAGCATTTATAACATATGATTATACAAGGTGGGCCAAAAGAAGTCATCCGATGTTGTTTGGCTTTCATTTTTTTCTAAATGTTTATTCGAACTTTTAGAATTTTATTGGTCAAGTCGAGCAGATGATATCGGTCAAATTGATTGCTATACGGACTCGTTTTATGGCATTTTCATCACTTCGGCGAGAACTTCGGGCAACAGATTCTCTCACTCGTGTCGAATGTTGGCCTTGAGGGCTTCCAGGGTCTCGGGCCTGTTGACGTAAATACAGGACTTCAAAAAATCCCACAAAAAAAGTTTGGAACATTTAAATTGGGCGATCTTGCGGGCCAGTGCAAATCGCCAAATCGAGAGATGAGGCGACCCGGGAACGCCGGCTTCAGAATATCGGTTGTGGCTTGCGTAGTGTGTGCCGTTGGTCTGTCCTATTGGAACCACATGTCGTCCAGTCCTAATTCGTTCAATTGCGGCAAAATACTCGGTTAGAATTTCCCTATAGCGCGCACCGTCCACTGTTGTCGTTCGACCAGCCCGATGACTCCTCCAGATGTAGTCACTTTAAACGGGTGTAATGGCTCCTCGTGCATCACTCATGGATTTTCGGTACCCCAGAAGCGATAGTTTTGTTTGTTCACGTACCCGCTGAGGTAAAAATGAGCCTCGTTGCTCATTATTATTTTGGTCGAAAAATCGTCCACTCTGATTATTCCGCGTTGTTATGGAGTGTATCGATCCATGGCTTGTTCACTTGTATTCTACTACTGTCTAGTTCACAAATGTCAAAACAGATTTAACATTGACCGCCATTTTCAAAAAGAAGATCATCTTCCAATAAGGTGATTTCTCTTTGCCCACCTTGTACATAACAAAATGGAACACACTCTAATTTAAGTTTTGTCAGAAGCTTTTGCTCATGCTTTTGACGTTTTACAAGTCATACACTTTTGATATTTCTTGACATATATTAACGACCTGTTCCCTTAAATTCGAACGAAAGGTTCAAAAATTGGTTTTGTTTTAACGAGAATTATGCGAACGAAGCTTTCGTTTTCAGTTAGCTAAACAGGCCTGAATTCATTAGAGTGTATTTATTTTATTTAATTAAAATAATAAAAAAGTCTTCAAATTTAATTACTTTTTTTCATATTTTTAATTTATAAAAGGTGATTTTATAAGAACTATCGGAAATTTAAAAAAAAAAACATATAAAATTCAGAAAAATGCATGAAATATTTATTTGGATCGATAGTTGGGTCGATATAATTTAATGTTTGAAGATTATTTCATGCAAATGTTAGCCGCGGCTGCGCCTCAAATGGTCCATCCGCTTAGTCCAATTTTGGCATACTCTTTCCAACATTTCGGCCGGTATCTCACGAATAATGTTGGCAATATTGGCTTCCAGTGCGTCAATCGAAGCGGGCTTGTCCCTATAGACATTAGCCTTAACATAGCCCCACAAAAAATAGTCTAGAGGCGTTAAATCGCACGATCTGGGCGGCCAATTGACTGGTCCCAAGCGTGAAATAAACTGTTTACCGAACTCGCCTCTCAATTGGTCCATTGTTTCGCGTGCTGTGTGGCATGTGGCACCGTCTTGTTGAAACCACATGTCATGCAAGTCAAGCTCTTCCATTTTGGGCAAAAAAAAGTTTGTTATCATCGCACGGTAGCGCTCACCATTCACAGTAACGTTGTGATTCGCATCATCTTTGAAGAAATACGGCCCAATGATGCCGCCAGCCCATAATCCGCACCAAACGGTTGTTTTTTGTGGATGCATTGGTAGCTCTTGCAATGCTTCTGGCTGCTCTTCACTCCAAATTTTGTTACAATAGCCCGAATAGAAGGCTCAGTAGGTCGATTAAACTGACCATAAAATGGAAGAAGCGCGCGATGAACTTTCTTAACAGAGCATGCATTTTGGTAATAAAATTCAATAATTTGCAAGCGTTGTTCGTTTGTAAGACGATTCATGATTAAATTATAGACCAAACTGAAGATGTTTGACAGTGACACAAGATACAAAACGTGCGTAAGCTGTCAAAACTAGTGTTGCCAAAAAGATAATAGCAAAAAAATCAAATAATAAGCAATTTGATTTTCTTTCGTTAAGTTTGTTTTGTCATTTTTAAAACGATTAAATTATGTGAATTCGAGAACCCCAAAAATTAAAAATTTGTTTTTTTCGAATTCGATTTACAAAGAATGGCCGCTTATTTTTATTTTTTTTAAATGATTTAACAGGCATCTAAAAAATACTCTTTTAGATAAAAACAAATTTAAACGTTTTTGTCCACAATTTATTTTATGTCTATCTGTGTTAGTATATTTTTTTTCCAACAGTTCTTGCTAATTTCAATATTCTACAGCAGTGGTGCCACACAACAAATATTTTAATATTCATTTTATTGGGAACTCGTAATAATGGAAAACAAATTATTGGTTACATTGTCATTTACGTTAGCTAAAGTTAACTATAACTATCTGACACCTTATAAGTAAATTATAATAATGGCTTTAGGAGGATTGAGTCTAGCTCAACCTACATGAAAACGTATGATATGAGTCCTCAGTGAAAAAATACTGAGATATATTTTTGCGTTTTTATTTTTTTATTTATTTTACTGTTCTAACCTATACTTGACACAAAAATTTATTTCACAAAGATTTCATTAAAACTGTAAAAAAGTGTCATCTTTTTTAATAAAAATATTTAAATTTTAACTTTTTTTTAAGAACTTAAGTACACAAACAAAATATTCATCCGCCATCATCTAACACTGAGATTGAATCTGATACTGATGCTGCCATTATAAATATTTTGTAACATGAAATGTTTTAACACCATTTCCCAGAAAACAAACAGACTTTATTTGTTTTTACTATACAGTACAAATTTTTGGTTTACTTTCAAATTTTAAAATTTCTCTCATTTTTTTACCAATACATTCACACTTTTAAAATTTGCTGAGAGTTTGCTTTCAATTTTTCGTTCAATTGAGTGTTTCAAATTACAGTCAAGAAAACAACTGACTGCAGTTTTTTTATTCCAAATTTGAATTCTTATTCTGCCGCCAGTATTGTTTTGTTTTTTTTTAAATATGTTTGTGAACAAATTAAACAAATATAACGACGTTTTGCAGTTCATAGAGATATACAGAAGGCATGAAGTTCTGTGGAACATGAATGTTCCTGCATATAGACGGAATAATTTAAAAATTAAGGCATATAACTCTATTGCCGCCGAAACAAAACTGTCGGTGGAAGAGGTTAAAAAAAAACATATTGTTGAAAAACTTGCTTTGAAATTGCGTGCAGCCTATACCACAGCTTTCAATTTTTGTGAATTTTGACAAGCAGTATGTGTAAATTTCTTGAAAGAGAATTGTAAAAAAAAACTTGATCGTGTGACTGCAGGTGTAAATATAACACCGAGCCGGTGTGTATATAAATATAACAAAGCCACAAAATAATTAACTGTACACCATTATGGTATAGAATTGAAAAAAATTGAGAGGTAGAATTTGTGCTCTCTACTTTCAGAGCATAAAATTGACACCTAAATTTATTATATTTACAGGCATGTCACAATTTCGATCGGAATGGTTTTAATTCCGTAGTTGCAATTCCGATTGTATTGATTTTAATTTCTATAGATTCCGACCGAATTGCCAATTATCTAAAACACTAATGCTCTTATCCAAAAAAAAAAAAAAAAAAAAAATAACGTAGACTTTAAAGTAAAATTTTTTTAAAAATTATAAGAAAAATTTCGTTAACGTCGACATTAAAGTCTACGTTAATTTTTTGGATAAGGGGGTAACTCTTTATTTTACATACGTATATCAAAAGAAAAACAATATGATTTTGATAAGCTGAATAAAAAACACAATTGTAAAAAATAATTAAAAAAAAAGTTAACTGCAATAAATAAATAAAAATAATAACAAAATAATAAATTATAAGAAATATGCCAGGAGTGCATATAAGTAGTTGCTGTGTAGGAAGCAGAATCTGCTCAACAAAGTGAAAAATTCGAAGATGAAATTTAATGGATGCTGAATTTCTATGCTTTCCTTTTAAATAATAAAAAAAAAGGTTTAAAGAAATGTTAGCATTCTTTAGTTTAAATAATTTAATACTTACTTTTTGTATAAGATAATTTGGCTTTATGCAATTTTCATATTATATATTTTGTTTTGTCATACGCTTCGCATTGCCGACTCGTAAAGTTATGAAAAATTCAAAATTTTAGTATGAACAGAAAACATTTATTAAAATTGTTTTTTCATTCAGAAAAAAATGTGTACACTTTTCATGTAGTTATAAAAATGACCGATTATTAATGAAATACATGTTTAATACATGGAATTTCTAAATAATAAATGATCTAAGTATTCTAATTTATATATATAAAAAAGTTGAAAGTTATTATTTAAGCCCTCTTTTAAAAATACAATTCCACTTAGAAAAATTAAAGTGGTTTCATTTCGAAATTTATTTTAGTCTTTAATGTTCTGTAGAAGCTATTTACGCAATTTAAACTACTTTTAAACGGAATTGAATTCTGTAACAGGAATTTTAATTCTTGTTTTGACTTAACTTTAACGCCGAAATACTTAAATTAAATTTTTTATTTATGAATGGGTGTACACTTAACACCTACCAGAATAAAGTTTATGACATATTGGGTATTGCCGTTAATCTAAACAGGGATAAAATTTAATACTTTTTTTAATTTAAACTTATGTTTGTTTTACCGATGTTATTATACAAATTTACTTATTACTCCAGAACATTAATTATTAATTAATAACAATGTACGAGTATTAATTACATAAATTTGAAAATTTGGAATCTTTTACTTGTTAAAACGTAGAAAGCTTATCAGCACTCAGGGGATGGCCCTTACTCATGCAATACATTGTGATAGAACTAGGAAAATAGGTTGTGGGATGGAGGATAGAGGAAGTAGTGTCGATTTGAATTTTGCCAAATTGTAGGATTCAGGAAAGACGTCAGCAGGAAGTTTATTGTCTGTCTGTCTGTAACGCGTAGTGCGATCCACTGGCCAATCAACCACAAAGGTATGTGCTCTTGCTGAAAAACGAGTGGCTCGTGTGAATAAGCAGGTTTCTGGAATAAGATCCCTAATTTCATTAGAACACATTCCGTTGTAGTAGCGATAGAAAAGTGAAACACAGCCGACATTGCGAGGGTGTTCCAGGGAGTCAATAGAACTGGCTACCCTACTGTAACCGATAACCACTTTCGCCTTTTCCTGTATGCGGTCGAGTAATTTCAAAGTAGACTTTGCAGTACCGGCCCATATATGTGATTTGTATTTCATTCTCGGTGGGATATAAGTGGTGTAAATATGGAGAAAGTCTTGCACCTTTTTAGGAAGCCTAGGCACTTGGATGCTTCTTTAGCTATCTGAAAAATTTGATCAGTCCAGCGGACATCACACTGGATTCTCATGCCAAGAATATTAAGAGCTTCTGATTTCTCAATACCTACACCACCCATGAATACGGATGAGACAGCACAATTTTTCACTCGTTTATGGGTAAGCGTACAGCACTGGGTCTTACGAGCATTAAAATGTACCCTATTCGTTCGACCCCACTCAGAGACAGTAACAATATCGTGGTTTAACGAATCGTTCATGCTCTGCCTCATAGCTGCTATCTTTGGTGAGCTTAGTCTCCTAACGGACGAATACGAGTAACAAATGCTGTTGTCTTCCGCAAAAGAATGGATGGGATTTGTAGTCCTACATAGGAGGTCATTCAAGAAGACAAGAAATAAAGTCGGAGAAAGAGCAGAGCCTTGCGGTACCCCCGAATTGATCTTGAACTTGTTTGATGAGACCCCGTCTATAACGACCCGTATAGCGCGATCTCTGAGAAAACTCGAGATAAATCGAGAGAAATTATTACCAACCCAAAAAGCAGTATTCAATGCTTAACACTTAAAAAAGCTTAAAATGAAAATCAAATACCTGAACAAAATAAAAGACAAGAGGCACCTTGACACATTTTTCATCCAAACTTATAAAATATTGAAATATAGAAGATTCGTTTTCTCCAACTGCAATAACGTTTAATTCTACTAACTGAGTAGCAGAATTAAAAGATAGACAGTTAAATACTAATAGTGAAAATTTCCACTGCTTTTCACTTTCACAAACATTGTAGTTTTATATATTCTACTCAATATCTTGCATTAATAAATTTGCTTTCTTTTTAGATCATATAATTTTTGAAAAGTTTCATTTTAATACATTTATTGGTATTAAACATACTTTTGGTGAGAAGACGTAATGATTTAATTCTTTTTAAGGTTTTATTTTTATGTCGAATTGGATTTAAATGTATTCTTTTATTCTTAATTTAGGTATTTAATTTTAATTTTAAAGAGTATATTTATTTTCAAAGAGAATTTAATTCTTTTCAGGTGTTAAAGTAAAACCGAAAATATAAAAATAAGAACGAAAAATTATCTGATTCTTATTTTGGTGTTAAATAAATATAAACTATCAGAAATACTTTTTTTAATGAAAAATTTTTAAAGGTGTTGCATTTATACGATTATTGTTTAGAGTGAATACAACTAAATGTTAAAATTAAACTAAAATTTTTACTGTGTAGTGTTGGTTGCTGGATGTCATCAATAACGCGTCGCCACACTGTTTCGCTTTTCTAATTCTAACTTTTTTTATATTTATTTACTTGGTGTTTTTGTTCTACCACAAATATTCAGACATTTATTTTTTAATAATATTTCTTTTGTTTTTTGTGTAGCCCAACACCACCTTGCTTATTTGATGACGACGGTCGTTCTTTGTTCTTGAGTATTTTTTTTTTATTATTTTGTTTGGGTTGTACTGCTGGCTAAATTTTTAAATAAAAAATTCTTAGTAGTGTTATATGGTATTCGATGCTATGCCTTTTGGTGGTGCTTTGTGAGAATCAAATACAAAAGAATTACAACACTTGTTTGCATTTGTAATTTTAAATATTTCATAAGGGAATTGTTGGAAATACGAGTACACATGATGAATTTTTGATTCTTTAATGTTGAATAATATTGTTAAATTGTGAGACGGTTAGTACAGCTATATTGAACTTGTATCATCAAGCTTGCCCAGAGAAGAAAAAATCAGGCAATAAAATTACTTAATCGTGGAATGATCGTTAAGCACGTCTTCGGCTAAAAGACAAGAGGCTCAGCAACATATTTAAAAGAACGGGTAATCGGTCCTTTATATAAAGAGGTCCTTAGGAAGTACAACATAGAGATTAGAAGAGCTAAAAGGGAATCCTGCAGTGGACTTTCGGAGTTAAGCAGTTGCTTCAAGGTTCATAGGGTTCTTTCAAAAATGCACACTAACTCTATGGGGTTCCTTAAAAAGCAAGACGGATCATTTACGAACGATAGCTCGGAAACTTTAGAGATTCGGGCTAGTGTTAATTTTCCATGTTCCGTAATTATCGCAGAGGATCAATCTAGTCTATCCACGGAACGAAGACCAAAACTTCTACATTGGATAAAAACTAGCGAGCTATTTTGTGAGAAAAGGATAACATGGGTCATAGGCTAATTTAATTTATATAAATCTCCTGGAGAAGACGAAATTATTCCAGCACTCCTCCGATTAACACGTTCAGAGTGAGCATTGCCTGGGGAGTAATTCCTAGCAAATAAAGGATAGTAATCGTTCGTTTTATTTTGAAAATCTGCAGAAAATACAACTTCCTGCCCAAGTCGTGTAGGCCGATTATTCTAACCTCCTTTCTACTAAAAACAATAGAAAGAGAGAAGTACCTCATAGTGGTAAATTTACATAAAAATTGATATCGTACGTATCCCGCAGAAGATTGAATCCTCACTTGAGAACAAGGAGTATGCAGTTGGCTGTTTCCTAGATATTGAAGGAGCTTTCGACAATACCAATTTCTCTCACATAACTAGAGTGATCCTAAGCAAAGGTATCGATTGGACAACATGCAGATGGATTGAGAATATCATAAAAGGAAGAATCACCAACGAACCTAAGAGTTAAGGCGGCAAAAGGTTGTTTTCAAAGTGGTGTACTCTCACCACTATTATGGTCCATACCATACTAAGCGGTAAAAGTTTTGAAGTTCAGGTATATGCTTAGGATATAGTTGTGTTAAAAGGGGTAGGTTTGACGATACCATATCAAAGCTACTTCAGAGAGCACTGAACTTGGTATCAGATTGGAGCAGGGATGTCTGATTGAACATCAGCCCCAAAAAGAACTATATAGTAATATTAAAAAAAAAAAAAAGACTTGGGGACAATTAAAATATATATATATATATATATATATATATATATATATATATATATATATAGTCTTACATGCTCTTCAATGTGGATGCCAAATATTTATATTTATAATTTTGGAAAGTTTTCTTAAATACAAAAAAAAAAATTTAAGTTCGTCTATACCGAGTTTTAAAGTATTGTTCACACAAAATGAAACTGCATGAAAAATATAATATTACTTAAAAGAAAAGGCTATTAAGAACTACTATGCCCAAATTTATACTTATTTATTGCTTTTTCAGAAAATATTAAAAACAAGTTAAATTTGGCTATGTGTTAGCTAAATATTCATATTTTTAATATTTAGTAAAACTAAACATTTTTTCCAACCGTATTTTTAAAATGAAGTCAGTAGTGTTTTATCTTTCGTAATGATTTTTCAGACTTAATTTGAATAACGTCACCGATGTTGCTTAAAAAAATTCAATATATTTTATTTTGTTTATGTTTCTAAGTTTATTTAAAATACCAATTTTTTAAAGGGAAAAATTTAAATTGTAATTTAAGAAAGTAGTTTTAATTCCCACTAATCCATGGAACCGCAACATATCGATCTTGATGTATTTTTTAAGAAAAAAAAATTTAAAATCTATAATTTTATATTTAGTTACACAATTATTAAGTTAAATTACCATCTAGCCTCAAGTAATTTTAATTTTCATAATTTACCTCTAATTACATTTAAAAAATATCAAATTCAAAGTCACTTCTTTATTAAATATTTCTTGCACACATTTTAACATTCTTAACTCATCATCCATTTTTACACTTGTCCACCAATCAAATTCTCTTGCAATGACAAATTATGGAAACTCATATATTTGTTTTTGGTTTAGCTTAATAAGAAGTAACTATTTATTAAATACACCAATAATGTAGGCATTGTATCAAAAAAAAAAAAAAAAAAAGAAAAACAACAACCAATTTCTCAAAAATGTCTCTCTATTTCAGAGCAGAACAAAACAATAGGAATAATCAACCTACAGGCATGAGTTATATTTAGCTGTACAATATAGAGTCTATATGTAATAAAGAGAGAGAGAGAGAGATCTCCCACAAACAAATGAGTTGGAACAAACACACAAAAAAGAGCAAAATCATTACAAAAAAAATAATTGTATTAAAATATGGTCGAGCCCCGTTATCCAGAAATCATTTTTATACTGAATATTTCTGTGAGTGGTTTTGTATAGTTTTCAGTTGTGGCCAATCACATTTATTTGTATGCAATTATAAATTATGATAAAATTTTAAGAAAGAAATAGGTACTTTCAATAAAATTTTCTATATAAAAAGAAGTTAAATTCGGCTGTGCCGAGAATTATATACCCTTCATTGTGTTAAATATTCATATTTTTCACTCTCCACATTCTTCTTAAATATCAAAAAATAAAAGTTATTAAGTTTCAGATCGTATTAAAAAAATTTATTTATTTATTATTGGAGAGGAATGTCCATATAAAAAATATTTTTATAATACGACCTCAATCTTAATAAGCTAGCCGTTTCAATAAAAAAGTCATATACGATTAAAAAATTATAAAAAAAGAACAATAAATATTGATAAAAATAATTTTCTTTAAATATGTACTTATTGTTTTATTAATCCTAAAATAAGTAATTAATTACCACGTTTTTTGTCCGTTTTTTTTTTAAACAAAATGCCACCAAAATGGTTAAAAATTGGTTCGCCATTTATAGCCCGATGCAGCTTACTAATAATATGATGCAGAAAAAACCTGTGTACTACTTCCTTAACTGGCTGCGCTATCACCTCAGAAATGCAACTACCTTTATTTTTTGACAATTTTTGATGGGTTTTTGCGTAATTTGCCTAAAATGCAAAACGGACAAAAAAACGTGGTACATAGTTTTATTAGAAATGACAGTCATACTATCTGCGCAAAAAATGAAAGCAATTAGCCGAGAAAAATAAAAAATACAACCGAAATTTTGGTTTTCATTTTAATTTTTTTTTTTTTTTTTTTTTAATAAAAAGTTTTAAGCTGTACTTGTGCGTAATATTTGTACACACAAACACAAAAACCCTTAATCTGTCTTATAAATACAAATGTGTGTATATATTTGTTTCTTTTAAATTTATTGAGTGTAAAAGTATCAGGAATACACACATCTTTACAAAAAGATATTTTTTGATATGTGCCGTTCTTTACTGATATTATATATTTCATAAATATGTTTGGTTTTAAAAATGTTTGCAAAATTATTTTATTTACTATTTTGCATCCTTATTGAATATCTTTTTTAGAATTTCTTTTTTTTTTATAATTTAAAAATTGAGTATTTGCAGTTTTATTTTATTGCTTTGAAAAATAAACTTTTCAGAGAGGATTTCTTCATAGAACTCGTTAATTTTAGTTTCTTGAACTAAAATTAATTTAAAGATAATTATTTTTTATCAATATTTGTGATTTCATTTTTATATATATATAAATTTTTATTTGTAACTTTATTTTACCTTTTTTTATTGAATCAAATAGTTTATTAAGCTTGAGTTCATGTTATACAAATTTATTTTTATGGCAATATTTTCGATATAATCATATTTAATAAATAAATTTTTATAATACGACCTCAAGTTTCAGAAACTAGAAGTTTCAATTATATAATATTTTTTTAATATTTAAGAAGAACGTGGAAAGTGAAAAATATGAATATTTGGCACACAGCCGAATTTAACTTGTTTAATACCAAGATCAATTTCCTACTTAATGCTGCTATACAAAATGTTTCTTAAAGCACAATGAGCGTATGAGTAATATTGATTGGCATTCAAACGTTAATAATAATCATACGGTACAGTCACAGCAAAAATCGAAATTTTTTAATTCAAGACAATAATTTATTATTCAGCCAGTCTAGAAAAGTACTTACAAAATTAAAACAAAAAAGTAAGGTTTTCTTTACAAATATTTAGACGGCTTGATGGCTTGTATTACAGAATCGACACTTAAGTACATTGTGATTACATTCAAATTCTACTTAAATTAAGATCAAGCTGGCTTAAAAATAAGGCTACACTACTAGATAAACTAATTACTCGAACTCATTAAGATTGTTAGAAATAATTTTAATTTTTAGTCAAGCCAACATTTTTTGTTAAGAAAAGTGCAATAAAACAAAGTGTCGCATGCAGGATTAGCTAAATACAGTATTTAATTAAAACAATGTCCTTCAAAACCCAGTTGAATGAAGAATATTGAAAGCTCATATCTGAAAACTGACTGTTTAAAATTGCTAATGTAAATCTTTCTCTTCTGTGTGATATTGCATTTAGTGTCTCAAGTTTTCTTTTTCTACTCGTGGACATTAATATAACTTGTTTGATAAGTCTTTTACACATTCACGATGTTAGATAAACTTCGTGTCTCAAGTTTTAGTTATGTTTATGGACGATAGGTATTCGTATTTTAAGTCTCTTCATAATCCTGATTCGTTTTTTAAAATTTCTTGATCATGGGCGATTAAGAAGTTAATGTGTTAAGCATTTTACTTACTTAAAAATTTAATTAATTTAATTTTAAAGTGAAAACATTGGAAGCCCTTAAAATTTTTGATATTGAACAAACTTTTTCATCTCTATAGAATCAATCCAGTTTCCGGGATAGTTAAAATTGTGTTAAAATTATTTCACTCAATACAATTTGGTTAATATTTATAGTATATTCATACCATAAATACCAAAATATGCCGTGAAAAGAAAATATAAGAAGTACACAAAAACATGAATTACTTTTTTTGTTTTTCAGTTTGTAAAAATATAAATTAATAAAAAAATATTTAAATGTATAAAATTATAAAATATATAATAAAATCAAAACGACAAAATTTAATAAAAAAAAAGTTATATATACCCTTCTTACTTACAGTGAGGGGTATAAAAAGCGCATTCGCTTAGGGCTTATTTCACAACTTCTACTTTTAGGACTAGTACCATATTAATCATGAAGTATGTAAGTAATTGCAATTGAAAAAATCGCAATAAGGACTGATTTTTATACCTTAAGTTCTAGTGCAGTGACATTAATGACAAAATACATTTAATTAAATTTTATGTACTGCGCGTTGCTACCATTTTTCAACACAAAAATTCATAGAACTCAAACTAAATGGTTGGACAATACTACTTATAATACAAGCAAAAAAAGTAATTGTTATTTATGCATACTTGAAGCCAGTTTGATAGATATTTGGTATCACTCACAGAATATATTAAAATTTTTTCTAAACTAATAAAGCCGAGATTGATTTTCTCCATAAACATCAATTTACACATTATAGTAAAAGCCTTGTTCATAACTAAATTAAATTTTGTTTAGAGACAACTTTCTTAAGTAGATTTCTTATTTGCTAATCCTTAAACTAAATAAAAGTTTTTCCCATTCTTTGTTTCAAGCAAAATTAACTTGCTAGCAACTATAATAATTTAAAAAAGATGCTACCATAAAATACTTGTTTATTAATATTATATTTTTAAATCGTTCTATGATGATTAAGTTTGCCAACACAAACATAAATATTTTTTTAGTAATAATTTATTTATTGATGCTACATTTTTACTTGTTTAATAATTATAAATGTTGACTTTTCGCATGTTTTTAGTCTTCAATATCCACTTGCACTTTTCCCAACGGTTTTACTAAATGATGTTAATGATTGTGAAGATGATAATACTTCGTTTGGCCTCATTTCAAAATCACAAAAAAAAATTAAATTATAAAAAATAAAAAAAGGAAAAACAGTAAAAGACGATAAAATAGTTTGTTGCTTATCAAATTTCTTCTACAACTTATAAAAATTTCTTTGGTTAAAATTTGTTGGCTATAATTGCAATAAGATAACAAAAAAACATTTTTCAAGTTTCCAATTATAATATTAATATAGTTTACAAAACTATATCATTCTTACTAGAAATGATTATGCAAAAACAAAAATTCTTAATTACATGTTTTTGTTTCATTGAATCATAAAAATTTTAAAGTTTTAAAAATATTAAGGTCGAAAGTAATATTTTAAGGTTTGGTATAAAAACACAATTACAAAAATTTTAAATAATTATCAACATTAATATTAGGTGGATAAAGCACAGCATTGCACGGTGCAATAGCAGTGACTAGTTCACAGGCTTCGGGAATGGAATAAGTTGTTGTTAATCCTCTGAAGTTCGAAACACTAAAATAAGTCGTGCAAAAAAAAACAGGAACAATTACAGATGGATACGTTGCAATGCAACAGTGGACGTCATCATAGGTGATTGAAGTGAAAATTAGCAATTAAGTTTTTGACAAAAATGGTGCTGTGCTAATGATATGACATTAATCTTATAGGATGAATAGTTAGAAAAGTTCCATTGCTAAAAAATAATAAATTGCAGAAAATAGAAACCGTCATAAGACATGGTGTGGTTGCGCTTAAAAATCACATAATTATACTTTAGAGCAATAAAACTATTTGTTTGGGAATGAAAAAAATTAATGAATGAATTAAAATTATAAACCTATACGACAGTACAATTTGCATATTTTTTCTTTTTCACTTATAACTATAAAAAAATTTACTCGATTTACTTGTTTATTTAGTACGTTTCATAAGCTTTGTTTTAGTGTTGCCGAAGTAAACATGTGTAGTGCATGGATATGGACTTATTGTTTGTCTAGGTTAATATACTAGTTTATTTGTAAGGCATTATCTTAGCGAGTAAATATGTATTGGGCGCAAGTCCGGGTTATAGAACACTTTAAATTGTTTAATGAATGTCCGTTTTATATGTTTTTTTCTTACGTCTGTTATGGAGCTATTATTATATAACACCAATTAAATTACTTAAAGTAACCATCAAAATTAACACTAATTTTCCTTAGAAAAACAAGAAAATTATAATTTAATGGAAATAATAAATATTATTTAGAAAAAACAAAATAAAGTTTTGTATTTTATTGTATAAAAATACGAATAAGCTAAGGAATTAAATATTTATTAAACTAAAGCAAACTGTATTAAAATAAAATCAAGGCTTAATAATATTTAATAATATAAAGACCATTGCCCAAAGCAATTACAATAAGTAATTTTTTACAAGTGTTTTTATGCGCTACTTAAATGTGTTATTGCATTTGTAACCTTATTAAACGGATTCAAATATATATTCATGTTTATTACTTTTCTTTTAACGTTTCAAAATTCTTACAAAACGTTAAAAAAAATTTACATACTTCTCTGTTAGTTGTTGCTATTGTCCTGATCGGTAAAAAAAAAAAACTTTTGGAATATTTTTTCCAATTTTTGCTTTAAAAAGAAAACACCTGGTCAACAAATGAACGAAATAACAAAAATATCACTTAAATTTAGAATTTGTTTTTGGAATTTATTAATTTATGTTTGTTGGTTGTGAGAATGAAATTTTTTAATAATCAAAAATTTTGCTGCGATAATCGAATTTTTTTATTGTGAGAACATAGCTCGAAATATATTTTTAATAGAACAAAATTTTTGATTCTTTATAAAAGGTGTCTCCATAATAGTGTACTTTTTAAATTTAATCTAATTTTTTTTCAAGTGGCATCTTTGAAATTTGACAGCTGTCACATATATTTATTCCGATTAATGAAAATGTAGCGCTGTACGAACGAACAACGCGTTATAATTGCGAAGCAGCAAAGTAAAGTCAATACAAATTTTTCGAAAAATTCATCTCCTCCGATGAAGTGCATTTCCATCTGACTGATCTCCTGAATACACAAAATTTTAAAATTCGGGAAATCTTTATGCAATCCAAGAAAAACAAATGCTCCCACAACGAACAAACATTTTTGCGAATTTTGGTCAGGCTTTACTTTTTTTAAGACGAGGCCAAAATTGCGGTCATTGTGAACGACAGGCGTTACACGAACATGATAACTTAGTTTTTGTGGCCTCAATTGGATCTGGATAACTTGTGGTTTTAATAAAACGCCGCCACTTGATTTATTGCAGCATGAAAAGAAAAAGTGCACTCTTTCTGGAATACCCTTTTGATTTCTGATTGTTCAGTTCAGGTGTTCAGTTGTGATAATTAAGTTTTTAAGTAATAAATTTGATTATCACAACTGAATTTTCGAATCGCACAACCGAAATTGTTTTCTTTGTGTACATTGTGTAAACAGACTTACTAATTTGTGAGAATCTTTGCTTTTTTTCTAAAAGTATGAACACAGAAATGCTATTACTTTTAAAAAGAATGAAGTCTATTACATTTAATTACGAGAACTAAATATTTTATTGTACTTCTTACAACTGAAATTGATTTCTGTGTGCAGCAGTTAAATATTTACTTCAGCCTTGAGTTTATTTTATAAAATATTTTCGAAATGTATTATTAGTTAATATTATTTAAGCTTAAGATCTTAATGAAAAAAATTTTTGTTTTTATTTTCCAATATTTCGACTTCTTTTGAAAGTCTTCTTCAATGAAATTTATTTTTATAGTAAAATTAAATTTGATATGTCAAAATTATTAAATTTGAAAAATTAAAAAATTGTTTTCGAAAGATTTTTTAGATTTTCTCTTTTTAATACTTAACAAGAGTCTACGAGTTTAAATGTATGAATTTCTAAGTATGCATGATAGATACTAAATATAATAAAGAGTCTACAAGATTCAGCAGGGCCAAATTTACCTTTGTATTGTTATTTAACAATAAGACAGTTCATACATACACGTAGTTGTAGTATGTACATCCAAATATATTGCATGTAATGACATATTTATAAATACCCTAAGAGACTCAGTTTTTACTCAAGTATTGTAATAAATATAAACAAAAACGCATACTTATACATTTCATAATAAATATTTCATACATACTCGCACGTACATACATGTGCATGTGTATGGTCTTATATATAGTAAATGTGTGTAATAAATCTGAAATGTAATGAAATACTTTCTCTTTTAAAAGAAAAAATATGAAATTATTTAGCTTTAAGCAACACTTTTTATTGCTTTCTACATTTCACTATTGTCTGTATTTATAATTGTGCAAAATGGTTTGTCATTGTACTATTCTTCTTCATTTTTAATTTTTCTCACTTTTATATGAAAATGTACAATATTTTCTGATTCTATGATTATTGTGACATTTTTTTTTTCGTATGTCTCCTGCCGTTGTTAACTTGCATTTGTAGTTTTTTATTTTAATTTTTTTTTTGCAACTGACTCTTGTTGTTGACACAGTTTTATTATTATGACACTTTATTCTGTTATAAAAACCTAGAGAACCAAGAATATAAGAAATAAACGATTACTTTTGAAATAATAATAATAAAAAAAATTATTATATTTTAGCATCTCTTTGTTCTTTAAATACTTAGTAATAGAGTAGGTCAGATAGAAAACGTATGCAAAAAAAAGTTACTTAAATGGAAAACTTTTCAAATTACCGCAGAGACCAAATTACATAGATTTTTTTTCAATTTATTTTTTATCGCCAAACTCAAAATAACGAATTTCAAATTATCAAGAATCAATTGTATATATATATTTTCATTAAAAAAAGAGCGTTAAAAGTAAATAGATTTTAAAAAAGCTTAAGGCTTAATATGAGAAAAAGTCTAAGCTGGCAATGCTGTACATATGAATAGTAAAAATAATTTATTTTTATGTTATTTCTTACAAATACTTAATACGCAATTGAATATTGCGTATACGGCATATGTACCTCGATGGAAAATAATAAAATCATAAATTCGGCTGTATTTAGACTTACGAGTATATAAAGGGTGTTTTTTATAGACGTATAGAACTTTAAATTGCAATAAAACAACGATGGATTTTTCGATTGACACGAATTTTATTTATCCGAAAGATAATCTTGTGACATTACATTTTAAATATGATTTCTGGCATATGACCGCCACGGCTGGCTCGGATGTAGTCCAATTTGGACCTCCAATTTTCTATGACTTTTTCCAACATTTGTGGCCGTATATCGGCAATAACACGGCGAATGTTGTTTTCCAAATGGTCAAGCGTTTGTGGCTTATCCGTATAGACCAATGACTTTACATAGCCCCACAGAAAGTAGTCTAGCGGTGTTAAGTCACAAGATCTTGGAGGCCAATTCACAGGTCCAAAACGTGAAATTAGGCGGTCGCCAAACGTGTCTTTCAATAAATCGATTGTGGCACGAGTTGTGTGACATGTTGCGCCGTCTTGTTGAAACCACAGCTCCTGGAATGAAAAAGTTAGTAATCATGGCTCTATACCGATCACCATTGACTGTAACGTTCTGGCCATCATCGTTTTTGAAGAAGTACGGACCAATGATTCCACCAGCCCATAAAGTGCATAAAACAGTCAGTTTTTCTGGATGTAACGGTCTTTCGACATACACTTGAGGATTAGCTTCACTCCAAATGCGGAAGTTTTGTTTGTTGACGTAGCCATTCAACCAGAAGTGCGCTTCATCGCTAAACAAAATTCGCTTATGAAAATCGGGAACAACGGCAATCTCGTTTTGGACCCATTCGACGACTATTGGCAAGCGTTGTTCAGGCGTGAGTCTATTCATGATGAATTGCCAAACCAAACTGAGAATAAATCACTTGACAGCTGTTAAATCGGTCGCCATCTTGAACAGTAATGCCAACTTAAAGTTCTATACGTCTATAAAAAACACCCTTTACTTTAAGTTTTGCACATTTTTCTTAAATATTAAAATATATATATATTAAAGATATATATTATATATATACGAGTATATATATATATATAAAAGATTTTTAATGAATCGCATATTGATTAAAATAATTCTCTTCAAATGACTAAAATAAATAAATAATTAACTTTAGTTAAAGAAATTCAAATTAACGACATCTAATAAGAAATCCTTTCTGTGAATCTTAATTTTAAAAGGAATAAAGTGACCGTAGCTATTAAATTTTTATCTGTACTAATACATATTAGGAATAGGAAAATTTTGTTTATTTTTTTATATTTTTTTGTATTTTTGTGTTTATACGTTTCTACGCCACACACCTTATAAAGTACATATATTCTGAGTCTTTATAAATTGCGGAGTCTAATAAGCGATGTCCGTCTGCTCAACTGTCTGTCAAGTTTATGAAGTCCTTAGACAACTTGTAGAAAAGTATAGCATACCAATTTGTCAGTTCTTTCTGTAAGATTATTGCTAATGAATTGGTTCATAAATGGCGTAGCTATGAGTCAAAAACCGTAACAACCTCTATTTTTACCTATTTTTTGGGTGGGTTTTTTGTGTATTTTGTCTAAACAGCCAAAGAGAAAAAGAGGTGGTATGCAGTTTTGTTTAAAATGACAGTCATAATATCTGTGCAAAAAATGGCGGTGGAATATCAAAAATAAAACCCAAATTTTCGATTTTCATTCATTTCTGCTTTGTTTTTTTTCGTATTTCATCTAAGCATATTAAATGCAAAAATCTAAATATTTATTATTGTAGAGAAACATCGATATAAAAATAAGTTTTTATAATGCGACCTCAACTTAGCAAATTAGCCGTTTCAATAAAAAAAAGTCATATAAACTGATAATTAAAAAATTATAAAAAAAGATATGACAAATATTAATAAAAAAGATTTCTTTCAATATATATTTTTAATTAATCTTAAAATAAATAATTAATTTCAGTTCAAGAAACTAAAATTAACGAGTTTTAAGAAATATCCTTGCTGAGTACCTCGTTTTTAAAAGCAATGAAGTAAGATCTCTGTTGGCACTCAATTTTTAAATTAATAAAAAACTTTATTCTAAGAACGATATTAAATAGGAATGCAAATTATATATAATTTTGCAAACATTTTTGAAAAATTTTTAAACCAAGCATATTTAATTAAATATTTAATTAATGACAAAAATCGAAAAAGTTCTTTTTCATTGAGGCCATGGTACAATGAAACCAGGTAACTTCAAAAATACAAAAATAACAACATTACAAAAAGCCCATATACGTATTTTGTTACTGCTTTTGAGGTTCCTCATGTCAAAAATTATTTGCGGTGGTTGATATTAAGAAGTGTGCTAGAGTGAAACAATAAATTTGTTTCCGCTTTTGATAACACTTTTTTTGTGACAAAATGATCTTCAATCATGCAGGATTCAGATGGCGTCTCAGTGTCACCTGGTTTTCTTACACCATTAAGGTATTAAAACCCCCACTCAAACATACATACACTTTTTTTTGGTTTCGTGTTTAAAAATTTCCATAAAAAAACAAAGCAAATGCAAAACAATCATTAATGAAAATGTAAAATATCCGTTGCATTTTTGATATTTCTCTGCCATTTCTGTTAAAACTGTTAATAAATTTTTTTGTCCATTTTTCATTTTTCTGGTCCAGTTGTAGACCGATCTTTTAAATTTTTTTATGTGTAATAAAACAGAGTACCACTTTTATTTTCCGTTTTGTTTTTTTAGACAAAATGTGCAAAAAACCCACTCCAAAAATTGTCAGAAATAGAGTTAGTTGCGGTTTTTGACTCATTTATGAACCGATCTGGCTATGCTATACTTCTCTGTACGTTGGCTAGGGACGTTAATATCTTAATATATAAAATTCTACTGTACATGTGTTTGACATTGTACTCCTTCTTAGCACTATCCCCCTTATCCAAAAAAAATTAACGTAGACTTTAATGTCAACGTTAACAAAATTTTTCATATAATTTTGTGAAAAATTTTACTTTAAAGTCTACACTAATTTTTTTTGGATAACTGCATATGTCTATACTTGATGTATTTCTATTATAATAGTAGATATAACGCCGGCAGAGCAAATGTCAATTTTATATTAATAGCAGTACAAAGGGTAAGACGTTGATGGATTAATACTCGTATTATGATGAAATATATTTTATTATTATTTTTTATCATTTAAAATTTAAAAAATAAGTTTCTTGTACAAGTACAATACATTTTATTTATTAATACGCACATTTAAGCTGTAAAATAATTGTTTGGTTCTATTTTAAACAAAAAGCTGAAAGTAAACAAACTTCAAAATCAAATTAATATCTAAAATGACATTTGGTATCAAGATAGAAATAGTATACTGCATAGCAACGCTACGATAACACTAATAAATGGATTTGGTGATTTTCTATCATGATATGAACTCGACATTTAGCATGATAGAACTACATCAGGTTTAGACCCCGGGTAAGGGCTAGAGTGATTTAATTGAATTTCTGTATATGTCTTTGAATGTTTAGCGTCACAAATCCACTCGACGGATGGCACTGCAATTGGTATCTAACTTATTTATTTACTAGCTGTTTTACCCGATCTTCCGGCTACAATATAATTCAAAAATAAAAGACATAGAAGACATATCCTTCTCTTTTAATTAAATAAATATATTTTTTTATAAAAAGACAAAGTTAATTAAATAAAGATATAGAAGACGTAGTCTTCTCTTCAAAAAAACGAAATTAACAAGTATTTACTACGAAGCTACAGCTTCAAAATAAGAATGAAATATCCTTGTTTTTAGTGCATAATTACCATTATCATCTAATTTTTAGTTATCAACTTGTATTTAATTTTTGCTTTTTAAGTATTTTTTGTAACTTCTAATTAATTTATACATATTTATGTAATTTATTTGATTTATCACCAGCACTTTCATTTATAAGATGCTTCAGCTTGTTGTGCTAGGTTACAATTTAGTAATAAATAAATAAAAATAAATAAATAAAATCCTAAAACAAAATATGCCGATATTTCAACAATAACTTAAATTGTATTATGTTTGCTTATACATAGATACTCGTACTTTGAAAAACTAGGATAACTTTTTTTTTGTTTGTTTATGTGCATGCATGAGAGGCTGAAGTTAAAAAATAACAATACGAACGTACTATAAACGTAGCCGCAGAAATAAAAATTCAGCACAAGTGCATGTGCATAAATGAGGTTTTATGAACAGCAAACTTATTCTCTCTCTCTCACTCCTTTATGAAAAATATCTTGTGCTTGTAATGCACTTACTACTTGTGTTCGAACATAAGAAAGAAATAGTTACAAGGTTAATGAAGTGCAAATGAAAAAAGAAACGTATTGATTATGTTTGCTTGTTTGATCATGGATTCAATAAATATTGAAAACTTAAGAGAAATTTTTTTTTTAATTTTCTACTAACTTTTTAAGCTAAGAATTTTAATACATAAAGAATACTTTAAGAAATCATTCGATAAATTTAATATTTACGAGCAGAATTTTCATTAAGAACATTTTTTCATTTAATTTAAAAAATTTTAATTTTTCTTCTTCTATGTATATAAATTTTACTAAATAAATAGTTTCCTCTATATTAAAGTCAAGAATGTTGAAATTAAAAGAATATTATTTTGTTTCTAAAGGAAATAAATGAACTTTGTTGGTACAAATTATATACTATGACTAGCTGACCCAGCAAATGTTGTTTTGCCTTCAAATTTTATTTATATCTAAAAAAAAAAAATTAAAAAAGAGAAGAAAAATATAAGTTGAGTTATGCCGAAAATATAATAAAAACAAATTAAATTCGGCTGTGTCGAGTCTTATATACCCTTCACTGTGCTAGCGAAAAATTAATATTTTTCACTTTCCACATTCTTCTATAATATCACAAAGATAGAAAAATTGAAATGAGTGAAGATAAATATGAAGCGTTAAATTTGTTTTAACGTAAACTTACGTTCTTTAGTATTTGTAAATATATTTTCAGTATTAATGGCATATTTATCAAATATGTCTTACGTCATTAAATATTTCTATAAGTTTTTAGTAGTAGTTTAGCTGAGATCATCTATATTTGTAGCCCACCAACCAAATATTCAGATATTACTTTGGATATCTTAAAACTTTTTTGCTGTTGCTCTGAGGTCTTTTAGCAACTTCCGGAAGAACCATAAATTATTTCGGGATGGGACAGACATCATTTTAAAGGGGAGACCGTCTACATTTGTAATCTATCACGTAAATACCCACAAATTACTTTGGATAATTTAAAACGTTTTTTTGAAATTTTCTTATACTCCAGTGCTGTTGCTCTGAAGGGTTTTGGCAATTTCCGTTTTGCATCATAGAATTAAAACTACGAAATTTTCCGTAAATATTAAAACACTTTCAGAAAGCGTAGAGCTTACAAATTTCATTTCAGCTTAGGTTTCTCTTCAGGAATGATAAGAATCCTCCAGAAGAAGAGTACTGGGGTAGGAGAGAATTTAAAACTTTTTTTAAAAATAATGCAAAGTTTGTTCTGAGTACTTAGGCGATAGATTACAAATCTAGACGACCCATCTCGTAATCTTCTATGGTTCATTCGGAAGTTATTTTGGATTATTCTGAAATTTCCATATACCCCAGTGCTGTTGATCTAAGTGATTTTAGCAACTTGCGCAACGAAACATTAAAGATGGTGAATTTAACTTGTTTTATGCTAAAGTCTATATGAAAAATTCAACGTTTTGCCCACACTTAGACTTCTTCCCAGACAACCTCAGCGCTGAACAAGGCGAACATTTTCACCAAGAAATGGTTGCAAATATAAAATAAAAATGATTTCAGAATATTTTTAGTCACTTCACTGATGATGCTGAGTTAAAAAAACTACCAAGCAAACATTTTTGAGTGAAATTCTCAAAAGTTGAAAAATGGCGAAAAAAAAAATTATTTGGTTGAAAAATACGAACAGAGTTCTAAAGTTTACTCAATTTTTTCTTTCTAAATCTAGGAAGAAACTTAAAAGCGGTTGATATTCAACTAAGTTACTGATTTATAAATGCACAATGGTACGAAAAATCGGTTTTTTACTCGTAACTCAAGGTTTTGGGGGTGTTTGGCAAATTCCAAAAACAAATTCTTGTTGTACTCGGTAGTACCTACCAGAAAAATAATATCACTTCCCAGGTATTTGAACTTCATTCTTTTTTGCCGCACTGTGTAATGTATTTTGAATAAGTGTGGCAGATTTTAACAGTAATTTTTTATCTTCCAAATATTACTTGAACCACGTAAATTAAAAGATGATGATTTTTTTTCTCAATTTTGTTCAAACGGGAAGAGCGAACGGAGAAAAAAGTCGGCAGTGATCAGAAGAAAATGAGAAACTTTTATATTAGAATTTCCAAACGCATTTCTAATTTTTTCATCAATAAATAGATTCTGTTTACTAGCATAAAATAAAAATATAATATGATTTTAGATTTTATTAAATTATTCTTTTTGTTAAATATTTATTCTGATTTGCAGCTTTTCAAAATTAAACATTTCTTTAGGTTTATTAAGATTTAAACAAGAATCGTACAAATCTAACAACTTCAAACTATTTTTCACAAATAAAAATATTTATTTAAAATATTTTCTACTTTTCTGTCAAAATAAAAATAGTAAACTTGATAAAACAATTACTTCTTTCCTTTTTTTACATTGAAACTTTGTGTGGTTAAAAATGAATGAATAATTGTAGAAACAGGATATTTGCACTAAACAATAAAATATTCTTCAAAAACCTAGACTTTATTCATATAATTGCATTGTATTTTTTATTGAAATAAAATAAGATTTTTGTAAACTAAAGATTGCATACAAATACAAACAATTAAATTCATACATAAGCACAACTCTATATCAAATAGTTTTAGACACAACCACATTCGCATAATAATAGAAAAGTTTTTCTCCTTATTATTTTTCCTTTATTAAAATAGAACTATAGATAGATAATACTGTTTAGTATTCTAGCTTAAAACTTAAATATTTTTAATAAAACAGTAACACCATGTATGTTTTCATTATAAACCAAAATAAACTTTTTTGCTGTTCTTACTTTACATAAACATAAAGTCGTCAAATAAATATTTTTATATTTAATTGAATTTAATTGAGAATGAAATGAAAGTTTCTTGTACTCATATAAATAAATAAGTGAAGAGAAAAAGAGTTATTATTTTCGTATTAAAATAAAGAAAAAAGTTAAAGAGAGAGAGAGAGAGATGCAACAGCTATTGCAGAAAGATATTTATTTACATAAATGGATGGAATTAAGTACACATAAGTGTTTGAGTAGATAAGTAAGTATATTGCTATTCTACTTATGTTGTTTTAGAACAATTAAATTGAAATGTATAATTTTATTGCCAGAGGGAAATATTTGTGCAGTATATCTGTTGATGTCCAGTGCAATTCAAAGCATTGTTTAGAGACTCTTGTTATCAGAATAAGGAATGATCGCTACAGTAACTTTAGTTCTTACTCTCAGCTCTGCAAACGGTTAACCATGAATTGCGAAGAGAGTAATACAATTACTTAATTGGTTATTTTTGTGTACTCAACAAGAAAAGAAGTAAATAAGTAACCAACAATTTTTTTGTAGTTTTGTCTTTATTAACATCACTTTTTGTTTTCCAAATGCTAGCCATCACCACGATATACACACTGACGTCTGGTAGAACACCATAATGAAAAGATGGGCCACTAGCCTACTAACATTCAATTGCAAGTTTTCAAACTCATTCTCACATATTCGCTAACAGTTAACAGCACATTCAACAAACATACAGATCATATGTGTATAGCCAGCTTAACAAAAAGATTTTATTAAAGGCACAATTTATTAACGAGCTCCTACAACAACTACGGGACTCATAAGAAGTTTTGTATTGTAGGATTGTCAGGAACTGGGCTTCAGCATTGATCTTAAAGGTCGTGGTGCGAGCATAGCCCATAATGATAATAATAATAATAATAGGTTCATAAGTTTAATTAAAACGGGTGATACACACATCAAATTCCAACATCAATCATGCATTTGTGTGCGTGTTTTTGAAAAATGTGGCAAACGGATCCATTTACGTTTCGACTATACGTATGCTTGCTGTCCTGGTTCACTTACACCAAATCCAGACCCACTCATGGTCAGCCTCATCCACTGAAATCCGACGTGAAATATAGAAACTGTATAAAGTCAAGCCAGGTGTCCTGACCGGTACAAAGCCAGTCCTCTGATCTTTTGTCATCCTTTCATTCACCATCCAAACTGCAACAGTCTTCGTTATGTCGGTCCACATACAAGAGTCGTCAGTCTTGTGCGGTTCGCTTAGGATACCTACATCTATTTTCTCTTCTATAACACTCTTCATAATTATTCTTTGTGGCGTTTCGTGGTGGTTGAGCTTTAGCTGTAGAAGTCCCATGTCCTAGACTTGCGAGTCTTCAAAACTAGTCTAAACTTTAAGCAGATTCTGTCGGCTTGGCCTGTTTGGACAAGTCTTTATCAATTGTCTCTTCTGTCGACATTTTATACAAATGTCTTTGTAGTCGTTTTTGTTCCTACAATTAGGCGCCTGAAACATTTCCTGTACTCTATCTTGTCACGAATTCTGTATACAACACATCCTAGCATATTGTCTAAGAGTACACTTAAGCTAACAGTTGCTGTTTGGGTGCTCCTAAAAGCTGTCCACATTGATCTTACTAGGACTTCGCCGACTGCTTCGGGTCGGCCAATGCTGGTGAGGGGCCCAAAACTGGAAGTTGTGGTATCACATTTTCCCTATATTTCTTTGATGCAATTGTTCCAGAACTTACTGTTCCTGTTGAACGCTTCCTAAATAGAGAGGCTAGCCCACCCAGGATTTCTGTCTGCGTCTGCTTGTGTTCCAGGACAGTTTCATCCCCTCTGTGCAGATCGCACCCATCTTCCTTTGCCAATACGTATATTGCTTTAATCTTCCTGGCCATCGATACAAATTCCTTATAAATATTCGATCGTTCTTTTAGAAATTCTACAAGTGTTGAAATTTTTTCACCCATTTTTCCAAAGTTCGAATCAACTTTGGATGATTGGGCTTGTAGTACAACATTTGCAGTCTTAGGAACGGATTTGCTACCTGTAGGAGATGTTCTCCTCAGAAAAAGTGATTGCTTTTCCGAGCTTTTCATGCCCGATATCTTTTATATTACTCTAACCAATGTTGGCTGCTCTTATCTTGTTTATCTTTTTTGTTTTGTTTATTATGAATCATCAGTTCTCTTGAATCCCAACTCAAAGCCGTTGCCTAAGCTCGATGTGTAGTTGCGTCTTGGTCCCATTGTTATCTATGCAAGCAAGGAGGCCATGCAAGGGTGGATGTGAAGCCCTCGTGAGTCACCACACTCAGAGCCAGACCCACATTAATCGAGACAATATAAACTAAGGCTATACCACCAACTCAAGGGCAACGACGTTTTCGATCGTACTTTGAGATTTTCCACATTTTATCGGAAAGCCACCCTGTGATATTAACCCAGAAATTGTTTCTGTAAGATATCACTCTTACATACTAATATTCTAGAATACAAAAACTGTCAGGTGAAAATTGTGTGTGCATATTCTCGTATTAACGAAAGCAAACATACATTTCGCTTTTTCTACTTTGGTTTTATTCTAGTATTTTGTGCTCTGTTTGTTCTATATTCTAGTAGTTCTCATTTTTACTTTAGTACAAAACATTTTCTTACTGACGTATTTGTTTCGATATCTGAAAGAACGAGATGACTTGTAAGCTATTTCAAATAGGCTTGTACATTGCTCTAATTGCTACATAACCTGCAATGTGAATTCCTGATCCGAAAACCGTATATTGTTGCAATTCTCTTTCCAGCCACTATTAATAGTCGTAAATTTTCTCTCGAGTTCGTCTACCCCATCGTTGACTACATATTAACTACGACCTGGCACCTATGCTAGGTGGAGCCTGTTGTTAGAGGCTTCTCCATTTAGAAGTCTAATACAATTCTAAATCAGTTTTGATCTTACTTCCAAAGTCACTAAACTTGTGGTCTTCACACTCAGTTTCATTTAAAAATATATGACATCGTTGCAACAATAAATAGCATACAAAAAATTAAACAAAACTAGCTAAAAATAAAAGTTTTTTTATGAAATATTCCACTGTACGTAAAATTTACGTACATTAGTATTAACGTATTATAAAATAACGTTAGTATTGCAGGGTTAAATACGCTCCAGCAAAAAAAGCAGTAGTAAGCTCACTTGGGTTACCTAAAACAATTGCTACTTCTAAAGAAGCCATGCAGCATGCTGACCTCTATAGTCAAGAAGGCAGTAAGATTCTGCAGGTATCGCTCCCCAAAGTAGAGCTTGCACTGCTCTTTCAGGACAGATGACAGTGACTTCTTAAAAGGGAGTGTTTTAATACTCCAGCGTTTTATAATAGCTTATCAAAAACTTGAGAATAAACACAACGATATTTCTTTACACGTATATAACAATTTATTGAAAAGAAATTGGCAAAAATTAGGAAAATTATTTAAGCAAAACATATATTTAATTTAAGAGAAACTTCAATTATTTTTAAAGCAAATTAAATACAAGGAAAAACCCTGTAAAACTTTATTTAATTATATTAGAACAGTATATAATGATCCCTGGTGCTTTAACCACACTACATCCAATTGTCATTTGCAGACATTTTCAATAAATCACTGACACAAAAAACAATCATACTGTCATGTACACTCGCGTAAATTGATGCACCGAATTTTTGAGATAAAACAATTTTCAGTGGGCAACTTATTATTATTATCAGTATCATCATAAAATGATGGACAATTATGAGACAAATATTTTTGTTGACTCTTTTAGCTCTGAAAGCAGTAAAAGGCAAAAACAGAATTGTTCTCATAAAATCAGCACAAGTTATAAGCAACCAAAATTCAAATGTTTGTAATCACATAAATCACACAAGTATACTTTAAATTTTTTTTTTTCTAAAATAATTTAGTATTCCCCAGGCACGAGAAAATTCGATAATGCCTTTCACTACATGCTTATAGATTGAATATTGAATGGTAAATGATGTGGTTAAATATTCCAGCATTAGTCAAAATTTTTATCATACATAACAAACATGTATTCGAAGGAAAAATAATGACAAAGTGGAATTAGTTTTAGCTGGATGAGGAGAAATGTCAATAAGTGTCATTTTATGGTTTTGTAATTTTTTGGCATTACTTCATTATACGAGTACATACATAAATAATTGACAAGTGTTTGCTATTTCAAGTAAGTAAATTATGTCCTTTTGTTGTGTTGATTACATAAATTTAAAGGGTAAATTTTTTTTTGTTAGAATAGCCAATGTTATGGTGAGCTGCAGATTTTCATGTCAAAGTAATAACGACAATATTATCAAAAGATTAAATCAAAGAGAGATAAATTATGTTTACAAAAGGAGGTATTTAAAATTGATTTATGTTGTTTTAAATATAGAAAATATCATTTTTATAATTTAATAAAAATTTATTGTTTTAACCCAAAACAAGCTAAATTTGGCTGTGCCGAGTCTTATATACCCTTCACTGTTATAACCGAATATTCTTAAGTATTAAAAAAAAATTATAAAAAACATTTTTACTTAAACACAAATATTGACTAAAATAATTTCTTTGAATACCTAAATTAAATAATTAATTTCAGTTATATAAAGAAATCCAAATTAACGAGATTCAGCAAACGAACAATTTTTTAAAAACTTTGAGAGCTTTTTAAAAAAAAGTTTTAAGTGATTAGATGGTTCGTTTGTTTTGTATAAACAACAAATACGAATAAAAATAATTAATTTAATTTAAAATGTTTATAACAATTTTTTAAACTGAACATTTAATCAAATGTTCAATATAAAAGATCTTAAATTAATAGCAAGAGTCACAAACTATCTTTCAATAAGATTTCTGCAGTCGTAGTTCTATTACACACAAGGCATTTAAAAGACACGTTTGTGTAAGACCGATTGCCTTGTTTCGTGTTTGTGTGCGCAAATATTACACACACGCACAATTTAAATATTTCTATAAAAAAAAAATAAAACGAAAATTAATAAAAATCTAAAACTTAATACGTGTTTTGGTCCATTTTGTAGTTTAGACAAAATAGGCGAAAAACCCTAACAAAAAAGGTCAAAAAAATGGGTAGTTGCGGTGTTCGTCTCATAGCTGCGCGCCATTTATCTGTCTGAATTGGAATGCCAAAACTCTGTAGATCTTCCAGGGACTTCAAAAAAGTTGATGTAAACGATTACACAGACTGACGTCGCTTATTCTACTTCGCTATTTACGGGTACGGCGTTGAAATTACAAACGGAATGACAAACCCTTTTTCTAAGAAAGTGTCACAAATTACAGTCACAATGTCTGTGCAAAAAGTGAGAGTAATGGGTCCACAAGTGGCCGAGAAAAATCGAAAATACAACTGATATTTTAGATTTTCATTAATTTGTTTTTTAATGGAAATTTTAAAGCTGTATATGTACGTAATGTTTGTATGTACAAACACAAAAGCATGGAGTCGGCCTTATGCAAACGTGTGTATAAATACGTGTTTGTGTCGTAGTGTTGGCACTAGACATGGCAAGTGCAATTGATGACCCTACAGTGTAATAGAACTACGAATACAGAAATCTTGATGAAAGAGGATTTTTTTGATTTTTGCCGTTAATTTGAATTTCTTTATTTGAAATTAAATATTTAATTAAATATATTCGGCTTAAAAAATGTTTTGCAAATGTTTCCAAAATTAAGTTAAATTATATTTTTTGCATTCCTATTGGATATCTTTCTTAGAATTTCTTTTTTATTATTGTAAAAATGTAGCACCTGCACATTTTATTGCTTAAAAAAAGAGTTCTCAGAAAAGATGTATTCTTAGAGATTTTTAATTTTAGTTTTTTGAAATGAAAGCAATTATTTTTTTAATTAATAAAAAACTTGGTGTGCACAGAAAATAGTTTTTATTAATATTTGTCATTTCTTTTTTTTTTTTTATTTGAATCAAGCGGGCTACTCTGTATTGCGATGCGAAAGCAGTTGCAATGCGAAAGCTAAAGTTTTGTGAGTTAGCTCTTTGCTTATCGCAAGATATTTGTGTGTATAAAACGGCGTTTACATGCACTTACACATTACAAAAAGTAAACTATTAAACACATTAAAGATTCGATTTCGTACCATTTATTCCGCATCGCAATACAGAGTATCCCCCTACATAGTTGTAAAATAATTATTTTTTAAATAATAAATAAACAATTATAATAATAAGATAAAAAAAATAATATTTTTAAATATTATCCAAAGAAACTTTGGGAAATTCACGTTTCGATTGCAATTCTATAGAAAATCATCATGTAACCCATGCAACACAAACACGTATGGTTACAGAAAGAAAATGTTTTTTGGATTCAACAATCTCAAGAAGAATAAATAAAGCCATAACACCTCCTATAAAAAATACATCTGAATGTTTAAAAATTTTTTTATTTATATAAGAATACCTCTGAAAAATTCTATATTCAAGGGATAGACCTAAGAAAAAACTTGTGATGTTCACATATATATAGAAAGGTGTGCTATAGGTATGGATTAACCTTCTCTTCAAATGGAAAATTTTTAATTAATTTAATAGTAGACAGTAATATTTCAATGATACAAGCTGCAGTTGTTTTTCCTTTTTTTAAGGTCATAGTACACCATCCACTAGTCTAAATGGAATGCTTTTTCTTTTGTTAAATCAATCATAACTTTTCAAAATACGCATTTATATTGTAAATCATTACATTAATATTATATTTAAATTAAATTCGCTTACTTTATTTAAATAGAATTTCGTTATCATATTTCCTTTAGCAAAATTGCTGATAAACAACTTAGAATACATTTCAAAATTAGTTCAATTATTAATGACAATGAACGAGTTGTATCTGTATCTAAAGGGTGTTTTTTATAGACGTATAGAACTTTAAGTTGGCATTACTGTTCAAGATGGCTACCGATTTAACAGCTGTCAAGTGATTTATTCTCAGTTTGGTTTGGCAATTCATCATGAATAGACTCACGATCATCAAGTAAGGCGTAGATTCGTCGAATTGGCCCAAAACGAGATTGCCGTTGTTCCCGATTTTCATAAGCGAATTTTGTTTAGCGATGAAGCGCACCTCTGGTTGAATGGCTACGTCAACAAACAAAACTGCCGCATTTGGAGTGAATATAATCCTCAAGTGTATGTCGAAACACTGTTACATCCAGAAAAACTGACTGTTTGGTGCGCTTTATGGGCTGGTGGAATCATTGGTCCGTTCTTCTTCAAAAACGATGATGGCCAGAACGTTACAGTCAATGGTGATCGGTATAGAGCCATGATTACTAATTTTTTCATTCCTGAATTGAACAACCGTGATGTCCCATTCGACGAATCTATGCCTTACTTGATGATCGTTTGGCTTTAATTCTTGCACGAGTTGGATTTTGTAAGCACGCAAACCAAGATCCTTTCGCAAAATCTTCCATAAAGTGGATGGACACAGATCCAATTCCTGTGCTCGATGGCGGAAAGACTCATTCGGGTCTTCCTAAATGCTAGCTCTACAGCAGCAATAGCTTCTTCTGTACCCACCGTACGGCGTCTCTGGGGATGCGAATTATCAATAAGAGTAAACGTGGTGAGAAAACGTTCCATGGTTAATCGAATTAACTGCTCTGATGGACGATTTGTTCGACGATAAAATGGACGTAGTGCGCGATACGTATTCCGCACAGAACCATTATTTTCGAAATAAAATTGCACTATTTGCAAGCATTGATCAGGCGTGAGTCTATTCATGTGAATTGCCCAACCAAACTGAGAATAAATCACTTGACTGCTGTTAAATCGGTTGCCATCTTGAACAGTAATGCCAACTTAAAGTTCTATACGTCTATAAAAAACACCCTTTATAAATTACAAATGAGTAGAATCTACAATGTTGACACAAATTCAAATAAATACGTAGTAAGTATGTAAGTATTAATACGAGTAAGTATGTATTTTCAAGCAATACATTCTTAAATTTCTGCATGGTTTAGTTTTGATGATTAATTGTTTTGTATTTGTGTTTTCAACTTGTTTATGCAAAGAAGGGACACAAGTTATCCATAAATGGGTACTGAAACAGTCAAGAGCATAATTAAGAAATAAATATAATTTGAATTTAAATTAATGTTACAGTTTTAAAGCAGTGTAGTATAGACTCATATATTCTTAAATATACAGAATGGTAAGCTGAAAAAAATTAAATCCCAATAATAACTTTTTTGTAGTCCTTGAGTTTTAATTTGCTAGTAAAAATTTTATATTTTTTTTAACCACAAATATATACAAAGTTTGTATTAAATAGATTTGTTTTGCTACATATAATAATTAAACAGAACCATTAAACGAAAGTGGAGTTAAATATTATTTCCAAAACATTACTTTTTACCACAAAATATAAAGAAAAAATAAATAACTTTTCAAATTACATCATTTGATATGGATAGAAATATTCGATTTAAATTAAGTTAAAATTTCGAAATTTCGACATCGAATGACGAAAACTCAAGAAAATTCCATATAAATTTTAAATATTTTATTTCTTTACATTTACACTGAAAGAAAAATGTTGTATTAATCGAATGAAATGATATCATTAAAATTTAGCATTAATTCAATGAAAGATTAGATAAATTATGCGAATTAATGAAATGGGTAGGTATTATTTTAAAGAAAACATTTAATTTAAATAATAAATGTTTCAGTAATTTAATGAAATATTTTGTTAGTCTAAGAAATAATAAATTTTTCATTGTATTAATGACATACTGTGTAATTTACTTATTTACTTACTTACGAGTACCTCAAGTGAAATCCAATTAATTTGTTAGTTTGTATACGCCACTGCTGCTTTAATAAATATATATCCCCAAAAGATACTTTTGTTGCTGTTGTTGTGGTTCTTGTTATTGTTGTTCAATGACAAAATAACAAAACAATGGTCGTATAAACTTTTAAACGAATTTTAGATACAGTGTATGTTACAAGTGCATTGACAAATATAATTTTATAAAAATATATATACATAACAGATATGTATATGTGAAAATGGCTATGTGTAGTTGTGTAAATCTTTATTTATTCACCAGAGGTTTTCAATGCTTGTAAAGCTGGCCATACACATGTGATTTGTTCGCAGTGGACCTGCAAAACTATTAGTAGTTTGGAAACTATTGTGTAAGTTTTGTTACAAGTGTTCAGTTCGCGAACAAAAATATTTTTTTTGTTTTTTATTAAGAACTGTGCAATAAAAAATATTTTAAGAAATTTTAGATTAAATGTTCCATTAAAACTAACATTAATTAATTAATAATTTAAGTTGTAATATGAAACAGGTTTTCGGTTTTTTAATAAAAAACAATGGGCTATAATCATAGTCTCACTAAAGTCGGTATCTTTTTAAAAACAACTTAAGCTTTATGTAATTCTTATGAACAAAAGTCAGCTCTTAATAAAAGCCTACTTTTGAGTGACTCTGATTATGCCCCAATATGTATTGAATTTGAACAAAAAACATTTTTAATTTAGGTTTGAATGATACCCACTTTTTGTACTAGCACGGTTTAGCACTAAAAGGCATACTGTCAGAACCTATCTAACGTCGTATAGAAGGGAAACCTGTACTTTTGTGGTTCATACACTAGTTACATACGCAAAGAGATACTAACACAAATCCCAACATAATTTTAAATGTTGGTGTTTGTTAATATGTGTAGAGCTATGTGAACGTTTATTTGTGTGTTGCAATTTTTGTATTGTTAGAGCTTTTGTTATGATATCGTTGGCTTTTTTATGATTGATGGTTTCATACTGTATTCATAAACAAACAATACATGTGCAAAAGTTATTGTTGCGACTCTTATGTATTAGAGTGTGTACGCTGATGCTATTCGATTAAAATCTCTTTAAAGTACATAAGTGGAATTCACTCTTGTTGGCATATGTGGAATTAACGCAAAATTTTCACCTTTTTCTTGCTAAGAGATATTTTCTAAGATTATAACAAAAAAATCATTACAGCTGATTTCATAGAGAATAAACATTAACAAAACATTTATGTATATTTTTATACCCTTAATAAAAAATGAAAAGTGTATACGATATACCGCTTTAAACAATAACAGCAAAAGTAAAACAAATGAAAA